>OU744356.1:19246492-20667492 GCA_916610255.1 Lasioglossum lativentre | reverse complement strand
CGTTGCATACGTAACATAATTTACTGTGCACTCGCATACGTCCGTTTGTACATATGTGAAGGGTGCATGGAATTTTGCAAAAACTGACGTGGACGACATATTTCTTTCATTGACTGATTTCTCGTGGTCGAAAGAAAATAAAAGTGTCATTGTCGGAGGATTTTATGCATTCGTGACAGCGACAGTATAGCATCAGCAAAAAAAATTGCATATGTCTAGCTGTTAAATATTTTAATATTTAAGAATATTTGATGAAACTGTTAAACCCACAGTACACAAATGACATTAACAATAGAATTGAGATAGCAACGTGAAACAGCAAACATTCAATCGATAATAAATTTTATATCGGAACAAATTTGTTCTTCTTTTTCAATTCGTTCCTCGTTTTGCATTCCGTGTGCACTAGCGCACTCGTACATTCGATCAATTAATCCAATTAATAGATACGCAGTCCGAGGCGAGAGTTTCTAAAGAAAACGAAACGACGTGTAAGACTGTGAAGATGATAAATAATGATTTCCCCTAACATTCATCACGATTAATAAAACAAGCAGATGTAATTTTCTACATGGCAGCATCGCGACTTCGTGTTCCAATTTTCATACCCCATAACTTCTGATTTCTTGTAGGTATCAACTACCTTACCAGGATAGATGCGTTAAGATAAAATGACTAGAAATAAACTGGGTGCTACTAGTTTTCGAGGGCAAGGCAAGCCGACCGTGCAGTCCCCCGACGTTATCAGTTTATCATCGGGTACTCGAAGCGTAATTGGTAAAATTATTCGATACGCTTGTTTCGAACTTGCTTCAGGTCAACTTCTTATCGATATAATTCGATGTGAAATATGTAGCAGTGTTAACCTTGATTTTGAAACTGTATCGCGATATAGTTTGACTGACTTCCTGGAATAACAGTATAATTAAGAATTTATTAGATTGGCAAACCGGTGGCTGATTATGCAAAGTATCGGGTGCCAGTTTGATTAGCATTGTGAATGCACGTGCTATTTTAAGATAAAATTCTGAGGTCTAAAATACACCATAAATAGATTGCAGGCTGCAAATATATTCTGCATTAATTTCAAGCCACAGAAAATATATGGACGTTCATTTTGTTACTTAATAATTGTGGCAAGCTGGAAATAATACAATATAGTTAAATCCTTTAAATGCTTTTGCTCTTTTGCATTAAACTACTAATTTTTCCAACTGTTTAATGGTTTAGACACAAAGAAAAGTTAAATAGAGTACAGTGAAATAAAACACGAAAACTGCAGTCCTGTAATTATTTCAGAGCAAATGCGATTGTGCCGAAAATAAAAAATTACAAATCCTCACATAAAGTTCAATGATTAATACTGTTTAAATACGTTGTGACTTCTGAGATTTTAATTTAAATAAATGATAAATCAGTTTTCTGGTATTTTCGGATTATCCGCTCGGATTTAAACAAGAGCAGTGCTTAATACAGGTTAATCATTATGTTCGCCGTAAATACATTACACATTCCCAGCCGACATTTCGAATAAAGCTTCCATTATGATCATATGATAAATGATATTTAACCTGATGTATACACGGTCGGTTGTAGCTGCGTGAGAATGTTAGCAACGATTAGTTTTGTCAGACGTTATTAACAATTCCACTTCTGTTATCGACATAATCACGCTATTGACCGCTTCAATACACGCTTAATTAATTTACAATAATAGTTCTCATTGCGCAACTGTGTACATTTGTTATGGAAATCGATGGGGGTGGTGCAATCTCTCGGATTTGGCTTTTGGTAAATCCCAACGATAATCACTACTTTCGAACTTTTCCATTTTACCTTCCAATTTCGATTAGTTCTGTGAATTTGTCTAAAATTACGATACTGCTTCAGTGAATTCATTGTTCATGCACAATTATACACGATTATGCACAATTTCAATTATTATAGCATTAATTTGTGACATTATGCTAGCATCTCCTCTGGACCTGTTCCATCTTTTTTATCTCATGGAATAGTAATATAATTCCACAAGTCACTGAAAAAAATTTATTATTATTTTTTCGCTCATCCGACAATGGAAATGTACATTTTGCAACTATAATTATTATTCGCATCACAGTCTCTCAGAATATTTGCAATTTAGCTTCGGAGTTGTTTCGGAAAGTTCTCGCTCTAAATAATGAATATTCTTAAAAAATGCCAAACCGCGAGTATAAGCTTTTGTCAGACATCAGCCCGTCTAAGAAGGGTCGATTTAACGCATCCCCGAAGTGCCGTCGCAGTTAGGGTAAGAATTTGGGTAGCCGCGTGACAAGCGAATGACACGCGCAGGAATTAGATTGCACCCATTACGGTATCTCGCCGCAGGGTGCACGTGTTAGTTTCACGTTGCCCCGCGCTACACGATACATTACATCAGTGTTGTTGACATTCTAGCGAGTTCGTTGATGCGAACGCATGCGCGCGCCCGTGGTGTATGCGAGCGAGGACGGTGCAGCGCGTTGTGCATGGGAGGAGCACCCATCGCGGCGTGTGTAAATCATAGCGTAATAAACCCTCACCCGATAATTACTAACGAAGATCAAAGTTTTCCTGACGACACGCGTGAACCCGCCCTCCACCTCCCATCTCCTACTCACTCCCTCTCTCTCTTCGGTCCATAGGGGGCGCAACAGTCAAAGCACTTCGGCGTCGAACATCGTCTAATTAGGTATAGCGGTGCCCGACGCACACTCCTCGGAACAGTGCGCTACCGAGTCTCTCTCTATCCTTCAATTTTATTACTTCCGTACCAATGGCGAGCTATCCGAAACTGGATGAACGTCTCCTGTTCGTTAAATCGTACGCCCACCTAAGCATTTCTCCGGTGATCATGCTCTAAAGTCAAGTCGAGGACTGCCGGAATATTCGATGTCGGAAAATTATTGCATTTTCTGCTGGCGGAATGAACTCGATCAGTATCGTGAACGTGGGTTTTTAAGAATTCGTAGAGGACATATGAAGGTCAACACCGTTTTTTAAATTGGAACGATATACTTTTCTGTGTATCGTCTAATAGGGCGTTTTAAGGCGCGTACAGTGACCCACGACTCAAGGTCATTCAAGATCATTGATGGTCAACTGCGATGGAAAATATTTTACTTGGAGGGCGGGGACGAGAACTCTAAGAGGCAATTAGGAAACACATCGTTAAGGCGACTTTCTCGGAAACAGCTCTAGGGACCCGTTTGTCATAAAACTTGTTGACCATACGCAGTATCTGCACGGCAATGTTGTGTTGTGCAGTCAGCCGCGAGGAAAACGATAAAGCTGTTGTTCCGAGGTTTGCTAGTCCCACCTTGAAATAGCGGTACCGCGGATTTTCGTAGGGACCCATCGATAACTCGCGGCTGAACATATGACAAGATTTATCTTTGTATTTGTTTTTACCATGAACCAAACGACTCTGCGACCGGATTCATTTTGACCCACAATTAAAATCGTCATTCTACGACGGTCGAAGATTATGCTGAATATTATATCGAATCTTCGAAAATTAATGAATATTCGAATGGACGCGTTCCGATGCACACAAGAATCTTTATATGTAAAAATCACAACATTTGCAGCTCATTATCGATTCCCAACACCGACGCACTTCATTCCAATCGAGTAACCCCCGTCCCTCAGTCACTCTAATTACTGCAACCCGTTTCACCTTCCGCTGCGAGGTAGAAAGAACGCGGAGGACTCTCTTATCCTGTCGTGTACACTTCATTAACGTGCTATTGTCTCGTCGACGACGGTGTCACGGTCGAAAATCCGTATACAGGTCAATCGGTAGCGACTCCGTCGACGAGACTGGCAACGGTGTACGAGGATCAGCCAAATATAAACCGGGCTTTTTCTCTGAATTTGTATTCGAGAGAAAAATACAACTTTAGACCGTTATAATCTTGACGCGTTTCAAATTCGGTGCGTTGTAATCTCGATGCATCAGCAAATTCGGTGCGTTGTAATTTTTACGTGTTTTAAAATCGGGGTGTTGTAATTTTAACGCGTTTTCTATTCGAAGCGTTGTAATTTTTACGTGTTTTCTATTCGAAGCGTTGTAATTTTTACGTATTTCAAATTCGGCGCGTTGTAATTCCTGAGCGTTACAAATTCGGGGCGTTGTAATTTTAACGCGTTGTAATACCTGAGCGTTACAAATTCGACGCGTTTCAAATTCGGGGCGTTGTAATGTTAACGCGTTTCATATTCCAAGTGTTGTAATTTTTACGCATTTCAAATTCCGTGCGTTGTAATTTTTGCGCGTTTCAAATTCGGCGCGTTGTAATACCTGAGCGTTACAAATTCGACGCGTTTCAAATTCGGGGCGTTGTAATGTTAACGCGTTTCATATTCCAAGCGTTGTAATTTTTACGCATTTCAAATTCCGTGCGTTGTAATTTTTACGCGTTTCAAATTCGGCGCGTTGTAATTCCTGAGCGTTCCAAATTCGACGCGTTATAATTTTGACGCGTTGTAATTTTGATGAATTCCAAATTCGCCCGTCAGAATATCTCCGCGTACGAATTCGGCATGTAACAAATTGCTATGCGTTGTACATAATTTCAACCTTGCGGCAGATCCACTTAACATTTCACTGACCCCGATATATTTTCGGCCCGTTGCCGTTCCGCTCGTTTCAGCGCGATTTTCTTTTTTGTACATGGTTTTTCGAAACCGTTGCGAGGCAGCGCTGTCATCCCCGTTATCTTACGGTCGGTTCACCGTTCCCGGCTCGTTATCTGCTGTTAAAGGTGTGTACGGGGTTGCGCGCATGTGTCGTCGTCGTCGGAAGATTCAGGCTCCGGCAGACAACGACTACGCCCCGAAGACACTGTCGGAGCAGACAGCCAGTCAGACAGCGCCGTAATAAATTGCTACCGTATTAATGACGCTCCCGCGCACCGACAGCCGGGGTTAGGTCATGACATCCTTTCGGTCTCTGTTAGTTCATGTGCACGCCTCTGTACCCAAGCCGCTGCGCTGCTGTCTTGCGGCGGCGGTTCTCTAAGATTGACCGCGAAGCGATTATCATCAGCTTCCACGGTGCGAGGCATATTGCTATCATTATCACCTTAATGCTCCCCCGTACAAAGCCATTTTCCGTCGCAATGAATTCATTTTACGGTACACTTATGCCCTCGCGAGCATATTGAATAGGATGTCATACGAAATTTGGCCGGGATCCACACGACGACGATGCCCGCCCCCCTCCGCATTCGGGGCTAACCTGCTTCGAAATAACTGAACAAACTGTGCGCCGCTGTAATGCAAACGCCGGGAACCGTGCAAAGAAGATAACAGTAGGCGCTCTGCGGTCGCATAAGAATGATTTATAGAATCCAATTATTTTGGCAAATCCCAGGCCGGCTGGACGACGCTAACGCGCACCGTGTCCGTAATGTGCGAATGTTTTAGCTGGTTTGTTTTGTTAAGAGACTCTCATGTGTTGCCAGACGATTGGTCGGAGCTGTTGTCGAGGGATGTAGTTGGTTTTATGTTAGTTGAATGTAATATAAGGGTTAGTAGAATTTGATTAATTGCTGCTCGTATTACGTGTGCAATTATTCTGAATTTTTCTTGGGTGGATGGTTTTTTTCTGCGAAAATTGTAACTTGTCACCGATCAATTATATTCTCTTTATTGACCCTTTGCACTCGAAGCTATTTTAACTTGAAAACGAAAGATTTTTCGATTCCAGAATATTTTCATTCTATACAATTTTTTTTCATTTTTTGCATATGAAACTGATATAATATGTCAAGTAATATGTAAATGTCTAGTAATTTATTAAATACGAACAAAAATAATAATGTGAACAATATGTTTAAAAATGGCATAGCAATTTTCAGTGGCGCCTGAGAGTTGCCATCCGAGTGCTAACGGTTAAGTTCACATTCGAAAATTCAAAATTATTCCAATAATTTCAAGACGATACCAGTTTTCTCAAGGTCATTCAATGGTCATTTCAGCCACTTCAAGGTGATTACAACGAACACATTCATAAAAAATCAGCAATATCTATATTTACCAGATAATCATCTCGCGTCAAAACGACACGAGAATCGGATAACGATTACCTCGCGCAGCAACAAGAACCCCGCAACACACTAAAATCCCATCAAACACCCCATCGACAGCAAATCAAGGAAGAAGCCGGCCTCGCGTTTCCCGTAGCCGTCCGCTACGTAGTTGCACGCAGCGCCGGGACGTTGTCGGAGTATAAAAGACCGATGGAAGAAGAATCATTTAATTCCTCGCAGGGGCTAGCCGGGGCGTACGTGATTTGTGTTGAAAGCGTACGGCCGTTCGTCATTGCCGGCACCGTTACGTCCCACGGGCTCTTGAGATTCGAAAAGTCGAAGTTAAATTTAACGAGCTTAACCGATAACTCTTTGGTTGTTCGATCGGTGGGTTGCTTCCCTGTACCGGTTCTCGTTCCCTGTACCTACGTATGACGGTGGAGATAGATGCCAGAGAGAACCGTGCAGCAGCAGCAGCAGCAACAGCAGCTAGTGCAGTGCAGTGCAGTGCAGTGCAGTGCAGTGCAGTTGCAGTTGCAGTTGTAGTTGCAGTGGCTAAAGGCCCGCATCGCATAGCATCGCACAGCATCGCACGGCGTCGCGTCGCATCGGATCGCATCGGATCGCATCGGATCGGATCGGATCGCGTGTATCAAGCCATATGCCGTAGAGATTCGAACAGTGATCCTGTGTGTCAGTCGGCATATCAAATCGAGGCTGCATGTGTTTCTATTCCCAGGTGACGTTGGGTCTGTCGCTCGGAGGCTCCGTGCGCATTTAGTTTACCGGCCGTATGTAAACTCGGCGAAACGAGACAGCCAGATAACGTGAGAATAGAAGGCAGAGAGAAGGCTAGACGACGACGACGACGACTAGGGACGCACACGCGCGTATGGTGGTATACGTTGCTTTACACCAGAGGGAGGTTGGCTGGCGGCAGCGATGGTAGAGAAACGACGCGCGACGCGACGCGACGGTGCGGTGGTAGCACAACCCGCCACCACCACGGTGGTAGATAGCCTCTACCGTTCGCTCGCTCGCTCGCGTGTTTCTGAACCCCATATACGCGAGAGACCGACCCATAGGAACAATGATATTACGGTTATTTTTCAAACCGGGACCCGCCACCGCTGACCCCCTATTACTGCGGATGTAATTCATTACGCGGCGGCGCGTTAAAGTGTGTATAGCGTATCGCGGCGTATGATTGATCGCGCCGCGTGATCCGCGGAACAGCCATGTCCCATCTGTCACCAATAAATATCCAATTTCACGTTGCAGTGATATATAAGACACTTTAACGGGAAGTTTTTGCGCCGGGCCCGCGTAATGGGATCATTTATTAAAGAAATTGGCTGTTGGGGGATGTTGATCCTGATCTTGTTCGCGGTCATTTAGTACTCGTCACGTCCTTGCTCGACGGACGATGAGTTACCAGCCGACTAGAACGCGGCTTCGTGGCTCGCCTGACTACCTGCTTCTGACTCTCTCTCTCTCTCTCGCTTTCTTTCTCTCTCTCCCTCTCTCCCTATTCTACAGGCTGATTCAGTGGCTAGTGGACCGAGCAGCAGTGCCGTTTTCATGTATCCACCTTAACTATTAGGTCGTTTTTATCGAGAAATACTATTACAGTTCGCAGGTTTATTATACAGGATTGGCCATGCAATTTGCACACCTCGAACGTTTCCGTTACTTGAGGTTGGAGTTGCGTGATACAGAGGGAGAAATATTGTGATGTAAACATGTTTTATGATGGCGTTTGCAGAGATTTCAAGGTCACCTTGATTTCTGTAAATAAAAAGATCTTCCTTTTGTGCCACGAATCGATTTGCTTCCTTGTTTTTATTTTCCACGAAAATCCGTTGTCTAATAATAAGTAATGACCTTAGTAAGCTTCTTCAAAAATGAAAATCTGAGACAATGTAGCAAAAGTCTCGAAGCTCAAGAAGGAGCAAAAATCGACAATGACCTAATCTCGTATCACACGCATATTTATAACAGAAATGAGTTTAAAATAATGATGGAGAGGATCTGATCCAGAAACTATGCAGCAAGGGTTACTTTTCACCCTACGCAATAAATGCCCTTCTGTGTGGACCCTCTCTCTGCCATTTATTTTATATTTTTAACTTACTTAGGTCTCATTGTTTATACCTTTAGTTCAACATTCAGAAATGTTTCAATTTATTGTTAATCCTAGTTTATAAGGTATTCATGTGATGTTAGCATACACAATCATGTGCATGCTGCTAATAATCCCATGTGGGGATTTATAACGTAATAAAACAAAAAAAAAGCCTATTCATACACACACAAACGCATTCCAAATTCATTCGAAATCCACTCAAAAATCATTCCCCCCACTTTTCCACGATCGTTTCCGGCAAATTGGCGAAACGCTTGAATCGCGCTGTTTAATTTATTTCCCGGCGTTCATCCGCCAGTGGAAAATCATTTGCTTAATGTTAGCATGCACAATTATTTGCATGCTGCTAATAATTCCATGTGGGGTTTTATAGCGTAATAAAAGAAAAAAAAGCCTATTCATACCCACATAAACGCAGTCCAAATTCACTCGAAATCCACTCAAAAATCATTCCCCCCACTTTTCCACGTTCGTTTCCGGCAAATCGGCGAAACGCTTGAATCGCGCTGTTTAATATATTACCCGGCGTTCATCCGCCAGCGGAAAAATAATTTGCTTAATGTTAGCATGCATAATCGTGTACATGCTGCTAATAAATCCCATGTTTTGATTTTTTCGCGTAATAAAAAAAAAAAATAGAAATGAGTCGACGATATACAAACAGTTAAAGAATGCGAAGAATGTAAAGACACCGTCGCATTGTTTTCAATTCACTAAAATTATTAAGAGAAAAAATGTATCGACGAAATTTTTATTTTGCATAAAAAATCCATCGCACGCTTTGGGTCCGTTATCGAGTGAATCACCCTGTACCTCGCCTCGTTGTCTTTCTTTCTTTCTTTCTCGCTGGCTTTGTCTGTCCTCCGGTAGAGCCTCGGTAAGAACCCGGTGTTTCCGTAGCCGGCATATGGACGACAACGAAATGGATACAGTACACATCATTTTTCACGTCTACGGCCAACAGAAAACCAACGGACCAGCAACGCGCGCCGTCTTCGAGATCGGGTAGACGCGCCACGTGTGTTTGGCTTCGGGAGAGAGCCTCTTGTCGATATGTCACGCCACGCCGGGGAAATAAAACTACCGGAGAAACACGGCGAACCGCTTTTCCACGTAACTGTTCGCCCCGCGAGTACTCAACGGGAGTGCCGCGATCATTTATGTCCTGCGTTCGCCGCCGCCGCCGCCGCCGCTGCTCGCTCCTTTGATCTTCGGCGAAGGGCTAACGCTACCTCGTGATTATCTCGTAAAGAGCTGAAGGATTCTTTTCTTCGGGTCGAAACGCGCCAGGCGTCTTGATTCGGAATTTTAGACGCCGATTTCGTGGAAAGCGTTGTGAGAATTCTTTTGCCGACACCATTTTTGGAATTGTCTTCCTTTGACAGGCACATCGTCGTTGCGCAAGTTTCGTTTTCAGGTCAAACAGATTGGAAAAATATTTTTTTGATGTACAGGGTGGATGTACTTGATCTTGAATTTTAAGGTCAACATTTTTTTTATCGCCTTGTATTCTATGCATCATACAATTAAAAAAATATTTGACCTTGACATTCAAGGTCAAGGACAATTTTGCCGGAACTTTTTTTAACAGATCTTCATCGATCCGTAGGTGTAGAATACGACTATGGCAGCCAAGACCAAACATTTCTTTACACCCTGTACAGAGTGTATGAAAAGTACATGTCATGACTACCATAACGGAATTCTATACTTCTGGATCGGTGGAGATCTGTGGAAAAAATGGACCGCAAAATTGACCTTGACCCTGTCTTTTAAAGTCAACAAATTTTTGTATCGCGTCGTATAGCAGTCACCGCAAGGAACAAAAGTAACACTGGAACAATGGGTCTCAAGTGAACCGTTCTCTTAAAAAAACGTCTTTGATGTTTCGTAAACTAATTTCTTCCATATGTCTACAGGGTGTCCCAAAATGGTATAAACGTGGCGGAAATGATTTGAACATGAATGATTGTTTTGGGAAAAATGTTCGAACACTGTACCTTGCTAGTTAATGTTTAACTCGTTGTTCATATATGCATGTTTACCAGTCCATCTACACAATGGTGCATTTACGTATAGAATTTATTACTAGAGACATCTTTGATATTTTTATATAAAAATGCAACATAATGTTTCATAAAGAAAACTGCGACTTTCTCGGAATTCTCGCTACGAACTAAATGCTTAAAGAATATTTCCCTCGGATTTGTATATTCTCTATGAAACGACGTTATCATGTTCCCATTTCGCTGATTGCAATTGTCCAGCAAGCAAAGCATCGTCCTTTGCGACGTTCCGAGAGAGGTAAATGGGATTGCCATCAGCTTAATCCTACAACAACGGCGTGTACACATTAGCGAGCGTGCTATTCTTAAGTTATGCATCCATAGTCCGCAGCTAACAGTACTACACACGCCGGTTGACGTTTCCCGGAGGATGTCCGCGTCCGACCGCAGCCGTCTGAAGAATTAGTCGTCTTCGGATTTGTAGGCAAACGCGTCGAGAGAAGGCTGTTAAAGTTGATTTGCTGGCAAAGTAGCCTGGCAATCTTCTGTAGACCACATTCTCTCGTACCATCCTATTTACTCCTTTACACTCGGAAGCTACCGACATGTCAACCGCGCGATGCCAGACGCGAGACCCGGCTGCCGAGCCGAGCCGAGCGGTAACGTTTCCGCATAGCGAACTTCCTTATTAAACATAACAGGGACGCGAACCTGTCAAACGGACCACTACTCGATTCTAATTTCCCCAGGCCCGTGAAATATGGTCCAGGGATCAGGAAGAGTTAGTGATGCCGGCGTCAAATTGCATGTGTCAAATACGGTGGTTAGACGACCCTCGCTAACCTAGCTTTTTGTTTATGCAACCATCATGCTCGTTACGTGGACCAGAACCACGGTGGTAGAGTTTGTCGGGTTGTTAGCGTGAATCGATCATGTCTGCGACATTGTTCACCTGCTGGGTTCTTTGGAAAACAGGATTCTCTGTGTGCGAGATCATCGTTTTTTTGCAGTAATTTTAGATTTTCTGAAGAACTCGTGTCTAGTGATGGGCTTTGAGCATATTCAAGCGGTATCGATTCCTTGTGACAAAGAATGATGGTATCACAAGCATGTATGATTCTCTGGGTATCAAAAAGTATCGATCCTTAATGATAGTTGCTCAGAACCCTCGATCCTTTATAAGTACAAAGTGTAACAAAATTTAGTGTTATGATTTTGGTAGATGGTCCTACACCTTCGGATCGGCAGAGATTTGTGTTCAAGGTCAAATTTTTTATTTGACCGTGAATTTCAAGGTTGATTTTGCGGCATTTTCTTTTAACAAATCTCCACCGATCCGAAGGTGTAAATCATCTGCCAAAATCATGACACTAAATTTTGTTACACCCTGTACATCTTGGATGGGTTTGTTACCGATACTATCACAATCCTGTGGGGTCGAGTCGACTGAATGACAAGTATATAATGAAATGTTATGTTTACTAATATCAAGCGTGAGAAAGGAAGATAGAATGAAAATATTATGTTGGTACGTTCAAAACCGCGACGACGTGAATTGCGAATGTAACGATACCAATTTCATCCAAGAAATAATACCAATACTACTTGGTATCATTTTTGCACGTACTGATATCACAGATCGACTACAAGTTCCTTATCTTTTGATACATATCGAAACACCCAAACAAGTACTTAAGTATCGAATTGTTTGAAGATCATGAGAAAGACTTGTATCACGCCCATCACTACTCGTGTCTACCTCTCGTTCGAAGCTCGATAAAACGATATTGAAAAATCGTACATTAATTTTTAAGGTGTCATTGTAAAGAGGAAGATTCAATGTTTAAATCTATGGTAATTTAAGTGAAGAAAAAAATTTTTCCAACGATTAAATTAAATGAACATGGTGTTACCAAAGGACCAATAGAATAAAGTATTTTTTATCATCGCTCATCGTGCAGCGATTACAATTGTAGCTCGTTTCCGACACGAAAGAAGCATGAACGGTGCGTGTCGGCGGATCGAAAGGAGAAGCAATTCGTCGAACACGTCCACACGATAAATCCACGGTTCAAGAACGCTTTAACTGTTACACGAGTGAATATTAAATCTCGCCGATGAGACGGGTCCGAAGCGGGAGCTCATTTAGCAAGCAATAAAGATCGATACGAAAGAGGACCGGGTATCGGGCCCCGGACGAAAAACTGGATCGATATCCGTCACACAGTTATCTGTTTACAGCTGGCTGTTACACGCCGAGCGTTTTCTGCGAAATTACACGCGGACGGAAGAACGCGTTAATCACCGGCACAACTACCAAGCGCGGCTTTTATATCCCGACGAGCATAAAATCCAACGGGGCGCATAAACTTCGAATCTGGAAATTTCTTTTCCACGATGAAACAGCAAACAGATGCTCGTCGGGTAGATCGATACCTGACGAAGAACCGACGCGGCTCTTGCCCGTGGAACGAAGATCCGTTCCGTTTTTATCCCCTCCCCCTCCGCTCGCGCGCGCGCGCGCGCGGGCGCAATATAATGAACGAAGAAAGTAAAAACTTCCGATTGTTTGACTCGGTTCGTTACCGTTCCGCTCGACTTTCTTATAACGTGAGCGTGTATCGTATTATACTTTACGCTCGATCTAGCTGTTCATTTGGTAAAAAAGCATCTTGCCCAAATCGGTGTTTATTGAATGTATATTGCTTCTTAAATGTCCACCAAAAACGATGAAATTAATGAAATTTATTGAAAATTGTGATTAGAACAACCATTAAAAATCAACATTTTATGAATCCTATTTGTCACCGAAAAAATTATCGCGTTTCTTATCAATACCCTGGAGAATTTATTTAATATTATGAGACCATTTTTGTTTCAAATGAATAGTATTTGTCTATATTTAAAGTATATCTTTTGTACTAAGATTTAATATATATAATTTATTGAAATGACAATGCTCAATAAACTAAAGAAAATCTTCAATTCTTTGGTAAAGGATATCTTTTGAGTTCCAGAAATAATGTGTTAAACAAAACCTAATCAACATTCAGCAGTCTACAAATTTCAATCCAAAAAATTAAAAAAGAAATTTTTAATGGATAAATAATTAAAGTCACCTTGAATTTTAAAAATCAATATGTATTTTTGACTTCATAATATTATAGCTGATATCAAAACGAATCCAATGACCTAAATTATTATACCTTTAAACTTTCAAACAGTGCTAAAATATTAATGAACAGCTAGGTCGGTCATTTTTCTTGTTATTCTAATTGCTGGTGGAACTTCTGGAAAAACGTCTTCTGAATGCTTTCCATTTTATTCGAATTTCCTTTCAACTCTGTTATAAGAAAAAGAAATATTCTTTTCTGATTGTTTGAAAATTAACTAAACTTCTAAAATTAACTAAATTATTTTGATGCCTAAAAATTTTTTGGAATTGTATCTTGTAAGTGAATATATTCTTCTATTATAGGACAAAAATTGAATCGGAAGTGTTGTCGTTTGATATCGCGTGGTAGGAATTGCGGATGAATTGTAAATGAAATATTTGCGAACAGTTACAACGGCCTATCTGAAACTATGTGCATGATCACGGCATAGTCAGCGCCGTTTCGCCAGGGAATGGCAAAAGCGAGGGGAAGAAAAGGAACGAAAGGAAGAAAGCCGCGCGGAGATCATTATTAAGGAGTAATGAATAATACCGGAAAGATTCAAGCATGTAAGGGTACGATACGCGACCCCGTCGAGTATAATTCTCGACGATTGCGTCATTACCTCTGCATAGGTAGACGATGGAAGACGCTGCGGCGCGGCGGGGGAAGGATGCGGCGAAAGGCACTCCTCCGCGGAAAGCGAAATGTGCTACATCGTAACAGTGCATCACAATATAAACCTCGAAACTATTTAAGGATTCATGAAAACGGATTGGATAATATTGCCGCAGTATAATGTCGGCACCGTGACTGTACGGAATTTAATACTTGCGGAGGTGGATCGGCCGAGTTCCGTTTTTCTTTACACTTTATAGAAAATAGTTTCCTCGAAACCACGATGGTTAAAATATTAAGGGATTTATTAAATAGCTTTGAAAATTTTATAATGTACAATGGATTTATTAATCCATTTTTTAATAGCAAGAACGTAATTTAATATTTTCTTTTGGGATTGTTACGTAAAAGAAAATTTTTGAGCTTCGTTTTGTTAACATTTTTTACACGATATATCGTTGATACTTTACGTAATTTTCTTTTTCAGAACCGTCTGACAAGTATTTTAAGGATTTATAATAATGGTCAATATTTTCGGTCACGATGAATCGTAAAATTTACAAGAACGCCAATGAACAATTGCATTCTATACGCGGGGATCAGGAGTCTCGCGAAAATGGGTTTTGCAAATTTATTGCAGAGCTTGTGTTACACACCGTGCCACGTAACAGGCCGGTGTGTCTGTCTATAGCTGGCCGTTTCTACTTGTAATGCATTCACACAGCGACACAGTATGGTCGGCGTTGCGTTCACCTTCTGTTTATAAATTTATATCACATTATTGCGGGCAATAAGCGACGCTACAGTATTATCAATGATTGCGAACATTATTACCCGAGGAATTGATCGATATCGAAACAAATTTTCTGAAATTCAAGCACACAATAAAAAGAACAATAATCCTTCAAATTTTTTTCTTAGCAATGGGTAACTATTTCAGTTGTAAAAATTAGCTTGTTTTCATACAAAATAGGGTCAAAAGCAAACAGGAGCTGTACACTGCGACTGTGTGAAAAAAATTTTCGTTAAAATCGAGAGAAATGCTTCCGTAAATATACTGACCAATGAAAAAGCGCCGAAAATAAAGAACAAAGCGTCACGCAGCTATTCAAACACTCAATCTTCATTCGCAAGCTCCTCTTCCGAGCGCAAGTCGCCGTAAAGAAGAGCCACGTCCAAAGATAACAGAAGTGGGGCATTCTTCGCAGATTTACTCTCGAGATGGGCAAAATAGATATCGCGTAAAGAGAACCAGGGACTCGCAAGGACTGGGAAAATCAAAAACTTGGCAGAGTTCGCAGCGTCGCTCGCGGAAAAGTAAACATCGATATCAGATCCGCGATATGGGGGGGAGAGCGTGTACTTCGGAAGTTGTCGAGCAACAAAAGCGTAAGCGAGGGAAATTATCGTGGTACGTCGGGCGAGAAAATTTGCGCGCGGTCGGGAAAAGTGCTCACGTTCCCGGCGCAACGCGTTCTGAATACGCTCCTTAATCTCTCCTTAAATTTCACCCGGGGAGATTTAGTTTCCCGTATTACGGCGCCAGTGATACATTGCGCAGTGTGCCAGCTATTTCGTGCTTTTCGGTTACTCGAACTTCCTAAGCAGCCGGTACGTGCCCGCTCGCGTTATATCTGGGTACAATAATGTAGAATTATCTATTGATTTAGTTGCTGGCTGAGGGTCCACGGGAATTGCCACGGGTGGGGTGGGGGGAGGGGGAGGGGGGTTAGAGCCAGGCGGGTAGTTTAGAACTGCTATGCGCAAGAGCGCCGCCTTGAATGTGAGATTCGAAATTATCGCGACGATTCGGAACAGTTAGGTTCGTCTACCGGTCGAGAATGGCTCGCGAGAAAGAGAGAACGAGAATGGGAGCGAGAGAGAGAGAGAGAAGCAAAGAAAACGGAACTGCTTCACCGAGCAAATGTATGCGCACTCCCGGAGATAACGCGAACGCGAGGAACTCTCACTATCTCTCTGTTTCTTCCCCGGTTTCTTTCTCCTTTTCCTTCTCGCTGGCATTAACGTGCTGATGCGGTCTCAAGCTCAAGAGTAGAGGTTAACTCTCGTGTCTATCTTCGCTCTACACGATGGATAATTCAGCGTTACTTAACCGTTCCGTGCAACGCGAAAGAAACGGCGACGCCGCGCTTCTAAATCGCCGCGGAACGATGACGGGCCCCGGCTTGTTTATCTTACGTTCCCATTGTCCTCGCGGACACCCCGGCACACTTCCACGTCCCTGGAATTCCACGGCTATAGTCCTCGCGAAATCAACTGGACGCCCAAGGTTACCGGATCGACCCCGCTAGCTCGTTTTCTTGTACTATCTACACCCCCGTTCGTACGCGTCCGCCTTTATGCAGGTATTTCCGGATTTTGAACAAGTATTGTTCGCATCTCCCTTCTTTCCCAGATTTATCGTGTTGTTGTATAATCTTGATGGTATTCTTCGGTAATACACGCGCTATTTATAGTCGTGTTATTTTAATATAATCGCACAGTTTATATGAATGTTAATTATTTATTTATTAATGCCCTAAACCGTGTATGGTTTATATAGCATACAGTTTATATGAATGTATTAGTTGTCCTGAACGTGTTCGTTGTGTTGCAAAAGTAAATATAGTAAGCGCGAAAAATTGCAGTCCCCGAATAATAAGATTAGAAATGTGAAAGTCCTAGCGAAAATACGGAGTAAAAGTTTTTCGTTTAAGGCTTCGTTTACGAGAAAATCCAGTTTGAAAATTCGTCGAGAGCGCGCGGTGCTCGGTAGGAATCAGCTGACGCGTCTGTTCATGACCGGCCGCTTCTACTTCCTGTAAATACTCACGCACGCTAACCTGACGAATCTTCAAACTCGATTTTCTCGTGAATGAAGTTTAGCAAAAAATTCTGCTCTTTCGTTTCGTTTTCAGTCACAAAACAACTTTTGCTGGATTTTACTGAAAATTTCAAAGTAAAAATATTAGTACATTCATTCATTGCAATTTAGCAGCTTGTGAAAAGATTGCGAAGCAAGAATATCGGAGAATTTATTAAAATTCATTTCATAAATTTATATAGGCGCTCTCTTGCTGTAAACTGAATATCATAATTGCTACTTTTTAATTTGAATTTTTAATTATATAGATGTAGGAAACATTGAACTTTCCAACCGAGTTAATGAAATATCTAAAATCTTCACCGGTTACTATTTATAGTTTATAAAATACATGCAAATTTTTCATAAATATTAATAACACGTACAAAAGTAAATGAATATAGACGAAAGTAAATCTAACTAATATCGTAGACTCGGTTCATTTCTATTCATAGACATTCCGAAATCCTCATCTATAAATATTTAAACAGCATAAGTTTCTCCGACGACATTAGACTCGTGCAATATCACGAGTTGCAACAGTTGCATCAAAAGCTGCATCCAACTTTTCCATTCTAGCAAAGATTTATGTTCATCCGGAATGTAACCAAATAAACAGTTCAACACAATTCTAAAACTACATCGTTTACGTCCAAGAATCTCCCAAGAAAATTTGCTGACTTTTAATAAAACGAATCTGCACCAGTTCGCGTTTATAAAATAGTTTGTTCAACGTGTAGAAACCACTTGCGAACTTGCACGAGTTTGTACACAAAAATTCCACTGGTTCGAGAAACATAAAAATATCTTTTTATTAGATTCCTAACGAAATATGACTTTTATTGTGAGAGCGGTTCGCTGTAGAAATTTCGCGAGTAATTAATCGCGAAAAAATGGATTCAACGAACAGTCGAGTTTTCAACAGGGAATAACTGGAACATTGAACAAATACCATGAAATCAATTATCAGATATTGAATCTCCCGCGTCGCCTATATCTGATACCACTGGTGAACATTGCTCGTGCAGGTTCTAAATAAAACGGAAACAAGTTTTGGTATCTTCTATCGGGGAATGCTGCTCTTAAATTCCCGTGAAATGATGATCGGTTTCAATCTCTAACGGAAGCATTCCCATTGTCTTTCAAACATTAGAAATCTTCTTGTTCTACAGGATTCCGGGATCGGGCAGATTACGTAGATATGTTCCTGAGGAACGATACCGCGGCCACGGTCTCGAAGTCTTTATTGGCATTATTATACCGTAAAAGTTTATTTAGCCGCGATCGTATCGATCGCGGTGAACCGATCGGTGAAAAAGTAGCGCAGAGAACAGTTCCTCGGATCTTCTGCAGAGATTCATTTGGTGCCTAACTTCTTCCTACATAGTACCAACAGCGACGAAAAAATTATTCGACCCTTCGTGATACTCCATCATGGGTGGTCTACCGATTCCGATAGCGATCTCCTTTAACGGTATATTATGCTTTAAGAAGCTACGCTCATGGGAGGAAGACCTCTGCCACCGAGACGACGTGGTGAATATTATTAATAATTTCCTTCCATCCCACTCCAATTTCCTGATCCTTCCACCTTTTTAATTAATTATTAATGTCACTTGACGTTACTATTCAATTTTTATATTTCTTGCACGATTATACGATAAGTGCGGATTTTTATGCAAAATAAAAATGGCCTGCATTAATTGCAAGATAGGAGATCTTAATGATCTTAATGAGTTCAAAATAATACCACAGTACAGTAGACTCCAATACAACGCGATCAAAAAATTGTTTAAAACAAACTTTATGTTTTTAAATTATTTGAAAATTTTTCAGTTTTCTACTCGACCGACTCACTTTTATAACTAAGCTCCGCTGTCTAATGAAAAGAAATTTTTATATATTATTATCGTGATACGTACCAGTATATTTTATCGTTAGCACTGGTGTATCGACTTTGAGAGATCACACCGATTCATCTAATTGCTAACAAAAGATCTCGCAGAGAATTGAATTAGATAAGTTGCAGGCGATAAAGTTCTCGACTGAAACAGTGTTTCTCTGAGGCTTGAATTACGGCGAGATCCTAGCCCCAGCATTCAGCTGTATACGACCGCAGAGACCCGAGTTCTTTGACAGAAAAGACGAATTAGCGACTAAAAAGGTTAGGTGCTCGCGAAAACGAAACCTGAACCGAAAGAAGTTTTCCTGTCTCCACGTAGACAGGAGAAATTACTAAAAAACGAAATGTTACTGAGCTGATCGATATTTCAACAAAATCTACAATTATTAAAGTGCATAGAACAACAATAAGTAACATTCATATTTCACAACGGAGTTAAAAGCGAACAAAAAATTTATTCATCCATTGATACACTCAATAAAATTAATACAATCTTTACCGATGAGCGTTTAATAAGTTTTATGATTCAGAACCGAAATTTTCTGAAAAAATCATTCAATAGCAATTTTAGTTTATTCTCAGGAACGTAAATCAATAATTTCTTAAAGGGATCGTTTTTTAAGGAAACATTTTTAAATTATGAGTTAATATAGTGCAATAATTGAGAATCGTACTAATAATGAACATCAGGAACATGAGCCAATCAAAAATTAATATGTCAGAAACATGAGCCAATCAGAAATTAATATGTCAGGACCATGAGCCAATCAAAATTAATATGTCAAAATAATATACACAAAATTAATATGTAATCCAAATTGGGTCAATCAAAATCAATCCACAATTAAAACCATACACTTGAGTCAATGAGAATTGATATATAATTAAAACAAAACGCTTGACCCAGTCAAGATTGCTACGCAATTAAAACGACACGCTTTTAGTATTTAATTTAAAGTTAAAATCAAAGTTGGGACCAATCATTCGAAATCTTATTGCACATACAATTAAGAAATTCGGTCAATGATATAACACAATCGTCGAGAACCACGCCAAGAGACTCCTGGTGAAGTGAATGACGTCAGAGCGGGTCCAGTTTATTTTTTGAAAATTCCTTTTAGCCGCAGAGCAAGATTTACGCGATCCATGCGCGGGTGGCATCGCAGTCAATGGGGTATTAGAATTTTTTCGTCCGGCACGCGAAATGTTTTCGACGCATAACTGGCCTAGCACAGCACGGTTATTCAAGCCGGTCCCCTTGTCCTCCGTTTCTCTGATTGTCTGGCCTACTCTTCCCTAATTTTCTTTTTCCCCGTTTTTCCCGCGGCCCCTCGTTCCCGTTACCTATCATTTTACCTCGTCCGTCCCACAGCTGGCTCGGCACCGGGAGTCAATATTTGTTCTCGGACCTTTTCTGTGGCCATGATATTCTGTGATTTTACTCATGCAGATTGGCCACGCTGACCTCTTTAGAGCACCGCCGCCGCGTATCTCGTGCTCCTGCGGCCATAAGCTCCGTCATTCGACGTAATTAGCGTCAATAGTGAGACATTAACGCTCGCGTGAGACGCAAAACGGCTTTATCGAGTTTTCGCTGCGAAACATAAAGCATTCTAAAGCCGTCAGCGTTAAAACCGTTTGCGACGAGAATCCCAAGCTGGTTGCATTTTTCATATTATTCATTATGAATCATTATCAATGCTTGAAATGGTAACAGTGTTGTCATACTTCAAAAACAGTAGCAACACTTTGAGAATATATTTAAAAAGAAAAACTAGGATACACTACATAAAAAAATCTGAAAAATATCAAGAACAATGGTTTCTACTATATCTCATTACTGAATTGTTATAAAACCGGAATCTCCAAAACTTCAATGCGAAATATGCATTTTTTTCGAATTTCTGCAGATGTCTAATTTTTTAAACATCCCGAAAAATCTGAAAAAATACACATTAATAATCACAATGAGATACAACTAACCTAATAATATGAACGTGGTATTCTGAAAACTTCAATATATAAAATCGGCAATTTTATGATTCCGGATTTTTTTAAAAATCGACCTTGCAACGAAAAATTCTCAAATAATTCACTGTCATGTAGGTAGAATGTTCATGAAATTTTTCGTAATTTTTTATTGTGCAGAACAGAAAAAATAGAGCATAATTTACTATACCGCGTTCACACTGTAACTACCCTTGTGGTGAGGGTACCAACTTGAATTTTGTCACAGAGGGTTTTCTCTGGGCGTCCAAAAATCAATTTTATTTGGGAGCACTTTTCACCATCGTATCCCTTAGTTGAAGGTACGCCAACAATAACACAAAACAAAACAGAACTTTGACGTTAGAGACACAACGCTCTCAGATTGTTTTCGCAAAACGGGTTTCACGAATGCGAAAAGGGCCGAGTTTTCTGCACGGCGACCCGTGCAGCCATCGATTACATCGAAAGAATAATCCCACGTACGAAACGAGGGATAACAAAGCAACGGAGGACAACAGGAGATAGTAATCGAAATGTCGTCTAAACGGAATCGAACCGATTTACTGTTATTTGAAGTCAGCCGCGGTTCTACCCTGCATGTCAGAATAAGGTTATATCGGTTTCATCTAGACCTCGACATTCTTTGATAAGACCCGCATTAAATCTTGCTGGTAGATTCATTCGTTCACTATTCCCGCTTCTAATACCCCGATCCCGCAGTCCCGTAGAGGATTCGTGACCCAAAGTAATGGATCTCGAGCCACGAAGAGATCATGATAATTATTGCGTTCGGAGCTACCTCCACTTTCTATCAATGGAACATTCTTTTGTTCCCGTTCCATTGTGCTACGTTTGACCGTGTACATGGAACGCTCTCCTAATACACCCTCGTTGCTCAATTAATATCGAGGAAGAATGTTTTCTCGATAGGATATCATTAGACGAGTACCTGTGCTCGGTCTCGAGTGTATATAAAACGAACGTCCTAATCGAAATGATGTATCTAGATGTCTATCGACGTTTTCTGTTCAATCATGTTCTTTCACTTTTTTCGAACGTTTCAACTTCGTATCTCTCAACTACAGTGAATCCAAGAATTATTTTAACACCGAATACCCGATTCTTGAAAAATTACCGATATTTAACACTAAACTTACTTTGCTGGTCAAATGACCGGTTTCGTATTATTCATTTTACAATTATGAAAATTATATAAATTGTATAAATTTCTTTATCCAAGCGCATATTGTGTTAAAAATTGCATAAAATCTAAATAAATAGAGCCTTGTTATTTTTATCGCTTTTAGTGCTCGGTAGGTTTAGTGTTAAGCTGTGATTGTTTCGTAAAAAATGATACGATAATTTTGGATTAATTTTTACTCATTTTTTACACAAATGAAATGCTATACGAAAGAATAACAATAAAATAAATATCGATGCACCGTGGTAAAATTTTTTCTTAATCTTTCACTTAAACAAAACACTGGACGATGGAATAGCAAATCAATGCAGTAAAATGGCCCCTCTATTTTTAACCTAAACAACGTACTAAAAATATTGTACATAGTTTTATTCGCAGCAAACACAGTCTCGTAATCACAGGTTCGAAAAGATTCTAAGAACATCTGCGTTATTTGTTCCGGCAAAGAAGAATACTCTCAGTCAACAGGATTTTTAGACAAAACGCCACAGTGGGATCTCAGAATAGACTTGGTGTTAATCAACAGCTTAAACGGCACCAGGTTGTGTCGTTTAGTACAGTGACAACAGGCTGGTCGTGCAAGCCGGTCATTCGCTGCGTTGCTCGTGGGGCTCTCGAGTAACGGACTACAAAAGATAATTATTTAGGTGTCAAAGGTTCATCGGGCGCAATTTGGAAACGTGGCTGATCGCTCAAGTGACTTTAATTCAATTTCCTCGATATACTTGCGGTGTATCTAATCATGTGCCGTTCGACCGGCGGTCGTGATGCTCGCATTAAGAAGCCCTACTCGACGGATCACCGTTACTTAAAATTTGATTATAAATGCTCGGGATAATATTCCAACTAGAAACACGATAGGATCTTATCTCATATCAATATTTCACTGTAATTTTCATGTAACTTGAAAACAGCAAATTTTCTCCTAAATTGTCAATGAATTGACAGTTTAATGTACAAATTGAATTTACAATGTTCACAATGACAAAATAGCAATGCGTAATTTCCTTGGTAACGAAGAAGACACAATAGAACAAGATACCTTTGTCGCATTAACGCTAGAACTACCGAGCCCTAAACGAGAGTGATGTATATTCTTTTATAATAATAACAGAATTGAGTTTATTTAAATTTCGTAGGATTTTTATGGTAACGTGTACTTGAATAAGGAAGCATACTAAAAAATTTCTCAAGAAACTACATCTGTAACTTCACGAATCGTAAAAGAAAAAACCGGAAACCAGTCATTTCGACTGTCTCGGTAGTTGTAGTGTTAAAGCTGAAAATAAAAACTTAGTTACAATAAATATATTTCCGTATTTTCAGAAACTCGATGTTTACTAAGATCAATCCACGTCTTCGAATGTATTCGGTATTCGCATCCGGCTCACGTCGTCTTTTCTGCAGGAACCTTTACTCGTGTTAATGGCCTCGTAGTTCCGACGGAAATTGTTAAAATGACATCATCGTGGTACTAACACCAACGGAAATTCATCGTAAGAACGACAAAGCTTTTCCTGCTCTCCTCGCCGGATCGTCCTTAACATCAAACTTGGTTTCACGATGGTAAAATTTCGGTTAACTTAGTATGCAGCCACGCAACCGTGATAATAAATTTTCTACCTCGAAAATGTTCGAGAATCCTCGGGAGCCCGGAGGAAATAAAAAGAAAACAAGCTCTCGATTTTTTCCAAAGCCCACATGTTCCCTGTTAACCATCCACTCGCTCACGAGCCGTGGCGTGCAAATCTTGCGGCCGGCAAAAAAGCTGAAATAATCGAGCACGACGCCGGGAGTCGTACAAAACCACCAAGGCATTGTTCACGAAGAGACCCATAGAGCTACTCGTAATTGCTATTGGCCCAGTTGTGTACATTCAGGCCGGGTCATAGGCGATGACAACACAAGGAGCGCGAGAGGAGGTACGGGGTCGACGATGTAGAGGAGGCCCCGGCGTAGGAGTGTGACAACGTATAGATACGATAGAACAGTATAGATACGAGGTAACGGGAGGAAATTAGAGGCTGGACATTGATCGCCGGGTCAGTGCCACGTGACACTGCCGTGAGCCTGACCTCTCCCGCGGTATCGGCTCGATTCTAATTAGTTGTATATGGTATATCGGTGACACGTCCGACCGACAATATTTCCTGGCCGATACGCATATAATTCCAGTTTGTCCAGTTTGTCTGGTTTTCCCAGCTGAGGTCCCTATTTAGCCTCGCCCCTGGTCCGTCAGCATATTACACGATTCCCGCTCTCCTCGGTTAAGAAACCCGCTGATTTGCATTTACCCGGGTTTAGAGCCCTATAATCCCGCTCCCCCGCCTCGTCGGTCAACAAACCGATCGACGCGAACGAGTTCGTCGGTTTCGTAGCTCCTTAGGTATATGCGCGCGTGTCTGCCTCTGTGTGTGTGTGTGTAAATGTATTGGATCAGTGCAAAAGTTCGTGTCCTATTTCAAGCATAGGAATTATTTCGGTTTTAAGCACTTTGTTTACATTTCAGTGATAAAACTATTCCATTTCATAAGCATTCTTTCACGATTATGACCTTCAGTGACCTTGGATCACTATGGACATTGAAATTGCCTTTGGAAGAGCTACAATTGTAGCTGAAAGTATATAGTTCCATTAAAAAAAATTTAGTTCACCTTCAAATAACCTAAGCACATCCACCTCAAAAGCTCTGTGCGTAATAGGAAACAAAACAACTTTTGTCTCAAACATTTCCTCCTATCTCAAGAAGTATAGAAGTTACACAGGTGGCTTGTGTTCGGTGAACCACTCTGTATTATACGACTTACGGAAAGGAAAAGAATAAGTTAGACCGTATCTTTGCAGCGATTTCCCTGGTTGCGTGTAATGAAAAAAGAACCTCTTCTGGATCAAGTGTGGTAACAGGTGACGAAAACTGGATCCCGTCTCGGGCATTTCGTATGCAAGTAGAAACCGGTAGCGGCTACATTATAGATTGATAAAACTGTCCACCTTGAATTGTAACCGCTTCTGTTTATCTTCGAATCGGGCACGAACTTTTGCACTCTCAGCCAATACGTGTCGGTGCGGATGTATGTATAGTTCGCGAGTCCTCGGGAGCAAACGTAATGACCAGGGCACCGCGGACGCGACGACGACGACGACGACGACGACGACGACGGTTCCAATCTGGCGTGTACCGTTAAACGCGGCGACGTTTACTGAGACAAGTCGCTTGCCCCGCGCATACCGTGCCACGTGCAAAAACCACAGGAGTGCTCCTTTCGCAGGTAAACCGGCTGCCTCGCAGCTTCGGTTTCGTGACAAGAAAGTGGGACAAGTGAAATATGCGTCTGGCCAAGGCAGGCGCCAAAATAACGTATTATGCGGACAAGCTCACAAGCCGATACGGAAGAGCGAATGGAAAAACCAGGGTTTCTGTGAGATGGACCTAGAGAGGCGTTCGATGGATTGTGTCGTGGGTTGAAGATTTTATGGGATGAGGTGGGAAAGATATTCTGGGTGGGTGATGGTGAACAGAGGATGACGTAATTCCATGTTCATAGCTTTTTTTGTAGTTGGACGCGTAGAGGACATACGAAGGTCAAATTCATTTTTCAATTTAGAATAATATACTTTTCTATGTGTAGAGGACATACGATGGTCAACTTCATTTTTCAAATTAGAATAATATACTTTTCTAAGTGTAGAGGACATATGAAGGTCAACTTCATTTTTCAAATTAGAATGATATACTTTTCTATGTACTACCCAATAGGGCGTTTTAGGTCGTGTACCTAAGTGACCTACGAGTCAAGGTCATTGAAGATCGCGGAAGGTCAACTGCGATGGAAAATATTTTACTTCGAGGAACTTTCTCAGTAACAATGAAGCAAGAACGTCTCTACTTTTTGTTAATTTACACGTTCTATTGAATTTTACCATAGCGTACATTGTATAATTGCACAAAGATTCGCAATAAATTAATGAAAAGGATTTTAAATGTCATCGATTTCCCAGTTAAATCAATAGACTGAAGCTTCAGTTAACAGGGCCGGGGAAGGCAGCACGGTATTCACACACTCATGTCATTAGAACCGTGAGTCATTCATTTCCGAACAATGCAAGACACCAATTACTGTCAAGCTTATATTCTATTAGAATATAAAAGTTCTATTCAAGACAGGAGAGTCACGAAATTACGTAATGATATACGTCCAACTCGTTAGATCCTGTCGAATACTTTTATAGTGTCATTCAGTGCTTAATATCCAGAAAATTGTTTTAAGAATTACTAACTATTAATCGTAAATGAAACTCTCGAGAGAGCAAATACTACAAAACAGTTACTATTAGTATCGTGATATCAGACAATGTATTAATTCTGGCATAGCACATCAGCATACAGTACCAATGCACATTAATTATACAGTATCCAGTATAGTCATCAATATACAATGCCTGTGAACATTAATTCCGGTATAGTGCATCAATATAACACACAGTATAGGAATAACCAATGTAATATGATCTAATAGAAAAAATAGAAACCCCGTAGAATAATTCAAGAATCTGCAATTCCAGACGCTTTTTTTAAATTCTAACTGCACTGCTTTCCAGTAAAATTATAACGATATAAAAAGCACTTTGAACATTGCTAAAAAATTTCACATTGCAACGTTACGAGCAGTGGACAAAATTTTTCGAACAAGTTAAATTCGTTCCAGTCAAAAGCTGTTACCTTCCTGTGTGTAGTATCAATGTTGGTTGATTTTTGTACGATTCCTACGCGATATTGAACAGGAAAAATGTAGCTTCCGTAACAATTGTTTTAGACATTCAATGACAGGACGAGCAAAATACTATAAAGTCGTATGTAAAAGGCAAGAATAATTGGGTGACCTAATATTTCATGTATTTTACGACAAATTCGTATTGATACAATATATTTCGCGTGCATACATTAATAACATAATTGCGCGAGCATACATTAATAATATAATTGCGCGGCGGCGGCTCATTTAGCATGGACGAATGAATCGAACGTACGTAGGCGAGCGCTGACAGAAGGCAACGAGCTGTGCGTTACGCGTTCGCTAGCAAATATCCAAGATCAAGTGCGGGCGATAAAGGTCCCACCTGCGATAAATATCGCAGGCCCGATTGGCTCTATTACGTGATTTGTTATCTCGGTGATTCGGACACGACAGATTAAGATCACCGGTATACAACCGGTGAATTATTAATTCAGCTGTTAGCGGTAACGAGCTGGGGAGCCCGGTACTCGTTTCGCAACTTTCACACGATCGATATAGGATCCACGACGGCAGAGCAACAGCGGCGGTTCGATTCGAATGAACACGCAACCGGGCCCCGATACTATCAGGAAATCGAAAAAGTCGCCGACTCTGGGAACTATACATTATCCCGAAGTATCAGACCGCCTGATCTAGTTATTAGCGAGCTTTCATCGTCGTGATCATGTTGTATAATTAATGAATACTCCGCATCGGAGGATCCTTCTAACGCCTAGCATTACCGACAGAATCTGCATACTATTACAGAGTGAGTCATGCAATTAGACAGGCCACAGGCTTCTGTTCCGATGTAGTCGGGAGGAGTTGCATTTTTCCATATAGCGTCGATGAAGAGAGATTGCTGACATCGACGTTTTTATTTATGCGAACGGATTGAGGAGACACTGACAGGGACAGGTTCCCAAAAAAATTGGTAAATTTTCTACTGGGAGCACTATTTATCGGATATAATTTCGTGGAAATATAAATGTTAGTAGGGTGGATGCATCCAATGAACACTTAAGTAATTTAAAGGTTAATAATATTAATATGCATTCGGATGATTAAAATTCGATTCTTTAATGTCTAAACTTTCATATGTAACATGTAGAAATAGAAACTTTAACAAAAAATAAATAGTTTAACAAAAGGTTATATTCTCGATTTCTCTGTGATAAGTGGTTGAAAAACGTAAGAAATCTAATAAACTTTATGTCAAACCAATTGTTATATTGTTCACATATATAATGTATTGCGATACATTTTAAAAGGATATTTATGACTGACCTTATAGCAAGTATTGCACAAACCACGCTCGACACGTGCACTGCACTGATAGATCATATTTAGGTTATTTTAGTTAAATGATCGACCACTCGATTCCTGAAATAAGGAATCAGAAGAAAATCGATATTTAACCATTAATTTATTTCCCTTATTTTTCATTCGTTCGTGTTTATTCACTGGTACATCTACCCTATTAACCCTTTGATATCTAGCCGGGCTCTGATTGGTCCGTGTGTTTCGTCAATAACTCGTTAACAGAGCTGCGGAGAATAATTTCGCAAAGGAGAAAAAGTTACTTCAAATTACCTTGGAAATCACCCATTTCAAGGAAGTACTACATTTTTTGTGACAGCTTGTATAGATCGATTTAACATAAAAAAAAATGAAAATATATTTCACACTAAATATACTTATATATTATTTGAGAGGTCCAGTAACAGCATTGCAGACCCTAAAGGCGCCAGTGGCATTCGTACCTACTACCATTGACCCATCCGGTAACCAGCTCGAGCGGTCGCATAAGTAGCTTACATAAATTGCCAGCGAAGCGGCGTGTATAACAATAAAGGGTTTCCGAGGGAAAGGGACAGAACGAGCGACAAAGACGGAGGAAATCACGCTCGTACGGACACGCGTGCACGTGCATATGGTGTTAGAGGCGGTGCAGGAGATCGGAGTGACGCGGCGCCGTTGAAATCACTTCGTTACACCTATGCGAAACGCGAAATGGAAATACGACTGTGACGATCCACGCGGTTACGGCTAGGAATAGCGGTGGAGTGCGCGGCGGGTGGGTTTCGAGCGTGTGCAAGCGTACACCCTTTCTCGTAACGGTGTTTACGAGAAGCAGTTTCGCCGGGGCGATCTTCTGAGACCCGGCACCCAAAGCAATCTGAAGTTGGACACTTTGTGGGTGTTATCGGGGAACGCGACCTGGTCATTGCACTCTCCCCGCTGACCACGTACGAGGACGTCCTAACCGCGTCACGGCCGCAGAAAGAATCGAAGACGTCGATGATGAAAGCCGCGTTAAATCTCGCGCAGATAAATCACGGACCACGGAACACCGTCTCCCGAGACCCCAGCAATGATCAGCGGTAAATCCTGGATACTGTCCAACCTTTTTTCCTCACTGTCTCGTCGATTTTTTACGACGAGAGTGTGCGACGGTAACTCCAACGAAGACGAAAATTCTGGACAGGAATATGGAAACGCTGGAAAATATCGATATCAGAATTTGCAATCGAGATGTTTTCTAGACTGTCTATATGTGCGTAGTGATAGGCCTTCAGCATGTTCAAGCGGTATCGATTCCTTGTGACAAAGAATGATTGTATCACAAGCATGTATGATTCTCTGGGTATCAAAAAGTATCCTAATGATAGTTCGTCAGAAACCTCGATCTCCTTTATAAATACATCTTGGATAGGTTTGTTATCGATACTCTATCACAATCCTGTGGGGTCGAGTCGACTGAATGACAAGTATTATTAATAGTATTATAAATGGTTATGCCAAGAAGTATTAAACAAATTTTTTAATACTAAATTACATTATCTAAATTTAAATAGCAAAAATTAATATTGTCCGAATATTTTTGTGAGCCACAAATGGTCCATTATTTCGTTTAATAATTTTTATTATGAAACGTGTATATATTTTTCAAATAAACTATGCATGTTTATCAACATTAATAAATGTTTTATTACTAGAAACAATTCCCAGGGCGATTGGTTTATCAACAAACGAATTATCGAATCGTAAAGTTAGTTATACCTAGTGTCCGAATATTTTTGGAAGTCACTGTATGTCATGTAAGTACATCCTATATATTATGCTTACTAATATCAAGCGTGAGGAAGGAAGATAGAATGAAAATAGTATGTTGGTACGTTCAAAACGGTGAAGACGTAAATTGCGAATGTATCGATACCAATTTCATCCAAGACGTATTTATAAAGGATGGAGACATTTAAGAAGGTATCATTTAAGTGTCGATACCATTTTTGGAGTACATGAAGGTTTGACACCGGCTCGAAAGTATCGATACATTCGACGTTGCCGTGATACCAGTACTACTTGGTATCATTTCAAGTTCCTTATCTTTTGATACATATCGAAACACCTAAACAAGTACTTAAGTATCGAATTGTTTGAAGATCATGAGAAAGACTTGTATCATGCCCATCACTACTTGGTATCATTTCGGCACGTACTGGTATCACAGATCGATTACAAGTTTCTTATCTTTTGATACATATCGAAACACCCAAACAAGTACTTAAGTATCGAATTGTTTGAAAATCATGAGAAAGACTTGTATCATGCCCATCACTACTTGGTATCATTTCGGCACGTACTGGTATTACAGATCGATTACAAGTTTCTTATCTTTTGATACATATCGAAACACCCAAACAAGTACTTATGTAAGTATCGAATTGTTTGAAGATCATGAGAAAGACTTCTATCACGCCCATCACTATATGTGCGTCTAATTTTTTAGTGAATATAGTACACCTTTTTAACGGTTTCTTGGCTACACGCTATGTCTGAAAGATTATAAATCCAACACGAACCTAATAAGTAATTTGAAGCAGAAATACGTGATACATATCTTCTATTCCAGGATCTGAACACATTCTGAACAAAGTTCTTCTCTGTTATTTGTTCGTTTACAGAGTCTTCGGTACCTTGTAATCACAACGTAGCCGCGTTTTCTAATTACTAACTGATTTGCATAGCAACGGCGCGAATGAATTTAAAGAGCGGAAGTTCCGCGAGCTTATGTTGGACTGTTTCGGAAATCGTAATTTTACAATTAGCGAGCGTTGCAATTGGGATTAGATGGAATAAGCGTGCTGCAGCATTGTTGGTTGCATGTGTTGATGATAATAGCGGTGAGACGCAGACCATTCGAAATAAGCTTATCTTCTTCGAAATGATGATTTTGCAAAAATAAAAATAAAGAATTAATCGAGACAAATGAGACATTGATTTCAATATTAAAAATATTAAAAAATGAAATATGTATATTAAAAATGTGTGCTGGTGATTATGAAAGTGAACGAAGTCTTCTTTTCTTCAAGATATTTTAGACTTTTGCGTCGGCGAGTCGGTAAAAAAATATTTTACCAGAACGTATAATAATTCAAATGTAACGTTGTCTCGACATAAAATCTTCCAAGCGTCTTAAGAGCCGGTAAACATCATAAACGCGCACCGCTCCACAATCTAACTATAACCAGATCCGTAACACGATTCTTCCACCGCCGTTTAATCAAGGGTAACACCGGTAATCACGTTATATCAGCTACACTGTAACTCAATCCAAGCACATTTTATATTACTGTCGTCGTCATATTTCAAGATGCATGTTAGTATGTCTGCCCGGCGTTCCTCGGGGCGCAAAAAGGCCTGCTCGTATTAATTTACTAATCCAGATTAACCACCGATGCCCCATTTACATGATACACTGCCAAATAAAGCAATCTAGGGTATCGAGGTCTGAGGAATCTGTAGGCCAAGTAACTGTGAACGTGTTAACCGCGACTGCCATACTCTGCTATTCCTCGCTACAATAACCTATCGCGAACACTAAACCCCTCATTATTCCTTATTACAATAAATCTGGCTAAAGATCAAAGCACTTACTTAACGTTTCTCATCCCGACACACTCGATAACAATAATTCGAAGAACACAGATCTACAGATCGTTTTAATACAACTAATAAATCCAGCTAACAATCGAATCACTTGAATCTTCTCATCCCGATACACTCGATAACAAGAACGTTTTAATACTAATGGATCCGACTAATAATCGAACCACTCGTGTTACTTAACATTTCTCCCATCCCGATATTCTCTCGATAATAATTCAAAGAACATAAATCTACAGAAGGTTTTAATACTTTATGATCTCCCCACTCGGTACATTAGCAATACGGTGGCGGGGATCTCTGTGCAGAGATATAAACCCAAGAAACAAATGCTCCTTCTCGCAGAGTAATTATTTCGGATGCATCGATTCCTTTACCGTTTGCTGCGTTAATGCGCAACCGGGAAGATGAATCTCCGTCGTCAACAATGCTGCGCGACGCTCTCGAACGATCGAGAGGCAGACAAGAGGAATTTATCCCCGGTACCGGCAGAAATATTTCTACAATAAGCTCGCATTCTTATTTGCCCTGGTCGCGGAAGCACTCGTGGAAGCACAGAAGCCCGCACAACTGTGCCGAGAAAAATAGTGAAAGAGAGTGAGAGAGATTCGGTTCCAACGATTTGCAATGTCGTTCGAGGTATGTGTGTTTCGAAGGGCAGGCCAGGCCAGGCCAAGTCAGGTCAGGCCGACAGACAGAGATTTTTGGATTCTATACGCGTCGCTGCACAGTTTCGTGACCGTCGCGTCGCGTCGTCGTGGCTTCGTTCGCGAAATCGCCGGGAACTGGCATAGTTATGACCGGTCGTGGAGGTCGTTAGTTTGGTCGCGGGAAAATCAGAGCTCGGACGATAAAACGTGAGGAAATTTGGCCGAATATTCGTTAGGTACGTGACTCCGCGCGGAAGGTTAATAGGAACTGGTGCACGTAGCTCATTCTACGGTTGCAGCAGGTGCATATTATTCACGTCTTGGCCGGATAGATCTCGCGCAAATTCATAAAGCAGTCCTTTGTACGGCTACTTCTGCAAGGGTCGGCGATCTTTATGGAAATTTCCCGGGCTAGTGCTCGCCTTACGAGCCCCGGACCAGAGGAACCCGAGAGAGAGAGAGAGGGAGAGAGAGGGGGGGCTTGAGAGCGAACGAGAACGAGAGACCGGGAACGAAAAGAACTGAAATTTCGAGAAGAACGGCTTAAAATATCGCTGACCCGCATTCGTGAAAAATTTCCCTACCGGACCCCTCGGCGCTCTCTCTTTCTCGTCATTATCCTTCATCTTTCGCTCTTTCACCGTGTATATCGAATCAGCGTCGAATTTCGAAAAAATCGGATTCAACGTACGCGTTTGCTGTGATCGTTTTAGCGAAAGGAATAAGGAATACAAAAATACTACGTGAAAGTCCACGTACGAAAAATTGTAAAATACAACTGTTAATTTTTACTCTGCAATTTCGACCAATTGCAATTTTTCCCAAAAAATTTCTTTTTCACGTCGTATAGGAAACTAATTGTTCTACAATGAAATTCACAAGTCGTATGGTACAATATTAACCCTTTGCACTCGGAGCTATTTTAACTCAGGAACGATTCTATACAATTTTTTTCATTTTTCGCATATGAAACTGATATAATATCTCATGTAATATGTAAATGTCTACTAGTTTGTTAAATACGAACAAAAATAATAATGTGAACAATATTTTTAAGAATGGCACAGCAATTTTCAGTGGTGCCTTAAAGTCGCCATCCGAGTGCTAAGGGTTAAAAAAGTTATCGTCTTTTTTCCCGAAAATTAAGGATGTTCTGGAGGTACAATGGGAGACAAACGTACGAGAAATTCGAAATCCATCAATATATTGGCAACGAAAGCCATTCATGAGTATATTTTGCATTAAAAAAATAGATTAATTTAAAAAGCTTTCGTTTAATTAGTGAATTTCATGTTATATTTATTTTTTAATCAAATTGTCTTCATATTATAAAAAATTGTAAGTGACTTTTGCGAATAATTGTACCCTCTGATTTGAAGATAATAAATTTGTATTCAATATATATATATATATATATATATATATATATATATATATAATTACTCAATAAAAAGTTAAAAATAAATATTTAAATAAATTAAAAATACTTCAGAAAGCAATATTCATGGTTATTATTGAGATGACAACAGGATAAATTTCACGTTTTGTAACAGTTTATAATTTTTTGCTCTGTAACTGTTTAGTGAATCCTAATAAATTTTGTAATAATAATAATATAATAATAATGTTTACTATATAAAAAAAACTGGAGTTTCTAGTTGTGTTTTTTCAAGGTTTAAATAGGGTTTGAAGAGGAATTTTATGAATTCTCCATAAGAAGACGTGTTAAAATGTGCAAACTTTAAGTTGCTATAATTCTTAAACGGTGCAGTGAATCGAACCCAAACTTTGGTAATTGCATTAATTTAGTAAGAATTATATCTTGTCAAATTATCAAAAATTTTGTTGCGTTTTTATATACCTCCAGAAGTATTTTCAAGTATAAAGTGCATATTCGATTAACACGTCCAATTTCTGAGATTCATTACGCGCACTAATTGAGACCCGTACATAACGGTAACGCGTAAGGCTCGGTATTTCTATTCTTATCGCGTTACGAAGACGGATGCGGGACCCGAGCCCCGTCGCTGATCACTTCCGAACAATTGATAGTTTAATCAGGCTCGGTTTGGTGCGCTTTAACGACCGGCTACGAGGGCAAGATAGCGGAGACGTCTTGTCCGGTCGCGGTGAAAAATCTAGCCTCGCGGGGGCGGCTCCTTCGCTCTGTCCGGGTCATGTAATCGACGGTCCGCGTCGAAGCCAGGAGCAGTTCCGTTCGCCAGAGGGATTCAGTTTTCCCCGGGAACAAATTGCCGAGACGTCCCACTAATTTTACGGTCAACCGCCAATGTATATACATACTACGGTCGACGAGTTTTGAGTCCGCGGCAAGAGCACAAAGCCGGGGCCCCCGGTGTACTTTGACCGATAACGATACCAAGACGCTTTCCGGGGATCACGTGACGTTAATTATCCCCCGACGAACTAGTTGCGAACTGTTGCGAGGGACGCAATAGGGTGCGCTCCGCGCATACTTGTCCCGCGCGTAAACTGCAAAAGTTCTCGCCTCCGAGAACCGGGAAAACGGTATCTCGAGTGCACCGGGTCCCGACCAGTAGTTCCCAGCCATGGGGGATCGATGAGGTTCCAGTTGATCGATAACCATAAAAATAACCCTCGTGGACCCGTCAAACTATCTGGCTTCGCAAGATCCTCGCCGAGATCGTTCGCGAATAAAGATTCTATTAAACTTTCTAAGTACACGCGTGTAATCCAAATTACTTTTGTAGTTTGAGCTTTCAACCTAGTTCACTTTTATTGCGGGATCAGTGGACACTAAAATCCTGAGACGAACCGGAAGTTTGTCCTTCTTGTAGCGCACCTCGAACCTGGATAATTAGCGTTCTGGGAAGAGAGTGGAATACAATTGATAAATTCGATGACGAGTGCAACTGTTTTATTTCGTGTTTTTTCCTTTCTTTATAGGATGAAATGCTTTTGATTTTTCATTAAGAGATATGATAGCTTAATCGTCTAAATATCGTTTTAAAACAATTTAAATATTTTTTTGTAGGAGAAACAGTGTGCAATTTTGTTTCGAAAATAAACATTTGTTTGTATCTGTTGGAATTCAATGATACCATAGCGTCTTAGGTATAAGGCGTAAGGGGTGGTTTTAACCAAGGACGAAGGGCCCAGGCGTAAAGTCAGGACCGTCGTCAGTCTGGTAGAAACAGCTAGCCTGAGCAGATCGCAACCTTGTACAGTTTTCACTATTTACATATACATTATATACAGGATACGCGGAAACACTGTGTCATTATTTAAACTAATATCTTTATAATACTAATAACGTACCCATATAAAGACATTTCCAACAGTATCAATTGTACATCAATTTTTAACGTACGTTATAAAGGGGGACTTGAATGTTCAAATCTGTGGAAGACTCATTCACAACTTTTTTTAAATGTTTCTACAGAGCTTTTCATTTATAGCATTCTTTTTAGGAAAAATGGGTCTACAGTTTTTTCATCTGCTCCAGTATGTAAAAATTATGCGACTATTTCCGAGGAGCTCGCGTAGATTAACGAAACAGAAAAGAATTCTATTTCGTAGAATATAAGCGACGGGACTGGCATAAACGGCACCGTTAAAGTGTCCAGATTCGGTCTGCGATCGCCTAACCGAATAACCTCGCAGTCCCGCTCGGACAGTTACGAGTGCTCGCCGGGCGTATTCAACCGGAAGCCACGGGGTTCGATCAGGCGAGCAATAATTCAATAACCTGGCGACGGTAACATTCCGAGCGCGCGCTGTACATTTAGAAACTTGGTCCCAAAGGGCAATCTTGACTATCCTCTATCCGTGGGTAATGCCCGCGATCGTACAACGGGGAACACCCCTCTCTGTACAGGCACTCTTTACTGGACACGGCCGAGCAGAGCATGGCCTGCTCGCGACGATGAGCAGCATGGCACACGGTCCCGTGGTAACTCTATACCTCGGTTATTATAAATTCCCTAGCAGCGACCGCGGGAGTAGGTAGCTACGTAACTACGTACCTGGATAATAGTCTGAAACAAGCACCGCCGCGAAAAGGGCGAGGTCAACTTGTCTGTCGCATATTAAAGACATTGTGCCCCCGTGTAGAACCCTATTGCGCGAACGACAGGAATGCGCATCGGCGCTGTCTTCGTTGATAGGAGGCTCGTATATTCGGACAGCATGATGGCTCGGCTAGATCGAACAGGAAGAAATTTTCGCTTGCTATGCGACACGGTCCATCGCCGGCTTCTGATTCACTGACCGTGTACTCGAGGAAACACGCGGCAGACGCTGAAAATGCTGGCCGAGCTTGTGTTTCGTTTAACCTCTTCGGGAACAATTTTTTTCGGATCCAAATCAGACGATTTTTCTGCGTTTTTGAAGCTTCGACAAAAATTGGATTCATTTCGCTGTTTAGGAGGAATATTTTTTAGGAATAAACGAGACAATTTCTACTTCTATATGGGCATTTTATCCTGTACGATTTACACTATATTCACAGGTTCGTTTTAGGAAAGTGGGGCATATTGTAAACACAATGCAGTATATTAAATGACAGTTGTAGTATTGCGAACAAGAAAGATTGGCATACGTTGATATCATTGATATTCTGTATGTAACCTCGGCTGACATAAAATCGTCGTTCAAACAGACCTACTGTATTCGAATCATTGTTTTTAGTGTGGACATTGGACTATAAAGGCAATTTTGTAGAAACACTTTTTTCATAGCTTCGATTCTTCACGAGATATTTTATTCGGTCGTACTTAAATGTAACACCCTGTGTGTATGCCAACTGCGAAGACAATTTCGAAGGTGCTGCTTTCGTAGCAGGAAGTTCGAGTCCAAGGCTCGTTCTCTGTGAAGAACGATATTAATTTTTGCAGTGGAGCTAGCTAGAAGGCCAGCCTGAACAAGGAATGAGCCTTTTGTGAGATTTAGAAGAGCAATTGCGTGGTTCAGGGGTCGGTGAAACCTTTGGATGAGTATTAGACTCACAAAGGGAGACCACGAGGAGAGTCTCTGCTTTCTAATTATGCTGAAATTGTACGGGCTGACGAGTATAAACAAGCTCGGGATTACTAGCCAGTGGGTCAGCCATTTTTACAAAATCTTAATATCAATATTACCAAACCATTTAATGAATCGAACCTCGTCTTTAAACAATCTTCACGATGGAAGAAACTGAAGATTAATTGGGGAATAAAATGAAAGAAGACAAAAATCAATATCTAATAGAACCTTGTATGCTATATAAACCATACACGGTTCAGGGCATTAATAAATAAATAAAATAACTAAATCTAATAGAACCTCATATAATGAAACAAATACAAAAAAATCGACGAGTGATAGTTAGAAAAAAACAAGACAGAACCAGAGTGAGACTGCTCTTATTACAAACAATCTTCACGATGAAAGAAACTGAAGATTAATTGAAAAAAAAAATGAAAGAAGACAAAAATCAATATTTAATAGAATCTTGTATGCTATATAAACCATACACGGTTTAGGGCATTAATAAATAAATGAATAAAATAAATAAATCTAATAGAACCTTATATAATGAAACAAATACAAAAAGATCGACGAGCGATAGTTGGAAAAAAAACAAGACAGAACCAGAGTGAGACTGCTCTTATTACAAAGTGATCCAATGAAATGGGTAACTGACCGTCTGCATCGACCTCCAGCAAAAATGCCCAACACTCTTCATCCTGCATAACGAAGCCTTTAATCGCCGTCTAACCGAGCCGGCAAGAACAAGGTTAAAGTAAACAGGTCAACATGTTGCACCCGGGGCGGTGGTAAAAACACCGGCACTAAATTACTCGGAACACTCTAGCAATAAAACTGTTCCTAGGGAGCTACCGACAGTTTCTCTATTCCACTCGAGCACAAAGCGACGAGTTCACCGAGATGGTAGATATAAGAAGAACGACGTCCAGCATCAGAAACTATGAAAGAGAGAGTGACGACAGGGGGGGGGGGAGTATTAATGCACAAGTCCGTTGAACGGTGCGAAAGGGGAACGATGATGTTGCGGATGCGAGATAGGCGAGAAGGCCAGCCACGACGATAGCGATGATAGATTCTGTATCCTCGGCTTATTCGAACATCAAACCTGGCGGACTGCTCGGTCGAACATATGTCACACGGCAAATGGCGTGGTACGAACTTCTCTACGGTGCACTTTACACTATAAACCGTGTCCTGTAATGTTCTTTTCATCGTTCCATCAGTCATTCCCTCGGCGTCTTCTCCGATTGGCCAGGAGCAAGTATACCGTCTATTGCTGTCGTAGAAGCCACTGAATTTTCTGGGTAGGCCCGTCAGCCGGCAATTGCATATATATGTATTATGTAGTTACGTATCGAATGATGATGCAACAGATGCACGGTAGAACGACCGGTCTATCTCGTCATCCTTCCCCTTTCAACACTTTTACAACGTCAACCGAACGAGAGTCCCGCTCGCGAGCCGCGCGCGCGCGCGCGCGCCAGTTATTGCTCCGGCCCGAGACAAGCCGCGTTTACGATCGGCTAAAATTACTTTTACTTGGTTTTAACTGCCCGTCTTATGCGCTCGCGTTGCCGCGCTAATTGAATGACCGAATTCTAAGTGGAATCGATGATTTATGGATTGGCAGCCACCGACGCGCCCTGCCGCCACGCCACGCCGAGGTAACATGCCCGAGAGCTGCGAGAACTTGTGCCTCGAACGCGGCCTACGGTACGGTCGGCTCGCAATGGACGTTGAGGGAGCTGTCAGTTTTCTTGTAAATGGGTTTAGATTGTTTTTGTTACTTAAGGCTAAGCGGGGGAGCTATTCCTTCCGGCCGGGTTACGTGATTTCGGCTTGTTACGCTTTTTAGCCTCGTTGGAGCGTTTTGTTGGGAACGTGGGATGCTTCTGACTTGGATCGGTTTTTGTGCGATGGTTTCTTGAATTATTTTTCTCTGCGGATTATCTTCTCTTTGTTTGTGGATTTTGCATAATCAGCTACAGCGAACGATAGTTTTCAACTAGTTAGGATATACACAGGTTCACAGACTTTTAAGTACCATTGGAAAATTCAGTAGCGAACCAGCAAGTCACTCTCGTCAACATGATTTAGTAATTTCTCTATGAATCGTTATTGAAAGGAAGATCCCATTAATAGACTACTGGTAAGTAAAGTGTTAAGTAGTCTGTTGGGACGTTAATTATTAACTCTGGGACTCTTAAGGGATAATGGAAAGTGGCTGTAGAGTTGAATCAGCTTCACACAGAAATTTTTAAGATACACCTTTTCTGCTTAGAGATCCTTTTCATATTTTTGATGTTTTATTCGAGGAATATCCGAATGATTACAATTTTTACCATTTTCATTTATTGTGAATATGAAATGATAATCCTTTAAACCAGGCCTCGGAATTATGTGCTCGCGACGGCCGGTTTTCGAAAGCAACGCCCCCTCGACCCGGCCGCGCGTCTCGCTCCCCGTGGCGGCCCTAGTTCTCGAGATAGCTCAGGCGCGTACCGTAGAGTGTTACAATGTAAGTGTCGACGATGCGAGCAGCTACGTACAAACTTCCTGTACATCTTACCACATTCACATGGCGATTATTCTACCCCCTTAAACCATCTGAAACTGTACCTTTCTGGTATTAACCAGAAGTCCGATTTCTGAAGCTGAAATTAACCACTTTACCGAGGTCTCGCTTGATTCAATTTGTTTATCATTTATCCCGATTATAGGAAGACAGGAATTTCTTCATTTACTTAACGGAATTATAAATTTTTAACGGATAGAGTCTTTTGATATGTAGAAGCATGCGAATCAGATTGGACAATTTTAAATGATACGCATAACTTGCCGTGTGGTACCTTAACGTAACTCGATCTTATCTAAAACGAGGAAAGATGTTTTTACGTCGAGTGTTATATCACGTGCGTTCTACGATAATTGATTCAATTGCGCAATCGCGGTCTCCGCGTGCACGAAATAAATAAGCGAGAACCTGGTCGTACAGGTTGATACTGATTCTTGACCCCGGTAGCGGGTTTTACACCGTAACCTGATACATAAATTAGATCACTCATAATTACTTCTCAATTTGTTCATTTATATGCTGTACAAATTCATTTACATTGTACACGTATATTTTGATTATTTGACCATGATGAAGAAGAGGCCACGAATTAATATGCAAATGAAATAATTACTCGAGGACCATCAGGGATGTGGGAACATAAAATAGCCGAGAATCACGTGCCAACAAATGGTCAATAATTCCGAATATTTCATAGTCGTTTTAAAAGGCCGTGGCAGCGGAAGCATTAGCCGATTCAACGCCGGTTGCGGAACGCGGGTGCGGATCTGCGGGAGTAAAACAGGTTCACGTAGCAAGCTAGACAAATATGTGTATCTATCTCTTCGGGAAATGCCCATTATCGACAGATTAAACGGTACCATTTGAGATCTGGCTGGTGCCGGTGGCCCGGGCTCGTCGATTTATGTCGACTGCTGTGCTTAACGGTCGTTTCGGTCTGGCAGTATCGTCCACGACCGATGAAAAACCGTTCCCGGGCCTTCCGCGAGACCGTCCTGAGCCGGTAATGCGACCGAATGCCGGACAAATCGCAAACGCCCGACCAGATAGAGACAGGAACAGAGAAAACCAGGAGCGAGGCTGGAAATACAGTAGCGCGCGGTTAAATTTCACCAAAACTCTGCAATACTTAAATTTTCACGACCCATCCCCACTCTTCCCCCTCCACTTACGAGTAGCACTACCCAACTGATACTCACTGATTTGAATGAAATTTAACGTACTTATTAAACACCGAAAAATATTAAATACGTGTTTTTTTGTTTCGGCTAAATACGCTTTTTAGGGGTAGAAAGCACTCCTCTGGAGATGGAAACGTTTGTGGCTAATTATTTCTTAAAGGATACAGTTTCTGAAAAAAGTGCTAGATCCAGAGTTATACAGTTCAGAGTGATGCACTTGATAGCATCCTTGAAATCGACCCCGAGGTCGATTTTCAAGGTCATTTAAAAATCATTTCATGTTTATCAAAGAGAGTTAATTGACCTTGAAAATCGACCTCAAGGTTTTTCAGAAACACTTCTCACACTTTTTTCAGAAACTGCATCCTTTAAGAAATACTTAGCCACAAACTACTACCCCTAAAAAGGTAGGTGTTTAATAAGTAGGTTAAATTTCATTCAAATCAGTGAGTATCAGTTGGGTTAGTGTTACTTGTTAGTGCCTCGAGCTCAGCGGAGCCTTACCTCAGCAGGCAATGCAAAATACAGAGACTAGCGGTAATATTCGGCCACTATTAAAAGAACTATAACTTTTTAATTATTGAACCATACGATTTGGATTTTTTAAAGAAATTACAAATTTAGTTTGCTACATGACGTGGTAAAAAAAAAATTTGAAAAAAATTGCAATTGGTCGGAATTACGGTGAAAATACTAAAAGTTGTTTACATCTTTTTTATGTATATTGACAATTTTGTCCCTGGTCGTTACTGTCGGCGAAATAATTGTCGATGGAATGATCGTCGGTAAATAAACATTGTCGGCTTACTCGGTGTCGGTGAAATGGTGTCGGTGAAATGGTGTCGATGAAAACATTGACGATGGTTGTCGTTGTTTTGAAGGTGACCCCCGCTAACGTGTACACTCGCGATCGGGATATCACGCCGTTTCCCACCATTTCGCAGCTTGATTTCGTAACGTGTTCCTTTTACAACCCTCCGAGGGCGCATTAGTCGCATGACAGCGCGTTACGTGCGCCGCACGGCTAATTATTAATGGTATGGTTATTACCGTTACAGTCGCCGCAGTTATGCGCCATAAAGTAACGCTTTATCGATTCCAGCCGGACCCGCTTTGTTGAGCCACTCGACGGCTCCTTCTGCCACTTTTAGATTCCCCGCGGTAATGTTTTATGGAAGAGTTATGCGAACTGGTTCCACGGTCGCGTCGGCTCAACGGTGATATACGATCCGCGATTTTCTGCTAATAGTTTGACGAGAATCTCGCGACCGTTTCCGCGAGTTATCATTGATAGCGGCGCTATATAAGCGTCCACCGCGCCTATCTGTTCGGATAATCGTATGCATATCGAGCATAACCAGCGAGTGGTATGTTTTGCGGATAAGTTGGCGCAACCAGGAAAGAAATATCGCGGATCGAGGTGATCGGGTCTGACGTGTTCCACCGGTGTGTCGTTTTATTGCAACCGAACTCGATTGGCAAGCGAATTTGTCTTTGAGAGATATTCTCACCGCATCTACCGTTCGTATTTTTATAGAGCCGTATCTTAATACGGATAGCAGAGGAAATTGAGGCCAGGGAGGAAAAACGTAGAGATCGTGTTCTGGTCTTTCTTAGATCGTTTAGGTTGATGTGGTTTGAATGCAAGGTGTCGAAGACGTACTGTCTGGACGCGAAGATGGTATCGAATTCACGAGAAATTCAGCGAAGAAATAATTTATATTCAATTCGCCTTGCTGTTACGAATCAAAGAAGCTAAATTAACCCCAAAAAATAAACAACTCTTTACAACTTTATCCCTTTTACAAATGGAGAGTACCCGACTCATTTTTTACCCAAATTACAAGTTACTGCTACAAAAATTGCAAATTACAATTTCCGCCAAAACCGAAAGTCATATCGAGCATATCGAAGAGAATAGAAATTGTAATGCAAGGTGTCGAAGATGAAGAAGTCGAAGAAGTCGAATTCACAAGAAATTCAGCGAAGAAATAATTTACATTCAATTCACCTTGCTGTTACGAATCAAAGAAGCTAAAAATGCTTATAAAAATTAAGTGAGCAGGTAAACAAGATTGTACTAAATTAACCCCAAAAAATAAACAACTCTTTACAACTTTATCCCTTTTACAAATGGAGAGTACCCGACTCATTTTTTACCCAAATTACAAGTTACTGCTACAAAAATTGCATATTACAATTTCCGCCAAAACCGAACAGTCATATCGAGCATATCGAAGGGAATAGAAATTGTAATATTAATTTAATAATAATAATTGTAGTAATTGTAGATTTCACCCGTGCGATATATTCGGTAATACCGAGATGAACGCTTTGAAATCGATTTTCGGAAACGCCCGTGAATGGTTCATCTGGAAAATCTACGACAGAGTTTAACCGAAGGCCTTGCGGCTGGTTGTTCAGCAGAGTTGAAGCATGTTCGATTTAGAGGTTCGTCATCGTGGGCATTATTAGCCCCCCACCGAGGCCGGTCCGCGTTCATCCATTACGGGCTCTCCGAGACGGAAATTTATTCGTCTTTTCTACCTTCTTGGCTCTCCTCCGGCTAACCTCCGCTACGTACTTGGAATATGAGAGCCGCGCGTATAGTCACACCTCCTTACAGGCCGGGTGAGAGAAAAACCTGGAATTAATACTTCTTTCTCCGCCACCCCTTCGCCCCCCGCCCCAGCCACTCTATCCTCCTCGCTCGTTTTCTAAGGCGGATCCTCCAAGAAACTGTGAAAAGAATTTAAATTCCGTGGCCCGAGTTCTTATAACGGCTGGTACGAGGGCTATGTGTCATATTAAAAAGTTCAGTGAAGATCTTGCGCTGGCATTTATTTCTTAGTCCGATGATAATAGGACGGCAGAAATTTTCATGGCACCGTCGTCGTCGTCGTCGTCGTCCCTGTCTCTTTGTCTCCCTCTCCCTCCGCGTGGCTATCGAACTGTTCTAATTGATCGTCCGAATTGATTTATTTATTAGAAAAGCCGAGATGGTGTGTTCTCGAACGCGCTCGTTAATAAGCCCCAAGTATTTTCGCGTCGATTCGATTGCGAAACGCGGAGTCACAATTAAATTGAATTCTTTGTGACGGCTATTGTCGGGACGACTCCGAGGAAAGAACGGTGATTTAATTAATGGTAATGAACGTTATTGATGCTTTTTATGGCCTTCTCTTTTTCACGCATTGTCTTACCCAACGTGGAATGGTGTAAGGAACCCGTTCAAGTCGCTAGCAATTAATTTGACGAGTGTGCGAGACACAACGGCATACGCAAATCGATATTTGAGGTTTTCTAGTGGTTCATTTTGTCTCTGTTCCAATATTTTGCAACGGTACAGAGATTCAACTGTAAAATTCGCATTCCGACGCTCGCTGTTTCGTGGTGAATAGACACGTGATTTTTATGTTGAAAAATGTAGAGGCAATCAAGCATTATGCGAATGTATAGAATTGTAGATGCGACGGTGGATTGGTGCAGATGAATACAGGTCGTTAGGAGCTTTAATTGGAATCTTATTTTGATTAAATGATATTATTAACGAATGTGTATTTATTGTTCGTTTACTTTTTGTGGAAGGTTGTGCTCATCGAAACGTTAATTTTCTGTTTCAGAATATCAGATCTTGGACACGTTCCTTCTCATCTCTGAATCGGTGAGTAGAATATTTTCATAAAAATCAGCATCTAATAATTATTATTTATATGGCACTGCAGTCATACCATCTGGCAAAAGAAAATATTAAAAACAAATTTCCTGTTTCGTCCCCTTAGTTATCGTTTACAAAACTATGAAAAGCTGAAAATCGGGATGTATGCGCAGAATAAAAATATCACCAAAAAGCAGTGTTTCCATTAAAAATTACACGCGAACCGTGCAGATTATCAAGATATAGTAGGTCATCAAACATTTGCGGCTCCTAAACAAAATACTGCTGAGCATTGTTACCTAGAAGCTTTTAGCCCTGTCCAATGAAGGGACATAGTAATGTGCCATACGTCGCGAAACCCTAATATAATAAGCTACGTACTGTTTCGTCAGTAAACTTCCATTTCCATTTATTTCTAAATATTTGCTGCACAAATTCATTTGTGGCCCTCGATTGTAAAGAATCAGTGGTGCCAGTGTCACGAAGAGAATAAATAGTTTCTGGTCAGCGACAGCTAACTGGAACAACGAATCAGCTCGAGCTAACTCAATATCGAGCCACGCCCATTTAATAGCGATAAATTCCGGAAGCATGCTCTCAATAAAACCGCGGGCATCGGATCTATCGCGAATTGGTCGCGCAGAAACAATAAAGAAGCACGCGAGGAAGATTCAGTGGGACACAACGAGCGAAACACAGGGATGGTATAGTAATTGTGCCGGAGATTCTATCATAGGCCGAATAAATCGGTCCTTTTATCGAGCTGTCGGGGCCGGCACAATCGAATTGAATCTTCATTGAAAGGAGCAAATTGACAATTTCTCGCGGCGCGTACGTCGGACAATCGCGGTGTACGTTACGTTCGCGCGACAGTTGAATACGCCCGGTAACGTATACTTCGGTTTATTGTCGAAACGTCGGAATTAGCGAATAGTTGCGTAGCTCTTGGCAGCTCGCGGGGACAGACGAAAGCGTAGCAAGTAGATGCAAAAGCAAAAGCAAAAGCAAAGCGAGCAAACCGGCGAGCAAAACGGCGTGTCTCGGCGACCGCAGGCTTGCAGGGCACGCAATTGGTTTCCCCATTGAAGTAGTCGGGCACCCAAGGAACACTTTGCCTACCTTCCGAGCACACGCACGCACGCACGCACGCATGCACGCACCGAATCGCACGGTACACGCGTGCTTGCGTGCCCATTTTGCATAGCTACATTAATCCCCGCTACGCTCGAGTAATTGCAGATTCCGGTAGTTTGTGGCGCCACGGTCACGTGTGGATGCGGATTTTATTCCGCCAGCGAGACGCAATTACGCGAGAAGCATTCCGGCTCATTGCAGTCCGCGGAGTCACCCTAATCTCTTCCTCCCTTTCTCCTTTCGAAAGGTTAATTGCCGGCCTGGACCTCGAGATTATGCCAACGTTGTGTCGCGTTTCGCCGATTGATTTCCGCGAGAACCGCGCGCACGAATCGTCTTGTTCGATTCGAAGGATTTCCCATCGCTTTGTGCTTGAAGGGGTCATCCCATGTGGCATATCCAAAAAATCGAAAACTTTTTTTTTGCAGAATTGCTTCTATAACATTTTTAGAATATGCACAGGGCCCGGTTAAGCCCCGTAACAGAAGTAGCAAATGCTACGTGTCCCGCGCCTTGAGCAAAAAATGTTTAGCTTGTAAAATTTGGTAACATTTTGCCAAAAATCAACTTTTAGATATGGACTTCTACTGAACGGATTCTTGTTTCTAAATGTCCATATATCTCAAAAATAAAATATTAATGAAATTGAATAAAATGTTTTAGAGAAAAGACACAGATATTTTTTGCTCTAACAAAAAAAAAAAAGAAAAGGTCACTCATTGTGTCTGTGTAAGCGTGGGGCCCCGTCATAACATTTGCTACGGGCCCCGCGCTGGCTTAATCCGACACTGAATATGCAAATAAAAGGATATTTCGATATTCGAAGTCGTTCGATTGTTATAAACGTAGAACGGAGCATCTGTTTGCCTCATTACGATTAAAGTATTAATAAATAGCCAGTGAAATATCAATCAGCTGGGCATTAATTTCGGCTGGAAACAAGTGCATTCGAATCAACGCGCACTTCGAAGCATTCAGCAAAGATAATTTCTCAACGCATAGCAGACTGATGTTGAGTTTACATTTTCTTTGTGTAAAACTGTATTTTTCATATTGGCGACCATGATATCTCCAAAACTACTGAACGGATTTCGCTTAAATTTTTATGGTATAGTCAGCACATCTATAGTTCTCGCCCGTATCAAAATATGTCTGATATCTGCTATAGTTTTTTTTTTAAGCTGAAAAAGATGAAAAAAATGACGAAACATGAAACTGAACGTTTAAAACAGTGCCAAAAATTCAATTTTCGATATTTTTATATTATTTTGGTACCGGCGATAGTCGCAGGTCTACTAATTAAAATGCCGTTTCATTTTTTGATATCGGATGATCGGAACCTCCGGAATCATGGTCGCCATCAACCTACTTTTTTTCACATCAGTGTTTTCCGAACGGTGTAAAGTCGATCCAACTTGTTATTTGGGTTTGAAAAAATTCTGAGAAACTGTTAAAATATCAGTAAATGTGTGGTAAAAATGTCAAGATTTTACGTTTTAAGGTTCCTTCAAAAAAAATTCGTAAGGAAAGCAAGAAAAAGTAGCTCTCACATGGGATGACCCATGGGATTTTCTATCGCTTTCATGCTTGAGAATTTTTCGAGGCTCGTAATGCCGGGAACATCTTCAACAGCTGGTTTATGAAATTTGCCAGTATTAACGGAGTTGTAACATAAACAACCGTAAGCCCCGCGCAGCAATAAAATGTAATAAAACAACAGTAATTTATTTGCCGATGTAATTTCTTTTATAGCTGCGCGGTTCTTTGGAGCTGCGTTGCGGTTAGAGATGTTTAAATAGTGCGGTGTTTTTTATGTACACTGGCGTAATCACATCACAGTATATTGCTATCGGCTTTAAAATCTTTAAGCCTGGTTTTAAACTGGCTCGATCGCGAAGGAAATTCATGCTCGATTTCGTTCAAACCTGACCTGTGAACATTCCTCTGTGACCGGAACTAGAGTAGCGTTAATTGGGTAATTTTTTCGTTTTATTTTAAGGCAACAATGTGGTAGAAAGTGCGATGGGAAACAGAAGGTAAAACGAATGGATAAAATTTTGCAATAAAAATTTTCTCATTTTTATAAGAAATTAAAATGTCCATTTTTAATTTTCTCTAATTTTTTCATTATTACGTTCGTTAACTCGACGTTCGGGTAGAAATATCGCAAATTTTCTCGAAGAAGAAGCGAGAGCCGAAAAGCCACTTCAGCGAGCAGACTTCCAGTGCGGTTTCCTGAAAAAAGATTCTCATTTCTGCGAAAGATAGGTTTATGGTCACGGCCAGACAAGTTTATAGGAGTCCGAAGTAAGTAGAATAATTTAAGATGTGCCCGGACAGAAGAGCCGAACTGAAATTAAAAAGTTCAAGTTGAAATCTCCGAACGACGCGACGCGACGCGACGCGGCGCAACGCGGCGGAGAACTATAGTTCGGTGGGCGTGCGCTCCTCGTACCGGTTGCGTGCCGATTTCGAAAAGAAGCATCAACATTGGCTCAATTACGCGCATAATAATGCAAGCAATTAAAGTATATTTACTTTCAATTTACATCGTTTACGATTGAAGCGAGTGGTATCGGTTAATTGAAGTTGTCCTGCGTCGTAATTAGCCCGCATTTAACAGATGTTGTACGATCGCATATATTAAACACCGATTTCCAATGCGGCGTATGTCAATAAGAAAAATACAATGCATTAGCAAGCATAATCTCTGCTTGTGATTACGTTCCCGACCGTTAATTCGCATTTCATTTGTGGCCGGTGATCAGACCTGCCAGATTATCCTGTTCACTGTTATATAACAGGGCGAAGTTTGTTACCGCAGACATTTCCTGTTTATCGGTAATATTAAAACGTATTGCCTCCCAATAATTTATGAAAATTCATACTTGTCCCGACAGTCTATCCACTGACCGATTCCGTTTTCGAGGATGTACGGCATTAATTAAATATTGGATCGTTGTGCGAAATCAAAATTGGCTAGGCTAATTATAGAAATCCGAAGACGGGTGAGAACTATAGTACTTTCACCGATAGTGTACGTTACCAAGTCTATTTAGTCTATTGCTTCTTTTTATGAAAAAATAGTTATTCAACCTCTTCTTTGAGGTCTGCCTTGTTTTAACCCATTCCAGACCCGATGACGCAACTAATGCAACATTTGCTATTTCTATTCAGTAGCCCAAGACGCAACGTTTGCGTTATGGACTGAGACGAAAGTTCTTAGTCAGTACCTACGATAGCGACAAAGACAATCATTTGAATAGTAAGTTCAACTACGAAACAAGATTTCTAAAGCATTGTGTTGAACAAATAAACAGATCCAGACAAGGTAGCGTCCTTTTACGTGTCTATATTCCTACCAATGTTTTACAACATGATCAAGAAAAATGTTGTAAATAACACGTCCTAATCCCAACAAGATTTTGTTGCTTTACGTATTTGCATTCGAACCAACATTCTACATCAAGCAAGATGTAGCGAATAAGACATGCTAAACCTCTTCAAGATCCTTTTGCTAAAACTGTCGCACCTAATACATACAACACTATATCGAGCACCCTGTACATTTTCTCGCGATCCCGTCGTCAGCGGCAAGATAGATGATGGTGAAGCTTGCATAACAGTCGACATATCATAAAACTCTCACCTGTGCGACTAGAATCGCGCCGCGGGCACCTGGTCCGGTAATTAAAGTTTTTCCTTAATCGGTGCGGTCCATCCGAACGTTATTTATGAGGCTTGCCGACGAAGCTCCGCTTGTCGTCGTCTCCCGTCATCATTCATGGCAGAATTAGAAAAGACCATAACGCAAGAATTTAATCTCACGCCGGCTGGCATGGGGTGGCAGATAAGATAAGGGGCTAGAGAAAGAGGGCAAGAGAGGATGGGCGAGCGAAGAGAAGAAAAGCCGATGGGTTCGAAAAAGAGAAAGAGGGGCAGAGAGAGAGAGAGAGAGAGAGAGAGAGAGAGAGAGAGCGAGAGGGAGACAGGTGAATAGCGAGCAAGAAAAAGAGACGAGGCGTTCGAGAAGAGGTTCTCTCGCTCGCGTTGGCCGCGAGATATCTCGAATAGCAGTGTAACGCGGTAGGACGGCGCGTAATTAACGCCTCATGTAGATGGTATCGTGTTGTAGACGATCCGCGTGACGACCGGTGATGTACGGCCCCGCCGCCCTGTACGATAATGGAATATTATTATCGGTCAGCATCAAGCAGTCGGGTTAAACTGCCGTATGCCGATGGAGAGCGCCGCGCCGCTGATGCCAACTAGAGAGACCAGACCCAGCCAGCCAGCGCAGCGCCCGATTCCCCGGTTCCAGTAAACTATTCGATGATAGCCCGATGATCCCGCCGATGCAGCCGTGCGTTAAGACCGACCACGCAAACACCGAATAGTTCTTCGGGTTGCCGAGGCTAACCGCGAGGGACAAGCCGATCTATCGCGGAACTTTCGCCAGCGCTCGATCATTCAACGCGAAACACCGCGTTCGAACGCCCGGCTAAACTGCGGAAGCGGTTAGGGGATGAAGAATCTCGAGAGGAGACGCGAGCCTGGCTACTCTCTGCTATACTGATCAAGAATCGAGACTCTATCGTAGATCGGTTTAGCCGGTGCGCCGGGTACCTCGAATTCTAGCTTCTTCGACAAACAGTTTCTAATTAATAGATTTTCGATTCGGGATTTTGATACTTCAACGACACGACCTGTCGATTTACGAGCCATAGGATGAGACCGTAGACGGTTTACTTTTGCGGAGGCATTTTTGTTTAACCTCCTATGTCTATTAATCCTCAGCAACTTCTGTGTTGATGTGAACAAAATTTCGACTACAACTTTTCTTCGTTATAAACAATTTTGTGGTAAGCTTCTTTTACAAATAACCACCGATCCAGAGGTGTAGATTCACCCCTAGGACGGAATCCCGGGTTTCGGCACCAAATGTTTCGATCTTCGTTGGTTTCCGTTGTGCGGAAGCTTGAATTTACGATCTAATTATCCCGGAAATGTAAAGAGTAAATTAGATTGTTTTGTGGGAGAGCGTTTACTCTGGTTTTGCCTGTCCACCATCACTCGTGCTACAATAGAAATCGGATTCTTAGAAGGTACAAGACTTGTAGTAATCTTGTAGGACGGATGATCATTAATTTTTGTACACCCTGTACAATTTTACTGAAAAGTGGACTTCAACTAATCTCGTCAATGTTGTAACTTCAACAAGTACAATTTTCTGAAAAATGAACTTCTCTTACCATCAACGTTTCCAATCGCCCGCTGGAAACAAAAATTTTTTAAACTTTTTGCCCATACCATTAAAAACACAATGGATTCTAGATTGAAAAGGTGAGGCTGTACAGGAGTCTAACGGTTTCGATTACATTTTTGCGTGGCACCTGCAAAAAAAAAAAGCAGAAATTCGCGCAGCCGGTGGTACGACCGGATAGAAGGAAAGTCCCGCTAACCGTTCCGGCAAATGAATAGCCTGAAATTGAGGCGAGTAATAAGTGACGAGGCGACAAGATGAAAAAGAAACGGAGGGGTCGCGAGTGGTCAGATGCAGCTCCGGCTATCGTCGCAAGAAAACGAGGTGAGAAAAACGTCCTCGACGTCAATTTCCTGGCGAACTGCGGGCAGGGGAGGCGGGCACGGCCGTCCCGTCAGTTGTGGACAGAACCTCTAGCCGTCTTTTACAACTTTTTAAGAAGTCACAACAAAGTTCGACAGCGAGTTCCGTACAATGGCTTCTCGGATCTCGCTGCTTTCCCATTCCTTCGCCTCGTCCCCGGGGAGGTCGCGGCATTGTCTTCTCGCGTCGTTGAACGACGTCCCAGCGCGAATACGAACCCCCCCTTCCCCTCCTCCTACCCCCCAACACCCAGTCCTTTATGCCGATTATCCGAGATCAAGTTTCCAGAGCATACTCGTTAAATTGTTTTGAGATTACTGTGGCGCGAGAGTAATTAAGTTTCGAACTCCCGGGCCGCACCGCGACGGCAAGTGTTTACGACGAGTCATCGCCGAACCAGGCATAGTTAACCGCAAAATGAACTGTAATCGTTTCCTGATCCCTCGACGGAGAACGTTTGCTGAAATCTCGTTTTCCAGTTTCTTATGGGTTCTACGGTCGCTCGTAAACGTATGCGTGCGCCAGTGGTTCGGATGATCCGTTTGAAGACGAGTCTGTAAAAGTGGAAATTCCTTGGGTCTTTTACTTTCCAACATTGTTGGAACATTTGGGATCTCAAACATTTTCGGGTCTCTCATTTTTTAAGTGTTTGAAGTTTTTTGGATAAATTGTACCATATTTTTGAAGAATATTATACCCGAAAGCTGTAGAATTATGTACAATTTAAAATGCAGGACAAAAGAAAATAGTAGCTATAAAATTTCTAATAGTCTACTGAAAAAGATACTGGAAGAAGTTAGATTAAAAACGGAGTTGTTTTAATTTTCATAGAAATAATTGTCTCTTTAACACTAAACCTACCAAGCATTAAAAGTATCTGGTAAATGCTGCCTTGTAAAAATGGCAACATTAAATTTATTGAGATTGTCCATAATTCTTAATATAATAGATGCTTGGACAAGGATAATTAGTCCATTATTTTCCATAGTTGAATTATAACAATTTCGATAATTATAAAATATAAAATCGAAATAGAGACCTTTAGAAGTGACAATAAGTAAGATTGGGCCACGACAAGCGTGTAGCGGCGCGCGTGAAAAGAAAATGTAAACAAGCAACGACGAGAGTCGTAGCGAAACTTTCGTAGAACGCACAAAAAAATGTAAACCAAGGCGACGAGCGGAGAGGGAATACAAAGGTACACACGATTCCGTAGAATCGGCTACCCCCACCCGGCCGGCCAGCGCGAGTCGGCCTGTCGGGGCAGGTTCAGACAGAGCTCTGGAGCGAGATAGTGGGGGTAGCCGATTCACGTCATCGATTGTCGACCCACCCGTCCGTCCACCGCGAGGCCTGCCCGGACCTGTCCTGGGTAGCCGAGTCTACTACGTCATCGACTCTAGGACCACCCATTGCCCAGGCGTGTTAATAAAGTTATTGCTAGACTTCGGATCTTTATGCAAAATAAAAAGTTTGTGCATCAATTGCAAGACACAAGAGCTAAATATAAATTTATATTTTTCTCTAATAATTTTAATACAGTGAAAATAATATATTAATACTCTTAAAGTCTTCTATTTTCGTCACCGTTCTAAATTGCGCGTACTCATTTTTGTCATAAATGCACAAAATCCGGAGTCTAGTTATTACCGATACGTTGTTGGGAATCCGTTCACCAAAAATCGACTATGTTAACATTTCTTCGATATCTTTTGTAGTTCATGGATTATAAGCTTGATAAAAAGGATAACATATACATACATAAAAGGATGATTTCTCTCTTGAGGTATACAAAGAGCATCAATCAAACGCTGCTAAATTTTTTAATGGTCCCAATAACAATTGTGGAGAACTCGAGCATTTTCCATGAACGATTTTGTTGTCATCGGTGAAATAAAGTAGTAAAGTCGATCGATCGATCGCGGCCGATTAACGTAATGAATAAAGAATTCATAACGAGCATCTGCTTAAACACGCGGGATCCCCAAATCAGATACGTTTTAATAGAATTTTAAAGAGGCGAATTAAACAACAGATACACGCGATTCGTTGCGGGAATAAATTTTAATTATTGTATTTACGATTGCTTGTAATATAATCCGACGATCCGTTAAATTCCTCTTTAATATTCGATCCTAATTAAAAGCTTGTAAATGTTTCAGAAAAATCAATATCGCTTCATTTCCATTCGTCGAATATTTATGATGTGTGTGGGGGAGAAACACCGAATCCACGTTTCGCAGTAATTACATCGTATTTATTAAGTACAGATGCAACGTCCACTATTGTGTACATATTTAATAATTAAATCAGCGCCGCGACGATTTATAATTACCGACAGTTTATGACTCTGTCGCCGGTGTTGTCGCGGAAAAAGAATTAATATTCGTATTAATGATATATTCGAGTTTTGGCACCGGCGGCAAGTTAAACATTTCGGTGACGTTTCCCTGGTGTTTATAAATGATCAAATGGGATTTAGCCGCGCGACTTCTTGTTGAAAAGAGTACTCCGCGCTCGCGATCGAACGGAATCAATTATAAAAGTACACGCGTGCTCGAAATTTCAATGAGAATTTGTTTGTACTTTAAACAAAACAAAGGTTGGTATTTACTGAAAATTATGTACGTTTTGTGCTCATGCTTTTAATCATAAAGCTATTGTCAGTTTTGCAAACACAAAATATACCCATTGAAAAATCAAAATTAATTTTCAAAAGTAAGAGTCACTAAATCGTATTGGAAATATCAAATTGAAAACACTGCAACAGAACAGATAATCGCAAGCTACAAATACATAAAGTTCTTTCATCTCTTACAAAACTCGTTACAAAATGACTGATACGAATTGAAACAGATTCAGTATTATAGAAAAGAGAGAAACCAGAAAGAGATGTATAACGCATTCAGGTCAAAGCGAACGCAAAAAGTAGCGGAAATACCACGGGAAACTAAATATACGAAAAAGGGAGGAGCATTATATTCCACATAAAAGTCAATTGCGAGGCTTTTGACAAATATTGCGCCACAGTAATGGCGGAGGTGGTGAGACGAGCGCATTCTCGCCGAGCCAATGTTTTATGATTTTTCTGGGGCGGATAGAAAGATCCTGATGCGGAGATTCACAAGGAAAACGCTCCATTTACGAACTCCGCCTGCTAAACCGGCGAATTGAGTTTGCTTTTATTCAGACTCGAAACGCGCGCGGATCAGCGAAATCGTGGCTGTTTAAAGCCAGCCCCGAGAGCGCTTTAAAAAGCAAGAATACCATCCTCTTGAATCGGATATCTTCCTGTTTGCTTCAATTATGTACATTAAATGTTGCGAGCCGCTTTGTTTCTATCATTGAAAAGTTCCTGAAACGGGGCTGTTTATCCGAACCGTTTCGACACGGTTTCTTTCAATGCCAGTGGCGAAATCCAAAAACGAAAGACAGGTTGATTTCATTCAAATTGATTTCCAGCAATTTCAGGGAATTTCAGTGCTGTGAAAAATACACGAAAATATTAATTCCTCGATATCCAGTAAAACATTACACTTGCGTTTAGATTTGAAAAGTTTCATTTTGAACATTAACTTAAAACGATTAACTTGAAACTCATCAACAATGAATATATAGAATAGTTTAAACAAAGCAAGTAAGTTAAATTAAAATTAGTACCATTCAGATTATCAAACATACATTAAATTATACAACACTTTACGGACGCAAAATTCTCTTGGTAATGATCCACAATGGGGTCGAAACGTTGAGAAGTAATTAATTGCAAAATTGCTTAAATTTAGTAGAACATCGAACCTGTAGCGTCGACAACACGAATTATTCATTTAACATCATCGATATAACGGAATATTTATTAACTTAAAACGTTTTCTTCATTTATATCTAATAAAATGTTATATTTGTGCTTGAATTTAAAAGGATTTGAAAGATTTTATTGCTGTTTAAAAAATTAACTATTGATAAAAACAGTACCAATGAAAAATCACAGATTCCACAACATTGATCTTTCGACACCCAATCAGATTTCTTCCCGACTATTTTTCCCACCATCAAAAATGCCGATCGTAATGAATGAAAGAACTGTTCAATCACGACAAATAATTAAACAAATCGCACGCACGCTCGCATCGCCATGGACTGTACGGAAAGTTCGAAAAAGAAGTAAATTTTGCATTTTCGAGTGGTTTTTGCCGAAGCAGTGATTTCACGGCAGTCGAGTGCAATCTAGCGAAGCGCGGAAAAAAAAGATTGCTCGTTTATTTATTCACCGTGGCAGCGCAAGATGCGCCAATGGGAAAAAGGCCGGGGATAAAAAAAAGTCGGCGATTGTGTCATCTTCCGTGGTCATCGTTCGCCGGTGAATTCTTGCGTGTAACGGGTCCGCGTAGAAATTGTATCGCGCTTTCGATCGGGGAACAACTTTGTGTCTACGGTACTACGAGATTGCAGAGAATACCATTGTCCCGTTGGTCTCGCTGAAAACGAACTGCGACAAATCTGATGTTAATGCGATCGGAGCCGCGAAGAGAAAGAAAGAAAGAGCGAGAGGTGGGGGGGGGGGGGGGAGGGGGAGAGAGAAAGCGTCGTGTCGCGCAGTTGCCGAAAGCCCGGGGGTCCCGCGGGGGTGAGTTGCATCGTTAGATGCGATCAGGATAAACGTCGTGTCGATCGGATGATCGTCGGAATGCTTTTGATCAGCACGAACGAAAGTGAAGAAGTTTCTAATCTGTGGTCGCCGCACGTCAGCCAATTAGAGTTCGTCGGGGATGGCTCGTTCGAAGTTAGATTGCCGGGGCTTTCTGACGAACTTAATGAGCAGATCTATATGATTTCCACGTCGAATCATCCTGTTTCGCTCTAATCGCGTCCCTTCCGCCTCGAATCCTCGGCGCTGCTCTCCGCGGGCAACGCCGCGCACAGCTTTTTCCGGATGCGACGAGAAAAAGATGAAAAAGAGGAACACGGCGGCGGAGAGAAGAAAAAATAAAAGAGCTAGGAACGCGACTTTATTAACATGCGGTATGTTTCATCAATCGTAAATTGCTACCTGTTGGGAAGGGGAATAAAACACCGATGACTGCTAAATTCCTAAAAACCTGTTCCAAGCGTGTACCGCTCGATGAAGGATCATCCCGTTCATTTATCAATTCTACACTCCCGGTGAGAGAATCCCTTCTTCCTCGTCTACCCCTCGCCCCGCCCGATCCACCCACGCGAAATATTCTCGCAGATTGTTGCCTGTAAAACTTTCTCCGTGGCTGCCCGTCGTCTCTCATGCTATTCATTTTCCTTTCGCGGAACAGACGCGGAAACACTCGAAGAATCCGTTTCGCCGCGCTCCTCCCGGATTTCACGGAAATGCTTGTTCTCTCGGACATCCCTTAATCCCGGGAACCTTAAATATTTTTTATCTTGCTGTTTATCCGGCGAAATTATCTTTCGCTGCGGTTTCCTCTGGTTCGGTGCGAATTTTTCGGTATCTTGAAACCGCGTTTATGCTTCAACTGTATTATTTTTCGGACACTCAAAAATACTGTTAACCCGTTCCACTGAAGAATGTAGCTCGTCGTGCAAAAATTAAATCTTATGCGTGTACATAATTTTCTGTAAATAAATTGCAGTGCAAGGGTTGGCACTTTTATGAATTTAGAATTTTCCGGAGAAGTTTATCCTCTCGGACATCTCTTAATCCTGCACCGTAAATATTTTTTATCTTGCAATTTATAGGGTAAAGAGTGAAATTGTTTCTCAACCTGGCTTCTTCCGCCTGTGAGTTCGATATAAACTTTCCAGCATCTTGAAACTTACACTTTGATAAGAGACGTTTCGTAGCGTTCCAAAGACGAAGATAGAACACAACGCCATTTCGGAAGGTTCCTGTCGATTTATGCAATTTTTATAGGCACGCGTTGCTGTGCTTAATCTCCAGGAACCTTAAATATTTTTTACCTTGCAATTTATGTGGTACGCAGTGAAATTACCTCTCGACGCGGCTTCTTTTTCTGGGTTCGATCCAAATTTCCCAGCATCTTAAAATTGAGTTTATGCTTTGGTACAACGCGTTTTTCAACACTCAAAGTTGCAAAGATCGAACCGGGCGCCATTTAAGGTTGTTCCAGTCGATTTTTGCACGTGTAAGACACGCATCACTGCGCTTAATCTCCGAGGACCTGAAATATTTTTTACTTTGTAATTTATACACGGTGAAATTATTCCGTAACATGACTTTTTCTTCGTCTGCATTCAATAAAAATTGTTCCCCGTCACCAAACTACATTTACACTTTAACAGGCACTATTACGATTTCCGTGGTCCCTACTTTGAAGGTTAAATTTGTGTTCCTAGGGTCATTTTAAGAAAAAAACTGTATATGTTATAGGTACCAAAACGGCCTGGTTTAGCCGGTAAAATAGATTTCCAGTTTTTTATAAACCTGCAAATATCTCGGAAACTATGCGAGATATGGCAAAATGTATACAGACCTTTTTTGTAGGAAATTGAATTTCCTATAAAAAACATGAAAATGATGTTAAAATAACCCAGACCTAACCTGACTTAATACATCAATAATATTAACTGCTAATTGAGTTTTAATACATAGACATTTCTTGAGTCTCGTATAAGCAGTTGTGAACGGAGCCTTTACGTTCCCCCGACCATCATTTCGGGGAAATATAAATATACTCGGAAACTGCGCAGCTGATAAAAAAATGTCATACGACAAAAATTGTTGGAAATTTAATTTTCTACAAAAAAGGTCTCTCGATATTTTGCCATATTGCGCATAGTTAACCAAATATTTGCAGATTTATAAAAAACAGGAAATCTACTTTACCGGCTAAACCAGGCCCATTCCATACCTGTAACATATACATTTTTTTCTTAAAATAACCCCAAGAACACAAATTTAACGTCTAAACAAGGGGCCACGGAAATCGTAATCTCCCCCTTTAACAAAACGCGTTCGAAATAGGAAGACGAAACGCACACTATACTTCGATTCATTCATGAATTTCGCTGGACCTTTAAAAATCGAATGGAAGAGCGTTATTGCATTCTGTTGCATGTTTCAAGTGGCCCCGCCATATTTACACTACTATTCGCCATTGCATCGCTCTGTATCATCACTGTCAATTGTCAACCACCCTCGAAACACCGCGCGAACGTGTCGCCTGTTGGCAGCTTACACTGCCGGGAATTTTGATCGCACTTTTAATGTTCCCATTCGATTCGGGCTCAATAGAACGAATCGAAACAGAATGGTTTACAATGCCGGGCAAAAAAGTTCCGCCGTCATCGTGGACCACCGTATCGGGACGAAATAATGAGAAACTTTTCAAATCGGGCACAGCCTGAGCCCGATCTCTTCTATTTCCCCCGGTTGGACACGCCTGTCCTCCTCCTCATCCTCCCCTCCCCCCTCCTACCCAATCGACGCGCGATCAAAAAGCGGAAGAAGGTTCTCCTCTATCGCAACGAAACGAGAAATTAATCCAAAAGTGCGCCGTAACCGTTTATCTTTTATTGGCCTGGTTCGCGTGAATCATCAAACGAGAAGATGCCGGGCAATTTCGTCGATATATTACCGAACACAACGTTGCCTTCCTTGAAAGACGATAACTTGTTATGAACACTATTTATTGCCGCGTTTTCTATACAGTTAATGGAACCTGAAGAAGCTGGATCGATGAATTCTTATATCAGTGAGCTATTTATTCGGACTGCGTTCGTGAAAATTGGTCCATTTGTAGCGAATTTTTCAATGTTCCCATACGTTGTTGCAGTTGTTTTATTTTCTTAAATTTAATTCTTCATTTTACGGACTCAATTTGTCCCTAAAATGTCAATACGTTAAAAAGACGAACCATTTTACAAGCTCCTTGAGAGTGATAAATAGACAGCAGTTCTTTATGCAAAATAAAAATTGTTTGTAAGAATTCTGCCTTCCAATCTTCACACCAGTTCCTCAGTTATTGAACAGGGCGCGCCTTTAAAGGCACACTTTATTTTCAAAAGTTTTACAACCCAAGTCAAACACCCTGGTTTGCTCAAAATATTGATGCTAATACCAAAAGAGGTTTCATAACCACAGTAAACCCGCGGCCTCTCTGTATCGAGTAAATATTGTTAATGACCCTAGATGTAGGTGTAACTTTGACTCTCAGTGCCAGTTATACGATCCCCAAAGAATTAAGCTAGTTAATAAGCTGCACAAAATCAAGTTCTTTCTGCCATTAAAAGCGGACATTTTCTTTACAGAACCAAATATAAGAGCTTGTACATATATTTTCCAGTTTTTAAACGACTGCAAACTTCACCTCTAGCGGTAATCAAGACTATAATTTTCTACACTATGTAAACCCAATGTATGTTTGTTCAAGCCGAAATAAACCTATAACAGGTTTCAGTGGCTCTATAAAAAAAAAAGAAGGAATTCTGCCTTCGGTAGTTTTACCGAGCAATGTTTCAGTTCACTGTGACTTATTGAATGATAAGAACCTGTGAAGTAGTCCCACCTGTGCCAGTAGCAGTGAAAAAATCGCGGGAAATTCGAACTGTCAGTTCCCACCGAGATGCTGCGCGTTCCATAAAATTTCAAGAGGGCATTTTTCGAGTTGGCGGTGTTTCTTGCTTCGAGAATGATTCCATCGGGACAGCAGCGGGATCCCGGCCGAGCTTTGGGGGCAAGAAAAAGACAGGTGAGACTGCTTGGCGCAAACGGGAAGAGGCATTGCACCGAGAGCTCGGAAAGGAAGGCAAGAAGAGAGAAGCCACTCGCATTCCTTCACGCTTATTGGTTTCATCAGATTGCTTTGCTTCTATTACGTGGTGTCTACATGGATACCACGTACCCTCGGCACGTTCTCTAATACCCCGGAGGAACACCAAACAAATGAAACGGTGTGCTCGCGCCCTATCTTATCCTACCCCCTCTCTATATACTCTATCTATCTATCTATCTATCTCTCTTTCGCTGCGATTCGACGGGAAGTTACGTAACAGAGAAGCTGGAAATCCTCGATTACACTTACAGACTACCTATCCCCATTGGTCTACTTATACCTGTTTGCAAACATAGCCTCATTCATAGCATTACGTAACAGGTACCAGAGGTTCCCCCGGTTCGATAGTTCCTCCCGGCGAATGACGAAAATCTGAGGCGAGTCGGAAAGCTCCATTCGACCTGTTAATATGATCATGACCGTTGTTTACACCGGACACACTTTGCCCCGTGGATATGGCTTCGCGTCCGATGTGGATGTAATAAAAAGAGAGTTGGAGGTGGGGAATATGTGTACAGTCTGACCGAGAAGTCCAGGCTGATTTCGAGAGATGGTGGCGAACGTGTAACATTCGCGTTACAGTATTTAGAGAGTTTTTAACATGTATCATTGGCGCGGAGAAAAATAATTTATGATTTTCTGCTATAATTAAATTTACTCGTATTATTAACCCGCCAGCAGGCACCAAAGTTCCAAGAAATCTCGTCAATTTTTTAATTGTACGTTTATTTTCACACAGTAATAACTGGCTTGTACGCATTTATGATAAAAATAGAGAAACGCGACGAGTAAAAACATTGTTATATTATTTTCAACCTATCAATTCTATTAAAAAAGAAAACAAATTCTTATTTCACTTCAGTTTGTAGCAATTGAGGTAAACAATTTTTATTTCGAATTTAAAAATACTGTTGTATTATTTCTAACCTGTTAAACATGTTAAGAAAGAAAATAAATTCTCATTTCACTCCAGTTTGTCGCAATTCACCTGGAAAATAGTCTAATAATTACGATTACTCGTAAACAGGTTTATCATTGATACCGCGCGCAGCGTTAAATAAATTTCGCCGTAGAGACTTTTCGGGACGGAACGGTACGGTATGAATGCGTGCACGAACGCCGGGCACTGGGCTACCGCTAACAAACCTCAAACCGTAATAAAAGTTAGAATCTCCTATGTGCGGACAGGATGCCGGGACGAGTGTGTACATGTGTTTACCCGGGCAGTATCCGACCGCCACAATGTTGCTCGCCTACATAGACCCATCCGCGAATAAGTATCTCTCTCCCGTATGATGACCGGAGGTGGGAGCGGAGGGGAAACGGTTAAGAAATGGTAACCCATTCAGGACATAATGAAATGCCGCGCATACAAGCATGTATTATGTAATCAGTTATGTACCATCCGAACCTAGCCCTTGGCATGTACACGTTACATGTTTGCGTAGCCGGCAGGTTAGAAACATTCGTTCTTGTTATTGATCACCGTTCGTCCTGCGGGCATTTCTAGAGAGAAGGAGAGAGGCTTTCCCAGAGAGAGAGAGAGAGAGAGAGAGAGGGGGGGGAGAGAGGGAGAGAGAGAGAGAGAAGAACGTTGACTGACGGGAAAGCACAGGGCCGGTAAGCGTCCATTGTACCGTGGTCAGCCGCCGGAATATTACTGACAAAACTGCCTACCGAGTTTACTCTTTGCCTCGTGGACTCGATCGATAGCGACAATCTGCGGTCAACGCTGACGACGAAGGTCAATACTGACAACGGACACGGGTAACGACGATGACGTGGATACAGAACCGCAATAATGACGCCCATGAACCCAATCGCGTGTAATAATCCGTAACTTAACCGATTAATAGGCTCTCGTTATCACGCATGCATTTCATCGCGTTTCCGCCATGACCGGACATTTATAGCAATGCTACGCACTACAGCCTGCGACGACCAGCTGGGCTGATCATATGTTTACCGATTTCACTGAAGTCCTCCTCCAATGCATCACTTTTCGTTGCTTTCTTATTTTATTCGACGAAAAAACTATCATTAACGGAGAACGTAAATTGCAGTTAGTGGTTCGTGAAATTGCTACAACCTGTTCATTCTTTTTCCCCGTGTATTTTATATATATTTATTAGCGGTCAATTTTTTACTGAAGAAAATTTGTTCTTCTAATTCGAGAAGAATTTATTGTACGTCACAAAGTCAACTTCTTTGTTCTATTTCGATAGACAAGATGAAGATGTAGGTTAGGTGGTAGGCTGGGTAGGATTACTTTGGAAAATGATTTTGGTGAAAATTTTGGTGAGAATTAACATTCAAAAACAGGAAAATTTTTGTGAATCTTAGATACACATTTGAGGGGGAGTATACACCTAGAAAGGAGAAAAAATGCCGACTTTCGGGAATTTTTTGTGGGGAAACTATTGAAATTATCGGATCGGTTTTTTTTGTGGTTTAAAATATACACTTTCGAGAATGTTAGTATTTTTTTTATTTAAAAATATTGAAAATTCCCGTAGTAGTTACGTCGTTAATATAGTACCGCAAGAAAAACACCAAAATCGGTGACCAGTGGCATTTCGTCAAAAATTATCTGTAATAAAAAAACACAGCGGATTGTAAAATAGATAGTACAATCTCGTCTTTGTCATAGCCGATTTCAAAAATATCTATTTTTGACGAAATGGCGAGCGTCTGAACTTGCAATAGCGATTTTCAGCCAAAAATTCGTTCGTATTTGGTAAAAAAAAAAACTAAGAATCGTAGGGGAAAAATCTAGAAAAAAGACTAGATAATTATGCATACAATAACCACAATAAATTTCAAGTTAATCGATTTACTGGTTTTCGAGATATTTTGGTCACCGATTTCAAAAACGTTGTTTCGAGATAAACGCGTTTGAAAGTTGCTTGATTTACACAAACAGGTGTACTCTTTCAACTATAACTTCGACAATTTTTGGTATATTTACTTGAAATTTTCATCAGATATTCTTAACATATCAAACTTTCAGAAAATGTGAAAATTGAAAAACGATTTTTTTTACCCTGCTAGGTGTATGTTTCCCCTTAAGAAGTTGTTCTTCAATTTTTTAAATATATTTTTAATAGTACTTTATCCACATCTACCGATCTTTTAATTTCGTCTAGAACTACCGAGTTCGTCAAAATGACGGATTTCAGATTTTTTCATTTACAACTCCCGAAGTTGCATAGCAAATTCTGCGTCAACTTTCCCCAGTGTCTCCTCCGCAGAAAATATAATATGCGATGGTTCGTTCCGATAGTCATCGTGATAATTTCGGCGTCGTAAATACACACGTCAGCTTCGGGTCCGTGGGTAATCACTCCGCTAACGAAGACGAAACGGCGGGGGCGATAACGGAAACTTTAACACTTCGGTACTTTACCGCGAAGTTGCGTTGACTCGGAAAATTTTGCGAACATCACCGCGGGACGTTGCTGGCTGACGTTCATGCCGGAGAATGAAGCGGAATAGGGGCGTCCATTGTGGAGAGCACGGCGCTATGAAATTCTGGCGGAAGGTGAATACCACAAACGTTCTAAGTAATTTTCGTGCCTTCACTATATCTTGCCGCGATTCAACTGCGAAGAAATTAATTCTCGGACGCCGCGTAGTACATGGATAACACTTGTCTGACGAACGAACGGGACTTTCGAGCGAAACTTAAGTGGAAACCCGGAAATTGAACGTTTTTGTTTCGACTGCGGAAGATGAAACCGCGAGAGAAGGAGAGAGAGAGAGAGAGAGAGAGAGAGAGAGAGAGAGAGAGAAAGAGAGAGGCGTCATCGATGCTTTTACCTTTGATGTCTACATCTCGGCTGGAAGAGGAAAAAAAAATCCGGTTTTCAACGATGCCGTTAAAGGGGTTATGTTCCATTCTTTGCAGAAGAATGTTAAGTTGACTGCACGAACAACTCTTGGACAGCACGGTACAGCATTGTCCCTTCTTGCGACCCTTCACCGGCCATGTTATCGTGTACTCACAGTTGTAATACAATGTGCACTATTATCATATAACTATCATACCGGAGGACTCGCGAAGAGCCACGCTACGAGCTTTCTGTGGAATGTGAGCGTCGGAGGCCCCTTCACCGGGCATATATCCTAATCAAAGATTTTATTGTGTCGTTACCGGGACCAGGAAGTTTCAGACTTTTTCATCCGTCGTCGATATTTTCTCTTGTGCAACGTACGCTACTCGGTTACATGCTTCGGACATTGTTTTTGCTGATTCATTACGTTACGTTCCTATTTAATATTCCTTTTAAATATTACTGGCTGAACATTCTTTCTTTATTAAAAGCACACACACCGCATTGGCAGGGAACTTTTTAAAGAAACTTTTTTAAGACATTTTTATGAAATATTTGTCTAGACTTATAATTTACGACGAAAATACGAGACGGTAACTAAGAGAAAAATATAATATTACAGAAAAATAATAAGAGACATTGAAGCATCGTTCCATGAATTTTCGACCAAGGAACCCTAATTTAAACAAAAAATTTCTCGTATAATTTCTGACGAATATGCGAATAACAAAACGAACAATATCAAAGAAAAAGAACGACACACGTCAGAGCATCGCCCCATTATCGTTCATTTTTCATTCGCCGCTTTTACCGAAGGAAACACGTAACTCCTAACTGTACAAAGGCCCAGGATCGATTCCGGTACATCCTCCAGAAAGGATGATTATTTCGCCAACAAGCAATCAAATATTTTCGAGTAGCATCGTACACATCCCAAGACACAGGTCCTCCCGCAATCAACATGCACTCCCGTCCTATTAATATCCATCAACATTTTATTCCGCATTCTCGTCATAGCCAGTTGAACATTAAAACTACGTCGCATGTCGGGAGGTCATAGCTCGCATGTTGCGATAACGCTATGTTTCACGTTGAACGCCGCATCGAGTAGAACACATTAAACAGATAAATTTTCTGCGAGCAGAGAGAGAGAGGGAGAGAGAGAGAGAGAGGAGGGGGGTGGGGGGTTCTCGGCCAATCAGCGGAGCCACTCCGCGATGCTCAAGAAAATTAGAAATCTGTTATTAGGAGAAACACATTCGCGGGGGAAGTCCATTACGCAGGCTTATAATTACGAGGCGGCCCAATAGACAGGATCCTGATCAGGGTTGTAGGTGGATCGAGTCGCGGCTCGCCTTCTAGTCAGGCGAAACGGACATACGTTATGTAAGAATACCTTCCGAGGTTGAAGAAGGTAGAGAACCTAGAGCGCGAACCTTCGCCTACGATGCATACCAAATACGTTTGGCCATTTATATGACGAAATTTCCATAACTTTTGATGAATCCTAATGAGGAAGCCTGAGTGAACACTTAACCTACCTTGTTCCCGAATAAACGAATTTATTCAATCATTTCTTTTATTTACGAAAGCTACGAATAATGATAGTGTTGTAGCTTATGCTCAACTAAAAATTAAACACTGTGAATTGTGAAGTTATGTCTCGTGTCAGATTGAGCTTATCAAGATTATGAAAAAATGTGTTTCAGTACAGAAATAGTTAGAAATCGTAGTTTCTTTCCTACACCTTTATAAAATATCAAAACAACAATAATAAACGCAATAATATCAAAACATTACGAAAAAAGTCCGATCGCAAAAAGTTGACCTCAACTCAAGAAAGGTCAGCTTCAACAAACATTCCCAAGGTCAAAACGTACTCGTACCTATTTCTTTTTATTTTTCCCTTGTTCTACGTTTCGACTGTAATTTAAAAAATGTTCACCCCGGGCCAGTCTAAATTCAGCTAAAAGTTCTACGATTTCTCTGGGAACGTCGGTGCTAAACAAACGGGTGGGTCTACCTAAGCAGGGCCGATCATAACCATCCTTGTCGAGGATATATTCGCGGAGGACGGCGATTGCAAACGACGTACGAGGCAGGATTCCGGAGCCAGGGCAGGGCCGAACGAGTCTCGATACGGCCAGCCCGTTGGAAAAATACTGAAACCTATATCGTTAATCAGGCAAAAATTTCTGCGGTTACGCTGGCATGAACGAAGAGAGAAGAGCTTTGGGCAAGTGCCAATCTAGCATCAAGGCGTATAGCCTTCGCCAAGAACTGCCACGAACACACAGCGCCGGGGCCGGTACATGCTGCTTTCACAGAGGGGAGGGGACCGGGTCGCCCTCCGCCTCCCACCTCCGAAAAATCGTACATTTTTATTTCTTCCACTCGCTCTCCTCCCGGGGCGAATTCGCGTGCGCATCGCGTTTCCCGTGTTCGCCCCGGCGAAAAAATTTCTTTGAACACCGAGCCGCGTCGAGTGGGCCTCGCCGGAAAATCTGCAATCCCTGCGCACTCTCGTACCTCCGCTCTCCGCTTTTCTCGCCCGAATTTTTTTGTTTTCCACCCGGCTACCGAGTGCTCGTCTTGACGAGCCCGGCCTTCGATTAACCCTCCCGCTACCCTCGATTATCTTGAGCACTTTTGTTTCCGGCGACGACGGGAACCCGATACCCGAGAATATTGCACCACGGGAAAAGCGAGGCTCCGTACCGTGGCAGTAATTCGTTTACTATGGAAACGCCATTTTAAGAAATTTACCATCGAACAGAGATCATAATAGAACCTTTTTCCTGTAGAATCCTTGCTTTTTTAAAAATTTTACAGGTACAGATGTTATTCGATGCGGTCAGTCTATTAGATCAGTGATGGGCACGGTAGGGGCCCCTGAGTTGCTTGCTTCTCCCACCAACCTCGTCAGCTATCGAGGGACGTATGAGGGGGGAAACGAAAGCACTGGAAGGCACGAGGCACCGATGCGCAGCGAAGGTGCGCGCTGCACAAAAGAGTAGTTGGTGGGGGAAGCTCTCCGCGGATCCTTCTTGACTGCGGCAGTCAAAAATGCCCATCACTGTATTGGATTATAAAAATAAAAAAATGTAAGCGGTAAGCCGACCGTCTGCGAGCCGCTAAACATCTTTGATGTCACGCCGATCGGTTTCGCCGAATCTCTGCACGAGATGCCGATACCGATTCGTCGCCGTTGACAATCGACGCGACGGTTGGGGACTCGAGGAACTCGGTCACGTTTCGGCCAACGTTGAGGCAAGTCGTATTTTAGAGCTGTTAACCGTATTAAAATTGTTGAACCATCCTCGGCATTTTTGCATTTCACACACCGCATCGATCCCGGCCATCCGTTACAAAAAATACAAATTTGGACGATAATTATTAATTTTTTAAAGTACTTCAGTATTTTGAATGAAATTCAACATATTCTTTAATGTCATATGCCAGCGTGGGTCAAGACGAATTCGCGCATATGTAACACAATGACTTCCAAGGTCACACAAGGTCACCTTCGCATACAAGTACAGTAAACGCTCGATTCTTGTCCAACAGCCGTGTTTTTCACGGACAACTATCGTGCCCGGACATGCTGTTTGATTTATGACTGCGTCTAGATATCGTGCCGAGCGAGATTTCAATAGAGAGCCGAACATAGAGAAGGACAGAATGAAATACGGATCGCGGATCGTTTTATACTAAATACAATTGAAGCTATATCGTGTTTGGTCTTGTTTTAATCAGAAAAATGCCACAAACAATCCAGTGAAAGTCCCATAATAAAATAATGAAAATTAAGAAGTTTGAACATTCGATCCATGGTGTCAATGTAGTGGTGTTCACACCGATATACCCAAGCCTACGTCAATCGACGCGGCTCTGCGTAGCGGCGCGTTGACAGGCAGTGGAGTGGGTAGGCACTGGACAGGGATCATGCCCACGACCCCGGACAAGAATCGAGCATTTACTGTACATTCAGCAATGTGGTGAATCTAATGATTTCGAGCATACAATTTGCAAGAATCAAAACGGACCAAAGCACCGTTCGGGGGATAATGCGATTTATGAGACGAAAGCGAGGCGACATTTATTTTGTCGAATACGACGCGACAGATGCGGAGAAGCGCGTATAGCAGCATTGTTAAAACGAGAAAAGCGATCGGTGGATGCTGATGGTGCACGTAGGAGCGACGGTGCAACAGCGTGGGCAATGCGATCGCGATTTTCCGTGTTCGATTAGCCGATTCCTGCGCGCTCGGAGCGCGAAAGGCGAACGATTCGAGGTTGCTCGGTTGGGCTAGGTTGTGCATGCATCATCGTGCGACGGAAAGAAAGGCGATGATGAGGCGAATAGAGGACCGGGAGAGGGAACCGTGGTTAGGGAACGAGGCCGTGTAGCCCTTCGGGAAGAAAGTGAAATACGTTACGATCTGTCTTAAGCCTCTTCTTCCGCGGACGATACGTCGTGACTGCTCTCGATAATAGGACTTCTCTCGAGGTGGGTGGAATATAATACGGAACCAGGTGGAGGAGGGAAACGAGAGGAAGAGGCGGAGGTGGAGGAGGAGGAGGAACTGAGGAACGGAGGGTAGCGGCAACAGGAGATGAGACGAAGCTTTCCTCCGGGTCCCGTTATTTCGCGAAGGTTCTTATTTACCTTTCTTTCCTCCGGCCGCTCTTCCTTCTCTCCACACATCGTATATTTTCGGGGGCGGAGGGCTCGATACCCGACCTAACCACTTCGTGATCCACTGATCAGGCCCGCGACGGCCCGTGGAACGTCTACCGAACCGTGACCCGCAAACCGTGCTCTCCTCGACGAGCATGATCGCGCGTACTGGCCGTGGCTGGGAATAAGGTATTCTGGGCGGTGCTGGGGATAATTTCGATGATATCTTGTTAACTATTAAAATTAGGAAGAAGGTCAATGCATTTTTATAGAGAATTTGATACTCTGTCAATTCACGACACAAGAGGTAGGTCATTATATTAAACGAAATCAAGGTGACCTTCAAATCAAATGACTTCACTCATATAAAAAATGTTTACATCACAATATTTCCTCCTCTCTAGATCCAGAAATACCATTGCACATTTTCTTTGCATCGCGAACACCAGGTTCTGTCCAGTTAGCAATAGTGATGGGCGGGATACAAGTCTTTCTCATGATCTTCAAACAATTCGATACTTAAGAACTTGTTTGAGTGTTTCGATATGTATCAAAAGATAAGGAACTTGTAGTCGATCTGTGATACCAGTACGTGAAATTGGTATCGTTACATTCGCAATTCACGTCTTCACCGTTTTGAACGTACCAACATAATATTTTCATTCTATCTTCCTTTCTCACGTTTGATATTAGTAAACATAACATTTCATTATATAAGTACTTGTCATTCAGTCGACTCGACCCCACAGGATTGTGATAGTATCGACAACAAACCCATCTAAGATGTACTTATATATATATATATATATACATATATATACTATATATATATACTTGTATATATACTATATATATATACTTGTATATATACTATATATATATACTTGTATATATAATAATATATATACAAGTATATATATTATTTATTATTGCTTTAAACCATATAAGGTTTATATAGCATATGCATTGCAGATTATACAATTTATTTCAACTACCTAATTGAAATTAAATTTTAATTGAGTATAACTTAAGGAAATCAAAAATAATTGTCAGGCCTTTAATATCTGAGCCGCGTAGAAACGAATGGATAGAAACTGGGAGACAGTTAAAGGATCGATGCTTCTGAGCAACTATCATTAGGGATCGATACTTTTTCATACCCGGAGAATCATACATGCTTATGATACCATCATTCTTTGTCACAAGGAAACGATACCGGTTGAACATGCTCAAGGCCCATCACTAGTTAGCACACACTCGAACTACCAGTCAGAAGAAGCTGCTCTCTCCAGCGAGAGAGAGAGAGAGAGAGAGAGACAGATAGTGCGGAATCCACGGCCTCGTACCTAATGAAATGAGTTACGGAACTGGCATGATTTTTTACGATCGACTACAGGGAATTGCGCGTGGTCGAAACTTTTTGATGAAACGAGATCTTCCGGGGCCGAGTTCCAGCGGGTCTTTTCTCCTTGGTTTCGTCTTTCTTCGCTCTCCTTCCTCGATCCTCGGTAATTCCGTGACCGGCCGCTCGGTTTCTAATCTGGCGATGTACCGTATACGGCCGGTCGAGAGCCAGTTAATGAACGATCAAACAGCTCGTGATCCTCGTTTCCTGTGCACCGTCTCCCCGGCTATCATCGGCCACGCATTCCTCCCGTCGAACGGATTTATGGAATTCTAGATAGAACGTCCCGTCGCGGGTCACGCACAGGAAAACCAAACCCGATATACCCACCGACAACACCGGTACACCATAGTTTCGGTTATTCGACCAAAAGATAAATTGTCGGCTTGTGTCGCCGTGCACGCGAATCTCGGAAAGCGTGTACCCCTGTTACGGAGCATTATGCACGGTCCACGGTGATTTTTATACGCGAAGCTTTACGCGAACCCGCTATTCGAGCTAGCTGTCGCGCGAACGGTACTTTCAGTTGTCGTCGGGCCCGAGATGTTAATTTATCGTCGCATGTACCGGCGACGAAATTATATAATAATGGTGACGATTGAATTTCAAGAAGGCCAACCCGACCTGAACACGTACAAGCACGGACACGCGAATTTACGTTTGCGGTCGCATTCCCGGTCTAACGCAGCTCAGAGACACGGCGCGGCGTGGCGCGGCGCGGCGCGAGGAATATTTAGTTGCTGGCGAAGCAGATTCGAGAGGAGACACGACTTTGCGTCGCGAGGATCGCGCAAAGGCGGCCCCGTTAAACATTCACGGTAACCAAAAATTGGTTCACGGGAGAATTCGGGTGTTTGCCTAGTCTGAATTCAACGTGTCCAAGCCTTACTTAGCGTAAACGGCTTAGCGATGAAACTCGCTCGTTGAATGATTCATTTATCATTTCCTCCACTCCAGAACGACCTTCTTCGACCCTCGTATGATCCTTAGGTGAAAGTTCAACAAACATATTTTATTTACAGGTACTGTAAAATGATTTACTGTGATTGCGCAGTGGTCTGACGTGTTTGGTTAAAGTAGGAATGTTTGATTGAAACACAGTCTGCTTAACAAGTGTTTAAATATTAACCATTTGCACTCGGAGCTATTTTAAATCAGAAAGATTTTTCCAATCTAGAATATTTCCATTGTATACAATTTTTTTTCATTTTTTGCATGTGAAACTGAAATAATATCTCGTGTAATATGTAAATGTCTAGTAGTTTATTAAATACGAATTAAAGCATCCCCTATTCAACTACCCCAGTCAAGGAAGTGCTTTTAGAATATTATAGTTATAATGTCCGTTCTATACTAAATCAAACTTGTTGTATTTCAAACAAACTATTTTTTTTTAATTTCGGAGTTACCATGTATATTATAATTTTTATTCAACATATAATATCATCAGTGAATTCGTCATAAAACGAGCTACACGCCCGTGCGAGTAAACATACAAATCCCTGTAAACAAGATAATTGCGAGGTAAATTTCGGATTGGGTACCGAGTATACAGGGTGTTTATTTTATCTTGAACACCTAAATTATTTCCGCGACTATTAAAACTTAGAAAAAATACCTGAATAGGATGTACATGATTTTAAGACGCGTATCAGATGGTAATAAAAAAAATCCATTGAAGGTCATTTTAAAAGTTTTTTCAAGGTCACTATATTTTTTTTGCATATTAACATGTATTTTTCATAATGCAATGTTGTAGTCGACGTCAAGATGAGTTCAACGACCTACACATCATGACCTTGAAGTGACCTTGAAGAATACAAAAATAATAAAACGAAAACGGTAATATCACCTTATTTTATTAGATGCTCAAAATGCTGACCGTCCGTCCGCAGCAAGAAACGTCTGTACACGAGAAGTGAATGACTGAATGGCATTTCTTATGGTATTTCCGCGGTGCCTCTAGAATTCGTAGCTATTTAACATGTGCTATGTCACCAAACTCACAAGCTCTTTGTTTACTAGCTATACAGGGATTCCAGTTCAATACAATTCGAGCAGTGTAATAACAGTATGGTTTGATCAGTCCGCAAGCATTGGCTTCTTCAGACTGCTAGAAAATTTAGTAACGTTTAAGAAATGAAGGTAAGAAATGCCATTCAGTCATTCACTTCTCGTGTACAGACATGTATTGCTGCGGATAGCCAGCATTTTGAGCATCTCATAAAACAAGGTGGTATTACCCTTTTCGTTTTATTACTTTTGTATTCTTCAAACTGAAACTGATTTTTTCGCCTTCAAGGTCACTTCAAGGTCATGGTGTGTAGGTGGTTGAACTCATCTTGACGCCGACTACAACATTGCATTATGAAAAGTTAAACATATGCAAAAAAAATACAGTGACCTTGAAAAAACTGTTAAAATGATCTTCAAAGGATTTTTTTTATTACCATCCAATGCGCGTCTTAAAACCATGTGCATCATATTTCGTTATTTTTTCTTAGTTTTAATAGTCGCGGAAATAATTTAGGTGTTCAAGCTAAAATAAACAGCCTGTATTATAATTGGCTGAAATGCGCGGCCTATCATCCGTCGACGTGTCCGAACCAGCGAAACTGTTCGTCCATCGATTCGCCTGTAGGGAAAGAGACCCGACACGGAAATCTCTCGGTGACGTGGCGTGGTGCAACGACGACGTCGGCTCGTCGTTATATTGGTGCGTGTATAATGGCAGTGCTGCCGGTGCAGAGGCTAAGCGGGGTGGGATCGTAGATTCGACGAGTAACTAGCGCGCAGCTGGCGAGCCTTGCAAATTCACGATATTCGCGAATCGACGGAAGTTACCACGTACGTTCGGGAGGCAGGGTGGTTTAGGGGCACTTTGAACCAACGTGAGGCGAGGCTCTTGCCAAGCCCAGACCAGCTTCCACTCCCATTCGCCTCACGGTGGGGTTATTTCGGAATGGGAAAATTATTTCCCTCGGCATTCAGGCATCCCTGACGGGCGCAGCGCCGCGGCTGATCTCGATGCTACGTATTTCCTATATGTTTTAAATGTACCGCGGGATCAGGTCCGACAGTATATACGGCCGTTCGCTTCTGCCAAGTAGACAGCATGATGCCGCTACCCTTCTCTCGCTCTCACCCCTACCAAGCCGAAAACCACTTGGACAACTCGCCGGATTTACGGGATGCCGCAGCGAAAAGTATACCGTCCGAATATTCTAATTGCGTTGGAAGTTATTAGAGGGATGGTCCGACTTCAAAGCTCCAAACTACGTAGCAAATGTTCGCCAATCTTTGGCTTTGATGCCTTGCATTTTCAAACTTTCTTTTTGTCGACTTTTCGACGCAGTGTCCGCAATGTAATTTTCACCCTCCTATGTTCTTTAGAGGTACTTACTGTAATGATTTTCAGATGATAGTTTATCAATTTTATTTTAAGCTTTAATAAATTGTTCTGTATTCATAATTGTATATTTTAAAAACGAAGAGAGTACATCTGGGTGCTATATCAATTGCGTGAATGTTTTACTAAGAGTGGTTTTGGAGTTAGCTTGGAGTGCAAACGGTTAATATACAGGGTGAGGCAGGTAACTATTGTCACCTACAATAACTCCGAAAGTATGATAGTAGTAGAAAAGTTTTCGAAACAAAAGATGCATGGGACAACAGGGGCTGTAATATGATGTGAAGTGATAAGAAAAACTACTCAATGCCTGATAAGAATATTGCAGTTTGAACACCTGTAAATGCAAGTTTATTTCGCCTTTTTTGTCATAAATGACCTTTGCTGACCTTCAAAGACCTTAATGTTGCATCTCGTTGGATTCGTCTCAATAGTTGCTATCAGAAAACAGGTACCAAAACATAGCATTCTATTTAAAAAAAAACAAAGGTCACCTTCACATCCCTGTAAAAAAGATTAACGCTATATTACAGCCCATGTTGTCCCATGCATCTTTTGTTTCGAAAACTTTTCTACTACTATCATACTTTCGGAGTTATTGTAGTTGACAATAGTTAATGCCTCACCATGTGGAATGCAAGTTCCACAGTGACAACGCAGCGAAATACGATAACGCAAAATCGGATGTAATAAAAATTTGAAACCAGTCACGTAACCTTGATGGAAAGGTGACGTTGCTTCCCCTTCCCACCCGACGAACAGAAGTCACGTTCTCCGATCTCGACGGTCATTGTTTACATCGCCGGCGACAACACGTCCGCGCAACATTCGTTCGGATATAAATACGGGAAATACGCTTCGGGGGTTGTCAGCGGAAGCGGTAGAGGTGGTAGTGGTAATGGAACGGCGAACGGGAAATCTAATTTTAAAGATACCCGGGTTGATGCGCCGCGGCGCTTCAACACGCTTCGCCGCCGGTAATATAATAATATTAAATTACGCCCCAGCGTTTTATACGCTTTAGGAGTTACGCTAATATCGGCGGTGATTAACGTGCGTGCCGTGCCCTAATATGACGCAGCCAAATTCCGGAAGGCCGGCCGACCGTGCCGCGGGATAAGACGTGGAAGAATATTACTTCCTTTCAACTTCAACCCACCCCCTCTCTACATTTTCAACCGCGGTTTTTGCGGTGTGTTACGCGATTCGAAACGCCGTACTCCGGTTACGTTAATACTCGCGAGACTTTTCGAACACCGCCCAGCCCCGGGAATATAATACTCCGAAGACCTTCATTGCTCATTAACTGGCTTTCGGACGTGCAAGGTAACGGGCTCGAAACAACGCCGCCCGTTAACGTTCATCCTTTTTATCCGATCTACGATCTCGACGTAAATTTCACTTTGCCCCGTGGAATTTCCGACTTTGCCCCGCGATCCACGGATAGCGAGTATGGGGCTCGAAGAATGTCCAGAACGGTGTTCGTTCAAAATCCGTCCGTCAGTTCTCCTTCAACTCTTTTGTTAGTCGGGTGAGCAATGCGTACATGCAGTCGGGGACAAAATTAAGTGGACAGTCTTTAGAAACTGATAATTTCTTTTCAAATTGGACCGAACGATTTTTGATTTTTTTTCTGATGTTAGAAGGATTAGTTTACTACTTGTACACCCCTTACAGTATTATTTCCTCCACGGTTGCAATGATCGTAGCTTCTTTATTATGAATAGTTTACGAGAAAATGTATGTTTGTGGTGTTTGTACAGGGCAGAGTTGGGCAAAATTTTCATCTAAATAAAAAAATTTTTATTCATTATTCGATAGTTCGAATATAAAAAGTATTTGACGAGCATCGAATAAATGTAATTATATTCGACGAGAATTTATCCAACGCATAAAGATAATTTTTTTATACAAAGTGGCTTTATTCGAAAATTTTTATTTAGATGAAAATTTTGCTCAACTCTGGTACAGGGTGTCTCACCCGATTTAGACATTTCGATTTTCTCGATATCGTTGCTCGTAGCGAAAAATGTTTCGGAGGAGGCTCGAATGGTTTTTTCGCGAGGGGACGCGTAAAGGTCATGTGAAGGTCAACTTTGCTCTTCAAATGGAATGAAACATTTTTTAATTTTTTTATATCTTTTTCAATATTGATAACAGAGGAATAAAATTGCATTTCGATTCAAGAGAAATGGTCTACTCGGTATTGCGCGGGGAAGGGTTAATTAAGAAGTGAACAGCCTCTAAACTATTAGCAAATAGTAGATGCACATTCTAAGGATGATAAATCTGAAGAAACCAATAAAGCTGTCAAGGGTGCAATACCGCGATGCAGAATCAACGAACAGCGCTGTAGAGAGCCCTGGCAGCGTGACGCGAGAGCCGTGCATGTTATCGGGGACTAATTTATGGGATATTAATTGCGTTTCATAGACTCGCGAATTCGGTTAAACCGTGACGGGGCGGGTGTGGCGAAACGACTGGAACGAGGACGGGAAGCTGATGGCGGTACAGAGAGGGAAAGGGTGGTGCGAGAGAAAGAGAACGCACACGCGCTAACCGGTAATCCACTTTGAGTCTGAAATATAGAGCATAAATTCCGGGCTCTATCAAAGGACGGCTGCGAAAATTTAAGGCCCCGATAAATTAGCATGCTAACGAGGGGCGGTGGTAGAGGAAAAGGGTGTAGAATTGGATGGAGGGATTGCGGGAGACACGAAGAGGGAGAGAGAGGGAGAGAGAGAGAGAGAGAAACTGGCGTATTCATCCATAGCGATCCGGTCTCGGTCAGGTCGTTCGAGCAGCTTTTCCTGCGATAGTAATCAAGCAAAATATTGTGGCAACGGCCGGCGGGCACTTCTGTCGAGGTTCTTGACTCTCTGCGGAGCAGATCTCCTAGGCCCGTCGTACTGGTACCTTGGGAGATCGGCGGACCTTCTTTTCTCGTTCTCCCTTCCTGACTTATCTTTCAGTATCCGCCCCCTCCTGCCACCCTTCTCTCTCCCACCACCCCGATCATCTTCCGCTTCTCATGAGCTCGGTCGTGAATAACTCGATGCTTTCGTTACTTACAGCGAAACAAGATGGAAAGAGAGCCAGATACCTAGGCTCATTCTCTCCGGATGGTAGGTGAACAAAGACAAGTGCCGGGAGACGAAAGAGGGCAGATCCCTTGGTAGATTAAGTTAAAAAGGGTTGGAGGAAAGAAGGTGGGGGATCGGATGGGGGTAGGGCTAACGAGGAGAAAAAGGTCGAAAAGACGAACGACAAGGAGAAGACGAAGTAGAAAGGTTAGCCGGTTATCCGATTCTATGCCAGCATGTTAGCTGTCACGGTTCAACTACCATGGCTAAAAGTTAGGAGAAACTTCCTAATGTATGTGGGAGACTCGGTCGACCGGTGGCTCGCATCCGCACAGTATGACCGGGCGGTCCAGGTCGTGGCCTGGCGACTCTCCCTTCCTGCCTTACTTCCTTGAGAGAGAGAGACCTTCTCTGTCCCTCTCTTCCCCCCGGTGTGCAGATCCGCGGCTAAGACTCCTCTCTTTCTCCGAGGCCTTTTGTCTAGGCTCTCTCCTCACCTACGCTCACACGAGCCAGAACACCTACTCCGGAGGAGAGTAGGTACCCGTACGCGTGTTCGATCGTGGCGTGCGCGCGTCCAATCGGTAACCTCCTAACCCTGTTCGATCGTACCCTACAACGGGTACGAGTACGGGCACGGACGCGCAGCTTCTCGCACGCTTTACGAGCATATGCGGTTAAATCCGAACGCCCCGGGGGGCCCGACAGAGATAACAGCAAGCCTCGGTTACGTAACTGATATCACTGGTAAATACGTGTTAATGACTTACCGGTAGTCCCTGCTATTCCATTAACGCGCGCGCCCTATCCAAACATTTTTCTGCCATTTTCTACCCGTTTTCGGTATGCCTTTTCATTTTTCAAATTGTCGGGGTAATATGAGAAAATTATTCGGTTGCTGCATATAAAATTATTATCGTCACGTCACTTTTTCTAAACAAACCTTATTGACTGAAGTAAATAGAACTAAATGCATTAAGGGGGTAGGGTACTCACGTGACTTTCTCTAGAATTGCCCTAGAATACCCTAGAAATCTGGCCGAAACATGCGTTTGAGCGGTACGGGTTTTCGTCCTTACATGAGCATATTTTTCGCTGGACAAGGGCTCATTCGAAAGAGGAAGGTTCAACGAAAGGGGGCTTAGCCCACGATAGCATCCAGAAAATTCATCCAATGGCATAAAAATGGCTTGGATTACATGGCTTACTTCACTTATATTACAGAATATATGCATAATTTCATATAACAAAGGGGCTGAGAAACCTTCCTCTTTCGAATGAGCCCTTGTCCAGCGAAAAATATGCTCATATAAGGACGAAAACCCATTTTTCGCCCAGATTTCTAGGGTATTCTAGGGTATTCTCGAGAGGATCCTACCCCTCTAAGGAGAAACTTTTTTCCAAAAGTAGCGATTATGTGACATCCATATCGCGATACTCTACACAAAATTCGTATAATCTTAAGACAGTGGTGCACCCAGTATACCCGGGAACACGGTTCCCTGATCAATCGTTGGGTCCGCGTTTTCTCGGGACGATGTACAGCTCGGATACTGGAACTTCAGCCGACTACTGTTATCACTATCGACACGAAGGGAGACACACACAGATTGTGTCCACTCGCGGGATGAGAGGCATAGTCGAGGAGCTATTGCGCAAAGGCTTCTTCTTAGCGACTGACGGTTATCGTTCTATTGGATCTGAGCACGTGTTTAGCTGGCGCTCGGGTCCTTTCCGCTGATTGCCCGATAATGAATGCAGGTGTTTGCGGTCCTATATTCCGGCCCGGTATCGGCCGCTCATGGGAGACAATGTGCCCGAACGAGATGCCACCGGTTCTGCGAAAAGAGACACACACACACGGGCTCTCTACACGTATGTACGTACGTATGTACCCCGGCTTCGAGAGCCTATCTCGGTGTCCTAAATAACCGACCGTTTTGGGCCCCGTTACTCGCGAACGCGTCTCCGCATAGTCTTTGCACGGCGATTTTCTACGCCGCCGCCGCCGCTGCCGCCGCCGCCGCGCTGATCTTTCTTACATACGCGCGCGTATCTAATATTCACGGTAACTTGTCGACAAGACTCCGTATGATAATAGCGAGCGATTAGATTGTTTGACAAGCAAGTGTTACAAGCGGCCCGCGGGTCGTGACATGCAGTCCTCGCGCTCCTTGGCTTTGCTGACTTACTTGGGACCTCCTTTGCGCCTCGACGTTTCTCCTCTATACGGTTGTTATCTCCATACTTCTCCTCTACCGACTGCTCACGACTCAACCGTATCCTCAACCCCGTATTCAATTCAGGTGTGCGCAACCTACGGGAACCTTATTGAACGCCGCTAGAACCGAGATACTATGGCTGCGTAGATACTTCCGAATTGCTTATGCAACGCTTAAGACCGAGATTATTGCGGCTTACAACGTGTCGACGGACGTCCTTCGAGAAATTGAAAACACGATCTTTCCGTTGCACATAGTTAGTGATGAGCTTTGAGCATGTTCAAGCTGTATCGATTCCTTGTGACAAAGAATGATGGTATCACATGTATGATTCTCTGGGTATCAAAAAGTATCGATCCCTAATGGTTGCTCAGAAGCCTCGATCCTTTATAAGTACATCTTGGATGGGTTTGTTATCGATACTCTATCACAATCCTGTGGGGTCGAGTCGACTGAATGACAAGTATACGGGATGTCCCTTCAACTCCCAAAATTCCTTCAACTCCCTGAAATGGACGGTTTTGAGGTCATTCGAAGCAAAATTTTCCTTTTCCAAACTGTCCGCCACGGCTTTGTTTAGGAGTTATTAACGAAAAACACGGACCAATCAGAGCGCGACTTATACGCGTGTTGGCAAATATCGTCCGGCGCTCGTTAGTATACTAGACTCTTCTTTTACATTTTGAAGGAACGCGTACCAAACAAAAAAGATACGTTGTGTCTTATGGTGGTAATAAATCTTCTCTAGGTCGACGTGCTTCCGTCTAGCTAAGTTATATTTTGATCAAGATCAAATGACCTTGAATGACCTTGGAAAAGGAAAGCATTGCAGGTCAGTAAATTCGTCTCTGGATAGATATAGTATATTTATAATAGAAGAATTGTTCTTTTGTGAAAGTTTTTGAACTATTTCACTGGAGATTTGGAAACTGTTATACCTCACCGTATAATATTTCCGTGAGGCGTTCCTCTCAAGATTTGACGGCAAATCGATTCGACGGGAACAGTTTCGCAACAACTTAACAGCAATCGTGATAACAGCGATAGTTCAGTCTTCCCGGAGAGATATGTCCGCCATTAATTCACGATCCCGAGGAATTTTTTTGCGTGAGGCTACTGCTCCGCAGTTCCCGAGGAAACTACGATACTCCCTCTCAATGACGAATCGTACGATATTACGAACCGAAAAAATGACCACGGAAATATGGAAGTGGTAAATCATCCGGCGCCAAATAACACATCTGTGTACTGATGATATCATCGATAAACTTGCACACATTAGGCTTAGGAACAAGATGGAATCTGTGGGAGGACGAGAAGACGATAAGAGAGAGAGAGAGAGAGGGAATGCTGGGAGAATCGTAATACAATCCCGTATCCAGATAATCATTCGGAGTCATATATTCTAAGAAGCTCCGCTGAAGAGCACAAATAAACGAGCCGTGGAAAGATGAAACGGGAAAACTTCATCTGAACTTGGGATTTTTCTTCCCCGGCTAAATTTCACGACCGAGATGAAAAGTCCTTGCGCGTCACAGATGGAAATAGAAGCTGGCGTTTCCAGGAATTTGCAATTTTATTTCTAATTCTTTGCCAACCTCTGATTCACACACTTCCGCTGATTTCGACAGAATGTTACTACCGCGTACGAAAAATGACGTTTTCTTAGTGGAGGGATTTTTGTGTCTTCCATTTCTACTACCCACATGAAGAAAATATTAATATAAAAATTAACATATTTTTTCATAATGTACGGAATGAGAAAATTAGACAAAGATTTCAGGAAGGGTTTAGTCACCCCTAATCATTCCTAACATTTTTGGAGCAATGTATATTATTTTTTATTGTTCTATAGCTTTGTTATGCTATTTAAATTTAAATTTAAATTTTCGACTAGATAGATAGTTCATTATTTTATATTTGATGAAAGACGAAAAAATTCTAGTTTATTAATATTTTTTCCGAATATTATTAGCCCTTGTTCCAGATTCGTCTAATATATACACAAAATTATTGTTCATGTTTAATATACGATAATTCAATCAACAACCTTACTTGCGATTTTGATCGAATATCTTGTGCCAGACATTTCATACGCAACAACATAATAATTTTAGAACACCGACGTAGTTTTACTATTACCAATTCAGGCGCTATTGTCGCATAACATTTTCCCGGAAAAGAGATGTTTCGCGCGATGAAGTTAACAAATGTAGCCCCCATTTTACGACGGACTGTAAAGCAATAAAAATTGCGTGATTCCCAGCGAGCAGAGCGCGGAATGCGTTTTCAATAGATCTCAATAGCCTTGCCGCGATATATCCAGCAAACGTGGCCATAAAAAATCGAGTCCCACCATAAATGTTTTCCATCCAACGGTTCATTTTTTCCATTCCGCGGGCGCGCGCCCGCGGGAAAGGTAAAGGCGAGAAGTGAAACGACAAAGAATCTTCTGCAGGATTTATTCCCGTTTCTCGTGAAACACCTTCAGATGCAGAAAATGTGTACCGATCCACGCGCGCGCGCACACACGCAGCACGTGCGAGAATACGTTGGAGGGTAGGTATTGTCAGGCAAGCTTTAAAATGCTTACGTGTTTTAAATGCTGCGGATTCTTGTTCTATGCGCTCTGAGAAATCCACTCACCTGAAACAGAAAATATTAGAAATAATATAGCACAGAAGCTGGAATGACACGCTGGAAAATATTGCTTAATTAATGCTAGAAAATCATGTGCACTGTGCAGGTATTCGCAGAAATATTTTTACGATGACTGTGGAAGTTGTGTAGGCTAAAATAATAGTTCTTTTTGGAAAAGAAAATATTTCTAGATATTCAATTAGTAGAATTCTTGTGCAAAATAAAAATTGTAGATATTCAGTGCCATAGACATTTATTTCTTTTCTCGGCAATTCTAGTGAGTTGCGAATCTAGTAGTCTATTAATTAGTAAATATCGAGGGGAAGGCTATAGCCATATAAGAGGGTCAAATCTGCCCCCAAACAAAATTAATCTTTCTTCACCCCATTTGATAGGGCTCGCAAAGAAAACCCTCTGTGGCAAGTTTCAAGTCGATACATCCACCACAAGGGTAGTTATAGGGTGAACACAGATTAATGAATTATGCTCAATGTCCTCCGTTCCGATTAACCAAAAATTACGAAAAAATTCATGAACATTCTACTTGATAGTACACATGACTGTGAATTTTATCAGAATTTTTTATTTGCAAAATCGTTTTTTTAAAAATTCCAGAAACTTAAAATTCAGCGACTCCTTTATTTTATGCGCAGTATGAAAGTGAGAACTCTTAAAAAATAATTAATAGTCACGTAGATCGTATATTTATTTCTCTTCAAAATGTTAAGTAGACAAAAATGAATCCATTCTGGATCAGTCTACATTTTTGTAGTATCTGGAAAAAGAATCGTTTCGGAAACGTTTCTGTCGAGTGTTCCAAGTTGCCGCATCAAGCACATTATGCAAAGCGAATCTAATTTCTGTCGACGGAATTCAGCGTTTAATAATCTCCCCGGTAAGAGTATTATTTCCCCGGCAATTTTAAAACCACGCATAATAGAAGGGTAATCAGATTCTTTCGCCGGCCATTACTTCGCGCCGAAATTACACGGAAGTGCTAACGAACTCGTAACTCGATAAATACATTACGAAAGTTTAAGCGGATTGCTAACTTTCCTTGGGAATCCTTGGAGTTTGTTTTTTCTCTGCAGGATTAAAAAACAAAAAAAAAAAAAGAGAGAAAATATTATACATCGACCGGGGTAATCGCATCTTCCTGGATGCCGTGAAACGCGTACTCTGCGAGCGAAAACGTTCGAGGCCTGTATAACGTAAACGAAATATTTTGCAAGTAACGCTACAAATAGCCCCGGACGTAGGAGTTAAATGAACCGACGTCGTTGGGGGGGGGGGGGAGGGGGAGCGCAAAGAAAGACAAATAAACCGGGGCGAAACGTGAAAAAGACCGTAGTCTGTTTGCGATGTCAAAAATCAACACAAATTGAAATCACCGACGACCTGTGTTGACTGGAGAAAATCGACTTTCCTCATCTTGGAGCCACCAGAGTTTTCCACCGTGTGTCGGGCCCGTCTACGGGATTGGACATTCGATGAGAGACGAATCATTTCGCGAGGGAAGACTTCCTTGCTGGAGAATCACAATTTCACGCGTCGCACAATTCACGATTGCACCGACGCAATTGCGTGTTCACGCTGGCCCGCAAACATTCGATTGCTCTAGAATGGTTATTTCATATCACTCCGCGGTGTGTTTGTTTTGCGGCTCTTATTGATTCTGCTCGTATATAGTATTATAGCATCGTTAAATGCAAGACCCTCCGAAGAAATTGCTGTACCGTGTACGGGATTTGTTAAGGTTTTTATTTCTCCTTGTTATTTTATCCGTTTCGTAATGAAAAATTCGTTAGCTGTCGAACTTTATACAAGATAAAAATTTTATATATTCATTCCAAGACGTAGAAACCAAATAGGAATTTATTTTTCTCTTAAGATTATTTTTACCATATATGCGTAAAATCCGTAGTCCATTGATTACTACCAATAGTTTCACAATACTACTGAAAATAATTGGTTCTTTTAAAGAATTGTTGATCAGGCAGATTGATCAGTAGTCCGTGATGTTTCATTTTTTAAGATTCTCTAATGAAAGAGACTCCAAATTAAAATCACCATGTGTCCTACACTCGAGTCAATTTTCGGTGATCCATTGTAATCAAAGAACACTATCCATCACAGCTCACAACTCATTCGCCAGAATGCACAGTTCTACAAAAAAAAAACGACCAATTTCACCGAATGACGCACACTTTTTAGTTTCTTTCGATGAAACCAAAAATAATTGCCTGGACGAAGAGCCGTCCGACTAATTTCTCCAGGTAATAGACCCCGGAAACGGGGTGCTCGAAAAGTCATGCTATGAAATGGAACCGGTTCGTAGGTAGTTCCATCGTGCATTCCCCGCATGACAAAGCTGTAGATCGGAATGTCCAATTCGGAGGAATGTTACGGCGGACAGTGGGACGACAAGACTCGATGTCGACCAAAAATCTGTATAGAATATTTCCATTTAGTGTTTTGTTTCTCTGGAGGGAACAGCGAGATATTACTTCATATATAATTCTTTTTAAAATTAGCACGATATAGCATTCTTTCCGTTTTCGAGAGACAAGTGTTCATTATCTTATATCAGTTACATTCATCTCAAATGAGTCATTTCTGACTCACACCGATATTTCATTAATACAATTTTATTCCGGTGTAAGACGATGGCTAGGGGCTGGCTTTCGTCGTATTTCGAATTAGGGTACCTATTAAAGATTCTAAGACTTTTTGGCGACAGTTGCGATTTTCTGCTGACTTTATCGATCACAAGAAAACGAAATCAAATATCAGAGAATGGAATTTACCATAATAAAATGAATTCTCTCCGAAGCGACATCAATCTTTTTCTAATTAGCAATGTTACGGAAACCAATTTGTGATCGCCGTCAGTTTCGTCTCGCTGTGTGGGCAACGTGTCCAATTTACCAAAATAAAACGGTTTGGTCGAAAGAAATAACGGGTTCGTCAGCCGGTCCGGTCGAGGTGTTGCCAAGGCAGTCAAGTCAGTCAGGCATCGAGGCATTCCATTAATAATCGTTGATAATACGACGGGATCGGTGGCGTTCGTTTCTGTCGTGGCTCGGCCGGAAAAGCGCAACGTTGACTGAAGATTGAAAATCTGAAATCGGGGATTCTAATTGACTCTGCTCAACGAAGAGGAAACAGAGAGCTCAAGGGGAAACCGTGGGTTTCAGGAATTGCTACGGGATGACGAAGCAAGTTTCTCCCCTTTCCTTAAATCAATAACCCCTCCCTCCCCGCGGACACCCCCGCATCGTCCCAAGAACCATCGCCTCGAGAGGATCCTGGCCAGATTACGTTTAACTTGTATCGCTAATATGTGTAAGGTTGTACAGCGAGCACAGCTCCAATTAGAATTTGTTCTTTGACGCGTTCCGTGATCCTACATTATTCATCGGGACCAACATTCAAAACCGATCTATACGCCACACCGTATTCTGAACTTGTTTGAGCACTTTCCCGTCGGGAACATCATCTATTCGATTTTCCAATAGGTTAATGATCGTGTTTCTATGGAACAAGTTTATGTACTGGTGAATGTAAGAATTAAGGGGCTCATCCCATCCAATGTGTTTTTGGGAATTTTTTTCTTAAGGACCCATAAATCATACAATCTTGAAATTTTTACCACACATTTACTGACATTTTAACAGTCTGACCCCCTTAAAGTAAGGAAAAGATGTTGTGTTCGATGAAAGTTTGTTGCATATCGTTCGAGAATATCATTCATGTTCTTAGAAAATGGTTCTGACTGACATGGTGGAAGAAACTGGAGACTCGCTCCTTTCCTAAAAAATACTACATATTGCTAAACATTAAGACGACTCTAAAAATGCTAAAAAAATTTCATTTTAAAAGAAGCTTCCCTTTTATAACGAGCCCTTTGAAACGAGTATCGACTTGATGTACATGTGGAAAGTCGACGACATCTCCTCGAGAGGATCCTAGCCAGACTACGTTTAACTAGCGTCGCTAATACGTGTAAGATTGCACATCTAGCATCCTCGTCGCGCACAGCTCCAATTAGAATTTGTTCTTTGACACGTTTCCCGATCCTCCATTATTCATCAACATTCAAAACCGATCTATACAGCATACCGACGAGCAATCAACGGGAATACCCGTAGGACATCACGCGCGGGCTGCGCGCGTTACAAAAGTGTTTTGCAAAAATTCTACCGCCGCACCGAGCCGACCCAGGAATTTGTTTATTCCGTGTGATCGTCGTAGAATGCCCGGAAAAATTGAGTCCGCCCGGAAAATCGACGAAAAATGAATTTGAAAATACCTGCGCGCGGATTGCTGTAACTCGTGCACCGTGGGCTCGAATCGTGAAAGTTGGATGGAATTCGTACCTCTGTTAATTGTGTGAAATAATTGCAAAATGTCGTGTCTGATTTGTAAATAAAATGTAAGTAATTTTATTAATCAATTATGAGTCATCGCTAGTCCGGATTTTTATGCACAATTGATATTTGTTTTCCTAGTAATTTCAATGAATTGAAAATAATGCCATAGTATTGTCAAATTCTTTATATATTTTTAACAAATTTTAAATTTACGAAGATAGCTACATTATTTCATTCGCAAGAAAACGTGTCGTTCGAGTGTTAGAGAGATGATCTGCAAACTGATCTTGAAGATCATACGAAGCAAAGAGGCTGTCAAGAACCGGGGAGTATGATAAATGACCACGTAGACTTTAAAATGACTGAATTTTTACATTCCAATTGAAATGTTCTTTGTCTGCAACTATATCTTGAAAATCGGGTTTCTGATACGTGTAAATTACATTTATAATTACGCTGCATTATGTTCATAACAAACACGTACTCGAGCAGTCCAATAAATTGCGCCAGAGATGATCACATTACACAAAGTCCATCGGATATTCCGACGGAAAATTCATCGCGCATGAATTCCATTTCTGATTAAAGCGATAATAAGAAATAAAATAGGGGTTCATCAAAGGATACATTTGAAAGGGTTGTAATAAGTATATTAATTTTTAATTTCACAGACATTTCATTCGTATTTAAATATACCGAATAAAAATTATATTTCAGAGAAAATGAAATGTTTCTATAAAAAACATTTTCAACAGCTTTCGTCAATGTTCAAACAGGCCTACAGCAAGATTTCTGCAAACGAACAAGATCTGCACTTCCAAGGGTCCCTGTCTAAAATTTCACATCGTTTTGTCGGGAAATCGGAAGACACGAGTGTCAAACCGGTCGATGTACCCCGTGTATCATAAATCGGGAATTTTTCCGGCGTCGTTCGTTAAAGATCTGCGCATCTCCCGGCGTCGTTCGTTGCTCAAATTTCCCGGAGACCGCGCTAAAGTTCCTAACAAAGATAATATTTCACAGTCTTCTAAGTCCCCGTGGCCTAACTACGCGTCGTCGACAGATTTCTTTATCCAATTACCGTGCCGGGGGAGCGCAATTATGAATTTCAGCATAATCTCTCTCTCCCGCTCGCGTGTAATTGATCGGCCCTATTTCTCGGAGAGGTTTATCAGCTCGGAGGCGATCGCTTCTCCGCGCTCGGTGCGCTCGGTGAATATAAATGACAAGTCGGTAACGAGCCGGAAGCCGGGGCCCGTATTGTTTAATGTCCCCCGTGTTTTCATCAAACGATTTTTCTGGCCGCGCGTCGTCGCCCGGTAATTAAAAGAGGCAGCGGGAGGCTCTTCTCTCTCCGGCTCTTGCGGCATATTGATGGAGGAATTTCCCAGCGTGTAAAGCTGCCACGACTTCGGTATCCTCTCTCCTTCGATTTCTAATCTGACCGGCGTAATGTCGTCCGTAATTAATACAAGTTGTAATCCCCGGCAGCATTCCGGTTTTGCGCCGGACAAGATATTAGTTGCTCCGTAGTTGCGCCACCAGGCAACCGCCTGCACATAGATAGGGATCGGCATTAGAGGTAGCCTAGTCCTCCACCTATCTTGCTCGTTCCGTGTTCGCTCCAGTCTCTCTTGGTTTCCTGTTACATGTTACAGTTACTGGAAATACGCCGGCCTCCGCTTCCTAGTTTGAGCAATTTCCCCCGATCGGACCAACCTTTCTTACATGCCGTCCCTCCGAAAATTGTTTCGACAATGCATCAACGATTTTCGCATAAATTATTGATGCACCGGAGAAATGTTCAAATTCGGATGAATTGTACGACGATAGACGTAAAGTAATTTTAATGCTTCAGACCTGCACAGTCATTGTAAGGCTTTTCTGCTAAATGAAATTTTCATCAACCGCCAGAAATAGAAACCATATAAAAAGTTGGTTCTTTCTTTAATATTTTTAATAGATTGGATAGCTTAAGTTTGTTTAAACTTTCCATTATTTTAAATTTCATCAATTTAATTTTTTGTCGTAAATGCATAAAATCGGTTTCGGTTCGGTTTCTTCTAAAATGTTGTTGAATGATATAGCAGGTGGAAAAGTTGAAGACTCGTTTTACTTAAAAATGTTTGTGGAACTCGTCTCTTCTTTTGTTCTAACTAAGAGTCGTTGGAAGCTCACGAAGACTTCTCTTTATACTTCATGACTGGTCTTCTTAGTGCTCTCGAGATCATGATCTTTATCACTGATCACACGAACCATGTTAGTACAGAATGTCACATTTTTTAGTTTATTAGGTACGTTATAATTAATTACCGACGAGATACTTCCTCTAATTATAACAAGAATATAATTATTATATTTTTACACGTGCACGTCAATTACTTAGGGACGCCGATGTTAATTAAATGCAGCACTTTATCTATCGTGAAACAGCTGATGTGTTTATATGCTTGAATTATAGATTAAGATTAATATTTTACCTTGAAGGTATAGAAAATGCAGAGCAGGGAGATTCTGAAGCATAGAATGACAAGGATGAACGAGTGGTTGTCGAACAATTTTTCCAATCTGTTGCTATTTGAAAAGGATGCATGCGTCACTGATTGTACTTGCACTGATTCGTTATGTTACTTTCCAAATGCTATATTATAAATAAACGCTACAGAATGTGTCATCAAATTCATCTACTATTAATTATTCATAATCCATTGGTTGCGTCAAAATGTTCCTCGATTATAAAGTAACAAGAAGTATTTATAATGTACTCATTGGATTTTTAAGGTCATATTTAAATAAAAAATATTTGGGAATTAGTCCAAATTGTGGGATTAACATCTTCCCATAAACTTTCTTAGAATACAATAATAACGGTATCCCGAATGTTTGAGTAAGTAGAATCAATCAGCATTAGTCAGCCACTCTAGTGATGCATCTAGACATATCTAATCAAACGAAATGGTGTACGAAAATTGCAGCTTACAGAATATAATCGAAATATCATTTAACAAGGTGTACTATTTTCTACTATTTTCTATTATTTTCTACCGCATATAACTGCTTTGTGGAACAATTTGAATTTTCATCTAGAATTAGAACGATAATGTTGCAATTCAACTAAAAGTAAAATGAGCTAACCAGAAAATTTTCTAGCGTTATAGTACACTATTAAATGTCAGAATTCCGTTTTCGTTTAACATCGAATGGAAAATACTCCGGTTACAAGTAAGGGAAGATGAAAGTGGTTATTTCGCAGTCGCGGGAACGCGGCGTTTGTGCAACACGATCGGAAAATAGGAATCTGTTGACGAACTTGCCGAGCTTTATCAAACACAGACGCTCGCCTGTGCCGTGGCGAGATTAAGTTAAGCGCGGAGTTGACGTATTGCAATGACGTCGCGATGTTTTCCGCTCGGAATGCGCTTCCGGCCTACGTGCCCGACTATCTGCTAGTGAAGAAAGCTTTATGGAAATATTCGTAATTTTCTCACGTAGCCGAGCATACGTTGCTCGACATAACTAAATCTATTTCCATGCATGAATATGGATGGGCTTTGTTTATGATTCAGTAGAGCCGTTTTCGACTAGGGAATAATGGAATGGCTATTGATTTTTTTTTTTTTTTGTTTTGGTGCGCGAACGGTTATTTTCGCAGCTTTTCCAGAAGGTCAAACGAAATGTTTTATTGCGGATGCGCCCGAAATAAGTCCATTGATTATTCGACGCTTACAGATGTACTTTCGCGTGCCATCTGTTAGCCGGCCGAAGCCGTTTATGGATCCGTTAACGTTTTGAGTTACGCTAATAGATTCAGTATACCGTATTCTGTTGATATCGCACGTCCCAACTTTTCAGTTTCTGTTTTATCGAATAAAGTACATTGATTTTATGGAATTTTTCGAATGAGATAATCGGGATAGTATTTCTTCAATTTTTATTTTTATTTTATGGAATTTTTGGAATATGCTAAATTAATAGCAACAGTGTTGTCATTGCCACTACTGAATTTTCGAAGCTAAGTGTAAAATCAAAGAATAAACACCTATTAAAATTTGTATGAAACAATTGAGATAATTTGAGTAAAAGTTCAGTAATCTTAATGCTATGAAAGGGTAACAGATGCTGTGGCAAATTTGCAACGAACCATGCTTTTAACCAGTTACAGTGTAATAGCTTTTTGATGATGATTGTAGGTGTTCCTCGGAGAGAGAATGTGCAGACTTCCACACTATAATAAGACACGTTCAGTCAGAGATCCGAGGTCCATTCTATCCTCTTACAGATTGATTCTATATATCACGAAAAACTAGATAGCATAGACCTGGGAAGCCGTCCTTTTCAACTCACATTTTCATGACGTTTATAGGAAGTCACGTATAGTCAGTCTTCCAGAGCTTCCAAAAACCCATTCAATTTCTCAGGAACAATCGCTGGTTTCTCTTCGACGACTTATCACTCGAAAATATCTTGTCAATCATATCTCCCCAGTGAGTCTTTGATTTTAATACATCCATTTACAGTATAAAAAATACATCGCTTGATTCCATGCATTAAATTTCTAATTCAATTTTATGGAGTTCTGTGCAATTTTATGCATTTCTTTATTCAGTGCTGTTGTATGCACTTCTGTGGAACTGTAATTGCAAGTTGTTTTTGGTTTTGTCTACAAAAAGGTGTTAATAAACCGACCACAAGCATGCAATAATGATTATACCATGCATTTCTTGATACGAATGAACTATGTAATTTTTTCCCAATTAATATGTGATTAGTTCACAAGTTAACAAAATATCATAATTTTTTAGAATCTGTGTAATTCGGACCAGCAAGTTACTCAACATTCAGAAAATGCACATCATTTTGTCGTTCCACTTGTTTAAATTGCACAGATGTATGCGAACTACTGCAACTGACTGCATGACATAAAGAGGACACGTTGCACTTTGCAACCCTGCAGTAGCACATTTTTTCCCAATTTTTTAAAAATTCTGTGTACATTTCAGACATAGTTGAAGATACTAAAATTCTGTATTCGTCTAGAATACAGAACAGAATGAAATAATTTGTATGTACAAATCAATTGATTTGAATTCTCCAGTCAATGTTCTAGGCACGTAAGACATCAATTATGACTACACATGGTAGTTGCACAGCGGATGAGTGTTCGAACCTGTTTATCGGAGAATGAAAGTTCATCCTAGTCTATACTTTCGGTTTTATTTTGTAATACAACTTTCTTCTTGGCTTGTACTATGCAACTTCTTCCTCCACATCCAACCTATTCGCATTCTAATCGACACATTTTATTAAATTGCTCGTTATATACACGTTTGTAATTTGGAAACATGGTTGCTCAACGTATAAGAGAACCTGTTTTTCTCTCATTCAAATTCATACCGCGAACTCGGCTCTATTCGATACGGATAATGTTTCTTCAGCGTCTCTTCTAATTATCCTCATTACAACTAAATTGCGGACTTATTAAATTCATGATAAAATTGACTACATAAAATTTAAAACAGTAGGTAGATGAACAAAATTCAAGAATATATCTGTAAAAATTAAAAGAGAATATAAAAAGTGCTGGCAATAGAAACGCACGAACAATTAATTTTCACAGTTATTTCAGAGTTACAGAGAAAATACTAAAAGTCGTTGTTTACAACTTTTTTATGCAGCGTATACTGAAAATTTAAAAAATACATTGGGAAAGTAGATTTCAACATTGTCGAAGGCGACACTGTCGGTCAAGTAGAACGGACCCCGTGAAACGATATCATGGAAATACCCCATACAGATTTTTGATCAAGTCGTTTCGTGTGGCGTACAGTGGGCCAAAATGACGATTTAGCTGTTCACCCCTATTTTAGCGTTATTTCAAAACTTAAAGACCACAGTAAGTTGGTCGTTGGATTCGTCTTGGCGTCAGCTATAATGTTATTAAATACAAAATATATAGTGATAAATAAATAATCAAGGTGACCTCAATTTTTTATTAAAAAAATTTTTTTTTTTTTAATTTTTTATATTGAAATTTTTAGAAGACTGACTACTGATTACTTTTTGTAGGAAACATTTTTTTTGTCACACCACCGGAAATGTCTGAAAAATCGTGTGAATAATGAATAATAATTGAAAACTTGCTGTTCAGGCTTTCAAACAATTGTAATCCATAATTTTTTAATCGAGGAATTTTATTACAATTAATGATATAACAAAAACGTGTTATTACTGTCTTATTTAAAAAATTACAAATATTTAAACAAAAATAAGTATTATATTTTAGACAGTTACCGACTATAATCAATTAATCGTACGGATTTGCGACTTATAATTATATTTACCTTTTAATGAACAAAAATCTATACAATATTTCTATTTAACAAAGATAAAATACAGGTTTCCAATATGTGAAAACTGCTGTGATGCTATGCTGCGATGTTGATGCTATGCTCTCTCAAATACAAATGATTCAACTGAGCTAGCAAGGAGTTCGATTGTTTATCAATGGTTGTATAATATAAAAAAATTCATAAGATAGGTGTGGGTTAGGTCTTTGCACTCTCAAGAGCCGCTGAGTGGTCGTGAATGCGTCTCGTGCGCCGCGACTCGCTACGAAATTGCGTGTCACGCGACGCTTTAAACTATCATAATTTCGAAGTTGCTTTGAGTTGGGACGTGAATTTTGCAGGATCTTTTCGAGGAGATGTTGCTGAAAATGTTCCACTCTGTTAGAACATGAACTTTTTAAAACTTTTTAACTTATCCCTTGTCAACGATGAAAAACTTTGACGGATCTCTTCAGTTCACAGAGTATTTTTTTTTTTTAAAGTTATTAACAAAAATTTTTAATTCCAAGTGCGACGTAAATATAGACGCATATACTATCCATTAAAAAAATGGGCTCATAATATTCACTAGGTTTTCCTGGACAGCGTTACGAAAGAAAGGAATTTTTTCGATGAAAAACGGTATCTGAAAAAGTTCTTTGATCTTTGATCTTTGAAAAGATCTTTGAACGCTTATTGTGACGAGAGTTTCTAATACTTTTAATTAATATTATCGTTTTCGAATGTAATGGACATTTAAAGAAACAATGTACATTCGTTAAAAATCGATATGAGGACTTTGATTTTTTAGCGATTTTCTACCGCGTTATTCTGGCCCACTGTGCGGCGAATCTATGAACGGGAGTTCGTCGATGAATGCTTTTGCATTGTACGTCGAATAAACCCAACAGTCAGATCACACCATAGAGATCTCACAGCGACGACCGAGAATCGAGTTTGAGCAATGGCCGCGTCCTCTAACTCGCCACTTTGCGGCAGGGGTACGCGCCGGGCCGGTTGGTGAACAAGAGGAGAAAGGTCCTTTGTTATAAGAAACGGGAACAGTGGAGGGTGACTAGCGGATCACATTCTGGCGATCGGCGCTAAGTTTACGACGATAAACTAGTTCTGGCAACTTCTATCTGTCCAGGTACCTTAGATCTCTTCGTATCACCTCGGTTGCTTGATAAATCTAGTTTCGGCCTGAGTAAGCCACACTTTGTGTAACCTGTTAGATAGAGAATTCTAGACAACGACGACGACGACGACGACAGTGAGAGAAGCAAAGAGAAGGAGAGAAGAAGAGAGGAGAGGCAAAAGTTTTGCGGCAAAAAGCATCGTACGGGATCCTCGACTGAAGACGTGGTATAGTTTTTGCAACAGAGCTGCACCTCCGCTGACCGCGAACGAGATTATCGTGGTATCGAATTCGGCACGGAAATTGCCGGGAGAAAATTTATCGTTCCCGTGGCCAAGAAAAATGATCCTCTCTATCGAACGTTAACGTGTAAAACCGCAGCGGAGTCGACCTTAGTCATTGCGTGGCGGGGGGCAATTTCTTTCAGCCTACTGTTCGCCAACGCCCCTCTTCGTCGTCCCGCGAATAACGTAATTTCGCTGGCCACCGCAGACATAATCAGTCCACGCTTTCGATACGGAATGCCACGCGTTAACGTTGCCGATCGCGATTTATTAACGCAATACCTGCTACCGTGTGCTCTCCCAGCGATTCTCGCAGTTACAATATATTTTGGAACACCGCGTGACACACCGAGGCCTTCAAGAATCCTAGACAAATTTTCTGTACACTCGAGTTATCGCTCTCGAGGAGCTTGCAAAATGGTTCGTCTTTTTAACGTATTCACATTTTAGGGACAAATTGAGTTCGGAAAATGAAGAATTAATTTTAAGAAAATAAAACAACTGCAACAACGTATGGGAACATTGAAAAATTCGCTGCAAATGGACCAATATTCACGAACGCAGTCTGTTGGATTATTAGCAATAATAATGCAACTGCCAGAGAACAAAAAAAACGTGGTAAAATGAATTTTGTTGTCCATGGGAAACACTGCAGTATCTCTAACGTAGAATAACAGACCGGACGTCACTGGACTCATAGGCCTGGTATTTGTCAGACCCAAGGGCCAGGGCAATAAACAACTCAGCCTTGGGTTTATCCTTATTTCAAGTGGGCGACTGATTTTCTCTTTCGTGCCTGCCACATTTCTTTCTCCTTTTTCACTTCGAGTCCGCTAGCCGAACTGTGAGGATCGTCCTTCCGCGCTGTTTAATAAAACAGTTCAGAAAAGAATTCCTCAGTGTTTTCAGTCATTGAGTTACCAATTCCCAACACTTACATTTTAAAGACTGTGCCAGAAAGTATTTTAACCTTCTACTACAATTTAATACATTTTCCTAATATTATTGATATTGTTCCACAGGTTGACTGTCCTAGACGACTACAATAAGGAGGCCAACGATCCTATCGTGAGTAATCGTTAAACTAGTTTATCGCACAAACTAGACGTATAAATATTCCGTTATATCGATCGTAATGATGTTAAATGAATAATTCGTGTTGTCGGCGCTACAGGTTCGATCTTCTACTAAATTTAAGCAATTTTGCAATTAATTACTTCTCAACGTTTCGATCCCATTGTGGATCATTATCAAGAGAATTTTGCGTTTGCTTTGTTTAAACTATTCTAAAAATGCATTGTTGATGAGTTTCAAAGAGTGCACGTAAACATCATGCTGATAGGCAGTGCAATAGAGGTATATTGTAGAATACATTTTACCGAAAAATATGAAAAATCGGTATTTTGTAAATAATCAAGATTTTTAATGTCTTTAAAACTGCATTCCCCTGGAACGATCGTGTTCTCGGTTACATCTCGCGTCGCATAGTGTGCCGGGGACTCCGCGATCCGCCAATTAGAATCGAGCATCGGCCTCGGTTCCGGATAATTCGAAATTACAGGCGATAGTGGTCCTAGGTGCTTGCGCGTTACACGCCGTTAGGCCGTGTCGCGGACGCTGGTAATCCCCTCAAAAATCGGGCACAATTTCCGTCGCTGATTGAGCACGCCGCGGGAGGCATCTTCCTCTCCGATCTGGTCCAGCGATCTATCTAATACACCGCAAGAGGAGAGAAGCGATCGTCGTCGTCGCCGTCTGACATTCGCGGTTTTTCAGAAGCGGTCCGCCTCGGCCGTCGATTCCTTTTTATATACCGTGCGGGCGGCGCGGCGGTGCGGTGTGCTCGTAGTCCACGGTTCTATCTGAGGCCGTGATCGGCAACTCGATGTTGTTGGGAGGCTGGGTGCCGCAAACGAGGAAGATGGAAAGGCGAACGGGGGGTCGATAGATAAAGGGACTCTCGGGGAGAAAGAGAAAAGAACGACCCGTCCAAAGGAGGAACGGAGAATGGGGAGGGGGCAGAGGGGACGGAGAGGGAGGACCAAGGAAAAATCCACGGCAAAATAGCGTGGCTGTTATGGCTGCAGCACGAACTGTCACCCGTTTCCGCGTGTTTCTTACTCGCCGCGTTCCACAACTCCTTTATCCTCGGTGGCGACACGGCGAGCCGCTGTGTGCGCCCTTGCTGATGCTTCTCGTACACACGTCGCTTTCTTTCCTTTCTTCTTCATCGGGCCCTATATCCCCTTTCCTCCCCCCCCCCTCTTCCTCCTTCGCCCCCTCGCCCCGCCCTATCTGTCCCCCTTTATCTCTCTACGGCCGTATGATGAACAACAATCGAGGCATAGTCGCACGAATACGCTGAAAGCGTGTCCCATTGATCTACGAGCGAGGCCGCGCGCGTTGTCTCGACCACCGTGGTATTTTCTCGAGACAGAAAAGAGACTCTGAAGTCTAGCCATTTTTTGTAATTTGTTTGATAGCGGAGGGATCGAGACAAGGTTGCATTGTCGACTCACGAAGTTGCTGAAGTTGATACTGACAGCATAGAGCGTCACCAGTTCTTGGTGAGCTCGTTGTTCCTTTTTCGATGCTGCCATGATCTGACTGCCGAAGGCTTCACTGTCGGGCGAAGATGAATTCGTAAGAATTGGTTTCCTACTATAAGGAACGACGACAAGCATGTATTGTCAATCCCAAAAATTATTTCAATTGATGCTGGTGCTGTAGATCCTCGTTAACTCTTGGTGAACTCGGTGTCCCATTCTTGATGCTAGCCTGAACTTACCGCTGTTCTTTTGGCGAAGATGAATTCGTAAAAATTGGTTTCCTATTATAATGAACGAAGATAAGCTCGTATCGTCAATCCCAAAAATTATTTCAATTGATGCTGGTGCTATAGATCCTCGTTAACTCTTGGTGAACTCGGTATCCCATTTTTTATGCTAGCCTGACCCGACTGCTGATCTTTTGGCGAAGATGAATTCGTAAAAATTGATTTCCTATTATAAGGAACGAAGATAAGCTCGTATTGTCAATCCCAAAAATTATTTCAGTTGATGCTGGTGCTATAGATATTTGTTAACTCTTGCTGAACTCGGTGTCCCATTTTTGATGCTAGCCTGATCTTACCGCAGCTCTTTTGGCGAAGATGAATTCGTAAAAATTGGTTTCCTATTATAATGAACGAAGATAAGCTCGTATTGTCAATCCCAAAAATTATTTCAATTGATGCTGGTGCTATAGATCCCCCTTAACTCTTGGTGAACTCGGTGTCCCATTTTTTATGCTAGCCTGACCCGACTGCTGATCTTTTGGCGAAGATGAATTCGTAAAAATTGATTTCCTATTATAAGGAACGAAGATAAGCTCGTATTGTCAATCCCAAAAATTATTTCAGTTGATGCTGGTGCTATAGATCCTCGTTAACTCTTGCTGAACTCGGTGTCCCATTCTTGAAGCTAGCCTGATCCGACTGCTGATCTTTAGGCAAATGCGAGTTCATAAAATTGTAGAACCTAGCGAAACCCGGCCCCCTCCTCCCCCTCAATCTCTCTACAGTCGTTCGATGAATAACAATCGAGGCATAGTCGCACGAGTACGCTGAAAGCGTGTCCCATTGATCTACGAGCGAGGCCGCGCGCGTTCTCTCGACCACCGTGGTATTTTCTTGGAGAGTAGAAAAGAGACTCTGAAGTCTAGTCGGGCTCCGATCCGATGTGCTTCTACCTTCCTGTGTACCACCGTGTACATGATCGCGCGTTCAGTCGTGTAAAGGAGAGATGCATGCGTGCAACTGCATGCGGTCGGTGCCGGTGCATACAGGAACACCGGGGTACCTGCAGTTGCGTGGCATAACGCACGCCGCGCCGTCGCGTCCACATGTCTTATTACATCGCTCCCGGCCGCGATAATATGAGACGCCGTGCACACCTACTTTTTAGCATACACGACGACACGCAGGAATTCCGGACGTTCGCGTATCTACCGTTCGCCGTGAACCTGACTCGATAATGTTACATGAACGAGGATGGACGTGGTGAAGGTGAACCGTGGATGCTGGAAGTTTAGAGCGGTGGAAGATCGACTGATGGGAGAAATTGTTTTTTTCATTTGTTCGCTGTAGGGATCGAGTCAAGGTTGAATTATCGATCGCAAAGTGGCCTAACCCGTTGTACTACAACATCGAGTCTGGCTCGTGACGTAGAGTCAGAACAGGATTTACTAAAATCTTATTAATTTCCTTCAGCTCAAAATGAAATTCGATTTTGTTGATTGTAAAATAGATACTAGTAGATACTAGTAGAAGGATCTATTAAAAAATCCTCACAGGTCATAAACTTCCAAAAATTATGGAATAATCGCCGGTAAATAATATGTTAAGTATAAATTAAATCTTGTAGTTACCGGACCAGTGATACCCAAATAATTTTTATCAAAGTGCTGACTAAAAAGTGTAAGCGTTTTCCATTTTGGAATATTGTAATGCCGATCTATTGATAGAACTATTGACAGAAGTTCCATTATCGAATAAGCAGGCTCGTTGAAAGAGGATGCGGCGGCTCGTGAGGCAGCCGTTTCGCCACCCTAACCTCGCCTATAAGCATGGTCGACCGATTATTATCGCTATGGTTATATTCACCGGGGATACAGTACATCTTCGAGACTATCGAATGGTAGCCGGAAGGTAACTTCCTTGAAGTCCAAAGAGAGCCTAGGAATCTTTCCGTTTCAGCCACGGGTGCCGATTTCATCTCGCACGGTCTATCTCTACTCTGTTTTACTGTTGCAACGCGACAAGAAATCGTTGCTCGGCTCTCTCGCTCGATTCGCCTGCCCCCCTCCCCCCTCCACCCCCTCGTGTTATCTGTCTCATTTTCCTCTCGAACGGTTCACCGACGTCTTTGGATATCAGCGGGGGTTTCGTAAAATCTTACAAGATCCACATTGGCGTCGAGGTGAACAGCGCGGAACCAACTCGAGCAACATCTTCTGTTCTGATCGCAACGTTGCTTGAAATGAACATGCGAATCAAATAAAATTCGTTAAATCTAGTCACTGTCTTCGCTGGAACATTGATAAATTTAACGTAATTATAATGCATTTATACCATTTTGGGACACCACGTAGACATATCGAATGAAATAGTTTACGAAACTTTAAAGTTGTTGTTTAAGAGAAGGATTAACTCGAGACCTATAGTACCTTTGAGACTTTTGTTCTCCGCGAGGAGCATTGTAGGATGCAAGAAACAAAATGTTTGACCTTGAAAAAAGGGTCAAGGTCAATTTTGTGATCTATTTTTTTTTAACAGATCTTCAGCTATCCATAATCACGGTATAGTGATCGCGATATATAATTTTGAAACAACCTGTACATATTCAAATAAAAATGAAGTAAATAAATGTATTGTCATTATTACAAAATCGCGTTTGTTGCTCGGAAGTTCTGGTGTTAAAATTCACTTGTGTTTTATTTACGAATCGGGCAGAAACTTTTGCAATCATCTAATAATTCTTATCTGGCTGCTCGAACACTCACGTCTGAAATACATTGGAGGGAACGTCGCGAGAAAATGGAGAAGAATGTCGCGCAGAGATCATAACCATACTCTCTCCGTGAAAGGCGAGCAGCGTCACGTTACTTGGAGGGTTACGTGTTGCCGGGGGATGAAGAGATATAGTACTTTCTTCGGTCGTCGGCGTCGCACGTATTTTATTTATCAATCGAACTCGATACCGAGGGAATTCCTCTGGGGGCGGCGCGGTTGGTGGTCTCAGCTTTCAAATTAGTATTCGTCGTCCTGCCTCGCAGCGTGTCAGAGAAAGGCTAGACCGCCGGAGACGAGCACGAAACCTGACGGGACATACGGGGTAATGCGGTTATCTTGTAGCCGAATATTATTTCCTCTTTCAATATCGTCGCGAAGAACCGTTCTCCTGCTACAACTTTCTCATTGTTCCACCGCGGCAGCCTGTTTCGAAGCTTTCGTCCCCTTACATCGGGATCTCTTTATCAAACACTGCTAACTAAGACACTGCTAAACTCCCGGAAGACCGAGCTGCACTTCCACACATTTACTAGAAAACAAATGCTGAAGCCGGATTTCAGGGATCAACATCGATTTTAATTGGACACGAACCATTCGGTAGACCATGAAAAAAGAAACCTACCATTAGAATTTTTTTAAATCTAGTGTTTTTTCGAATTTAAAAATTTTAACATTGCATGATATACTTAAACAGATAAAAAATAAGTATATAACTTTGAGAAATCGTCGAAAAAATTGATTTCTCATTTTTTCCAACTACGGGGTACCAGAGCAAAAAATCTAAAAAGAATTGAGGATAGTGCCGAGTACGATATCAATTTCGTAGGTGTTACTGTGAAATTTCTACAAGAAATCTGAAGCTTTCAAAAATTTTTCATGTTTTCCATTTTTTACAACCAAAATGTCCAACGGAAAAATTAGGAAAAATTTCCAAATACGTAGATATCACATTCGTATTTATATTCACTATACAGAACGAACCAGATCTCACGTTGCGGAATTAGCAACAGCCCCTATTCGAGTCCGACAATATTGTAGGAAGTATACTCCGCAATTGGATGATAAATAAAGAAGCCGTCGTAGCTATGTATCACCGGGAGGAAAAAATAACGCGGACGGAATAACGTGTAGCAGCGGCGCAACAGAAAAGGAAATCGGCAGCAACGGGGAATATTTAGTATCGCAGATACCGGGCCACACCGTACGAAAAACGTTTTGCATTTACATGACGACCTATATACCGGGCGGCCATATACATCGTGAGCGCGCGCGCGCGCGCGCCGGCGAATTCCTCGCCGAGCGTGGTATAGAAATTATTTTGCTGAGGTGGGGAAAAAAAAAATGAAACTAAAAAAATAAAGGTACGTAGATGGGGGCACTGGCAAAAACCGTCCCGGGGGGCGAGAAACGTACGGTTCTAGCATCTGTCGCGGTCGCAAGCACGAACGAGGAATTTATAGAATTATGAGTCGCCGTTGTCATAGAATTATACTTCCCGGCTATTGTAATAGCAGCGGGCTAAGAGTCATCGAGCATGCTGTGCACCTGGGATAGAGAAAGAGAAAGAGAAATACATGTATCTGTATATGTATATATAGAAGAGAGAAAGATAGAGGTTAAGGGCCGACGATTTCGCTGCACCTTGTACGCGCATTATCGCGTTGGTATCGTGCAGCCAGTGATAAACGCGAATGGAGAATTCAGACGTTACTAAGAAGCTGGCCCACGGTTTATACATGCGTGCAATCCTCTTATTCCTCGTTCCTCTATTGCTTCCTCGTTTACTCCTTTCTTTACGCTGTTCTTCCTTTAACAGACGGCTCCGAACGAACGTCTTTGAATAGCGGCCATCCACCAGGCCAGATAGGATAAATCACCGAAGGAGAGACGCAACGAGCCGTGAGATCGTTCGGTTCGTTAATCCTCGACGACGACGACGACGACGACATCGACGACGACGACTGTTTTCCCCGTCGAATCGACGAAACCGGGACGACGAGGAAGGAGCCGGTTTGAACGACGAGGAACGAAAGAGAAGGTCTCTCCCGCGAATGACAGCGGGAACGCGTAGAACGTCGAAGGTCAAGGCGCGCCGCGTTGAGCCGCGCCGCGCCGCGCCGCCGGTGGTAGGGAAGATGAAGGTGAAGGTGAAGGCAACAGCGTCGCTCGGGAAAGATGAAGGTGAAGGTGAAATCAAGGACGGTGACAAAGAGACTGCCGGGAAGCGAGACAAGGAAAAGAAAACCGTTCGCGACGCGTTTGCCCATAAGGGACTCCTCGAACCAACCTTGGTCACGACCGAACGGGAGCACCGATTGTCCTGCGCAACCAGGTGAATTTTCAAACGGCCTCGGGAAACACGATACCTCTCGTCGAGAAAACCCCGGGGAGTACGGTTCGGTCTGCCGTGAAGATGCCAGCTCTCGTTAAGGGCTCGCGAGAGCGGACTCCTCCGCGGATAGCAGATCGAACGGTGACCTTAGGGCCAGGTGTATCCTCGAGAACCGTCCTGGCGATGTGACGATGTGACAGGGTGTACGCTCGCTAATCAACCGGATAGGAGGTGCCCCCCCCCCGGAGAATCAAGTGCGTAATAAACAGTGTTCAGGGTACAGGGGTAAGTCGATCTCCGGCGTCAAGGATGCCCGTCAAGGGCCCGGCTGTCGACTACCGTGGCGATCCTTCCAGGAGCCTTTATCCGAAAGCATCTCCACGACAAATAATAATAAGCCCAGGGTTATTAATGTGCCGGGCAAGATCGGCCGAGAGAAGATCACACGAAAGATGCCGGCGATAAAGATTATTGGCTCCCACCCCCCAAACTCACCGTCTCTCTTTCTCTCTCTCTCGCTCTATCTTGAGCAACGTATTATCATACTTGAAGAAGATCGCAGCCGCGACGTTGCTTTCGATGTAGCGGAACCTGTGCGGGAGAGAAGACGGTGTTGTGTTGCGAGCAACTGCGACAGGGTTGAGGGAGGTTGCCAGAGAGAGAGAGAGAGAGAGAGAGAGAGAGAGAGAGACGAACAAAGATGAAGGGAGAGGATCGCAGAGAGGATCCATAATGGCGAGAGCCCTGGTACTACGGTAGTAGGGGGCCACGTAGCAGGACAGGAGAGAAGATGAAGAGGACGAAGAGGGAGGAGGAAGATCCGACGTAGAGAATGGGACAGTATCGAGAGGGTGACGAGGGAGGGGAAGAGAAGCAGGACAACGGCGGGCGCGGGCTGGTTTATAGAGGGGATTTAGATGCGAGCGAAACCAACGAACGAACTGTTCAAGGCATTGTTCGATATAAGACACGACTTCATTAAGCATTCAAGTAATGTTCAAACATTGTACATTGAATTGTACTTGCGTCCCCGTGGCCTCTTGCCCCTCCTCCACCTCCTCCTCTTCCTCCTCCCCCACCCCTCTACGCTTCCTCGGCTATCTGCTCGTCGTCCGACGTTCCTCTGCTCCTCGCCCCAACCCTGCGTTTCTTCTTCTTCCCTCTCCGCAGCCCTCAACCGACTTCGGTTTTGCCCGGGCGTCTACGAACATCGTCCACCCAGGCCAGCTATATGTATTGCCGAGTGCCGCCGCGGCATACAATGAGAATATCGTCCTGGGCAACTCGTGATGCCGCAATATCGAATAATGTATAACTATATCAGGCGAAACGCGGGGGAGTAACAGCCGGACGACCGAGGTGAAGAGAGGACACGGGGAACTTCGGGATCAAAACGAAGATGAACGGAGTAGTCTGCTGTGTTCGCAGTGGGACACTGTGTTTTATGCTCTTTCTTTTCGCAAGTTCTTGCTTTCATCGTTTCCGCTGAAACTACGACTCTTTAGAATAAAACGATAATTGTTCGAACGCATTTTCGGCTTTAGCGAAATATTCGCCGAAGGGGTCGCTCGTACTTTTCGTACGGCACAAGAAGTCCCTTGAGACGACACAGGGCAAAGGGCAAAGGTCCTCGCTCGCAATCAATGGTTATGCTTTGACGTGACACGCTTCAGCCAATAATTCGGCTAGAACCGAAAGTTCGTGTGGAATGGAACCCAATCGGACGGCTTGCTGCCGCATTCCCTTCGGTTCTAGCCGAATTATTGGCTGAAGTGTGTGACGTCAAAGCATAACCATTGGCTGCGAGCGAGGACCCCCTTCGCCCCTGTACCGTCTCGAAGGACTTCTTGTAGCGTACGAAGAGTTTTTACTGCGTAGCGTGTGACGTCAAACGTAAACATTGGGTCTACGGGAGCGTCGACGGTGGGGATAGGCGGTCCTAGCGATAGGTCCCGCGAGACTTCCCGGAAGACTTCTCGCGGGGCATGGCGGGTAGTGTCCGTACGCCACAAGAAGTCCCTCGAGACGGCTGAGGGGCAAAGGGGGTCCTCGCTCGCAGCCAATGGTTATCTTTGACGTCACACACTTTAGCCAATAATTCGGCTAGAACCAAAGTTCGCGTGGAATGACCCAATCGGACGATTTGTTGTCGAATTCCTGCCAGGAGATTTCTTGTGGCGTACGAACAGTATACATTCGACGCAAACACCTTACCTGTAAACAAACTGTGCGTGGTTCGACTGTTTATCATGAATCAAAACAACGTTTGCTACCATCCGTGCGGAGTCGGCATTCAGCAATTCGACGCGAGCGATCCTCGAGGATAGGAAGATTCGACGAACGTCATATCCGCGTGATGTATTCGGGCCATCCCGTGGTATCTCCTTCGGAATAACTCGTTCCGGCGCGGCGCGGCGCGGCCGTAAGTTATGCGTGAGCTCGTATGCGAGAATTATGTTAACAATGCCATTAAGGCTGGCGCGGCGAGGTGGTGCGGGGGCGTTATATTTTTTTATTCGTTCGTCGACGGCACCCGGGGTGGGCGCCGCGGATGAAAGGCGTGTAAGCCCGACTAGGGAAGAAAGGAAAAGAGGGGTTGGCCGGCTGGGTACTCGAAAATTGCAGTCACAATTCTTCGGAAGACAGATATTATTACCGTTTCTGCCGGCGGAACGTTTCTATGCAGGTGTATACCTTCAATTACGCAAAATGCATTTAAACTCGATACATCTGGCTTACGGTTGCCACTGTACAATTGCGTACTGGAACCGAGAAACCGTCGGCGATCCGCAGACGTTCGCACAGTCTACGCCGGTCTTCTTCTTATACTTCTTCTTCCTCTTTCTCTTCTTCTTCTTCGTCTACTTCTCCTTTCTCTTCTTCTGCTGTTGCTGCTACTGTGGCTGCTCGAGAGCTCGCTGATAGCCGGGATGATCTCCTCTTCCTGGGATCGTGAAAATTTTCTGCGTGCATAGCAGTAAACCACACCGTCATTGTTTCCCTCGGCAACGTTATACATCTTCGTTGGCAAGACAGCATCCGCGAGCACCAGCCTCCTCCGTCCTCCGTTACTTCGCGCGAGGAGGATTTCGACTGTAATTTCGTTAAATTACTGCGCAAAAGAAAATGAAGGAACCGCGTAACGACGTTCGCGAATATTCAATTTTGCCGCGCGCGCGCGCGGGAGTCTCGCGGAATTATCGGGGAGCTTCCACACCCGTGAAAAATACGCCGCGAGAGCCGGCAACATACAATTACCGCTCTAACGCCGGAAATTATGATAAAAACGCTTACACTCTATTTAAACGGATTTTTTTTCCGTTAAATCGCACTTTATACACCGCGGAACTGCCGACGCGCGGTTTCCGTTAGGTCTGCACGAAAATAATTAGTTGAGAACCCTTTAAAACTTTCGTCTGGGTTAGAACAAACTGTTGCTCCAGGCGCTCACGAGTTTTTGCACATTCAATATTAGACCTGTTCGGACCTTTTTGATTATTAAGAGGGTCATCCCATATGAGAGCTACTTTTTATTGCTGTTTTTAGGAATTTTTTTTTAAAGACCCTTAAAACGTACAATCTTGAAATTTTTACCACAAATTTACTGACATTTTAACAGTCTCTCAGAATTTTTTTCAAACCAAAATAACGAGTTGGATCGACTTTACACGGTTCGGAAGACACTCATGTGTAAAAAAAAGTAGGTTGATGGTGACCATGATTCCGGAGGTTTCGATCATCCGATACCAAAAAATCAAACGGAATTTTAATTTGTAGACCTGCGGCTATCGCCGGTACCAAAATAATATAAAACTATCGAAAATTGAATTTTTGGCACGGTTTTAAATTTTAAGATCCAAGTTTCGTCATTTTTCTTCGTCTCTTTCAGCTTTAAAAATAAAACTATAGCAGATATCAGAAATATTTTGTTACGGGCGAGAACTATAGATGTGCCGACTATACCATAAAAATTTGAGCGAAATCCGTTCAGTAGTTTTTGAGATATCATGGTCGCCAATATGAAAAATACAGTTTTGAGAAAAACGCGTTTAAAGATTCAAGTACGATTTACACAAAGAAAATGTAAACTCAACATTAGTCTGCTATGTGTTGAGACATTGTCTTGGCACAATGCACCGAAGTGCACGTTGATTCGAATGCACTATTTTCCAGCACAAATTAATGTCCAGCTGATTGAATATCGAAATATTCTTTTACCTGCATATTCTAGGAATGTTATAGAAGCAATTTATGCAAAAAAAATTTTTCGATTTTTTGGATCTCCACATGGGATGACCCCCTTAACGACAAAGAAGTCTTCTTTGAAGAGGGACATTTTCTAGAAAATTATTGAGGACAAAGAAGTAGTCTTCTTTGAAGAATGACATTTTCTAGAAAATTATTAAGGAAAGTCTTCGAAGAAGAAGAAAATTATTGACACAGAAGTTCTAATGATTTCGCCTATGAAGAAAATACCACAGCATGCAGAATCAGATTTAATAACGGCGTTAGTCGAAACGTCGGTGAGATATATGTTCCTTAAAATGTCGTTTAGGATTAATATTGTCTGAAAGATCTCGCCCCCAGATTTTAAGCAGCTTATCGTTTAGAACATTATGGTAATTCTCTTGTTTCATTTTTCTAGTTCGTATGATTTTCTTTCCGGGGCCGAGACAAATGCCGAATTTCCCGGATATATTACTAAATTTCCATAGAACGAGTGTTCCCCGATACTTTATCCTTATCTCGTGTTAGTTTTAGCCAATGGAAATTTATCCGCGTCCGGTAGATCCTCCCTCCCGGAAAACCCATCAATTCGGTTAGCAATTTTCTGTTGAATTTGCGATCACTAGCTGACAAGCGATTGGATTGAAAATCTAGTCGAACGTAAAAGATGCGAGCATTATCGGAGGTGTCGGGCATAAATTTTATGCTGCCGCTGTAAGAACAATTGGCCCCTTATGCAACTTTGCGCTTGCATAAAACCTGCATGGCGGCACTCAAAGTAAGTATTCTTATGGAGCATCTTACGTAAAAGTAGATCCTCCTCGGGTGTTTATACGCGACGTAACGCTGGTATGGAAGATGTATGCGTATCGCTCATTGTGTTCGCACTGACATAACCGGGAGCCATGATTTTCCTTTGTGTAATGCAGACGTGACACGCGAGACATTTTATGTATCCTCTAATTGGAATATGTTGAGTCGTAGTATGAATATGTTCGGTTATGCTAAATCAATTGTAATAAATCTAAATGACTGTGAGATAGTCCTGTGCGATACCATGTCTGACCATTGCTCGCTGTTTCTACTCTTCGTACGCCATAAGAAGTCTCCTGGTAGGAATTCGAAAGGAATGCGGCAGCAAGCCGTCCGATTGGGTCATTCCACACGAACTTTCGGTTCTAGCTGAATTATTCGCTGAAATGTGTGACGTCAAAGCATAACCATTGGCTGCGAGCGAGGACCCCTTTTGTCCCTGTGCCGTCTAGAGTGACCTCTTGTGGCGTTCGAAGAGTACTTGCAACAGACAATAACAACGGAGTGGTCCTGCTATATTTTCTTTAATAGTAATAGTAATAATGTGTATCGGTCAGTTTCATGAGGTCAGTCATATTCTGAAATCTTGTTCAATTTTATTTTTCTACGAAAACTGGCGTGTTTAATAACACCTATAAATCAACAAGAGAACCATTTCCTCCTAAATAAAAGTCGAATTACATTTTAGTTATCGGACCTCTTTCCACCGAAAACATTTCACAATCGACCCTCCGATCTCGGCCCGGTTGCATGATCTCGTCATAAACCAACAACTCCAACGAAGGATTCCAACGAACCCCTCTTTAAAACCACAAAGAATTAAGTCTCGTGCTCGTAAAATGCCGCGAACACGAATAATTCGGATCGGTCTCGTAAATCTGCAAACAAGCGGTCTTAATAGCTCCTAGAAGAAAGTTTCTGCCAGGTTTCAACAGCCTACGACGTAAGATACGAATCGTAAATTATTCGCGGATCACGTGTACGATGTGGTTCTCTCGGAAGGAGCCGCCGATGACTGCTCCTCCACCTTTTGCAATCCAGGAGAGAGCGATTCTTTTAATCTTCCCGCCACGATCTCGTTACACGAAAAACCAGCGCAGCTCGGGTTCGGGCCCGGGAAAACCGTCCTAGGATGGATCAGCGGGCCGATTTGTTCTGTAGTTGGTGTGTCGATAGCATTAGGGGACATAAAATAGCGGCGGCATCAAGACCAGGCGGCTCTCTTTTGCCTGCAATGAATCAACCGGTGCAAGGAGTGCGGTGCACCGGCCGGTGATCTCTGAGGCCACGGGGATTTTACTTATATGGCGATGTTTTCCGTACGCGAGCCCTTCGTCCTTTAGGTATATCGGTGTATCGAAGGTCCTAGCGATCCTGCAGCCGGGACCACCTAACCTGACCATCCCAATTATTTTCGTTATTAACACTACAATTACCGAACCCAACGAAATCACAGGTTCGAAATTTTCAATCGGTTTGGGGCTGTAAAGCTGCATTCGTGAGGACTATTTGTTGGTGGCTAATAAATAGACACTCGTTCTATGTTTCTATTTAATAACGATGAATATATTTGATGGAATATTAATCTCACATGCTCTCTCTATGGACATACTCTTAGGACTGACGACAGCCACACTTCGACTGTTTTCCCATTCCTCTCACATTCTTCCTTCGTTTGTTTCATACGTGTACATACACACACACTATTCTATGAATTTATTTCTTTGGACATACAGTCTCATTATTGATGGCAAACACTTTAAATCAGAACAACTTTTTTATGATTGGACATTCATAATGGACTTCGGTTTTTCTGCTAAGCTAGATGGATTCCTGATATGTAATCAGAGTTGGGCAAAATTTTCATCTAAATGAAAATGTCGAATAACGAATAAAACGTAAAAAAATTTTTATTGATTATTCGATGGTTCGAATATAAAAAGTATCTTTATTCGACGAGCATCGAATAAATAATTATATCCGAGGAGAATTTATCCAACGTATAAAGATAATTTTTTTATACGAAGTGGCTTTATTCGAACTTCGAATAATTTGTTCATCTTTTATCTGTATCTTCGAATAATGAATAAAAATTTTTTATTCGTTATTCGAAATTTTTATTTAGATGAAAATTTTTCCCAACTCTGTATGTAATGAAAATTTTGGAAAAATTGCGTTTAGTAGAAATTACGAAAAAAACTTATCACTTTTCGAGCTTTTAACGAAAATTTAAAGAATCTGATTTGTAGATTCATATAAGTTACGTGCATGCTGAAAATTGGTCAATTTTTCACTCGGCTCATTGGTTCACGATCAATTTATTAAAAAATCCCAAAGTGCTTATCATAAAGTACCATTAAGCCCCATCCGTAAGCAACGCTACAATTTGTTTGCAGCCATCGCCCATCCGCTCTTGAAGCGAGTTCGACGAACATGAAACGCTTTTATTCCATCTGACTGTAACAGTCGAAAAAAGTATCGGTGCGAAAGATAATTGAAAAGTTCGTTAAAAAGATGCCGAGGAGAAACGAAACGTAATGATCTTAAAGACCTCTCCAACCGTGTTATTCGACAAATTATTTTTCAATTGGTCGACTAATAACGGAGTAATTTCAGACGATGCTGGCTCGCCTTGTAGAAGTTTGGGGAGGAAGTGTCGGATAAGAATTGCGTGCAGAGAGGCTCGTTGCATGATGACTGCAGATTTCTATGCACATACGAAATGCCCAGCATTAATTTATAAAAACTGCAATTACATAAGTATTTGATCTTTACACTAGGAATCGTCGGATAAATTCGTTTGGCACACGTTTTCATATGATGTACGAAAATACGTAGTATTCCATTTAAAAGGTCGAAGTTCACCTCTAAAAAAATTTTTTCCTCTTCCATTTTTTCCGGATATTTACTATTTGCGAGAAAACCGCTGGCTAGTGTCAGCGCGAACACCCTGTACATTCTACTTTACCAATGGACTCCGTGTGAACCTCCAACACACCTGTCGCCACAGCTGGCGTAGCAATAAAATCAGAATGATCTGTTACAATTTTATCCACTCGAGTTGAAAAAAAGCGCCAGACGTAAATGTTCCTTCTCGAAACTGTCTCGAATCTTTCAGTTCTCGAACGGCGAAGTTACGGCAATTGTTTAGCCGCTTTCTCGAGGCGCAGATGAAAGTGCAGACGAGAATCAGAGGGCGCATGATTTCGTATTCTCGCGGGGCAACAATCTGAAAGTTCTGCAGGCTTGAGGAGCAACAGCTTTTTATCTTTTTAATCATCCGCACATAAAAGGCCCGGTAAAAGCCATTAGTTGATTGTCCTGGGCGAGTACAATGCATCCTCGAGGTAGAAAGGGGGAGGGGGGGGGGGGGGCAGTGTCTGGTTCTGTTCTCGGGAGAAGCGGCAAAGTTCGATTAAGTTTTCTAAATGGCCAGTTGTCAGTGCCACGTACGCGGCGCCACAGCCTCCATCTTTATTACCGCCACTAGTGCGCGGTCGCTGATTATTTTCGTTAATGAGTTACGAGAGCAATGATAAAACCCCATACAGAATGACCAGTAATACAAGCGGTTTTTCTCCGCACATCTAATAAGACGTTTGTTACCTCGTGCAATCTTTTCGCTTATGCACATTCCGTCCCTAATAACATCTCAAACCACATTTCCCATGAAGACGCGTTCATCAGGCCCACGGTATACATATATCCGTGCCTCGTTTCAGCGTTTCCAAGAGCATCATCGTACCCATCTAATTAGACTAACTGCTAATAAACTTGAACCCAATTAACCGATCAGTCTTCGTCCTTTTCCTGTTTCGCTGAGGAGGCAGCAGGCGTTTCTACGATAGGTCCATCTTCGATGTATTAATGGCATCAAACTTCTCCAGCTGTACAGCGAAGAACTCTGACCGCGGTGACGTAATGATGCAATGCAAGAGGAAACCAGAAAGCCTTTTCCCTTTTATACCGGACAAAATGGATTTTAATGTTTTCGAGGAATGTGGACGAACGCGGCCCATAAAGAACCCTGGAATTTCTTCAATGATGCACCACAGAGACTTAATAATTGCATAGATCGTTACATTCTTCGGTCGCGAATGCGCACTACTTCTTAATGATTGCTAGGATGAAGTAACAGTACGTGAAACTACGTTTTATTGAACGGTAACCGCGTAGAAAAATATTTTCTTCGCTTCTGGAATGGTAAAAATAACACGGGAGCAGTGGGAGAACGTTTAAAAACACTTTTAAAAATTGGATCCAATCCCTCTCGCTATTAATTTCAACGTTTTTAAACAAAATATTGCTGCAAGGAAAACAGACGGCAACGTTCGTTTGGAAACGAGAGAGATTTAAGCTCGATTTCAATCGCCTGGCTGACCATTACTGGATATTTCTACTTTACTTACTCTTTGGAAATGTTCAATAAATTCTTCATATTCACCGTGATATTCGCTGATTAATTTTCAGATTTGATATAAATAGACTTTGAAAGAAAATTTTCTAATTCACTGTGCTTAATCGTACTTGATGGAGGAAAGAAGACAAATTTCTGAAAATAGCAACAATTTCACTAATTAGTCAAAGTAACCGTCACACGCTCAACCTCCCTAATGGACGTCTGTAATTGTAGCAATTTACAAATTATACAGTTTCACTCGCCACGTAAAAGACACACCGGGCACCCTCAAAGGAAAGCTCCACGCGAAAGAAATCCGATCCAGTAATTCGATCGTAGGGACCTTTCGTTTGGAAAACAATGCATCGTAAATTGCGTTTAATTGCCCTCGGAAACGTTAACTCTGTCGTAAGGCTATTAAGTTGTCGCTCTAATTTAAGGGCTCCAAAAAGACCAATTTCTGCAGGCCTGCTTTGAAAATCGAAGAAGTGGCACGAATCGCGAATCATGCTTGAAATTGAGAATATGTTGCTCTTAAAATATTCATCGAATTGGTTTGAATTAGACTGCGAATTTTATACATGGCACAGAAAAAAAAGCGATGAACCAATTAAAACACTTTTCCTGAAAACTCTTTTATGTTTAACTTATCATAATTCAGGGAAACAATTTTTAGTTAACCTCTGTAGAGCACAAATCGCGTCGATGATTTTTATTTTGTTAAATTCATCATATACAGTGACTCCCACTAATATTCGGACACTCTTAAAAACACGATAACTTTTTTAATATTCGATCTTTTATCAGGCTGGCTGAACTGTAATAGTTTATAATCCATGGCTGTTGCCAAGGCATCCAATGTATGTTATAACAAGATACATACGAGCAATACCTCGTTGACTGTAAAAGCGAACAACACGTCAATGGAATAAATGACTTTTGTAAAAGCCCTACAGAAAAATGTTGTAAAATGCAACTTTTAGTATTTTCTCTACAATTCCGACCAATTGCAATTTTTTAAAAAATTTCTTTTCACATCACGTAGTAAATTAAAAAAAAAGTTCAAATCGTGTGGTGCAATATCAAAAAAGTTATCGATTTTTTAAGAGCGTCCAAATATTAATAGGAATCACTGTAGTTCTTATTAAATGTCTTGTAACTACCAATGCGTACAAATCTGATGAATTTCCAAACAAAATTTTGCCGAAAATGAAACGATTGTTTGATAATGAATTTTCCACTCGTCTCGCGTAAAATCATTCTGTATATAAAATAAATCTTTTGCTATTCTAAAAAAATGTGGAACCCAGAAAACGAACACAACAAAAATTCATTCGAGAGATGAAAAAGATCGCATGTAACAGAAATATTCTAGAGCAGACGAACCGTCCGGAATGTGTAGTTAAATTAGCTTCGAGCGCAAATAGTTAAAATACGATCGACTATCGAGCGTAGGGAGGCGTGCGACGCGATGCAGTACGATAAAAAAAAATTAAAAAGCGGAGTTCGCGGCGCGGCACGTCGAAAAGGTGTACGCGGAATTCGTGTATTATTATTCGTGCGCCTTTAAGGCCGGCAATAAAAAGGTTCTACGGCCGGCCGGTGCCGCGGTTAGGCTTGCCACCGGACTTAACTATAATTCCGTATAAGGCGTTCGAACGGTTCACAGTTCGAGAACGCGGCTCGCAGACATTCGCGCGGGGTGCGCGCAGGCATGCACCAGATGAGAACGTAATCGTCGGGTAAGCATCCGCAGTATCTAACGAGACGTATGTTCGTTTCGCGTTCGGACAAGAATTCCAGGCGTAATCGAAACGATGTGCTGGATGCGCGCGCCCCCGGATATACATATATATTGTATATAGATATACACACATACATGTCGGACGGAACACGCCGTTGTATCTGTTATTGCCAGGCATCGTTCGCAACGTATGACACCACGCTTTTGCGTACTAATCCGGCTGAATCCCATTACGAGTAATTCGAAGCCCGTAATAATGGATACGGAATAGGAAAATCCCACGCAGCCACTGGACTCTGCGCGGAAGAGTAACAAGGACGTTATTAATCGATGCCGGATAATAAATCTGCCGGTCCCGCGTGCTCTTCGACAAACTTCTGCGCGATCACATTTTACGATTCCATAGAAATATTACCGCTCTGATATACGAGTCCCCTCGTAAATAGCTGAATCACTCAGTCAATTATTTCGAAGGAAACAATTATCGTGCCACGTCTGGGCCGTGGTGTGTTATAAAAAATGAACGTACATATATATTTCACTTGATTTATGTTCCAACGAATTTTCATTATTCTTCGTTCGGGTCGCTTGTTATTGGTCTTATAATTGTTTTATTTGCCCGGTGAGACTAAATAAGACCGATGAAGATTAATTGGTACAGTTATCCGACGCGATCGTGTGATTAAATAAAACATTTTAAATATTTCAAGGGAAGCGTACAACAGAACCGGAATAAGTCGGTATATGTTGTTCCCTGGAAGTTCCTTCATCAGACCATATCGAGCGCCAAATATGCAGTTTGGCCGCTCACAATTAGTGTCACTTCCATTACTTTGAGTCACCATGATCTTCTTTCTTACACAATCCTTACCGGCTTCGGTCTTCTTGTAAACAGACCTATTTGGTCCTATACGTATGTATGTCTTCTCTTTTGATCGCAAACGAATTCGAAAAATTTATTTCGCTTGTCTGGTGATTTCTAAATTTTACTCAATCGAATTTCTTTATCTGTCATTTTTCAACCTTATTCCATTGTTAGATGGAACCTTTATACTCGTCAAAACATTTATTCCACTCGCCTCACGTCCTTGTTATTCTAATATATCTTAACAAGGTGTGCAAAATGACAGCGACACTAAATCTGTTGAGGAATAAAATGCAGACTCAGCTTAATCATTAACGCTTCCGCTGATACTGGCACAAACGTTTTATTTAACAGCTTGATGGTAATTTTTCATTCATCTCTGTCCCGGAGCAAACAATTGAAGAAATTCAAATTTTCACTTCACCGAACCACAATGCAAAGATAAATGATTGAATTTATTAAAACACATTCCGCGGTGATCTACAGCATTCTACCACACGGTTCTACGTATACACGATTCCACATGAATGGTCCACAAAAGAATCATCGAAGCCCAGTATTGTCAACAGAGGGGAATGATAGATAAACTCGGACAAAATTTCACAAAAATCGTCGAACCTCTTGACTCTCCGCAATTGTTACAGAAAGTGGTCTATCGTTAACGCTGCCTCTAATATTTCTCGCATGATGTCTCTTTCGCCGACTGCTGTCGCAGCTCGTTAAATTTCTTGAGTAGCGAACGGAATTCACGTGGCAATAAAGATATCGGAATTCTTCGGAGTTGCTTGGGTACGGGCCTGAGACAGTTAATCAAAAATCGCGTTGGAGAGCTAGCTATGATCCCGAGGGCTCTCCTTTTATTCGCCGAACAGAAACAATTCCATCCGGCAAAAGAGGCCGGGAGAAAATTTCAGGCATCGCGTCGTGCATATTAAATTTCGCAGCGCGACTGAGGCACGCGAAACTGCTGCACCTTTCGCGCTGAATGTCAAACAAATCCCGATTTCATCAAAAACCGATATCGGTCTATCTAGTCGTCCGGCGGCATGCGAATTTTGCCGTGTGATGGCTATCTCCGTGTGTTGTTCCGCCCTAAATACACGAACGGCGGAGTAAAAACCAGATACCATAGTATGTCAAACGTTCCAGCTCGCGGACTCGCCGAAAATGTGAAAGCGTTGTTACCTTATCTGCGCGCGAATACCCGTCCGTCGACCACGTTTCCTACGTTGCAGCTTTTTCATTGAATCCCGACGAAATATTATTTCAGACCCAAACTTACTTCCAGTCGTCGCGTGTGAAATGCCAAATTTGAAAGAGAAAGTGAAGACAAGCTGTTACCGCATGTCCTTCATCATTTTGACAATGAACTTGCAGTTGCTCGGAACCTCCACATGGAAAAACAAATCGGTCAAGGAACACCGCGGAAGAATGAAGTTTCATTGGAATCCAAATTGTACAGGGTGTTTCAAAATTATATGTCGTACACCACTATATCATCATTTTGCCGATTTCGAATTTTTTTAGAAATGGCAGACCTTCAAAGTTTGCGATTTTTGCCCATTTTGGCGAAAATGACAGTTCCCGAGATAAAAATTCGTAAGTGAAGCCTATTTTCTTCAAAATGGGCAAAAATACGAACTTTGAAGGCCTGCCATTTCTAAACAAATTCGAAATCGGAAAAATGATGACTTAAACCCTCCCTAATTTCACATGGACTACAACATATTCCTATTAGAACAAAATCGAAGATGGTGACCCCAAAAAGTGATCGATTCGGCATGGAATGACCCTGTAGCGTGATTCTGCACTCGATCGGTGAAGATCTCTTTGAATAAATAAAAACAAATGATCGAGTTTGGAAAACAGTTTTTGGCTGTTTTCTATGGTTGGCCGGATGGATGAAGAAATGAATCGAGGGCCATCGAGCGGTGCATAAATTAAAATGTACTTTGTGCCTGGACACGGAGGTAATTACCGTGCTTTTGTGTAGCGACAAGCTCGCGAAACGACGTTCTCTGTTGTCGGAAATGTCAGGAATTTGTCTGGTACGGTACGCGAGTTTATTGCAATTTTATCGATGCTTTCCGCCCGCTCTTAAGAACGAGAAGCTTTCAGGAACGACGAACCTGCTGTACTAAAATCGTCTGAATTCACTGTGTCTGCCGCATTCTGTCCGGATCGAAATGACGCATCACTCTTACGTCTCTCTCTCTCTCTCACACACACACTCTCTATCGACTCGGTCAGCGGATCCGAGGCCAATGACGCGTGATGTAACTCAATCAATTGCTTTGGCTTTAGCTTCATTCGCATATTTGCCGTCTCTCGTGTTACCAGCTGCGAATATCGCTTCCCACCCGGGCAAATCACGATCTGTTAGCTGTAAGATGATGGATGAATAGACGTAAACGAGATTATAGCCAGACGCGATCTCGATTAAACGAATTACCGTGCAGGAGGCGAAACGTGGAAAGCGTGTTAATCCCGTCATGTCATGATTCGATTTGAACCCGCTCGTTTCTTTGATGAAATCCCTCCTCTCCTTACGCCGCTGTCAGGAAATCTATCGATCCTCCTGGATAATTGATAAGTTAAAGATGACGGCGTAATACGATAATAGTCAAGGGGGGGCTCCTTCTGCCAGGTATTAAGAATTTTATGCCTCTGAGGATACCGCTTTACAATCTTCGGGGATTCCCGATCGAATCTGAACAAGAATGGATCCTGATCATTCGATGGAAACGATAATCGTTTCAAAGAGCAACATATTTTCATCATTTTTTTCATTCAACATCTTTTCTTTGCTTCACAATAGCATAAGATTGTTGCATACGACATGTACGATTGTTAACAGTAACGTTAAAGAAACGTCACTTATTTTTCTAAGTGAACCCAACTTTGAAGTTAATTCATTGAAAATTTCTTGTCAATTGTACTACCAATGTACGCTGTACATGAAAAATTTTCAATTTATCCTAACTTCTACTAAGTCGGGAGAAAAAGTGTGTAAATATGTATAATATATAATACAATTCGAGTTGAAAAATTTGCAATAATGGAGAAAATCCTGGAAGTGGAATATTAACATTTGCGCAGGATTAAATAGTGGAATAATAATACGTCTTTTGTTTTGTTGATGAGATCGTCTATTTTTCCACAGATTTTACAATTCCCTTCTAAAAGAGGTATTGTTTAAGGTTTTAATAGGATAGTAGTTTTTCCGCCAGAACTTTTTCCACTGCTGCCAACAGTGAGGTTATTCAATAAAATTTTCAGAAAAAATGTTGCAACCTAAAACCTGTTCGTTGTTAAAGTAATTAGGAAAATGAATCACTTTTTTAACGCTTTTTAAAGCTTTTCTAGCTTCCCTTCTTTAACGACTACTACCAGTGTTAAACATGATCCCCAAACTCGGTAAATTTACATGAACAATGTCCGAACATTTAAGCTCGCGGAAGAAAAATAATAATTATTTTAAGGCCAATTATAATTAGTCTTACTTTAAGGGCTGCATGATGTCGTTACTCCAGTTTCTGAATGGCTTCCGGGTTAATTATATTTATTATACTGCGCCAGGAAATCGTTTCTCATTTCTAAATTGATAATTACGTTCGCTCTGAATGTGCGGTACAATTTTTATCACAATTCCGCTATGCGGAAGGCATTAATCTCTATTTGTGAACAAAATATATAAATAACGCACGGTCTACCGAATAAAGATACGGTTCCCGCAATTTTCATTATTCGTCAATTTCTGCGAAGCTCGGAAATTATGAAAACTTTTACTTTTCTATTTTATTCATGAATACGTACAATGTACAATTTTTCTCTTGTACATACTGGGGAACATATTCAAGCTGTACGTGTAAGAATTAAAAATCTGAGTTTTTCTACAATTTTTCTTACTGCATGTCAATCTATTTAAATACAAACTGTCGTGTATGATTTTGTAACCAAAATGAGGATTTTTCTTTCCAAAATGACAATTTTCCTTTTTTATAAGTTCGTTATAATAAGTGTTGCATATTATTAGTCTATCTTCACGAGTTCCTAGTAATAAGTATACCTAGACGGATTCTCGTTGCGAATGATTTTTTTAGTGTTCGTTCTTGTGTAAGATACAAAGTTTGTATCTTGTACAGCGTGGAAAGGAATAATAATTCAGTGTACACGTTAATGGAAAAATACGGTGTTCGATGCTCGCTGCAAAACACAAAGAGGGATTACAGACGGAATTCACAAAGGGGACAATTTTTTGCATTCGTGGGATCGCTGGATGCTCTTTATCACACTTGATACTCGAGTTTAAACCGTTTTCGAAATAAACGAGACAATAACAAATTTCATTCGATACCCCCATTGCGTTCGTCTCCTTTGTGCGATATAATGGAGGGAATTCGTTTGAACGTAACCACAGACGGATTAATTAACATTAACATTTTCAACGATGATTCACGGTGAACGTAATACTATTAATGCAAAACAGTATTGTAAACACAGTTCCTTAAATAAGTACAGTGATCACTGGACAGACAGTACATATTCTACTGGGAAAAATTGCTCGGGAAATCTTGATGTCAAACATTTAAAAATTATCTTCTACGACTCAATTTTTGCAAATTAAATACGTACATTTAAATTGTATTGTCAGTCCTCTATTAACTCTTAGCTGGAATACTAGCGCCTCTCATGAACCCAATAAAATTATAAACAAAGTTTTGTACGTTTTTTGCAAATATCAAGTTTCTTTAATTTCTTTAGAACATTTGGATTATTTAATCTTAAATTATACAGCTAAAAGTATCTGAGAAAAATGTATACAGAATTTTGGATAAATCTCAGATATTTCGACAATCTGTGTAAACTCGTAAGGGATAAAACTGATAGAAGTATACATGTCCACAGACACAATAAATAAATATGACAATTTCCTCGAAGCTGCTCGACAAGAAGTAACAAGTAACTAAAAACAGCGACTGCCAGACGCGCCATCAATCACACTCGAGAACTCGACTCAGCGAAACTTCGCGATCGATTTGCTTTCGAAGTTGAAATTCCCGAAAGAAAATCTAGCACGTACCGACTTCTTTTCCCACATACAAAGTGCGTCGATTCTGCCGCGGTGTTTTATCATCGCGGCCGCTTTGATATCTCGTATATAAATCAATCTACAGCTTTAAACGTCGGTTAGGTCGAGGTGGGAGCGGCGCGGCGCGTCGGAGCTCGTTCGATAAAGGGAAAAATCGATCGCGATCGATCGAGCAAATCGTCTAACGGGTCCGTTTCCGCTATCAACCCGAAAAGATTGATTCATCGAGGACGTCGGCGCGCTGGAAGTGGCTGCACTCGCTATTCTTCCCCGGGTAAAAGCATTCGTTGCTGTCCATTAACATTCCTCCGCGCAGCGCACCTTTGAAAAACACGTTTCTTCGGGGGTGTGAAGTGCAACCGGGTCGGTGCAACGCGATTTCCATCGACGACACGGCAGAATGCACGTCGATCGGATCGGACGATAACGCACAAGGAATTCCACGCGCCCGTTTACACGCGGTTCACAGGAACTTTCTACTGGCCTGATCAACTTTTTATTCTAATTTATCTTAGTCGTCTCAGTAGCACGGGTCTTTGCAACCATTCGATCGAAAATTGCCGATCTTCTGATTTCCACCGAAAATGCTAAACAGAGTAATAATGCTACTATATTCGATCACTTAACGCTCTGCAGCACTCAGTTTAGTGTAACTTTTACAGTCACTCCCGGTAATATTCGGCCACATTTAAAAGGACGATAACATTTAACACTAAACCTACCAAGCACGAAACAAGTAAAAATTGTAACAAATCTTATAGAAAAAAACATATAAAAGTGAAACACCTTATAGAAGTGTGAAGATTGAATTTACTTAAACTTTGTACGGTTTTCATTATAATATGTGCTTAAATGAAGAAGTCAATTCAGTCATTTCCTATGAAAGCGTTTTTATAATCGCAATAACTATGAAATACAAAACCGGTAATTTGACCGTGATAGATTTAGTGTTAATATTGAACGACTTGGATTTGTTTGAAAAGTTAGAACAAGTTTACTACAAAACGCGAAAAATTTGGAGAAAGTAGCAATTGGTTCGAATTACAGAGAAAATATGAAAATTTGATGTTGATAACTTTTTTATGTGGGCCTATATTGAAGAATATAAATTTTGTAGAATAGGACATTCATATGGGGAGGATATTCGTATATGCAATTTGCAACTCCAAAAAAATTATTAACGTAAGAAGGAAATTCCTATTCAGCTCGTACGGCTTGGAATTGATGGGGACAATTTTTAGTTTGCATAAAGGTCCGCAGTCTAATTATTCGAGAAAGTAGAGTGGCGTGTTGTTAACGCTGGCATTCTCCAATATTTCTTGCACGGTGTAGCCGGCTTTTTCATCGACCGCCGCGGCGCAGCGCGGGTTCGAAAAACACGTTTCTTCGGGGGTGTGAAGTGCAACCGGGTCGGTGCAACGCGATTTCTATCGACGACACGGCAGAATGCACGTCGATCGGATCGGCCGATAACGCATACGGAATTCCGCGCGGCCGTTTACACGCGGTTCAGCGGAACTTTTATCTAGCTGGAACGTGCGGAGAAAACGAACCCCGGTACACAGGGTTGCTGGCCCGGAGTGTTGCCCGGCACGACGACATTCCCCTCTGCGAACTTTATACCGAACTTTCCACAAAATTATTTCTCTGATAAAAGTTCGCGGAGGCGTCACTGGACCAGGGACCCCCGATATAGGTATATATAACCGGATATTACACCCCTAAAAAGCCACGCCGGGCTGTAAATACTGCTGAGGATGATGAAAACGCGTTCGGGAACTTAGGCTGACCCGAAACCGCTTAACTACCCGCTGCACCGCGAAACAGTATCGATTCCTGCCACGAAACTACCTCCGCTAGAGCCAAAAAATGAATTTTACATTTTACGAGGAAATACACCGATTTTCAGGCTACTTATCCTCGTTATTTCCTTTCGCGTTTGTATTTTTTTAATGGTTTGGGAGATCTTTTCAGACTATGATATTATGCGATCATATACAGAAAATACTGGATCATAGACAAGAGCATCGTAGTCCATTTAAGCTCCGCCTACGCAGGACACGTCTGTAAACAGAGATTTACGGTTACTGTATTTAGATTTTCAGGGAATATAACATTTAGGCCTAATAATAGCCTCGATAGCGATACAGCACCGTTCTAGTTCAATTGAAATTGAGAGCTACAAATGTACGCCCACATTACCCCTACTTACTTAGGCCACGCCTCATAGAAAGATTACTGGAGTTAGGTACTTCTCGAGTTACATTTTTAAGAGCTGCAACGTCCAGATTTGACATTGATAAGGATTATAGTACCTGACGTTACCCTGCTCTTTAAAAAATTGAGTGGAGAGAAGCCACGCCCACTCAAGCTCCGTTTAGATAGACCACGCCTACCCAGGTTTAGAGTCTCCAAACCAAGATTTTCAGGGAATACTATATTTTACAAGAAACACAGATTGTCTACTGTAGCATGAATTATACATCGAGAGCAAAGAAGCCACGCCCACTCAGAACACTCCAGACTACAAAGTGAACAATGTAATCTCTTCCACAGCAAGATTGAGACCATCTTCTTTCTTCGATGCAACTTTTCTGCCCCGGATCATCGGCCTCATAGAACTCGCGAGCAATTATGCGAATTATGGCTCGGTTGAGTACGCGTCGTTAAAGGCGGTTCATACGATCGCACGGTCCGGGTTAGGTGATGGGGTAGTATCATTTTTATTTCATTATTATTGTGGTATCGAGAATATTTGGTCACCCGGTGTATAGTTTTAAGACATAGATTTTAGGTATACTTTAGGACGTTTACGCGGCGAGGATCGGAAAAGGGCCATAAAAAGGGAAAGCGGCATTGACCAGCGTGGGGATGCGAGCGACGACGGGCCTTCGACCCATCGACGATGTTCATGCCCATATTTGGGCATGCCGAAAAATACGAAAAGCGTGGGGAAACCCGAGTTTTGGTTACGAGAGGGATGAGTCGAGGAGTCAGTTGTTGTTTGAGAGTCGTGGAATAACGAGTAGAGAGTCGAGGGTTGGAAGTCGAAAGTAGTATAATACAGGGTGGACGATTTATCTGAAGACATTGAACTATCTCGAGAACTATGCATCGGATCAAAAAAATGGGTAATGAAAGTTGTTCGTTTCGAAGGGGGACATCCAACGATACCAAACTCGATCAGCCTCCGCCACCCCTCGGGGGTGGAGGTGGGGGAAGATAAAAAACTTAATCGACAAAAATCAAAATGGGTAACAAAATCGTTGAAAATTGGGGATATTTCGAAAAATACACATCAGATCAGAAAAATTAAACTAGACGTATTTGATATTTTATAATTGACCCCCCATCCCCACTTCCTGGGGGTAGGAGAAGGAATTATTTCAAAATCTTCAATAGCTGAGTAATTAATTACATGTGTTCCCACATTATTATCCAGAATGGAAATAAACTTTCATACAGTTCCTGTTTCGTACAATAATATTTACAGTGCTGTCTCGTTACTTCGCGTGATTATGTTCAGCTTCACGAACGACATAATGTACCGCTGCTTCATCATCGGCGTTCGCCATTCACGTCGACGAATGTATTTTCTTCATGGAACACTGTCTGTTCCCGGACGAATGCCATCGAGCGGGTAAGATGGAAAATGCATTCAGTCGAAGACGCACGGAAGGAAACAAGACTGCAAGTAGAGAAGGCGGGGGGGAGAGCCTCTAATGGTCTTCGGTCGGAAGGAAAACGGCTGGGGAAAGTAAGTTCTTGCGACTTCCGGTAACTTGTTCGGAGCGGTGGCAGCTTCTTAGAGGGTCGCGGCTGGGGGTCGTCGTTTAAACGGGATTAGAATTTCGAATGGGAGAGTCAAATAAATAAGAGCGGTTATTATGCGGTCGCGTGGCAGAGTGTTTCATCGTGGCCCGAGATATCAGGAACTTTGCTGACCGGCTTCCAAATGAGCCGGCTAAAATATTCTTGCCGCCGTTTACCGGTCGGCCCCCTCGGTTAGTAGCCGTGCCCAGAAATTGCGTTAAATATCTCGAGCAATTCGGGCTAGTGCTTTTATCCGCTAACGAGTAAGTTGTAACGTCGGGGAATTTAATAATCTCCGGCATTCGTTAGTTGTTCGATTTAAAATATCCCGGGATCCTCTCGTTAGCTTTTTCGCTACTCGCATTTCCTCTTCCCGTCCCCCCATCTCTCTCACTCTCACTCTCTCTCTCGTTCGTCTGCATATTCTTTCTCTGTCCATTTTTTTACTCTGCTTAAAAGGGATGCGCGAATTGAAAAAAAGCGCCGGCCGAACAGTACAGGCGCGATATAAAAAGCCCGCATGCGCCTGGGTATATCTGTGGCCCAATTGGTATCGCTGACGTTACCAGGGAGGAGGGGGCGCGGGGGACGGGTGCGAGTGACTCGTTGCCGGTCGCAGCTCATTAGAGATAGGGGTAATTTCCTGATTCCAGCCAAGCAACGCGTGTACCGCTCCAGGTGCTTACAGTGTTTCGTTATCAGTATTCTGACAACAACGGCCATTCGGCTAAATTGAAGGTCCGTATGCCACGCTAGGACTAGACTCTATACAGTCCGTTATGTAAAACACGATCGTGCAACTGCTCTCTCATCTTTCGGATTTACCCTATGTATCCGGTAGACACATGCCCCGACAGCCTCTGATGAATTCGCTGCTCGGCACGGAGCAGATCAATATGCCGTTAATAGTTATCACCGTGATAGAATTATTTTTCCCCCGCGAATAAGCTTGATCGATCGCCTAAATGCTAAAACGGAGCCCGTCAAAATGACGGGTTCGGAATCTTTTAATCTACGGTTATTGAGATTGCGACGATTAGAATGCGGATTTTATGCGATCGAGACAAAAATTTGTCGAATAAAAAATTGTATAATTTTATGTAAATGATATTATTAATATTAATGGATGCGTAGATTCTTCGTAATAGCCAACTAAAACATCCTAGTGTAAATCTTGAACCTAAAGGTCAAGCAATATGTTCAAGGTCACCTTGAGATAGAAAGTACATATCAGAGACGACAGTCGAGTCTAAAAATTGATTAAAAAGTCGATTTCGATAGAACCTTTAGAGAGGTAATTATGCAGTTAATTGACGACCTCGCCGATTTTGATGACCTTGAAATATGTTGTCAAGGTCACTATTCTGAACAACTTTTCCCTATACATGTTACCGCCGCTTGGCCTTAGTTTTCGAGATATACATAAAAAAAACTTTGGTTATTCTTATGTTACCAGTACAGTGTATTCTCGGAAAAATGGTGACTAAATGGTAATTGGAAGAGTAATTGGAGTTGAGGTTATATTTTCTGGCGGAGAGGGGGTTTGGGTTAGGTCTGGGTTAGGTCTCGTTTCACATCACCATCTTACATCATCTCAATTAGAATCTCGTCCATTATATTGGGGGAATCCAGGGAACCCAGACCTAACCCAAACTGAATAACTGCATTTTTTTGATATTATGGCAGATGTATTTCCAATTTCATAATTATTAATGAAGCAGTGTATTACTAAATACATAGTGTAATTTATGTTTACGTATATCTCGAAAACTAAGGCCGAGCGGCGGTAACATGTATAGGGAAAAGTTGTTCAGAATAGTGACCTTGACAACATATTTCAAGGTCATCGAAATCGGTGAGGTCGTCAATCATCTACATAACTACCCCTTTAGACAACCAGGAATAGATAAATTGTGAAGTATTCGTGTCGTATGGAGCCTCGAAGAGTTCTGTATTTTTACAGACCTCTTCGACAACCACAGAGGTAGAAAAAGTGTGAAGCGTTTGTCTCGGTTGGAGCGTTATTTAAACCGATTTTCGCGAGGAATCTTCGCGGAACGTCCCCGAACAAGAAGTTCCTAGATGCACCGGACCACCATCGAGAAAAAGTCCCATCACTTACGAGATGACCGAGCAATAGGCGGGCTTTTTGTCGGACGCAGGGGAGGGACTATAAATGACTGTCGAAAATTCGTGACAAACGCCGGGGTCGGTTTCGCCCGGTTCGAAACTTTACTAGCAAAACTGCATTCGGCCGGGCGCGGGCGGGCGCGCGGCCTATGTGTACGTGCGGCGGATTTCGCGTGAAGTTTGCGCAATTGTGGAAACGGGCTGACGTAATTTACGCGGATACAAGCTCGCCGGTTATATGATACTGTATAAGTACGCGGGCCAGAGTAGGTGTACGGTACATTTTATCCATTAATTTTCGTCCAAGCTGCTTCCTCGTTGCGTCAGAAGCAGCGATGTTAGCCGTGAACCGACCGAAAAAAAAAGTTGCTCGATTAAACTGGATATCCCACAGAAATTCAACCGCGGACCCGGATTAACAGCTTTGTTATTATCGCGCGGACCGCTCATTGGCTACGGTCTTCCCTCTTTTTTTACCACCCCCCCCCCCTCCCCCTATCCCACTCTCTGTCTCTCTTCTACTTCTACTTCTGTTAACAGATTACGTACGAAACTTTTTGATTTGCGCGCCAGCCGAACCCATTTATCCGATAATATGCATTGCGGGATATTAACGCGTGAATTACGAGGCCGCGTCCGTTTAATAGCACTCGCTTACGGTAGCCAGTTCTGAACCGCGAAAGGTATGACGTTAAATCACCCCGATTCCCCATCGCCGATACATTGTTCCTTCGAGAGCTTTGATTATTTCTTTTTTTTCCTAACCCACCCCGTCGAATTCCTCGCGTTCCAACGTATTATCGAATATTCCGAAGTGTCGAAGCTTTCATCGGCATTTTCGAATACATTTCCAAACAAAACAAGAAAGCAAAACATCCCCCCCCCCCCCGCCCCCCACTCCGAACGAGACGACCGCGACAACTACGAGCTGCGAATTTCTTCCAGGGGAATTTTTTGGGAACAAAAGAGAATCGAATTTTTATCACACGTCCGTTCCAAAATGCCTTTTATTATATTTCAGACCGCTGTTCGTTTTTTCCTTTGACGGTCTTTAGATAAAACTGAATGAGTTTATCTATCTAGTGTATAAAAAGAGGGTGCTAGACATTTTTCGAAAGTTTACAGTGAAAAAATTATTCAGTTGAACAATAAATGCACTTTTAAATGAGATACTCGTTTAAAAAAGATGTCTATTCATTTTTTCGGAAGAAATTGTTGATTTTTTAATTATTATAACAATTATAATAATTAAACTTTGAATTTAGTGAGTAATACATTTTTATCTTATAAAAATCGTGAAATAAAAATCACACGGTAACGTCCATTTCGATGAAATTTTCAGTATGTGTACAACTAACATAGATCTACGAAACACATATTTTAAATTTTGTTTAAGGGCCGAAATAAAAAAGTTTTAAAAAATGCCTTTTCTATTTTTCCATGTAACCTTGTAAATTATAATTTTTGGAAAAATTTTTTTTTGCACATCATTTAATAAACCAATGCTTCTAATTGCTTACAAAACATCAGGTCGTTTGGTAGAATTATAAAAAAAAGTTATTTTCCGTTTTAAAGGGTGTACGGAGACTTATTTTACTGTGAGTGTGTGTCATCGACTGCACTAGCCGGTATTATAATTGCAGGCACTTAGGGAGCGACAAGCGATAGATAAAAGCAACTGTCAAACGAGCCAACGACGTAATATAGATGAACCAGTTTAGATAAACAGTCGCCGCTATCAGATATGTCGCTCCGCCTGTTCTCCTGAAAGAAGCATAGGTCTCTGGTATCTTAATCTCCCGGTCGGTTTGTCAACATTTTGATCTTGGTCGTCGTTCCAAGGCCCGATCACAAATAGAGCATGGCGGAGGGAATTGGGATTCAACTTCATAACCACTTGGTGTATACTAAACGCTCGGTGGCCAGCCAGATCAGATATTATTTGCATGCGACGATCTCCGAATGTCAATCTGAAGCTAGACTACTGTCACCATTCTCTCATCTATTTATGCCGCCTCGATTCGCAGTTGCCTACATTTCAGCTGACCGCTGTTGCTGTCTTGCAGATACACCGATCCGATAAACATTATAAATAAACATTAAATCGATGGGTTGTTCCCGTTCTGTGTGGTCGGTGCGATGGTAAATCTGAACGATTTACTATAGCGAACCAGCTGATCTCTTAAATATATCTCTTGCTTTGTTAGCACTAAAATATGTAAGAAAACATTTTTTTTTCCTGCGCTTAGCAGAACATTCTTCTCATAATCCAATTTTTTAGAATGTTGAAAACATTGTGAGTGGTAAATGTTAAATTAATGTCGATCGCAAGTTGCTAACGCAAAATTTGAATGTTTTCGGCGCATTGGTTCGATCAATTAATACTAAAACACTATTTGCAAATTAACATTTCTCAACGTTTCGATCTCCATTTAGATCATTATCAAGAGAATAATCAAATCATTGCGTCTGTAAAATAACAATGAACAAATTAATATGATATATTAAGAAAACACCATCAGAAAAATAACACAAAATAAAATTAATAAAACCTTACTCACTTGCTTAGTGTTGCAAAGTAATTTCTACTTAAATTTCAGAAATATATTAAAGACTAACATGTTGCTGCTCGGACAGTATACATGGAAGTGAGGAAACGTGGAGACATTTGAAAATATAAGTAACCGATCGTCAATCGATTGCAAATAGTGTTTTAGTATTAATTGATCGAACCAATGCGCCGAAAACATTCAAATTTTGCATTGTGAGTGGTGTTGCAACACTCTATATATATCAATAATTTACTTATGGAAGAAAACAGTTCTTACAAAATGTAGAATAATAAATTAATTCATTCGTTCGTGTATAAATTTTAAGGTAATTTTTAATGTTGAGGTGTATTGCAATGTCTTTGTGCAAATACGAGCAAGTATACAATTTCTGGTTGTGCCTGACATATTTCTCTGAAAGTGGCCTTCAGCGGTCAATTGACTTTGCCCCAGCTATAATTAATATTGTGTTTCCGGTATTCGAGCACCGGTCTACATACCGCAAAGTACCGGTTGACACTCTGGAAAACCGGTCGATTCGACGTTTTGTTGTTGCAGCCGTGTCTTTTCGAACTGGTTAGCGATAGAAGCTTATCCCTAAATTAGTCTCGCGAGATATCGTGGGAGTAGAGTCGTTTTCCTACGTCACCTTGCAATTACATATTACTGTTTATGCAAATCAAACAAAATAAACGGTACCTCGGGAAAACATTCATCTTCCCGTTTGCTATTAGGTATGCAGTCGCTTGAGACCGTATCCGGATGTTTATACGTATACCTGTCTGAAAAATCGTGGACTATTACGCTTCACCTACTTTTGATATACGGTGCGAATTAACAAATTACATTTCATTTATAACGTCACAATCTGGACCTACAAATCTTCTTGAAAAAATAAAAAAAAACGAAGCCAAATATTTTTGCTCGGATACTTCTTGAGATTTTGCAGTTAAACAATTATTATAAGTTGTACAATATATGTACTTTTAAACAAGGTAGTCGTTTAAAAAATTAGTCAAAATTAGTCCATTAATCCTTTGCACTCGGAGCTATTTTAACTCCGAAAGATTTTTCCATTCTATATAATTCTTTTTTCATTTTTTGCATATGAAACTGATATAATATCAAGTAAATGTCTAGTAGTTTATTAAATACGAACAAAAATAATAATGTGAACAATATTTTTAAGAATGGCATAGCAATTTTCAGTGGTGCCTCCGACTGCTAAGGGTTAAATCTTTTCAGAAAAATATTCTAAAAATCAGGTTTCTTTCATGCATCTTGCAACAGAAACAATAAAATCGTTTTACAATGTGTTTAAACAAATGCTGTCATTCAATAATTTTTCAAGTGATTGCAGTAAAAAATTCCTACCATTTGAACATTGTACGCGTTTCCATGTAAGCTACTCGTTTAAAGAAGGAGCTTATTAATTTTTCGGTAAAAAATTCCTGAAAATCCTGTTTCTCCCAGACAGTTAACAAGGCGCGTTAACGAAGTGAGAAAAAAGATAATCCTGTTCCCCGTTCTAATACCGTTCCGCAAACACGGATTGCAACCGAAATACGTGAACACGTAGCGTGTTCTCCGGCGAAATTCTCGGTGGCCAGGAGTTTTACGAAAAACTTTACGACGCCGCGGCATGATAGCAACAGAGAATGAGAATTTTCTCCGCGTGCGATACTCCCTGGCTGTGTATCACCGATGCGATGGAACCAGGGTTAACGATCCAGGATCGATATCTGTTTTCACCGGCGGACTTTACGACGCCGCCTCTGCTCGGAGAGTCGCTCACGGGAAATTCGTTGGATCGAGAAGAATTTTTGTCTGGGCCATGTTTAATGCTAGTCCGCCCCCGTAAATCTTCCTTTGCCTCTTTCCAGTATACGAAAACCCGTTTTACATGCGCGCGCGCGCGCGCGAGCCCGCGTCCGGTAACGATGTTGTCCATGCAAACACAATCATTAATGCAAGAAGAACGCATCAAATAGATTACACGTAACTTGGCCGCGGTGTAAATCATCGCGCGACGCTCCCGCCAAGCTACCTCTCTGAAAATGACAATGAATCGCGATCACGGTGTAAATCAGTGCCCTGATTTATAGGCCGCACGATGCCCGCGCGGATGCTAGACGGAGACTGTGAAAGAAAATTAGATTTCGCGGTGGAATTTCAATAGACGGCAGGAACAGGATCCGGGTTTAATGCTTGAATCCAGTAGAAAGTGAATTACGCGGATCATCGTCGAGATTCTTCGACAGTGGAAATTAGCATGTGGTAGGTTCATGCGTGCAGGGTGCATTTTGCAGGAATAGAAGTTTTGTTCATATATTAAACAGGCAGTACAACGAATAATGAAATTCTACGTGGACGAAATTATAAAGCATTATGAAAAAAATTGTATACCATTAAATAAAACTATTACGTATTTTTTGTATTAATTGTAGACTCTTTTTTATTTTGTTCCAGATCAACCAGTCAATCAGCCAGACTTATAAGTGAGTACTCTACTAAAAACATTAACTTTACGAAAACAGTTTCTTTCACACTGAAATTGTACAAATCTTTTGATGTGAACCAAGTACTGTTAGTGATGGGCCTTGTGACATAGAATCATGGTATCACAAGCATGTATGATTCTCTGGGTATCAAAAAGTATCGATCCCTAATGATAGTTGCTCAGAAGCCTCGATCCTTTATAAGTACATCTTGGTTGGGTTTGTTATTGATACTCTATCACAATCCTGTGGAGTCGAGTCGACTGCATGACAAGTATACAGGGTGTCCCAAAATTCCTTGAACTCCCTGAAATGGACGGTTCCCGAAGTCATTCGAAGCAAAATTTTCCTTTTCCAAAATGTCCGCCGCGGGTTTGTTTAGGAGTTATTAACGAAAAACACGGACCAATCGGAGCGCAACCTAGAGGCGTGTTGACAAAGAATGTCCGACGAGCAGTCATCTGGGTCTGTAAGTCCTTGATACGAGGACTTACGTCATCGCAGATACGCGGAAACCGTCAGTGTTGATCCACACTTCGTGACGTATCAGTCATAAAAACACTAGTGTAAACAGTACAGTAATTTTCGATACACCGCGTTGGGTCGGGACGGCATTCTTCGTATTTCGGCTCTGTTGGCGCGCCGGACGCTATTTGCCAACACGCGTATAAGTCGCGCTCTGATTGGTCCGTGTTTTTCGTTAATAACTTCTAAAAAAAGCCGCGGCGGACATTTTGGAAAAGGAAAATGTCGCTTCGAATGACCTCAGGAACCGCTCATTTCAGGGAATTCAAGGAATTTTGGGACACCCTGTATAATGAAATGTTATGCTTACTAATATCAAGCGTGAGAAAGGAAGATAAAATGAAAATATTATGCTGGTACGTTCAAAACGGTGAAAACGTGAATTGCGAATGTAACTAAACCAATTTCACGGACTGGTATCACAGATCGACTACAAGTTCCTTATCTTTTGATACATATCCAAACACCCTAACAAGTACTCAAGTATCGAATTGTTTGAAGATCATGAGAAAGACTTGTATCACGCCCATAACTAAGTACAGTAGCACCTCGTTGTACTTGTACGAAGGACTCTCCAATTTCCATTGAATGTTTCGAACACTGCCATATTTTTTGAATCGCCCGGTACAAGAACGAAAGCCCAGGTTTTCGTCGGTAACCGTCTCTTTCCGCCGTCGCGTTTAAATTACGGTGTCCGGGGAAAGAAATCCTCGACACCATTGAATCATCCGAAAGGTTTACGGTGGCGAGAGGCCGCGCACGGTCGCTTGTAAATCTTCGAAATTAATTTTCCCTCGAAACCCGGTAACCGTGCGCGAGAATCGATTCCCATGGTGTCGTCGCGTCGCGTCGTCGCGTTCGTTCGAGCGCTGCATTATGGAACGTCCTGTATAATTCACGGGGAATAAAGTCGTGAACAATAAAGTTTCACGTTTCGCTTTATTTCACGGGACGCATCGAATTTGCGATCCAATAAAATCTCGCGGCATTGTTGATCGTCGGTTCTCCCCTCCCTACCTCCCGTTGAAATAATAAAGCGAACGGGATTTAAACGAAGAGGTGAATGTTTCATCGGCATCGTGGGCGCCCGGGCGCCTGCGCTGCGAATGACATTCGAAAGTTTAGCGAGCTGAAATATCAACGTTTAGTTCATCTGTTTAGTTAATTCATTGGGTTTCGGGGTTTTTATTTGCCGCAACGGATACCCGGGCCCGGCCGCCCGGAATAAATGATTATGGTGATTAAATATTCATGCGCCGGAACCGGAGAAATTTATTCAACGAACGCCCGCGAATCTTTGCCACGGGAGGCTGATTTACTGGGCGCATTGCACGCATAGAATCCCGTATTTTCATAATCTGACACGCCGACGCGGACGTCTAATCGTGATCACATAATTTCTAGGCCGCAGTTTGCTCTAGACTGCCGGAAAAAAGGCCCGCGTCGCAAACTAACCGTTCTCGCTGGACCCGGTTTTATCATTCCGGTTCACTTCTCATTTTCATTATTATTCTCTTTGCTAGAATAAGCGCGATAGTCGAAAGACAATCGCGGATTTTATAAGATCTCTGCAATTATTAATGGTTGTTGTGTACTTGGTACACTATCGTATTACGAGAATTATTAGAAATTATATATTTAAATTGTGATACTGTAGATCCGAGAAATATGTATTTTATGTGCACCAGAATGACAAAGAAATGCAGTAGAACCTCGGTTATCCGAAGAACATAAATAAATTAATTTTGATAATGATAAACTTTACCATAATTTTTTAAGAGAACGACTTTTTATCCTTTTGACCAGAGTTGGGCAAAATTTTCATCTAAATAAAAATTTCGAATAACGAATAAAAAATAAATAAAATTTTTATTCATTATTCGATGGTTCGCGTTTATTAGAGTTGGCAGTAGTTGTGGAAAAATTTATTCGAAGCGTCCGAATAAAAGGTACAGATAAAAGATAAAAAAATTATTCAACGTTCGAATAAAGCCACTTCGTATAAAAACAATTATCTTTATTCGTCGGATAAATTCTCAAATAAAGATCCTTTTGATATTCGAACCATCGAATAATGAATAAAAATTTTTTACTTTTTTTTCGTTACCCGAAATTTTTATTTAGATGAATGAATGAAATTTAAATGAATAAAAAAAAAAATTGTTAACCTTTTCACCTTGAAATCCAAATTGTATTATACACATATAATATCAACGGTACAAATGAGTAATGATTGAATGTAGCATTGTAACCAGGTAACTGTTCTATCGCTGGAACACTTTCGTACGTTTCCCTGTTGAATTTTGATAATCGAGATTCCACCGTACTGTCAGCATCCATTAATAAACGACACAATGAACGATAATGAACAGCGCAGGCCACGCAGGTGGTCTCAAAATAAGATCATTATTATGGTACATCGTTGAAGCGGTCGTTTCGGTCAATTTGTCGTGAGCATCGACTTCCTTCTTTCGCGAGTGGATTTTGCAGGCGAGTGAATGTATGGTCTGACGGAAAACTATGTAACAGGAAGATCGATCGGGGCGTAGATTAATTACCAGCGATTACACAAAAGGCTGAAACGCTGCGCATACCGGCACGGTAATTGAATCAATAGTGACTGTTGAAATCCGAGTTGCCGCCGCAACATCTGAAGAAGAAGGAGGCCCCGGCCGGCGCGCACAGTCGAACACAGCGCGAATACAAATCGAGGCTTTCCGCGGACGACGTTTTGCGCAGTGGATATAATCCATCCGTGAATGGCATACCACAAAGCCGTCCATTTCTCCGGCGGGTTAAATTTCTGCGACTCAGCCGCGCGACATTGACGAATGCGTCTACCAAAGAAATCATGGCTCGCGTGGCAGCTGGATGGCAGCGGGGGCTATCGTTTGCATGAAAAACCGCGGCGATTCCCTTCCTAAATCCTAAATCCTAAATCCTGCAGTACGGCCCCCGTCCGCCCAGCGTCGAACTACGGTTCGATCCTTGAGCATGTGCCCGACCAAAAGTTTTAGGACCAATGGGCGGGCACAGATTCCATGGTTCTCTCGTAAGAACCGGCCACCGGGAAATTGGAACCTTTCACGTGAACCGCTTATTGATCTTCGATTCTTCTACCTTTTTTAACCCGTTGCCTTTGAATCACGTCTCACAACTAACACTACCCAACTGATACTCACCGATTTGAATGAAATTTAACGTACTCGTTAAACATCGAAAAATATTGAATACGTGTTTTTTTGTTTCGGCTAAATACGCTTTTTAGGGGTAGAAAGCACCCCTCAACCTCTGGAGATGGAAACGTTTGTAGCTAATTATTTCTTAAAGGATACAGTTTCTGAAAAAAGTGCTAGATCCAGAGTTGTACAGTTCAGAGTGATGCACTTGATGGCGTCCTTGAAATCGACCTTGGGGTCGATTTTCAAGGTCAATTAACCCCCTTTGATAAACATGAAATGATTTTCAAATGACCTTTCCATCGGCAAACGTTTCCATCTCCAGAGGTTCAGGGGTGCTATCTACCCCTAAAAAGCGTATTTAGCCGAAACAAAAAAACACGTATTTTAATAAGTACGTTATTCAAATCATTGAGTATCAGTTGGGTAGTGTTACTTGTCAGACACGTCACGGATCTCTGACGCGAAACTACTACAGGGTGTTTCAAAATAATATGTCGCGACCATTAAAGCGATTCTGTACCGACAGGTGGAGATTTGTTTAAAAAATGGACCGCAAAAATTAACCTTGACCCTTCTTCAAGGTCAACATTTTTTTGTTGTTGCATCCCATAGTACTCATCGCGAAGAACAAAAGTCTCAAAGGAACTGTAGGTCTCGAGTCAATCGTTCTCTTAAAAAAGAACTTTAAAGTTTCGTAAACTATTTTATTCCATATGACTATAGGGTGTTTCAAAATTGTATAAACATGGAGGGTAAAAATCGACAGGGTGTCAGCGCAGGAGTCAGAAATTTTAAAATAATTTTCATCTGCTGGTTCGAGCGGTCCAAAGTTTTTGGAGCGCCCTGTACGCGAAGGGACACGTTAGTCCGCGCGAGAATCGTGAGGGTGTCCTCGCAGGAGAGTCGCTTCTTGCGTCGGGTTTATTTCTATTCCGTCGGGGAAGAGAAACGTCGCTTAGACGACGACGCGACGGTGGAAAGGGTCGGACAGCGTAGGAAACAAGGGTGCTCTCGGGCTGGTTCTCCCGGTGGTTTCGTTCCTTGCCGTTGCCGCCGCCTCTAAAGGACGAATTAGATTACCTCCGACTCGATTAAACTGGCGTCATTCGAGGCTGGTCCAGGATAATCTCGGACGGTGGCTCCCCAAGGTTCCGTGTTGTCGACACGTTCCAGAGAAGCCCATGATTTCGTTCGCGGGGTATTACGGCAACTTTTCTGGAGCCACCCGGTAACACTCTCGACGAATCCATTACACGAAATAATTATGCCCGCGTAATTATCAACGAGCAATCTCACGCGGTAAATAAAAAAGCTGCATAATGAACGATAATTTCGTGCAATTTCCGGCCGCATGATAAATCTATCGTGCCGGTCGCCGAGCAGAACTCCACATCGCACAGCCATAAACGATTTGTCAAGGTTTTTTCGATCTTTGATTTTAACTACTTTGTTAGTTAATTAGTCGCGTTGTAGAATCGGACGATGAAATGCAAATTCGACGAAAAAATTGGAATTTCCGATATTGTACTCTATCAATTAATCATGTTTTAAACAACGAACTTTCACAAATGAATAACGAAAAGTGTAGCAAGATTATTTACCCTCCATTTACAAGCGGTCACATAATTCGACTAAACAGGAAACTGTACGTCAGGTTTAGCACTGATTGCAATTAATAATCCGCGTTTAATCTAATTATAGACATTTTACACTTCACCTATAAACGTTTGTAAATGTGGTTTTGCCAATAACCGCAAAGTGGATGTGGTCGAACCTTTGGATTGGATTAGTGGGAAAGTAATTTCTGTGTCACAATCAGTTTAGTATTGCGTTATCATCGTCCTTAATCAATCATATAATGTCCAACCGCTTTCTGTAATCCTGTCCCTACGATCAATAAACTTTTTAATCCTTCTAAAGCGCCAGATGAGTACTCAATTAAACTCGTACCTACCCAATTAGATGCTACAGAAACGTATGAATAAAATAACTTGAAAAATTACTGAATAAGGATTTATACGTGCATTGGATAAAAATGATCGTTTCCTGCGGGTTGGGAGTGAATTATTAATCAATAATAAATTATGTTATTATGCGGTTGCCGACAACCGGCGTTAGTGGATCTGTATGCGTAATAAAAATTGACTTTGTACAAGAAGCAGCAGCCTCATGAAAATTGCATTAATAATTTCCTTAATAATTACTTTAGCCTCTTGCACTATATCGTGTCAGATTCGTGCCGAAGATTTTGAACAGATTCTACTGAATATGTATGTTATTGATTACCTTTAAACCGATATAAAATGATGTTCTTGTAATATATGTATAACCATTGGAGAACATATGTACAAGCATATAATATCATTTCCTTGTTCTTCTAGAAAATGATGAAAAATAAAAATTACAAGTTAAATATAAAAAAGAAGTAAAAATAAATTTAAAAAACAGTCTATACATTACGTTTCCACCGATCCAACAAATAAAATTTTAAAAAGGCCTTTCAACATCCTTTCAACAATCGAAATAGCGAGTTTCGCCAAAGATTCGCCGAGTCGATACCGCGGAAAGCTGCATTTTTGTAAGGCAATCGGCGGGCGCACGTAAGCGGTACGAAACGGGCAATCGAAATTCGTAGATGGGCGCAATCACGGCGTGCCATAAGTTGCATGCAGTACCATGTACCAGGCTCATTCTTAAATCGTCGTCGTTCCGGGTAACCTCGGCGCCTGAGCTGAAACGGGGTCATATCATATCGTGCCGAATTGCGGTGCCAGCGATACGGCGAAACGCTGTGCCCGGAGAAATCCTATGAAATAGGTGCACGCCCTCCCCCGGAGTAGTACATGGTGTGCAGTGCTCTCGATGCGACTCGACGCGACTCCGATGCAACGCGATGCAACGCGGCCCGGGCCGGGCCGGGCCGGGCTTTGCTCTGCTCTGCTCTGGCTCTGCTCGGCTCGGATCGGGCCGGCGCGGCGCGGCGCGGCAGTAAACGTTAATTGAATGCGCTAATTCACTCTCTAATCTTGTGTAACCCTATTTACGCGTAATTGCAAAATACACGGCCGCGATATTGCCTCGCGGGCAATGCACTTCTGCGAGCTCGCGAAGGTCGAGCTGCATACAGCGCCAGGATTTTCAGGCACCTACGGGAATATTAATTTGCCGAGAGTCCGCGTTGCTCTGGCGCCGCCGTGGCAAATACCTATAGCCGAATATCAGGCACGTAACACGACGTATGGCTGGTCCCTGCACTCTCGTTCGCGCCGTGCCGCGCCGCACCGCGCCGCGCCGCGCGCACGGGGAACTACGCCCGTAATTATGCATGCCTCGCGAAAACCGCTCCTTCCAGAAAGTCGGGATTCCGACAGTCGCGAAAACGGTATTCGCAGATCTGACCGACGCGACGCGACGCTGCGCGACGATAGAAACATCCTGACGAGGTGAAGACACTCGTGTAGTTGTTATCTTTCAGATTAGTGGACGGCCGATTTTATGCATTCCCGAGACAAATGGTAATTTAAAACAGCGAAGAGATCGGAGAATTAGAAAATGCTACTGCTTTACTTTGAGCGTATTAAGGGGGGAGCCTCTATGTAAATGGCCTGTTTTTCAATAATTTTTTTTTTAAATATAATGCGTAGATTGATTTAAAATTTCAGGTATCATTTATTGATGTTATAGGGTAACAAAAAATATTTTTTTAAAGTTTAATTGTTAATAATAATAGTGGAACGACGGCTTGAAAATGGCATCCTGCAAATGCGCCGTGCAGCGTACAGTGCTAAAAAATGATCTGATACAAAAAAATCCAAATGGAATCGTTAGTTTATGCAAAAACGCTCAGCATGACGTTTTTCTTTTTTAAAATTTGCAAAATTGCAAAAATGGCTACGTTTTGAATTTATTTTGAAAATAACGTACAAGAACATCTCTGAAATTTTCTATCGATTTAAGCAAAAAAAAAGAATGCTAAAAAATTTCATTTTACATAGGGTACCCCTTAAACATTTTAAAAAAGAGAATAACTTTTTATTTCCAGTTTGCCAAAATGTAAAGATCCACAGTCTAGTAATTAGTAATCTCTGTGAAAGATGTATGTACCTATTTGCAAATAAAAATAATTTTCTATATGATATTGCACTTTTTAGATATTTTGATCTAGAAGCAAAAGGATTGGCTTGTGGAGATATATTTCTGAGAAAAATGCCTTTAAAGAATATTATTTTCATAATATTGTCATGCTTAGTTAATTTATTTGTTTTTGCTGAAACGAATTTTCATCTGCGACCGACACATGTGTAAGAAATAGTGAATAATGTTCATTATACAAGGTAATCCCGGTGCGAATGAATTAACAATGGTAATAAAAAGGGATCCATTAGATCGAGCATCGGATAGAACGGACGACGGCGTAGAACAGCGCATAAATTCCTTATGCCGGTGGAATGAAACGAAAATTCGCTGGTAACAAGCGAAACACGACTTCTGTGTGTCGACGACGAAAGCAAATTTCGCTTCGCCGAAACTGTCCCCATTGTCCGCGCGGAGCGTAATCCACTTATGTCCATACCAGTAATTTTAACATTTAAACCGGCCGCCATTTGTTAACGGGCGCTCCTAATTTTCCACGTTTAGCGGGGGCGGCCCGCCATCGGGAAACCTCATTTCCGCGGATAAAGCGAAAGAAGTTGTCATCTTTATCTTATCCGCAATCGTTTCATTGGAAATCTCTTCATCGTTACGACTTCATTATAAGATTTACTCACGGACTTTCGTTAACACTTGCATCGAATTCGTATTCGTTATTAATAGATTGCGGATCTTTATATAAAATAACAATGTTGTGCATCGATTATGCTCAAGTGGCGTCGAGTGTACTTTGACAAAAAATGACATATCAGCTTGGGATTAAAAGAGTACGGATAATTATTTCGTGAATCCAAAATGATTCAATTTTAATGAAGAGTATGTAAAATACTCGAATAAAGAGGATTAGTAAAGAGGACAAAACATTTTCCATTCATAATTGCAAGATTATACTAAAAACACAGAATGCATTCAAGTGTTGTATTACGAATCCTTATATGGTTTAAAGTAATAAATAAATAATAATAATAATAATAATAATAATAATAATGATATAATATCGATATCGATGAAAGAACTTTGTCAACGACCTAACCATTATTGTGATTAGACCAGTCGGTGACTGAATATTATCAACAAAGTTTGGCGTCGATGAAATCGCCTCGGCGAAGCGATTATCGCCGAAACGATTGTCTCCGTGGCAACGGCGCGGCCAATGAGAAAGTTGAACAATTAATACGTTCATTCTCGCTTTCGGCGGACGAGCAGGTCTAAGGGGATGACAGGGTCGGGGTAATCTCGAACGGCTGAACAAGAAAGGCTGATTAATACCCGGGGTATTGTTTTATGGAAATTTCCAGCAGCCCCCGCGAACACTTTTTATTCCTCCGCCCCCGCGGCCGTGTAACCCATTAAGGGGAAAAGCCGGCTGCATTGTCATGCTAAGACACTGATTTTCTTCTGCCGCTGATTACCTGCTTTAAATCGTGACCAGGTCCGAGGCAAACTAAATAGAAACCCCGTGCTTTTTCCCACCCCCACTCGAGAGAAACCGCGAGAGACCGAGGGCGAAAGATTCTCGAAGAAGTTGCCTAGGGGCGGGGGGGGGCGAGGGGGTGGCGAGAGGGTGGCGAGGGTGCAAGATCTTTTGACTTAATTACGCCCCGTACAAAGGCGGGACGAAATCGCGGGCCAGGTTTCTTCGAAAGAAGGAGGGAAAAGGATTCCCTTACGAATTGCCCGAGCGGCCATCTTCGTTGTAACGAAGTTATGGCCGCTCGTTTGCATCCGTGTACGCTGATGGCGCCCGGTAAGTTACGTAATTTCCTAACATGGTCCGAGGAGACGTACAAAGAACGAGCCCGAACCGAAATGGAATAGAATAGGAAAGGACGGAATAGAATAGAGCACGGAATACAATGAATATATAAAGTAAGCCGAGCCATACCGTACTGAAAGTAGTTCTACGAAGAGGTGAATCGTTATCCACGTGTACGTGCTGCTTTTTGCCGCGCGGACGTCTCTTATGCCCCGATGCCCATTAGCGTGACATATCACATTTAAACATCGAACGGCCTTTTTATTCCCTCCTTTTTCCCGTTTTTTGTTTTTGTTTTTTTTTTACTTCGCACACTATGCCAGCGCGGAGACGCAATTGGCTCTTTTTTCGACGATTCCGTAATGTGTCGGTGATTCGGTAGCCGAGAGTCAACGAACCGTGGAAACAATGAACCGAGACCGTGGCGACGCCAATGGAATGTGCTGAAGAAACGGAGCTAATGATTTTGAGAAATTAACGAAAATGATTCTGCGGTCGCTGGTCGATTGACAAAAAACTAACGTATGGGGAATGTTCTTTTTTTTCTCGCTGTGAAAGGTTGTTGAATCTCGTTCTTAATTAGAGAATTAATAGCATCGAATATTAGAGCAGAGGTTTTTGCTGTTAGTTATTAAAAATCTGTGTGTACGGAGTAATTAGAAGAAATCGATTTAGATTTGGAACATGACGCAGATTTATTTAGGTGATTTATTTAGAAGATAGTAGGCGTTCGTCTGGACAGCGATGAACCGTTTTTGCAAAGATTGGACCTTTGCCTCCCACACGTCGACGTCCTTTATTAAACACACATTTTTATATGTTTTAAAATTTCAATAATATCAGCAAAAATCGGCAAAGATTTTTAACGAAAGTTGATATATCATTGATTATTTGTTGAATTTCTTCGAGATTCTACAAATCTTGAAATTCGGTTTAAACAAACATATTATGAGTAAAATTAATTATTAAAGATAGAAAAACCCACATATGACCGACGTTGCTATCCACATATTACATATACATATTTAGTAGATTTTATACGGCAAATGGCGCATGTGTGCCCTATGGGAAAAAAGTAGTCCCTTATTTGCGGACACCAACGATGCATGCTTTCAAATATTGACCGCCATTTGCAAAACCCGCATGCACAAAGTGTCTTCGAAGTGAAGCAAACTCGCGCAGCCCGGCTACAGGAACAAAAAAATCTTAATTACTGCCGGGACTGTACAAATGAAATAAACGCGGAGGTTTTTGTATAGCCTCGTGTCCCTGATATATGCAAATAGAACACGGGAGGAAATAAATGGTGTTTATAACGATCGTTTAATATGAAACGTAATCCGATCCAGGTAATTTTAAATACTTTATTACAGTATTAAATTAATGATTACATATGAAAACATAACATTAAACGTACTGCGGTAATGCATGCTTTTTACTCAATTCAATGTTTACACTTAATACGTTGGTGCACTGGTTTAATAATGTTTGTCGTTGTTCTTTGATGCGTTAACGCGTTAACTGTGGAATTATTTCCACCAAAAATCCACAAAATCCACAAAAAGAATTTTATGCATTTAAGAGGAAAATGCATGAAATGCAAAACGATAAAAATGTTGGAAGAATTGAAACATACTGTTATATTGAGAAATCTGCAGTCTATTCATAAGTGAAGCGACAATGAAAAGACAAAATTTGTAGATTTATTGATTTTTTATCTGTTTTAGACCCCAAAGATGCTATATGATTTTTAAAAAATTTAAGAAAAATTAATTTCTTTGTTTTAAAATAATATATAAATATGAAAATTAAAAATAAATTTAAAAATTATTGTTTTAGTTTTACAACATTTAGAATTAAAATCATATTGTTATGCTATTCGGAAAATGAGTCATTACTCGTCCCAATGGGTATTGCTTATATTGCTCATCCATCTTTTTCCATTTTCGTGTATTTAACACAACGTGTTGTAATTCCATTTTATAGAGGATTAAAATCAGTAATATAGTTACAAGATTATTGCGTCGTGTTTACAATATTTCGAGTGACATCCTCCTAACGGAACCGATCCCCAAACGAAACTACTAGCGTGACGTAAATGCGAGACAGCCCACACACGTTACGATTTATCGTCGAGTTGTGCAACTTTGTTCGAGACGAGTCTTTGAACGATACTGTCGCACCACGCGATCGTGTAGATCACAGCATGAGTCTGTTATGAAATCTGTCGCAGTGCAGGTTAGATGCACGCGAAAACTTTGATACTGAAATATTGAACGAATCTATAGACAAGAAAGGAAGACAGCCGCTTTACAGATAAATTCACGGACTTTCAAACATGATTTTGTTATCCTCCACCATATTAAATCAAAAAGTACAATACTAATACTTTATATTTTTCTCAAACCGTTCTTTAATCATATAGCTAGACAAACATCGTGTTCCATACTCGAACTAACGATTTATGCAATAGTTTGTCAGCGCCAGATTAAGACTTGTCTCCGCACTATACCTTCCCCTCCTTCGACGCTATTCCCCCACGCTTCCGTCACAGCCTGGTCACGTGACGCGTTTACGACTCTGTCGCGTTACACTACAGGCTAGTTACAGCACAAACATATATTTTGTCATATACAGTGACTCCCATTAATATTCGGACACTCTTAAAAAGACGACAACTTTTTCAATATTCGACCATACAACTTGAATTTTTTTGAGAAGTTAGAACAATCGGTTTTGTTACGTAACGTGAAAAGAATTTTTAAAAAAATTGCTATTGGTCGGAATTGCTGAGAAAATACTAAAAGTTATGTTTTACAACTTTTTTATGTAGGCTCATATTGGAAATGTAGAAAATACGTTTCGTAGATCTGTATCAATTAAACATGTTCTGAAAATTTCATTAAAATCGGTCAACGTTGCAATGAGCTACAAACGTTTAAAGATGGTAGAAATTGCAATTTTTCACGATTTTCGACCTCTAACTGCAATAAATCTAAAGATTCATATATCTTTCTTTCTAACTTTTACAATGCATATAATTGACACAGATCTACAAAACATATTTTTTAAATTCTCAATATAGATCATCATACTACATACATACATGCTACACATAAAAAAGTTGTGAAATGTAACATTTAGTATTTTTTCTACAATTCCGACCAATTGCAATTCTTGAAAAAATATCTTTTCACATCATGTAGTAAATTAATTGCTCTCACTTCTCAAACAAAGTTCAAATCGTATGGTGCAATATCAAAAAAGTTATCGTTTTTTAAGAGCGTCCGAATATTAACGGGAGTCACTGTAAATGACAAAAAACACTCACTTAACAAGAATTTGTTAATCATGAAAATAGCCATAAGCTATGCTTCGACTAAAATTACTAATCAGTGCGAAAGTCTCAGTGTCTATAGCCACCAATAGGAAAGGGTGAAACTTTCGACACGTAGCTATTATTTCATAAAATTTTTCACATCTTATGCTTTGCAGGATTAATCAATCTGGCGAATGAGGGGCTCAAATGATGACCTACGCGAGACCCTCTGCCTCTCACCGCGATCTCTCGTTCTCGTGTGGTTAGGGGTCCTTCTCAGCGGAGGCGTGCTACACCTGGAGCATTAAATTACGCCGTCATCGGGAGGTCAAGCTTTCTGATATACCAGCAGCTAGACTATTAATTCAATAACGGCCGGGCACGGTCGGCCCATTAAAAAATGATCTGGTTTAACGGTCGGTTCGGGTAGCTCCTAGCTTCCTAGATCCTCGAGCATCTTTGCCATGATGTAATTGTAGAAACTCGGAGGGGGTCTGATTTAATTGCCGGCCTCTGATAATCGGGATTCTTGAAGCAGGATTTTCCGCTGCGTCAAGGCATTTCCGAGGCCGAGGTTTAATCCCTATCGGATTGGCTTCCTTATTGGCGATGCTGACGATTGATTTCCTGTTTCGCCGATACCCTCGAATTTCATCGGGCCACGCTCTCGGTCCAGGCCAACGAACCTGTCCCACGCAAAACGTGGTATCGTCATTCTTTTCGGAGTCACGTTCGCTCCGATGGAGAACACGGCCCACGTGTTATTATCGATTTAACGACGATCGATCTGCCCCGGGCTTCATTATTACACGCGCCGTCGAAATTCTGCTAAACGACCACCTCTCCACGGGCCTAATTACGCGATCGCGTAAGCAGACTTCACGTTTCGTTGTTTGGAAAGTAATTTAAAATTGGAGGTTCCAGTAAAAAATTTTTATTCCGCAGGCCAGTGATCATCGTATAGCCATCAATCGTTATCTTATACCTTTGTGAGGAAACTGAGTCCGGTTTCTTTTTGGTCATACCTCGTATATCTGCTACCCGAAATTTATTTCCGCTGTCACGACGAGAGTTTGGTACCGTTAAAATTTGTTGGGAATTTTGCTTTTGATCGACCTCGAAACTCTACACCCACGTAGCGTACTGCAAATGGAGTTGGACTCAGGACGATGAGAATGTTTCTTGCGCTTGATCATGAACGAATAGAGGAAACACGATTGATGTAATGAAGCTAATTTTGTTTGTATAATTGTAATAGTCACAATAGCAAATTTTATAGGTTTCAATATACTGCTCGGCAACTGTACAGAGTGTAAAGAAATGTTTGGTCTCGGCTGCCATAGATGTATTGTACATCTCCGGATCTATGAAGATCTGTAAAAAAAAGTTGCCGCAAAATTGTCCTTGATCTTGCATTTTAAGGTCAAATTTTTTTATCGCATTGTATTCTACGCATCGTGCAACAAAACAATATTTGACCTTACAATTCAATAGATATTCTAAATTCTTTTTTTTAACAGATCTTCATCGATCCGTAGATGTAGAATACGCCTATGGCAGCCAAGACCAGACATTTCTTTACACCCTGTACAACATGCTTTTGCTTTTTAAAAAACGAGTGTAAAATGGGTATCTTTAATCCTTGCTTTTCCAAATGTAAGCAATTTTTAAAAAAATTTTACTGCATCTACTATACAGTAGTGAATGGATAGAAAGCGAGTCTTTTTCTCCGTGCTGCAGACGGTACTCGGCAGTGCGCCAACGATAAAAAAAAACAGTAATAATACAACAATCCACGTGCACCAAAATCTATAGACTCCGCAGATAACCATGAATCAGACAAAATGAATTTTTATCGCAAGCTAAACCGTGATTTCGCGGAGACCGAGAAATTTCTTTTTTATGGCTTGCACGTTCTGCGAATGCTAACATCAAGAAGATATATACAGCACGGCAACTTTCAGATTTTACCGTTCCACCGAGGAATTAATACCGAATCATTCCGGTGATCCATAATTCAGTAAAGCGTTACCAAAAACTTCTATAAATTATACATCCCCGATAGTAAACTTTGCATAGTCGTTACGCACTCAATAAAACAAAAAAAAAAAAGAAATAGAATTTCAGCCGTCAGGCAGGATTAAGAACGTCTTACAAAATATACGATCAGATTCTATGGGATCGGAAAAATAAATGAATAGTAACTCGCAAGCTCTCGTAAAGCCGATCGCATTCTTTCAAATTCTCGGTTAGGTTCTTTTTTGATAAGTACACGACGACGCCGATGCATTATACAGCGCGGCGCAGGTAACATGCATCACAAGCCTCTTCTCGTACTCTCGTTCGGTTTTAACGATTACCTCGCCGTCTAACTAGTTCTTCCAATATCCTGTATTATTAGGAATTTACATATTTATGCGCACGTAAAACGGTTGCTCCCAGCGTATGATTTCATTCGAAGTCCTTTAATATAAAGTTCAACGGCGAGAGGAGGCTGCTCTCTCGCGTCCACGGGCCTGCTCGGGCCGAGTAACGGCCGAAGACAACGACCGGCTTGTTTACGATTATCATAAATACGATCTAGTAACATCTTCCTGTCCTCTACCGCGGCGCGACGCGAATCAATTTCACTCGCGGAGCCCTTGTAATCGTCTGCGACGAATTATCATCCGAGATACGCGGACGGACGAACCTTAGAACGGCTCAAGTTCTCAGAGAATTTATCGGGTTGATGGTTTCATTCTCTTTTTGTGCCATCAACTTTGTCTGGTGCCACAGATGCTACCACGGCTAGACATTTAGAGGATAAACTTCCGAAAAGCCCATACCTCCGATGTTTTTTATACTCTGGATTCTTACGTATTTTGACGTGCTGATTACGAATGTGATAGTGAAAATTGGCGCAAATGTTATTTTCATAGCGGAAACCGTGAAAAAACCATAAAAATCATAGTTTCTTCCATTTATTTCCGTAAATAATGATAATTTTGAAAAATACTTCAATTAATAGTTGTAGCTCTCATCGGAATACACATTTTATGTCCTATTCATTTTTGTCATAAAAACAATAGTTTTTGAGAAAAACGATCTCACTCTGGTCATACATACAGCTCAGGGTGAGCTTTCAATCTTGAAAGACTACTCCTGGATTTTCGTATGCGTGGTCGGGCCAGCCTGACTAAGGGCCGATTGAGTTATTAATTACCTATCATTTTTCTCAGAAAGTATTATCTTTATGGCAAAAGTCAATACAACATGAAATGTGTATTTTGATGAGACCTACAACTTTTATGTGAAGTATTTTTCAAAATTCCCATTATTTACGGAAATAAATGCAAAAAACTATGATTTTCAAGGTTTTATTTCACGGTTTCCGCTATGAAAATAACATTTGCGCCAATTTTCACTATCATATTCGTAATCAGCACGTCAAAATACGTAAGAATCCAGAGTATAAAAAACATCAGAGGTATGGGCTTTTCGGAAGTACACCCCCTTTTATATTCTTCGCAGATTCAAGTTTTCGATAATGGTTAACAGTGTTTCGCTGATAATTTGATAAATTTTGTAATACTTCTCGTCGATGAATCACGAAATTACCGAGAGGGGAACAATAGTAAGTGGACACCCTTTAAGAATAATTTTTTAAAAATTGGAACCTAACAATTTGAGTGTTTTTGAGATGTTAGAGGGATTAGTTTAGCAGATAATGTGCAGAAGAGTTTTCGTCTAAAGTTAGGAAACAAAAATCAAGAAACCAGCAGAAGCTGATTACCACGTTCTTCTTCGATTGCAAATAGGAACAACGAAGCGAAGCATTAGTTTAAGGGAATATGTTCCCGTAGAACTAGTTAGGGCCCGGACAAGAAACTTGTCGCATAAATTGTGTGTTCTAAACGATACAGTTTATTCGTTCAATTTATCTAGGCAAATATCGTTAAATACAACGCGAGGCTGTAACGAAGTTCTGGGAATAACTTCGCTGACTGATAGCAACATGGCCGACGTGCTTCGGGCACTTGGTTAGCCAGAAATACCATAATCTCTTGTTATAATGTATAGGGGAATGCACGTGAACAAATGAGTATCCACGGTGTTCGTAAATGTACGAAACAGATGATCCAGTGTGTATCCAGAATGAATAATTAAAAAGGACCTTTCTTAGTGCAGTTATTTGAAAACAATAGACCACGTTTTTCTTTGATGAAAATAAAAATGAAATAGTTAATTGTAGATATAAAGAAAGTTTGTATGGCCAATATTAGTAAATAATTTATATTTTGCAATAACTGAATCCAGTAAAAGACTCTAGCTTCTGTAAATCGAAATGGATTCAAATGATCCAAGAAGACATTATATATAATGTACAGTGTAAAATGTAAGAATGGACAGAGAAAAAAAAATGATTCGGTAAAAAGATTACGTGATTTGTTCGTCATCTTGCGCAATTGCCTCATTCGAGAAATAGGAAAGCAAGTGATTTTTCTTGAATTTTTAATTTCTCCGTTTCCAATGATTTACGTAGCCGTATAGGATAAAACGGTAAACCACGATCTATCGTCGAGTGACGTAAGCTCGTAGGTTCGACGCGACGGTGAATCCAGCGATATTTACAGCTTCATTACAATTCAATATACACGGTGGTAGTCTCTAAGAACGCCGGTAACGATTTATCGTCGATGCACAAGAGCGTGAATACGGAGTCGGGCGAAATGGATTCGTCAAGGACTGCGTTAATCATTCTGTCCGGAGATTAATGCCGTCGATTTCGCAGTGCGCGAATATAGCGGCGAGTCGTGCCTTTAAGACGGGTAAACAACGGAGGTTCACGCGGTTCCGGTTTTGACATTCTAATGGCGCCGCCTCGGTTTTTGTCAGTCACGAAAGAGAGAGAAAGAGAGTGAAAGAGAGTGTGAGATGAAGAGATGAAATGATGAAGAGGGAGGGAGACAGCGTACCACCGATTTACTACCGCGAATGTATTGTGCGTGACGTCGTTGCCTTATGTATCCCCGCGTAATTAGCCGATCTTACAGCGGGGCTGGAGCTAATGAAGGGTACTCACACGGATCTAGCCAGGCTACCGAGTACCCCAACGATGACTAATCTCCGCTTGTGCCTCATTGACCGATCGTTATGGCCTCGGTAACGACAGAGAGCATTCCCTCCTCTTCTTCATCTTTTTCTCCCTTTAACGGAACAGAAATGGACGAACGAGGAAGACGAACAACCGAACGGACGCGTACACCGCGATCGCTACTGGGAAACATTTATGACCCGGCGAACGATACTGCCGATCGCATACCGGTCGAATCGACGATGGCTCAAACTCTTCAATACTCTGACCCCCATGTCGCACAATGAGCCAGAATCGCTAAAAGCTGGATAAAACTCATGTCACCGTGAATTATACGTTATTAAGCATAGTGCGTGTAAACAGGGACCGCGCGGCCGAAAAATTCGATCAATTAAACCAGACCTGGCAACTAGTGCTCCGAGAATCGATGGCGTAGAATCGGGTACCCGCGACAGGTCCGGACAGGCCTCGCGCTGGCCGGCCGGGTAGGCGTAGCCGATTCTACGTCATTGACTCTCGACCCACCCGAGGCGAGAAGGGTGCGTCGACCCACCCGGGAAGGGATATTCGTTTTTCTTAGATCGTACAGTTAGTTTTCTTAGATCGAGTATTTACTGTATTTCGATGCATTCTTTTGGACTTGAAAATTAATTTTCATTACGATTTACTACCTCTGGCAGTAGGCAGTCTCTCTCTCTCTCTCTTTTTGAAAGTGTAAAACCATCGATACGAGCTGCACCCACGCAACAAAGATCAACGACCGGTTTCACTTGTTTATCGCGTTGCGGACTGTTCTATCTGGCGCAGTACGGACCACCGCAATTCCCCTTGATGAAATTTGAATTATGATAAGAGATTACCGGGAAAGTTGATGCAGCCGGGGTTGCGAACGCGATAAAAATGTCCCGACCGTGATGCTAATGTGCGGAATACACGTGCTTCGAATACCGTAGCGTTAACTTGAGTGCACCGTCGGTAATCCCTTCCCCACGGGCCGTTCCTGCCTCAATCCTTTCGTGTTTTATCTTGTTCGTTTAATCGGAACGTCTCGTAAATTGGATTATCGCGAATTCTTCGATTGTTCGCTGACCCATCTGCATCTTGCGCACGGATTGCGGGGCAACGTGCATCGGTCGGCATACGTTCGGGGAGGGCGTCTCTTTGAACGAATGCAAAATGAATGGTAAATTGGCTACTTAAGCGAAATATCATTTCCATTATTTTTCTGTCGAGGAACGGTTCGGATGAGAGGCGTGTGAGAAAAATGGAACGGTGTTTCGGAGCCCCGAAATTTCGCGGTTCCGGAAATGTATTTTTGAACGATAATTTAATTAATTAGGAGAACAGGGTTGCTGGAAGTCCTGTCGAGCTCGTTAAAATTTGCCTGAACGCCGGGAACGGTCCTGGGAACATTCCGAGCTCAGACTGGTTAGGTGTTTTATGCATAATTTTATTCATTGCTTTTGCTCATTTTTTTCTTCGTCAGGTTAATCATATGAAAATATTAATCAAGTTTATTTGACCTTGTTGTTATTGTGTCGAGTATCATGAACTTTCTGATCATTTTATTATTAAGAATTTTATTGATAAGATCTGAATTACTTCGCAAATTTATATCTGTCTCCACCACGTTAATTAACTACGTGAAAACCACTACAGAATTCCATACGAAACACAATTTTATTGTAAATTGCATTCGCACATTATTTTAACACCAGGCTGGTCGAACCGACATATTAATTGAATTTATTTATTTTTCCTGGTTTATATTGAATTTTTTTAACTGTGTGATCATAGCCAGGCAATGCTATTGACAATTTTATTTTAGGTTCCTGTGAAAAATTTAATGCATTTTCGCAAATTTATACATTAATACGTAACAAATCTAATCTTGTTGGTAACGTCAAATAATTTTTAGAAAATTACGCTTCAGAATTTAGTATAGAACACAATAGTTACCAACCAGTGACAAATAGTTTGTCTTTCATGCCCTGTGCAGATTTGATTGCGTTAACCGCATCCATTAAATCAATCCTCGATAAAATAGACACTCTCCAACGCGGTAAAGTAAACCGCACAATTACTGATAATTGGAATTCAACGCTAATAAAGAGACTGGTATATGCTCATTGTGCACACCATTAATTAGCGCATGCCACCCAGAATTTAGAAATATATTCTTCCAAAGCAAAAGTCGTAAGCAGTTCAATTTTTCGTCGTTAACATTTCAATTTTTAATCGAACACCACGAATTCCCTAAATTATTTTAATTGAAAGAAACGTCCATTGCGAAACGGTGTATATTCTGATTAAATCCATTTCTTCAGAAGTTCCGTTTTAATTTATCGACGCTGTTAACAGTAGATCGCATCAAACGATTTAACGATCAATTTGTGATAGTCTTGCAGAGCCTTCAATTATCTTCGCCGATAATGGGAAAAATCGCAGTTAGGCTCGTGGGAATTTCGGTGTGTGTGCGAAGGTGAACGATTCCTGCAGTTTGATCGCGGAATCCCACATTTAGAACGGTGAGTTCACAAGGTAACATTGTGAGGAAACGAGGCGGTGGTGACCCACGACGTTGCATCACCTTAATTGCACTTCCCTGAAAATTTAATATCTCTGCGGTTCGTTCGAGGAGAGAAGAAAGATGCTCGTGGAAAATAAACTTACACTTGGGTCCATTTTTACGCGCAGTTAGAATCGTTCAACCTAAATTCTACTTTCCCAGCAGCCAGCCTAAATTTTCAGTTATTTTAAATTTCAAAATAGAATTGATACGATCGGAACAAAAATTAAAAAGCCAATTAGTAACTCTTCCTAATTTTCTGTCAACCAGTCTAAACTATTACAGTAAATATTCGATCTAAGAAAAACGAATATCTCTTCCGCCGCGATTAGTTTTTATAGATTCGGCAACCCCCACTATCGCGCTCCGATCGAGAACAGGTTCGGACAGGCCGACTTGCGCTGGCCGGCCGGGTGGGGGTAGCCGATTTTACGTCATCGAATCCGACCCACCCGGCCGGCCAGCACGAGGCCTGTCCGGACCTGACCCGGGTAGCTGATCTACGTCATCGACTCTCGGAGCACATTTCTCCCTATGTGGTGTTCATTGCACTTCTCTGAAAAATTGAATGTCTGCGGAAGTGGGCTCGTTCGAGTTCGCAAAAAGGAACCATCGCGGGCATTAGGCTGCTATGGGTGCAACAAAAGGGACTTGGCCAAAAAAAAAAAGAAAGAAGCTCGCAGAAAATAAACTTACACCATTAGAGGGGTTCTGTGCGTGTTCTGTGTGTGCATGCGAAGTACGCATTCACGGATATTCGCGGAGCACCAGGGGCTTTTCCAGAAAGATACACTCACCATAAAAGAACTGCTTTATTCCGAGGAATCGGACGCGGAATCCAAGCAAAAGTGAAGTCGAGTTTGAATGAAAACGGAACTGGAACGTTCACTTAAAGATAAAAACGTGGAATCAACGTGCTGTAAAGTCCCGCCGAGACTTATTTGTTGCGGGAGAAGAATCGCTGTTTGCGATTCTACGCGGCACAAGCCACCATGACCAGATTTATTTCCACGTAACAGCCTCGGGCCGGCTATTACTGCGAAAATTAGATGGCGATGTTTATATTGTACGTAGAACCTGGCCCCGTCGATGCTTTCCATCGCAGAAAAAATAATAACCGCACCGAAAAAAAAAACGGAGTTCCACGGTTTGTTTGACGGATGAACCGCGTGCGGAACCGTGCTTTAGGTGGAATTCCACCGAGCAGTCAAAGAAAAGGGAACAATTACGCGCATATTTCTAGATAATACTTGTCGTCGGTGAAAATTACAAAGCCCGCAGAAAATAAAATCGTCGAGAATTTGAATACCAGACTTCAGATTTTGAATATGTGCGATTTAAAGCAGTGGACAGATTAAAAGAACTCGAAAATACCAATGTGTTAGTTATGATTAAAACCATAAAAAAAAAGAATGAAACTGTTATTTGGCTCCTGTTTTTTTATAATTGATGCAGACATAGTGTACGCGTTAGGAAAATGGGCTAATATTTGCAAGTAGGCGAACAAATGATTTCGATGGATGACTTTGTTTGAGAACGTCAGCAGTGTTAATAGCGGAATAAATAAATCGATAATAGGATGAGCGACGGGACCGTAATGAATTCTATTTTCCGCGTATAAGCAATCGGAATGACGTCATAACAGCGCGATTAGCATAATTACAGGAGGATACAAATCGACGGTAAAAGTATGTAATTAGTCTAGCCGAAACGATCGATCAAATAAACAGATACAGCGGCAACGAACACCCGATATACACAATTTTATACAATGTACTACCTACTTATTGTATATAGATTTCATTACTCGAGAAACTAACAATTCCCAATTAATTCCGATCCATAACTCCATGCATCCGCGATAAGCACCGGCCGTAATAGGCAAGTGACAATATTAAAGCTAACAATTTTCCATCAGGTCGAACGTATGAATGTTGTACAATCAAATAGATTCTATAGCGTGTACCGCACAATACATTAACAATGCTAATAGAGGGGCCCTTCACAGTATGAATGCATTATTCAGTCATTACCAGTGCGCCAATTTGACATACAGCTACGCGGCCCATGTCATGTCTCATTCGTTCGGCCACCATATCATCCGCCTGGAATTACGCTCGTGTACACATGCTGCCTGGATCATTTTTGCGGACTGTAATTTGATTGATGTTGCGTTATTAAAACGTACTTCAATTACGGCTATTCATGTTATAAAACGGCAGCTGGGCTCTCGCCGATCGGGGCTCACAACACTGTCGTCGTCCCATTCTACACGACTTCCGAGGCCCGATAAATTTTCCTCAATTAGCTTCCGCGCGATGAAATCATCCATTAACCTGTCGCGTGAAAACGAAAAATCGCCGATCGGAATCGCTGATTACGCCTCATTAAAATCGGTCAAGCTTGTTACGCACAAAACTGCTGTCCCTGAGAATTAACAGGCAGGGGACGCGTAATCAAAATTTTGTACAACGTTTACGAGATACAGGAGCCAAGCTGAAATTTTATTCTTTCATTAATGACTTCGATAAGACGGATAATATCGATGTTCTTACAGTCTTTTAATCTTTGTAGCTTTACACATTGCACCTACCCATTTCTACCATAAGTGACTTCATTAAACCGAATATATGATACATTGATATTTTTTAAGTTTTTAATCTTTGTACCATTTAAAATGGCGCCTACTGATTTCTGCCATAAGTGCATAATTATTATGATGGTCACAAAGTCTTTTTACATTTTCCTTTTTGGTCTATTGATCGCATTATTTGCGTATATTAAAACAAAATAGTGGTACACATAAATTAAATACATAAATGAAAGTACATTCTATTAATTTCACTTAAACATTAAAAAAAATGAGAACAAATTCTCTAGCCAACTTCACATTATCAAAAAGATGAATTTCTATGATGATAGCAGAATCATATTTGTACCCCACGCACAAATGTATAATTAGTTGATGAAGGCTGAAAAATGAATGAATAGTCGCATAAAATATGGCTAGCTGCGGCTGCATATAAATAAATATTAAAGTTGAACGAACACATGGCGCTCCCAGAGGATTACGTATTAATGGGTCAGATTATTAGATTTCATAATTTGGACAGAATGAGAGCGTATACATAGTTTAGTGTTTCAGGGAAGTATGTTCGGAGAAGATAACCGGGAATAAAATGAGAGTCCGGTTTGAGAATGTGTTTGTAGAATTTTAAGGAGTTCACCGGCATTAAGAAGAATAGGGTCACGGGAGAAACCTGTTTCGTCCAAACGCCATAAACTCGGATTGGAATTTGGTCGCGTGTGCAGGTAACAGGTTGACTTTAGACCCCGCGGCCCGCTTGAATAAAACAGTTCTTTTTCGTGAGGACGAATGTGCATCAACGTCGGAATGCCTATACCTGCACGATTACGTTGCCGATGCGATCACACGAAACAATTATTACTTCTGTTCCAAATACCTGCTACTCAGATTATTTTTAAAATATACAATTCAGCAAGAATATTCGTGCGGTGCATATAAAAAATTTTTTTTTTCTTAATTAAATTATTTTGGAACATGGTACATTTCCTTACAATAACTTATACATTTTTGTATCCTTAATATATTGGGCAAGACCGACGATATGCTTCACAGAACCTAACGTCCTTCAGGTTGATTTTCAAGGTCAATTAACTCCCTTTAATAAACATGAAATGATTTTCAAATGACCTTGAAAATCGACCTCAAGGTCGATTTCAAGGACGCCATCAAGTGCATCACTCTGAACTGTACAACTCTGGATCTAGCACTTCTTTCAGAAACTTTAAGAAACAATTAGCCACAAACGTTTCCATCTCCAGAGGTTGAGGGGTGCTTTCTGCCCCTAAAAAGCGTATTTACCCGAAACAAAAAAACACGTATTTAATATTTTTGGGTGTTTAATAAGTACGTTAAATTTCATTCGAAGCAGTGAGTATCGGTTGGTTAGTGTTACTTGTTAGAGGTCTGGGTAAGCTTAAATAAAAAAAAACCTAACAGATTTGATCTTGCTTCGTTTGTAAATTTTTTAAATAATTCTTGCAATATCAAAAATACATCAGGTGTTACCTTCGAACGGTCGTTTCTCAAAAGTAGCATCGAAGCAGCATCACTGAAAATACATAACTGATCATAACTGAAAAAAGTTTGCCCCCATTCTCCATAAAACGAGCCATCGACGGAAGTTCTCAAAAGCTCACAGAATTAATTTAACTTCGTCATTGGTGTCCTGAAATTTCGTCCGTCCTTAAGGAAAGCAGGTGTTGTCACCGAAAATAAATCGCATTTCGCGGTAAAAGTAAACGAAGCTGCATCATCCGGTGGTCGGCTATCCAGTAAATTTTAATTGAAAGTATTTATTCGCGCCGAATAAATTTACGGCTAATTTGAGGTCGCCGCGCGGATTCCGTAGTCGGCCTGTACAAGCAGCGAGATCCGAAAGCAATTAAGGCTCGGAGAGAAGTACGAGAAGAAGGACGAAAGAGCAGTGCATAAGTCGTGGAAAAGTTTCGAAAGAGGCTCGGCTCGGCTCGGATGATGTAGGCGGCAGGGGGTTGATTCCCTCGGAAGGCACTCGCAAACCTTCGCGGAACCACTGTTTCAACCGAGACGATTTGCGAAGGCGAGAGGGGGGTCTGAGCGGTTTGGTAAATCAAGCGTGGTGTAACGTATGCACATACGTTCCGCAGGATATCGCGAAAGTGTGGTTGTAGGGAGAATAGCATGGTCGTCGGTTGGTTGGTTGGTCGGTTGTGTCGTCGTGTTGCCCGATGAAATTTACGTTCGACGATACGACGCGGCGCGGCGGCATGGCAGGCTTCGTCGAGGTTATCGATTATACGAAAGGTGAGTTAATTGTCACCGTTCCTCCTCTTCCTCATCGTTCCTCCGTTCAGTGCGCGGTTTTGTTCCACGGTAGCAACCTTTAATTGCGTTCTTGCCGCGATTTCGCGAAACGGGACGGCGGAATGAACCGTTTGAAACCTCGTGGGTGAACAGGAAGGGACTTTCAGCCAAAGAAACGAGTGCGATCGCATAAAAGGACTTGGGCTATATTGTTCCGAGACTAAAGGGAGACAGAGAGAAAGAGAGTTAGAGAGAGAGAGAGAGAGAGAGAGAGAGAGAGATGCAAGCAGGCTTTATCCACGATCAACGATTTCCTAGAGCAACGACTTCACCGGTGTCTGAGCGCGGCAAACCCACGCGGCGCGCAGGCTCGCTGTAAGAAACTGATGAACGTGGAAAGCAACGGTAATGACAATCAGGGAGAGCGGTAGTGCCATTATACGAGGGGCCTCCTCGCTCCTCAGACACGCAAGTGTCTCACGACCTTGTACGAACACCTTCCTTTAATCGTTTTTCATTTCCACTTTTCTTATCATCCTGCATTCAAGCCACTGCGCCGCCGCGTCGCGCCGCATCGCGCCGCGCTCTGTTACAGCACAGCAACCCTCATTCGAACGAATTACAGCTCGCCGCTCCGGTTAGACCGCCATTCTACGCGACTTTAATAACTCATTGGGAGATACCGGGGCTCTTTAAAGACACGAGAGACGGGATATAGAGAGAAAGACTCACTCTCTTCCCCCGTTGAGTTATGAAGTTGGACAACCGGAGAGAGTTAGGCCGCTGCGCAAACACGCACGTCTATTTTGTCGTGTGATTTCCACCCGATTAAAGACCACGGCTATTACCGGGGATAACGCCGCCGGCATTCGGGGAATCCATATCCACGTCAGCCAATCGCCGATCGATGATTGGCCGATTAACTTTTTACCAGTGAGCCGCGAATTAAATCGACCATTTTCCTTTTAACCCCGCGGCGCGTGCTGTAATTAGAAGGTATCGGTGATAGAAGATGTGCCTCCTGCTTCTGATTATGTTGATTGCACTGTAAATAGTATTGTCGGGTTGTAAGTGCGTTAAATTAGTACGTCAATTTTTTATTTTGAAAAAAGTTTCAGCAAAATGTTTTATGTCGAAGCTTTACTATCATTGCTGCGTGTGGGTTGTAATTATGTCGATACGATTAGAACAAAAATATTTTGGGTCCAGTTTGACCCATGGTTAGAATCGTTCGACCTAAATTTCAATTTTCTAGTAGCCAGTCTAAATTGATGCTCACATTAAATTCAATATGATGTAGGTTTAGAAACGCATAAAAGAAAATTGCTTGTACACGAAGACTTGGAATCTTCATGGAAAATAGAAAACATTCTGCATAAATTCCGCAAAATAGTAGACAGAAAATATTGAAAATAACACACCGATTCAGCTGAATTCTCCACATTCGAAATTATACCCACTCATTTCATCCAAAACACATAAAATCGACACCCTAGCCACGAGCGTTCGCCTCCGAGGGGCCCAAAGAAATCACCGATCGCACTGGACGCTAAAATCCCATAAAAATTCAATAATGTACCGGTGCCTGCCGAAGAATTCCGTGAAATCGCATTACCGCAAGAGGCAGCAAATTTCAAGCGGTTTAAACGGCCATACAGACGCCTCATTACCGCCCATGAAGTAAAGAGAAATCGAAACGTGGCATTTGAGATTTTTCCGAAACCGGCGCCCATAAGAACTGATCCTCTTCAGGCTCGTCGGAGGTCTATTGAAAAACGACCGGGCGGCCGCGGGATCCGTGCGTAGCCTCATTGCTGCAAATTCCCGTCATTTGAGCGGAAGACCCGATAACGCACGGTTGCGAAGGGTAGCAATCCTCTCGCGGGTAGATACCACGACCGTAGCGCAGCACCATCGTTCTATCGATTCGGAAGCACCCTGTCAGGAGCACACATGGTAGACATCCGAAAGATAGGCTGCTGGCAAGAACGGTCTTATTCGATCATAGCGTGTAGAATATCCTGTGTATGGGATCAAAATCCATATGCAGTTCTCTTGAAAATGGTAAAACAGCAACGATCAGTGGTTCGACCCTTTTGATGCCGACGACGACTACATATAATATAGAGTTACGTTCCGAACAGATTATTTATATTTCCATCGGCTGTGCTGTGGCTTGATAATGCGTTAGCATTGTGCGATTTCGCTAATCAACCGCAGTCCCGTCTTTAATGTGGCGACGCGATTGTTACACCCTGTATATACCAAGATTTATGAAAATGGAAAATCGGGAGTGACAGTTGAGCAGATCGTTACGAGCGCCCGCGACAAACACGTCGGTCGTACAAATGTGGTTATCCGTGTGCCAAATTCGATTAATAAATCCGTTAAATCCTGTTATGGCTCTTCCTTACAATAATATCATAAATATCTATAAAATCATTTAATTTTATCATGTAATAGCACATGTATATTAATAAATTCTAATAAAGTTGGTACGTGTCGCTTACGGTAACACGTTCGCGAGGAAAGCAGCCGAATCGAACGGGTCCAAGCGAGAAAATCACGCGAGTGCGATACCGGCGAACTGGCGTGGGCCAGCGTTTATGCAAATAAAGCATTCTCGGCGGGCGTTAGGCGAGCTTGCGGATCGCTATGCCGCTCCCCGGCTTGCGACAAGATCTTTTATCGTGATTAAGCACACGAGTCGCGACGCGTCACCTCCGCTGTACGGTCGCGATAAGAGGCCGAGAGCGGTTCCTCGGGAGACAGCAAAACCAGAAACGTCACGGCACGGCATACAACTTGAGTAGGACAACGAAAGAGAGCTGCGAGCAAGGTGGATACGAAAGGAAGGGGCGGCTGAGAGCCAACAACGTAGGGTCACTATCAATCTCTCCACGACATTCTCTCGGAGGACGCGTGAGGGGGGTGGGGGGGGAGGAAAACAGGAGAGGCAAGACAAAGAAGGAGTGAGAGAGAGAGAGAGCGAGTGGGGTAGGGGACGTTCCCGGCGTAATACGACCAAAGTTTAATTACCACATTACTTTGGTACGCTTTATCCATCTCATCCCGGGCGTTCATCCTTCTTCCGTTGAATCCATCAGCAGTCAAGATGCTTGATTACGAAACAGAGAGAGGGAGATGGAAGGGGAGGTGGGGGGAGGGGGGGATCGGAGGGCGTCGAAGCAAATAGCCTCTTCTCGAAATTCTATACACTATTTTCCTTGAAGTTCATCCTCGAGGCTCAATCACCCCACTACCTTGACGGGTTCGTGATCGCGGGCCTCTACGTGCACGCCAAGGTAACCGCTTCTTTTCTCTGTCCTTATCGTTTGCCACCGTTCTATCTAATGGCCGCGCAGCGCGCAGTCCACCTTTATTTCGTTCCAGCCAATCCCCTCCTAAGTGTTTCTCCTTCTAACAGTATCCGTGAACACGTAACATCTATAGATGGTAGTGGGCAGCCACTTAGAGGCGCGGAGCGTAACCACGCATAAACCAGTTTCCTGGTTATCCGACTCCCCGCATTTTCCTGGTCGACGCACCGCGCGTCGAACCCGTACGGAACGTACCATTAACGGAGGCTCCGCACGATTCCGCTGCGATTGGTGATCACCGGCAGCCAGGATAGAGAAAACCGGTGGTGGTGTGCCGATGTGCCGATGCCGATGCCGATGTGCCGATGCCGATGTGCCGATCCCCGATGGCCGATGCTTCAGAGAGAAAGAGAGAAAGAGCGAGAGAGAGAGAGAGAGAGAGAGTCGCGATGCCGATGCTGATCCTGATGCCGAGACGACGCCGCCACCGTTGCTGCTGCTGCTGCTTGCCGCCAAGGATGAAAAGATGCTCTCTTAAAAGGCCCCCGGTGGATCGTTTTAAACGCGACGACTGCCAGACCCCGTCTACGTCATGACAACGAGCATCGAATAATTACGTAACGAGCTATGTGCTTTCTTCTTCTTCTCCATCTTCTTCTTCGTCGTCAGCGGCGTCTGCGTCTTCTTCTGATGCTCCCGCGTCTGGTTCTTTCTTTCTTCTTCTTCTTCGGCTGGCAGACGTTGCTAGTAGGGACTGCGATTGCAAGACGCTCCTGGGAAGACGAAGACGTTAACGGATTGATTGGTATGCGTCCGATACAACGCCGCGGCAGACTGGCTAGCTTATTTTGTGTACCTAAAGACAACTTGATTAACCTAGTCCAGGTGCAAACAACACCGGAAAACGGCATTCGGATTCGATGATCCTGGGGGACTTGGTGTTAGGGGATTTCGCGAGATTTGCTGAATCTTGCATGAGAGGAGCTGGTAATGTGTTTATTGGCGGTTACGTGGATTCGAGAGAAGGCATTGCTTTTTCACGTTCAGGTTCGACGAATTTTGCTGTGCTTCCATGTACATCGCACATGTAAATCAAGGGTGTACTTCCGAAAACCCATACCTCCGATGTTTCTTATACTCTGGATTCTTACGTATTTTGACGTGCTGATTACGAATATGATAGTGAAAATTGGCGCAAATGTTATTTTCATAGCGGAAACCGTGAAATAAAACCATAAAAATCATAGTTTTTTCCATTTATTTCAGTCAATAATGGGAATTTTGAAAAATACTTCAGATAAAAGTTGTAGGTCTCATCAAAATACACATTTTATGTTGTATTGATTTTTGTTATAAAGATAATACTTTCTGAGAAGCCACTCTCGATTTCAATGTCCTTTACATATGTTATGAGGGACATGACCCTGAGTAACTTTTCCTTATAACTTAATCGGCCCTTAGTCAGGCCGGCCCGACCACGCATACGAAAATCCAGGACTAGTCTTTCAAGATTGAAAGCTCACCCAATACATGACCAGAGTGAAATCGTTTTTCTCAAAAACTATTGTTTTTATGATAAAATCAATAAGACATAAAATGTGTATTTCGATAAGAGCTACAACTTTTATTTGGAGTATTTTTCAAAATTACCATTATTTACGGAAATAAATGGAAAAAAATTATGATCTTTATGGTTTTTTCATGGTTTCCGCTATGAAAATAACATTTTCGCCAATTTTCACTATCATATTCGTAATCAGCACGTCAAAATACGTAAGAATCCAGAGTATTAAAAAAATCGGAGGTATGGGCTTTTCGGAAGTTTATCATAAATCAATGTAACACATTATTATAAAAACCCCAATGACCAAAACAATAAACTGCAACGTTAAAAACAGTAGATGAATATTAATCACAACCATTCAGTAGGAGCGATTAGTAATTCAAAGTTAAATATTATCTTTAATACGAATGTAAATCCAGATCGTACAACTCGCTCTGTATCGCCGTAAAAGCGTCTAATAAATCAGACCCGCGGAATTTATGTATTCTCGGAATCGTCGAATATGCAGTAAATTAAACGCGGCAATAATCCCGAATTATTACTTTAAGTTGATACTATTTTGATTTGTAACTTAATGAAACAGGTAATGGGTGGCATGAATCAAAGTATAATTACAGGCTGCAAAAATGAGTAGTGCAAAAATCTGAATATGCATGAACATTCGTTGGTTTAATGTATTATAGCGAGTACCCTCGGGGATGATGGGTGTCGTGCCGATAAATTAGGAGAGCTTCCTCGATCGTAAAAGACTGTCGACGCGAAACAATTAGGCACGAGAGAAAACTGTTAATGGAGAATATGAGTTTGAGGAGAGATCGGCGAGAAGTCACGAGATCGAGTCGAGCTTCTCAGTATCGTAGACGGAACTGAGTGATAACCTTTGGCAATTTAGTACCAGCATTCGGAGGAGAGGCTTTCTCTTGCCCTTTCACGCGATAAACTGGTACAAATTAAATCAGCATGAGAGGATTTTCTTCGGGACGCAAACAACGTTCATAAATTTCAATGGATCAAAGGGGGCGAGTGTACATCACACGGGCCGGAGAAGGCATTCGAGCACACTCTTATAATCGTCTGCATAACTTTGAGAATCCGTTTGACCGAGAACCAGTATCGAGAACAGCCTTACGCCGTTATGCGATAAGTCGCGTGCCCATTAAACGTTCGCACCAGTGATTCGTACGTTTCGTTTGTTGTGTGCTGCGCCTGTACGGGAATCACGGTTACGGGCAAACTGATCCCAAGCAATAAATTAAAAGATCTCGCGTTGAATTACGATGCCACCAGTGTCGGGAATTTATTTTTCCACGGTTCTAACGTATTCTAGAATTACTCGAGCGTCTTTGAATACGTCGCCCACTAATCGACCGGGGATTTTATGGTTTTGTACGAAAACTGAATAGAGAGAGTACGAGACTGTTTAAGAAAAATTCAGAGTTACAATTGTTAAGAGGAGAAATTAATTTTCTAGTTTCGTGCAATTGACACAGAAAATTCCTATCCTCGGTTTGAGAAGAGAAATAAATATCTACCGAGCTATCGTTTCTAGCAATTGGCACGGAAAATTTCTATTTTTCATAAAGACCCGCAGTTTGTTCATGGGTATCCGGGTGATTAGCTAATTCAGGTAAACAGTCTACTTATACTGCATATTTATAATAATTTTTTAACAATATTGGTATTAGTAAGACAATAAAAGTGAACTGTTTTTTAATAGTACCCCAGAATGCAATTCCTGTGTGCATTTTCGACCAACTTCCTCTGTAGCAACATTTAAACCGTCCTGTATTAATAAACACTGACCAGGTCACTCGACGATAACATTTATGGAACAAAATAATAAATTGACGAAAGAACCGTAACGTGTCCGAGAGATATTTCGGTCATATCCGCAAGCCATGTAGGTATTCGTATACTTTTGGACGGTACTGTAATTCGAACGCGTCGGTGGTAATGGTAATAGGATCACTGGCACCGTTCAGTAAGTCGTTTAAAAATGGGCGCGACTTGAATAATCCCGTTACCGAGCCAGGCAAATGAAAAATCCGCAGCGTCCTATTGTAAAAACCGAATCGTCGATAGAGGAAACTGTTCGCAGCGGAGGTTAAAAGAATACTAAACTTATAGACCCCAGGAAATAGATTAATTGGAAGTGATTGAAGAAGTTAGCGTCCCGAGTTTAAGTGCCTCCATTGATCGCCATGGTAATTGAGTTTGACGAAATTCTTTAGATGTCGTTAAACAATGATCTTTAAATTGTCTCAAGATATATAAAGTCGCTTTTACAATTGAAACTCCTCGGTAATGAATCGCTCAATAATTCACTGAATACTTGACTGAAAATGCGATAAAGTTTCAACTCGCTTTCTGTTTTCGTAGCAATGAGATTTAGGGAGAGGTTTAATCGTCATCACTCAGAACAATTTTTTGGCAATCGTCATCGTCGGAAATAGTAAAAAGTGTTCTAACGTTTGATCATGCTATTTAAATTTTTTTTATAATTTTCAACGGTAGACTATTATTTTATATTCGATACAGAAGCGAAAGAAGTCTTGGTAATTGAGTTTGACGAAATTATTTGGATATAGTTAAAAATTAGATATAAAGTCGCATTAAAATTCGATTGAAATTTCTCGGTGACGAATGGACGTCGTTGATTGAAAATGCGATATAATTTTTACTCTTTTTGTTTCGTGGTAACGAGATAGATTCTTCTCCGAGGGGACAAGAAATTATATTTATCGACGCAAGAGAAAACCTTTGTCGTTGTAGATTTCGACTAGCTGGAACGGAAGACGCAAGCGCCGCTATTTCCATTCGAAATTACCGTCGCAAGTTCAGTTCAATTTGCGTAAGGTAATACGATTTACATTGGCTGTTAGTGTCGGTTTTGTGGCCAGTAAAGCGAGTCAATAGTAGTAGTACATCTGTAGTACTCAACTGTCATTATACGATGCCTTATTTACGCTGACCTCGTTGTATTAGGCGAGCACGAGCACTATAATCGTCTAAACGAGATTAAATTCTACGAAAAAATAACTATCGTTTTAATTCAAACCGTTTCTCCATTTCTTGCAAAGATACTCACATACGTATCATACCACGTACATCTAATTTACATAATTATCACTGATAAAACACTTGCGAAACAGATTGCGCTAATTATGCGTTGGGTCTAATCCGCATACGGGACCTTAACGATTATTTAAAATCGTCTGATATTATCAGTCCCCGTGCGATAAAATACCACAGATTATATCTTAAGCAACCGCAGTGCACCGACCACTGCAACGCAACATCACCTAATAAAACTAATTGCGTTAATTGCACATTAATTGAGTTGTTAACCGCAGCACGAATTTTTCGTTTCTTGCGACATTCAAAGCGCAGTAAAATGTCACTAGGTTACCACGGGGATTATCTATAATGCGCGCAGTTATTACCGGTCTCCTGAAATTAATGCATTCACGGTCTTCCCACGAATCTCAATAATGTAATAAATTTAATAAAGCACGTTAGCGGGAACACAATAAAATCTCTGCCACGGTAAACAACTTCCTGGCCAATTACCTACAAATTAACTTGTCGGGTAATAAATTCGAAGGAACTTCCTAGATTCGCGGTTTTTCGCCAGACAAATTTTGGGAAAAATTATATCATACCAGCATTATAATATTGTGTCAGACCCGTGATAAATATTTTAAACACAATCTACCAAATATGTACAGTGACTCCCATTAATATTCGAACGCTCTTAAAAACACGATAACTGTTTCAATATTCGACCATACAACTTGAATTTTTTTGAGAAGTTAGAACGATCGGTATTGTTACGTAACGTGAAAAGAATTTTTGAAAACATTGCAATTGGTCGGAATTGCAGAGAAAATACTAAAAGTTATATTTTACAACTTTTTTATGTGGGCTCATATTGAAAATGTAGAAAACACGTTTCGTAGATCTGTATCAATTAAACGTATTCTGAAAATTTCATTAAAATCGGTCAACGTTGCAATGAGCTAAAAATTGCAATTTTTCACGATTTTCGGCCTCTAACTGCAATAAATCGAAGTATTCGTATATCTTTCGATGCCTATCGTTTTTTCCCACATCAACCGATTTCGATGAAACTTTTACAATGCATATAACTGGCACAGATCTATAAAACAAATTTTTTAAATTTTCTATATGGACCCACATAAAAAAGTTGTTGAAAGCAATTTTTAGAATTTTCTCTATAATTCCAACAAATTGAAATTTTTTCAAAAATTCTTTTCACGTTACGTAACAATACCGATTGTTCTAACTTCCCTAAAAAATCCAAGTTGTATGGTCGACTACTAAAAAAGTTATCGTCTTTTTAAGAGTGTCCGAATATTAATGGAAGTCACTGTACGTATTTAATTTCATGCGGCTGAATGATCGAACTAAAGAATAATTGCGCAAGTATTAGAAAAATTGTTGACGATTTTCGCGGGTTCGAGTGATACTCCAGCGAGTGGAGAATTCGGGTTCACGAGGTCACGCGGAATCGGTTCGCAGCTGTGTGGAAAGACTGTAGTCTTACTTTCCGTAAAGGACACTCGTTTTCGCTGATTGCGGCTCATCCGAGCGAGACGCGGGGGGTGTAACCGATCGGTTTGCGTCGGTAGTGGTGGTTTAATAGCGTCGTGTTTGCATCCGAGGGTATACAATCGACGGGACGCGACACAGCGGTGGCGCGCGCGCCCGTGAGTTTATAAGAAACGAGTCCGTAAGACACGCATCAGCAGATCAAACGACACGTCTAAGGGGCCATTGGGTCGATCGGTACTCAAGGGCGAACGAATAGCGGCCGCTCGTAAATCGACGAAGACTACCACGACGACAAAACGGTCGTTTCCTTGCGAAATTCCGCGGCAGAAGATTGCCGATTGCGATTGAACCCGATGAGACATCCAGGCACCGTTATTCCGGCATGGTGACGCGATGGTATGGGCACCTGGTACGAGCGTGTGCTTACGTCTCTCTTCCTCTCTTTCTCCTTCTCTTTTGCTTGCCCGGTGTGTGCCCGGGCCCGTTTCGCCTCCTCGCTCCTTCTACGTCGAACAGAGCTCTAAGCACCGCGTGAATCGACCGAGTTTACGTTCAGAGGGACACCACCGCCCGGTTAGGTCACACTGTTCACACATGTACAAAATTTCTCTCTTTTTGGGAGCCAGCGTTCGTTCACTCTTCTTCACTTCCCGTTTCTCGTCAAGGACGGTTGATGGATTTTTACAGACAAATTTTGGAAAATAAACTGTTAGGAAAAATTCACTTCATCCGGTAATGGCTTCGACGAATGAGAAACAAAGTGCTATTCAACTTCAATTAATACTACTGCTACGCAGGGTGTCACAACTGATTTTGACATTTGGTTTACGCGTCACTATTATCATATGTAGCACTCATATATTTTTAGTGATTTTTTAATGGTTTCGAGGCGGGCATATTGTGAGTTTGTTTGTAGGTGGACGCATGAAGGTCGTGAGAAGGTCAACCTTGTTCTTTCAAATAGAATCATATATTTTTCAATTAACTGGATGCAGCTCGATATTCTCTATAAAGAGTATAAAAAGTATTGGCCAATGTAAAAAATTATTCGGCAGATCGAACGAATCAGAAACTACATACAGCTTAATTTTGAACGATCGTTGGCGATTTCGACGGGTTTTAGCGATCCAGAGCGCACTAGGCATCGCGTGAATCGAGATTACGTGCAGAGGGACACCATCGCCCCGGCTAGGTCACACTGTTCACACATGTACTAAATTTTTCTCTTTTTAGGATCCCGGCTCCCTCTCCTTTCTCCTCCTTTTCTCTTTTCCAACCGATCTCTTCTCTTCTCCGTCTCGCATTCTCGTTTTCTGTTCCACCTTTCCTCTATACTCGTCTCATCCGCTCTGCTATACGTATGTACAACCGACGCGATACCTATTATTTACCCGATACGCATCATTTGCCAGAAATTTCGAATCCACCGGCATTGCTTAATGACATACCGTGATCGGTCATCGTTCCGTTTATCCTGTTTTTCTTCGGGAACATGTTTTTGCTTTTGTGTACACTGGCGTGTAATTTCGCGGTAATTCTGGAACCACGCCGGCCAATTATTCTTCCAGTTAACACAATTCCATCGGCAGCGTAGTATCTGCTCGGTACGCCGCGCCGCCGTATGCGCGGCACACGCGTACGATTTCATTAGACAACCTCCCTCCCCCTGCCCCCCCTGCCCCCCACGCCGCGCGCGTAATTCGCCGAGCATTTTCGGAAACGTTCGATTCAATTATGAAACGATTATGGAACGCTTCAAGGCGAGGATGATTGCCTGCGAATTGCGCTGAAGGTTTTAGGCTCGAAAGCATTTCGACTCGGGTAGCGCGAGTTCTTCCGAGGTGATTTAACCCCGTGAAATCCGGACCGCAAAAATTGGATTCGTTTGAAGCAATTTTATTTAATTAAGGCGAGAACTTCGACGTTGAAGTTTCAGACAGCAATTACTAGACTGTGGATTTGATGGATTTAGGACGAAGACGACTAGTTGTAATTTGGAATGGTTGAAGAATTGAAAAAAAATTTTATTGAAGGAAGAAAAAAATTGCTAAATGGCTCTTGATTCTTGGAACAGAACATTTTTGTATTATACGTGCGATCTAGCTATTGTTGTAGTCATTCTTTCGTTAGAAAATTTGAATCTACTCGTTGTATCAGTGTCAATGTTTAAATCTGAACGAACCGAGACTGTCACCCAATTAGGCGACGCTGTTGTTAAAGTGTGAATGCACTTTCATTTACTGGAAGAAATATCAGTCTTGTTAGGGATTCTGGGAAGACTACAATCAAGATTTGAGATTCCAGTGGGTTTAGAATAACTAGAGATCCTCATCTACGATTTTCAAAGAAAAAATTCTATCTATCGTAACATAATATTTCTTATCGGTTACACACCTAGAGCTGATCCTAATCATCATGTCACAAGTGTTAAGATTAACTTAGCACCGCTATAGTAGGAAGAACAATTTTATTCGTTCTACCCTAATTATTAAAATTATATTTTTTTCAATGGATAACGATTAAATGAATTTACTTTTTTTTAATTAAAAATGATTTATTCAAATCACTCATTAGAACAAACATCGCGTAAATTCTAAATAAATCGAATCACGTCATTGTTGTAACCCAACACAGTCATTTTTAACGCACAGTGCTAAATTAAAGCCAAGCAGCGAATGAGGAAACTTGCTCGGGACAATGACCTCTGTAACACACGTTGAGGTCATTGAAATCGGCGAAGTGGCCCCTCATTTACAAAATTACGCAAAGTTCCCAGAACAGAAAAGTATCTTAAAAACCCAATCTTCATTATTCATGCTTGTGAAAAGGATTACGTCAATACAAAATCTAAAATATGATATCATCTTAATGTGTGAAGTTTTCGCCAACTGGTGGGACCTGAGGAGGTCGGAGACCTTAAAACTTTAGTAACCAGTAATTTTAGTTCCCGCATATTTACCGTAATTTTTAAACCTCAATACGTAGCCCCAAACAAAAAATAGCTTTAATAATAGGGATCTGTAGAACATTAAAAAGTACTTAGTTTGAAAAATAACAGTAACGTATTTACGAAGATTTTTAGACATTTTTGTCATAATATATGTCCAAAAAAAATACACCGACTGTTAATATTTTGAATGCGACATCGATCATACATTTTTTTCCCAAACTTGAAAATCAATTTTACAACAATCTAAGAAAACCGAATTTTAGAAAAATCTAGTGAGAGGAAAGTGTAAGAGTATTATAAAAATCATTGTTATAAATAAAAAGTCTGGAACCCGTCACGGTAACGGGCCCCTAGTCCTACTCTAGAAAAAGACGTTACCAGCCTAAAAAAAAAGTTTGCATAATCAGAATCTCGCAAAGCCACGTCCAAAATTCCCCGGAGCCTCTCGCGGCGTAACAGGTGCAGCGCGTCGCAGATCGCATTCGTGCATCGCCCGGCAGGAAATAATATCCGAAACCGTCGGTTGCGAGTCGGAAGTGATTCAGCGTGTCGCGTGTTATTCGCGGCGACATTGCGACAGGTAGAGTTCGACGCGACGACGCGACGGTCTCGACGCAATTCGAGTCGGTTGGGCTCGCCTCGGCAACGATGCCACCGATTCGCGACTCGTCGCGACTCTTCTTGGCGGGGCCGGTGTCCCGGTGGCAGAATAAATTTCGTGGGTGTACGCCGCGGCAAGGTTACATCAGTTGTGTTGGTGGGGCCCGAAACACCGTTGCTTCTGGCTAAGAATAGCATTCCAGCCAATCGTCTGGAAGTACGTGAACGAAATTCAGGTCTATCGGTAACGTCGACCTGCCGAGTGGCTCGGATAGGTAGTGGGAGGTAGGAGGAAGGGAGTCCAGAAGCCGGTAGGTAGAAGGTAGAGTTGGTGGAGAGGGAGAGGGGGGAGGGGTAGAAGGAAGGGGAGGGGGCTTAGAGGGGAAGGTGAAGAGGAATACTCATGATTTCGATAAGTGTACAGGTGAAGGGGGAAGGTGATAGCAGGGGGGGAGGGGGCAAGAATTCGGATAGAGACAGTGGACAGGGCCTAGCGAGGCCAGGCATGGAAAGAGGTTGGCTTGTTTTCAATGGTGTCGTACTTGCGATCGAATTATGCGTACCGTTCTGTCCTCCTTAGTCGGCAGCGGTCCCACTGCCCCCTACCCCCTTCTACCGATCGGTCGAGGAAGAAACGTGCGCCGCGACTCAGCCAGGTGTATCCAGTGCCTAAGAGCCAGCCGGTCGACGTCGTTATACCCTGCAGCGCGGTGCCTCGCGAGGTGCGTATTATCATTGCAAATCGGCCGCCGATTTCCGTGCTGGATCCATCGAGAACCGTACGCGCGTGTGCGATCGACAAAAGTCAATTGGTCTATCTGGCGCGCGCTGTGCTTCGTTGGTGCGCACCCGGTTATTTTTTTGGCCCTCCCCGAATTTTCGGTATTTTGTGATCGGTGATCGGTGATCCCGCCCGGGACTCCGCTTCGAGGCGATCGGTTTTTGTGAGGAGACGTCCTTCGGTAGGATAACGCAGCCCGGACACAGGGAAATTTGGAAGAACCGTCCTCGTTCCAGGACCGAGCCGATTTCAGAAAGGTACGATCGTTGACTCTGTTTTTGGGACTGATGCACTTGATGACGGTGGAACACTGTTCTCACTGAAAACTGAATGGAAATTCGGTATTGGGTGGGTTATTTTATCGTGGACTGAGATTTTTGGATATTTCGACACTTACGTCGTTCTGGTTTTTGGGACCGATAACGATTCGTTGGTGGTACTATTTTCTACAGATAAAGAGAAACTGATTGTGCACGAGCATCGGATTCGTGATTATTTTAATTTATCGTGGAATCAAGTTTACAGAAATTCAGTTTTTAATAGACGCTTACGTTGATCCCATTTATGGGACCAATTTGTTGGTGATTTTCGTCGTTTGGTAAAGTGAAATTGATGGTACATGACTAAAAGATTTTTAGTTGTTTTATTTCTCTGTAGATTCCAATTTTCAGAAATTCAAGTTTTGATAGGTATGTTTGTGGACTTGGTTTTTGGGACCAATGTCGATTTGTGGTCCTTAAGTTCTTGGTAGTTCGACCTTGGTTGCAAAACTTCGCTTACGACAAATTTGATTTTTGTCAGTTTATTGGTTAGACTTTTTGAGCCTGATGCAGATTTTCAATGCAAGTTGCAGCATCGATGAAATCATTTTCACTTTCTTCCGATCTCTGGATTCTTGATTGTTCATTTTGAACGAGGGCCCTCATTTGTGTTTAGTTTAATTTGTATTGGTTGAGTGTTTGGGACTGATGCCAATCTTTTATACAAGTTACAGTATCAATAATATTATTTTCATGTTCTTGTGAGCCCTAGATTCTTGTGATTTTCATAAAATTTCATTTTTGGCAGATCATGAATTAATTTTTTGGGACTAACACCGGACCATTAGTAATATTTTTTCATTCACCTTTGATTGGTGTAATTTACCTAGAACTTTCATTTTCGTCAAATTTAATTTTTGACGATTTATCCATTCATTATTGGGCCTGATACTAAATATTATTCCTTTACGAATCTTGAGTTCTCGAGCCCATTCTGAAAAATGGCAATCCAGATGAGAATTATGACGGACTTCGTACCCAACGAATCTAATTTTTGACACTTCAGGAGATAATTTTCTGGGCTCCACACCTGTACCACCATCTAAGTGGCAAACACAAACTTCACAATTGTCTCTGTTCATACCCGCCCGCTTCACCACGAAAACGGAATTTCAGTGGAAAATTTCCATCGATTGTCCACTTTACCCATCCCATGCCATCAAATCAAATCGAAAATCCGTTTGAGAATCTCGACTCGATTGTGCGAGATTCAATTTCTGCGACTCATCTGTCACATTCCTGGGTCCTAGAATCGCGCTGCAAGTGGCGGCGTCGATGATATTTTCCAGCGGACAAGGGAAACCGATGATGTCCCGGGGTCCTTGGTCGTTTTATTTCGCCGCGGACACGCAGGAATTTGTGCAAATTTGCTACTTGAGCTTTTGTTCGTTCCATCGAACCGTGAATATACAGACTCTCGAACGCGGTCGTAGCAGTGTCTGGTCCGGGCCAGTGTGCGCGCCCCGCCGGTTGTTATTTAGTTTCGCGCGTTAGAAAACAACGTGACAGGAATAAAGGCCAGCGTGCGGTACGGTCGTATTTTCGCGCTCGCATTTTTTCCCCCGGCCGTTTTCGACTGGAAAACGGTGAACGGTTAAAGTTCCTATTCACCGCGGCCGAAAAAATTTGTACATACGTCCCCGTTCCGTATTGGACGTTCATAAAACGCGGCACGACCGTGCTAAGAGAATTGTTCGGCCCGGTTGTCAGCGGACTCGGTATGTAGACCGAACGTCTCTCTTTCGTTATTCAAGGCGCGCGCTCGTAGAAGCACGTTCTTCTACAGTGACAGATTTCAGACAATGTTCTCATTTTATTATTATTACACGTAGCAGACCGCAAAACTAGGTTATTTACGTCCGAACTCGAATGTACTGGTTCCGTTGCCCGGAATCGTGAATTCGTCCAACATTTGTATTCCCGGGCCGAAGTCGCTTTCGTACGTCAGATATAATGGTTTTGTTTGACCAGAACTTTGTTCTTCATCTTACACGTTTATTCCCCCTTTTTTTTGGAACATCGAGATGTTGTGCTATTGCCTGAAGTCGATACTTGTTTGAACTTTCCGGAGTGACCGAAAAGTGATTTGGATTGTTAGGTATGCGATTCTGTCAAAGATTTCATGTTATTTAGTTGTACGAATCTTATATTATCTTACAACAATGAAGTAGAAGACAATTTTTTAGTAGCATCGATTTGCTACATCTAGAAATTGCATCAATATCGCATGTAAATGTGTACCCTCCAAAATGCATAACATGATACAAATAATGAGAATATTGGGTTCATTACATTGCATTTGTAAACAATTCGCAATAAAGGCGGATTGATTGAAATTGTTATTGTAATTCGATCTACGTGCTCTAACACGGTATCGCTTGGAAATGAAAACTTTGAAGTAATTGTTATGATGTGTTTAATACGTGCGTGGATTTTAATGTGTTCGAAACAGCTTTCAGCGAAGATAAACATGTATACAAAATTTGTATAACGGGATTCTAAAGAATTTTCTTTTCCTTTTAACAGAAAAAAACCGAATAAGTGTTCTCATTTTTATGTTAATAAGTGTGCTTACGAGTGACAGTGTGCATGTTGATAATAAGACGTTAAACCGGTTCAAGAGCATAAAGGAAGTTCTTCAAAATTTTTAGAAATATCTAACTATAAACTATAAAATTCTAACTATTTTAAATGCGAAGTTATCTTAAGATTGACACTAGAGGTATGGAATAAATAAAGTGACATGTTTATAATTTTGTATAACAGCGATAAAAGTGTGCTTGTTGTTGTGAATATTTTAAAAAATATTTAACTCTTTACCTATCAGATGTGCTCGAATAAAAAAGTTTATGTAATCATTTTTCATAGAAAGATTTTTGCAACACCAATAATTGGTGATGTTAGTAAAAACCGCGGTTAATTCCTGATTTCGAAAGTTGTTCGATTTTCGAGCTAATCAATCAATAACGTCGAAAAATATGTAAAACTTCAGCCTAACCACTCTGCTTTTTTGCTTTAATCTTACATTGGACATTTTCGGAGCCAAGTACAATTATTATTAAAAAGTGAATCGCGAGTTTCTTCGAACGCCTGTAACAGCGTTAATTTTACGTATTTGTTCATATTGGAATACGGGTATATGAAATCATACTCTGAATATAAAATATAAAAATAGAATTTCTGGAAAATCGTTCTGGAAAAACGGACGACGATCTAAGAAACAATTGAGACTTGAGGGTCCCATGACGCGGACAGCATAGATACAATGTATCATTCGAAAGTTCTCGAAAGACAAAAGCAATAGAATATCCTACTAAATAATAGTAGATTATATTTGTCAATTTGTTTCTTAAATAAATTCCATGCTATATAAACCTTATATGGTTTAAAGCAATAATAAATAATAATTATATAAATTCGAACAGTTCAAATTCAAACGAACCTTTTCGCACGCACATTCGACAACCAGTCCGTGCTTAAAGAAACAGCGAAAGAGCAAAAAAATCGAATTGTTGACATTAAAAAAGCAGAATAGCCCTAGTTAAATAATCTGAGAAAACCTCGAAGAGACCGAACCGCAAACTGACCCGGATCCCGTTCTGTTCACAGATAAGGTTGCGCGGCGACAGGTGTATCGGCATGATGACAAGGGAGTTGCTGAGGACGTTGCTGTTGGTGCAGGCGATCTTGAGGTTGGGTCACGTGGCGTGCGCTGAGTCGACGCACGCTGCCGACGAACAGCAACACCAACAGCCGCTGCAGCAACAGCAACAGCAGCAGTCAGCGCCGTCGGGTCTTTCTGGGCCGGATTACACTGGTCCATCCGCCGGTTCCGACGATTGCGACCCAGAAATGGTGGGCTTCGAGCTAGTGACCGGTTACGTGTACACCGCGCCGACGAACATGCTCGACTCCATACCAGGAATTCTGATGCTCACCGAGTGCCTGGAGACCTGTCAGGCGAACGACTCCTGCCAGGCGGTCAACTACGAGACGGGCCTGTGCGTGCTGTTCAGCTCGAACGCGGACAGCAACCCAGGTAAGACCGAGATTGAATCGTTATCGTATTCGCGCGCGAATAAACGTTAGGAGAGCGCGCGAGCCGAACCGATCCGAACCGATCCGATCCTATCCGATCCGATCCACCGATATTCCCAGCTAGAAACGTCAACGGATTCAGCAGACTAAGAGACCCAGCAACGTTTTGCTTCGGTTGCTGGCTAGGCTGTTCGCTGCCGATCAGTCTTTCCGTACCGACGTCGGTGGACACTGAACGGTGCCACGCATCCGGGGATCGTACATATATGTATGTTCCACCGGCCGAATAAGGGAATTCCATGAAGCGTGTAAGCGTTCCGCGGAATGATTAAATGGCCAGGACGATGGGTAAAATAGACGTGTGTCGCTCCTCGTCGTACCCGAGTGCCGCAGCCCAGAGACGCGCGCTCGCGCGCTCGCGTAGCTTTATACCGCACGTGAGTCGCCTCGTTGAAAGCGTAACGGGTTCCCATGCCGATATTCGGTCGGTCTTATAATCTCTGTTCGATTGGGTGGGAAGCGGTCGACCAAGAATTTCGAGAATCTGGAACGCAACCATTCTGTACGGTACAATTCCGCACTATCGAGATGCTCCCCCCATGTCGCGTCGCGTCGCCTTCTTACAGTCTGTCCACGCTTCCTGTTGCTTTACAGAACGCCCTAACGACATCCTGAAGCGATACTCCAACCTGCTCCAGGATCGTTACGCGGCGATTACGACCCGCGACACCCATTTTGCGTTACAGTGACCGATGGACGAGTCTTTAGGTTTTTGTGCCACGAATACGCGTTCGAAATCGTTTTTGTCTTCGTCACTCTCGATTTTTGAGAAATTTTATTTTCGACGATGTGTGCTTTTATAATATTTTTATGAGAACACTTGGACGCGATTGAACAATGTTTGAGGAGAGCCACGGATCTTTATTACATCACTTTTTTTGTCGATCATTTTTTAATTTGTCTCGAAAATTTCAGGTTTCAGACAAAATCTAACTACTGCAAATAGAGTATTATAGAACATCATAGAATATCACAATGTAGATCGTTTTCATCCGGAAACAGTAAAAAGTTTTTGTCAACACTTAACACTGTGCAATTATACAGTGACAAATTGATTATTTTTTGAACTCTGCAACATCTCTGTAAAATTTTTCTTCTTTTTCGACCAAAGAATTTGTCTATTGCAGTTTTGTCTTAATGATTAACTGAACAATTGACTATTTAACTTTATTATAAACTTATAGAACACGTATATAAAATGTTCATCGCCTCAAGGCGCCCTTCGTGTAACTAACTGAAAAATGTTTTAATCAATAACAAAACAAACGTTCCTATGCGAACTCCATGCTCGCTTGTCTCTCGCACCTCAGAAGTGGGGGAACAGGTAATGCTCTCTTATGTTCGTTCAATATGCATGTACATACACAAACACGTCTTTATTTTCTAAAAATTTTAATAGATTAAGATCAACCAATTCTTCTAACGTTTCCACTGTTTTGCATTTCGCTTGTCCGATTTTTATTACGAACGCATAAATAAAATAAATAAATCTGCTGCAGCGTAAAAGCGTGCAGAGAAACGCACAAAGAGAATCATAAAATTCTAAGGTCAAAATGCAATTCTCTGGATCACGGTACGAATAAATGGCGCGCCAAGAGGTTTAAATTTGACAAACGCAGTAGACTCGGTCCATTTCCAGATATTACATGAACCGTAAAGTTCTTTTTCGAGAAATATTCTTAACAGCAGCAATTCGTTACGAGCGTTCCAGTTATAATTGTTTCGAAAAGAATTTGATTCACTCCGCGAGCAAATGTTCTGTCTCGCGCCGTTGCATATCCCGTGTTGCGTTTGTGCCCGCACGCGTTTGATAAAATTCCCTAGTTTCTACGGTGCCTGTCGCTGGTATGCATGTATACGATCGTTATTAATCGTCCATTTCACGGATTATACAGCGAAGCGTAGCGTAATCCGTGTTTGTCGATTGTATCGCAATATACCGTGTATCGATCGCGTACGAAAAATGCGCCACTTTCCCGAACATCGAAAAGCTGGTCTCCTTGAAACGTTTCGCACATCCGAGTTCTACAATTTTGTGCCCGCGTCTCTCTCGTTGCAAATATCGCAATCGAATTCTGCGCTATAACAGTGGACAAAAGTTTATTGTTAGCCAACGGAGTCCGTTTTTTTTTGACAAACAGTCGCGAAACGGTCCAATTTAAATCTGCGGCAGCAGAGTTTATGGTGCACTCTCTCGGTGCTAACTTTTTTTCGGCATTTAATTCCATCGAACCGGAGAAAATGTCGCGAATTTTTCGGCACGGTAGACGACAATCCGCGATTTCCCTGTTCCACTCTCGCGCACAAAGAAATTCCTCGGCCGATAAGTCGAGCGGATAAATGGTCCTCGATTTAGCTCGTCAATAAGTTTCTCTCTCGCGGAGTATTTAATGCTGCCCGATTCGCAATCGCTTTGCACGCTATCTGTCTTCGATCCGAGAGAATCTTATTTGAATTTTCGCGAGGGAGCGGGCGACGAGTTCGCGGTTGATTTTCCTACCCGCGAAACGTCGCGGAAAAATATCGAGAGCCAGAAGATTTGTCAAGCGGTCCTCGACCTACTCTTTCGTCGCGGTTCGAGGCGTTCGATTCAAGACGATTTTAAGCTATTTCGGCCACGAGCGCCGCGCCGCGCCGCGCCGCCCGGATTACGTGTTAAAGTTTCACAGTGCAGTCACACGTTTTCGCAGTCTCTAGCAGAGATTCTGGAAAAATCGCGTCTCGAATTCTCGCGCTGCGAATTCGACGTTCCGTCACTTCGTTAATTTCGTGTGAAAAAACATTTTTTCCTTGTAAAGATAATTCTGAAATGTCACTTGAAAGGCTGCTTAATCTCAAAATGTCGGCCAATTTTTCAATACATATTCCAAACCAAAATCACATTTCTCATAGCTATGAAAAAATTATCAGCTTATGGTAGCATCATAGAACGTCGATCAAAGCCCTTCAACCTTGAAAAGTCGATCATTTTCCAAAACGAATTGAAAACGTCCGATTAAACCAAACGAGCTCGGTTTTCCGGGGCAGAATCGAATTCGAACAACGCGTTTGTGTTAATTAAACCCGAACAATGCGAAATTTAATTTTCTCGTGCGAGCGCTTTTGTTTTACATTTTGATAATTGAATCAAATTTTTAGCGACACTTCGTTAGAACGTCCAACGATTGACAAATCGGACCTCGGGTTTGATCGGCTTTTGAAGCAAGTTTGTAATAATTAATATCCGGAAGATCTTGAGCTGCTTCGCGAAATAAATGGCTCTTTGCGGATCGGAATTTATTGCGTCTCGATCGCATCTTTGTCGAGATGGATCGCGAGCAGCGGCGGGTCGATGTAAATTCGCGGGGAACTTGGAACATGATCGAATTCGCTGCTAACCGCGGGAGTAACTGCGAAACTTTCTGCGGCCGTTACAGCAACGGGAAGTTTTATCTGATTTGGTTGGCCGGGGTAGATTAAAAATGCTATTTGCTGCAAAAGTTACGGGGCGGGTTCCCGTTAGAGTCGCTCGCTCGCTCGCTCGTTCGCTCGCGCGAGCGCGCGCGCGCGCGTGCACGCGGCGAAAGGTTCATTCGCCCACAATATGGCAGGAACGTCGAAACTCCGATCCCGAACAATTAAGCACGGCCAGGAACACAACGCAACAGCGCTAGAATGACGGGTTCACACGCAACGTGTACAGCAACAGTTAAGATACAAGATAATTACTGTAGAACAAAGATGCATCGTAATAATCTTATTCTCGCGGCCGCCACGCATGAACTTTAATGTACCGTGGGGGGATGGTTAATTGCAAAAAAATAAATGTCCCCCGAATTACGTGGAAGCGTTAAATCATCCTGGATTCCTTCCTGAAGCCGGAAGTTTCTCAGCGTTCCTTGACATTTAAATATTTAACCAGGAATTACACACTATTTTCCTAATTAGAGTTCCATTATGGCGTACATTCTGAGCGCGATTTAGTGTACGCCGATATAATCGGTTTGGACTTCGTGTGATTCCCTGTTATTAATTTAAATGGAATGATTCCGGTGGCTTGCGCGGAACGCGGAAGAACGGAGACACGGAAAATGTTAATAAATTATTCATGGATGTATCTGATGCGAAGGAAATTAGGGAAATGTGCTCGGAAAATTCACAGAAAGTGAAAGTTTGGGATACTGTCGGTCACCCTTAAGTGAAATATTTCATATTCGTCTCTATCAAAATGGTAAATAAATGTAGCGAGATGGTTAAATTTCATTGTGATCCAGAAATAGTTATCAATAGTTACACACTAAATAATGATTAGCATACATTTGAGTGGTGTCACATCAACCCCAACAGTTAGGGGTTAAAAAGATATTATTTGACTGATCGTCATATTTTCAAAAATATCTGCTTCGTTTAAAAATCACAAAAAAAGTTCATTTCATTTTTAACCCCTTGCCCTACAATAACGTGTCAGACTCGTGATGAAGATTCTGAACAGAGTCAAATAAATCTGTATGTTATTAATTTCCTTTAAATCGAGATGAAATTCTATTTTGGTTTTGTTAATGTACAGTTATTGGAGAGCATGTATAGATATACAAAAAGTTGTAATCACTGAAACCGTAAAATATATCGTAAGGCAAGTGGTTAAAAAAGAAAATTTAATACAAATATTTCAAGTTTAGCTAGTAGAAATAAATATAGAGAATACGGATTAGATCGACTACACTGTACAACTACGATCTGTAGGTTCGTTGTTCGGTTCGACAAAGTAGATTCGACGCGATGCCGACTGTCGGGTGGTTACAAAGATTTTATTGGATACAGCACGGCGCCAAGGATAATCTTTGGATCAGCATCGAGTCTGTTAATGATTGCCGGGTATAACGAGCACCGGCAAAATTTCCGGCGGCATTAACAATGAAGCACGAGAGAGATTTTCATTAGCGGAGGCAACCTTACGTCGAGACTGCTCCAGATGCATTTTTATCAAATTCCATGTACGAAAATCTTCGCTGGAACAATACACTGTAACGATCACGTGCATTGTCAGGGCAACTCGACCGCGCGCTGGTTCCTCATGAATAATGGATACTGGTATAAGTAAGTGTAATGAGAAATGCACTAATTGAATCTTCCGGGGTGTAATTAATATAAACTATGCGTTCGTGGCTGGCCGACTCGTGAGCATTAATTACATGGTAAATAAGTTAGCACATCTATAGAAAAACGGTGCCTAGTCCCAGCCGTAGATCTCGTGCGATTACGCCCGTTATTGTTCCAGCTTGTTCATCTGCCAGTACCGAACTTGTTTTGTTCGGTGCCTATCCGGGGATCGAGTCGCGTATCTTCCTCTGCGCGTCAATCACTAGGATGCGGATCTTTATGCATTTATGTGTGGCTTCTAAAGAAATTTTTATAATATTCGACAGAATTTGGCACGATTTTTATTTATTTCAGTTCTACAAAGGCTACTAACACTGAAAATAAGATTTTATCCAATTCCAGTTTCTTAAGATTCTCACATACCATTTCACTGATCTGCAACTTGGTACTTTTGCGCGAAAGTGTATTTTATTACCAACGAAAACGAACGTTGCCACTCAAATTTAGAAAATCATTGATGAACTTTACGATTGTCTGCCCAAGCTTTTGGTACTTGTTATACTTCCTTATTAAGCGGCTTCGGGGATATTTTGTCACGATTATTTTTGTACACGTTCGTCTCGTTCGTTCGAAAGCACTCGTGGACGGTTCGAAGCGTGTTATGACGTTTTCTATAGCGCTCCCTAGGCACTTGATCCCCGGCACTTATTACATCGCTACATTATTCGTCTGCGACGAGTCAAGAAAATTTCAGCGTGCTCTCGAAATTCGTAATATCGCTGTCTGCAGCAAGTTTCCGCCGTCGACGCGACTGAGTTCGGAATTGAATTTAAACAATCGGCGAAAAGGGACGGAGCATGGCGCGGCGGCGGGAGAGGGCACACTTTTACAACAATGAAACCCAATTTCCGCTGTTCCTGCCCCATGAGTTTCTCCCCTCTCTCCCTTCCCTTTGAAACGCGTTCGAGGATGCAGCGTTCTGCAAGGAATGGAATTATTCAAAAAGTTGCGTTCACTTTCCCGAAGTACATAAATTTCCGAAGTTTCGGGTCGAGCGCAACGGGTCACGGTTACGAAAACATCGCGGAATCGCATCAACAAACGATCAACTCGGCCCCGCGCTTTTATTCATATACCTAGACCGTTCCCGGTGTTCCCTCGTTGTTTGAAAAATAACGCGAGCAAACCGGAAATAGCTCGAGCCCCGCCGGGCATTGTTTGGTGTCAATTCCACTATGCCGCCTCACTTTCGAATAATATTCCTTTTCGGCCGTTTAATTAAAGCTAGTTTTCTCTTTCTATTTCCGTTCCGAGCGCTAGACGAATTTATACGACTCTGAAATTTCGATATTTTTTTCGACATTTATCACGGCGACGTCAGTTTTCGCGAGTACGGACACTCCACAAGTTTCGAATAATAATTCCAACCCTTTCTACTCGACTTTTCCCTCCGAGATAACACTGAAACCACACTTTAAACCAAATTATTAAATGCCTGTGGGTAATAAACTCTAAAAAGGTAATTTTTTATGTCCAAGGTCATTTGAAGGTCATCGCGATTCAGGCATTTTCGGATGTATTTCATCCTTTACAAGATACAATATAAAAAAAATACACGATTCCCGACACAAAATTCCGATGACCTTGAAAAAACTGGAAAAAAGAATGACCAAACAAAAGTCTTTTTTGCGCGATAGTACTCTTTCGAAACGATTTAAATTATTGTCAACGCCTCTGTAAAAGTAGTTAAAGATTGATTCGACTCCTGCACCTCGTAATTAAAAACATTTTCGTTCGGCTGGTAGTTACGCACGATGAGCTTGAATCGCTTCGTTCGTACGCATTCTAAATAATAAAATCCTCGAGCGAAGAAGCGAAACGGCGCTCGCTTTACGTTTCCGCGAACAACAGCAGAAAAACACGATCGCTGGGAGGAATGCACACGGTTCAATAATTGGTGTAACTTGAACAGTGCATCCGGATGCGATGCACTCTAACGAAGAAGAGTCACACCGCAAGCCTGGTAGCCGGTCGCGGACGAGATCGATCGAGAGAAAGAGAGGGGAACGTCAGAAAAATTGATTCTCGAAGCACGTGCAGAGCGGCGATGATCGGCCGAGATCGAAAAAGAGAGGAGAGAGAGAGAGAGAGAAAAAAAAACGAGGAGACGAAGAGAGCCCGTAGCGGTCAGGTTAAAGTATAGTGGGGAAATAGGTGAGGCAGCGAACATGCAAAATATTCGAGGCACCTTGGCCGATCATTTACCGCAAACTTCTCGAGTTATCGAGTTGACGTGCAGGTATACCTGCTCCTGACAGCTTGACGTCTGCAAAGTACTCTTTGCTTCTTTTAACAACACCTCTACCAGGGTCTCTCCCACTCCTTCCCTCTCTCTCTCTCTCTCTCTCTCTCTCTCTCGTCTTGCTGCCACTCCCTTCAACAATTTCTACACACGAAGGATCGTATAAATAGGCCAGCGGCGAACGAAAGTCGGATGCGCCACAGCTGGATTTTAAGGATAATTACGTGAAATTGGGCGTGCGCTGTAAAATCGATCATGTCAAGCTTACTTGCCTCCACGGTATTTGATCAGTTCGGTGGGAAAAAAAAAGAGAAGAAGATCCGCCCGGCAAAAAGGGTGGCATGAAACAGGAGAAAGAAAACCGAGAGACGATATCGAAGATCGGCCAATCACGGTCCCGGTTCGACGACGAGACGGACATCGTCACGGTTTGATGGCTTCCTGACACGAGCTTCCTGTATCAATGTACCACGAGCAAAACGTCGCCTTTTCACCGTTGTTGCGCACCATTATCGGCGTAACGCGACTAATCGATCGTTATGAATGTTTTTGGACCCCGTGGCAGCGTCGTTAATCGTCACTTCCTGCTACCGTATACGAGAGAGGTCCTTTTTGCTGGCGAGAAAGCAAGTCGATACCCTTATGTTCGACACGATTGGTTCCGTTCTGTTTTAGAACCGTTTAGACATTCTATTGGCAGAGCGAGGCGGTGGAGCTGGTTGAAAAGAAATTTTAGTGAGCTATGGTAAATAGTTAATTGTAGGGGGTATTTTTGCTCGTTTCTCCTCGAGTTCATTAGGCATTACTGCCATTTTTGTTCGTTTTTAGTTGTTCGTCTATTTGAGTAGCACTTGCAACGTCCATTTATGTGGTTCATAAATAGATTAAATGGTCGATATCTGCAAGAAATAATTTTAAAATATTCAAAATAAATAAATGAGTAGAAAATCAATTTAAACTTGACAAACTGATATTGATAAATTCTTGGAGTCCACATTGATCAATTCTGAATAGCATAATTTTCAAGACACAGTAGCCAAACAGAAATCTCATTTTCCCCTTAATAATTTGCTAAGATGAAACTGATACATTGACGTTCTTAAATTCTTTTAATTTACCTGCTACTTTAAATCGCACCTGCTCATTGATCAATTCTTGTAGTCCACATTGATCAATTCTGAATTGCACGATTTTCAAGAAACAGTAGCCAAACAGAAATCTCATTTTCCCCTTAATAATTTGCTAAGATGAAACTGATACTTTAGCTACTTTAAATCGCACCTGCTAATTTTTTTCATAAATCCGTAAAATCTACTAATTGACACAATGAACAGCGTGTTCGACGAAAGTAGGATAAAGTTGGAAACGGTAGGTATCGTCGTGTCAGCGTGTTTGTTTACAACGGTAAAACGAAATGATCGGTAAACAGATACAAGAGAAAAATTTCGTTCGAATGTTCCGCTAAAGGTACAGCTACCTCGATCAGGAATGCTGTGCGTTGAATATTTGTTTCTCGCAAAGCAGTACGGAGTGGTAGGTTCGCAGGCCCCGTGTACCCGTGGATCATGATCGACGATGGGACAATGACGATATAGCATGAGCGTCACGATCATGGAATTTCTGTACCTGGGCTCCGTTACTGAATGATAGGATCGTCTTACGGCGACCTGAGTACCGTCTACTTACCATTCCTTCTCATTCGTCTGCTAGCCGTCTCTCCTCTCCGTGTTCGTTGTTCCCAAAGAACCACTTACAATTAGTGGATGCCACTATGGGACGCTGCCGGTAATTAGGCTCCGCATAATATATTCCCGGTACCACGCGAAGATAAATGATTTTTCCTTCCTTTCCTCCGTCTCTTTGTTACACCTACACCGCCTCTGCTACTCCGTTACTGTGAACTTTTGCGTTTCCTATCCGCTTCCGCGACTAATCTTCCGCTTTCTGCTCTGCTGGAAACCCGTTGACACAGAAATTGATTAACGCTGCACCATCGGTTGAATGACCAATTTTGTGGATTTTTCTACCCACCCATCGTGGAAAACAAATAGTTTGTCTATGTATCAATCTTTTCCGAGTCACGATTATTTCCCATATACACGACTGGACATTGAATTCAGAGAAACGGTAGATTCGCCAGAGATTCCAATAATTTCTTAATATTCCACCAATCTTTAAATAAATATGTTCGATCGCTAACGTTTAATTTAACCGATAACTTCCAATCATCAAAATCCTCTTCAAACACACTGTCGGTCTAGATTTTTTATCCGACGAAGAAAAAATATATTATTCTTTGAGAATTTAATGAAACTCGGTTCGCCAAATGAAATACAAATACTTCATGCAGTCGTGACCAAAATTTCTACTACTGGATTACCAGTGCTGCAGAACGAGTCGCATAATTTTGTAATCAAAATTATACGTTTAGAAAATTCAAGTTGAGCTTCATGTTTTAATGAAAATTTGTTCAATTAATTAATTCGATAATCTAATAATCCTATGTTGACAAATTCTGAAATATTTCACAGAGTCGCACAGATTGGTTAGTTGTTCAGGCTTAACATATACAGGGTGTTCGCGCTATTACTAGTCAGCGTTTTTCTTATAAATAGTAAATATTAGGAAAAAAGTAGAACTGTTTTTTATACGCAACACAATGGCGTATGTAATTTTTTTGTGTTTACACTATTTCGTTAGATATGAAGGTGACCATCAATTTTTCAAACGAAATGCTGCATATTTTTTGATATCACATGAAACCGTGTGTTTAGAAGAATTCATCCGTATACTGCACAGTGACCTTCAGGGTCATGCAAGGTCAGAAATAGAAGAAACATTTTGTATGCTTCCATACCAGCGTGTTTACAAGTATTCCTTATTCATACGAATAAGACGATGTTTTGGTATGAAATATACAAAATGTTTCTTTCAGTTCTGACCTTGCATGACCTTTGAAGGTCACTGTTCAATATACGGATGAATTCGTCTAGACACACGCTTTCACGTGACAAAAAAAATATACAGCATTCCATTTTAAAAATTGAAGGTCACCTTCATATCTAACGAAATAGTATAAACACAAAACAAATCACATACGACATTGTGTTTCTACTTTCATTTTTTCCTAATATTTACTATTTACAAGAAAAACGCTGGCTAGTAATAGCGTGAACACTGGCAATGATCAGCGAAGCACACGACCCACAAAACCGCTGACTTAGAGCAAAACGCATCGGTGGAAGGTGCATAGGTGCGCGTCGATCAACAACTTTTCGGAACCGCGCGTTAGAAGCGTCGCGTCGTCGGCGAGTACATTCTCTTTCGACGGGCGTTCATGATTCCGCTTTCACCGGTAGACGATTCTTTTCAGCAGCTTGTGTACAGCCTCGACAAAGGAGACAAAGGGAGGCGGCGGCAGCCCCGCGCATAGTCTTCGTGCCGGCTCACGGTTGCTCAGATATGTATATCCACTCGAGGCGTTCGAGCGTTGCCAGCGAGTCATTTTTCACTCTTATCGTTTGCCCTTTTATTTAAAACGCGAATCGAGTGGGCTCTCCGGCCGTGTATAAAGAGAGCAAAAGCCACCAGCAGCTCGCGCACGTTGATGCGAACGAGAAGAAGGGGAAGCGTAGCGTCTCTTCCTAGCGGGCTCGATCGAGAAAATCGCGACGGTATCGCGGATGAAAGTTTCTAACGATATAGGTGGTGGCTAAGTAGCCTCGAGAAGTGGCCCGGGTCCCTGGTCTGAAGTTTCGCCCCCTCCGCCCGCTCTGATGGGAGCCGTGCAACGGACCAGGCCCGATACCAACTTGGCGGCCTGTGTCCGAAAGATTTAAAGTTTGTTGCGCATACTTTCGGTATTACGGGATTTTGATGCCGCGCTGCACGAAAAAGGAAAAACCTCGGGGGCACCGGACGCACTCGTGGGAAATTGATTATTAAACGTTTCGAGGCTCGGCCATTGTTGAATAACTGATGCTATACTCCGGCGCTAGAGCATCGAGTAACCACCGCCCACGGCTTTCTCTCTTTCGCTCTGTGATCATCTCGCACGTGAAATTAATTCTCCGATTTAATGGAATTGCATCAAGTTACCAGCGGATTTCTGCTACCGTAATTTATGATCGTTATTTGGAAAACTGAAACCGGCGATCTGAATCTATGTCGTCCTACCTCCATTCGCAGCACGCGCACACGTACACCGACAATATTTGACCGGTTTGCCGCGGTTTCGTGATATTTTTACAAAAATTGGCTTGAAACACGTTTTCGTGTAACGGACATGGGTAATTTAATCTAAAAAGAGTCGAGAGAATTGCTTTAACTAGACAGCGGATCTTTATGCTAACGTGTTCCGCATCGATCATGAGAAGCGAGAGTTAAATAAAAATTGATGTGGTCCCTTAATAATTTTGATACAGCGAAAACAAAATCTCTGTGGTCCTTCCTGAATTCTCGACAGCCACGTACACATACACGTACACGTAAAATATTTGGCGGCTCACTTTGCCGCGGTTTCAGCTTTTCCGCGTTAACTGGTCTCCTCGGCTAGAAGGCTCGGTCGGTGCACGCGACAGAAAATTCCGGGGGCGAAGGTGGTTGTTTAGATTCGAGCGAAATTTTTGCGGGAACCGGTCAACGGAACAGACGGCCGGCAATTATGGAGAACGATGCAAATATCGGTGAAGCCCCGGGAGCAGAGAGCGGCGACCGGCAACACCGCGTAAAATAACAAACGGCGCTGCCGAAGAATGAAAGTTTTTCGTGCGAGCTCCAATTTTTCGAAGGAAAAACAATATCGAAAACTCTGCCCAACCATGAAGTGTATTTACCTGAACCCGTTCTCGTTGCTTTTTCGATTATTCTCACACAACGGAAAGGGGGGGGGGGTGGAGGGGGCGGCCGTCAGACAGGGGTTTCCGCCCAAGTAATTCTTCGGCGCAGCTTTTATTACCCTGTTCCTGGATTATTTCGATTCACGGATTAGCTACGGCCCGACATATTGAACCGTAAACTGCCGACGGATTTTTCTGAACGAAATTTTTCTGTTACCCCGCGGATTTTGTTCGCTCGCCGAACTGAAAAGAAATTGCTATTCAATGAACTTTCTAAGCTAGTAACAAAATCTTGAACTTTTTGTCATATTGATAGTCGTGTAAGTTAGAATTCGTCTTGTTGATTTTAATGACCTTGGAATACGTTATGTAGGTCGAGAAGTCCACCGTCATAGTTCTCGGTGGCTTTAAAGTACGTCATGAAGGTCAATGTCTGGAATAATAATTGTATAGGGTAGTCGTGTAGGTTAGGATCCAGCTTGTTGATGTTAGTGACCTTGGAATACATTGTGAAGGTCAAAGTTTTAAAACCTCTCTCCAACTTCTCAGGAAGAATGTGTTGGACGTCTCCAAGATTGTGTTACAATTTGCACGTTAATTCCAAGTCTGGGAATAAACCGCGATTAGTCGAATCGAGAACACAAAATCCGGAGAAATTCAGGATGTGTTTACAACAGCGAGAATCGCATCGTGCAAAATGGAAAATCCTGTTGGAAAAACGTGACAAATGTTCGAATAAAAGGAGCGCTAAACACGCGTGATCCTGGCGGGTAAGCTTATTTGCAATTAAAACACACCGATTTTATCCGGGCGTGTTGGAGATACGAGCTCATCACGGGCCAATTATATAAATCCGGGGCAACGTAATCGGTAAATAAAACGCGAATAATATACCTAATAAAGATTCATTCTCGACGCGCAAATATCTCCTCGGTGGCTGCGTTTTCCGTGTTGCAGCTTCAGGGTGCTGCCGCCGCCGCGCCGCGCTGCGCCGCACCGGTGCAGTCTCGTAAAAACGCATTCCGCCGTAGCAATTGTACAGAACGAAAGCTCTCGGGAGGAATCACAGAAGCGTTAACGAAAGATCGAGGAAATGATTTCACGATCTGATTGTCCGGTTATTTACTGTCACCCGCCACGTTACGTCGCCGGGTTATTCACCATCGAACGGATAACGGGGCCTGGTCGCATACCAGCGGCCGCATCGCTGCAACACCATAATGCTGCACGTGCGGAACGCCAGGGCCCGATGCATAATAACGATTTCCATATAAAACGAAAAGGCACCTCTCTCTGTCTCTCCCGCCGCGCTACGCCGCGCTACGCCGCGCCGCGCCATGGGGGAGAACGCTCTCTCGCCCCATTAATGAGCGATATTAACATTTTCATACGCCCGATCGAAAGCTACCTTTTCGGCCTTTGAAGAGGACGACTCTCATCTCCGGATCCGCGAATGCTAATCGAGTGTTCGCCCACGCTATTATTCGCTGGAATTCTCTGGATAATAATAGTACATTGCTTCTGTTGTGTTTAACAAAAAACTAGTTTCTGCCCTATTCACCCTATTTAATCATGTGCGAAAATTCTGAGAAACATATGTAAAATACCCACGTACATATACTGCAATTAATGCGGATTTTTAAGTTGAAAATCCTGGTTGTAAGAAATCAAAAACCAGAAATATGCAGATTCTCCATCGAATTTCAAGTGCGACATCATTTATATTTTTACAGTATCAGTGTGTATATGTATTATTCATGAATTTTGTCAAAATTGATATCAAATTGTCTGAAAAGTTAGGTTCCGAAGTACAAAAATTGTTCTGTACAAAGAGAGAAACAATTTAACGAAAATGATTTCGACGCTGGGTTCGATCAGAAAATACACTGAGATTTACGTTTCGATCTACATTGAGATCATCCTCGGAATCGAGTGATTGCGTCTGTAACAAACAGATCTCAATGTAGATCGAAACGTAAATCGATAAATTTTTGCGAATAGGCTTCTCAGTGTATTTTCTGATCGAACTCAGCGCCGAAAACATTTTCGATTAAATTTTTATACAGTTACGATCGATATTTCAAACCAAAATTTCATAAAGAGAGATTTCTCTTCGTTTAACAACGAAGTTCTCGATTTTTGTTGACGAGTTGCTTGAAAAGCGTACGACACCGAATTTCAACCGATTGCCCTCGGCTGTTTCCGCTAAGGTATGAATATGTAACTGGTTCGGATAGCGCGCCTTTGACCGACTGACTGTACCGTTAATGTTGCAGGCGAACCGTGGTAACGCTGCCATTCCGTTCGCGCGCGATTCCCTCCGCGAAAGCACGAACAACGCTCGCGAAGAGCTCTCGCGAAAATTGATGGATCGGATCTTCGTCGCGTCGGTCGGTGCGTAGATCTTCCCCGACGAAAAAGATTGCTTACAGCCCGCGCGGCGCAACTTTATTGAGCTGATGGGAAAATAATGAGGGCAATCGTCGGCGCCGCGAGGCGAACCGATTCAATCGGCTCTCTCGCGTTTCTTTCCATGAAAATGGCGTTAAGAAGCGAGCAGAACGCCGGAACGAAACCGTCGAAAACGACCGGCATTACGCAATTGATGAAACAAAAGAAGGACTGGAGTAAATTGACTCGAGCGACCAGAAAACCGACTGTACTTTTCCCCGGCGAAGTACTTTATGCGAACGACTTTAGATCGCCTCGTGAATATTCGGTTTCGCCGCCAGTGGATCGTGAAAGACACTGTGAAATGAGGTTATCGTCCTTGGCCACTGTCGTCGTTAGATTGCGAATTGTATGATTAAAATTACTCGGGGCGATTTAAAAGAATAGTGTGCATATAATCTCTATTTTTTGATAAAATAGTAAAATAACAATTCTTGACTCCAGTTGTAAGAAACAACAACCGCATAGACCTTGTTGTCCTTTTTAACAAATTTTTCAAATTCGAAGCCAATATATTGACATTCTTAAATTTCATTAATATTCTTACTGTTTTAAATTGCCCCAACTCGATTCTGACGTAAATGCATAAAATCCGCAGTCTAGTCGTGACAACGCATAGCAAGAGTAACAAATTACTTTTTCACTGAAATTCGTGACACAGACAGGAAAAGACCTCAAAAGAATTCGGAATAGCGAAACGTAAAGCGATTGTAACTACGGCAGTTCTTTTAGAGCAAACTAAACATCAAAAATTTCGCGCATTGTGTACACCGAGCGGAAGTTTATAAAGTTATTCAGCAAGTGCTGTAGCACAAACTGAATTGCATTAAAACATGACTGGATTATCGCGCAAACAAGTGCAAATTCGTTTCAATGTATCACATATAAAATGAAACGGATAGCTCGAGTATATTCCATTCACTCATACCGCGACGGTTTAAATTTTGCTTTTGTAAAAGCCACAATTGAAAAACACAGTTCCGCTATTGTATCCGAAGATACCGCGGTTTTTAATTAAAGATTGAAAGTGCAGGCAAATACCGCGGTATTTAATTTCGAAAAAGAGCTGATAATTCCGCGTAACTGACAGCAGAAGGAGTGATTGCAAACACAAACATTGTAATTCGTGTACAGCGCGATCGCGTTTCCGTTTCCACTGACTTTTGTGCACCTCTCGTATGAAAATTCTCGCATTTCCGGAATCTGGTTACCGGGAAATGTTGGATTTCGCGCTGATTGTATCGCGATTTATATTTTAAATGCGAGATTATGAACGGAGAGCATGATATATTAATCCTCGTGCTGTGGATCGGTTTGACTCGACGAAGGATTTTCAGCATTCATCTTTTAGTTATTATTTTCTGAGAGCAAAGCTGTCGAGAAACAACAATTCCATTTGCGAATTTATTCACTTGAATTTCTCGTATTCGTTCGCTACATTCTAACGTAAATGAAAATAATGTTGCTGTCAATATTTCTCTTTAGCAGATTACGCGTCTGTTACGAAAACACACGTATTCGCCAATGTACTGTCGATAATTACAAAAAGATTGTTTTTCTTCGATGTGTATCAACTTCGATGGAGTGAAACAAATTTTCAACTATTCCGCAAAGTCTTGATCTAGGAAAAATATTAATATAAGAATTTTTTGGACGATGCAAAAGCAATAAAACGAAAAAGATTACACGAACTTCCAAATATCCCGAACACTACGGCACGAAAACTGCACACTGTCGGAACCCGTAACCAGGACGTATTTTAATTAAACGCTAAATCAGAGCACTGTTCCCGGCAATCAACATGGAATAACTCAAAAGTGTTCATTAGTCGTGCCCGGAATATGTATTTACGCGAATCAATCCACAATTCAACATTATGCAGTGGATAGAGTCGACGCATGGTCGGACAGATCAGATATATTACTATGAACATTACCGCAGTCCAATTACATCACGTGCAACAGATCGCGGCGTCCGGTTGTAACGCGCGAACCATGCGCCTGAATGGAATTTCAAAAGCGTTGATCACTGGGATCCGTGGGAGAACGAGGAAGCTCGCGAGACAGTGCGATGAAACTTTAAAACGTCCGCGTCGTCGCGTCGGCGTCAGTGCAAATTAATCGCGGGTCCGCAGAGATCGAGCGAGCGAGCGCGCACGGGACCTTTTCCGTGGATCTCGTTCCGTTCCGTTTCGTTTCCTTTCTGCAGGAACCAATTCGGTGCGTCAAGTCATTCGTGAAATTCGACGCGGAGACACCTTTTTCGTTCCCGTGGGACCGAAAACGGTTTTATCGCCACTTAAGACCTCGTAAAACAGTCAATCCGTCGACGCCGAACGATTTTTACGTTATCGTCTCTCTCTCTCTCTCTCTCTCTCTCTCTCTCTCTCTCTCTCTCTCTCTCTCTCTCTCTCTCTCTCTCTCTCTCTCTCTATCTCTCACTCACTCTCCGCGTGCGTTCGCGTTCCTTTCACGGTTTGAATCGTTCCTCGGGGTTATACACCGTCGTTGTACACGTACGCGTTCAATGCTGTCTTCCCTAGCGGGACAACCGTGTGTGAAATTGGCTCGTGAATTATGTGTAATTTGTCACACTAGCCTGCCAGCGGCGCCGGACCGCGACTTCGCGGTTATAGCAATGGCTGCGCCCAACGTAAACGATCCAGCGTACATGTCGCTTCACGTGAAACTGACCCCTTCGACTCTGTGGCCACTGTCATGGCAATTATCCTAAAGGTGCGTTTCCACGCGTGTAATGCGCAAGACACGCGACTACACGGCCCGGCAAACCATGTCGCACCGAACTCTGTTCCGGCTACCTCTCCCAACGAACCGTGCCCAAATGCTCTTCAGACTCGCGAAAACGGCAACCCTCCGCTGATGGATGCGAGTCACGTCCTCGGAAATCATTATACTCGGTGCACTGACCCTTACGCGTCCTCCAGAAAATTGTTACAATTTTGTGCAGGGTGTAAAGAAATGTTTGGTCTTGGCTGCCATAGGCGCATTCTACATCTTCGGATCGATGAAGATCTGTAAAAGAAAGTTGCCACAAAATTGTCCTTGATCTTGAATTTCAAGGTCAAATAATTTTTTTAATTGCATGATGCGTAGAATATAATGCAATAAAAGAAATATTTGACCTTGAAATTCAAGATCAAGGACAATTTTGCGGCAACTTTTTTAACAGATCTTCATCGATCCGAAGATGTAGAATACAGCTATGGCAGCCAAGACCAAACATTTCTGTACACCCTGTACATTAAACCCAGTCAATGTTAAGGTTGCAGAAAAGTTTCTTATAGCGAATATACAGGCTATCTCAGGACGGATGGTACCAGCGAGGCATGAGACCGATTTGCAGAAATAAGTGAAAAAAAATATTTTTTCAGTTGACGCTCCGTTTTCGAAAAAATTGAGATCGAAAACTCGGTTACGCGTGCCGGTGAATAGGAATAGGCCGACGTGTCTGATCACGACCAACCAATTCTACTTCTCGCGAATGCCAGGACACGCGAATACGTCGAACTCTCAAACTCGTTTTTTCTTTTTGGTAATGTTTGATATTACACAAAATATTGTAAAATATGTATTCGAAGCTATCATAAAATTTTCACGAAATTGTATCCGGGTCTTTGAATTTTAGATGATTTTCCAAATTATTAGAAAGACAGAGAGGGAAGAGCTTAGTTTGAATTGTTAAGTAAACTCGGGTCGAACGAAACTCCATTTCCTTATACTTAAATATTAAACCTCTGTGCTCAAACGAAACAGAACCATTCCATTCTTCTAGACATTCATATGAAAGTTGATGAAACAACAGGAAGCATCGAAGCGCAACCGATGCGCATTTATAATTTATGTGCAATGTGGGAAACGTTTCGGACAAAACTAAATAAATTTTTCCTCCATCTCAGTCATTAAGAATCCTGCATAAAAATCGTACACAAATTTCGAATTACTAAGGATGCAGATTGTTCGAGTGGCCAGACCGATCTGAACTTTTCCAGAGACCGGAATCGGTCGGAGGTCAAATAGCAACTGAATGAAACTAGCACCGAGAATCGGCGTTCAGTGTACAATAGAACCGGTTAAAGATCGTGGTGTAATAAAATCACAATGCACGGTCATTGGCTGACGGTAGCCGAGCCCATTGACGATGGGATACGCAAAGACGAGAGGCGGCAATCAATGGCACAGTGTGACGGTGAACGGTTGCGTAGGCAGAGATAGCCTCGACAATGAACTCTCTCTCGATATCGAAATAACGCGAATGTAAAAGGACCCACATCGGGTTACACGGCGATCGGTGACTCTTTTCGTTTGTTCGACGGGCCGGCCGACAGACAGACAGGCATTGCGTGTCGACTGGTGTCGCGGCCAGCGCTGAATACCGAAAGAGTACTCGACGGGTACACAGTGGATTCCAAATAGCCGTGGGAAGAACTGTGGGCCTGATGCCTTTCGAATACTAAATACCCTGGTCGGCCGACCACGATCTCTCGGTATACACGTACCCAAGGTGGCAGGTGGTCTCTGCTCGGTGGCTTGGAACCGAAGCGTTAAAGCGTTCGTGGCCGTGATACGGGCGCCCGTGCCCATGATTGTGCCCGTGACTCTGCCCATGACTCTGCCCATGGTTGCCCCCCGGCCCCTCGATACCGACGGAATCGAGCATATTGTAAACAGCATCGAATCTAGCTCGATTACTTCGAAAAATTAAACCAATCGGTGAACACTTTCACTGCTGCCTCTTATTCTTTTATTGGGATTACGAACACAGTATCATGACGCGGATCATTATGCTGTTACGTGTGCAGATGTTTCCGTTTGTCACTCTTTACCCTTCCGAAGATATGTGTCGGAACAGAGGGCCTATTCATTAGAACAAAGGGCTTAAGGGGGTCATCCCATGTGGCAGATACAAAAAATCGAAATTTTTTTTGCACAAATTGCACTGTAACATTCCTAGAATATGCAGGTAAAAGGATATTTCGATATTCGAAGTCGTTCTCGAAATCTGTTTGCCTCATTACGATTAAAGTATTAATAAATATCCAGTGAAATACCAATCAGCTGGACATTAATTTCTGCTGGAAAAAAGTGCATTCGAATCAACGTGCACTTCGGAGCATTTAGCCAAGACAATTTCTCAACAGGTAGCAGACTAATGTTGAGTTTACATTTTCTTTGTGGCGACCATGATATCTCAAAGACTACTGAACGGATTTCGCTCAAATTTTTATGGTATAGTCAGCACATCTATAGTTCTCGCCCGTACCAAAATATTTCTGATATCTGCTATAGTTTTTTGTTAAAGCTGAAAAAGACGAAAAAAAATGACGAAACTTGGAACTTAACGTTTAAAACCGTGCTATAAATTCAATTTTCGGATAGTCGCGATTCTACAAATTAAAATGCCGTTTGATTTTTTGATATCAGATGATCGAAACCTTCGGAATCATGGTCGTCATCAACCTACCTTTTTTTGCACATGAGTGTCTTCCGAACGGTGTACAGTCGATCCAACTCGTTATTTTGGTTTGAAAAAATTCTGAGAGACTGTTAAAATGTCAGTAAATATGTGGTAGAAATTTCAAGATTGTATGTTTTAAAGGGCTTTCAAAAAAAAATTTCTAAAATAAGCAAGAAAAAGTAGCTCTCACATGGGATGACCATTCCCTCGAATAAATAATATAAGCGTATACACAACAGGTATTCGAGGACCGTCGCAACTTTTGACCGAGCGATGCTTCGATTTTCGCGTAACTCGAGCGTCGTGTTATTCGAAGGTTGCCTGTACATATTGAACTTGATCTCGTCGCTGGCAACGAGAGCGAGAAAGATCCAGCCGCGGTAAGATAGGGAGAGGGAAAGAGCGAGAGAGAGAGAAAGAGAGAGGGGATCACATGTGCACGCGTGTGTCGACTCGATCCGGAGCCGCGGATCGAGGTAAGTAAGGCGTACGTAAGCGAATACCTCCCGTATACGCTTACACAGCGGTGGTGTACGTTCACGGTGTGTCAAACGACCGGCCACGAATACCACAACCGGGAGAAGGCGAGATCATTCGTGTCCGCCAGAATTTATGGGGTCCGCTCGAACAGCACCGCTACAGCCTGCCGCTGAATTTGCATAGAGTCAAGCGCTAATAGTCGCAGATAACTGAGCTAGGAATCGCCGGGGACGACGCCTTCGTGCCACGCGAACTCCCCCGGATTCTTTTTAACGGGAATCGAGATCTATGGGAGCGAGAAAGACAGAGGGGAATACACATAGAGATAAAGAGACGGTCTCGAACTGAAACCGGCACGCGGTTTCCGATTTTCTCTGGAAACCGAGATAGTCGTTACAGGGTCCTGCAGGACACCGGATGCTCGCACGACGACCATGCGAGAGTTTTGTTTTTGCTAACCGATTGGCAAACAGGACGCGAACCTGACCATCACGGCACGTCAGCGCCACGGAATATCGTTCGAAAGGGAAACTAATTGGTGGCCGCGGGGATCTCTGATCCGGAAACTGGCCGCCGCTTAATTAGCCGGATCCTGCTTCGAACCGTTTCGAATTGTAATAACGACGCCGTGAAGACCGTTTCTCGCTTTACAGAAGTCGGGACCTTGGTTGTCGGCTAAAAGTTGAACTGCGTTATATTTTATTAAATATCGCGGTCCGCGATTTTTTCGGCGATTCATGTTTCTTGCGCGTCGCCAAACCTGTTGTTGGCGACGTTTCACCTTGGTATCAAATATGAGCTAACGTCGAGGGTAACGAGCTGATAGCAAGCTTAACCGTTCGCAATTCGCGACTACGTGGCGCCAGACAGAGAGTATTACCGTTTAAGATCATTCTCCGATTGGTAAAGCTTGTTTTTGAATATCGTGTAATGGACCTTTCATCATTTATCATACAATGAGATGAAAGACACGAAAAATTGTCATCTTCGAGAGTTAAACTTTAATTTTTGCTGATCTGACAATGTGCATTTTAAAGAACCTCGCACTAATCATATGGAAAATCTATCCTGGTAAAATCAGTTGGATTTTTCATATGTTGTAGCTCATGATCTACTGAACGAAAGATGTAATGGGCACAAAGCTCAATGAGAAACATGACAAATTCGAGACGGCCTCAGTTTTGTTTAGTTCAAGTCAGATCCTTCTCGAGGAAAGACGCTCCTTCCTAATCGTCCAAATATAGTCACGTTAAGAGAGAAACTGCGTTTCAATTTATTTAACACTAGAACTACCGAGCCCTAAACGAGAGTGATGTATATTCTTTTATAATAAGAACAGAATTGAGTTTATTTAGATTTCGTAGGATTTTTATGGTAACATGTACTTGAATACAGAAGCATACTAAAAAATTTCTCAAGAAAATACATCTTCACGAATCGTAAAAGAAAAAACGAAAAAAAAGAAAAAAAAAATTTCTCCCCCACGATCCACTCGGCGTTATAAAATTAGCGAGGGATCATTGTCAAATATTTGCAGAGGAGAGGGGGCAGGACCCCAAAAACGTTAGAGGATGCCTGGTCATCTGGAAGTGAATCAGTGTCGGGTACTCGGAACTCGCATAAGCCAGTCGTAAAAGTAGTCTAGTCATCGTCTACGGTGTTACGCTCAGCGAGCTCCCGAAACGGTAGACGGTGAAGTTGCATAATCATCGTGGGTTCAGAGGTTACCGACGGTCGTGAAGAAATAATCAGTAGCCATTGGCTTCCTCGTAGCCCGATACACCGGCAGACTATCTATCTCGTCTCGCGGCCACAGAAGTAGCCAATCGTGCTCGATAAAGCGTGTTAAAGTGTTTGACGTTGGATCGGTACGCAGACAAGAGTGCATAAGGGGATATACCTCGGCCTCTAAAGGATTCAGCTAACACATCATTAAACCCTTGACGCGCCGGTTATTGTACACGTATGCAAATATTGAATAGTTTACAGAATTAGTCGGACAACACACACACACACACACACACACACTCTCTCTCTCTCTCTCCCGCCGGATGAAATCTCCTTAACGAGATAGAAAGCGAGTGATCGATCGAGAAACACGCTTGCGCTTTGACGCCTCCGCTATGTTGCGCGATTTTACATGCTAGAACGTCACTCGAAAATGCAGCTTTTTAGTAGGTGTTTCTTAAACACTGCTCTCTCAAGAAACTCTTCTAACCAACTTTTCCAACACGAACTCTTCCCACAAACTCTTCGGAGAAACAATGTTTTGAGGCGTAGAAATTAAGAACTAAAATATGATAGCAAAAGCATTTTGTGCAACATTAAACTACTTCAGTTTCATAGGAAGGTATGAGCTGAAAGTTAATGCCTGAACTAGCTCCGTGGAAATAATTCTTATGATTCGCGACGAGAATGCTTAAACACTATCAACCTTTCGTTCTCTCAAGCAAAATTTCTATTACTGAAATAATTCATAAAATATATATAAAGAAATTCCAATCATTGTAGAAAATTAGTGTGGCTAATCAAAACGTTAAAGTTCATAACGAATTGTATTTTCTTATCACTCGCATTTAACTCGAAATAAAATGCATGGAAAAATTAATTTTCATGTAATTCCCTTTTCCCGCGATCGATGCGGACAATTTTTATTTTTCGCAAAGCAGTCTAGCGATAGGACACTCCTATGACGAATTAGCTCGTGATCCCCCAGTTAACAGGTTAAAAGTAACACGGTGGAAGAAATGCTTTTACGACGGACTGTACCGGGATAACAGGAACGCGTGCAAAGCTGTACGGTTCGCAGAGACAACTATCGCCGGTAATTGATGGGAAGACGCGTAGGGTTCGCGAGCAGTTTAGAGGCTGATCGGTAGAAATTAGATAGGGCTCGTTCCACGGTTAACTAGGGCTATCAGTTTCGCCTGTTGTCGGTTCGATATGGGGCAAAAACGCGAGCGGAAATGGACCATAAAGGATTCCCGGCGTGAGCAAATGACATAGACAGAAAGATAAAGAGAGGGAAGGTCGTGCGTGCACCGGGCGTGCACCAGGCGTGCACGCGTGCGTGCGGTTGCGTGGCCTTAGGTGCGCTCGCGCCCAAGTGTGAACAGTTTCTGGAGAACCATCGAAAGTAATTACGTTATTGGACTGCTCCTTTGTTCGGTCGTGCGGAGATGGTCGCATGCTCGTGACTCTCAGGCTCGTCGGTGGCGTGCTTGAACGCCACCGTTTGCACAGGACGCTCCCCCTAGGCTCGCCTAGGCGTGGTTTCGTGTATTAAATTCTTGCTGCGCCTGATGGGGTGCACGGTGCATGCACGCAAATTAGAAACATACCATCAGAGGGACATGCTAGCATGGAATGTATTCGTTCCGGCGACATTACGCGGCGAAGAAAAACTGGCGAGCCTGCTCCCGACCGCTCGACTCACATTCACGACAATTATTCACTAACGAAATGAATAGTTTTCCTCGCATCGCATCGCAAAGATCTGCGTCGCAGGGGCGAAGATTACTGCGTTTGACAGTTCTAAGAAGTCTAACTCTGCTACAGTGCCCGATATTTCCATAAAGCCACCACATTTTTTCGCAATATCTTATAATTATTCTGTACTTATGATAAATTTGAGGTGGATTTCATTTTAGGCACATATTGAAAACACATGTATATCCATTGAAATAATAAAAATAGTATTTATTTAGAAAAATAAACGTAAATATATAATTTTGTATAAAATAAACTTCGAAATTTCTATAAAGCCATATAGTTTTTGAATAAGTAGGTTCGAAATTAACAATAAGTTCTTGTACATTTCTATATTTATAATTAATAGAACTGCCATTTCTTCGAATAACTTCGAAATTTTGAAAATACTTATTCAAAAACTATATGGCTTCATAGAAATTTCGCAGTTTATTTTATATAAAATTATATATTTAGGTTTATTTTTTCAAATAAATATTATTTTTATTATTTCAATAGATATTATATGTGTTTTCAATATGCCGAAAATGAAATCATACTCAAATTGATCATAAGTACAGAATAATTATAAGATATTACCAACAAAAATGTGGTGGCTTTATGGAAATTTCGGGCACTGTACGATCTTCCACTCGATCTGGAAAAAACGTGTCCATTGCCTTCCCTGCAGTCAGACGCTCCCCAACACAGCAGCAAAGTACAGTAACTGCAGCTGGCTGCTCAACTGCATTCGTAACAGCAGAAATTAGAAGTAAAAAGGTCGACAATAGAATGATTGGGAGTTTCCAGAACGAAATCACTGTGCAAGATCGAATGCCAACGTTTGAAAACATGCTATGCCTCAATTGCAGTTGGTTGTCCATTGGATTCGTAACTGCAGAAATTAGAAGTAAGAAGGTCAAGAACAAAATGATTAGATGTTTTTTGAACAAAATCGCTGTGCAGGTTTGAATGCCAACGTCTGTTTTGGCTGTCGGCTGTTGAATGCCATTTCGCTAGCATGTCTGTCCATTGTTGTCTGTTTCTACTTGCGAGAGTCAGTCCAGCTGGTTATAATAAGGTATTGTTTCCTAATGTGGCCTATCGCGGCGTACTGTGTGCTATTGCTTGTGTTGCTGGGATTCGCACTGTCTTTTAACTATGACATTATTGCCAGACATAAGCGACTTAATGCCGTGGGTACTGTAGTCGAGCAAAATAAAAATATTCAATGCTGCGTATACAGGGTGTTTCAAAATTATTGAATCGGATATCTGTGGAGTTAGATCGGTGGAGATCTGTTAAAAAAATGGACCCCAAAATTTACCTTAACCTTGAATCTCAAGGTCAAAATTATTTTTCATTGCATCGCACATTTTAATAAAATTCATTTCAATCGTGCCACAGAAACATTACTATTAAAACTTCGTATTTCTAAATTATATTTACGTTAAGGAATAATTGACGAGAAGCAAGAGGAATATGGAAACGTATTTTATCAATAAACATATGCATTTTCTACGTAATGAAAATTATTGAAGTTCTTTGAAAATTAAATTTTCTGTTTTGTTCGACACAATTTACAGCGTTTGCTCTACATGCGCAAAAAGAGCGCAGCCTAATAACAACAGAAGGCAAGAAGAGAACAAACATGTCTGCTCTCCGAGTTTTTTCAGGTTGTTGGCAGTGCTTTATATACAACCTGATTGTACTCGGTTCTTTGAGCGGTCAGGTATGCAACACAGGGTCGCCCTAAAGGATCCTAATTAAAGGAAACGGGTCCGTTAATTCTGAAACCGTTACGGTGGTTCTTGTACCGCCGCCCATTGCCCTTAAGGATGAGATTACGGTGCGTCAATCTCTATTAGGCACGGAATTCTCGAGTAACCTCCCCCATAGAGCTCATTAAAATTCCCACTTTTCGAAACAACAATATCATTATTGTCCAACTACGGTTCCGGCCCTTTTTTAAATGAGACGCGAAAGACATTAAATTACTGTGCAAATTTATCAAAGCAATTCCAACCATCAAATAATGTGTACACTTGCATCAATATAACGAATAATTGAAGCATAAAATGCTTCTAAAGGAAAGGCACTTTTTTCGTTTAAAAATTACATAGTAAAATTGAAATTCTACTTCGCCCGACTTGACAAATTAATTACAGCAATTTTGGTATCACAAAGTTGGTGCATGTAATAATATAAAAAAGTAAAGATTCAAATATTTTTAGGAAACAGGGGAAATGAATTTTAATAACAATTGAGTTTCGAAAATATATTCCGCAGTACGCTTTTTATGGTATAAAAATCCTGGATCAGAAATCAAATATTGAAGAACGAAGAGAAAAAAAATTATTCGATTTAAAAAATGATGCATAAAACAATAGAATGAAGCAAAATATTTTCTATGCGATTGAAAATAACAAATTTTTTTTTAAATAACGTGTACCAGTTGAAAATACATCGAATAATTAAAGTTTCGAATATCACGAGCTTCGATCGTAAAATGTGAAGCAATATTGGAGTCATATAAAAGGAACGAATTTTTCGCGAAAGAAACAAATTTTCGCAGCTGTTCCGCGAAGAGCCCGGCCGGACGTGCCGAAATAATTCGTCGGAATACGAAATGCTGTTCGGGGCGCGAGTGTCAAGGCATTTTTGAAAGTAAAATTTCGAAGACGGCGGCGCGCGTGTCTGTGAATTTCGCGCGGGCTGCGCGACTCTCGTCTCCGGGTAACGGGGTAAAAAAAGGAAACGGGGCGAAGGAAAAGTGGTCGTGACGAGAGGGCGACACGGCCGAGACAGTCGGGGGGACGTTAAAAGTACAAATGCATTCAATTTCTCGAATTGCATCACTGTCTGCCGAGCAGACAAGAAGGCGGCGAAAAAGAGAGGCAGCGGTCGGGAGTGCGAACCACGATTGAAAACGTCTGGCGTTGGTTCAACCGGGAAACTTTTCTTATTCGTGCGTCGTGCACACGCTGAACTTCCTTTTGCCTATAATATTGCTTCCCTAAATAGGTTCGTGGCGAGCGAATTCGCGTATTCGCAGTGTTGGCGCGGTTAAGCTGGTATTCCAGTCCGGTAGCTGTTTTATTAGAATTCTTTGCAAATTTTTTTCACAAATTCAGTAAAAGGTATCAGCGTTAGATTTGCTTCTGTGAATTTTTTCGTTGAAAAATTATTGTTAATTGAAACATATTTAGTTTGGTTACAAGGAACACGTCGAACTGGAGTATGAGAAAAATTAAGAAATACATTTGATTCTTATTTAGCCTGACCGTGGTCTGCACCAATGAAAATAAAATTTTTTCGATTTTCTTTCCGTGTAAAAATGAGAAAAAAATATGTTATGGCATAATTGTGTTACAGACGATAGTCCTGCATGTGCTGTAGACGTGTTCAAAATTCGAGTTCGATTGGTGCAGTGATTTTCGAGATATCGCACTAGCCACGTCGAAGCGCATGGTTACAGTTTGAATTCTGTCGCCAGCCTTGGATGCGTCACGGAACAAGCAATAATTTCGTTATCGTCTGGATCACGATTACAAGATTTTACGTTTAACATGCGTTTCGGATGCATGCGGCGGAAAAATCGGTTTTTTGCGCTCGTTAGAGAGGGATACCGCCCCGAACACGAGAAACGAGCGTAAACAAGAAAAGGGGGGGAAAGACGGCCGGGCAAAATCGATTTCATTTTGCCGATTAAAGGTTTAATTACAGCGGAACGGTGGGCGAGTATCTCGCTGAACTCCGTTGTATCTCCGCGGAATCGAAATAAAAATAATTAACTCTCCGGGTATCGATGCCGAACGGAGCAAGCGAAACTGAAATCACGCTGGCCGCGCCGTTTCTGTCCAATAATCCTGCGTCCTCGAACCCCGGAGAAGGGGGCGAAAGAGCGGACGGGGTGGGGGGAAGGGGAGTGTAAAAAAAAAGGATACCTGCCCCGATCGGTTTGTATCGAATGGTATCGATCCGAATGGGAAACACACCGGTGTGTGTGCCTCCTCGATTGTTCATCCCGCGTGTTCGGCTGGCCAGCGAAGTGGTAAATTAGCGACGGGCCTCGTCATATTTGTCGCTCCTTTGCCCCCCGGGAACAGCAGAAAGTAGTCGTGAAAGCGAGCACAATTACGTAACGTCCGGTCTCGCGGTCCCTTGAAAAACTATGACTTTACACGCCACGTTAAGCTCGTCTAACGACCGGCTGCAATTAGGCGTCCTGAAACGAACATAGAAATTTAGGTGCGCGTGACGTTACGCACGGTGACCGACGAACCAGCCAACAGTCGGATGCAGGAACAGAATATTTCTTCAGAAGATGCCCGAAGTGTTCATAAAAATGAGAAGATTAAATTTATAGAGATTTTATACCCGATTTTCTTATAACGCAAGTTTCAGTAATCGAACTTATTCGATCGTCTTTATAATTTCAACGATTATCGGATAAAAACACGGTCGTACGATCGTGCTGGGTTTTGTGTTTAATAATGATAGCAGACGAATAAAGTTTTATTTCGGAAATAAATCAATTTACGCTTGTAGTTATTATTATAGATCCTATTTGAAATCTTCATCGCGAGTCCGGACTGGTTATTATACGAGAACCGATTAACCGCTCAGGATAGAGGCCAGTTTATGAAATGGTCTAAATAATGCAGCTATATAACTTTTCACTGTAAGATTGGTTTCTTCTGGAACAACTGACGTCAATAGGACATAAACTTTTAAACGGTGTTTTTCAACATAGACTTATAGAGATAGACTGCGCGGCTCGTACGAAGCGTTGAAGCCTACAATGGCGGCAGGATGTATTTCTATCTCACTCGCAGACCGATAGTTGGTGGGGGACTCAGGCGAAAAGCGCATGAGGGGAAATATAATAAATGTAATACCATTTTTAAAATAAAAAATATACTTTCAGTTAATAACGCATGTGGCACGTGTTTTTTCTTGTAAGCACAGAGCAGCACGGAGTCTATACAGGGTGTCTCAAAACGATTGCGTTAAATTGAAATGGGAGGTTCCTTCGGACATTTGAAGCGACATTTTCCCAAACAAAGCCGCGGGCGCCATGTTTGTTAAGGAAAATGTCGCTTCAAATAACCCAAGGAACCTCCCATTTCAATTTAACGCAATCGTTTTGGGACATAAACCTGTATAAATCAGTGGTGGGCACGGTAGGGGCCCCTGAGTTGCCAGCTTCTCCCACCAACCTAGACAGCGGACCGCTGCGCAGCGAAGGTGCGCGCTGTACGAACGAGTGGCTGGTGGGGGAAGCTCCGCGGATCCTTCTTGACTGCGGCAGTCAAAAATGCCCGTCACTGATATAAATAGAAGCAAGTAGGGGAAGCAGATTCTCTCCCCACCAACTCGTCACTTAGAAAGAGAGCGCACCACGACCAACTATTGTTCTCTCTCTCTCTCTCTCTCACTCTTTATATCCCTCGCCGCCATTGTGAGCTTCCACGCTTCGTACAGGCCGGGCAGTCTATCTCTATAAATCTATGGTTTTCAACCACGCGTGTTACCAACTTCGCGATCGTGTCAAAACGAGTTGAACGACCCGGTATATCGCGATCCCGCGAGTCCTGCCGGGTAGCCTCTCGCGGCTCTGGCAGGATCATACTTTTAGAACGGGATTATCTACATCGGCGGAATTATTTAGCATTTTTAGCATCGATCCGCGAGTACATGCGCGGCCATAAACGGGCCCGCAAAAAACTTGTCCCCGGGCTTGTAAACCAGAGTCCGTAAAAATGTTTTACGAGTAACAATGTGGTAAGCGGCCTAACGTTGTCACTACGCTAATAAAGAGCACACACAATTTTGCATGCTAACGACCGAGGCCTCGGAACGAACGGCCGCTCCGACATTGCGTGACTTCCAATTTAAGAGCATCGAAGTCTTCGATAAACCTAACAGAACCGTAATTTCAGTGCATAATAACGGTAACGCCGGTAATTAGACGGTCTTCCAAAATTGGCGCTCTCTCAAGGAATCGGATTCCTAGCACGGAGTCGTGGAAACTATGGTTACAACAACAACAACAAAAAAAGAAGAACTAAGAAAACGATTAGTTCGGCCCAGGGATCCCGAGGCTCCGAGACACGTAATATCCGTCTCAATTATATCACCTAATTAGGCAAACCGCTATGGCAATTTGCAAGCCGCTTATTCAGCTTGATTCGACACGGAACGGTTTAAAGAACTCATCGCGACGATAATAGCCGATTTATCTCTACGCAGAAGGATCCGAGCCTTGTTTCCAGCGACTCGCGGAAAAATATTTTAATACGCTTGTTTATGCAAAACAAATAGGCCGAGTCCTGTGCATATTTTAAGTCCGAACACGGTGATAATCTTTTATGTTTATATACATAAGAAGCCTCCGAGCGAACCACCATCTATTAGCCACGATAGATATGAACCTCTTGCAGAAAGAAATCAACTCCCTCGAAACCAAATTCAATAGAAGTTTACGCAATTTCAAAGATTCTATCATTAGACTGCGAATCTTCGCGCAAAATAAGAATCCTGTAAACTAAATTAAATTTCTTTCATACTTAGTCGAAACTAAAGCCTGCGTGTCACGTGTGCAGCTGAACCAGAGTCACCAGATTGTGGCTTCTGTCTCCCACTCTACCCTTCCCCTTCTACGATGCTATTCCCCACTCTTCCGCCACGGCCCGGTCACGTGACGCGTTTCGTTTCTATCATGTTTCACAATGTCACGTGACTAAACCGATACTAGCAAAGAATAAACGAATTGCTCTAACTTCTCAAAAAAGTTCAAATCGTATGGTGCAATATCAAAAAAGTTATCGTTTTTTTAAGAACGTCCGAATATTAATGGGAGTCACTGTATGCATTTGTTGGGAATTGGTAACTCAATTACCAAAAACACTGAAGAATTCTTTTCTAAACTGTTTTATTAAACAGCTCGTAAGGACGATCCTCACAGTTCAGATAGCGGACTAGAAATGAGAAAGAAGAAAGAAATGTGGCAGGGGCGAAAGAGAAAATCAGTCGCCCACTTGAAATAAGGATAAACCCAAGGTTGAGTTGTTTATTGACCTGGCCCTTGGGTATGACAAATACCAGGCCTATGGGTCCAACGACATCCGGTCTGTTCTTCTACGTTAGAGAAACCGCAGTGTTTCCCATGGACAACGAAATTCATTTTTGCTCTTTGACAGTTGCATTATTATTGCTAATAATCCAACATAGTGCCATAAAAGAAATATAAAAATACAGAGAGATCGCACGATAGTGTCATAAAAGTTGTTCCCACGTTCGCGAGTAGCTGCCACCGGACAGATAACAAATCAAACCGGAATAGTCGAAAAAATTGTACGGCGGACAATGGGTAGCTTTCTTAATTTGAAAGCGTCCTCGAGGTATATCCATTAATATCTGGTTTCTATTATTTCAACTATCGATACAAGTATACCGTTCGAGGCGCTCGAAGACAATAGGCGAGTTCTATCGGGGACCACCTTTCCTAAGAATCTTGCGGAAGGAGGGGGGTAGGTAGGGGTTGGCGCGGAAAGTCCACGCACGGAAGGAATTTCATTGCCTTTGTTCGAGGAAGTAAGTCGGAGCGACGAAGAAGACGAAGGAGAGAAATAAGAGCGGCGATCGGAGAAAAACCGCGACGGAAAGGGGCGGTGAAGGGATGAGAAGAGGATGAGGAGGATGAAGAAGAAGGTGGAGGAGGATGAGGACGAGGACGAGCAGGAGGAGGAGGAGGAGGGTGAGGAGATAAAGAAAACCGAGATTATACATCAAGTTCACCGCGACGAAGGAGTCGGTGGGACAGCGAGCGTGGTACGTTGCCAATGCCACTTGAGGCTGAATCGTATCTAAATGTGCCTCGTATATCAGAAATCGAACTGTTCCGCGGTACTGGTACACACGAGGCGGTTTACTTGCATCATTTTGTGCGGTCGCCGTCCCGTAATACCGCCGCTGCAGATGCGCCCAGGTCGTTCCACATTTCCCTCGACGTCGTGACAACCTACACGTGGAAGTTCCCCTTTCCGTACTTCCTCGAGTAAGGGGCCGTTGCGCGGCTTCGAACCGGGGGGGAAGGGAATCCCGTGTTTTAGTATGAAATGATGTAGCATGCCGGCGAAACGATGCACCGTCTGATAAATCACGGCAGATTTACGGAGATATAGAGCTATTTCGTTCCCTCTAAGTACAAAGGCACGTCCAGCCCGGCCACGAACAGTCCCCGATGATTTTTCCGCGACCGGAAGCCGTGAGGACGATAAGAAGAAACCGTTGATAGAAACGGGTCCCTATGCATCCTGCGAAACCGACACCAAACGTCCTCCTACTCTCCTCATACTACTGTTTGTTAGCAGATACGTCAGATCTGAGCAATCTTACAAGTAACACTATCCAACTGGATACTCACTGATTTGAATGAAATTTAACGTACTTATTAAACACCGAAAAATATTAAATACGTGTTTTTTTGTTTCGGCTAAATACGCTTTCTCGGGGTAGAAACCCCTCAATCTCTGGAGATGGAAACGTTTGTGGCTAATTATTTCTTAAAGGATACAGTTTCTGAAAACTGAGTGATGCACCTGATGGCGTCTTTGAAATCGACCTTGAGGTCGATTTTCATGCTAAATCCGGCATGTCCGGCTTATTATTTCCAAATTTAATTGACCTTGAAAATCGACCTCAAGGTCGATTTCAAGGACGCCATCAAGTGCATCACTCTGAACGGTACAACTCTGGATCTAGTACTTTTTTCAGAAACTGTATCCTTTAAGAAATAATTATGTGTGTATTATGAATGATGGTGTAGTGCGATCTATTTATGTTTTTCCCGTTGGAAACGCGATGTTTAGTTCCCAATGTGAGATAGTTCGAGTCGTATCGTGGACTGGGTTAGGATGTGCACGTATAGGCAAAATTCAATTTGTAGTAGCTGCAGTTTTTCGCAAACATCTCAAAACATAATAAATTCCCGAAGTTAAAATTTTATATTTGAGGTCCTTCCACGTTCTTCATCATATCCTCCAAATTTCATGTCTATCGGCCACCGGTGCCTTTCGGAATAATATCCAAATTGTCATATTGGTATTACGCCTATGACTTAATACCGGTATGATTTTGATACCGGTATTGGGCCAACAGAGTTAAACCGGTAACCGTTACTCATATCGGTATTATACCGGTAGTTTTCGGTTGTACCTTCATTTATAGAAACCGAAATACCAGCATGACGTCATACCGCTATACGAAAATACCAGTATATTTATGTATATTTACCGGCAATTTTTAATTATATAGCGGTATGACGTGATATCGGTATTTCGATTTCTATAAAGGTATAAAGGTGCAACCGAAAACTACCGGTATGAGTCCGTGGTCGGAAGTACAAAATAAGTTGGTCATCCAGTCAACCATTGACCTCTTCAGGTTCTTCCTGAAGGGTAGGTTCTTCTAGGTCACTCCACCTCACTCGTCAAGACTATTTTTCCATTTTCTTCGCGTCAATCATTCTTCCCTCCACATCATCTCCGAAAAATGTCCAACACGTTTGCTCCCGAGCTGCGTTCCTCAGCCATCGAGTAAACGTCACCGAGTACCATGCCCGTTTCCGCCGGCAGAAATTAAAAGATTTACGACCGTCCGCAATCTTACCGGCGATCTACATACATACATACGTGCCCGAAACCCGAGAAACGAAAACAGAAAGGAGGGGCTACGTGAGTCTGGAACAGAGCCAGGATAACGCGCTCCACTCGCGGATTGACAGTTTCGGCGCAGCCACCGACGCTTTATCTCCAGCACGTTCAACAATCGGCGCACAGTCTTTCATTGATAAGCGCCGCGATTCCTCCTGTGACAAGCCCACGTCGGAGATTGCTTAGAATTAAGTGGAGCCGGAGCTTCTCTGTCTGCTGGTCTGGTTTTAATTGGAATGATGGCTTGCGGAACGGGGGTTGATGAAATGGGTCAAAAGCTTTCCTTTCAGTCCTTAATCCTTTATGGATGGTAGTAGATTGGCTATTTATTCCTGTTTTGTGATATTGCGTGATGTTGCAGATGGTATTTAGACTTTTTCATGTATTATACAAGGTGTTTCGACTACAGGTGGGAGAAAATTTAAGGGGTGGTTCTCCATGACAATATAAGTCGAATATGAAGAATAACAAAATTATGATTTCGGCTTCGTTATTTAGTTATGAGTTGTCGCATTTTAGGCGGACTTTTAATTGTTAACACTTTGCAGTCGAAGTTATTTTAACTCGAAAGTTAAACATTTCTTCCAACCTAGAATATTTCCAATTTCTCTGATTTTTTAAATTTGTTAGATATGAAATTGATATAATACTTCATAGAATACTTACATGTTTAGTAAGTATTGGTAGACTCCGGATCTTTATGCAAAATAAAAAGTTTGTGCATCAATTGCAAGACACAGGAGCTAAATATAAATTCATATTTTTCACTAATAATTTTAATATAGTGAAAATAATATATTAATACTCTAAAAGTGTTCTAATTTTTTCACTGGTCTAAATTGCGCGTACTCATTTTTGCCATAAATGCATAAAATCCGAAGTCTATTGATTAGATATCAACATATTTAACAATGTAAACAATATTTTGAATAATGGTACAGCAAGTTTTAGTGGCACCTCAGAGTCGCCACTCGAGTGTTAAGGGTTAATAACTAAATAACAAAGCCGAAATCGCAATTTCTTTATTCTTCATTTTCGACTTATATTGTCATGGAGAACCACTCCTTAAATTTTCTCCCAACTGTAGTCGAACACCCTGTATAGCTATCATAAAATTTTGGAGCATTGAGAATCACGTGTAATCAATTTTAAAATGTTTATCAGAGTTAATGCGGTGCGCAGAAGAGTTAGGTTTAAATGTCAATATTTAGATAAAAAATGTCTTCATTGGTAAGCAGTCAGCACCAGAAACTGCACCTTTCAGCTCTGTAGTATGATTAGTACACTCGTTACAATAAAGTAACAATTCATTCTGTTATTACGAGAATATTCATCATATCGTAGGGTTTTATACAATCGATGTTATTCGTTTCACAATTTACAAGGTATGGACGTTAATTAACATATCCATTGAATACCTTAGTAAATTGTACAATTTTAAATATTTTCCAGCAAGATTAAACATTTTACGATTTTCGAACTAATCAAGAAGGAACAATATTGCCGATCATAGAACGCGATATGAACTCGGCGAATTTCATAGAATTCTTGCTAGAGAGCGTATCTCAAAAGATTATGAATTACCGGGCGCGTTAATTCTGGAGAGACTCGTCGGTTAAATTGAAATCGATGAGGAACGAAGTAGGAAATGAGTAATTCGCCGAGAACCGCGTCGATAGAGGATTTTCGTGGCACGAGGATTTTCCCTTCAGAGAATTTGTCACACATTTGGGGCGGTTCAGATATTCCAACAGCGGCGAGCGTTGTTCTGTGTGTGCGCGGACGATATTTTTCACGGCGAAACGAGCGGCGCAGAAGAGAGCTCGTTAAACGAACGGTAAAAAACATGGAATGATAACAACGGTCGATACCGTGGCCTATGTATCACACTTCCTTCCGCAGGATATAACTGATACGTTCCGGAGGACGTGGAATTACAGAATCGATCGAGGGAGAGAAAGAGAGGGGCCGGTAATTGCACTCGTCTCGATCATTTTCGCGTTAGTCGACTCTCGGATTTGGTGATTCAGAAGTTACAAACACGTCGCGTATTCTATTGAAACAATAACAATCGTACGGGGTCTCTGATTGCCACTTGTCACAGATCACTGATGAGACTTTGACGTGGGATGAACACGGTCGCGGAAGGTATAACTCGCAGCCTTGGAATTACAAAGGTTTCCCCCTTGCTCGCGTGACGTGTTCTACGGTGCAATTTTCTTTTATTTTCGCGAAAACAAGGAACGCGCTTTGTTTTACGTTCGCGTGCACGGTGTGTCGCTGGTGCGCGTTAAGTGGAGGCTATGCTTCAAGTGTGATGATTGGCAAAAAGGTTTGACGACAATGAATATTTATCTTGACGAAACGAGGTGTGGTTAAAACTTGATCTGAAAGTCATCGTAGGCGATTGTTACCACTAATAACAAAAAGTAAACACGTTGGAAGAAATTTCAAAGAAATTATTGTACCATTTTCAACCTACGAGGATTATTAAATATATTAATGCGCGAAGATCCTCAAGCTATTCGCAATCAATCGGTACCCCGCTAATACTTCGCAATCTATTCGTAATCGATCAGTACCATTAATAATTCTGCGAGTATATGTTTGAAAATAAATGGTACCATTGTAAGTGGTAAAATAAGTATATAACATATATGATGTCGTTATAAAACTCGTGGCTTAAAAGGAGTCGGTGTAAAGTCGTGTAAAAACGTTCGTGATGGTTGTAGGAACAGACAAGACAGTGGCAAATGCAGCGAACAGAATGATCGGTGCTCGTGTAGCGTCTAATAAAAGGCAAACAGTGGTAGCCGGGACAATACGAGGCTCGGAGGAAGCTGTTCAGCCTTCCGATAAAATTCTATTCGTACCTGCGAAGTGCTTACAATCCGAGGATGCTCCATTATCTTGTAATGCGGTACCATTATAACGAGTAAGTGGTACTTGTTTCCTACATGTAGGCCCCCGGAAGTGACCGCTGATTACTGTAATGCGCCTACCCCTCGGCCCGTAACGAGGAACATCTTCCTACTGTCTAGCGTTCCGCGAAAAATTCCGCATCACGGACCGCGTCGAAGCCGCAAAAGGAACGGCCGTCCATTTTCTGTTGCGGTCGCGATCGCGGTCGCAGCTTCCACTCATTAAAATTAGTTACAGGCATTAGGCTCCCTCTCTGTCTCTCTCTCTCTCTCTCTCTCACTCACTCACTCTCACTCTCTCTCTCTCGCACGCGAAAGCTCCCGGTAAGCCGGCCTGGTAATTGAATGTCTTTAACGCCTCCTACGGGAACGGTATTCCGTCACTTAGGCGAACCACAGCGACCTCGTTATAGCATTGCACGGTTAAATTTACACCAATTCGGAAGCCAGAAATTCTTGCGAGAACGGGACGTTCTTGTTTTCCAAAAATTGACTCGGTCGCGGCTCGACGAGCCGAGAGACATTTAAGATAATGAGTGATCAGCGCAGAGCAGGCTCGACTCCATGTAAATTTAACGGTGCATTACTGTATTTCGTCAATCAGGCGAACGACAGCAACCTCGTTACCTGTCTCGGGGTATGTCCTTCGGCCGAGGAAAACTTTCCAACGAATCACCATCGAAAATCCCGGTCCTCCCATCGAGACTCCCCCTGCGGCACGGTCTGCTCGAAATTAATTATGATTTCGTAAAGGGAGATGACGCGGCAACGACATTAGGGCGGGAAAAATTATTCCGCCACTTAACGGCGGCCCCCCTCTCTCTCTTTGCGAGTGGATCGACAGCGGAAGAATAACGAGCTGCAACGATCCAGACACTGTCGCGAACACGGAGAATAGTAAGCATTGATCAGCGTCAGTCGAACACTGCTTCAATGAGCTGGCGCGACGTTCGCGACGATATTGGTTTGCGAAATGTAGAAGTTTTAAGGGAACCGCTCGGGGCTGAGGATTCTTTCGTGCTAATGCACTGCAGAATGCACCAGAGGAAATTTATAAATTTAGTGGAAAAGCGTGCCACTAGATTTAGTCTTATTGTCTTGAGAATGGTATAAATGTTTTCAATCGATTTTATAATTATCCAACGTTTTCTATTGGATAGACTGGAAATATTTTCATTTTGAATATCATACGAAGAATTTCGTTGATTTGGAACATACAATTCCAGAAAATGTAATATCGATCAAATAATGTTCACCGAGGATAATACCGTGATATTTGATTTCATTATGTAAGTTGCAATAATGTAATTATTTCAATATCAATTGATTTTTATCACAGTATGCATATAAATGAATCAGTTCCCACACAGATGCACTTTTATGTCATTAATAATTTTACGACCAGCAACACGAATTTGATTGAAGTTGATTTTAATTATATAGAAATTACAATAACGTATTTATTGAGATACCAATCGATTTTTATTGCAGTGTACACGTATAAGTGAATCAAATTACGGAATGAATGCCTATATCTAGAAACATTTTTATATCTTCTATAATATTTACACAGCCCCTTAAAAAGTCCTCAACAATGGACTTCATAAAATTACGAAATAATCGCCGTTAGAAACTGCGTTAAACATTTACAAAGATTAGGACTTAGATGTATACTCCCGATGTCCCCATTACATATAGACACTCGTTCCGAAGTGTTTAAGAGCGAGGCGAGATCGCGAGGAAACAGGACGTGTCGCGTTAACCCTCGCTGGTTGTTTTCTGTTCTCAGGTGCGCTGTCGCAATCGCAGTTCCCGGTGTTCACCATCTACGCCCAGAAGAGCTGCTTGGCTGTGAAGCCATGCGAGCGTGCTTGGTGCATCGACAGGGTGCAAGGACATCGGTTGCAGGGGCACACGCTCAGAACGATGACCGCCTCTTCGCGGCAGCACTGTCTGGAGCTCTGTTTAGGCGAGAGGGACTTCCTGTGCCGGTGAGTAGAGAGAGCGTCCACAGCTATATTTCGTTTTCAGCGTTCTACCATACACATACCAGAACCGACCGAACCGACTCTACGGACGACGACAGCGGAGAAAGAGACGGATAGGAGAGGAGACACGGTCTAGAAAGAAATAAAGAACGAAAGAAAGAAAGAAAGAAGAAGACCGGGTAGCGGTCCTATTCAAGAGACAGTCGTTTCCCAGGGCTAGCTTATATATCTCTTTTTCTTTCTGGTCGCGGGGGCACGATATCCGCCGATGGAAAAAGGCGGACGCACTCGTCCCCGAGATTCGTCACGAATCGACATACACCCACGGTCCTCTCTCCTCTCCTCTCCGCTCCACTCTTCTCCATCTTTCCTTCGTTCTCTCCCTCGAGTAGGTCTTCGAGAATCGAAGGCACCTCTACACGCTCCGGTGCGTTTTCCAGTTATTGGATTCTTCGATCGGGGGCGGACGTTACATCACGCTCCTATAGACTTTCGAGTGTTTCTCGGTCATGAAGCGGCCGTCTCCGACGTTTCATGCGAGTTGGAACACCAAAGGGAACGAGCTATCCTTCTGGAAAAGTTGCAGAGAAATAGCTCTGGGCCACCTTGATTCCTCGTATGTTTGTCGTTTCACGGGACGGCTATTCGCGATTTCGACCCCCCCACCCTCTATTTCTCCATCCGCGCAGATTCCCATTTAAATATTTTTCATACGTTTCCGAATTCTCCGACGCCGATATTTTCCGAGATGCTGCGGGACCTCGAGAAGAAGAACGCCGAGGGGCCGTTCTTCAGCTCCTTTGCACTTGGGAGCTTGGCGATGGAGCTACTTAGGCTTGACACTTAATAATTTATTCGATTTTTACGCGAAATAAAAATCGTCTTTGGTCCTAAGATGCGAGATATATACAGATTTCTTTTTCGAATACAGTAGAACCTCGCTAGTTGTAAAACCTCGTTCACTGCGTATTGGCGACTTGAACCACGTGATCAAATTTCTGGAACTCTCGGTAGGGATCATGATTAGTGACGGGCCTTGAGCATGTTCAAGCGGTTTCGATTCCTTGTAACAAAGAATGATGGTATCACAAACATGTATGATTCTCTGGGTATGAAAAAGTATCGATCCATAATGATCGAGAAGCCTCGATCCTTTATAAGTACATCTTGGATGGGTTTGTTATCGATACTATCACAATCCTGTGGTGTCGAGTCGACTGAATGACAAGTATTATTAATAGTATTATAAATGGTTATGCCAAGAAGTATTAAAAAAATGTTGTAATGCTAAATTACATTATCTAAATAAAAAAATTAATATTGTCCGAATATTTTTGTGAGCCACAAATGGTCCATTATTTCGTTTAATAATTTTTATTATGAAACGTATATATATTTTTCAAATAAACTATGTATGTTTATCAACGTTAATAAATGTTTTATTACTAGAAACAATTCCCAGGGCGATTGGTTTATCAACAAACGAATTATCAAATGGTAAAGTTAGTTATACCTAGTGTCCGAATATTTTTGGGACTCACTGTATGTCATGTACATCCTATATGTTATGCTTACTAATATCAAGCGTGAGGAAGGAATATAGTATGAAAATATTATGCTGGTACGTTCAAAACTGTATTTATAAAGATGTATTTATAAAGGACGGAGACATTTAAGAAGGTATCACTTAGGTATCGATACCATTTTTTGAGTACATGAAGGTTTAACACCGGTTCGAAAGTATCGATACATTCGACGTTGCCGTGATACTAGTACTACTTGGTATGTTATCTTTTGGTACATATCGAAACACACAAACAAGTACTTAAGTATCGAATTGTTTGAAGATCATGAGAAAGACTTGTATCACGCCCATCACTAGTAGTGATGGCTACGAAGAAACAAAAGAAGATCGACGCTACGAATCGCTATGATCGAATCACAACCTCGATATTTGCATCGCGTTTTCGGTAACGTTTCGTGGGAGGCTCTACCGCAGTCTCAACACTGGGCCTTCGGGTTATTTTAATTTACTCTTATGGAGATTGCAAAGATGCCACCATGAGGAACTATTCAACAAATTTATTTCTCTGCTAATTATATCCGCGCTTCTCAAATGATCGGAGCGGGCCGGGGCCCCGGAAAACGTGCTTCCCGTCGTACTAACGATCGAACCACCTTCTTTCTAATTCGCAATTAAGGTCATCGATGGAATTTTCATCGCGTTCGTGGAAACTACCGGCCGCCTGTACCCTCGCATCACGCTAAGTACACCTCTCGAACACTCGTTAGGCTGCCGCCGGTCCGGCCTTGCTCGTTGTGTTGTCAGTGCAACAACGCGTAATCAGATGACATAAAGGCCGCGAAGACACGTTGTCATTACAGTTGCTGGAGGAATGCCTTAAAACGAGAGAAAAATCGCCGGCGACGTAGGTACCTACGGCCTGTGTTATGCGGCCAGCGAGCGTTGTTTAACGCGGGCTTTAAAGCTTACGGGCTATTTGCGACGTCGTTTCCGTTCACGGTCGAAAGGATTTACTATGCTTTTGCTTAGTTTACGCTTTGGTACTCACTTATCATCGCCTTAGCCACGCATTATTTTTTACCCCCGCCCAGGGGAACGGATAAATTTATAATAATCGGACGGGGAGCGCGGAATTTCGTTTTCGATTCACACGGTGGCTCGGCTACAATTCCTCGTGATCAGATTAGACGACAATGCGCTGCAATGTTTTTAATATTTTTCCTAAGTTCAAAATAATATAACAATATTTTCACATTCTTCTTACATTAGTACTGTTATAAATTACATCTACTCAGTTTTGTCATTAAAATCCGCTGTCTACTGATCATTAATGTTGTACCGTTGTCATACTGTATTAGCTTCTTTTAATATGCAAGGTGGGGTGCTATAAACAGGTCACCTAACTCGCTTGCTTTTGAAGATAGAAGTGCTTTCAGACAATTTATTTTCTACTGCAGTTGACCTTGAGTGACCTATAATGACCTTCATAATAGGTCATTGCATTCATCTTGAAACACACTATCACAATGTAAATAAAAGATCATACTGTTCCATTTAAAAAAACAGAGTTGACCTTCATATCTCCTTGACGTCTCCACTTATAAAAAAATTAGTTTAAAGTAAGTCTGGTCTGATGCATTACCTTCTATCTTCAAAAGCAAGCGAGTTATTCAGGTGACCTGTTTATAGCGCCCCATCCTGTATACCTGGTTCGAATGACTTCATAAAGAACAAGGAGATTACTATTACAAGTACAATAGGGACAAGAAGAATCACCTACACACAGTAACATTGCTCATATTCATAAATACAGACACAAGTAGAAAAAATTCAAGTACGAATGTGTCCGACACAAAACGATAACAAATGCGTCCAATAGATTTTCAAAACTGTTTTTCTCGAATTCTAAGCCTCCCACGCGAAAACTTCACTGTACACTTGCACCTTAATTTTTCACGAGTAATCATCCCTTGTTCGTGGAGCAGTGTAACCGGCGCGTATCACCGATCATTTGAATGATCCGTTGTCCGCGAGCATAATTGCCGGTTCCAGCCAGTGTATCTCTCGACTTTGTACCGGCGGTTGTTGATTTATTCATCCCGTCATCTTGGTACTCCCACGAACGAAGACACGAAGTGACGTGCTGCTCTCTCTGCAAACATTTCCGGCAGGCGGCAGATGAAGTGTTTTTGAAGTCGATTAGAAACACTGTTCCACGGTGGAGCACCGACGAAAAAGGGGTTCGGGAGGGACGGGAAGGGTAGGGGAGGGGAGATTGAACGAACAAAGGGGATACTCGGCAGTTTCAATTATACGCTATCGAACCACTTTGCCCGGCGGATTTTTGTGTTTACGGGGGCGTGCGAATTCGCCCCTCGGTGCGAAACGAACGCATCTTCGATTCCCTTTATCGACCGGTTTCAATTTTTTTTCCTTGCGTAAATATTTAGAGGTACACAGAATGGAATAGAAGCTAAATAAACGGGGGGCCGCGTTACTCACTGTACCGGTGCAGTCACGCCACGTGGAATATAAATACGCGTAAATGCCACTTCCTTTTAACCGGTTATGGCTCGTCGATGCGCATGGTGACGTACGGACGCTGTACCGCGGTGTTGTAAAAATGTACAGTGATTGATTACGCCGGTTAGAATGATGTATCAAATTCTGAACAATTTCACAAAGTATCGTTACTGTGATGGGCTAGAATACATTATAATACACTAGAATATACTAAAATATTACTATACAATTGTAAACAATAATATCGTCCATCAAAATTTTTGTGCGAGATATTGGAGATACATTTTTATACAAAAAGATTCCATGCAAAAGTCATAGCTGTTAGTACAACTACTGACTATAAAAAAAAAGGTATTTTTCATTTCGATAACGTCACATAGACTGCAGATAATAAACGAAATATGTTCGAGTCCCCGTAGATCAAAACACCGTATACAGTCAGCCACCGAAAAATATTTCTACTAAAATTCGAATATTCGAACCGAAGGAAGAGAATGAAATCGATAAACTCTATCATGAAGATAGCAACAGCAATAACTTGTGCCTCGCAGTGTATTTCATTTATTTGTATGAAAAAGATTATTAGCAATAATAATGCAACTGCCAGAGAGCCAAAATGAATTTCGTTGTCCATGGGAAACACTGCAATTTCTCTAATGTAGAATAGACCCAAGGGCCAGAGTTTAAGGGCCAAGTTTATCGTTATTTCAAGTGGGCGACTGATTTTCTCTTTCGCCCCTGCCACATTTCTTTCTTCTTTTTCACTTCGAGTCCGCTAGCCGAACTGTGAGGATCGTCCTTACGAGCTGTTTAATAAAACAGTTTAAAAAGAATTCTTCAGTGTTTTCAGTCATCGAGTTACCAATTCCCAACAAATACATATAATACATACAGTGACTCCCATTAATATTCGGACAAACTTAAAAAGACGATAACTTTTTTAATATTCGACCATACAACTTTGATTTTTTGAGAAGTTAGAACAATCGGTTTTGTTAAGTTAAGTGGAATTGCAGAGAAAATACTAAAAGTTATGTTTTACAACTTTTTTATGTGGGCTCATATTGAAAATGTAGAAAACACGTTTCGTAGATCTGTATCAATTAAAGATATTCTGAAAGTTTCATTAAAATCGGTCAACGTTGTAATGAGCTACAAATGTTTAAAGATATCTATGCAATAAATCAAAGAATTCATACATCTTTCGATGCCTGTCGTGTTTTCCCACATCAACCGATTTCGATGAAACTTTTACAATGCATATAATTGACACAAATCTACAAAATATATTTTTTAAATTTTCAATATAGACCCACATAAAAAAGTTGTGAAATGCAACTTTTAGTATTTTCTCTACAATTTCGACCAATTGCAATTTTTGACAAAATTTCTTTTCACATCATGTAGTAAAGTCCGAATATTAATGGGAGTCACTGTAAAAATATTAATAAACAGATAGCGGATTTTTAAAGAGAATAAAAATTCTCTCGGTTAAGTTTAGTCACCGGAGAGCCGATCGCAGGGTTAACGTCCCCAAACCGAGGAAAAATCTCAGTTTACCGAAGCATTTCAGCCCGACCAGGTGCGCTCGGAGTATCGTGACCGCATGTACTCTCAAATATGAGAACCGGCAGCGTATCAGAATCGACTGGTTGAGCCTGCGATCGAAAAGATAGGTAGCATCCTGTTTCCTCGATGGAATTAACGAGTCAGCGTGCACAGTGTAGCAAAGAAGGAACAGAACGGCTGGTGGACCGTTATGAAGTGTCTGGTAACGGTGGCGGCGCGGCGGCAGGCGTCGGGTGCCGGCTCGCGCATAAAGGTTAATTAATAAACAACCGCGTCATAATCGTGACAAGCAACAATGCGTCGGCTCGGAAACGAGCCGCAAACAACGGGCCATTAGACGTCCCGGGGCCCGGGCACGGTTCTGATACGGTTGAACGCGCGGGAAAAGGCCTTATTTCACGTTCGTCCGGTAATTACGGTCCACCACCGCCGATAGAAGGGACAACAGTTTAAGGTATTTCAATCCATTAGCCAGGTGAAATATCGGCGGCGAGGCTCGGGCAAGTATGCGGAAGGGCGAACCCCGAGGCCGAGAGAGAAGCCTCCTCCGTAGAGCGTTCTTCCGATTTCGATAGAAACGAACCTAACCGGTGCGATTGTGTGCCACACGGTGTGCCGGTGTCCATGCAGGCAGCAACAGCACCACCGCATCGCACCGGGTAGAACGGAACGCACGTTTATGCGATATCACGCCGACGCGTCAAGCCCTGTATTCGCGGGGCACGTTGAACGTGCACGTGCACGTGCACCACGGCCTGCACACCTTGAAAGAACGTAAAGCGAAAGGTCTTTGCCAGCTGGTCGCTCACGACGACCCTCCAGCTCTGCTTCGACCCGAGGCAGGGTCGAGAGGTCCTTGCCCAGGCGGAACCGTATCAAAAGTGGCATAGCTACGCGTTCATGTCCGGGAAATGGCGGTAAGGGTGCCGCGCCGCACCGCTGCGATTTGATCCCCGGATGAAACGAACGGACCCCGAGCATTCAAAACCTCCTAGACCACATTCAATCCCATCTTTATTTCCCGAGGACTACTCGATTTTCTGTTACCACGGTATCCTTCCGAGATATCCTCTTCCCCGAAACGATACAGCACGTACATACATACCCAGCATGCTTTGCCCAGGCTTTGCCTCCGTGGCCGACTGTAAATAGTCTGTGTTTATCGCGACCCTCCGGGTAATAGGAACCTAGAAGATTGTTATATGCCTGGATATTTTTTGTTTGATGCTTTGACTTCCAGCGACTAATAGAATCAGTCGGAACTAGCTGTACCATATCAAATGGATGTTCCCCTAAACAATTGCGTTGTTTCTCAATTTCTCACGACTACTTTGTACCACTGATACACTTTGAACGTTCGGCTTACTTTCTTCGCAGTTATACATTAGACTTCCGTTACCAATTTATTCACGTATCCCAGATACCTCGTGCTCTAACGAACCACCGTCGACATGCATATTCGTGAACGATCGCTGTAAATTTCCAATTCCGTTGGTTCCTCGCGTGCATTTTTTCCCTCGAAAGCCTATTTTTCTGATATCGACGACATTTTCCTGCGCGTTGGATACTGTTATTTGCGGCAGAGGTATCGTGTCTTCGTTCAATTACGCGAACGGTCACGACACGAATTTCGAGCGATGGATCTTTGGTTGGTCAAGGTTCCTGTTGCCGGTGGAAATGTAGCACATTCATGGGTCTCGGTTGAAAATCGAAGCAATCATGCGGTGGAAGCCGGAACGCGAGGCTGGTCAGAACCGCGGACGCCTAATCAGCCGATTGTACCGAGGAAATACCGTTCCCATGGAATGTTAATGCGATCTTCACCGGCGATCCTTAGAAACCGCGGGTTCCACTTACAACCAAGGCCAACCGGAGCGCCGCGCCGAGACAACCCATTTCACCAGGCGCACACGCACATATCGTTGCGCAATAACGCCATTTTAGAGGTTTTCCTCGATTATCCTCGCGCAACAACCCTGCAACCGACCCGCAAGACCAAACCTCTTCCTTGTCCGAGGGTCCTGCCCGTTTTAATGGAGACATTCGCCTCTTCCACCGATCTCTTCCGCGTTTCTTGCGCGAATCACGAGCCCTCGCACTAGAACGAAACGTCCATTTCATCCATTTTCTTCGACAAGATATTTCATTTTTTTTTAATAATGATCCTCTTACAATCTCGTAGAAAATTCTCCATCAACTTCGAATGCTGCCCCTGAAATTATATAGTTCTGTCCGAAAGAATTTGTTCGTACGAGCAAAACTGTTAAGAAAAGCTAATATAAACTGTGTTGGAACTGTGCGGTTATATCTGTGAATGTTATTGACACTGTATGAGACAACTTTGATTTGTATAATTAAATGTAGTTTGCTTTATCAAGATATAGTACGTAGAGAACGAACAATGGATACTTTAGTTTCTCCTAGGAATAAACGAATGCGCGGTTACATCGATTTGTCATGACATACATCAACAAACTGAGCCACATAAAAAAGTTGTAAAATGCAACTTTTAGTGTTTTCTCTACAATTCCGACCAATTACAATTTTTGAAAAAATTTCTTTTCACATCATGTAGTAAATTAATTGCTCTAACTTCTCGAAAAAGTTCAAATCGTATGGTGCATTATCAAAAAAGTTATCGTTTTTTCAAGAGCGTCCGAATATTAATAGGAGTCACTGTACATACATCCTCATTTTCTAATAAAATTATTTTTCATAAAAATAAAAAATAAAATTAATAGACACAACGTTAAAGAGACTGTCACGGTCAAGAGTATGCCAATTATCTTCGTTAGTGTCTATTATTTTTATTTTTATCAAAACTTTTTTCCGATGAATGGCGGAGAATATTCTTCGAGTATTATTTCCCATGTGTGTCACGATCATCTCTATCTTGTGTAAATAAGATATGTTTGTTGTCCAAGGAAATACCCATTTCGTTCCACTGCGAGTCTGCTTTAAAAGATATTCGACAGAACACAATGAGCGTAGGCTCACCTGATCACCGGTTTTGATAAATGACCGATCGCGATTAGATACCGAGATTAAAAGCCATCTTCCGAAGCTCCGCGAGAGAACTTTACAACACGTTCTTTTGGCGAGCTTAACCGTAGTCTAAACTATGGGAATGCCGTGGGTATAGATTATCGCACGTGATAACGCCGCGACCATAATTTCAATAGATGTCGGCTGCGAGCCAGCGTTGGCGTAATGCATGGTTTATCAATTACGATTCAGTATTACAGACTTCGACGAAACCGTCCGCTAAATACGGGTAAAACGGCTTTTCTCTTCCGAAGATGCCGCGTTTCATGCAAAGGGAAAAAACTGCAAAGTCGCAACAAAGAAATTTTTCGATTACAAAAAGCCGCAATTATAAATACGAAATAAAGTCAAAATCTGTAGTACAATCCCTAATTATCCTGCACGCTAATTCAAAAAATACAATTTCGAGAAAAACATGCAGTTTTTTTACCGACACTGCTACTCCCGAAGCATATCGTTCTCCTCTCATCATAACTTTATCATTTCAATGAATTTCTGTAAAAAACATTTGGAAAAGCAATCTCACGATTGTACACTTTCCAAATAATACATTTCAAGAAATCGAATCTCGGGACCAGTTACACGGACTCGCTAATAAATCCGAAAATTCGTTCGGCTAATAATCGGCGAGCGTAAAGTCAACGATACAATTGAATCCGGGCCGGTATAACAAAAGGCTAGGGGCGAAGGAATGGATGATTTTAATCATCCGATATCGTGACAAGATCCCTCGGCAGTCACGGGGGAACCCGAATATGTTCGAAGTGAGCAAATAACGCAACGAAGCATGGAGCTTGCCTCGGCACATTCAACACGGTTCTCCGCTCTCGAAACGCTGGCGATTTGTTACGAGCAAATGGTAAAGATCGGATGAATTCCAAGCGGCATTGCGCTTCGTTCTGGAGTGTTTGAGCCGCAGTGAGCGGAGGGTAGATAGCAGGAGAGAGGGAGAGAGAGAGAGAGAGAGAGAGAGAGGATGGTCCGAGTAAGCGGGACAGGGAGCGTAAAATCGAGCGAGAGGAGACTCGGGTAAAAGAGAAAGCAAGAGAAAGAGAAAGGATGCACAGCGTGAAAAGAGGGCAGGTTGCCGATGCAGTGCACGGTTTACGACCGTCGAGACCGGTCGAGCGATCGATCAAACGCGAATCGGTCGTTGGAGGATCGAGCTGGTGCACTGCACGGTGCTCTGGGTCCCTATGTTCTAGGTTCTGGACCTCGTGCGAGAGATAGGTTATTACCGGCGCGGCGCGCTCGTATCCGTTGTTCCTTGTTACCGGATAATGAGTTTATTGTTTAAGAATCACGCCGCAGTTACATGTGCCGCGATCAATTACAATAATGTAATATAATCGTAGCAAGGTCTCGGCGCAAGGGTGCGCGCGCGCGCTCGCGTCCCTCGGTATAATGAGGTCCCTTTCTTTAATGAGAGGATTGCCGGCGGACCGAGTTTAGCCACGCCGAGGCCTTATTCACCTACGAGGGAAAAACGCGCGCGAACGTGTGCGCGCAAAACCACCGCACCGCACCGCAGCGCACCGGCTCGCTGAATCGCACGTATTCTTAAGCAACGCGGCGCATTCACCTAACGTGTGTCTCTCTCTCTATCTTTTTCGCTACCTTTCGCTCTATGTGTACAGTAGCAGAGCAAGGGGACACGAAGGGACGCGCGACCAGGGGTTGGTCTCTCGGCCCGGAAAAGAAACGCGGAGAACGCGTTACTTCGTATATCAACGTCGGTACATCTAGTCCGCCACCGCGCACGCCTTACAAGAGGAAAGTTGAATTCAGTTTCAGCCACGTCGCGACGAGATAAAAAGTTAAAAGTTCGTTGCCAGCGAAAATTTCACCGGAGATACCGCTTGGCCAGGGTGCCGCGAGAGAGCGAGCGAGCGAGCGAGCGAGCGAGAGAGAGAGAGAGAGAGAGAGAGAGAGAGAGAGAGAGAGAGAGAGAGAGAGAAAGACGGAATGCGCAAAAAACCATTAACTTGAATCACGCCGGAGTTTCACGGGTAAATTCGGGTAAACCAGCGAAAATTCTACTTAAAACCCGGCCCGACCCGGCCCGGCCCGGCCTTCTTTCTAAGAGGGTTTTCTGGTCTTGATGACTCTGAACATCGATTTTCCTTTTTAACGTTGTTATGGTCTGTGGGAACGTGTAAACATTTTTCATGCTAACACGAGATTAGACGCGTTTTCACCTGATTTCTGATTGGAGATGATGATTTTTTTGTGAAATTCGTGGATGCAATTTTTTTGTTGTTCCGTGGGAACTTTCTGAAAACGTTTTTGAATGACCGTTTTTTGACATTTTTTGTGATTTCGTGTCAAAACAAAATTTCCATTTCTGAAAGAATTATTTTTTGGGAACCCTTAAAATGTACATCCGCAAACCAGAAATACCTAGAGGAACGAAAATGGACTGAAAACAGTGTTTTCCTTAAAATAGCCAGACAGTCTAAAAGTGTATAGAAAATCTGCCTGTTTTTCTGATAAAACATTTCTTCTTTTAGAAAAACTTTTAAAAAATATGAAATCGTAGAAACCAGAAAATCCTTGAACAGCGGAAGTAGATTGAAAATAACATGTTCTTTAAAACAATCAGACATCCTAGACAAGGCTTCTGTTCTTGAAAAAAGGGTATTGAACCAGCCTTAAAAAATATTATTAAGGCCCAGAAAATCTTGAAAACTGTCAATAAATTTTAGATGGCACCTAAGACATGATTTCCTTTGATACAGTGACTTCCATTAATATTCGGACACTCTTAAAAAGACGATAACTTTTTTAATATTCGACCGTACAACTTGGATTTTTTTGAGAAGTTAGAACAATCGGTTCTGTTACGTAACGTGAAAAGAATTTTTGAAAAAATTGTATTTGGTCGGAATTGCAGAGAAAAAACTAAAAGTTATATTTTACAACTTTTTTATGTGGGCTCATATTGAAAATGTAGAAAACACGTTTCGTAAATCTGTATCAATTAAAGATATTTTGAAAATTTCATTAAAATCGGTCAACGTTGCAATGAGCTACAAACCTTTACAGATGGTAGAAATTGCAATTTTTCTCTAACTGCAATAAATCTACAAAACATATTTTTTAAATTTTGAATATAGACCCGCATAAAAAAATTGTAAAATACAACTTTTAGTATTTCCTGTTGGTTATTATTTTATTTTATGAAGGTCTGATATAGTATATGTGTACACAAAAATGATCTTTTTCTTTCTCTCTTTCTTTCACGTCACGATTTCAATACAAGCGAGATGGGTCCGCGTACCCGTGGTACTTAGTTTTTGTTTCCATGAGAATGTTCGAGAAGGTCAGTAAATACGCGGCAAATTCTTCGTCTACGACTGTCAGTCTCAATGTGTCATTCGTAAAGTGAAGACGTGCCTTCCGTGTTCAAATAAAACTAAAGTGAAAATGAGTGAAATATATTGTGAATGTTTATTTCAAATGCCCTGAACCAACATTTTCTCTACAATTCCGACCAACTGCAATTTTTGAAAAAATTTCTTTTCACATCATGTAGTAAACTAATTTCTCTCACTTCTAAAAAAAAAATTAAAATTATATGGTCCAATATCAAGAAAGTTATCGTTTTTTAAAGAGCCTCCGAATATTAATGGGAGTCATTGTATGTTCAAACATTCTATAACCTACGACAGAAATGCCCTTTTTTCTGCGCTCAACAAAATCAGCTTCCTTCTTCGGAAAAAAGCGAATGAGGCCATTAAAATGTGCATCCAGGTGCCATGAAATCCCGAAAGAGTGAGACAGGATTGACAATCGAAGGGACAAGGGGTCTCCCCATGGTCCATGGAACTCATCGGAAGGACAGATCGCGAATTCGAGAGTGAGAAGTAGATACTTACGCGGCATGACTGCGTGAAAGTGGCGAGCGACGAGAGGAGCACCGGTGGCAAAGCGGGGCGTGAAGAAAAAAAGAAAGAAAGAAAAATTGGCGTTTTGAAACGAAACGACGTCGAGCACACTACACAATGAATGAAGCTGAAGTAGCGCTTTTGTGCAGGCGGCGTCGTCGTCGGCGTCGCCGGGCGCTCTACTGGCCAGACTTTTCCGCAGAAGGAAAACGGCGCGACGCTACGCGACGCAGTGTTGACCCTGTGAAAATTTTCGCCTCGTGCAAAAACAACGACGCACTTTCTACCTTTTCGGGCTGCCATGATATATTCAGGAAGAACGACACCGACGAATTATGTGGGTGATCCTCGGCTCGCGACGCTTCCGGAGAGCTCGCGGAACGCTTGGAAATTCACGCTACATTGCTCGGATGGAGATGGCCGCGACGTATACGCGGTTCCGGTGAAACGCGCAGAAAACGAAGTGAATGCTCGATGAAGTAAAAGTTCATACACACGGCGACACACGGCGACACACAGCAGCGTCAATCATTCCCTGGCACGATTCAGAAATACTCTAACCACCGGTCTTCTCCTTTTTTTTGGAGTACTTGTCCGACTATAGTAATACGAGTAGTATCAAAACTCGCTATTTCCAGTTTTGAAAAATTTTTGAATATTTATTGCGTTCTGGTTTAACGCTAGACCTATCGAGCCCTAAACGAGAGTGATGTATATTCTTTTTATAATAATAACAGAATTGTGTTTATTTAGATTTCGTAGGATTTTTATGGTAACATGTACTTGAATACAGAAGCATACAAAAAAATTTCTCAAGAAAATACATCTGTAACTTCACGAATCATACAAGAAAAAACCGGAAACCAATCATTCTGACTGGCTCGGTAGTTCTAGTGTTAATAATTATTTTCTCTTTCAATCGTCTTAGAAAATCGACAAAAATATAACAATATCCTGAAATGTTTTAATGTCTTCTCATATTTGACCCATTTTTCTCATAAATTAATCAAATCCGCAGTCTATTCGTGACTAGATATTATTATAATTCTAAAGAAATATATTTATTCTTTTAATTTTTATATTCAGAGCTTGTGGTCGATCGTAAATGGGAGAATATAAATGTAACAGTGACACAGTATACAAGGGTTAAAATCTTTCTCTTTGAACGAGAAACCAGTCGACTGTAAAATGAGAATTGAAGGGTTCAGAGAAAAAGGATGAGAACGAATAAAACCCCTCATTTCAGTTCTTCCTATCACAGAATAGAGAAATGCAGAAAGGATGAAGGTCGTTTGTTACATAAGCTACATTCTATGCTCCGAATTTCCAAATCAATTTACTTGAAAATTCGTATTTTCAACAATCCATCTCCGTGCTCCACAGAATCGGCTACGTTTCGTTTCTCCACTATTGACAATATTTCGACGTCACAATATAAAGAATACACGTATTAAACCTTAAAAGTATAATGTTTCGAAACATACCACGTTTGAATATATTCGGAAGACCTATAAAAAGAATTCGACTAAAATTTCTCTAAAAAGTCGAAAACAATTAAAAAAAAACCTGCACGTGTCGCGTTCTCGTCAAATGTTTTCTATATGGTGTAACATTTTCTTTCGGAAGATCGAAGGAACGAGATTGCGAGTTCGCCTAATCCCGAAAATTCGGGCGATAAATTCGGCAGGATCGTAGGGCGAGGGTTCAAGGGATTAAAGTGGGAAACGGATCGATCTATCGGCGTAGTAAAAACTGTCTCGACTATGGGTCGCAGATAATTTCGCAGGGGACGCTAATAGCCTTCCAGTTGTCTACTCCAGGTCCGGTGTTTGCCGGCGCGTACACGTTCGACACATTAAGCAGTAACGGCACGTCGCCGACGATAGATATTGCGCTTTAGTTGGGCTACAATTTCCTCCGGTTTTCCCAAGGAAAGTAGGTTACTCTTCCGCGCGCGTTGCTTCTGCTTCTGCTGCTGCTGCTGCTGCTGCTTCCCGTTGCAGCACTTACCATTAGGAGCAACGCCCGTAACAGCGACACATCCAATTATAAGTGCGAAATTCATTGTTCGCGGAAATGGGCAGCGGTTCAGTAGCCGATCTCTCGCTCGCTTGTGCTTGAACGACTGCCAACTTGGGCGCGAGATACCTCTCGGTAGAGAAAGAGAGGGAAAGAGAGAGAGAGAGAGAGAGAGAGAGTGTGTGTGTGTATACCGGTGAACTACTCGGAGGCGCCAACAATCCCGCAGTCAAGGAGCTCCCTCGAGAAATCTTCTGTAGATATGTGGCGAAAAGGGGAGAAGAAAAGAGCTTGCGGAGAGAACCAAGAGGATTGAAAAGTATCAAAGTGAACAAAGACGGGTCCCTTGGACATACACGGGGGCCATCGGACCGACCGAGGATTAATTAATTTATCTGTGTACAAGCCACCGACCTCGGGAATCGATAGACTACCTCGCGGAATTATGCGAGCTCCCAACCGAATGCGGAAAACACTCTCCGTTCTATCAACCTTAATAAGAGAATAATTGAACTGGTTACTGTACCAGCTGAAAACATGTTACACACAAACTACATAATTATTTAGTTAAGTTCGAGTCTCAAACACAAGCTTATAAGGAGGCATTCTGGTTTTTGAGATCGCTTTTGCACGAATATTAAGTATTTTTTCAGAAAAAAACATTTTGCATTGGGATTTTGCACACATATTTACTATTTCAAGTGCTCGTGTGATTTACTAAAAGTAGAAATAATTGAAATTACATGAGTTGCAGAGTTGGGTAAAATTTTCATCTAAATAAAAATTTCGAATAACGAATAGAACATTTTTATTCATTATTCGATGGTTCGCGTTTATTAGAGTTGGCAGTAGTTGTGGAAAGATTTATTCTGATAAAAGATGAAAAAATTATTCGAAGTTCGAATATAGCCACTTCGTATAAAAAAATTATCTTTATACGTTGGATAAATTCTCGTCGAATATAATTATTTGTTCGATGCTCGTCGAATAAAGATAATTTTTATATTCGAACCATCGAAGAATGAATAAAAATATTTTCACGTTTTATTCGTTATTCGTAATTTTTATTTAGATGAAAATTTTGCCCAACTCTGATGAGTTGTATATTTTGAAAAACATCTTTTAGGCTTGATGACACGTAAATAGTAGTCGGTGGTATCCTCCTTTCAAAAATCGCTGTTTCTTACCTCCCGGCCAGGATCGATAAATATTTAATCTGAAATTGCATCCTAAATGCAAAGAGGATAATCCATAAAATAATTGCACAGCTAAAAAGGAAGTTTTTCTATCGGATTCCTTTAAATTCCTTTGAAACGACACATTATAATACGGCCGTGCATATTTCGAATTATCTTAGGCAGGAATATAGAAATCCAGATCCTCGAATTTTCAATTAATTCGAGCATATTTTGATCCCCAGTCGATTCCGTCAAGTTATTCCGAAAGGGGAAAACGGATGCGGAATATTCACCGCGTTGCGGCAGCAAATTGGAGACACTCGATTTTCTGAAATTGGTCGGGTCTCGAAGTGAAAGAAAATTGAAACGGCGATATCGTTTGCTGATCGAAATTAAAGAAGCTAAAGTGGACGAGGGAGGGCCCATTATTGCGTGAAAACGGGATATCGATTCGGAATCGGTAATCGTAACAATACAGGACCGGCTCGTTCGGTGGTGCGTTTCGCGGGATACAAAGCGACTGCAATCTCAGTAATGTATCGATAACGTTATTCGTGTACGAAGCTTATCATCGCGATGCATAATTTCATTCGTTCCGAAAGCCAGCTCTCGCTCGCGCACCGGGTTAGACAGAGGTGCATAGACTCGTGGAGCACACTTCGTAAACCACTTAATCGATTACCGGTCGTAATTTCAGCTCTCGAAGAATATCGTTGCCCACCGCCACTGCCACTGAATCGTAATCAAGGATTAACGTTCGACACAGTTTACCACGGGATTTACTGTTATCCGCCTCGTTTTTACGGTAATACATTGATTTAACGATTTTTTCATGGTCCCCGGAACGGTGTCAAGTAACGCTATAATGGAACCCACCGTTGAAGAACATCGTGTCGCTCGTGGGAGGTGAAGCGAACCGACGGAATTGTCGGGAGGCTGCGAAAATTTTATGATGGTTCAAAATTGTTCGCTTTCGAGAACGGATTGAAAATTCTTTCAGAAAATACTCGCTTCGAATCGGATCCAAATACACTAAATTGAACCGGACTGGATTTATTCGATTGATTTGTCCAATTTGAAAAATCGAATCGAGAAAAAAGGAAATTAAATACGAAATTTTGCAATTTGTTCGAGCAATAAATTATACGATCATATTAACCCTTAGCACTCGGATGACAACTCTGAGGCACCACTGAAAATTGCTATGCCATTCTTAAAAATATTGTTCACATTATTATTTTTTTTCGTATTTAATAAACTACTAGACATTTACATATTGCATGAGATATTATATCAGTTTCATATGCAAAAAATTAAAAAAAAATTGTGTAGAATGGAAATATTCTAGAATAGAAAAATCTTTCGTTTTCGAGTTAAAATAGCACCAAGTGCAAAGGGTTAAATCAGTTTCATATGCAAAAAATGAAAAAAAATTGTATAGAGTGGAAATATTCCAGAATGGAGAAATCTTTTGTTTTTTGAGTTAAAATAGCTCCGAGTGGCAAAAGGTTAAAATTTTTATTTGTACCGTATATCATTAATAAATTAAGAAGGTTCGCAATAATCGATAAATGCAATGTTCTATAATTATTTGCTCGGAAAGACAGATCCAGCGTTCATTACTGTCGCGGTCTCAGCAGGAGTACTGTCGATCCACGCGGTGGAGCAAATAAATAAATCGGTCGAACAGGTCGCACAGAGACCGGGCTCTCGTTTAGCCACTTTTTCTTTCTTCGTCACCAGTCCGGGAGTACTTGCGTGACCGGACACCGCAGATAACTGTCGACTGAAAACAAGGCCGAGGATTCCATCGGTATACGATCCGCGGGGCAATACCTTTCTTAAAACGAGAACATCCGGCCTGGCTCTATCGAGAATTCGAATCGAGCCCCTTTGCCCAAGGTTGCCCGAGATGAAAGGGTAAAGGTTGATCCGGGCACCGAGGAAGAAGAGAAGAGCAGGCCCGATCATGAATAAAAAAAAAATAAATAAATAAAATAAAAAAGGCAAGAAAGAACGTCCGCCAGGGCAAACTGTGCTCTCTCGCCTCTGTTGTACAACAAGCAACTTCTTCGAGGAAGAAAGGGGAGGGGCTGCTCCCTCTCTCTCTTCGCTCTCGGATAAAGAAAGAAAGAGGAGGAAACGGCATTTCTACGTGGCGTGCGATGAGCAATTATCGCAAGGCAACTACGGTCAGATGTTCGTGGTCTACCGTTTCCTCGGCTGTCCGAAAGCTACGCGTGTATACAGTGCCGTGCAAAACTTGTCGTCCGTGTCACCGGCCACGGGAGTCGCCAAACAAACTATTGCGGAAGCTGCGGAGACTCCATTCCTTTTTTTTTTATTTAGAGAAACTCCATTCTTAGCGATCAATTTCCGCAATTTTGCTGCATTCAATTTGTTCGAAACTCGTTTTTACGATACAGTTATTAGCTGTACAAATAAAGGCGTTTTTGTCATCGTATAGAAGCTGAACGAAATTGGAAACAATTAATTTTTAGACCTGATATGTATCTTGCCTTTAGTCTCAGTCGATCACGTCCTGAATTTAATAACATTACGATTAGTTGTTTGTATTTTTATCTGCAACGTAGTGATTAAAGGTTTAAATGTACCATGTCTTCGGAGGATTGATTACAATGATTTTTGCATAGAGCGGACGTGCTATCGCGGAACAATTATTTCTCTGCTCGGCCATAATCAATCTCGAGGAATCGTTTTCATAGTTTTAATGCACCGCTCAGCTAAAATGCTTTTCCTACGGGGACAGAGGTTATCTTCCGATCAGAGTGTATTAATCATGATCGACGTAGGTCTGTTTACTTCCTGGTCTATGCAAGACCCATAGAAAGTAGCCACACCAACCATAAACATACGAATACCGATAGGCATCTTTGAATATATTTTTCAATTCCCCCACGAATCCTATAAAATGCACAATTTTCATTATCGAATGAAATATCGTATTGGTAAAATCACCTACCATTTCAATTTGCGGCCAGCTTCATTGGCATATTGACAGACACGCTGATTCTATATCACTATAGTATCAATGCATTCATTCATACCCCAGATAATGCTAATTGCAATGTGAACGGAACGTTACGTTTTTCCTTTGTTGGTTTAGAAGCCCTGAAAATTAGATCCAACAATTTCAGCGTACTATTATTTCGACATTATGCGAAAATTAATTGTCAAGGTATTAGGTAATATTATATGCGCTCATTGACGTTCCTAATCCGAACAATGAAAGGCAATAAATGAGCCGTTTAATGTAAAAATGGTAAAATCATTGGAAAATATATAATCTTGTGTTTATTAAAAAAAGAAAACTATGATGTTTCGGAACAAAATCTTGTAACAAAAACTAGATAATTGTGTCGAGTATGCCTGTAAAAAAATTTCAAAGAAATTGGTCCAGCAGTTTTTGAAAAATGACATGGTCTCGTAAACATGGTTTGCCACCCCACCTCCATTGGATATTTTTTAACGAAAATTTACAATTTCGTAGATCAAAATGTAACCCAACATATGTACCAAATGTTTTCTTAATATAACCACTTTTTGAAATGAAAAAATTCTCAAGGTTAACTATTCGACCTCCTAGGTGTACGTCGCCCGTAATATCTTCACAGCTGGTTACTGCAACTATTAATTTTTCTCGTGAATGCATAAAATCCGCTTGCTCTAAGATTGCATTTTCAATGTGACACTGTATTCTGCAAATACGTGTTTCGCAACACAGACGTGCACAAAGTGTACTGGTGTACGATTGCGTATCAACCGAGCAACGGCAATATCTCTTCGGATGGATGCAGAAAAGGATTAGCGATGGTATTCTATTACACAATGCAATCGATTGTATCAGCGGATGGGTTAGAATGCGAGTTCGCCATAGGTGGCCCATAAATTTTGCGGCGTGCTGTACGTGGTGCACGCGCGCGCGCGCGCTCGCGAGCGAACGAGCGAGCGAGCGAGAGCGGGCACGTCGGAAAATTGCAAGCAGGCGAACACGGACGACGGGAGTAAAAGAGGTGCATCAACTTATTACATCGCGTGAAATTCGCGCGGTTACTCGAGGCGGCAAAAGTTGCGGAAAGCTGACACCGTAATTACCGGGTGGCGCGCGACTTAATCCGCGAAAAAAATAAAACCGGCTAAAAAGACGGATTGTTACAAAGTGGTTGCGGATCTGTCCGCCGATTTAATGAATTAGGGATTAGAGACGGTGAGGGGGGGGGGGAGAGTGAGCGCGCTAGAAAGTAAGAGAGAGAGAGAGAACGTGCGCGCACGCGTATCAATTTGATCGGCGCAACGGATGGTTTAATTGCAGCCTAAGGACGCGGCCTGGAACGCGCGATGAATAAAAGGCTGTATTGAAAGAGGAGCTCGATGATCCAGAGACACAGTAATTACTCGAGCGGATATAATAACTAACTGGTACGACGTACGCAGACTAGACCCACTCCCACTCCCTATTTCTGTCTCTCTCTCTCTCTCTCGGGCGTTCTCTCTTTTACAGAGATAATGAAGAAGCGCGAAACAAGGCGCAATAGTACGCCGAAGTAATTAAAACTGCAATTTGTTAAGCCCATCGGGACGCGGCCGGTGTCGGTTATTGGATTGTGAATTAAAGCTACGTTATTAGCGATAAGATTTACGAAAGGAATAATAAGGTGCGAGAATCAGTTACACAAGCTAGGCCAGACTAGATACCGAACAAAGTATATGAAACAGATAAAGAGACCACCCACCGCCTGGGTAGCGAACTCGCCGCGAGAAAGTTTTAACGCGCCGCCCCGTCGAGTAATCAATCACCCGGTAAAGTTGTTTAATCCCTTTGATAACTTGCTGCGAGCGTGCACCGGTGCATCGACTTGCTGAATTGTACGCGGAATTATCGAAAAGTGTGCGCTTATCATCGTGCTTCTCCGAGCTAAACGAACGGCCTCGATAAAGATACATTCGTCTTTGGCCATTGTCGGCTATTTTCCTGTCGATCTTCCCAATAATACCTGTCAGTTAGTAAATTATACCATTGGCAATTGAATACGTTTGAACGATTTCGATAGATTTCTTGGTCATTGGATAGCCTTTTCTCACTTTATTGGTTCTATGAACCAATCTAAATCTCTCTTAACTTTAACAAAATTAAAACAAATCAAAATCTAACTTTTTCTTAAAACAGATCAAATCAAAAACTCGCAAAGAATTCTTAACCTAAACGCTTTATAACTAAACCTTAACCCAACCGCTAGAATCCCTACAAAAAACACAAACAAAACCTACGGCAAGGCACTCTATTTTTAAACCTAAATCCTTAATTATTTACACAAAAATTTTTAAATTCCTAATAAAACTATCAAAAATACAAACTCCTTACTTGAAACAACGAATATTATATTATTACCCAAAAACACTAAAAAAACAAAAAATTTTACTTTATTCTTAGAATCTATTAGAAACTACTATTGCCACACTATTTTTGTATTAAATAGCGCAACACACCTATCTTCTAACTATATTCTAAACAAAAATGGTCATTGGATAGCCTGATTGTCGCAAATTAAATTTTATTAATTTAAAATCTGTTTTGCATTAGCTTTTAAATATAACGAAATGGGACACATTATCACAAACATTATGATAGTAGTTGCTAACTCAATAATTCCTCTAAATATATGTTATTTGCACAAAGTAAAATGGTCATTTTAATGAACCTTCCGTGACCAAAATTTTTGAGAAATGTATCTTGATAATTCGAGTAACAGTGAATTAAAAAATTTAGTGTACGAGTTCCAGTGCTAACATTGACGTAACCATTATCGCAAAATGGTTCCGCGTCTCGGGGAATCGGAAGATTCGATTTCAATTACAGCCAGGTTCCCGAGCCGCGAGTCGAAACACGCAAGACGATCGTTTTTCTATCGAGGAAGTTCGTACACCAGATTTCGAGTCGACAATGGGTAATTGGAAAGCAGCTCGACAGAGGAGTGAGCAAGAACCTTCCGGGTAGGGGATCATTATTATCTTTCTTCAGCTGGCGAGTCTCTATTACATTTTCGAGAACTCGGTTATTGGAACTCTAGAAAAATCGTTCGGATCCATCAGCGTTGTTAAGATCGCAACGGCACAATCTGTTTCGCTGTGAAACTCATTTTTCCATTAAAAATTATCTCCCTAGTCAATTCAACATATTTAATAGAAAAGTTGCTTCAGGAACATTTCTCTTAAACTTGAAATAATTCACTTGACCACATATAAGGTAACAAAGTTCAATATTTATATCTACGAAGCTATCTAGCTAAAATTCTAGAGATTTTATCAAACTGAAAAAAAGTATATACTCAATTTCAGAATAAATTATATTATTTCGATGGTATTACGATATGGTTTCTGTAGGAAAGTAATTCTGCTTCCACGGTGGATTTCGTGTTCAAATACCTCGCAGCATTTTCAGTCATCAATGATCACGCGATTCCCCTTTTGTCCCACGATCTATTCGAGGTTCCCTTTGGATTCGTCGCTGACGGACAGACAATCTCTGGTTCGTTCAATGTCTATTACGACGAAACCGTCGGCGTATTTTTCTCACGAGCCAGATACAAAGCTCCGCCACTGTCGAAGCTCTACGTACAGACGACACGAGCATGAAAGCGTCGTTTCCCGCTTTCCTTTTTCTAGAGGGATCTCGTTGTCGCTGTACGAGCGGCGCGCATTCGTAGCCACGAATATTTTTCCAAGAATTTCGATTCGTAAACGTGGAATCGTACCGGTAATTACTGGTACAACGGTTCTGAAGCTCTGGCAAAAAAATTCTTTGATGATTCAGCCGACGTCGACGTTCTTCGACGGTTTCAAAAATAACTTGCTCCGAAGCTGTAGAATTTCAATTAAAACAAGAATTAATTGAGTGTCGGTGGTTTCCACAGAATTTATTCTCTTTGCCAATCAATCATTATTTAATAGGTTCTTGTGTTGTGCTTGTATTTATATGTGTTCTTTATCATCGACATATTGGATAGATTTCCGTCAGACAATTTTCAACCGGCAGAAAAAGTAAATTACATTTATTTTGCGAAGTCTAAAAAGCGTTCGAACTCGTTCACACTGGAATTCATTGGAACACCGAAGAAATCGAGATATCGATCTCGATGCGAACATGGTCGGGCTTGATGGTCTCAAAGAATGTCAAAAAGAGTACGGGGAAACAACATAATCTCGGGTTCGATTTATCTGATAATCGAAATGGACATTCAATCAAGCCGAACAAGTGAACGCCGCGGGAACATATGGGAGAGTTTACCACATCGTTTGCGGGATCCTGATCGCTCGATTATCAAACATTACTCAGGATTCGACTGTGGACTGGAAATCGATGGACCGACGCGCGATAAAACACGCACCGAAGACGCCACGAACGTGTTATTTATTTTAAAAATTTCGTAGAACACATTCCCCATCTCGACATCCATAAAATATCAATAATGATTTCGTATAGTGTACGAGAAAGTAATAATTTAAAAGTAATCGTATTAGAATGCTGCAATTTGAAGTGGTACGATAAAATAGACAGAAAAGCAAGCTCGTAACCAAATTCGAACAACAATTAGACGAATAGAGAATTATTAGGCTACTCGTCTGAAATTAAACAATAAATCTATTTTTAATATAAAATGAGGACTCGAGTAGATGTACAAAATCGTAATGTACAGTGAAGACTCGATCTAAGAAAAGACCTCGGGACCGTGCCATTTCTTAGATCGTGCGGAACTAATATTTTTTTGTGGCCTCGCCGACCGTTCTGAAATCGAATGTTAAAACCTGCTGTTCATAAAAGATTTAAGATGTGTTTGTACAATTATCCGAATGATAGTAACTGATGGGCATTCGACCAGCATGAAATCGAATGTCGAAGCCCGCAGTTTGTAACGACGCCATAAAAGTTGCGATCGGAAGCCGTTCCCAATGATTATGATTGTTTATTAGCCGGAATCGGTGTTGGAGCTGGTATGCGGCGATTGGCTTCGCACTTTCCGTGTATTTATAGTGGTCCCGAGCAAAATGGAGGATCGACGGTAGCCTGATTGCGCGTGTACGATTCGGCCGGGACATGTCGTACAGTAGGTGGCCTACAATGGCGTCGAGTAACGGTGTCGTTGTCAAGGGTGTAAGCTGCTCCCGTCTCCCTTTAGCCCGCGGGCTCGATCTCGCTTCGAATATTCGTTTGCCCGTGTGTTTCCTGCGAGCTAATTGCAACGAGAGCGCCGTTACTCGTCCGTTGGATTATGCGAACGGCCGGTGCCGTTAATTTCGTGCCCCGGCCTTTAAGTGCCCATCCACAGCCGCGTTAAGGATGAAATCGCGCCGCGAACGGGATATCACCATAACGCGATTATACCGGCTCTGCCTTTTAATGACATCTTCGATTCCGTGGGAAATTGAAATAATCCCTTTGCTCAGCCTCGAGAACCTACGCCACCGTATCTAATTAATATTTAGTTAGACTCTATCCGAAAGAAAAATGCTGAAGCCTCGTCCAACTGCGAGAAAGAAAATTTGTTCCGCGATCTTGATGAATCAGAGCTTTAATCACATTACCATAATCTTTCTTGGACTCTCGAAAAGAGGAAAAATTGTAAATGTTTTGAAAGGAAATTTATCTTTATATCCTAATGGACGAAGAAATTTTAATCATGTTAAAAGAAACTGCTTAAGAATATGGTCCTTTGAACTTTCTCAATTTTTGTGTACTTCCAAGCAACCGAAAAGTTTCTTTTCAGTAAAGATGGATTTGATAACTTCCGACCGAAGCAGACGATAATCCAGTTTTGCCTTGCGCGAAAAGGATGTATTTATTGATTTCGTGGTAATGTTAAAGCTGATAATTCGAGGTCCCGGAACGGTGTAAAAATATGCAAATGCGAAACGGTTTTGCGGCCGATTCGATCCGAAGGTAGTAAATTAATACAGACCGTTTTTCGCGTAATTATCGTTCATGGCATCGCGGTGCGCCACACGGCGGAAGCGTCCGCACTCGCCTTAAACGTTCCCGAAACCGACAACTTTTATTTGTTCGTCCATAAATTAACGTTCGTTCGGTACAGAGCTCACTTTCGGTCCGTTGAATATTCAAATTAATGCCCGTACAAACATCGACTCGCGGAACGGTACACGAGATGCGAATTCTGCGGCGAGAACTAATAACGGAAAATCTGGTGTGTCAATAAATCGTCATAATTAATGAAAATAATTTCCATTTCCTTCGACGCAGCTAGGAAACGAGCACCTCTCGAAACGTCGATTAGGTGGCGGATAGTGGATCCCCTCCGGGGGTTTAGGAGCACGTATGAATGACGCATGAATCAAAGTTTGTCAAAAACCGATATCGAGGTGATGTCTCGTTTACGAGGATGAAAGTCGAGCCCGTGCTTCGATTACACAGCACGGGTTGGGCTGGCTCTCTCACGGTCGTCCTTCGAAGATTCGAGTCCTGAAAGTGTGACCGATCCGGAATGAAAATCAGAGTGGCCATAGTGGTCTTTTCTAATGGCGGAATAAACGTGGTGGATATTCGACGACGAATGGAATCGATAATGCCCAGCGGCGGCGGCGGCGACGTCGGCTCTCGTTTCTGGTCTATGTGTACGCGCGAATAAATCGTAGAAATCAGTCACGTACTTCCATCGGCCTTCGGAATCACCGTTAAGCCCTTGATCGCAATTTAACCCCGGAGGCCGAGTAATACCGGATCGCAACGTCCGGACGATTATCCAACCTCGCGAGAACTGTCTGCTGGTCCTCTTCTTCGTTCAGCCCGATCAACGTTCAAGCTTCATTTGCGTGCTCGTACACTGTCGATCGAGGGCGCGCCGCATGCGAAACAAAGGGCGCCACGATAACTGCGGAATTTTAAAATCGAGCCTTCCCAGAACCGTTTACTTCTTCTCTTTACCTCCTCTTCTCTTTACTTCGTCTCCCTTCGGCTCCGGCAACACTCTCTAATATTATACGGGGTGTCCCAGAGCGCTACGAGCGCGCAACGATGCGATTCTAAAATAAGTAAGAATAAACGAATCGCAATTTTTCGTTTGACGCCTCGTTTTCGAGAAAATTGAGTTTGAAACTTTGAAATCTATCATTTCTTTCGTTTTGACCTTGCGTGACCTTGAATGTCATTGTATAGGATATTAACGAATTCGTCTTCGTAAACGCTTCGATGACCGCCAGGGTCACCTTAGTCCCCCAAAAAGTAAAAATACAAACAATCCATATATATAGCATTCATTAGAAAAACTAGTACATAATTCGAGCCGTTATTTTACACGACAGACGATTAGTCATTGCCTATCTAAAATGGCACATGAAAATCGAAACTTTCCGACTTTACGAACATTCAATTTACGATCTAGAATCGTTGTCGGAGTCACTATGAAGCACACGTTTGACGCCTCGTTTTTGAGAAAATTGAGTTTGAAACTTTGAAATCTATCATTTCTTTCATTCTTGACCTTGAATGCCATTCTATAGGACATTAACGAATTCGTCTTCGTACACGCTTCGCTGACCGCCAGGGTCACCTTCGTCTCCCAAAAAGTATCAAAAATATAAACAATCCATATATATAGCATTCATTAGAAAAACCAGTAAATAATTCGAGCCGATTAGTCATTGCCTATCTAAAATGGCACATGAGAATCGAAACTTTCCGACTTTTCGAACATTCAATTTACGATCGTTTACGATCTAGAATCGTTGTCGGAGTCACTATGAAGCACACGATCGATGCAGCCGATGCGGCCGGGGGGCACGGTCGAACAAAACCTCTCGCTCGGGCAGCAACACGTCTCCGAAAGAAAAAGCGAGACACGCCGACCGAGCGGATCGTGTCCGAACAATATATCCGATCCGAACATTGTTCTAGTAGGTATCGATCGACGATCATCGTCCATGCAAGTGGTAATTTGCGGAACGATTATAACAGTACCGTGATCATCCTGCATTATTTACGAGATTGTAGAGAGATCGAGCGGCGATGGCCACGGGACCGGCCGGTGTGTATCCTCCAGTTATCTGTCCCACATTCGCGGCGTGTTCCGCGTATATCTCATTAGACGACACCCACCCACGTGGCCCGAAATGACCGAGAACGGTGTCGATAGAGGCGACTGTGCCGATGATGGCAAAGCAAACACGCCGGGGGAGGAGGAGGAGGCAGCCGACGAGGATCAGAAGAGAGGACACTGGCCGAACGAGCAAAAGGACAACAGAGCAAGAAAAACAGAGGATCGGAAAGAGGAAGACGGAGCAAATAGCCAGGAAAAGACAGAGAAGCCTCAAAGAGAGGAAGATGGAGGATGAGATCGAGAGGGAGAACGAGGGAGAGTCGGAGAAGGAAAGAGCAGGGGCTAAATGGATGAATAGGTGGACGGAAAGAGGGACAGAGAGAAGCGCATCGTGGTAAAGCGATGAGCACACGCCTGTCGGATCCGACATAGCCGCTGAGAACAAGGTGGCATTGGGGGATACAGCCGGTCTCTCGATCGCGGTCGACCGATAGCTGCCGCATGACAAGCCCAAGGGGTGTACGTGAACGGGTGAATCTACCTAGCAGCATCTCCACTCCGCGCGATGCGAGGAGTCCCTTGTCCGGTGTGTCCCCCTTATCGTCCTTCTCCGTCCGACTCCGTTGTAGGTAGGTCTCTTGACTGGATTTGGTCGATAGCCTACATTCCAGGCCTCGCCTCTCGTACCTGCTACCATTTCGATAATTGTGTAAGCAATGCCCTGGTATGGCTAGAATGACAACGTTGTTGGTCAGGACTCCAGGGAACAGTGCCACCCGGACCCGACAAAAGACGAGCAACCACCTACACGAAAACAGTGAGAACCGACCGCGCCGAACAACCAGGGTACCGATTCTACAGGTGCGCGGTGGACACTTGGGAGCAAAATTCCCGCGAATTCCTGTCAATTGTGTCTTTGGTTAGCGGTCGCTGCGTTGGAGGGAGTGTCGATAGTTGGGTTCCCGTCCAAAACCGATGATCTCCTAGTTTGATCTGGTAACAGAGTGGAACAATTGTCTGCATCGATTAAAATAGCTTCGAATTTTTAAAGCAACTATGGCCCACAATGATTTTGTGGGGCGTTCCGATGGCGACCTTGTTAAAATAGAAGTGACAGAGAAGCGACAGCTTGTGATCTGAGTAGGGTCATCGATCGGATCATAAGTTAAAGGACACTGTTCTCAAGGAGTTCTATCAGCCAATGAACTCTAGGACAGTCCTCTACACAACCCAGTGTAAACATTTCGGAAGTCGCTGAGAAATGCATGCGCAAAGAGTACCCTCGAGCGAAATTCTCAAATGGACACGCACCTTGCAGTTTGCCAGCGAGTTTGCACGCCTCTTCATGCCTTTCGTTACGTGCTAGATTAGCTGATTAACGAATCCCTGATCGTCGGAGGCGAAGGCAAGGAGCAGAGAGAGAGAGAGACAGAGAGGGGGGGGAGGGGAAGCGATCGCAAGAATGCCGCGTCGTAAATATGCCTCGGATCGCCTTACTGTCTATGAGGCTAATATACCGACTCCGGAATGCTCATCCTTTTCATCTTACTCTTACTTTCTCCCATCCTGGCTGGCCGTTTACCGACGATCGCTATTTGAAGATGCGCCGGCTGAATCTCGCGGGGCAATCAACCGGCCAGCCATGAATCGTGGGAGAAAGGAACGAGAGCGAGAGAGACGGAGAGGAAGGGAAACAGGCTCGAAAAAGGGAATTAAAAACATCCGTTGGCGAGAAAGAGGAAGAAAGATCATCGGCATCGGGGCTGCTGCTGCTGCTGCCGCGATCCTCGATCGTCGCAGAAAGAGATGAATGCGCCGCGTTAATAGTGGACGAAGCGTAGCAGCCTCGTAGAATATCCGATTCAACGTGACAGCGGACATTGTTTATCGCAATAAGAGCATCCGTTCCACGGGTTTCTATGGAGTGAATAATTATCGGGTAGACGACCCTTAAATAAACTTTTTCGCCGTCTCGTAAACCAGGATCGTTGCTAGCCGAGAGCGACTCGAACGATGTCTTGCCGATCGCGCCGGGGGTTTTTAGCCACTCAGGAAGTATTATATTTTATATCGCGGCGGTTCTTCTTGGACGTTATTCCGAGCGTGCTCGGCGACAGTGCTACCACGAGAATCTCGAGCTGTTATCAGCGGACTCGGATCTTTGCGCGGTGGAAAAATTTTATGCTTCCGTTGCGAGAAACAGGGGGCATTTCAGAATTTCTTGTGGGAAAAATGCAGAAAGCTGCGACCACCATTATTATTTCTTTATTAACAGCATTGCACTGAAAAATTTCTCAAAAATTCTAAAAGAAAAATCTGAAATCCGTCCTTCTGGCGGGCTGAAAAATCTCTTTTTACATGATTAAATTTCTTGAAAATAACGAGTCGGGACTGCTGCAAAGGCTCGACGTTTCGAAGCGTTCTCGCTGTAGCAAGCAAAGGGATTGGTTGCTACGAAGAAATTGGACTTGGCGCAAACGTTTCCAGATCAGATCTTGATCAGAGCCGCTTCCCCTTCGTTTTCGTGGCGCGATTCCGGCCAGCGATGCGTACGAGTACGAAGAATTAATATCCAGCAGACTGTAAGAGAGCGTTCGCTTTTGCCTTGTCCGTTCAGCATCGTCCCACAATAAATTCTTCCCGGTTTCTTTCCTATCCTCTCTCTCTCTCTCTTTCTCTGTTGGTTAGTGGACGTTCTCGTGCGTGCGCGAGCGAGCGAGATGCCAGAGCCGTGGAGCGTACACGCGCAAACCCTAACGACAGTAAAGGAAATTTGTAATGAAACATGCAAGACATAATGGCGAAGGAGGCCGGTAGATGCCACCGGAGCGATTTATCACGAACCCGATGTGATTTGGGCTCGCCTCTAGCGCACGGACGTTAATAACACTGACTGCGAATCACGAGAGTCTTATCCGACCCGCCACCACCTCCTTTCTCCGCCGTGTCTACCTCGATGCATACCTAATAAAGCGACGCGGCCCCGCATCCTCGGCATCGCCTTTTCCGCAAACCGCCGCACTGCTCGCAACCCACCGGATAAAAAGACGCAACAGCCGCGAACGACAGAGCGTTGACGGTAGCGAGCCGAGATGCCGAGAAAAACCGTCCTAAATCGACTGATAAACGCGCCATCGGACCGAGTGCTGGTGCGCGGGTTCACCTTTCTAGAGAGGAAAATGGGGAATAACCTTTCCGCCGCCGCTAAGATTACTCCTCGAACAACGTTGCTGAGAACGAACGCTTCAAATTCTGGTGCAGTCTTTTATCGAGAAAGAGGATTCGTCTTAGTTGACAGCTGAGAAAAATCCATGGGTTCGCCAAATTATTTATCAGCTTCAAAGTGAAGATCAGTTTGGAGTGAAGAAATGAAAAAAGTTGACAAAATTCGTCGATTTGTTTATCAGCTTGAAATTGAAGATCTAGCATCAGTTTGGAATCAAGAATCAAGAAGTAGAATTAAAGGATGAGGTATAAGATGTTGTGGTGTCGTGTTGATCCCGAAATTGGGCAATCGTGTCACGGCTAAATTAACGGCGAAATGAGTGTGTGATCAAAACTCCGGAGAACAACGCACGCTAAACAGCACGCTGAACAGTTGCACGTAGATTATAAGAACCGTGACCAACACTCGTAGCGTAGTGATAAGAACTAAACCACGCTTGTAAACATCACTCCATGAGTGTGACTCCTGATGTTTATGTTTGGTCAGATCTTCAGTCCACGAGTCCGACTCGCGATGTCTACGTTTGGCCCAATCTTCAGTCCACGAGTCTGACTCGCGATGTCTACGTTTGGCCCAATCTTCAGTCCACGAGTCTGACTCGTGATATTCATGTTTGGTACAAAATTTGTATCACGAGTCAGACTCGTCAAAGTATGGCTAGGGGTTAATAAAGTGCAAGACTTGGCTTGCTGTCTCCAAGTAGGACTCGGCTGCGCTTGGAGTTGCTAGTGGTTCGGTAATCGAAACAGTTCTGAATTCAGAGTTCGCAACAAATTAGGGAAAGCTCGGAAGTAGGAGTGGTATTGGAAGATCGTATGCGATTGGTTGAAGGGTGTGTTTTGGAAAGTGGTGAAAGTGGTGGAAAATTAGGAAAAATAGGAGTAGAAGTAGATTTGGGTATAGGCGGCTACGACTGTAAAACTATGAAACTTTGTAGGCTAACGGAATGACGGTTCAACATGTGTCTGTCAGCTGGCTTCTTTCAGGTTTTTCGCATTTACGGTCGTTATGCCTCGAGTAGGTATTCCAGCTAGCTGACCTTCAAGGTAACACGCTTGTCCCTTCGCAGAGGGTTTTACGACGGTACAGTTATACTCGCGAAGTAACAAGTATGTCTGTAGCACAACTTACCAAACGTAAAAGTATGGGCTACTTTCCTTCCCTGAATTTCGCCACTCGAATAGATAAAGCACCACTATTTCCCTGTCTCTTTGCGACAATTGTTCCGTCTCTAATTGAACCAGTGCTATATATCGCTCCTCTAAAGTGTCGCCGAATAAACATTTACTTCGAGTCGGAAAAGAGCAAGCCCCATCGAAACGTCCATTTGCGGTCAGCAGAAAGTGTGGAGACATTCTCACGAGACGCGGCTTAATCGTATCTCCTTTCACGGAAGTGTGGGTCCATTTTCGTTGGTATGGTCGTTGTCTTCCTGGAACGACTGCTCCTTAAAACCTGACAAATGATGCCTCCTCGAATACCGTAATTTCGTGGATCCCGTTATGCTTGCTTGCGACGATATTTAAAAGACCATAAATTTTCAAGATTAAAGATACGCGCTGACGAATATGAAAGTGATAAAATCGCCTCGTTGGGAAAAATGAGCTCCGGTAACGATATGGATATTTATCGTTCAAGTATTGTCGACTAACGGTTGTCAAATTTTCTCGTCAGTTTGTGGATACGTCTGTGCCTAAAGTAGCGATACCATACCTTAAAGGTACAAAGCACAAAGTCGTCTTTCCGAAGGCTGATCCTCTTTTTCCTCTCAAAGTGAGCATTCCTCCCAAAAACGAAACACTACCCAGCTCTGTCACTGCGTGATTAACTTAGCAGGTGGTCTCTCACCCTCCGAGTATCCCTACCGACCCAGACCTAGCAAGAACATGAGAAAAAGACGTTTCGCAGAAGGCTCGGTGAAGGAACGGTCTATATCGTGTGCAACAAACAGCGATCGCTGTATCACTGCCGGGTTCGACTCTTACTCTCGTCGTTTCTTCTTGCCGTTTCGCTTGTCTCGTCAGCGCAGCGGTTCGCATGATCGCCGAGGCAGCCTGTTGAAGCGCGACAAAAATCGGACGTGGTCCTGGTATCGGGATAGACATTGACGGGGAAGGTGCAAAAACCTGGCTGGAAACGGAACGGGTGAGAGCAAAGAACCGAAACGTGCCGGCGAATCCTGCAATCGTCGTCGTCGTCGTCGTCGTCGTCGGTCGGCCAGGTTAGAAACGAGGTAGCCGCTATCGAGTTCGAGTCTCGTTCCACGAGTTGGCAAACTGTTCCCGACGCGCCCGCGCCTCTTTCAACCCCCCTGGGTTCCGTAGTATTACCTCTCGAGCAGGAATAGAGGGCGGCGGAGGAGTAGGGGGTGAAAAAGCCAGCAGGGTGCGCAACGCGTTCCCCGAGCCTCTTGTAACTTTTATGATCCGCGTAAAGCAGTGATTTTCGCCGATTTCATCCCCGGAGCCGTCTCTTCCCTCTTTCTTTTACCCCGTTCTCGACGGTCGTCCACGGCTCTAATTAATTCACGTTCCACGCCGAATCCGTCCACTCGTTACTCGCGCTTGTTCCGACGTGTACGAGCGGACGTAATATCGAAACAGAAGAGGCTGCTCGCGCGTAATGAAGAAAGTACGAATCCGGAGTCTTCGCTTTCATCCAGCAGGCCCGAACGTTCCAGTTCCACGAGGCAAACAATCCCATTGTTTCGGCAAGTGTTGGCCGCGATACGTTCACCCTAAACTTACCGTTCGGATCATTATCCGAACGGATTATTGTTTTCCGGAGAGGCTAGAGAGGATAGTACGCGATTATATTAGCGTAACTTATGTAGACTTTGTTCGGTCGAATGAGTACGAAGGTGACGAAGAGACAAGTCTGACAAGTGTGATGTACGAGTCCTGCGAAGAAACTGATGTCGCCGTGTCAGGTGTACGGAGAGGAAATCATTAGTATAAGTCAGTGACGGATGGGCTAAGGAGCTCGAGTCCCAGTCGCCGATGCGATGAACCCGGAATGGGAAGACGCGGGATATTTAATGCGACACTTTGCCTCTAATTTCTAGTCTGGATGGTCGATACGGTGTTTCAGCTGTTCCGGATCTTGTACGTCCAATTTTTTAGAAAATAATAATATAATCACCAATCTTTCATCTCCAAAATTGTAGTTAACAGGTTGAAATTAATTTCCACGGAGATCATCGGATTTAGAAAAGAGCCCTTCGGATTTTGTTCCGAGAGTTGATAACGTTTCGCAGACCGATGTTCCGGTTTCTTAACCGATGTCTTCTCGGTAAGAAGATCGCGAAAACTCGTCGACGACGTTTCCCGTCTGTTGCCGTCTCTGTGAAGGCGGACGATAGTCGTGAGCTGTTCTTAACTGGCATCTCAGCGACGGGAAAAATAATAGTGTCGTATTTGCGTAGCAAGTGTCATGGAGGAGCTTTTCCTTGTGAAGCTGACAGATAGCTCGACGTTCCTGGGGTTCCATCGCAACACGGATACGAATACATCCGGATATACGTCACGGCGGCGCGGCGCGTCGCGGCGAGAGCTAGACGCGCGCACCAGCAAGAAGACACACGTACCATTTAGAAACGTGGGTAGTACCCCCACGACTTCCCGACAACCCGAAACCACCGAGGCTCCATCTTCTCCAAACGGGCACTCACCTGCAACAGAGAAAAATGATTGCTCGGATAAGCAACGGTGAAACTATAAAAATGATGGGGGGAGGGGGCTCGGTTCTACGTAACGATCTACCAGAACACCAAAAGTTTATTGGCTTCACGGGCACGTAATCATTATTTTCTAAGCGAAATCCTTCATCCCCCCCTGAAAATCGATCCTATCGGCTCGAATCGATTTACCCCGTCCACTCTGACGCTGGACCAAGCCGTGCTTAATTACTCAAAACACCGGAATCTCCTTAGAACCACTTAACCCAGACCCTGATATTAAACTTAATTCACGGTTCCCTTCAGTGCCGGGCCTTGCAATAACGAATCTTCATTAGGTCATCCCACGAGAGATCCTTTTTTTTCGAAGGATCGCCAGAAAGTTGCACTGCTTTTAATAAATTTTTGTGATTTTTTATTTTAATACATTTATCACGGCGTATCGCACTTGATAAATTTAAGGGGGTCATCCCCTCAAAAAAAATTCCTAAAAACAGCAAGAAAATCGATCTAATTCTAATTAATTTCGCTTCTTACCCTTACGGGATAAAAATTTTACATTAATAGACTCTCTTTCTTTATAGTTATCTGCAAGAAGAAAAAAGTAAAAATTACTACTGCGAATTTTAAAGATATGGTCTTTATGCATTTATGACAGAATTGAGTGGTTGCAATTTGCAAGATTAAAAAATTAAAGAATGTGAATATCCTAAAAAACCGAACAGCTTCCGGTCGGCCGAATCAGCGATCTGCTACCGCGAGAGAAGGGGCGTCGGGAATAAGCTAATTTGCCTCGGGCTCGTTCCGGGCATAATTTCTTGATACAATAGCGCGGGTACAAGTTACAGGCGGCCGGTAATCAATTTCATTTTCCGCGCGCGGAGGCTCGCGGGTCTTGAAAAGTGGTCGCATTTGTATGCATCGAGCTCGTTGTACATTTAAGAAGATTCCGGCGTCGTCCTTCCGTGCCGCGCGGCCGTACAATTGACTTCGTTAGACGTTTGTTCGCCCCCGTCGTTTATAATTGCCCGCGAATCAACAATTATGTATTCGTTCCACGGCGAGAGGGCCCGGCTTTGACGAGTGCCGCGGCCGTATTATCATTTCCATTCGACGGACGACACTCGAGCGTCAGAAAATGGAATCCTGATTTCAACTTCCCGCGGTGAAAAATTGATAGTGCTTGCGACGATGGCTCGGAGCGACGTGGGGAACCGAAGGGGGTGGGGGGCTTAATGCTGAAATTCCTCCGGTTTCTCTCTATCATCCCCTCCGTCTCCCTCTCTACGCTTACTTCTACTTCTTTTTTTTTTTTCGATTGATTCCCCGGGTGAAAAATGAACGTATTGCAAACAGAGAACCACGAGAGCACGGACAGATAAAAATATTCCGCGGCAGCCTCCCGGTGAAGATGAAGTAATATTTTATGTGTGATTCCCCGCTGTTCCGTCGCGAAATAACCCTTAATTTCCGATCGAATAATACCGAGTGAAAAATAAAGGATACCTTTATAGCCGAGGGTGTTCTAATTTTCTTAATAGAATCGTATTACTCGCCCCCTTAATTCTAGACCGGCCGTGATATATTTCTTCCTCGACCTGTATCATTATCTCGGGAAATTATAGAGCGTAAGCAACTTTGTTATTTTTTTTTTTTTTTAGTGATATATCACACGAATTTACATCGACGCTATCCACGAGACAATCAATTGATCTGCCGAGGGTGTCTAATTGGCTACGTTTAACAGATCTCGTTAAATCCGTACCAAGAATAGATATCAAAAACAGTCACGCGAGTTCTACAGTTTTTAATGCGGTCGGATAATATTTTATGTGCAAATGAATTTTGCGGCCTGTGAAGTTGTAAACGCGGTGGATTAAATTGTAAGATTCGTCGGGGATATATATCCGTCTTTCCGTTTTCGAATGCCGGTTGCTTGTTCCTAATTAAATATTGCGATCACGGTCGTAAAATGTTATCTTTCCGCTTGAAGGGCTGCTAACCCGTGGCTGGTCAAAACAGAAATCATAAGCGGTTACTATTGTAGCCCAGGCTGGAAACGCGATAGGTGCAAAAGTTGCCCGAGGTAGACAGTTAACAGGAATTATTCCCCCGGGGGACGTTCGGCAGAGCGACGAAGCGTATTCCTTTTGCCAAGCGAGGGGAATACGAAAATTACGTATTCGCACAGCGCTCATTACCAAAGATATCCCGAAAATTTCGCGACTTTCGCGAAGAGAACTCGGAAGACAACGCTGCGGAAAGTTTGGCAAACTGCTCCCCAGCGGATAGATTTCAGGCCGAGTAAACTTCAATGGGAAACTACACGCAAATAGTATCGCCGCAACTCTACTTCCGGGACCTGGAAAGATTCAACTGTTTCCGTATCGTTCTCTCGCATCGGACGCCATTTTTCATTCCGTAGACTCGCCTCGAGGCAAACACAGTTGTAAATTAATTGGTCGAGTTCCTTTATTAATTTTGTTTTTATAGAGCGGATAGATCCTTTAAAAAAACTTTATACGAAGACTGTACAAAATCCAACACAATTACAATAAAAATCTTTGAATCTCATTTTCGAAACTCATTTTTGACTTTATAGATTGTCGACCGAAATTACGCGATAATTATAATTCGTCGTAAATAAATCAATACTTTGTTAGATAGAAAGTATGAAAAGCCGTACGTTCATTAACAACATTTTTGTTGTCACCTTCCGACAATAGCCTCGTTCGCGAACGACAGGAATTAAATCACTTTCATCGCTTGAAAACATTTCGCCCGCTGTGTGTTCATACTAGAATGCTCCCTCTAGCGTAGGGAACAAAATTATCGCTTGTTCCCAGTGACTCTGAATTAATTCCAGTGATCCTCTATATTTTTCAGTATTAAAAATGAAATTCTGACGGGAAACAAAAAATAGGTCAGCGAGAGGAAAAGTTTTTAAACACAGTCGCGAGTGAATCCATTTCGTTATCAAGATGATTGATATCACTGATGAATAATGAAAGAATAGTTCGTACGAGGGTGTATGATACATTTTTTGTAGAAATTGAGCAATCTCTGTCTTATTAGAGCCAATACAAATATATTAGTAATTTGAATTGACTACTAAAAAATTAGAATTTAGGTGTGACGTTTATAACTTCGGGTTCAAATGGGCCCTAGTATCGCCATCCAAGGTTTAACTCACGCCATCAAGGATAATATCTCATGTAATATGTAAATGTCTAGTAGTTTATTAAATACGAACAAAAATAATAATTTGAACAATATTTTTAAGAATGGCAAAGCAATTTTCAGTGGTGCCGCACAGTCGCCATTCGAGTGCTAAGGGTTAATAATAAACACAAGTTATTATCAAGCAGATTATCATGTTTCGTTGAAATTTTCATTTCTTCGCCTTCAAGGTCATCCCAAGGTCATGGTATACTAGGTCGTTGAATTCGTCTTGACACGGGCTATAATACAGTTAAGTCAAACAATACAAACTGCCATTTAAAAAAATGAAGGTGACCTTGACAATACTATAAAAAAAATGTTTTTCGCATTTTTGTTCTATTGCAATATATAGCCAATCGAAAACTGATCGACTTTCATTGAAAATATTTTTTGTCAGATTATCGCAAGTACTTCAAAATCGTGAAAACTGTTACGTGGGTCACCCTGTATTTAAGTGTTGATTTCCAAGAATCGAGTCTCGTATTTCAAATAGGCGTCGTTAAGTTTTCAACCTCGTCAAAGCACCCGATCATCGTCGCGAGCAAGCGAGCGTAATTTACGACTCCGCGAAGTTCGGTATATCGTACTTGGGAAATTCGGGACGCTTAAATTGTTAAAAATCGAACCAGTGCGGTCGAGGGTGACCGGTTTCCGGTCGACTATGGATCTTACCGGGTTGTTGTATCTCTCTCTCCGTAGGTAGCGGTGGCTCGCGAGCACCCACCTAACGTGACCGTTGTGTGGCTAATGCTCGTTATCTCGACGTGTCGACTATCTAATGGTCCCTTGTAATGGCCGTGCCGGCGATATATTGTCCATTTCTCGCAATGCTCGCGCTAACTCGTCCTCCCAATCTATGGCATTATTTCCGACGGTTATTTTAGCCGGTTCACCGGTCTGCCCCACCGCGCCGCGGTCCGGTCCGGTCCGTTGCACCCTCTCCTCTTGGGTCCCCCCGCCCCTGACTCGATGGTTCTCCAGCATCGTTCCCCTCCCTCCGCGACCATGGGCGCAATGGTTGTCCTTGATTCGCCTGGGTAGCCCAGCCAGCGGAGCCGCGGAGCAGCCCGATTTGCATAGGGAAATCGCGGGACGGTCCTTTGACGGTGTTGCGCATCGCATCGCATCGCGCGCGGCATGCAATGCATGTAGCGCGCTCACGACTTCCGCCTGTTGGGCTACCCTAAGACCCGAAGAAAAGAAGCCGAGGGGAACGATAGCAGCGCGCTGCGGCCACCAGAGACAATGCGAAATAAATATTGGGGCTATCAAGTCGACTGAAAAGCCAGAGCCAGAGCTAGCCAGCCAGCCAGCCAACCAGCCAACCAGCCAGAGCCAACCAGAGCCAGCCAGAGCGAGCCAGAGCAAGGCAGCCCCGGTCGCGGCATGGGCGTGACGCGCGCCAGACTAGACATTCCAGATTTTCCGGGACGATAGTTCAGATTCCTCATGGCTGATTCGATCGCGCGCCACGGCACCCCCTCGGTTCTCTCCTCTGTCGGTCGTTAGTTTAAATGGAGCGACACCCAGGGAAAAAGGGCCGCGCGAGAGACCACCAAGAAAAATGCGACCTGGAATTTCAGGTACGCTCTCGCGCGCACCGAGCCGCTTCGCTCGCTCGCTCTCGTTGCACGGCGACCCGCTTCCTGAAAAAGGATCGGGTTCTTAATAACCGGGATTACACACCGGACCGCCCACCGCACCGGGAAATTATTTCGGCGTATCTACCGCCACCGGCTCCCCTGATTTTCGTACTAAATCATTTTCGATGACTCGCCGATTTTTATCGTTATTTTTGTCGTCCGAGGGGGTGTACCTCCCATGAAGGTGCACGTTGCGATACCGGCACATATATGTGTTCTTTTTACATTAATCCTTGGCTAAATAATGGCTGTATCTCTTCTATCTACTTTAGAAAATTCGTCCCTGAAGAGGTTAAACTTACACTGTCTTGAATAAGTCTTGGCAGTAATATACAGAGTGATTCGGCTGGGTTTGCCACCTAAATTACTCGTTAACTATTTTATATACAGGGTGGTCCACGCAACTTGCACACCTATAATAACTTCCAAAAGTATGTGTTGCACGAAAAAGTTTTGTATATAGAAGTTGCATGGTCTGAAGGGGTACATTACGTAGTGTATTTATTTTTTTTTACAGGTGGAAGCGTTTCGGAGATATGAAGGTCGACTTCGTTTTTGCAATGGAATATTTTTTATACTAAAATATGGAAGAGTGTCGAATTTTGAGTAAATAAGTATTGACCTTCATTAGCCCTAAACCTAATAATTAACGAGTAATTGGACTTTATTTCCTGAAAATTTTCTTCGCGTAATATGTTGAGAAGCTGTCCTACGGAAATCTGTGATAAGGTTGAATTTCTAACTTGATATTACGCGAAGAAAATTTTCAGGAAATAAAGTGCAATTACTCGTTAATTATTAGGTTTAGGACTAATGAAGGTCAAGAATTTGATATTCTTCCATATTTTGGTATAAAAAATATAGTATTCCATTTAAAGAAACAAAGTCGACCTTCAAATCTCCGGAACGCTTCCACCTGTAAAAAAAATAAATACAATACGTAATGTACCCCTTCAAACCATGCAACTTATTATAGGTGTGGAAGTTGCGTGGACCACCCTGTATGAAAAAATGTTCGAAATTGAAGTCGTATGGGTTCAAGCGTACCGTACAATGTAACAATTAATTTTTTTTATGTTGTTCTTTAATCGAGATATAAAGGTCACCTTGAGTTTCTTTATTATAAAGGATCAATTTTAATCTTGGGATTGAACACAGGATTGAACCCCCGAGTAAAAAACTACAAGGGTACATGGAACAAAAAAAAGTGATAGTTACCGAGATACTCTCAAATGATTTTTAATGCGGGTAATACTCCAAATGTCCTCCATTGGAATTAATACATTTGCATAATCGAACGCAGAAATTATAATGATAATTTCAATTATCTCCTTCTCTGTAGCAGAATCGAACCGCGTACGATCTCAATCAAATTTTATCGATCGGATCGAGCCCAAGTAGCGGATCATCTGTTCTCTCGTCGGGGTTCGCAACTGTTCATAACGCTCCGCTCTCCCTATTTACCCGGACTGGTTACGCTAATGACCGTACAGACTGATTTGATAGCTACTTTGCGCATCGGAAACTGGACAGACCGTTGTTTAAATCTCGACGTAATCAGGAAGTCGGTGTTTTGTCGAGAAAAGAGCGGAATTAGTACCGTGAAACAGAAATTACCCGCTACCGAAGTTTGTTCTACGGCGGAACTGACACGGGGAATTACAGTGGTTGCCAGTTTCTGCGGCGCTACTAATCACGGTATTAATGATAATTAATCCAGCGGGATACAAAGTGCACGCATTAAACATAATAATAACCATACGGTGCGCGACGACGATATCGGCCGCGAAATATCGCAATCTACAAATTACGGACTTTCTCGGAAATTGAATTTATCAAGTGGAATCACGACAATCGAGATAAGCAGTTGACTTAGATGGATGTTCGTTCTTTACTCGGCTTTCAGCTGCCAATCAGTGATCCTCCAAATGTAAACGAGAGCAATGACGGTCATGAAATAGTTTATTCGCGTCATTGCGTGGTTACATATTTTTTAATTGATACGAGCAGGCACATACACACACTCAACACAATTGTCACAGTGCTGTGAAAATTAAAATGAAAAATTAACTCACCGATAGAAAAGATACCATTACAATTTACTATTTTTGATGTTACAGTGTTTCAAATTTCTCTATCAGAAAATACACACGCTCAACCTAAATGTGAAAAATCTCTAAAAAAAAAAAAACTGCAAAATGGCAACCTCTGAAATCGCATCGAAACGAGCTGGTGTATCCGAAGCAGAGGGACGTAAAGTAACCGGAAGAGGGGGGGGGGTACGAGTAATCCGCGGCCGCGACAGATAAAGGTCGGTGTTCGGGTAATTACGGTGGATCGGGCTTAAATCTACCAAGAAAACGAATTAAACCGGCGCCGTTTCGCGTTCATTAAAACGCTCGATAATACGTATCGGCGATAGGGGGGCCGGGAGGGGGGGCGAGCGACTTGGCTGGCGGCTCGGGGCCGCAGCTCGTAATTTTAGTCCGCGCCGTTGGTGGGACGTTATAAAAGTGTTATTTAAAATCGTGCCGGGGAATAGTCGGCGAAGGCATTCAAGCCGTTGGTACCCACGCTAGATCTTGTGTAAAGAACAATCCTCGCGATGCAGGACGTTTCCTTTTCCGGCGAGGTAGATGCTGAGATCGACTCGGAGCCCCGTTTCCCCTTTCGCTGCCGGCATCGTTCTCGTCCCATCACTAACGAAGAACAGAAACCGTCTCGTACGGATTTCTCTCGCGCTCTCCTGCATTATTGCACGACGCCCCCCCTGCGCCCCCTGCCGCCCTTTAAACCCCCTTTTGCACCAAGCGTGGTTGCTACAGTTGAATAAAGAGGCTGGCGCACCGGCAGCCAGCACACGCTGGTGCAACGTGCATAGAAGAGAGAAAGAGATTATGTGTGCGTGCGCGTGTGCGTGTATGTGTGTGTTACACCGAGAGACCCGGTGGCACGATACCGTGCGTAATTTCCTTTGTTTCCGCTGCGCCGTTAGTTTCCAGGTGATTTCAAGAACGGTTCGACCACCTTCGACAATTTCGCGGAGCAGCGACCGTCTATCTTCCTCCTGCTGAATGTGTAATCATTGGAACGAAAGAATAAGCCGCGGACGCGCGTGAGAAAGAAAAACCCGAGGGTTGCAGCGAAGTAGAGGCAGAGGGAGAGAGAGAGCAGGGTTGGAAAGAGAAAAGAAGGGGTTGGGGGCAGAGGATGGTTAGAGGGAACCGAACAGCGGCGAGTAATTTTGACGTTTGCCAGGCCAGATTGTCGAGAGTCTCCTTCTGCCCTGATTCGCAGAAATACCGGATTTTTGCTCTTCTTATACCCCCGGCTGCCGTAGCGTCGGCGTATAAGATCGTCGAAAGTCAATTCCCCCGCTTAAACGAGAGGGAAATAAAAAGGGTATTTTCTCGTTACATCCGCTGGCGCCCCGTATTTCGAGCATCGAACGATCCTACGGTACCCCCTTATTTCAGGCAATGCTGCTTAACGACAAAAACCATCGGCGAGACGCTGATTATCTTGTACACTAGCCGTTCCATTATCGTGTCAAGACGTAATTGTTATCTGACGGCGGCGCGCCGCTCTCCGGAGACCCCCCTCGGGAAATTATAGACGACCGTTTAAATGTGGGAAACCTGCCTACATTGTAATGCGAGAGCACCGGCCGGGCCGGGCCGGGCCCCGCATTATGCCCGATCATACCTCTCGCGTCGCGTCGCGTCGCGGCCGCGGCAACCCGATTGCGAATCGCGCGCCGTGACAACTCGAACGGCTGGAATTATTGCCTTTTTGTCAGCGATAATTGAAAGATCCGGTTAGTTGAAACGGACGGCCCTTGTTAGCTTAATGTGCACTCTAAGCTCCGATGGTTACTCGTGCCATGGGAGTTTGTTCTATTTGACATTAGCGTCTGTCTTGCGTGCGACTGATTCTTGAGCACAGAGATTGCGCTGTATTAATTTTGTTAACCCGGGAATGACGTTCCAAGATTGCTCGTGAGACGGAAGAAAGGGTTGTTTAGAATGCACTTAAAAATAACTTGAAATTTAGAATTTATATTGAATGTTTGTATTTCTGAGTCTTCATGGACCCAAGTCCTAAATTAAGCCCCAAGTAAAAATCCTAAGTTGAAATTTTATTAACCCTGGAATGACGTGCCAAGGTTGCTCGTGACACGGACGAAGAGTTGTTTAGAATGCACTATAAAATAACTTGAAATTTAGAATTTAGTTTGAATGTTTGTATTTCTGAGTCTTCATGGGTCCAAGTCTTAAATTAAGTCCCAAGTAAAAATCCTAAGTTGAAATTTTATTAACCCTGGAATGACGTTCCAAGGTTGCTCGTGACACGGACGAAGAGTTGTTTAGAATGCACTATAAAATAACTTGAAATTTAGAATTTAGTTTGAATGTTTGTATTTCTGAGTCTTCATGGGTCCAAGTCCTAAATTAAGTCCCAAGTAAAAATCCTAACAAGGGAACATATATTCAGTTGATACACGCCGATTTTGATGAACCTTATGTGAGATATAGTTCTTCGAAAAATATTTGACACGTATTTTTTTTTATCGGCAACCATCCACCCTGAGGGGGTGAAAACAGCCCTCGAAGTCAAAACCACATTTTTTGAGATATCTGGGAAATTAGAAGTCGAAAAAAATTGAGTTTTTATTTAAATGTGTATTTTTTAATGGGAAATGTAGTCGCGCAAGAATTTTTTTTTTCTCAAAAAATGTGGTTTTGACCCCTGACTTCGAGAGGTGATTTCACCCCCTCAGAGTGGATGGTTGCCGATGAAAAAGAATACGCGTCAAATATTTTTCGAGGAACTATATCTCGCATAAGTTTCATCAAAATCGCCGTGTATCAACTGAATATGTTCCCTTGTAAGTTGAAATTTTATTTTTGGTGTTACCAAGGCCAAGAACTGGTATCTTAGCAGAGAGAAGCTGTGAAAGCTGTGTCATTAAACGAATTAGAACATATAAAATTCACGATAAATTATTTTGGAAACGTACTTCGAGTTCGAGGATTAAAACACACCGACCGGGATATCAATCCCCAGTATCCAGAGGGAAAATCCAGTTTTTCAAGCGAGCATAAACGAGTGAGTTTTAATCTTTCGGTCGAAACACTTTCATAAATGCGCGGGACGTTTAATTAATTGCGTCCGCAGGAATTTCGAGACGTTTCACAGAGAAACTCATTTCACGTGTCAGTAAAAGTTAGATCGAATTAGTTTGAACATTCGAAACAGACGAGCCGGCGCTTAAAACGACATCAAGAGATTCAGAATTCTCAGTACTCACCGTACAGTAATAGAATATGCATCGTTTAAACCGCTGCTCGGAGAAATATAAAATTATAACGAATCGACCGTAGATATAAAAGAGATGGGGAATCGTCGACCCTGAGGGGCTAGTCGACAATTTTGTCTCAATTATTTATAGAGCCACTTTTGTCGCAAGGTGCCATAACACGACAGTAACACGGACTACCAACCATAAAATTTATCAGCACATTTACATCCGGCGAAGAGCACAATCGAGGCTCCTCCATTAAGCCTCCCCTATCGCACACACGTTCAACAGGTGTTTAAAATAATTTCGCGTAAAAATGACGGTTTATGCCAAACAGTTTCCGGCGTAACGAAGTTTCCCGATCCCTTTCATAAATCAGTGAATCGTCTACCGGAGCGGCGCGGCGGCGCTATCTAAATAGTGTCCGGTGGGCAATAATGTTTGAGAAGACCGAAGAAGTCGCCTCTTCGTGTGTGACTCGAGATGAGAAATTTATCTGGACAGCAGGGACACGTCGGCGAGCTTTGTGTTCGGCTAAGGCCATAATTTGTCTCTAATTAATGCTAAAAGCCGGTGGCACGATTTGTTTTAGTTGGCCGGCGTTTACGATAATGATATCTTCCGCGCACCGATCTTCTAAGTAGTTTAGTCACGTTCGATGTCAGAGCCGCGGCGTTTTCTCGACATGGGATCGAAGAGACGATCGATCTTTTGCTGCCTGGTCACCGTCTGTCGAAGACCTTAGCCGACTCATTGCAAAAATCGACGGATAGTCAGTGTTGCGCTAGAACCACCGCAGATTCTTTATTTTATTACGTAGATTGTTCTAATGCCAATTGTTTAAAAATACCGTTGGATTATTCCCAGCTCGTTGAAGTTATTCAGCAAAAAATACAAATGTCATTAGACGAGCAATTTTTTGCATTTATAGTAAAAATGGATGGGTGCAATTTCAAACGGTAGAAAGATTAAAATAAAAGCATTCACATGTTATTTTGAACATACTAAAATTATAAAAGATGAGAATTTCTGAAAATTTTGGTTCTGCATAAAGATTCACAGTCTAAGGACCATACCACAAATCGGTACAATATTTGCTAGAATTCAAATAAATTGGTAAAAATTTATAATTGTCAGGAGTCAATGCTACCCGATTTTAGACAGAATGAGAAAAATCGTGTAAAGACTGAAAATGTTCTCGGAAGGAGCGTCTGAATCCAAAATTTTGTGCGAATGGTTACACAGAGAAAGTAAACACTAGAAATATTAAAAGAACATAAAAGCAATTACATGTTATTTTGAACATACTGAAATTATAAAAGATGAGAATTTCTGAAAATTTTGATTCTGCATAATGATCTACAGTCTAACGATCATCTGTAAACCAATTGTAAGTTAGACAGTAAGGCATATTGTAATATAATCGTGTGTTGTATGATTTATATTGTATGTGCCGTATAAGACTTATATGGTTTAAAGCAATAAATAAATAATAATAATAACGATCATACCACAATTCGGTACAATGTTTGCTAGAATTCAAATAAATTGGTAAAAATTTACAATTGTCAGGAGTCAATGCTACCCAATTTTAGATAGAATGAGTACTGAAAATCGTGTACAGACTGAAAATATTCCCGGAAGGAGCGTCTGAATCCTATAGTGAAAGCGGCTTCGTGTGCGAAGGGTTAAACAGAGATACGATGTTGGCGTGATGCCCGACGTCGTCCGCTAACAACTAACGATTTTCTGGCCGGGACGTTTATCGGGTGATAAATGAGCCGCGAATGTAACGACGGCTTAATCCCTTTGACGGCGCGGAGCCATCGGCCACACGGGGGACGCACGGTGGCATCTTTCTGTAAGACGAAACGGAAATCGGGTTCAACGTATGAGCTGACAATAGACGCGGAAGCTGGCAACTGGAAGATGAATGTTACATGAATACTTGCTACGGGACCAGAGGATTGTCCGAGCCCGTGTAACCGTTTCTCGTTGAACGTGACGGAAAAACATTACTCTCGGCGGATTGCTGTAATTCGTAGGCCACATCCCCCCTCGTTCCATGGGACAGTGCCACCGTCGTTTCTCAAGGGACCCGCGGATGTATTATCGTCATGGCTATGCTTCTTTCAAAGGATCACAGTTGTTAGCCGGCAGAATAAACGGGTATTACTCGGGACCCCTGTACCACGCCATTCCTCTATCTCCTCGTTAACAGATTCCCGACGATGTGTCCGAGAATCTTGCATTCGTTACCCTAGCTAGCTAGCTCCAAGGACGCTGACACTTTCTCCACTGACAAAATCGATGAAAGTCCAGTCTTTTGTTAGATCATAGACTGCGCACCTTTATGCCGATTGCAAGACACAGGAGCCAGAATTTCGATTCGCCATTCAAAGTCTGTCCCCGGCAATGGGGAATAGTATTGTCTAATTTAATTAAAACTCACGTACAAACCAGTATATCTGTTCCCAATGAGTTCGATCGATTGACCCTAAATTCGGAAAATTAAACTCACTGGATCCACGAAGCACTGAAAGGCACTGTTTCATAAAAATTACCAGAATTGAGCTGTTCAGATCAATCGTACATTAAAAAATTTTCGTAATTTTGATATGGATTTAGGGGAAGCTTCTCCCCGATCAACCCGTTTCGCGCATCAAACTTTCGCTTTTTTTTTTAAATTCGCCAAACGCGTCGGTGAAGGGAATCGTTCGTCGAGCAGTATCGACGCAACGGAATCGCCGTGCGGGTCTCTGGTGACTGTTTAGTCAAACGAACCGTGGTCAATTTACATTTTAATAGCTTGTGTGGTCCGGACAATGTTACAGCCTGCTAATCTATTAATGGCCAGACCCGTTGTTGGCTTCGTCGGTTTCGGGACGTACGTGAGTTCGAGAGTCCGTTCGATCGAAATCCCTCTTTTTTTCGACGAGCTGGAGGAAACGTGGGTCTGATTAGGACGCAATCATCCGCGACGTTCACGTTCTTTCCTCGTTTTATCCTTCGATCCGCACGCAACCACCACCAGGCAGGTTCCCTTGTTCCCTTTCGAACGGTCGTCGCGACGCCGCCGATTCGGTAGCGTAACGACCGGTCGTCGTTCCTTTTGCGGGCCCCCCCGGAATCTCTCTCCTCTTTGTGACACGGCCACACATGGGAAAGATGAGGTTCCGCATGAGCGGGCGCAAAAGTCGACGTCATTCCTTGCGGAATTCGCTGTGGACCGACCGTCTCGTTTCTGCACGCGCTCGACCGAATCCCAACTAACGAGAAGCCTCTTTATCACCGGCGTCGCACGATACTCGATTTCGCTCCAGAATTACACAAAAGTAGAAAAAGCGAGACCAAAGATAGTAAGACTGTCATTATGTTCGTTCATCAGCTCAGGTTAACTACAGGCATTTATAAACGATTGCGTGTTCGAAGAATTTTTATTACGATTTATTAAGCCTTTGCAAACGTTTCAGATAGCACCGGACGTCCATAGGACGTCCGTTTTATGTCCAGTTTGCGGCTATACGTTCTATGTCCGTTGCGGATGTTGCTGGGACGTCCGGGACCTAAATTTTGGACGTCCCAGGGACATCCCGAGGATGTCCATTTTTCAGGTCCTAAGGACGTCCTTGGGAACTATATTTCAGACTTGGGACTTAAATTTTGTACGTTCTTGGAATGCTCACTTCTCACGCGTGAGACATACTAAATTTTGAATGGTCTCATGGATTGAGAACAGTTATGATATCGGTTCCAATTCTCGAAACAGTTATGAATTTATGAAGAACCAAAAGTACCTATGTTATAATTATAACTGTTAGGAGAATATCCGTTACGGTTACGGATACTATATTGGTTTTATAACTGTAATTTTTCAGTTCTGGGTATATAGTGTATGCTGTGAATGGGAGGAGGAAAGTTACAATTGTGGGTTTTACAGCGAGTGTATATTAAGTAATTTTTAACGTTTTACATTGAAACAAGCAGGGACGTACAGAAATGCAGGGAGTCCGAGTGCTATCTGGGGTATACCTGTCACTGGCAAATTAAAAAAAAAATTATTCTGCGCCCTTTAGTTTATGAGATATCTCCAAAAATATGATTTTTATTAGATTGAAGGCCAGTTGGTTTCTGTTGCTCGCAGTTTTATATTCTGAAAAATGCAATAAAAAAATTGGACTTTTTGGGCGAGTTAGACCAGAATCTCTCCTCAACCTTTTCACCATTTGGAACTGCACCCACCCGCTTCATAATGCATAAAATCCGTAGTCCACTTATCAGCAAAGGGAGGAATACTCAAGACCAAATTCCGCCCAGCGCGCTCTAATGAAAACCGATGGTTCCGGGGATTCGGATAATAAGAAAAGTTTAAGGGTAACGATGACGAGAAAGAGGAGGAATGGTAGCCGGAATCGGTAGCCGGCCGGGAATTGGTTGCTTTTTGTGATAAACGTCCCCGGCGATCGTTAATTACATTCCGCGTGAACGAGTGCGATCAGGGAGAGATTCGAAAGTCGAACCCGCTTGGAACCCGTTAAAAACGCGCTGTGTCCCCGGGTTGGAAATTCCTTAAGAGGGCGAAGTTATGTGCGAAGATCGGCCCGTGTTCTCTCCGAGGTAGATCGGGATCGAGGTACCCCGATCCCCGCCTCTTTGCTAGTTTTATGACCGTTCGAACGCACCCTTTAATTAGCTGCGACGTCCGGCCGCGAGGTTTCTTTGTGGGGGGTTCTCGAATCGGGATCGGGATCGCGAAGATTTGTACCCGGCCAGCGTTATATACCGATAATCTTATCGGGGAACATTCATACCGACGTTAATTAGTTGTTCGCCCAGCGGCTTTGATCCCCAATAACCGGCGGCTAACGAAGCTATTTGTTGCTATCTAGAAATCCGCTCGAACTTCCCCGCCCGGATCCACTATCGAATTTGTTAAGAAACGCGACCGTGGAAACGGCAATTATCGACATCGTACCGAGGTGTGCAATAGTGTGTGTCCAGGTCGCCTTGTCGCTTCCTTATGCGTCGCGGTTGCTCGAGGAAACCGTGAGATCCTAGATGCAGTTGAAGTGCAACTGATTTAGCGTGAACGCGACGGAGGTTGAAAGAACGATGATTATGTGGCTGGAATATGTGACTGATATTTTTTTTCTTCATTTGTTCGTGTAGAACCACCACCTATTTACTCGGAACCGATTTACTCGGCTTTGTTTACGAGAAAAATAATGTTGAAGTTCTATGACGCACGAATATTGAATTTTAATGAGAAATTAAGAGCTATTTCTAGAAATAAGTTCTGAAATAGAATGGACGGAACATGTACAATGTTCTGGCAACTTCTGCAAATAAAATAGGGGCGGCATCATGTACACGTATAATGTTCCGACAACTTCTGAAAATACAATAGGGGGAACATAATGTACATGTATAATGTCCCGGCAAGTTCTGAAATAAACCAAGGGGAACACTTTGAGCAAAAGGGTTTAAAATTGCATTAAATTCAACAGTGGAATATATAGATATCAATTTTCAACTGTTCCGCACACGTCCCTAACACAATTCACCGAATAATTGCTGTGTTATCGCCAAGTCCAACGTAATTATACCGTCACTTCATACCCTTTGAAGTGCCACGTGAAAGTGCTGACATTCGCAGATAATTGAAGATTACATTACCACAAAGCGCCGCGGTATTAATTAATCAATCCTTACGCAACGGACTGATAATTCTAACGTCACCGCCAAGCAGAACCTAATTGATCGTTCCTGCCCTTCGAAGGGCTGCGAAAAAGAGGGAGCATTCAATTATTGATCAACAACCACGACGCTCTATCCCGTTTATTTAACAAAAATCTGGACAGCTATGACGTCAGTAAGCTCTGTGTCTTTGTCAGTGTATCACAATTTGAGCTTACGAAGAAACAATTTTATTAAATCATTCAATACTAAATGTCTGATTTCAAATCATCTGCAATTTGATTTTTCACAGTGCAAAGAGTTAATATCAAACTGACATTTAAAATATTCTGATTAATTCCGCGAACTTGATGAAAGTGACAGCGACGTCAGGTCGATCGTTAATTGATATGTTAATTGATATTGAATACGAAATGTCCGATTTCAAATCGTCTACAATTTGATTTTTCAAAGTGAAAAGAGTTAATATCAAATTGACACTTAAAATATTCTGATTAATTCCGCGAACTTGATGAAAGTGACAGCGATGTCAGGTCGATCGCTAATTGATATGTAATTGATATTGAATACGAAATGTCGAATTTCAAATCGTCTGCAATTTGATTTTTCAAAGTGCAAACAGTTAATATCAAATTAACATTTAAAATATTCTGATTGATTCCGTGAACTTGATGAAAATTGCAGCGATGTCAGGTCGATCGTTAATTGATATGTTAATTGATATTGAATGCGAAATGTCGGATTTCGAATCATCTGCAATTTGATTTTTCACAGTGCAAAGAGTTCATATCAAATTGACACTTGAAATATTCTGATTAATTCCGCGAACGTGATGAAAGTGGCAGCGATGTCAGGTCGATCGTTAATTGATCGGTGAACATCTCCGGTGGGAAACGCGATCTAACGTAAAACTAATGGTTGAAAGTTGAGCGAAACAGGCCGGCATAGTCCGCATAGTTTAAGGGGCAAATGTACTGCGCGTAGGCTGCAATCAATTAGCCACCGTATAAGGATCAGTCTGCACTCGGCGATGCATCTGCGGTGCAGTTGGTACGCATTGGGTACAGCCAGTGCAGTAGGTGTACCGACTGGTCAACCAGTAGTCCCGCAATCGTCGGTACTCATCTCGACGGGTAGAAACCCCGCTGGGTCCCATCGTACCGCCCCCATCGCTGGGCCCTGCACCTTGTACAACGACTTGATGGCAGTGACAGCGGTCCAGGCAGGCCGCTGCAGCAATAGGCAGCAGCGAGCACCAGCGAACCTACCCATGGGCCCCGGCGATCATAGTGGCACACGAAGACCAACCGGTATACACCGGTACAGCGTTTGTTTAAACTAAACAGTGGCGAATCGGAGTAAATCATTCAAGGCAGATGGGGGAATGTTAAGGGGCCCACGTCGTCAGCCAGCCTTCTAATACGCATGGCTACGGCCAACCGGCTCTCTTTCGTTTCCTTGCCTCTTTGCTTACCTTCTTCCTTCCTTGCTTGCCGGCTTGCTTGCTTTCTTGCTTGCTTGCTTGCTTGCTTTCTTGTCCGACTACGTAAATACGTTTTCGATTTAACAGTCGTTGCTCGCCGCTTCACCTATTCTTGCTTATCTATGGGATGATTTTCTTCAATCGGAGCAGGCTATAACTCTTTTCTCGTGGTACGCCGCGTACACTTCGTAACCGCCGCGAATTCCGCTGGTGGAATAAGCTTCCCTTCTACTGTTAACTAGTTGTTAGATCATTTTAATGTTTCAACAAAGCTGATCTCATAGGAGAACTCCGTTCATGTTTCGAAAACATTTTCATTTTAAGTTTCTTCAAATTTGCTATAACGAACAGATGTTATCGCGAACGCGGTTTCATATTTAATCGATGCTATGACACGGAAATTGGTGCAGTGTTTAAATACAATTGTGATTACGAATTATTGGAAATGGAGTCGTTTAATTTCTCGAATCTCGTTGTACGCCGAATATTCTAATTTCATCCTACAAATAGAACTATCCTTTATTTATTTATCGTTATATTGTTTATCACTTGTTAAAATTGCCGAGAGAAAAAATTTGATAGATTCTTATTGAACTCGACGCAGGCCATTTTCGCAAAAAAAATTTTGCAATGGTGTATTAGTGGAATCTAATCGCCGTGGAATATTTGTAAAAATATATATTTCCCGAGGTAACAGGATCTAGCGATCGGGAACGTCGGGAACGGGAAATACGAGCTGCATTCGCATAAAAATTTTCCCTCGCAACGCGGATTCGGTATTTTCCGTAGCTGGCGATATACATCGCGCGCACATGGTTGAACGCAGCTCCACATTTTAAGTGTTTCGAGTGTCTTCCGCGCCGCTTCCTGGAGTAGAGGCTACACCGGAATCCATCCGTGCACGCTCTGCGCCGCTCATAGCAACGGTGTAAACGCGCCCTCCGGTATAGAGTTCGGTTACAATTTGATATTCGCCGATGCACTCGATAAAAAGGTGAACTCGCCGAGAGTCGGTGAGCCAACTGAAACCATGTGATATTTTCCCTTATCGTTTCCCCGGGTCCCCGCTTTCGAATCTATGACTGCCTCGAAACGATTCCGCACCTCATTGGCGCGAGTGAAAATGTGCGAAGACTTAAACTTGCATTTCGACAATTGAAACCAGCTTTTCGAAGACAATGTCCAGTTTTAAAAAACACACCAATTTTTAAGAATATATTTTTGCTATTAATAGCCCGGGTACACCTATTTTCAATTTCTTCTAAATCATCTTTAATATTTTTATTGGAAAATTGCAAGATTATCGTAGAGTTCTTGAGTGATCACTAGATTGCCGATTTTTATGCAAAGTAAAAATTGTCTTGATAACAGCCTGTTTTTTTTTGGAACGATACAGTATACTTTGTCAGGGAAGCAATTTAGTTGATATTGTAGAATATTCTTTGCGAGAAAGTCGATTTTGAGGCACAATATCCTATTAAGAAATATTAATTTGCTTGACTAGGCAAGCCAAGTGCAGGAAAGAAAAAGAACGTAACAATATCCCGGATGAACAGGAAATTGAGTCCGGTAACTCCATTTTACAAGTAATGTAACTGGCGGAATAACTAAAGAGAAAGTGTCACACGTAGATGACGAAAAGTCCGTCGAAAAAGTCCTAGAAAGATTAATTCCGAAAATAAAAAAATTTAATTTTGTAAGTTAAATTCAGTTTTTGTGTAGAATCCTCCGTTGTACAAAATTAAAATTAAAACTCCTCCAATCGGTAGAAACAGACATGAAATTTTCAAACTCGATTTCCTCGGACGAGAAATCTTATTGGAACAAAATATAGCCTTTAAGAATCGGATCTTAATAAATCCAGTTACACGGGAAACCAGAAGTATCTGCAATTCCATTAAACGTATTACTTCTCCAACAAGTAGAAATATTAATCCATGACCAGACAACAAATGCTCAAACTCGATTTCCTGGCGATTACTCGAAAGAATCTCCGCTCTTGGTTCTTTACCGATTTCTTTTTTGTGGAATCAGGTTCTCGTGGCGGCAGTTACACGAAACGCGGTATAAATCGGGGGCACGAGGGTGGGACAGATTATGATCCAGATGAATCGTTGTCGCGAGGGTCAACGGAGGGATCCGAACGAGTGCTTTAGTCGGGAACGCGGGTTGAAAAATCAAATAGCAATTTCAAAAAAAAATTTCCTACACATTACCTAGTACACCAAGTATTGGTATAAAATGGCAAAAATGAATGCTGCGTCACATCGGTTCAGTTATGTTAAAGTAGATACCGAGGGTGAAATGTTTATTTCCTAACCCAGGACTCTTAGACCCGATGGACATCGGTAATAAAACACCCAAAAGCCATGCGTTGTTGAAACGCAGATAAAGCTAATGGCCTTCAGTCCAACTGACCTGGGTTTCCTTCTTTTCCGTTGCAGTCGTTTTGCCAGTCGATTTCAAGAAGGCAGAGAGAACACTTGCAAGAGTAAATTTCACTAACTCGTTTTTCATTTAAGATCCTAGATCCTGCTTTCCAGTAAATCAATCCTAAGCCTTCTAACATCTAAAAAAAAAGACTCAAGTAGTCTGGTTCAATTTTCAAAAGAGTTACTAATTTTTAAAGGGTCTTCATTTAATTTTTACCTGGACTGTGCATTTTTTGATTTTTGTCCCGAATCCCTATTTAAATGGGGTGTGTGGGCGTAGAAGAGTAGAGTAGCGCAAAAGAGAGGAGAGGAGAGGAGGGAGCGTGCACTCGGTAAAAGCGAACGTACTTTTAACGCGTATCTTTTTCCCCGGTACTGGGTTCGTCTCTTCGTTATTCTGCTTGCTTTTCCTGGCCTGTTTAACCCCATTTTCCTTCAGCGTTTGCACGACGTTCGCGGAGGGTTGGCTGCGCGTCGTTACCGTGAGAAATAGGAACGTGCATGCGCGCAGAAATCCGACCATTAAAATACATCCTGTCAGTATTCAGTGGTGTGTACAGATCCCCGGGTAGCTCTCGCGAGCGAGATCGTGTGCGTACAAACAAGCGTGTACGGCGGTAAGCGAATTCGCTGCCATACTCTGCCGTGGCCACGGACTTTACCATTCTTGCGTGTACGTAGCCAGCGACTTGGGGGAGAATTACGGCGAAGATAGCAATAAGAGAGATACGACTTTATCGCGACTCTGTTCCTATCTGTACACTGGTCGACGTTCTCCCCCGTACCGGGACACGACGCGGTGCGGCGCGGCGCGGCGCGACCCCTCTTTTCTGCCCCGTGGACTCTTCCTTGCTCCATTTCCCTTTTATATCTGCGAGCGTTATCAGATCGTGGCCCGATCCTTGGCCATGCCATTACGCGCCATAAAACCAGCCGCCGATTTTAACGGTGACGATACCCCATTAGATAGGCTCGCAACTGTCGTTGGAGTTCATTAGAGCGCGCCGCGAACTCGAGACCGATGACGCCCAATGCCGCCGATAAAGGGTGCATAAACGCTGCGCGTTGATTGAAGCATAACCTCTGTTTATCGATGTCCCCGCCAGATTCGATCGATGCGTTATCATACGCCCCCGATGGACAACGGACCCATCGGAAAGTCTCCGTGACAAACACACGTAATAATCTGCGCGAATTGGAAAAGTTTGTTGGACGGATCTGATGGAACGCTATCATTCGATCGTTATTGCGCACACGTTGGTTGCCACTTTAAACACTATTCCCACCACGGCCGGTGAAATGATCGTTTTTAAAATTTCGATTAGAATTTCCTGTATAGAACGTAATTGCATCGCCTTTAAACTTTACGACTTTTCCTAAAATATACGTATAATACGTTTTTCGATATTTACTTCTTTTTTTGTTGTCTGTTTTCTGAGAAAAAATTGTAGTCTGTCTTACCTACCAAGATTGTACAGGGTGTTATAAAATTATATGTCTTGACCACTACAGCGTGATTCTGCACCACTGGATCGGTATAGATCTGTCAAAAATGTTGGACCGCAGAAATGACCTTCACCTTGAATCTCAAGGTCAAAATTGTTTTTTTAATGCATCATACAGTACTCGTCGCGACGAATAAAAGTCTCAAAGAAATCGTATCTCAAGTCAACCGTTCTTTTAGAAAACGACTTTAAAGTTTCGTAAACTATGTTACTCTATATGTCTACAGGGTGTTCCAATATGGTATAAACGTGGAGGGAGTGATTTCACTGTAGACTCTGCACCAGAGTGCACTGTTGGAATTTATTTAAGAAACAAATTGACAAAAATTGATCTACTATTATTTAGTTGGCTATTCTATTGTTTTTGTCTTTCGACAACTTTCCACGTCATGGGATCCTCAACTCTCAATTGTTTCTTAGATCGTCGTCCGTTCATTCCAGAACGATCCTCATTCGTGCGTCCTATTTGTCGAAGTTTAAAGACGTGCCTCTCCGCGTGTTTTCAAACATATAAAATTAAATAAATTCTACTTTATATTTTCAATAGAGTCTATAGGTTTTTTCCCCCATATTCCAATATGCACAAATCAAAGAATATTAAAGCTATGTTATTCGTCCCGTCTGCGATATCTCGAGGTACCGGTAAATAAATTATTTCGCTAAAGTAAGTGCAGAAAACGAATGTCCGCCGCCATCGCAGATAAGTATGCGCAGCCCGGAGGCGATCTCCGCGGCGTTAAGGAAGTCTCATTGAATTAAATTTCCATAAAAACGTGAGTTTGCGCAAACTTCCGCAGTCCGGAGAAAACTATGCTGATTCTATCGCGAATAATACACAGAGAGAGAGGGCTTTGTATCGATCGAAGATCGGAGATAATTGGAGCTTAGATGAATCAGAATATAGTGGCGACGGCGGTACCGGCGTATTTGCATCGGGGCGTTATAGAGACCGGCCCGCGTATATTGTCCCTATCACGAGAATATCAAGGCGTCATTAACATGAGTAGCTACAAGAACGGCCGATAGGAATGAATTCCTAGATAAGTAGACTGGTTATGGAATGTACCTTCGATGGCAGACCAGCACCTTTGACTATCAACCCTTCGACCCTTCCCCTCCCCCACCCCCGCTTTCCTTCCCTCCTTTCACCATGATTCTTCCACATCCGCTGTCCCGGTCCCCAAGGCGATTTCCATATGCAAATATCGCCGATACAAGTAATTAATTTGCAATCAGACTGGTGTTACCGTTTTGTTGTATACTATATACATATATATATATATGCCAGGGTTATATACAGCAATTCATTAGTCCCGGCCATATTTATTAATCAGAAACCGGCACGTGGGCGGATATCTACGATTACGTACCTCGATCCTCATTATCAATGAATCGTCGCTTCATTTGCACCTTCGGGGACCGCCCACTCGACGATCATTCGGTCGTTAAGGACGCAATAACCAATGTTTCTTATCTTGTTTCGAGCAGCAAAAAACCAATTATTTTATCGCACTTCCTTGAAGTGCAACACCTCCGTAAGATGTTCCCATTATGTTGCCATCTAAATTGACAATGTTAGCTATACTCCATGATTTCTTAATTATTGGATCACTTACTGCGTATTTTTATGCAGAATAAAAATTGAAAAATTTTTTAAATCATTAAAATTTTTAATCTCTCCAAACGTCAGAGTTCGAACTGGTTTATTGAAAGAGTGAAGCAACAAACGTCGTCGAGGATCGACAGTTATTATTCCAGAGATTTCCCGGCACAGTTTCCCGGATATATGGAACGGATAATTGAGCAGGTCGTCAGGGCAAAAACGGGAATAAATTATCCGTCTTGTCGAATTCGCAAAGTTCGCGGGGTCCCGCCATCTATTTCTAAGACACATCTGGGCTCATATCTTAACTGCTTGTTTGCCGCTCGAGAAAAGCGTTACACCGGTGCTCAGAAACTCACGAGGTAGCACCTGTTACACCCGGAGACCGTCGTCGATCGAGCGTAGAACCAGCTGGGCCACCCGACACCCTTACATTAACTTTATCGTAATTACATCGAGCGGCCGTACATATAAACGCTAATACCAATGAGCGTAGCTGCGCGCGAGTGCGTTCGTACATGTGTCCTCGCGTGTGCATCGTCGGTGCACCGTCTAATTCCTTACACCTCGAGGTGCTTACCGTTCCCCAAGTTCCGAGAGACCTAGCTCCTCTATGCTCTATTTCTCTCCCCCCCCCCCCCTCTCTCTCTCTCTCTCTCTCTCTCTTTCTGTCTCGCTCGCCTTTTGGTAGACATCGAGGATAATCTCAGCGTCACGATTTCTCCCGAATCGCCACCGAGAAATATCATTCGCAGCGGAGCCCTTGAATGCGAACTGCACACTCGTGATTTTACTCGCAGCTCCTCTCCAAGTGATTTGATGCCTCGTTTCAATTAATCTTGTTAGCCGGAGATTCGCCGGAGCCCTCCCCGCTATTGCGACTGCGGAACCGGGAAAGGGAAGAGAGAAAATCGCGCAGGTAACGCAACCCAGTGCACACTGGGATCGGGTAACGCGTAAATATATATATGTCAGAGGGAACGTTTGCGTCTGTGATTAGCAACCATTCATTCCGGTAATCGCGCGCGCGAAAGAAACGGCTTGTAATTATCGCCACGTATAGATTAAAATGTTTTAGCGTCGTCGCACAGACTGGGTATGTATTTGTGCTGAAAACCTGTCCAAAAATATTTTCTTGTTTTTCGACTGGGCTTTCGACAGTTAGTTTATGAATAACAAAGTCATTTGCAGTTGCTTTCGGAGTCACAGACTTGACGGAATCCACAGAAACTGGACCACGCGAAAAAGAAAATTAACCAAATAACAAAAGAGTGGCTATATTTGGAACTTTATTATTCTTTAATGTGAAAACCTGGGAAAACTGTTTTGCGGTATAGTAATTCTAGATATCCCGAAGTTTAACAACACGTAACTTTTATGCTGTTGCGATGAGTTGTATATGTTTAAAAACACTAATATACGCAAGAAAAGTAATGAAAATCCAAGAGCTTTTAGTCAGGCTTGTAGATCGCTAAAAGCACGTATAAAAAGATTTTAACACATACCTTGTGCAACAATATCCATCATAAGTTTCGCCAAAAAAATCACTTCCAACATAAAAATTATCACATCAAAAAGATGCTTTCGAACGGAATGCTGCGAAAAAAGACGTGGAGAACTATAGTTACGAAGATATCTTAGGTGCTAATAGTTATTGCCCCACACTGTACTTTCGGTAGATAAAACGTTAATGCCGAGGGTAACGTGTGAAAATGAGTCTATAACTCAGAGAACAAGAATTATAAACACTTAAATGCCGAAAATCGGAGCGTGCCGATACTTCCCGGAGCCGACGTGCGTCAATAAAAATGATCTCTGGCCGCGTTACAAAAAAAAAAAAGAGCAAGCGAAAGGAAAAGTGGAGAAGAGGAAATTTCGAGTAGCATTGAGGAAGATCGTAGGTGTGTTATTGGACGGGAACGTCGCTGGTAAACGAACGACTCATAGTGGTGCACTTTGTTCGTTCTGTCGCGGAGGGGTTGAAGACGAGGCCTGGTGGTGGGTTATGTATTGGCACATGTACGTAATTGTAGCCATTTGTCGGGAAAAGCAGAAGACTGGCGAACACTGTGAGGGATGAAGAGAAAAAGAGAGGGGTAGGGGGAGAAGGAGAGGGTGGTGAGACCGGTTGCAGCCGGGAAAAGTCGATGCCGACTGGGGAGGGAAAGAGAAATTCGAAGAGCGGAGAGGGTGTCTCGTCCCACAGTCGCGGCTGAACACGCAATGCATCACGGGATTGCGTAGACAGCATATATCTCCAAGTAATACCATGCGAATATGTCCTGGAATACCCGGCAGTGGTTGCTTGTACATGGAAACGTTAAAAAGCCTCTTTTCACAGCCATTATCACCTTCCATCTTGACCCATCCCTCGTGTCATTCGTTTTTGTTTTTCTGACGACTCGACCATGTTATCGATAAACTGTGAATCTTTGTGCAAACAGTTTCTAAAAGTACTGTCTACGAAACAATGGATACTTTGAAAAAATTCGGGGGGATAATTAGACGGCACAATGAACGAAGCTGTCCGAAGGTACACAGTGCTCCAAGATGGAAATTAGAGTGGAACGCTGTACTCGGAAGTGTTTCTGAAATATTAATCTCGATAGCCAAGGTGTAGGAGGCTCTCGGTCGATTTCAAGTCCCCGTGGACCCATCGGTGGAGCTAGAATCTAACGATAATACGTGCCAAGCGAATATTAGTACGCGACAAGCGTGAATGATTAAAATTCACTGTGGCACGCGGCTGTCTATCGTCCACATAAAGAAAAAAAACGAGCATCCTCTGGAATTCGAGTAAAGAGCAGTTTATAGTTTTTACTACGTCAATTAGAGACGGTAATGATAATATGCAGCTTCCGGCAGCGAGATGCAATTTAATATTTCCGGCGAGCAGAGTCCGAAAAACTGAACTATCCTCCTTTTCTAAATATACAGTGCTGGATAAAATAATAAAGACACTTTGAAAAGTTCTGAAAAAATTTGTGCTTTTAAAGGTTGCAATCAACGGAAACAATTTTCATTTTGCGTACGGTGTACTTGATGTACTCGGAAATAAAATAATTGCAATTTTATAAACATCTTTCTCGCACTTCGTTTAGTAAGTTTGATGGAAATTTTGGAAAAGTTTGTCTGATTCAAAGGGCGTCCGAATATTTTCGTGGGGCGACTGTATACCGCTAGAAAGTATAACTTCGTTACGTGTAAATTACGAGAACCTTAGATAAATCAGGCGAGTCATCTTTTTGTCGGTGAGCGTAGCATGAGATGAAGTATCGCCGGCGATCAAGAGGAAAATTTCGTCGTGCGAGCCTGCGGGAGCGATAAAACACGTGTACGGGGACACGGTTACGTTGGTTTTGCGAATGGCTCGCCGTTGATCGCTGCGTGTTCGCGCGAGAAAGAGAGAGAGCGAGAGAGAGAGAGAGAGAGAGAGAGAGGGGGGAGACAGAGTGTTACCCGGGGAATGAGCGTGCAAGGTAAAGCTGTAAAACTTAAATTGATCCGCTAACCGTCGCGGACGATAATGGGCAAACGAGGAAACATTATAAAATCCGTGGGGCGACTATGAATCCGATAACTGGTCGCGTGCAATCCGGCATTGGGCGTTTCCCGTCACGTACGCCGTATTTTCTGTAGGCGAGTGGCCGTGGCGCCGGGCACCGGACCCGAGGAATACTAATTTGCATTACTCTTTCGCGGCCGCGTGGCTCCCCCTTTTGCGCACATGCCCCGACATCGGCGGAATAATCCGCGGATAAGCGGCGATATTAACGATCCCCTCGTAAAAACAAAACCGTCGCGCCGCCCCGGCGAGTCCCAAGCCGCGAGCGGCTCTTTGTGCGCCAAACGAAACTGGTTCGTATTCACGACATTTTTTTTCGCCAACTGGAAATGAACTAATCAGCGACCAGGATTGTCCGAGCGCCACTTCTGCCACTCTTAGTATAGTGGACAGAATAATACGTAGACTGTGTGGATCTTCGCGCAATGCAAAATTTTTTTTCTTATTAACCCTTTGCACTCGGAGCTATTTTAACTCAAGAACCAAAGATTTTTCCATTCTGTACAATTTTTTAGCATTTTTGCATATGAAACTGATGTAATATGTTAATGTCTAGTAGTTTATTAAGTACGAACAAAAATAATAATGTGAACAATTTTTTTTTAAGAATGGCATAGCAATTGTACGATTTTTCTCATTTTTTGCATATGAAACTGATGTAATACGTAAATGTCTAGTAGTTTATTAAGTACGAACAAAAATAATAATGTGAACAATTTTTTTTAAAGAATAGCATAGCAATTTTCAGTGGTGCCTCAGAGTCGCCATCTTCCCTTTCGACTTATTTTTTCATATAGATTTACATTATCTAAAATTATTTTGTACAAGAATCCATATAATAAGCGTTGTAGTGAAATCACTTATAAAAATTGATGTGTACAAGCATTGTGATCAAAGCACGTACATAAAAATTTAATAAAAACAGTTATACAATAATTGTATCTATCGATCAAATTTTTGCGCAGTTTTGAAAATTTAACCAAATCGAAAGCCCCGACGAATTTCTTGCACGACATTCCAGATAATCGTCGTCATAGAATACTCGTGTATCATTCGATCCGCCGCAAATCATCCATGATTGTTTCCCCAATTTCGCATTCCTTAATGAGGTTACGCGCACAATGCAGCGCGTGACGTTCGGAGCGAGCGCGAAATTTCTTCGAAAAAAAGTTGTGACGGTAAAGCGGTTTAAATACCGGCAGAAATTCAATTACGGCTGAAAAGCCACAAGAACTGTGTGCCTCGTAAATGGTGCTCGTCGCGCTCCGGGGGCGAAATTACGCCTGGAATACTGGTCTGATTCTCGAAATCGCAAAAAATCGTTTTTCCGAGACGGCCGCGGCCGCACCTCGTCGAGATTGCGTTTATTTATTCGCGCTTATTTATTTTAGCCCGGGTCTCTATCCGCGTCGATACCCCGTCCTCCAACTAGTGATGGGAGTGACCCAATTCTTTATCGTGATTTTCGAGTAATTCGGTAATCGAATACTTGTATGGAAAAATCGAGGCACAGCTAAAAGTTAACTAGGATTGGCAGTTGGTATTGAATCTTGTCAAAATAAATACTGAATGATATTGGTGTGATGCTCGCAACAAATGTTTAATCCCTTGCACTCGGAGCTATTTCAAATTCAAATCATTCATTAATATCAAACTGATATACAGTAAAGCCTTGATCTAAGAAAAACCCTCGGGCCCGTGCTGTTTCTTAGATCGTGTACTACTATTTTTTTTTTTGTGACTACGGCGCGGTCGGAGGGTTAAATACAATCATACTTAGTTATTAGTAATCGATACTAATTGTGAAGGATCGTGCCCATCGCTACCTCCAGCAGCCGGGTCGATGGAAATTTAATGCAAGTTAGAGGAAAAGAATGGGGGCGCAGACGATTCCGTGCGTATTGAAACACAATCGCAGACGAATAATATGAGATTCATCGAGATGCAGCGGGCCGAGTCACTTGTAATTCTTTTCCGTCGTTGCCTCCGGCGCGGCGCGGCGCCACACCCGCGTTTCCACTCCCCTTTCCACCCCTTTGTTCCAGCAGTTCTGCCTTACCCCGCCCAGGCCGGGCTGATCCGCGCCATCTTTTTTGTCTCGCCATTTGTTCGGAATCGCGGAAAGGTCGACGGGAGAATTACGATGCCGAACGAAGACGGAGAGACAGAGAACACCGTCCCCTCGACGGTTAAAAAGAAAACCGGGGGAAAAGGGTTTGGGACACGAACATCGCTCTGTCGAAGTTAACTTCGCATTTAACATCTGCCTAGCACGGTTAAAATTTCCCCCGAGGTTTACTCTAAGTTGTACGTCGCGGCCGGTAAGATCTTTTGTCTCTCGGTTCGCCGAAAGAAAATCAAGGGACTTTATGTCCTTGATTCGCGGAACCCTTTATCCCTTGCACACAGCCTTCGCACAACGGCGTAAAACTTATTTTTCTCCACTGAGATCACGCGCCGCTTCTGTGCCAACGTGTGCGCGCGTGTGCGCTCGTACGCGATACAGCGAATGACCGATCCTTTGTGTAATTCTGGTTTGATAGCGGATGCTAAGGAACAGACGATTAGATACTTACAGAAATGGTTTAATGCGAAACAGTAAAAGTATGATTTTAAGAGAATTTATAACAATCAGTAGAAAACAAAGCAGAAAACAGACAATTTCGTTGAATTTATTCTTGGGTGTAGTTTATAATCAAATGAATGTTGTTGAATTGTTAAATTGGATTTTCTCGAAAATCTATCAATGGAGGTAGAAATTTTAAATCCAGATTTACTGGCAAAATATTTATTAAGCTGTATTATCCCGCGTAACAGTTTTCACGATTTTTTAAGTACTTGCGATAATCTGACAAAAAATATTTTCAACAATAGTTGATCAGTTTTCGATTGGTTATATATTGCAATAAAAAAAAGTTCGAAAAAAAATTTTTTTGTAGTATTGTCACGGTCACCTTCATTTTTTTAAATGGCACTTTGAATTTTTTACTTAACAGTATTACAGCCAGTGTCAAGACGAATTCAACGATCTAGTATACCATGACCTTTGGATGACATTGAAGTGCCATTTTAAAAAATGAAGGTGGCCTTGACGATAATAAAAAAGAAATTTTCGAACATTTGTTTTATTGGAATATATAGCCAATCGAAAACTGATCAGCTTTTGTTGAAAATATTTTTTGTCAGATTATCGCAAGTACTTAAAAAATCATGAAAACTGTTACGTGGGACAACACCCTGCATATCCCCAAATTTGTGTGACGTTTTCACTGTTTTGACGATATCTAAAATCGATTTAGAAATAAAGCTGAAAAATTGCATTCGCTCGTAAAGGGGAAAAAGTGTGGATAAATGTTCGCAGTTTAATTGAAACACGTCGAACACGGAACAATTCATTTCTTCTCTGTGCAACAGTCTCAAACATAAATTACTCTCGCGCAATTTGCATGGGAAATACCGTTTGACGTTTCTGTTAGCGATCGATGATCACGGAACGACGCCCAGCAACGCGTAAATCTTGTCGCCCAACAATCACCGTTGAAATCTGCGAATCCGATAAAAATAATTCGCGATAAAAACGATTCCCTGAACCGTGCACGCGCGGAATGAATAATAAACGCGGTTTCACCGTGTACATATCGTCCGCCAATTATTCGAGTCGCGAACAATTCGCTCGAAACATGTTGATTTAATAAACGCGTAAGTGGCTGGCACTTGTCGAGCTTCAAAATTCCCGTGTTCCCTTTTATTCCTCGTAGGTATTATTGGGGGAACTTCGCACGGATTTAGTCGATTTTATGGTCTCCGCGGGAGGCTAACTTGTTTTAACGTGTCAGTCCTGTGTCATCGGAAGTTTAGATTTAAAAGATTTTAAAAGTTTCGGTGCTGGCGGACGAACTTAATTAATCCTTTAATGAAAACGGTTGAGTATTTTATACTGGAGTTGACAGAGTTGCGATTTTGCCTTGCCGGATTTAAAAGACTGGGCTAATGATATTTTATGAAAATATAGCATTTGATCTTCGTCTGTTTGGACTAAGTCGATCTACAACAATTTCACAGTATTTTTTCGAGTTTTGAATTCTATATGCTCATACCAGTTTCGGTTTTTTTAAAATATTAATAAGATGGAAATATCTTTTGCGACACCGACATTGATAAATTAGCTTACAAAAATCTACAAGGATCCGCAGTCCAGTAAAAATTAAAAAATAAAAGTGTTTGTTGACATTTGCATGGCCTATTTAGTAGATAATTTCCAAAACGGTCCAGGTAAGCATAGTCGCCATAATACGTGGTCCAGATGAATGAAGAGTTCAGAACGTCAACGAATTTTTCGCCGACCGCATAAACAACCATCTATTTTTTAATCGGTTAAACCGTGGCTGACCCTGGCGGCCATTATAGCCACCCTGACTGGAATTATGGCACCGAGTTACTCTAACCGGCACACCGATCCTGGATTTAATAGAGACTGTGTGGCCGGGGTCGAATACGCGATAAAAAATGGGATCGTGATAATCGCGAGAAAGAACCGCAGGGCGATTCGATTATACGTTCGGTGAATGGGAGCGTTTATCGCGGCGAGCCGCATAAGGGCGCAGTGATTTTTCGACTTAGGTTTCGTTTCCCGACGGAAACCCCGGGCCGAATATTGAAATCATAACGCGCCAGCCATGAATATTATTCGGGCTCTAAGGCGATATAATTTAAAATCGATGGAGCGACGTGGAATAAATTTGGCACCCTACCGCTCACTTTACGTCCTAAGCCCCGGTGTCGAGGGGCGGAGGGGGTGGCTACAGGGTACGCTAACGTCCGGGGCAAACTTCAGTTAGATAATGATAGCGGTTCAGCACCTGAGCTCCTCGTGATGGAAGTTTTCACTTCTTCACTTCCAACCCCCACCCCCTACGGTATCCCTTTTCTCGGATATTTCCTCTTTTTATCGGGAAAATTGAATAGCTGAATTGTTAATGCTTTAAGTGATTCGAAAAATTATGGCTCCTCCGTGGAATGGTCTCGCTGTCAACCCTGCACCGTATTTTTACTGTCCTTTCTAATGGATAGCTGCATATGAAATGGTCGCTTTTAACAGTAACGTTAAAAAGACAACTTTTTTTTATAAATTACAATTATTGATCAAAGTAAGCATCATTGCACTCGACATTCTTGTTAACGAGTTATTAGTTTCAGGATTAGTGTCAGGGTAGAACGGATTTACATTTGTATGATCGTTGGTGTAGAGGACGTTCAGTACAGTAAATATACGATCTAAGAAAAATGAATATTACCTTCACTGCGGGGCATACCCCACGAGGAGCCCAGAAGCTTGAGCTACCTCGGTTGCCGAGCAGTGTAAAGCGTAAACATGCCGAATCGGCAACCCCCACCTGGCTGACAAGCGCGAGGCCTGTCCGGACCTGTCCCGGGTAGCCCATTCGCGCTAGCCGGCCGGGTGGGTAGAGAGTCGATGACGTAGCCGATTCTACGTCATAGACTCTCGGAGCACTAGTTGCCCAGGCCTGATTGAATTGACGATATGTAGCTGAATAATTGAACTGTACAGACTTAATTTCGATTGAACCGTTGTGAAAGAAATTCTGCGTTTTTAATTGTACAAATACAATTCGTCGAAAACAAAGCAACAGTGTGGCGTATAGTATACGCGGCGTAAAAGATTGGAGATCTGTGTTCCGATTCCATCGTATCCGCCGTCGGGATGAACCGAAATGCAAACATTTGCAGTGCGATATTGTAATACACACCGCGGATATTTATATACACTTCAAAGTGTGTTCTAGATAAATATTTGCATATCCGCAACATCGTTTCAGTGCCATGATGGGAAACAATCTGCTATAGTCATCGGTTACATACACTTCGCAGTATCAGACGATTTGTGACTGTAATAACACGAATTCTGAGAAAATAGAGAAAAATGAAATTAAACGACGCGTTTAAGAATTACTCCACTGGTATTGGTACTGATTAATTAGCACGCAAACACATCAAAAATTAAATTGTAAATTCATGTTTTTCAGTAAAGGATAAAATCCACAATGTATTTATTATTAAAGATTTTAATACATAATCTAGTTATCTAAAGAAAATATTGTTAATGTAAAAATCCTCGTCCGCAAAGTGTAAATAATATTAAAGAAAAATTCGTACTTTTATATCGATATTTCTACGATCATACTTGCATTCTTCACAAGAAAATTCAATTAACAATATTAAATAAAAGCTCGTACTTTCATATCGAATTTTTAACAACCATACGAGTTCTTTGAAAGAAAATTCTATCAATACTGTTAAATAAAAACTCGAGCTTCTGTACTGACATTTTTAACACTCGTACACGTGCTCTTCAGAAGAAAATTCGATAGAAAAATACAAGAAAATATAATTTGACGAATTCAATGCTCGCGAGTGGAACGGTTTTATCAGATGGATTAGAAGGGTGATGAAAAACAGTCGTTTTTCGCACGCTTCGCATTCATGGGCCCCAGGGTCATGCATCCATATTCCTATTAACTCTCATCTTGCTGCGAGCGCGGAGTATCGGGACGGTTCGCAGTATTTGCGTCGAGCGGTGACAAAAAGGAGAACAGGAGCAACCAAACAAACAAACGACGACTAAACGTTCCTATTCCGGCAGAAACCATCTGGCATTACGCTCGCCGCATGCAGACATTAACGACCGGGAAGAAATGGCTCGGTTGACTTGCCAGTAAATGGCAGTGAATTAGTGTTTTGCGGGTACGGTGTGAATAATTCCAATCGAAGAGCTGCATCGAAACGAATACTAGAAACAGATTTCATTTTCAGAGAAGATTACGAGAATTTATGGCCACTATAATAATTGGCAAACTCTATTTTTTCGCCATCTAGAAGTATCACGTTGAAACCGACCTGTGCGATAATTACAAATTCTATCGACTAAACGCAGAATTAGATACAATTGCAATAATCAGAATGCGTTTCCTTAGAGGTTCGCAAAAACTCCTCGAGCGAAATAAAATTGGCTTTTTAGCCGTAGCAGTAGCTAAGCATACAAAATGGAGCCTTAAATCGGACTTGCCAAGAAGAATTCGGCTTACCATAAGCTTCTCTCGACTTGTCAACGACTTTTTCCATGGTTTGCATTCAAAGCGCATTAGCATTTAAGGTAGCGACTCACCTCCTTTTTTTCCGGGGCATCTGCTGAATTATTTAAACCACTTACGATTAGCAATTTAATAAAATATACGAACTACTTTTACAACGATCTGCGGAGTATTACATTTCTTTAAAAACTGCAATTATTATCTACAATCTTAGAATACTAATTGCATACATTGTATACATTGAGGGCCATTTTTATATGAACAAGAGTACTAGGCAAATATGATTGAACCAATTTATTAAATTTTTCTCTGTTTTTGGCCTCCGGTATACACACAATAATCACAGTTAAAAAAAAAAAGAAATTAATGGAGTGGCACATCATTCCTTGCGTCTGCGTGCAACGACGCAATTAAAAGCGAGCAGTGCCAATACTTTTATTCACGACTGTTCGCGCGAGTATACATACACCGTTGCGAGAAATACGCGAAAGGCAGTGGCACGATTTGCGGTCGAGCGAGATTTGGCAAAGTAAAGCACGGACTCCCGCGGAAATCCATTAACAAGCTACCATTACAATTTCTGGCCCGGATTCCAGTATGAGCCATTCAATCCTCCTTTATATAGAGCACCGGCGCTCGGTAACTTAATAAATTCGCATATTGTCCGACGGAGATCCTGCGATTTCGCTTTACCGTTTCGGTATAACGATAGTTTATTGTTACAATAACTTAATACCCGTGAGAGAGAACGAGAGACAGAGAGAAAGGGAGGATAGTCATTTTAACGGATCCCCGTGCAACAGGTCAATTTAATCGGCAACGTAACATTCCATCGGATCATCAAATTAAAAATATCTCTTTCGCGGCCATTAACTTATTGCAATAACGAGCCATCGACAGGCTCGCGCGTTTCCACGGGTCGCGAACGCGTCGAAAAAATTTACCGTACCGCCGATTTTATCAGTTTGTCGTTACAGTGCGCCGTCGGGATCGAGAGCACTCGATTTTTCAATGCGTCGCTGTTCCAATTTTAAACGAACGACGATGCGCCGCCGTTATTGCATTACAAAGCTCTTCGCAACTACTGGTGAAGGAAGTTCTTTGTCATTCTACTCGAAAAACATTTCCAAATAACTACGTAAAATTACGTGTAATATTCCCCCATATTTAACACATTTTTTGTAATTTTTCTTACTCAAAGTAAAAACGTCCATATCGTTGCAGAAAGTATTTTTGTCAGACTTCAGGTACAGCGAACTTCAACGAAAAATTGTTTTAAATGATGCTTTGTTCATTTACTGTCATATATGTGTATAATGCATATATCTATACCACGTGGTACGACAATCTACTGTAGTCGTCTAACAGTCAGAACAGCGAGTCACATGGTACAGTAAAGTCTTGATCGATGAAAAACCCTCGAGCCCATGCTTTTTCTTAGATCGTGTACTTCTACTATTTTTTTGTGACCTCGCCGAATATTTATTGTACTTCAATTTTAACACAGTTACAGAACAGCCAACTACTATGTATTAGACTATAAAATAATGCAAGCCTTAATTTATTATATAAAGAATAAGTTAGTTGTGCAGAAACATGACCAAGGGTATTATTTTGTGTTTCAGATCCGCCAACTACATGAACGCAACGAAGCAATGCGATCTGTCAGACATGGACCGATTGACAGTCGCCGGATCGAACTCTTTCCAATCGGCTAAAGGATACGACTACCTCGAAAATCACTGCGTTGACGAACCCGTCAAGCTCTGCGAATTCAAAAAGCTCAACGGCCGTATCCTGAAAACCGTGGACTCCGTCTACCAAGAAATTGGATCTGCCGAGGATTGCCGCGAGCTTTGCCTGCAATCGCCATTCCGTTGCCATTCCTACGATTACGGTGACACCGGTGACATGGTCTGTCGTCTTAGCCACCACTCCAGAGCCACTCTTTCTGACATTCAGGTAAGAATGTAGATTGATGGCCCACTTTTAGTAATTAGTCGGATTCCTCGTCCTAATGGACCGCTTCTGGTGACAGCCTGAAGTACAGACCCTGGACCGTTTGGCACTTCCAGTGCCAGATGCGTCAGCGCTGCACATTCTTTCCTAATTATATTGTCAACTGTGCTGCGTGCATATTTTTCCATGATTATGTGACGCGTGTATATTATACGTTCACTCGTGGAGATTTATTATCAAACGGGTCTATAGCTTCGAAGCTAAATCAGTTTTTTGTGAACGTATTTAGAGAAGCAACTGGGGACACAAAAAAAGAGATTGAATTTTTTAAATTCCTTTTATCTTCGATGTTGAAGAAAATTAAATTAGCTTTTGTTGATGGACAGCAGAATGTATTGGCATTTTGACACTTGTTAAAAATCATGAATAGACCGTGGGTTTTTATACGAAACAAAAATTTTGATAAAACATGAGAACACAAATAGTAGTATAAATTTCGATTATTTGTCAGTAGTAACTTTTGTTCCACATATATATATAAATATATACATAAAGTTTGTACGAATCCACTATTAACTATTAACGTGGCACTAACGATAACGTTTGCATATTGAAAAATCTATTAATGAAATAAACGGTAACTTTCAACCGCTGCGGGTGTTTATAAAATTTCCATGCAAATATCCATTGTTAACTATTGACGCACGTAAAATATAAAACGAATGAATCGGATAGAATGCCTAAATTTTTTCCGTGCGAAAAATCTATTCACCCAGTGGTCGAAGTCAGGATCTTCGCATGAAATGGCCAACAGTTCAAATATTGCACGGAGCCCGATGCATCAAAAATTGAATAAAACATTGATCAAACCTGATTCCGCCGCCGGTGGAGAACGGTGTTTCTCGGCGTTAAATTTCTGCACCAGGAACTTACTTTAATTCATTCGGCATGCGCGGGAGTAAAACAATTTAACGTCAATCCTGGGCCGTGGAATTCGCTTAGAAATCGTAGACCACACATTTCACACGTTCCACTCTGCCACGTACTCTTGAAAGGGCCGGTAGGGATTTTCTGTAAACCTGATTACACCGCACACGTGCAAACCAGGTCGAACAATTCGCCGAGAGCGCATTCGTGGAAAATCGAGTTTCCATCGCAGATGCTTACCCTATCGGTCCTGTGGGTGGCTCTTCAGCTCGTGCATACGATAGAACGCCGCCTCATACCACCGAGGAAAGTCAAGACAAAGACTTTTCTTCTCGCCAACCTGTTGAAGAATCTGTTCACTCTATTTCCACTAGGCGTTTTCTATGTCGAACCGAATCACTGCACATTCTTTCCTAATCATACTACCCCCGGCGAAACTTAATCGATCAAACAAATCGTGGGATTATTGTTAGGTTATGAGCGAAGATAGAGGCGTGGGTTTCGGTAGGAATAATATTTAGTCATCATACTCGACTATTACGACTAAAAAATAGGAGAAGCAGTCGTAGAACCATTTTAACTTACTTTCAATTACAATACACAAATTAACGTGGAATTTAGGAACATTTAGGAATTTCTTCCTTCAATAATCCTCGTGTTGAATTTCACCGACTCGTTTCTCTCATAAATGCATAAAATCCTTCTTCTGATTATAACGTATGCATAACACCAAAAATAATTTTAAAAGAAAAGCTAGTCGTCAGAAAGCGGACAACCGCTTCTAGAACTCCTAGAAAAAAATACTTTCTGGAAATTTAGGAATGCGAAAATCTGTTGGTTTTCAGGAACCGTACCTCGACATGCCCGAGGGATCAACGTACGAGCTGAGCTCCTGCTACAACGTCACCATCGACTGTCGTGCGGGCGACATGGTCACAAGGATTCAGACGAGCAAGCTGTTCTACGGTAAAGTTTACGTGAAGGGCTCGCCGAACTCGTGTGTGCAGGACGTGAAGGGCGCCCTGGAATTTGAGCTGCGAATTGCCTACGACGATTTGGAGTGCAACATCAGACAACAGGGCCTGGGTCGTTACCTGAACGACGTCGTGATCCAACATCACGACACGATCGTCACCAGTTCGGATCTCGGGTTGGCCGTCACTTGCCAATACGACCTAACGAACAAAACGGTGTCGAACGAAGTCGATCTCGGCGTACACGGTGACATAACTCCAGCCTTGTCCGAGGAGGTGATCGTCGACTCGCCTAACGTCGCCATGAAGATCACCGACCGTAGCGGAAACGAAGGCATCCCGTCCGCCGAAGTAGGCGATCCGCTGGCGCTCAAGTTCGAGATTCTCGACCCTAACAGTCCTTACGAGATCTTTGTAAGAGAACTGGTGGCTATGGACGGTATCGACAAGAGCGAGATAGTTCTAATTGACTCCGACGGTTGTCCGACCAATGACGGCATCGTGGGCCCGCTCTACAAATCGGCTACTACCGGCAAGGTAAGTCCTGTGCTAACCGTTATCGTTCGTGATCCTCGAGAACCATCCTGACGCGACATGGGAAACCCGGCATCGAAATATACAGTTAGCCTTCTTCGCACTCGGAAAAATTCGAGCATTTCGTTCAAGAATATTTGTACGAATATACAGGGCGTTCCGCATACCGTGGACAATCGATCGGGAAGTACGGTACAGGGTTCGATCTAAGAAAAACCCTCGGGTCCGTCCTGTTTCTTAGATCGTACAGATCAACTATTTTTTGAGACCGCGTCGAACGTAGAAAAGTACCGCGCGACCGAAAACTTACTGCATACCGTCAATTAAACCAGGCCTGGGCAACTAGTGCTCCGAGAGTCGATGACATAGAAGCGGCTACCCGGGACAGGTCCGGACAAGCCTCGCGCTGGTCGGCCCGGTGGGGGTAGCTGATTCTAATCGGTTTAATAGAAATTCTCACCGTTGCGCGTAGTAGGGTGTCGTTTTGTTTGTGCTGTTTGTAGCAATAATTGACTCGTCCTTGCACAAAAATGAGAATGTTAACACTTTGCCTACCGTGATAACGACTCAATCGTCTCCTACAAATTAGACATCAACAATCCTGAGTTTTTTCACACATTCTTTAGAAGCAATAGCAATTTCATTCATAAATCAACAAGTTGTCTTGAGTAACATAGCCTGACAACTTCTTTTGTGATGTTTACACGGAAGAAAATTATTGAACCTGTTTTTCATACAGCATAGTCATTAAAAAGCCTATTGACAGGCTTCCGGTAGTTGAGAGGTGCTAGAAATTCCTGCTAAAACAAGATTTATGGTTTAGATCATGACTGGACTGTGCATTTTTATGCATAACACAAATACTCTTGGTCAATTCTAAAAACAAAAGCTACAGAGTAGTTCTCTTTTTATTGATTTAGATGAGTCTGAAATGATGCAGCAATATTCTTAAATTTTTGCAATGCTTTGTCACTTTCCCATTTTATCTATTCATTCCTGTCATAAATTGTTGAAAATATAAAGGCATTTGTCGTAAATTGAATTTGCTATACAATTTCTGTACATTTACTGTCATATAAAGTACGTATACAGTCTTTTTACACTGTTTTTTGATCGCGTCATACGGACTTCAATCATTTGGTTAATAACGTTTTAACACATACCTGTGATGTGTTTTACGTTATAATAAAGTTTATATTTTAATCCAGCTACGTCTAACTATCCCAACAAGAACAGCAGATATCTCAATTAAACTGTTATTGAACTATCACAAAGTTTAAGTACAGCTCAGAAAAGCTCTAGCAATGATTCACGTTATTTTCACAAAGTAATGTAAAATAGTCACTTTTAGTGTTCCGTAAACCTAGTGTTAAGAATCAACAAATTTTCGATTATCGGAAATGTAGCGTTTAAATATTTGTTGAACCTACTGTAGGTCCACGAAAAAGATGATTCCACCAAGATAGCGCTGACAAATTATCTACACCGAAAACAAAGAGCTCTTCGATTATCACCTTGCAATCTGTGTTCACTAGAGGGCCGATCTATAATAATCGTTTGTCGCTGGTCAGGATCCGAAAAGATTAATGCGATCACGGGATTCTCGAGCGGAATTCCGATTCGCCGGTGACAGGTGTATCGTAGCAACAGGCGGAGTTAATACAACTGATTGACACTGATACCGTCGATACACGATGGCTGACCGTTATGGGAACCCGGCGCGGCGCGGCAGCGTTTTACGTTGATGCATGCAAATGGTTAGAAAGAGGGGTAGACCTGATCGTAGTGGAAGAAGCCGCGAGAGAGTCAACCAGTTAGACCAACTTCATGCTAATCAATCACTCGGACAGATTTTACGACGGGAAGCAATTTGCTCGTGCCGTAATAGGTCGCATCCTTGATGCACCGCCGTCTTAGCGATGACGCGTTATGACGTGCCGCGGAGGTTGAGTTCCCTACGCGAGACCGGTCATTACTTTCTAGGTGTAACGTAATGCTCGTTGTCACGAAGAAAATTCGAGGAGCAAATAGTGCCTTGTTTCGGGATAAACGGGCCCTCTCGACGCGTGTAACTGACGTCTCGCGGATGCATGCGCAGAACTAGCCGCAGAGCGTGGGAGTTGAGTTGCAAACATTTCAGTGCATAGTCGAACGAGGAATCGACGATGCTCTTGTATACTGGATCCTGAATGTCAATTTACAAGGGAAATTCCCATTTTCATACATTTTTTTATCAACAAGGTAGCTTAACCCTTTGCACTCGGAGCTATTTTAACTCGAAAATAAAAAATTTCTTCCGACCTAGAATAATTCCATTCTATATGATTTTTTCTTCATTTTATGGATATCGAATTGATATAATACCTCATACAATAGTTAAATGTTTAGTAATTTATTAGATTGCACCATATTTAATAATGTAAACAATACTGTGAATAATGGTAGAGCAATTTTTAGGGGCGTCTCTGAATCGCCAGTCGAGTGTTAAGGGTTAAAATTCTCTGACTTACAATTTTTTGGTTTTAATACTTTGCGCGGCGTAATAATACAGGGCTGATTCAGAGCAGAATTTTATTAGGCAGCAAAGAAAAGTGTGAAAGCAAGTTCAGGGTAGTGGGAACGTAAATAAAATTCCCTCGGGCTACCCCGGCCCATGTGTTCTAGTTACGAGTTAATACAATATCACTTACGAGGTACCGCGGAGACGTTTCCATTTTGATCTCTGTTTCCAAAGAAAGGGGAAGCAACCAGCGATAAGTAGGAAAATCAGTGCACCACCGAGCGTATTAAAATAATTTTCAGATGCTTTGTGACTCGATGGAAAATTTATTTATCTCTATTACATTGATAATGCTCGCAAGATCGAGCATTGATTTAAATTCCACTGTACAGAAATGTATATTTAGTATCGAAGTAGTTAGTATGGCGAACTTATACTTCGCTCATCAAGTATCCATCATTCAAACACACGTTCTGAAAAAACGCATCTAACCTTCTCTTAGATTTCCATTTGCGACAACTAGCCGGTGAATTCTAAACAGAGATAGATTCGCTAAAGGGAAGAAGAAATGTAGTCAAACATGTTTCCGAGCAGGAACTGAAAGACGAATGATATTACTCGTGTAACGACGATTCGAACATTCGTGTGATTATGTTGAGGTGTCAAAACACCGCTGATTTATCAATGAGGTGCAATTGTAGGTGTCAAACACAGGGTTTCATGACGTGACTGTAAATCATAAGGGATAGATCGATTTTATGCAACCTGCAATTCGTACAAAAAACATGGACTATTCGTATCACACTCACCGAAAATACAAAATCATGGCCACATCAAACATCACACATGTCTATGAGCACTGGCGGCATAGTATTGAACATAATCAGCCTATGTTATTGCTAAAAAAAGAAACGACTGCGTAGTCCAAATCAGAGTTGGGCAAAATTTTTATCTAAATAAAAATTTCAAATAACGAATAAAAGATTAAAAAATTTTTATTCGTTATTCGAAGGTTCGAATAAATAATTTTATTCGACGAGAATTTATTCGAACCTTCGAATAACGAATAAAGATAAAGTATCGTTTATTCGAATCGTTATTTAAATAATGGCCAACTCTGGTCGAAATATTCTTGAAGAATAAAATCGAAAAGAATTCGTGCAATTGGAAGCGTGTTTTTCTTAAAAATCACCGCGTTCTTTCCAAGTAGGAGCAAATATCAAAATAGGATTGTACCTAGCTACACACACACGCACACAGTAACGTTTGCAATCAACAATCCCAAGAAAACTCTCAAAATGCGACTTCCCCAAGATCCTCATTTTCCGTTTCGAACTTCTCGTTAGGACGATCTCTTCGGAGTTCGTCGGTTTGGCCCGTCTTCGATTGAGCGTCCCTAGATCTCGTTTTGGGCGACTGTTCACGTCTGCGGTTCATCTGTCGACGAGTAAAACAAACGGATCGTTAGGACGGTTACGGTGTGGCGGAGGGACAGAGGGGTGTTCGACAACTGAAGAGGCATACCGCCTCGTTAACTCGTCGTTCCACATCATTTGCTCGCGCGAGAGCCCGTGGCCGGGTTCTGCCGCGGAGCAATATCGCTTTATTAGAAAGTAATAACAGTCCGGGGCTGAAAGAAACGGCAAATTTATACCCGTTAATCCAGAAAAGACGGGGCGCATCGAGATATATCACCGAGTCGTGTGCGCCCCGACACCCGAGCGCACGGGTTCGTTGCAGGTTTCGTACCGGTTCCATTCGTACCACGATCTCGTACCACCGATTCTGCAGATCACGCGAGCTAACCTCATTTCCTCCCAAGACTTGTCCAAGTAACGAGGCCTGGATCTACGAATGGCCGGGCTGTGTACGTGCCCGTCCCTACACAGGAAATTACAATTCGTGGAACAAGAATCTAACTAGAAGAAGCGTCGCGAAGAGCAACGAGACGCAACGAGAGAGAGAGACACACAGACTCGCGAGCCTCCTCTAAAACATCGTCCGAACACTATTTACCTGAAGCTACAGAGTGATAAAACGACTGTCACGGTCGCTTGTGATGTACACTGGCCTGTCGATGGACATTTATCCGTGACGAACGCCGCGGAACGACCGCGATATAATATTAGGTGCGCGCGAACTCTTCCCTTCCCCTTCCCCCTCCCCTCCCACTTCACCGGCATCGCCGCGTCGCGTCGCGCCGACTCTCTCGATTGATGGCCGCGAACTCACCACACACTTTTGATTTATCTGGACTTAATACCGCGGTTAGCTCAGACTATATATTACACACGCGATCCTAACCGCAGCCACGTGACAGGAAGATAGCGCAGTGAACGCGGGGTGGTCCACCTAGGGATCGCCGAGTTGATGTTGCTTTCGTTCCGGAGTGAACTGTGTTTTAGGGTACAGTTTCGATGGTGTCGATAGATGAATGTGTCGCAAGATAATATTTTTATGCCAAGGTCAGTTTTTCAGGACTTTCGTACCTATTTTACGAGTTTAGACTGAAGAAATTCATTTTTCACCCTTTGCCCTCGGAGCTATTTTTACTAAAACACGAAAGATTTTTCCATTCTATACAATTTTTTTCTCATTTTTTGCATATGAAACTGATATAATATTTCATGTAATATGTAACGGTCTAGTAGTTTATTAAATACGAACAAAAATAATAATGCGAACAATATTTTTAAGAATGGCATAGCAATTTACAGTGGTGCCTCAGAGTCGCCATCCGAGTGCTAAGGGTTAACATTGAAATTCACTGACATGCTTTGTAGGAATGACGAGCTTGAATGTATTTAAATTCAGGTTTCGATGGGCATCTCAATCACTATCATGTAGCTCCACTTCTATTTCCCAGAGCATGAAACATTTTTATTATAATTTTCAATACCGCTAAATGGTCTTCCTTTAGCGCAGACTTGTCTCAATTATATTCAATGACGATCCTCCGACCAAGATAGAGACCCTGACATTTCATTAAACCAGAGGAAGTCGAGCAGGTCTAACCGATTCTACTGCGCCAGAACCGTTAACATTTTGCCACGGGATCGATCGTTTCCCTGAAAGCAGAGGAACGCTAGACGATACGCATAACGATAAAACCTAAACAGTTGTTTTATGCGACGTCAGGATGGGAACTTTTTCGTCTGGGCTCGCTAACAAGAAGAGACAGAGCGCAGAAACCGGGCTTCCCTTCTCACATAAATAAGCGACATTGTGCAACCCAGATCGAAAATTTTTCTAAGCAATCCGCGTGCAAGAACAGGACGTACGTTGGTTTACCTAGAAACCGTTGGTCGTGAACGCGTTAAGTGCCCGGTTCTTATTGTGCCGGCGCGGCGCGGCGTCCGAACAGCCTTGTACTTATCGCGTTTACCATTAATGAGATTTTCTCAGGTTGCGTACACGACGTTTTTGCCTTCGCGTTTTTCGTTTTTTCATGCTTTTCTCCCATCCTTTTTTCCCCGTCGCGTTACTCGTTAAGAGTTTCCGTTACGCGTAACCGCGGACGCGAACGCCAGAAATACGGATAATTAATAAACGGAATCGGCGATTAAGGTTGCGAGTAGTGATGGGCGTGATACAAGCCTTTCTAATGATCTTCAAACAATTCGATACTTAACCCCTTAACCTACAACTACGTGTGAGACACGTGGTCTTGTCATCCGGACCAAAACTGATTACAGTATTTTCGCGATAAATGTCCCAAATGTCTGGACGATAATTGTCCCTGAACTATCCCCACTCCTGCGTGGTAAACCCCGCGAGGGGCCCTAAAACTCGAGAGGCCTCGGCCGCCGAAAAGTGTAACATGATACGGGTCGGGTATATCGGTGTGAGACCAGGAGACCACTACTAATCCGATGACAAAACTTCTTTATGTTTCATTATGTTTTTATGGAACTTTCACCAACATATTCCTGGCATTTTTCTAATGAAAATGATACCAAATATGATATAATTCCGATGATATTTACGTGTGTAATTGACGATCAAATTTTCGTGCGCATGGAAGGACATCGTATGGGAAAGAAAGAGACGCGGACCCAATAAAAAACTTTTTTTATTATTACTAATTTTTTTATGAGACTTTCACCGATATATTTGTGACACTTTTCTGATTAAAATGATACTAAACACGATATAATTCGCATCATGGATTGGACTCTAGCGCCTGAATCCATCCCCATAAAGTTCTCCGTGCTAACAATTTTAGTGACAAAGAATGATGGTATCACAAGCATGTATGATTCTCTGAGTATCAAAAAGTATCGATCCCTAATGATAGTTGTTCAGAAGCCTGGATCCTTTATAAGTACATCTTGGATGGGTTTGATATCGATACTATCACAATCCTGTGGGGTCGAGTCGATTGAATGACAAGTATATAATGAAATATTATGTTTACTAATATCAAGCGTTAGAAAGGAAGATAGAATGAAAATATTATGTTGGTGCGTTCAAAATGGTGAAGACGTGAATTGCGAATGTAACGATACCAATTTCATCCAAGACGTGATACCAATACTACTTGTACCAAAGACATGTATTCCGCCCATCACTAGTTGCGAGCGATACAATTATAGCGGGAAATAAAGTCGCCCGGGATTCTACCGTGACAAGGAAGAGAGTTGACGAGCCGGTGGAAACTCGCGTGTAGGTCAAAGCGAAGCCGGCGTATGAATTGTTTGCCTGAAAATGATGCGCGCCACCGTAAAAACGTTCCGCGGCGCAGAAACACTTAACAACATTAACGTACGGACTCTCTTCCGCGGACGAATTTCTCGCCTAGCAGAAGTCCAAATAATATCCTTCTCGACCTGCTGAGCCGGAAAAGGACCAAGAAAAACGGGGAAAACAGTTTTATGAAAATTATCCTCGTCTCCCTTTCACGCTTCTCTGCAGAGAGTGTTGCGGCGCGAAAGGGGCGTCGGTAACCTTGCCAATTACAGACATTCATTTTACCGCTACTAAAACCCGGGAACGAAGTGAGAGCACGCTTTCTGACCATCTGCAGAATTCTCCGGCTTCTTTTGCCCGGGACAGAAAAAAAATTTATTCCGACCCCTTCTCATCTTTGGACCCGAGGGAACGAATTAGAATTGTTTAACCCTTTGCACTCGGAGCTATTGTAACTCAAAAACGAAAGATTTTTCCATTCTAGAATATTTCCATTCTATACAATTTTTTTTCATTTTTTGCATATGAAACTGATATAATATCTCATGTAATATATCTTAAATGTCTAGTAGTTTATTAAATACGAACAAAAATAATAATGTTTACAATATTTTTAAGAATGGCATAGCAAATTTCAGTGGTGCCCCAGAGTCGCCATCCGAGTGCTAAGGGTTAAATAACAGACACGTGATCCACAAACATTTTTACAGTCGCTAGGACGTACAGGGTGTAAAGAAATGTTTGGTCATGACTGCCATAGACATATTCTATATTTTCGGATCGATGAAGATCTGTAAAAAAAACTTGTTGCAAAATTGTCCTTGATCTTGAATTTTAAGGTCAAATTTTTTTCATCGCATTGTATTCTGTGCATCGTGCAATTAAAAAAATATTTGACCTTGACATTCAAGGTCAAGTACAATTTTGCGGTAACTTTTTTTAACAGATCTTCATCGATCCGAAGATGTAGAATACGCCTATGGTAGCCAAGGCCAAACATTTATTTACACCCTGTACATATGGGTACTTGAATAAAATCTAAAATAACTCTATTTTATAATTTTTTTGAAACTGCTTCATAATGTAGACTTCTTAGTGTTACAATAGCTTAAAATATCTAAAATTATTAAAAGAACAGCCGCGCAAAACATTTTTCCAGCCGTCACGACACGAATATATTTGCCCTGATTTAAATCGAGTCGACCGTGTAGAAGGATTCTAGTAATTTTTTAAGGTGCCTGTGGAGAAGACAAACGGAGTAATGATCAAAGTAGTGATAATATATCACTACGTCGATATTGCGTCGTTGCTTATCAGTTTTCCGTCCCATCCGTCGCCGGTTAGGAATTTTATTAGCCAGTGGTAGTGGATGGCAAGAAAAATGAACGGAGGAGAAACATTTGGTCGGGGCCTGAAAGGGCTGGCAAAAGGATCCGTCTCGTCTAACCAGGAATTTGCCAAAAGTCAGGTTTTCCGGTATGTCTGTCACGTAGCCAAGCCGCGGTACGGAGCTCTTCCATTTCACAATCGGTTTGAATGAAATTGGAAACATCTCTCAGCCACCACACTCACGTCCACCGGCATACAGTGGTGTAAGTGCGAATATATACGTCGTGTTTCACGACACACGAGGTACCGTTCTCTCGGAATAAAGTCGGGCGTCATAACGAACTGCCTGCGGACCTCTGTTTGCATTGACTATCGACTGCTTACTCCGGAGACAAATCAATTTCTTAACATATATCAATATTCCGATTGGTTGAGTTATTCTCAACAATTCAATTATTTCGTGGCAATTCATATGCTTAAAAGATTTGCAAATTCCGATGAAATCTCAATTTTATTGTTTTATGCGATTCCAGTTGAAATATAGACCCCAAACTTTCCAAACTTTTACAACGAAAATTAGAAATAATTCAATTGTAAATACTACTATATAATAACATAATACATATATTATTATTTGGCTTAATTTATTTGGCCCTTAAGGGGGTCATCCTATGTGAGAGCTACTTTTTTAGGAATTTTTTTTAAAGGACCCTTAAAACATACAATCTTGAAATTTTTCGAGTTATTCTCAAAAATTCAATTATTTCGTGGCAATTCATATGCTTAAAAGATTTGACAAATTCCGATGAAATCTCAATTTTATTGTTTTTATGCAATTCCAGTTGGAATATAGACCCCAAGATTTCCAAAATTTTACAACCAAAAATTTTTATTCAATCCCCACAAACAGCTAGATAAATCATCCACAAAGTTAGTGTTAAAAGGAAGTATACAGATTGCTTTTTCGACTCCTCGCTCGAATCCCGGCGTATTAGGTCTCGTCATTTATTCTTGACGGTCACGTGCAATCTCTCTCGGATCGCGTGCAAACGTTACACGCGACCATTTGTCTAGCCGGTCCAGTTTTATAGTAAGTCGGGGGATCAAGTTAACCGTGGTAAAAGCATAACTCTCTCGACGCAGACATCGCGAGCCGTGATCAAGCTTTCAGGGCATCTCTGTTGTCCGCATCTCGGACACGATCTACCGTCGTTCTCTTGACGGTCTTTGTCGCCGTCACGTTCGTCGACGTTCGCGCAATCTTAGGCGAAAGGGAACACAGATATCGCAATCCGTTGCAGCTAGGACGCACCGCAGATGCCGCGGATACGCAGCTGCGTTCCTTTTCCCGCGTTTTACCGATCTCTTCATGGTTTTCCTCTCCGGGCCTACGCTGACGTGGAGTTAATAAACTTCCGCGAGACGGGTCGGTCAAACAAACAGTTGAACGAAGCTGTTTAAATCAAATGACTAGTCCGAATGAATTAATTTAATTCGCGAAGCCGAAACTACAGGCCACAGTAAACAATTCGTTGGTTAATTTGCGAAAGAAAATTTTGATGACATTTTGACACTAGTCAAAAAATCGTGAATAGTCTTAGCGATTTTCTATGCAAAATAAATATTGACTGCATTAATTGCGAGATACATGAGCCATATTAAGCATTGATCTACGAAAAAGAAATATCTCCTCTACTGCGAGGCATACGAAGAAGCTGCCTCGGTCAGCGAGGTGACAAAAAATAGTAGAATTACACGATCTAAGAAACAGCACGGACCCGAGGGTTTTTCTTAGATCAAAGCTTTACCGTATTTCTCCTCTGGACAATTTTAACGAGCTGAAAATAGTTCAATAGTATATATAAATTCTTCAAATGAATTTACTGTTTTGCATTCGGTATATTCATTTTTGGAATAAATGCATAAATTCCGCAGTTTAGCGATCAGCAGAGTCATCACACTTTATCTTATATCTGCTCAACGAAACTGACAGAGTCCGATTGCTTGTTTCTCACACCTAAAATGTACATCCCTAAAATGTACTGGCCCGTTCTCTTTGAGTATTGTTCGAGTTTGAATCGTTTGGAGATGAACAAACTACAACAGTATCTCTTGACGGTCTTTGAGGCCGTCATGTCGGTCGACGTTCGCGCAATCTTAGGCGAAAGGGAACGCAGAATTCGCAATCCGTTGCAAGCTAGAATGCACCACAGACGCCGCGTATACGCGGCTGCGTTCCTTTTCCCGCGTTTTACCGATCTCTTCATGGTTTTCCCCTCTCGGCCGCGGCTGACGTGGAGTTAATAAAGTTCCGCTCGTTTCGCGAGACGCGTCCGCCAAAGAAACAGCTAAATGAAGCTGTACGCGGAATGAAGCATATTTTAATGTCTTACTCCCCTTTTACCCCCTCCCGGCCGATAATGTACGTGCCTGGTGTGTAAATATGATGAACTTGGTAATGCGCCGTAGAAACCAGTTCCGCGGACGGTGCACGCGCCCGTGCACGAACAGAATCGCAACGGAGAGAGAACTGCGAACCGGCGAACACGATCCCAGAATCGGGACGCGTTTTCTCGGTTCGATGAAGAAGCGACGGAAGAACCCTTGACAGGAATCAGTCCTGTTGATTTTTTGTTTTGTCGATCCTGTTGGATCGCAGCTGGCGATCGAACCGGCGCGGCGCGCAGTGCGTTGACAATGGAGAAAAATCGAAAAATCAACTTTCACGTTGGTATTTCAAACCGTCATAGATACCTTAATAAGATAATTACAAAGAAAAAGATGTTGGTTTTTTGGGAAGCAAGGTAACTTTGAAATAAAAAGGCAGATATCTTTTAAACGGTATTTATAAGATGTTCTCTCTACTAAAGCTAGGCTTCAACTGACTGAGCTCGGTAGTTGATCGAAACATTTGAAACCGAGTCGCTCATGTCGGCATGCGGACTCAAAGGGCTGTGGGTCTCTCTTTGATTCCAAATAAAAAGGTACCGCGGAATAAAGTGACTCCCATTAATATTCGGACGCTCTTAAAAAACCGATAACTCTTTCGATACTGCACCATACGATTTGAACTTTTTTGAGAAGTTAGAGCAATTAATTTACTACGTGATGTGAAAAGAAATTTTGTCAAAAATTGCAATTGGTTGGAATTGCAGAGAAAATAGTAATAGTTGCATTTTACAACTTTTTTATGTGGGTCTATATTGAAAATTTAAAAAATATGTTTTGTAGATCTGTGTCAATTACATGCATTGTAAAAGTTTCATCGAAATCGCTTGATGTGGGAAAAAACGACGGGCATCGAAAGATGTATGAATCCTTAGATTTATTGCAGTTAGAGGCCGAAAATCGTGAAAAATGGCAATTTTTACCATATTTGAACGTTTGTAGCTCATTGCAACCTTGACCGATTTTAATGAAATTTTCAGAATATGTTTAATTGATACAGATCTACGAAACGCGTTTTCTACATTTTCAATATGAGCCCACATAAAAAAGTTGTATAACATAACTTTTAGTATTTTCTCTGCAATTCCGACCATGGCAAATATTTTCAAAAATTCTTTTCACGTTACGTAACAAAACCGATTGTGCTAACTTCTAAAAAAAATCCAAGTTGTACGGTCGAATATTAAAAACGTTATCGTCTTTTTAAAAGTGTCCGAATATTAGTGGGAGTCACTGTATATCAATAAAAGGAATATCTTATTTTTTGTTTTGCCGAAAGATCCGCAAGTAATGATACCAAAACCAATCGACAAGTATTTACCTCGATACCAACTGGAATAAAGATTACAGGTTTCCACTAAAAACTTCAATTCTGACCTCTACAGAGCTTTTCAAGGTTACCGCGATGCGAAACAAATACAATTACTCTCTTCTAAAATCCTACAACTTTCGTCTAAAACATTTTTTCGTATCGCCTACAATTATTCGAGTAATGGAATTCTGTTCAGGGAACGGGCTTTTCAACGATCTGTGTGCGGCGGCAGATAAAACGCGCCTGGTAAAAGCTACGGCTTGCTGTCGGAAAACTCCTCGATTAAAGGGTTCCGTGGCATAGAGTACAGATGCACGTTACACGGCGTTGACAGGATGTCATTCGCGAGTACACAGAGTGCATGGTTTCTTGAAATAAGAGCGTCGAGTAGCTCGCGCTCGATCGCGCTGTAATTTTAAACGGGAATAAGCGCGCTGTAATTTTCTTCGAATGCTAACTAGCTCGCAAAGCGAACAAATTATTGGTGGGCACTCGGTTCTGCTTGCTTCGGAGATCTCGTACAGCTAACTGTTCGATAGCACGGTAGACTGCCGTATAACGCGATGAAAATACTTTTTTAAATGACTACATATATATATATATATATTTTGTATGCAACAGTAAATTTACAGTAGATATACAAAGTTTGTTTAAACCGTCGTAGAAATATCTAACCTGACAGAATAAATGTCTTCTAATTCTTGCTCCCGTAGAATTTGTCAGAGCACCATTTTTCCGCGTAATAACATTAAGGATGTTCTGGAGGTACAATGGGGGATAAAAGTACAAGAAATTCGAAATCCATCAATATATTGGCAATGAAAGCCATTCATGAGTATATTTTGCATTAAAAAAATAGATTAATTTAAAAAGCTTTCGTTTAATTAATGAATTTTCATATTATAAAAAATTGTAAGCGACTTTTGCGAATAATTGTACCCTCTGATTTGAACTTCAAGATAATAAATTTGTGATATTCAATATACGTATAATTACGCAATAAAAAGTTAAAAATAAATATTTAAATAAATTCAAAATATTTCAGAAAATAATATTCATGGTTATTATTGAGACGACAAAAGATAAATTGGACGTTTTGTAACAGTTTAGAATTTTTTGCTCTGTAACTGTTTAGTGAATCCTAATAAATTACGAACATAATTAATTACATAATTTTTACTATACAGGGTGTCTCAAAATTCCTTCTGCTCCCGGAAATGGGCGGTTCCTGAGGTCATTTGAAGCGACATTTTCCTTTTGCAAAATGTTGTCCGCGGCTTTGTTTAGGAGTTATTAACGAAAAACACGGACCAATCACAGCGCGAGCTCGACGCTCGTTGGCATGTTCAGCCAACCGCCTGCCGGCTCGCCGCGCTGAACGTGCCAGCGATCGTCGAGCTCGCGCTCTGATTGGTCCGTGTTTTTCGTTAATAACTCCCAAACGAAGCCTCGGACAACATTTTGCAAAAGGAAAATGGCGCTTGAAATGACCTCAGGAACCTCCCATTTCCGGGAGCAGAAGGAATTTTGAGACACCCTGTATATAACAAAAAACTGGAGTTTCTGGTTGCGTTTTTTCAAGGTTTAAAATGTGCAAACTTTATGTTGTTATAATTCTTAAACGGCGCAGTGGATCGAACCCAAACTTTGGCAATTGCATTAATTTAGTAAGAATCTTGTCAAATTTTCAAAAATTTTGTTGCGATTTTATATACCTCCAGAACATCCTTAGAAGCCCGGCCGACAGCAGAATGATCAGTGAAGAGGTAGAGAATTTATGACCAAATCTGTAATTCCCTCGGCTAAACGTCGTAGTGTCGGACAGTGATTAAAGAGGATCGTTTGAAGCGGTAAATACATGTTTCAGTGGAGTGGACGAGTGGAAACGTTCTCCCTGTTGCAGTTTTTCGTCGAGCTCCTTTCATCCATATGATTAAGGAATCCTGTGTTTTGACTTTCAATCGGATCTCGGAAGTGACTGGTTCTACACAACGCACTCGGTCGGAGAGAGAGAGATAGAGAGAGAGAGAGAGAGAGAGAGAGAGAGAGAGAGAGAGAGAGAGAGAGAACGTTTCCTTTAAATAGTTCATCTAAATGTACATCTAAAAAGCGTGTTTCCACTTCTGACCGCGCTTCCAACGTCGCGATATTAAAATTACCGATGCAAATTACTTGCTTACATATACAGAGGAGAGGGAAAAAGTCGATATCAGCGTGGTCAAGAAAGCAAAGGGAATTTGTCCGACGCGACTCAGACGGAGAAGAGGAATGACCTTTCCGAAGAGAAACGGTCCGTTCGCGACCGTGGAGGATGCGCGCGGGCTTTAATGCCACCTTTAAAAGCCGGTACTTAGGACGTTTCCCATCTCATGATCCCGTGTAATTGCCGTTACACGCCCTTACCTAATGAAGGTGAAAAAATTGGGCCGCGCAGCCGCCAGGGCAAAAACCAGTTTGCTATACCCACTCCGCCTTCTGCGAGCGCGTCGAACGTTGCGTGCCATTTCAACGCGTGCCAACTCTTTCTCTTCCACGAGCGATTCTCCAAAAATAACAAAAACCATTTTTCAGGACTCTGTGTCACATTAACGTTCACATATCACTCCAAAAAATTCCCTCGGAACATTCAATCTCTGTTTGCATATCTTTTAACCTTCTTTGAGATTAACATTGATCTTATAATAAATCTCAAAATAAAATTTCGATGGCAAGTTCGATATTTTGGATCCAACTGGGCGAAAGTCCAGGCGTAAAATTTTTATTTTGTTGCTTTTCGCAATGGGTGCAGAATATTTTTATTTTTCGTAATGATCAGCAGTCTATCGGTGTATAATACGATTAAAGATTCGAGATTTGAAGAGATTTTGCTAAAAGGAAATGTTTAAAATTTGGTATGGTCCCAATTTTTTAGTCATGTTCTGGAAACTTAAGTTTATCACCGTGGAGGCTAATAAATGTATATTCAAATGTGACGCGATAAAAAGGGATTTCTAAGGCTAGTTAAAGATTAGTACAGCTCATATATGATCATGATTCGCTAAGACCCTCCGAGGACTCGAGGGAATAAATTTTCAACACCGTACTTTATGTTACGACGGAGGTGAATCGTTTTAGACTTTATAACGCGTAAGACAGGAGAGAACCAGTTGTAAAGGGACGGCGGCAAATTAATTTAGTGCGATGGTTGCGAGTATTTTTAGAATAAAAGATGAGGGCTCTAATTTTTACACTTTAATCCCCTTTGACAAGCGGCCGCGCCGGCACGGTGTCGCTCGCCTCAGAATTAAAAACATACTGCGTCGTCGCACAGTGGTCTGTCGAGTCGTTCTGCTAGTTTAATTTGTGCTCGGAAACGACAATTGAATGGAATTGATCGACTGAGGGAAATGGCGTCTAATGTGCGTGAGAGAATAATCGAATTTTTACCAGTTTTAATCTGAAACCTTGGAAATAAATTGCAAGCCAAGCGATTAACATGCATTTAGACCTCCGAAACATCTTCTGAAAATTGAAGGAAGGTACTTGTGCTGGTACTTGTTCTAAACCCCGATTTAGGGCCACAGTGAATCGCAGGATGACGTTTTTGCCACGCGGAATCGGTAGAAAACGTCGAACCGTCTGTTTCGCGACGGTCGCATGAAGCTGCAGATTCCGTTTCTTGTTATTCTGCTGCGTCTAACTTGATGAAAAGGCAGGGAAAACACGATATCCCGGAGCCCCATGAAATGCAAATTTCACCCTCTTAGCATCGGCCGGCTGATGGTATTTTAATTCGCGTCCTGTCCCAGATAAAATCCATGGAAATCCTGCCTCCGCGGCGTTGTTGTATTCAGTCGCGGAAGCGTTTATGTTTCTAACAAGGAAAAAATGAATGAAAGAATCATGAACGACAACTTATAGCGGTACTCGGGCTCTGTCCCCGGCAACGGTGAGGTTCATCAACAAAACTGTGCAAATATCTTAAAACTGTTTTACCGCGTACACGATTTTTGCCACGGTTCTTTCGCTGACGTTGACGCATTGTCGTCGTAATGAATAACGGCACCAAATGATCCCCTGCACGATCGACAGTAAGCAATTCTCTGTTCGATTTCAATTGTCAATCCAGAATAATTACACGGTCTTAAAACCGTAATATGCTCGGGACGAAGAATACAAGAAACGATAGAGTCAATGGTTTCGAAGCACGATGATGCGAGAAGTAAAGAAAATTGTAAAGAAGTAGGCAAAATTTAAGGTAGCAAAAAAATTAGAAATAATTCAATTGTAAATACTACTATATAATAATATAATACATATATTAATTTGACTCTTAAGGGGGTCATCCCATTTGAAAGCTACTTTTTCTTGCTTTTTTAGGAATTTTTGTTGAAGGATCCTTAAAACATACAATCTTGAAATTTTTACCACACATTTACTGACACTTTAACAGTCTCTCAGTATTTTTTCAAAACCCAAATAACAAATTGGATCGACTTTACACCGTTCGGAATACAGTCATGTGTAAAAAAAGTAGGTTGATGGCGACCATGATTCCGGAGGTTTCGACTATCTGATATCAAAAAATTAAACGGCATTTTAATTTGTAGACCCGCGGCTATCGCCGGTACTGATATTTTTCAATATTAAATTTCGTTTTTCATTCATAAACTTGTTTTTTCGCAGACGCATTCACTCGATTCTGAGGATGATCTCGATGTAGATTGAAACGTAAATCGATATAATTTTTTGCATATAGGCTTTAAATTGATATTCTAGGAATGTTGTAGAAGCAATTTGTGCAAAAAAAAATTTTTCGATTTTTTGGATCTGCCACATGGGATGGACTTCAGAAAATTACGAAATAATCGCCGTTAGAAACTGCGTGAAACATTTGCAAAGATTAGGAATTAGATGTATACTCCCGATGTCCCCATTAATGTGGATGACCCCTTTAATTCTCACAATTGGTACGGAGAATTTTTATTTTTCACGAGGACATGCAATCTTCTAGTCTAGCGACAAATTGACGATTTATTTAATATATAACAAATGCTTCCGGTTCTTTTTCAGATCCTGCTGTCGCACTTCGATGCCTTCAAGTTCCCCAGCTCCGAGGTGGTGCAATTCCGCGCGCTGGTTACACCGTGCATGCCGACCTGCAAACCTGTACAATGCGACGAAGGCAAGGAGAACGGCGAGCTTCGTTCGGTAATCTCGTTCGGCAGACGTCGTCGTCGTTCCGCTGGACCAATCTCGAAGAATCGCGAAGACTTGCGCCTGGTGCGGTCGATCCAGATCACGGACAAGTTTGAGTTCGAGCACGACAAAAAGGCGTTGAACACAAGCGCGACGACCAGGGACACCGTCTTCATCGAGAGCGAGGACATCTCGTCGACGATGGGCGTATGCATCAACCTCGGCGAGGCGATCGTCGCAGGTACACTGTTCCTCGTCGCTCAAATCGCCGTGATCGCTGCGTGGGCCATCACCTGGCAGAGACGCCGGCAGATGCTCAAACACCAAGAAGCTCTGTCGGTCTCCGTCTCGGTTCCCGGCATGCACTCTGTCCCGGGACGCACCGACAGCCTCTGTAAGTTGTACGACACCGGATACTCTGCGCGCCGTTTCTGAACAACCACCGTATACCGTCATTCGCACCCCTAATCTCGTCTTCCTGCGCTCTGGCTACGTTACGAGTCCTCAGAGGAGTCTCCGTCGGCTAACCATTCTTGCTTCTTTCGGACGACAAGACGACCCCGCGCGACTTCACACTGAACCTACCGAGCTACAGTGACCGGCATGTGTCGCTTTAGAAGATTCTCAAGCTACAGTTTCGTTAACCTTTCCGATACCATCAACGTGTGACGCTCGCTGACAAACTTCGCTCGTTCAAATCTCGGATGGTTTCGTAATTGTGCGGTAGAGACAGCGTTATCAGGTATTTCTGGGATAAATAGCGGGGGATTTCCTATAGTCAGAACCTGATTGACGTCACGACGCTGTAGCGTAGTCTATCCCAGATGGCGACGTCGCGATTCGTACCGAGGGTGGGGATACTATCAGGATCCTACGGTACGGATCGTGACGTCACTAGGTACCCCCACTATTAGTAAGTTGGCGAGGCAATTCTCGGACTTTGATCGATATTTCTTTTATGTTGCGATGAGATTCAGGTACGTGTCCGCGTTGAAATTTTCTTAGCGCATCTGCGAGCAAAGGTATCGAAACGGTTAAGAAAGTTCATTCGCTGCGTCTTTTGATGAAAGTTTGTAATCGTACGATCGGCGCCGGTAGGTTCGGCGTCGAAGAACCCTAACCCTCTCGTAACAGAGCTAATCCGGCAGGATCATTCGAGGACTGAATTTCCGCAAATCACCACGGGGGTGTTCGATACCAGGAGTCGCGATTATTCCACGCAGAGCGGATAGAGCAATTTTGAGGATATTCGCCGAAGAGTTTCTGGATGGAAATTGGCTGTCTTCGACGCGAGAGACTACCTTGTAAGAAGAACTGCCGCGTAAACAGGAGATTCCTTGTAAACGGAGACGATCAAAATCGAGATCCGGTAGCTGTTCTCTAAGATCTATACTAGTTATTAAAAATCATGCACAATCATCCGAGGAGTGATCCGAAAAAAGAAGGAGCCGTGCTAGAACGATCGCCCAAACTTCTCTGTCATCATCTTCCTCTCGCGACACCATTCAAAAAGATAGCTAGGTCGATCGATCGATCGTGGTCGTCGTCGTCGGGCCAGGTGTCGCGCGATTAAAAATGGAAGACTGTCGGACCCGTAATCGTTGGAAGAAGAAGAAGCTAATTACACCTCGGTGTCTTATTAAGAGGCGATCGGCGGGCAGGTTCGATCGAATATCCGGCAACTCCGTCATCCTTCATTTAAAATAGTGCGTAATCTTCTTCGGTCAATTTTGTCCGACCGCGTACTAACTCTCTCTCTCTAACACTTTTCTTTATACAACTTGTTCTATCTTCTTATGCCTCTACGAGTTTTTTCCCGTCCGTTCAAGCGCGAGACGAGACAAGACAAAGCGAAACAAGCCGAAGCGGGATGAGGCGTGGCGTGGCGTAGCGTGGCGTGGCGTTGCGTTGCTCCAAAGGCGATGGAGGTCGACGTGTACTAGCTGCGTAGGATAGGGCACCGGCACGAACTCTAATTAGCATTGGGAATCGAGCATGATTATGCAGATGCTCCAAGTAGGATATCAACAGGAGGAATAGTGGACCCAGAGTCCTGGGGAGAAGGCCAGGGAGACGGAACGGGTGTGCGGGAACGACTGGAAACAGTAGGAGACAACCGTAGAAACCGAGAGAGCCTGGGCCATGGGGTATCCAGGGTTGGTTCGAAACCGAGGGGGTGAGGAGAAGGGGGACGGACAGAGCGAGAGAGCAATGCGCGTAAAGGGGTTGGCGGAAGGTTAATTGCCTCTTGTGGCGTCTCGGGGTTAAGCTAAGCTCTGTGGGGTTGGACGAGAATTCGGTAGCGAGAAGGGCCCGGAAACGAGACAGCGAGATGGCGTCGGATCGCATCAAGGATAGCTATCTAGAGCGTACTGGGACCACGTAACCTCGATCCCCTTCCGACTTAACCTTAGCCGCGTCTCGACCATCCGTGTCGGTCCGGTTAATTTACATCGCGACACGTAAGCTTATCAATCTGGACCGCTCTCCGCGCTCTCTTGAAGTTAAGCCGACGCGACTCGGCGCGGCCCGGCGCGGCCCGGCGCGGCCCGTCGCTGCGTAATGATGCTCGCGATCAACGCTGACCGGCTGCGTCACCGCGACGATATTTCCCGTTCGTTTCACCGTGACAGCAGAGTTTCCTTTATTCGAGACGCGACGGCCCCCCGATGACATAGTTTTCGATAGTTTATCTGGGAATTTGTCACGGAGGACGTCGAGGCCTTCTGTTCATGATGCGTCGCGCGTTCAATACACGTACTACGGTGTTGCAATCAATGTGGAGCAACAGACATCAGGCCACCGAGAGTCATGTTGGAGGTGTTGATCTGGTTTCGTTTGTGACAGGTCAGTCCGTGGGTTTGTTCTTATTTTCCGGGACTATTTAACCCTTTGCACTCGGAATTATTTGAACTAGAGAACAAAACATTTATTCCGACCTAGAATAATTCCATTCCATGTGTATTTTTTTGAAGTGAAACTTCTTTGCTGAGGGTAACGTATTTTGTTATGTTACGGAAGCCGAGAGTGGCGCGAAAATTTAAACGGTTCGTTTTAAATCTTACAAGTATTTTATTTTCAAATTATTTTATACTTTTTAGTCCATTTTAAAAACGTATAGATCATGCATAGACGGCTAATTAACCATCATCCGTCCCTCGTATCAATTTCACACAGTTTTCCCGAAATAAGTTATACTGTTCTGTTATTTATAGGCAAATTCGCCTACGAAACTTCCTGACTATTATTTTTTTAATGCGAAACACATAACTGAAAACCTTAAGATGTAAACGTTAACTGGTCAATTTGAATTAAAAAAGTTGTTATTTTACTGATCTTTTACCACTGTCAATTTGACACGAGGGGCGGATAAGAGTTAATCTCGGTGAGAATATATTTGCTTAAATCCAATTTCACTAGAATTTTTTCGGTCTGAAGGAATTAAAAGATACACTGTGATACATTTGACACAGTTTTAGTCATAACAACCAAATTACTTCCTTGGATGTTCATCCTTTGTTTCAAGCCTAGCTATTAAAGCACTTCATTCTAAACCAGCGGTTTCCAACCGGGGAGGCGCCAAAATTTTGTAATAAAAAATTATTGTTATACAAAAGTAAAGTTATTATTATATAAAACGTGTCTATATTGTATCAATTAAAAGATAGGAAGGCGCGGAAAAAAAGATTTTTTTTAGGGAGGCATAGTAACATAAAGGTTGGAAACCGCTGTTCTAAACGCAAAAAGTGAAACACCGATCGAGTGAATTGCCAGAGAAACGTCCAAAACCTCGAAACCAATTTTAACCGTTTTAAACAACTCATTGGGATCGCTCATAAAGTACAACTCGATCCACATCTCGCACACAGCGGATCGGGGAACAGAAGGCCTAACCCGACACATATGCAACTGTACGCGCGGATGAGGATTACTAAAATTCGAAAGTTGCCGCGTATAGCCGGGCCCGTTCCAGCTCGGAAAGGAACGTCGTTTACATTGGAAAAGTTATCCGCAGGTTTTCCGTCGAATTTCAAATACACCGGGGTTGCCATCGGGGAAGTTCTAACGGGGTAGAGTCGATCTTAACTTCGGGAACATAGATCCGACGTGCAAACGTCGCCGCACAATGCGCCGGAGAGCGCGGAGAGACAGTACGTTCGAACGGATTACATTTCGCGTAGGATTGCTGTTTAACATAACAAGCCTCGCGGTCGAACTTGCCCGGAAACTGGGTGCTCGGCGGAGTTTCCGCCGAATTTTCCCGCGGAACAAAGTGAAACTGCGACCGAGCAACCGGTAGATCGGATCTCTGACGAGAGGAATCTATAAGGGGGACCGCGGCATGGCACGGCAGATGGGGCGTGCGCGATATACGTCGGGGCACATTTAAATCGGCTAGCTCTCTCCAACGTTGCCTGTCACTCTCGTCCTCTCGCTTCGTCTTCTTCGATACCGATACAAAGACTCTCGGAAGGGATCGGGTTAATTGAGAAACTTGAAGATTTGAATACGGCCCCGCCAAGACAAACAGCACTGAACGTGGGAAGGACAAGCAAAAGAGAAAGATAAAGACAAGCAAAGTGCGAGTCTCCGATTATGGTGAAACGTTTGCATTTCAGTTAGCCGAAGTTCGTTCACCGACGTTCCCTCGATTCGACGTTTCCCCACCGTCGACAAGCTAAGAACACCCCGCAACTGTCTCGTCTCTCTCTCTCTCTCTTCTCTTAATTTGAATGATCGCCCGGGACTTCTTGCACGAGAGATCCTCCCGACAATGTTGACGACGGAGAAATTCATCGTCGCACGCGCCAATGGCGTTATTTTCACCGAACCGGAGGCTGCAAATGCAATAACCCGGCTTCGATGCCACGAGTTCTGTGGAACCGAGGGTGACTGACTTGATTGACGATGAGCTCGGCGGAGGAATTTTGATCGACCGTATGTGGACTCGAAAGCGTTTGGAAATCAGCATTTGGAATAGAAATGTAATTTTCAAAATTTTTTTTAGAATTATTCAATTTCAGTTGGCTTGATTAGGTCTGGATTAGTTAGCAAGGGGTAAAATAGTAAAAAATTTAGCACTATCGCGATCACTCTAATTGATATATCGTTTTAATATAAATTATTCCGCTTGAAAATGCTGGTTAAAAAGAAACTGTAACAAAATAGACAAATTCTCCAAACTGCATAATTACCATTGTTTCGAACTATTACTTGAAAGTCCATTTTCGAGATTCTTCTCCAGAAAATAGCGATTTCAAGTCCTACAAATATGCCTCCAAAGCAGAATTCATTCGTCCGACTCAATGTTACAAGACAAAAGGTTCAGGGTTCCAACGAACTCACCTGAAGCGCCACCAATGAATCCCAGCATGCACAGTTTGATTGCACCACAAAATAAGGTGATCCAAACGCCCCTCTTGTGTCCGCGTGAAACTTTCGCGGCTCCCGATGGTCAGAGAAAAATCGATCCTGGCTCGGAAAAAATGCGAGCGTACGCACGGAGCATTGTGCCTGCGCTGAAACGTCGGCGCGCACTTTAATTATTGGTTCTAATTGCCGTGGAAATTGTTGGGCTTTCTCTGGCGCTTGACGCTGACCGCTTGTATTCGGCCGAATTTTGTTTTCGGCTCGAACGAACCGCTGATTGAAAACATAGATCGCGAGAGAGAGAGAGAAAGAGAGAGAGAGAGAGAGAGAGAGAGAGAGAGAGAAAGAGAGAAAGAAAGCAAGGTAGATAGAATGGAGGTTTTTTCGGAGTTATTAGAGCACGCCAGGTTTCGCTGGTCCCGTTTCGCAGCTGCAATATTATCTCCCGTAGAAAGAGGACGCGTGTCCCACTCGCGCGCGCGCGCGCGCACGTGTGTACATCGACGATAAGATGCCAACGAAGGTGCCTACGCGTATCAGTAAGCGACAATACTTAAGAGTTTTATTCTACATTAACGTTGTATGCTAAGGAATTTTTCGCTAACGCTGACGTAGTATATCCAATTTGCTTGTGGTGAGAGGGTAGAGCCAATTTTTATAAACACCGTTCGAAACACGGCGGACACAGCCGTGCCAGAGCGACAAAGCATCGCGAGCCGCGAGCTTTCTTCCAACATGCTCCAAAATAAAGAAAAAAAAAAAAAGAAGAAGAAAGAGCATGTTGCTCGCCGCTCGCGATCTTCTAGACGTACGTGTGCGTAAACGCATAATAGCGATACGAGATGGTGCACGAAGAATCTGGTTCCTCCTCGCCGCGAGAACAGCGCGATAAAGATCGCCGCGACACAGGGGAGCTGGTCCGAGATTTTCACGCGCCATCTTGTCAAGAAACATTTCTTCTAGTTTGTAGGATGTGTCTCGAGCACTTTTCATCGACTTGATCGAAACCGATATCCTCGCAATAATACAGTTTGCGAACGCAGGGTTTGATCCAAGTCAATGGAAACTGCGTTGTCCACGCGACAATAACTCTTAACGAATACGATTGTCTATTATCCAAACGCGTATACGGCGAAAAATGTAAAGCTACGAGCTGCACCATGTATCGTCACTTTTGATTACGTAATTAAGTTTTAAGTTAACAAGGCGGCCTGCCGTGCGAAGGAGGAGCAGGGACCCCGCTTCATCAAAACGTTAATATTAGGCTCGAGGACGACCGCTCTCTCTCGATGACACGAGAAACCGTTTCGACGATCTTCTTCTTCTTCTGCTTCATGATCCTCTTCTTCATCCTTAGACCTCTCCCGGCTCGCACACCCCTACGAGTTTGTTTTTCCTCCCCTTCCGGCACGCTTCCTTCGTCGTCCTTCTTAATGAGCCTTATACTCGCAACCCTCCGCCTTCTTCTTCTTCTTTATCGTGAACGTTCGCGAGCATGCTGAGACGCCGGTGCTTGTCCTCGAGCCTGAGGTGCGCGCCTACTCCGCTGTAAGCTTGAGAAGCTCGAGTCTGTTCTGTACCCTGACGAGCGTACATATTTCCACAGCTTTTTCACCTTTGCGACAACCTTTCCATTGCCTTATCCCCCCTTTCCCGGTTTTGCTTTCTTCCAGTGTCGCTCCCCGTTTCCGCGGATCCACGATTCTGAACTAGAGCTGTGCGGGTACCCGAAAATGTCGGGCCGAGTCGGGTCGGGTCGGACCAGGTTCTCGAAAATTTCGGGATTCGAAATATTCGGTTTCCCAAATGCGTCGGGATTCGGAATATTTGGATTTTGGATTCTCGAATGACTCGGGAGGAGGGAATATTTTGGGATTTCTGAGAATTTTTGGGTTTCCTAAAACTTTTTAAAATTCGACTCGATGACTTTCCGACCCGACCCGACCCGACCCAGCCCGGCCCGGCCCGACCATCCTGTACCCGACATTTTCGGGTTCTCGCGCACCGCTAGACCTCGCGAGTCACGTACAGAGCTTACCCGACGATCGAGCGTACTTTACATAACACGCGCACCAAACCGTAATGGCTTATTTATTTTGTACGTTTAACGTGTACCGTCCCTTCAAGAATACTCGTACCTTATCACAATTTATATCCATCCTCTCTTCATGTGTTTTTTTTTTAATTTCGTTCGTTCCGTTCTTCCTTAGACTTTTGTAACGCGTCCCACGTCCGGCGAAGCATCATCTATATATATATATATATATCGTATTTTTCTGTTTTCCTTTCCTTTTTTTTTTTAACGACGTCCCTTCGTCATTCGGACGAACCACGCGCACGCGAGCGTGACGACGAAATCGGGACAACGCCGCGACGAGTGGATGATTAAACGAATTAATTGGACCGACCGGGAGAGTTCGATGTGTGCGCATGTTTAATTAATTCCGCACTAGTTTCTTTTCTCTCTTCTTTTACCTGTGTTTTTTTTTGTACCAGTATCGAGACGTCACCACCCTTTTCCGGCTTGAACGTCGTATATGTCAGTACCGTAATACACATGTTGTACATAGCATATATGGTACAGAGAAAATAAACTCATTTTATAATGAACCACTGCGTACGATTGTTTATATACCTGCTCGTTTGGGGTTGTATTTTCTGTTTCGACGATGCGTTGTTTCGCCGGTGATCGATTGCTGTTGGAACTGCGATGGAGGCTTGTCCATGATGTAATTTACACAAAAATCAAGTATTCAAAGAAACTGGTAAGTATTACCATTAATTTGTGATTTTCTATGAATGCATTCTTATAATTTCAATAATTGTAAAATAAAAAACTGGTGAGTATTACCATTAATTTGTGATTTTCTGTGAATGCATTCTTATAATTTCAATAATTGTAAAATAAAAAACTGGTGAGTATTATCATTAATTTGTGATTTTCTATGAATGCATTCTTATAATTTCAATAATTGTAAAATAAAAAACTGGTGAGTATTACCATTAATTTGTGATTTTCTGTGAATGCATTCTTATAATTTCAATAATTGTAAAATAAAAAACTGGTGAGTATAATCATTAATTTGTGATTTTCTATGAATGCATTCTTATAATTTCAATAATTGTAAAATAAAAAACTGGTGAGTATTACCATTAATTTGTGATTTTCTGTGAATGCATTCTTATAATTTCAATAATTGTAAAATAAAAAACTGGTGAGTATTACCATTAATTTGTGATTTTCTATGTACGCATTCTTATAATTTCAATAATTGTAAAATAAAAAACTGGTCATTTTATCGTATTAAATATATGTTTAATAAACAAACGCTTAAACAAAGAAATTTATTTTGTCATTCTCTATGAATGCATTCTTATAATTTCAATAATCGTAACATAGAAAACCAGTCGCCTGAACGAGGTCAATTTAGTGTTAAGTGTTTCGATCCACTGAGGTTCATTACTCTAATTGTAAAGCAGAGAGCACAAGATGCTTTGGTCATGTTTTATGTCTGGATAGTCTTTGGAGTGTCACAGGTAAGATTTAATATTAATATTCTTATACCTAGACTGCAGATTATATGCGTCCATTACAAAAGTATATAATAATTGAAATACAAAGCATATGAGAATTTATAAGTACTGTTATATTATCTCCAATTTATTAAAACTGTTACAAGAGAGAAGATACAGTTTTATATAATTTCTGTTCCGTACAATTGGTGCAAAAAATTGCGATTCATGGCGATTTATTGTTGGATTTCGAATAGGGAATCCGTAATCCGACCCAATAGAACAATCAAGCCTCTAACATTTCATACTCTGACCAAGCAGTGTCAATTTATTTCCGTAAAAAATCTTTTATGGAACATGATCGAACCCAGTACTTCTTTTCCATCGAAACTGATATCGTTGTAGGGAATTAAACAGAAACAGAAACTTTACAATCCCTTCGCATATAAATTAACGTACTGTCTTCAGCTACTATATTAAATTCCTCCAACCTCATTTCAATACCATAATTTATTTAACCGAATACTTTGAAATTCAACTAGTTTATTTCTAGATTAATTTCATCGCTGCGTTCGTAAAGTATAAAACAAATATATTTGCGTTTATATTTCTAACAGAGGATTAGGAAGATCGTTGTTAAAAACTAAATAGGATAATGACGGGGTTAAACATTCACAAGGTGTGGCAATAAATGTGTCTTTATTGAATAACAATTTCCAATTATATATAAAATAAATTCTAATAATTTCTTAATATAAGTTATTTTCTTTGCGTTTATTTATTTTGTGCCACAGAAAGCGTTCACAAAATTTTCGGTAACATTTATACTATTTCCTGTACACGATTAAAAGTAATAAATAATTGTCCATGCGAAAGCTGTATTGTCTCATTGCTTGGGACATAATCGCTTAAGGGAGCGGAATAAAACGACGCGAGCCATCTCGAAATTTCCATACTGCATTAATATTATTTTCGATTAACGGTAGATGTTGGTTTATATGCAACGAGCCGATTATTACAGCGACGAATAGGTTCTATCTCTCGAGGCTTTAATGGTAGTTTAAATAGGTTCCCTGGTAAGATGTAACGGCGAACAATTGCACACGATTCGGGGTCACGAGAAATGTTACACAGAGGACAAGGACCATTCAAAGCAGGCACGACGAAACGAATTGTGCATCCCTAACGACACCCGTTTGACCCAACGTACGTATCAATCAACGAATTATTATGCTAAATGTAATCGTGTCTCGCCTGTAAATGTGCCGAACTATCGAGCAGAGCCTGAGCTACGAGGTTCATCGATTCGAGCGCATTACACGGGCTCTGTTACATATATACGATACCAGTTACGTTCGTTACGTATGTATCGGAAAAATTGCAAACGCGCTGAATATCTCAACGATGTAGAAATATCTCCCGGTACCTTCTGTTACATTATTTACACTGGAAACGAATAATTATTTCAGTTCATTCGATGGAAATTATAAGATAACATCTGGTACATATCATACATTTGGTATATATTATCTTTTAATTATGCACGGTGCATGCAAGGGTGCACGATTCCATTTGTTGAGAAAAGTAAACGTTTAATAAAGACCGTCTCAAGATATTTAATATTTAGTTGGTATTTAAAGTATTTGATATTGGAATGCCGAAGGTAAAGAGATATTAATCGCATGATGTTTGTTGTTCAATATTACAGATTATAATCGTACCGATATTTAATTATTTCTAGCGTACAGGATACAGGAGGAGGAGATTCATATTTTATGTTAGGTGAATGTATTTTTCATTTTGACTAAATCAATTATTTTAAATAGCTTTATATTTTATGTGACTTACGTGTGCTATACAGGGTGTTCCACATAACAGTTTTCATGATTTTTTAAGATTTTCGATCAGTTTTCGATTGGCTGTACATTTCAATAAAAAAAAATGTTCGAAAATTTCTTTTTTATTATAGTCAAGGCCACTTTCATTTTTTTAAATGGCACTTCAAGGTCATCCGAAGGTCATGGTATACTAATAGATCGTTGAATTTGTATTGACACGCGTTGTAATACTGTTGAGTCAAAAATGCAAAGTGCCATTTAAAAAAAATGAAGGTGACCTTGACAATACTATAAAAAAACGTTTTTCGAACTTTTTCTTTATTGCAATATATAACCAATTGTCAGATTATCGTAAGTACTTAAAAAATCGTGAAAACTGTTACGTGGGACACCCTGTATATGAAACGTATTCGTATTATGCAGACATTTTACCAAAATAATGAAAACAAAGATATCGAATAGTATGAGCAATAAAATATTTAAAAATATAATAAAATAATACAATACACTAAAAGACTTTGAACAAGAGAAAAAACCATCAAAAAACAATTAGACCGGCGAACAGTCGGTGTCCAGCCTATGGTCGGTCCTCCTTGGTCGACTTGCGAGCAGGATGGTCGACCGGAGGCCGGAATTATGTGCCTCGAAATTGGAATTCGCACACGTTGCGCCTACTCGACCAAAACTGATCGCGGTCAGCGTTCAACAACGAGCCGTGTACACAATGTCGGGTGCATTTACATTATACATTCAGTTAGCAACGATCCCCCAGCTCGAGCGGAACACACAATGCCGGCGGACGATCGGTCGCGGACGCGGGGCCAATGAAAATTAGATCCCCTCGTGAGAACAAAAAGCCCTCTCGGTGTTTCAAGAACAACGACCTGGCCACGGTGTCGTGGACGACCTGAACACGAGAGGAACGACGCGGCGCGACGCGGCGCGACGCTACGGGGGGTATAGGCAAAAGGGGGTACACAGGTTGAATGACGCGGGGGAGGAGAGGAGGATCGATGACGGGACACCTAGGCGGCGCGGCGGTACACGTCAGGTGCATCGTGCAGCACGAGGCGAAAAGTGGACCACGATATATCCAGGATTCTGGTAAATATCCACCGGTTTCCAGCCTCCGTTATACAGTCAACACATAGAGAGAGAGAGAGAGAGAGAGAGAGAGAGCGAGAGATAGTCGGCGCTTCAATCAGCGTGGGAATCGTGCTCAGTGACCCTGAGAACGAAATTTATGAGCTCGATGCCGCGGCGAAGATGTTTCTGTCCGACGGCTGAGAGATCGAGGAATGCTAATAGACCGATCCTCGCCACTCGATACCTCGAACACGATCCTTGTTCCCCTTTTTCGAGCGATTAATTTAGCAACAAAACGGGAATTACGCGTGGTTTATGGCCCGTGAGTGGGACCATTGGAGAATTTATCGGTTTTTCGTTGGGCACTGTTTAATCCTCGCCCCGTAGTAATGAGGAACAAGTGGCTCGATTTAGATGGAAGGAGAGGTGGCCGGGGTAGGGGTAGGGGAGCGAATTTTCGAGCATCCGCTAATCTGGACGTCCGTTTTCCGAATCCTGGGTAAGTTTTCCTCCGGGTGACACTCGGCTGTTCAGGGGCGGAGGGAGGAAGATTATTTTCTTCGGGTGGAAATAGCGTCGCTATCTTTGGACCCCTGGCTGAATAAACTGCTGGATTATCGCTTCGCAGACTGGATCGAAGAGCCCCGGCGGGCGCAACTTATCGTGCATTAAACAAGAGTGCAAGTCGGCCGGGAACGATTCGGCGAGTCCATTCGACGGGTCGGCTATGTTAATGAACTGGATCGAGATAATGGTGTGCAATGCTCGTAGTTTACGGCTGTAGTAATGCAGCAGGAAGTATCCAGCCGTGGCTACCGGGTGACAGGACATGGTTCCGTGCTGTCGACCCCGTCCGGAGATCTCTTTATATAGAGGATCGTCGATCCCGGACAGAGACGGGCCGCAAGAAGTCGAACGATTTCTACCGCCGATGACATAAAAGAGCCCCGATAGCTTCCCGCCGTTTCCGGACAGTTCGCTCCGGGGACGATCACGGCTACAGATCACTTCTACCGTGACTCCCAAACGAGCTTCGATCCATTCTCGATCCGCTCCGGCTCCTTCTGCTGGCGCCCCAGTCGGAACGGAAGTCGAAATTAAAGCGTACGCTATCGAAGATCAAGAAATGACCGAGCTCATGGGTTTTTTTTTAGTAGAATTCTATTAAGTTGCTGCATATCAAGTATATTCTCGAATCACGGAAGGATCACGAAATACTTCTACTATCAATACTACTATTAGGCCATAATATAGACCTAACCCTAATTTTCATAAATTCGTGGCAGCCATGGCTGAATCCACATCAAATAACACCATACAAATAGCGGGGAGATTACGATTTCCGTGGCCCCTTGTTCAGAGGTTAAATTTGTGTTCTTGGGGTTATTTTAAGAAAAAAATGTATATGTCACAGGTATGGAATGGGCCTGGTTTAGCCGGTAAAGTAGATTTCCTGTTTGTTATAAATCTGCAAATATCTCGGTAACTATGCGAAATATGTCAAAATATCAAGAGACCTTTTTTGTAGAAAATTAAATTTCCAACAATTTATGTCGTATGACATTTTTTTATCAGCTGCGCAGTTTCCGAGTATATTTATATTTCGGTGAAGTTGCAGAACAACTGCCTCCCCCCCCGAAATGATGGTCTAGGTTAGATCTGGGTTTGGTCGCCAAAAAATCGACTAACTATTAAAAATGTAAATTTTGATTAAATTCCAGTGAATATTTTTCGTGAAAAACGGAATTTTAACATCATTTTAATGTTTTTTATAGGAAATTCAATTTCCTACAAAAAAGATCTGTATATATTTTGCCATATCTCGCATAGTTTCCGAGATATTTGCAGGCTTATAAAAAACAGGAAATCTACTTTACCGGCTAAACCAGGCCGATTTGGTACCTATAACATATACAGTTTTTTTCTTAAAATGACCCCAGGAACACAAATTTAACCTTCAAAGTAGGGGCCACGGAAATCGTAATCGTGCCCAAATAGCTAATGATACAAATTGGCTACTAAAATATCTCTGGGTCAGAATAGACCCAAGTCCCTCCATTCAAAAGTTAAAAACATTTTCTGATTTTTCAGACTCCATTTTAATAAATGTAATAAAAAATGAAAAATACTATAACAATACTCCAATGTTTTTTAAAATTTTGTACTTTGCCCACTCATTTTTATTATACATGCACAAAATCCGCCATTCGTGTAAGTTTTATTCTATTTGATTAACTTTTCAGGAAAATATTCGGCATGTCGAAAATTTTGTATGAATAATTTGTATTTGCTATACAGATTCGTATATTTTTTTATGTTTTGCAAATTTGTATTAGAAAATATTAAAATATTTCTACGTTGAAGCACTTTCTACCGCGATCATTAATTTCCGAGATAGTTCATCATATTCTTCATTTTAACTTCGAAAATTATTTTCACCTATTGAAACAGCACGATTGTAAATATAAACAACACGTATCACATATTTCTTCTAAAAGCGCATTAAAAGCAACGTATAGTGGAAAGTCGGCACGCTATATTTTATATTGGCGAAGCTTTTGTCATTTATAATGCACATAGCCCACTTTGTTATAAAATAGAAAGCTTTTGGTTTTATTTCAATCTGTTTTTACTGTTTGTTTGTGTACGAAAAATAGATAGTGTAAATACATAAGACCCTCTAAATTTATGTATTTGTTAATTACACCACTCTCGCCCTGCAAAATAAAAACTAAATTAAAAAAATAGAATGTCGCATTTTGTTTAGAAAGCTGATGCGGCGAATAAAGTGGAAAAAATAAATAAAAGAAAAGAAATTAAAATTAAATGGAAAAGAATATTATTTTCAACAGCTTCGGAACAATACCGGATGAAATATCAATTGAAATTGAAGAGATCTCACTTTCAAGCGTTTAATTTTTTTGCGCGGCCGGTATCCATCATCGAGATATTATTATAAATAACAACGTGAGATGTACAAATCGCTCAAGAAAATTGGAATGCTGTTTCTATTACGCTAAAATGATGTCCTAAGGGAACAGCAACAACCACGATAGACCATCAGTCACCGTACATCATCTTCTATAAGGAAGCTAACTATAAGATATCAACTGCGGGCCATTTGTCAAAAGTCGAAACGGCCCTCGCGAAGTGTCTCTATAGAATTATCTGCCCCTGGCGCCAGACCCTGGGAATTCCGGACAATCTGTCCCCCCTCGAATTATCTAACATTAACCTTAGGCTATTGATCTTTCGATTTCAGTTCCCCTGTTCATTATTTCGCGACCGTTCGTTTCAATCACGGGCTTAACCTGAAAATTCCACGGTTCGTTTCGCCGATAAAATTACCCCTTTATCGACAAAGATATAACCGAGCACACGATACCAAAAATAATTGAACTGAAAGGGAAAGCCTCCTCGAAAGAAATCACATGTTGCAACCAAAAATTAATTAACACTAACAATGACTATTACACATCAATTTATATAAATAACAAGAATGTGCTTTTGCAGATTCTTGTGATTCTTCTTCTATCACAGTATATGTCAAATAAATTTATTGAATAATTCTCCATAAATGCATTATTACAATTTCGATAAATTAAAAAATTTTAAACCCGTCATTTTTTATTTCTGAGATTTCTTGTAATTTTTAGATTCCAGTAGACAGTGTAAAATTATTTTTTAATTTGGTGAACAGGTAAGGATATTTCCTACTTTCTAAAAATATGTTCTCAAATTCTTCTCGTCTTTTTTAAATAATTTATTGGACAGAATAGTTTGAGATTCAACGTAGTCGGTTCACTAGCTTTAAGCATTTATTAGTGAATGTTTTATTCCGTTCATGTTTATTCGAGGACCAATCGGAATTTCATGGAACATATCTATGGCACCGAACTATTCTAAAGCACTCCGATAGGTTTCCACAGCATTTTAATTGGCCGTGAATTACATCCGCTTTCGTGACGGGAACGAGGCAATATAAGTTTGGAGTTCAGTCTCGGGAAAGGGATTAAGTCAAGATATTTGAAATGGTAATGGCCGGTTTCAAGCATTCTTCGGGGTGTTATCTTGATTTTAATTACACTTGACAATACCTGACGCTCCCAAGTTTAATTCCTGTCCTTTTCAAGATAACTCTATTATACCAATTATCAGACCGCGAATATTTATGCAAACCAACAGTTTAATGTACCAATTTACTTCCTCTGGTCAGAATTTCACGCTTGAACAGCCGACTATACTTAATTATAGAAATTCCATCTTTCACGGCGGCGCGGCGCGGCGCGGCGGCTCTGAATTTTCCTCATAAAGTAGAACTACGACGTCTACCGTTAGATTTGCGTTCTCCGATTCACACTGCATTTAAAATGTTGATGCATATGCATCGTATTAAGTTTTTTGCACACGGATATACAAGTTGCGAAAAAAGTAATGTGTGCTAACTAGGAACGATATTGAGAATGAATTGCAAAGTAGAGTTATCTCAACTATTCTCCAGTGTCGCACACTAAATTTTTTATCTTTATACAAAAGTTTAGAATAAAATCAAAATCTTGATTATAGCTTGCATACAAAAAATGTAGATAGTGATTAAAAGGCTAATTAAAACATTTGGGAGAGCCATCAATTGATTAAAATTCATTAGGAAGGTATTAGACTGTAACATAAGTACATACGTTTAATTGCAAGTATAAACGAAAAAGTATAAATAGAATATAAATAAATGATGAGTCACTGAAAAAACAATGAACGCTGTCATAAACAATAATGAAAATCCTAAAGGCGCCCGTGTGTAGATAAGTTGTTTATACATACAAGAACCAGTTTTCTAATTTCAGTATATCCAAAAAAATTTTTGCAAAAAATACAAGATATCTGGAGCGACCGAGCATGAACGCTATCAATAGACCGCTTATCCGAATCGCGAAAACGTACCAGCAAAAGAAGCGAATGAAGACAAACGTGGCGTGAGAGCAAACGGTACGAAGAACCCGGGCAGATCAGCTCGTATCTAATCATCAAATCAGGACAACGTGGTCGTGCGTTACGCTACGTTCATCGACTTCTCTGCATCAAGAGCAAATTGACGGTACACGAAGTTGATGACTTCCTCGGAGCAATTTGCATCTTGGCCAACTTTTATTTCCGATGCATTAATCACATTTAATATTGCCTCCTCGAGATCTCTGCAACCACACATGTAGCAGTTGCAAAAAATCAAGTTTTCTTCCATTACTGATGACGTGCAGATTTGTTCTTATGCCGATGGTAAAAATTCTTATACCGACATCGTTCCTTCATTTTACGTATAAATATGAAACGATCTAAAGAAATTTAAATTACCACTAACCCTAAATTGAACATTACATTTTCTATCGGTAGACTGCGGATTTTTGGATAAAATAAAAATTGTATGCAATAATTTCAAGAAAAATCACTACACCTTGACCAGAAGGTAATTTCGTCCCATTAAATGACTAAAATATCACACCAGATCAGAAGGTAATTTCGTCCCATTAAATTATGAAAATATCACACCAGACCAGAATGTAATTTCGTCCCATTAAATTACTAAAATATCACACCAGACCAGAAAGTAATTTCGTTCCATTAAATTACTAAAATATCACAGCAGCGTCGGGGCAACAGCAGAAAATCTTTTCGCGACATTTCTCATGCACGGGCGTAAAATTGAAGGGGGCCTCGGAAGAATTTCCTCCATCTGTCGGATTCGAGGGTCTCGCCGCGGATTTCGTCGACGTTTTATTCTCGCCGGTATGGAAGCCGGCCACCAAAATATAGCGTCGTGGAGACCGATGCCAGCTATTGGCCGCGAAGAATGCGAGTGGAAAATACTCGGTGGATGGCCAATGTAACTGCGGGGGCGGCGGCCCGAGAGAGCAGAAAAGAAGAAAGACGAGGAGGTATTTTCTTTGGGTTTACGTGACACCACGCGTGGCTCCGATATAACCGATCAGATCGAAGCGGAAAGTTGCTTCCATCCTGCGGTATGCTCGGCCGCCCCCCCGGGAATGCGAAGAGGAGCAGAAGCAGAAGCAGAAGCAGAGCAGAGCAGAGCATCCTCTTCGTTCTCCGCTCACAACAGACTGTGTTTCTTCCCTTCTGATCGCCTCCACCCCCGTCGCCGCGCCGTTGAGAAGATCCGTTGCTTTATTTCTGTCTTCCCGGTGGCTTGGCTTCTTCGTTCATATACCAGACACCTTCCCCCCGTTTCTCTTATCGACTACGTGTGTGTCTGTCTGTCTCTCTACCCCCGTCTCCTTCCATTCCCGTTACGTTTCGTTTCGTTTCGTTTCGTTTCGTTTCGTTCCGTTTCGTTCCGTTTCTCGCGTTTTCTGGCCGCGCGCGCTGTCGGGCGACACTTAACCTAACCCCAGCCGGGTAAACCCGAACCAGCGAACCCCCTCATTCCAGTCAGTCACTCACTCGACCCCCTTACCCATTCCAACACAGTCGAGAGAACCCCAGCCGCCACTTACACCAAGGCTACTTCCTCGACCTCGCGACGAGGCGCCGAGCCTGCCGCACACTTTGTTCGAGCTTTCCGCCTTTCGTCACTCGCGCCCACTTTCACAAGCACCCAGACCCCGAACAAGTGATACCAGGGACGGCCGGTGTGTGCGTTGTTCCACGGATTAACCCTTCACCCTTTGACCGAGCTCCGGCCGAACACAAAACCGCGAGGATCGAGCACCGCGGACGCGAACGTCGCCGCGCGAGCTAAAAACGCGATACGGATGGAAATTTCGGATAGGAAATGTCACTTACATACTGCTAACTTTGAATATAGAATAGAAGCTATTGATGGGAATTTATCATTTCGAATGGTTTTTTTTATGAAACTCTTATCAACATATTCCTGACATTTTTCTGATTAAAACGAGTCCAAACACGACATAGTTTGGATCATATTTACCTGTGTGATCCACAAACACCCGTGTTTCACCGATTAGTTTGGATAATCGAGGTTCTACCATGCTGGGAATTGCACAGGTAAATGCGATCCAAATTGTGTCGTGTTTGGACTCGTTTTAATCAGAAAAATGTCAGCAGTACGTTGGTGATAGTTTCATAGAAAAATCAAGAGAAACAACAAATTTGTATCTTTGGATTAGTATCATCTCACCGATACGCTAGGACGTAGACACTTTATGTACTCGTAATTCTATTCTACCTTCAACGCGAATGGTAAGAGACCGAGGATAATAGGACAGTTGTCTAGCTACAGATTGTACTATAAATCGTGTTGAATATAGGGCGCTTTAGAATGAACTGTTTCCATTTGAAACACATATTTGGATAGCGGACACGTATTCTGATGTGATCCTATTGTCGAGGTTCTACTAAATCGCGAGCATATAAAAATGGAAATTTTGCTGTCTGCGATAACATGGAAACTGCTGTAGGAGAAATATTAAACAAGTTACAGAATGTCGACGCACTAAATATCCATTCTAATTGAATCAATCACGGACACATTCCGAAAAATGAAGACAGGAAAATTGAGTTCGAAAGATCAAGAAGCGCGAGTGATTGCACTGGAAAATTTGGAGGTTGTTTGAACGAAAAGCTTTCCCGCAACTAGTAAGTCAAGAGAGCCCCGGGCTCCGCAGGAACGCAATCCATTATCTTTGGCAATCAATGGCAGTAGAATGAAAATGCAATCATCAGGAGAGAAGTTCGTTCTACTCCGCAAATATTCTGTCCGGTTGACCGGTTATTTTTCCGATTCATCAATCGAATTAATTCCTCGAGGTTCGATATTATCGAGCAGACAAACGGTCCCGATGACGTGGGGAACGTCGACGATCGTGTACTCGGAAAAGTGCTTTCGGATATTATTCCATCGTGCTAATCCAAGTGAGCGTATGAAACCCGACGGAACTGTTCCCAGCCAGTGAGCATGCAGAAACCTTTTTGAATAAGGATCGCATGGTTGCAACCCGGAGAATACTTGAAGTTCGGCAGTGTAGCGAGAAGTCGGGCGAATTGACTGTTGGAACGACGCCTGGGAGACGGAAGCAGACGTTTGGTCGTGAGAGGGGAGAGGAGGGGTGGGCGGGGAGGGTTGGGCGAACGAAGAAGAGCAACGAAGGAAGAGAGGAGAGAGGGGGAAGAGGATGAAGGGGGAAGGCATAAGTAGAGGAAGAAGAGGTCTGCTGCTCCGGGAGATTCACAAACCTTGAAATGAGAAAACGTTCGGGGTCTCAGCTTTCCCGTTTCTGCCCCGCGTTTCGCGAGGCTTTAATTAAGAAAAAAAGAAGCTAATAAGATCGCGGTTGAACAACGCTAAATATTTATGCGTGGGGAAAACAGTTCAGCTAAGTGGCTTCATGGTCTTTCAAGAGGGTTTCGCGTTTCAGTGAAATAACCTTTCAGAGACTCGGTGGAAAAATGTCTGAAATATACGCTCTACCGTTTCCTGTTCCCTTATGTAACTGTTGTTAATCTATTCTGATTATGATATTTCCACATCTTCGTCGTCTGAACAGTGCAAAGCGATTGGTTGATAATTTTCAAGCCGAATTTTTAGCCTCAAACTGTAATTATTGAAATTATAAAAATACATTTGTGGAAAGAAATTGGAAAAAGTTTACTGTTTGAAATAATAAATAAAGTCAGCATACAAGAACGTAGAACAACGAGCACAGTTAAACAGATAGAGTCTCCATTTCTCGATGCTCCAATACAAAATGTTCAATACACGAAAATAAAAGTAAGCATTCTAGAACTTCGAATGAAATATCAAAAAGAATTTCCATTGCAACATTTTCAACTACAGCTCCTTCTATTTGCACGTCCCCTCGTGCAATTTACCGATACCGTCTCGCGGAATAGATCATCGAATACCGTTTGGTTTCGAATCACGAAAAACCTCCGTAAACAATGTGTCATTTGTGAGAAACAAACGTCTGCATCGCGAGGGGGTAAATCGTCAAAGCAACGGAACCGGGTCGTTTCCATCGAAAATTATTCGACGGAACGGTATACCGGCTAGAAATACAAGTGGCCCAGACGTATCGTCGCGAATCACGTTTGCGAATCGAGTTGAAACCGGAGGACATAACGTCGGGGAGCGTAGAAAAGGCTGGGCATAAAGCGGCGCAGTCTATGAAGCGGAAATAACAAAGTCGTTAAAGACAACCCTGTTCTATACGGTGATATCGTCCGTATAGTATTCCACCATAGTTCAATTAAGACAACGGAGTAGCCAGTCATTTATGAGACGAAATTAGTCCCACGAATGGTCGACTTTCGAAAAGAAACCGGACTCTGTCGGTCTCCTTGCACCGCACAATTAATTAAAAAATGTGAAGAAACGATCTATTCCAAAATGATTTCCAACAACTAATTAAGGGATTGCAAAACAGTTGGAATCGGTATATTAATCCTCATACGTATGCCCCGCAGTGGAGGAGATATTCGTGTTTCTTAGATCGTACAGTTTCCGTTTTCTTAGATCGAATATTTACTGTAGTTTTGTCTGAATACGAAATATCGAGAATAAAATCGCCTGCCCAAATTACCAAAAAACCTCGCGAGTGTCAACGAAAAAGTAATTGGAAGTCTAATGTGTTGGCAGATTAATAAATTTTCGAATTTAGTCCGATTTCTTTCCATTTTCGTGCACACGTCACGCGATCGTCCTTCCGCTAACTCGTATGTAACGCGCATTAAAATATGCGCAGTTCGATGGAAATTGGCAGACTGATAGCACTATCGTCTCTACACTATCGTCGCTATCGTTACGCATGTAAAGAAGCGACGAGGCAAAGCCATGAATTTTTATATGTTACCGTCGCGTCGCGTTGCAAGGAAACCGGCAGAGTCCGGTTTCTTTTTGATCACACCTCGCATCCTCCGATGTTGCGTTTCTGCGTGGCCGATAACGAGGGGCCATTACACGCGGACAATTATGATTATATCGTTTCTCTCGGGGACGACCTCGTAAAATTCTCCCGCGTAGTTACGATACGGTCTACGATTAAAACGTTGATTGCCGCGAATTACCAGCGTTCACGCGATTTTTCCGATCGCGGTTCTCCCGTATCTCCGTGTTGTTATCTATAATAATATTAGCGGCGGTTCGCAGTGCCTTTCGCGGGCAGGTTTTCCGCTGGCCCGGACTGATAAAACGCACGTCGCCGGCACTAACGAGCTCCGAAACTTTTGTTTCTCCGCGGACCGTTCAATTTAAAGTTATATACCATCCCCCCAATTATTTACGCAGCACGTGTACACATCACCCCAACCGCGCTGCGCCGCGCCGCGCCGCGCCGCCGCCGTAACGCTTGTCGCACGGTGACTGTTATTATTGTTGTTACCCGGCGAACGTATTTCAAATAAAGACAATTAATACTTTAAGCTTTCCGTTCCCGGGGTCAAAGAATTCCACGGGAAGCCGGGGCTCTTTGCGGCGGCTGATTTCCCGCGGGATACTAATCCTATTGTGGACGAATAACTTTTTGCCGGATACTTCCAACTAACCTAATATACTTCTAACCGGCGCGGCGCGGCGCGGCTACGCTGAAAAATATCCGAGGGAGCCGTGATGCTGTTCGGTTAATGAAGTGGCATTTTGTTGTTGTCGTCCGATGAAATGTCGGCCTTCACTCCGCAAGGGATGATGAAGTTTGCGTATGTATCCGTTCATTAATTATATCACGTTCTTGTCTTCGTCATATTCAGAAAGAAACTGTGCAGATTTTGTAACATTTTATTGTGATAATTCCGCTAATACTGACAATCTTTGTAAATGTAGTGAAAACATCTCGGGAACAGTAAATATTACAAATTGGTAAAAAAATTGGATTTTCTTGTCCTTAAAAGAACAATGTCCTCAGGAGTGAATAAAATATAAAAATATTTGTATGAAATGTTGAAGTGTTAAAAACTTTGAAATAAGTGTGACTTACCAAATTCGGTGACTTTTTTTAACAAACGAAGAAAACTCTGTGGTCTCATGGACTCACCTGAAACAGAAAATGAAATAAAAAATTAGAACTAGAATATTTTTTGTTGAACAATATTGTTGTTTATCAAAAAATTGTCTTCCTTGTTTTAAATGAAATAATTAAAATAATGAAAACCTTGCCTACGGATTTCACTTCATATAAAAATACATTTTCTTAATTTTTAGATCTAGACATAAAAATTATAATAAATGCAGATATACAGGGTGATCCAAAAGTCACTACACTTGAATGTGCTCATCTACAATTCAAATATGTCTATAAAAGAATAAATGTGGATTTTTCGAAAATAAAAATGTTATTCAATTTTAAAATGGTGTAGTGTCTTTTGAATCACCCTGTACATTCAATCAAATTCATTATTATAATTCGTATAACACTTGCACATTCATTTTGCTTCCGCCGTAATACAAAATCGAAAAATATAGCGTTAATGAATCCGCACGGTTCGCAAAAATCGATATGCTCGCTTGGAAACGTTAATCGTTTCTCGTTTAAAAAGAACGCAGCGAAATGCAAAATATCATGGTCGTTATACTCGTATTGTACGCGCATTAGCATTTGGTGAAACATGTCCTCTCAGAACAATTGCAAATGAAACTGCCATTTTTTTTCTATCGCATATTAATATTTTTTTCAAATGCACTACAAATGCATTCGCGCAAGCAATTTCAAATTGAGCAGTTAAGTGATATTACTTCCGTTCGATATATAATATATATGCATACATTTTTTTGTATCAATCGTATGCAGAACGTTGTTTCGAAGCAATAAAACATTCCACTCTGACACAAATAATGTGCGCCACTATCGATCGGATATCGGATAAAAAACAAACGGTATAGAAAAACGTGTATAGCTTTTTATCATTTCCAATATTTACATATTCAACAAAATCTCACTTTTATATGGAAAATATCTTCGGTATGACGAAAGTTTTCCCTATTATACATTCGCATAATACACAGTCGAAGTTAAGTCGATATTCAAAACACGGAGCTATTTTTTAGCAATAACGATTTTATCCTATGCAGGTCTTTTTCAGTAGCAAAATTTGAAAGGGTAAAAAAATTCAACCCTTAAAGTTTGATGATGAAGTCGATTGGAAAATCAATTCAAACTGTGATGTTAAATTGAACATTAGATTTTGGAGAACGACTCAAATCGATGTGTTTTTAAGATAAAGAATATTCATCTTTTTGTAGTTTACCTCTATGTGATCGAAATTATGAAGTATTTTAGCATTTTCCTTTAAATAGTAAGACGTTGACATTTTTTCAAAACGAGACATACAATAAAAAAACATTTCATACGTTCAGTAAACGTGTGCATGGTTTCAGGATTTGATATTTTTTGAGTATGATTCGTATAAATAAATAAAATTGCAAATGTCACCAGAAGGAAAGAATGATCTAAGAAAATGGGAGCATTAGGATCTAAGAAAATTGCCTATCCCCTCCAGTGCGGTGCATACCCCGGGGTCGGCGAGGTCGGCGAGCTTACAAAAAAAAATAGCAGAACTACACGATCTAAGAAACAGAATGATCAAATGTACCCTCTCGTCTCCGCGGTGATAAATTTTACCCCAAAAGTATAATTATGTTTAGAACCAATGAAATAAAAATAATTTTGGCCAGTTAGATCGGGCAACTTTGCGCCGTTTCACCTCGGACCAAAGGCGCGCGCAGCTTTCGCGAGAGACCGCAACAGAATGTTATCATACGCCTATGTATCATTATCGAGTCCGACGAGCCCGGAAATTGCGTTATTCTTAACGAACGTCCGCGCATATTTCTTCACGTTCGGCGATCGTATCGAGCCGACGGTATCGGCGTCGTTTATTAAACGGTACACGGTGTCGCGCAATCGAGACAACCGCTCGTGGGGCAGTTTACGCGCCTGTTACGGGAACGGAATGGCCACCAGGGGGTTGTTTTCGAGTTTGTGCCCGCTCGTGTACACCGATCGGCGAATTCCTTTTTTTTCCCCCCCGTTCCACATCGGTCCGCCGTTCTACACACCCACACTAGACTTCGACCGTCGTTTCGACGCGCCGCGCGAAACAAGTCGAACCGCTCCCGTAACCGTCCACACGGTTCAATTAACGAATTTGTGATTGCTGGTATTGCCTGGGGGCGAATAACATCTTCCCGGAGACGGTTTTTCGGGTTACAGGGAAGTAGCCGACCTGGGATTTTGACAATGTGCTCGTAACGACGTGGTTTCCACGATTGGACGCACCGAAATGACTCGAAAGCTTCTCTTTTATTAAACAGAAACGCCCAAGTGCAATCTTTACAATACTGGATTCATCCTGGAACACATACACTCAGTCGCGTAATTTATGGCACACACATTAAATCAGAATCATTTTTTTTATAGATGAACCAAACGACTTAAATTTTTCTGCCGAACTTACAGGCCAATTCCGGTGAAATTTTCAGCATGTATAGTATAACCTACAGTGACTCCCATTAATATTCGGACGCTCTTAAAAAAAACGATAACTTTTTTGATATTGCACCATACGATTTGAACTTTTTTGAGAAGTTAGAGCAATTAAGTTACTACATGATGTGAAAATACATTTTGTCAAAAATTGCAATTGGTTGGAATCGCAGAGAAAATAGTAAAAGTTGCATTTTACAACTTTTTGATGTGAGTCTATATTGAAAATTTAAAAAATATGTTTTGTAGATCTGTGTCAATTACACGCATTGTAAAAGTTTCATCGAAATCGATTGATGTGGGAAAAAACGACAGGCATTGAAAGATGTACGAATCCTTAGATTTATTGCAGTTAGAGGCCCAAAATCGTGAAACATTGCAATTTCTACCATCTTTGAACGTTTGTAGCTCATTGCAACGTTGACCGATTATAATGAAATTTTCAGAATATGTTTAATTGGTACAGATCTACGAAACGTGTTTTCTACATCTTCAATATAAGCCCACGAGAGTGTCCGAATATTAGTGGAAGTCACTGTATATGAATTCAATTTTTTAAATGAAACACTTAATTTTAAAATTTTAATATAACCCGAATAAAAAATTGTAAACTAAATATACTAAATGTACCACCATCGGACAAATAACCGACGTCACGTTGTGTTTTACATTTATTGAAATTACGAAGATGTAAATTTCTCCATTCGAGCAATTACGAGCCATTAACTGCGCCAAATCTGTAAAAAAATCCACTAACAAAATAATTCTTGCACAAAAACGTTGCAACAACAGTTCTGTACAATATATTCAAGCATCGACTCTATTCTAATCGCAAAGAAAATATTTTTAATACGATCAGAAGTGAAGAAGACATGTAGACTTCTAGCTTCAGGCGAGCCACCCTATATGCGAGGGTGAGTAGGTGTGATTGTGGGGGTAGAACAGAGGCCGGACGGGAAAGGCAGTTGAAAACGGGAGCTCCGTAAACGTGGCAAGCGCCAATGCAGCATAACGACACAGCCAAATGGTTCGACCATTACCGTGCCAATATTACCTGCTCAACTGAATTATTGTGTCGAGCGGCCGCGCGAAATATCTGGCATCGATATTGAATCGGTGGCGGTCGGCGCGGCACGAGAGCGGCTCATAGAAACGGAAAACGGGCTGATGAGGATGAGGACAGGGAACACGGGATGGCCGAAAAAAGAGGGATTTTTAACGAGAATGGATCTCCCGGGCACAAAAGGTCGCTTTCGTGGAATAACTTTCAATAAATTCGATCGCGCCGCTATTTCACCGAATTAACCGAAATAAGCTGGCTCCTTCTGGCCTTGTGACGTTTTCGCTTCTGTTTTTGTAATTCCTGACGGCCAATCGAATAAATATGGGCAAGTATCATTTAAAATAGTGACGAGATGACGAGACTTCGGAAACATTCATTATGTTCAATTTACTAGAATTACTAACAGTAAATAAAGACGCTTTCATTGGAAATTATTAAATAAATGTATCCATTGAAGCAGATACATTCTTATAAAAATTGCGAGAAATCTAAATAAATTTTGTTGTACAATTTCTATAAAACAATGTATGTCACACTTTTTGTACGGTTAGTGTTAAAGAAAGTTAGAACCTTTCACTTGACTTCTGTTTCTTACAATTAATGCACAACATTTTTATTTTGCATAAAATCCGCACTCCACTGATTAAGGTAGATGTGGGTAGCAATAATGGTAAAGTACAGGTTCGATCTAATTGTAAGAAAAACCCTCGGGCCAGTGCTGTTTCTTACGTATAGTTCTACTATTTTTTTGTGACTTTGCCGGCCGCGCCGAACGTAGAAAAGGACAGCGCGTGTAAACAGTGACCTTCGAGAGTCGATGACGTAGATCGGCTACGCGGACCAAGTCCGAACAGACCTCGCGCTGGTCGGCCGGGTGGGGGTAGCCGATTCTACGTCATCGACTCTGGGCCCGCCAGCGCGAGACAGGTCGGAACAGGCTGACTCACGATTCTACGTCATCGACTCTCGGAGCACTAATTGTCCAGGCCAGAATTAAACCACTAAATGCAGTCGAAATTATATCGTGTTTAGTGTCATTTTAATAAAAATAGCGACCCAAAATGGATTTATGAAAGACAGGAAATTGAAGCTAGTTTGTTTTTGATCCTACAAGGTCCTCGATTGATGAAATGGATTGTTGGTTGATCCTGGGTTTCGGTAATTAGTTCACAAATAGGGAAATTTGCATAAACACGTAGCGCAAACAGAGAGGATGTTTATGCAAAATCACAGTTTCATGGGTTGCTTTACAAGAACCGGAGCTAAATTAAAGTTTGCCTCTAGTAAAAAGGTCTGCTCCATGGTATGGGATTCGCTACAGTTGTCCAATAATGATTGTTCAACACTGGAGATTTCCGTAATGATTGTTAATAACTTCCAGACTGAATTAGTAATTAGTCTACCTTGTTTTTGAAAAATTTTCGAGATACCTGTACTAAGTATTAAATATTTGTGACAAAAAGGATACAGCAGAACGATATAAAAATTCGAACAAATGAATACACACAGTCGATCCATCATTGATTTAATATTGATACTGAACCAATGCAAAACCGACATACAATTTTTGTAGAAGCTATTATCTTATGTATGAGGTTTGCACGACGCAGCGACTGTTATTTTTGCCTTAATAATTTATTCAACATAGATTACTGGACATGTGATTCTATGTAATATTTATATTCGAAGAATGTTGATAAGGAACTGATTAGCAACATTAAAGCGCATAGAGCGGATGCAACGCATCGGTGCATACGGCACTCCGTTATAATTATAACTTGATCACCTAAATGTAGAAATGTTAATCTGGATGTAACAGAATCAGAAACGGTATCGTATGGTGAAACGCTTACATTAACAAAAATTTATTTTTATTCTACCTCAACCAGAAGAAATTATTCTGATTTTTATAAAACAATCTATAAAAATTTTTTTTAAACATTTCTGCACAGCTCAAACAGGTCAATTTTGTTTTTAGCTCTCTCATTTGTTCATACTTTTCTTTTTACGAAAGTCTACGGTAGGTATGCAATATCACATAGACAAAAACGCGACGATACAGGAAAAATACCGTATTACTACTGTGTATGAAATACACATCAATTTCTCACACGTATAATCAGCAAGTCTAATAAGGATACACGTTATAAATATTGCAATTAACATGTAAATACAAGTAATTAACGCACTAATTTCGTGCTACAATATTCTAGAAAACGATGAAAAAGGTATTCCGTAAATTAACGTTTCTCATCAACATTTTTTGATCCGTTGTATCGTATACACTTCCCTCTAGCATAAATCCCGTAAAATCAGCATCCCGATCATTATTCACAGACAATAACGTACGGTATCCCCCGATATATCGGACTTTTATAGATTTCACGATATTATTCGTTAAAAACGACCGAATATTACTCAACGAGGGTCTTGTTAAGCCGTTGTTCTGTGTTTCGCGAGCGTACATCTTACTTCACAATTATGGAAATTTATGGGCTAAAGCTGTTTCAGCTAAAAATCCATAAGCTCCGTAACGTTTCCTGTTTCAAGGGAAACAAATTGCTTGAAAAAAGGCGGCTTACCTTGCCGTAACGAGGTAATAGTGAAATACCCATCTTGCTTTGGACAATCGTGAATCTTCTTCAGACATCGTACATTTGCATGCATACGAGTGCTGCGAAAACTCGAAAGAACGACTCTGTTTCACTTAAATAAATTTTTAAGACCTCTGCTCACGACTAATGCGTCTTATGAAATGTGCAACTGTGCATCTACATATTTATATGCATATGGAACACTTAAAATACAACAAGTATGCACAAGATATTCGTACCAAATTTTATATAAAATATTCTTCGACATTCTAAAAAATATTCACTAACCACCTCTAAATTCCCCTTTTACGTTTGAGCAGTTTTTTTGCATCGCAGATTAAAAATATTGTATAATTTTAAGAGGGAATATGTAAGCTAAATTGATCCTTCACAGATTCTCTGGCAAAAATAAAATGAAAAATAAAGAACCATGACCTTTTAAAGAAATTAAAAAATGTCTGGATGGTTTAAAAATTTTGCTGGAAGTATTACTGAAAAGAACGGGAAATGGTCACAGATGTTTTTACTTTAGAGATAGTGGCGGACGCTGCGCTGGATGCAAAATTAAAAAGAGAATAAGTATTCAAGAAGCATAATCAGTGATAATAGCTTTTTACTCTGGTGGGAATTAGAAATGTTCTATTTAAATTCTAATTTTGTAGCAGGCGATCTAAATTATTATCAAAATGAAAATTCTCTGAATTAGTTGGAAGTTCTTGGATCTAGATGCACGCTTATTTTGCGTGAAAATAATCTTTAAATTCTTTAAACGTTTTTACTGTTCTATATATTGATATATAGATGTATTCGCAACTATTTTAATCATCACACATTTATGAAGCAGTAGATATGCATTAATTTCTCTTTTGAAGAATTTCAATCAGCTTCGAAATTAATGAACATGTCAAAGAAAATAACATTTTGTAACTCGTCAGAAAATAATTGAGCTTCACGATTTTGTAGGCGGAAGCAAAATTGTCTGCATTAATTGCAACGTATAGGAGCCACGTAGTCATTTATTTGATTTCTGAATAATTTTAATGAATCGAAGATAATATAATAGAATCTATACATTCTCTAACTGTATTTACTGGTTTGTATTCGATCTGGCCATTTTCATCATGAATGTATAAATTCTACACTCCATTTACAATTGTTTTGAGCACAACTTTTACGTAACAGTCTCGAATAGTAATTTTCGGAGCGGTATCGAGCTCGAATAAACCCGCGTCGATAGAATCACGTTCGCGAAACAGGAGGGATCGCGAAACCGTGGATCGTTTTGCTGGTAAATAAAGGCCGAGGAGCATAGTTCAGTGATCGACAGTGCGATAAGTCGATCGGCACGTTAGGTCGTCGAAACTCCGTCCCAATTATCTGATTTCGTTCAGGCTTTCCGACCGGGCACTCGATAGGTTCGGTGGCCACGAGTGGTTCTCGCGGGTAGCAGCGAGCAAACCGAATGAAAATCAGATTATTTGGTGCGTAATCATTTTCCACGGGACGGGGTTAAAGTTATTTGCGAGGGTGCAACGAAGCATGCAGCCCGTCCGGTGCATTTACTTCGAGCGCTGCGATTCGCGAAATCGCAGTTTATGGACTGTGCTCGGCTTCCCGCTAATGTTCATCGAATTCATTTTGTTGACGTCAATCAATTATGAGTGGACCGGCACGGCCGAAAGCGGCGGGGGAGAGAGAGAGGGGGAGAGAGAGAGAGCAACACTTCGGTTTACGCAAATATTATCACGTGTTGCGTTTTCGGACGCGGATTGTTACTTCGCCAGTCTTTATTCCACACCAAGAACCATCCCGCTAGGAATTTCATCGCGAGACCGTGTCAATTTATTCGCGGATCGTCATATTATTTCGCTGGCCGAGATTGACAAATTTACGTGCAATTATTCACTGAAATTACTTGTCGTTCGGATGACGACAGTTAGGTTTTTTGGTTATTTTCATGTACGAAAAATTGTATTGTCATTTATGCATGATCGACACCGCTATCAGAGAATGAAATTGCATTCGTGAGTTTGCGTACATTGAAATTATATTTAACACATTTTTCGGAAAATTCTTTTTTCCAGATTGATCGCAGACTTCTTTTGTTTTAAATGTTCCTTTGGTGCAAAGTGAAAATTAGACGAAGGGTAATAAAACATCTTAAAATGAGAGAAATCAAAAAATTCCATATAAAATGAGAAACTCAAAGCAACCTACAAGCGACGGAAATCAATCCAAAATCAATCTAAGAAGTCACTCGGTCGATGAAACGCTGTGTAAACGAAAAGAAATATTCTTCAACCGGGACTGGAACGGGTAAGAAACGACAGGGTTGATCAAAATCGAAATAATAACCGGCAATGTAAACATTTCGGAAAAATTAATGAAATCGTGAAACACTGTGCAAACCATAGAGAGGAATTTTCGGAATCGGGAATGGAGGTAATAAACGGAACGGCTATAAAATGCGAAATAATGAAAGCTGCAAGCAGTGGACTGGTTATCTGAAGCTCGAAAATAGTGAGGAAGTCACGTTCGTATCGTAAACCTAGTCCGCGACTTACGGGTCTCTAACGACGGGGGCGGGGTTATTAAAAATTGATCGTAATACTTGGGTAGCTCGTTAGAGCGAGTTAGGTGGACGGGAAGGGTACGTCTCATGCGAGGGGTCTGGCATAAACCCGCGAAACACGGAGGAAACTATTGGACGAATACGAAATACATTTGATGCGATGCTGCGGGAGCTGGATAGCGAGAAAGTGAGGCAGATAGAGAGCAAAAGAGAAATGAATACACAGAGGAATAGCTACACGTACAAAGAGAGTATAATACAGAGAAAAATGGCCAGATGGAGCAAGAGAGAGAGGTGGATAGAGCGATACAGCGAGATAGTGGGTGGGGGGTAGAGGGGGTAGGGTAGGGGAGAGATGGTCTAGAAGTCGTCGAATGGCGAGCATCGAATGGTATCAAGGCGGTCAACAAGCGATCGGTACATAAACACAAGTCTCCGCCGGTAAGACCAGATCCCCTGCAGCCCTGTGGCTTGGCTGTTGGCCGGCTAATGCGATTGTTATTACACGTATTATCTCTTCGTGAGCAATCATGTTTCACATTACCATAGCTCGTTCCTCGATCAAGCCTGGAACCTCCGTTGGATCGGTGGTACTCGTGGGGGCAGAGAGCTTCGAAACGCCCACTCGTACGCAAATCACCGTTCACAAACATGTATGCACTCTTTCGACATGTTCATACGGAAACCGAGAGTGGCCCCGGCGCGGTTGTAATACACGGGCACACACCGGGCACCGGGATCTTCGCCACTGGGCGAACGCTACGAATAGTTCCTGATCGCTCCGCGAATAGTTTACATGGCAACGGAGGCGTGGTACAGGTGTACAGCCGGGATTGGAATAATACGATACAGAATTCATGAAGGAAAGCAGCGCACTGATAAAGTGGTTTCGTGCTGCGTTACACGCCGCCAGAAGACTATCATTTAACCGACCCGGCCCGGCTCGGCTCCGGCCCGACCACGGGGCCCGACTCTCGCCGCGCGCGAGAGCGGCGCGGCGCGGCGCGGCGCGGCTTCGAACGGCTCCGAGAGGATTTTCTACGAATGCCGCGTTACATACGATTTAGATATCAGATGCCTCTTACAAATTACACCACGGAAATCGAACGCATCCGCGACAACGCCTGCGATCCGCTGATACTCGCCTGACCAGCAATCTAGTACATCAGGGCTTGGAATTATTGAATCGCGACGGCCGGTTTTCGAAGGCCACGCCCCCTCGACTAGGCCGCGCGTCTCGCTCCCCGTGGCGGCCCTTGTTCTCGAGCCAGCTCAGACGCGTACCATAGGTGCTATTCGTGGCGCATTAGGGCGACACCCGTATCAATAGTATAGAGTTGAAGTACGAATGCTGTATATATGTGTTACGTTCGGAACAGATTATTTATATTTCCATCGGCTGTGCTGTGGCGTGATAATGCGTTAGCATTGTGCGATTTCCCTAATCAACCGCAGTCCGGTCTTTGATGTGGCGACGCGATTGTTACACCCTGTATATAGCAAGATTTATGAAAATGGAAAATCGGGAATGACAGTTGAGTTTCAAAATTGCGATCGCCAAACGAATTACAAAAAGAAGGCAAATCGTTACGAGCGCCCGCGACAAACACGTCGGTCGTAAAATGTGGTTATCCGTGTGCCCAATTTGATTAATAAATCTGTTAAATCCGTTTACGGCTCGTCCTTACAATAGGTTTCCACATTACCATCGAGGTATTATTGTCAATGCGCTTTTTTTTGTCAATGGTATTCACTGTAGGCCTATTCCACTATGTCGTACGATAATTTCGGACAAGCTCGAAGACAATTTCGAGCTGCAGGAAATAAATTTGAAAAATAAATTCGGAAGATAAATTTTAAAAATAGTTTTTAATTGTATTAACATCTGGGATAACTTGATCTTCGCGCACTTTCAGACGCGCTTGGCAAATTGGTAAGATCTACGGGAAGTTGGAACGTAGCTGTACGCATCACTTAAATTGTAACACTCTATGGTACGCGCCTGAGCTGCCTCGAGAACTAGGGCCGCCACGGGGAGCGAGACGGTCTCGAAGGCTACGCCCTCTCCACCCGGCCGTCGCGATTCAATAATTCTGAGCCCTGTAGTACATAGTGGAACGAATAGCCTGGTTCCTTCGATAACGAGGAGGTCACTTGTCCAGTGAATGAACTTGAGCTGCGTGTCCCTTGAAATAAGTATATGCAAATCGTTGTTTAATAGTGGGCACACATAATATTGCAGTGTGTGATCAGAATATTAGATCCACTTGCATAAATCGACGATTTTAGATTCGAACAATGAATGTTTAAATGAAAGTCTAGCTGTACGGAATGGTAATAGTGATAATTTGGGGATTGGTCTTTTCAGGGCAAAATTATAAATGAATCATGAAACGTTGCTCAAAATACAATACGGTTCCTAGATTGCTTTCGATTGCAAGAACGAGAATACCCTCGCTAATGTATGCAGCGTGAGTCCGTTCGGCCGTTCCCATGGGCGAATACGTGCTCGGAACATAATAGATACGTCGTACAGTAAATACTTCAGATCTTGATATTTTCAATATTCTACTCTCCCGCGATATCACGCATAGTAAAAACGTTCCGATACTGTGAAACGTGTGAATCTGGCCAGATAACCTTGGAGGTTAGCACGTGCGCTGAGAACCTTAAGACTTCCCATTAATTTTGGAGCTTATGACGAGAATCAGTTTAATCAAATCTGATTTCTACCAATTACCATTCCTTAAACTTTCTATCTAAAATCTCTGAATCTTCTTGTCTTGTCTACAACGTATCAAAATTTTTTTTATGAAAATATTAATTTTAATCCATGTCTAATCTCCAAGGTTTCAAGAGAGCATCTTCACCAAATATTTTCTAAAAATGCTCAGCATTAACGAAGTTATAACAAAGGAAAATGTCCCAGCTATTCAGTATACAGGTTGTTTCAAAATTATATACCCCGACCACTATACCGTGATTCTGCATCTCTTTTGACCTCGCCCCTTTTCCAAAGTCAAAATTTTGTTTTATTGCACCCTAAACAATTTTGACCTTGAGATTCAAGGCGAAGGTCAATTTTGCGGTCCACTTTTTTAACAAATTTCCACCGATCCAGAGGTGTAGAATCATGCTATAGTGGTCGCGACATATAATTTTGAAACACCTTGTACATCTTCCGGTACTGAGAATTAGAATTAAAGTGGTTAGATAATTTTTCTTACATGTTCTGCGAACAGCACAAGATTAATAAGTGTGGCAGTAGTAATTCCAGATGATCACTCGACCCGCTCACCCTTAATTTACTTTCAATACTAAATACTAGTTCCATTTCCCAGCAGATTGCTTAAAGTACATGCTCCTTTCATTAGCGAGTACCTCGTCCCCATAATTTATAAGTAGGATTCACCACTTAAGACCATCACAGTGATGAATGGAATCTCATTGAATCAGAGTTACATCCCACCAGTAAAACCGAAGAAGTTGACTAAGACAGGTAATACGGTCGATGTAGAAACGAGGTTCGAGTGAAGTAGAAGGAACGAATTTGATTCGCGCCGCGGCTGTAGGAATGGAGTTAAAAGAACTCGCTCAGTCTTAACACACACACAGAGAGAGAGAGAGAGAGAGAGAGAGAGAGAGAGAGAGAGAGAGGAGGGGAGAGAGAAAAGCGTAGATAGTGAGAGGGCAAAGTTATTAGTGCGACACCCTTCATACGAGTAATTAAATCGAAACTTCTAATTATGAAAACCTCCGTTCCTTTGCTTTCCTTTTAGAGGGAATAGATAAGTGTGCGAGATATATATGATATACTTGCGTGTATAATATTTCACAGAATTAATCTTCAGATAAAATATCTATTTTACAAACTTCTTCAAACTTTTCATTTAGATAAAAATTTTGATATACCAGTATCACTTTAATGGTGAAGTTAGGGGAATCAAATCATAATTCTGATCCTGCACTCAATCCAAATATTGACTTCCTACAATCGCGTCATTCTTGTTTTAATATTTGTAATACACAGGGTGTCCCACGTAACAGTTTTCATGATTTTTTAAGTACTTGCGATAATCTGACAAAAAAATATTTTTCAACAAAAGTTCATCAGTTTTCGATTGGCTATATATTGCAATAAAAGAAAGTTCGAAAAACATTTTTTTTATTGCAATATATAGCCAATCGAAAACTGATGAACTTTCGTTGAAAATATATTTTGTCAGATTATCGCAAGTACTTAAAAACTCGTGACAACTGTTACGTGGGACCCAACAACGAACACATTCAACAAAAATGGTGAAAACTAAAGCAGAGAAAAAATGCTTTTCAGTGGAAATATTTAGAGTGCGCCAGGTGCGCGTAGACCGTAAACGCATTATTTCGGCAAATCATAAATTGTGAAGCTGGGAATTCCCGGGTTAAATTTTCCGTGGCGATCGTTGAACCGAAAAAACGTTTCCGCAGATTGCGCCCGCAAGTTGATCTCGGCGAAGAAAGTTGGCGCGTCCAAAATGGGAACGATCCCATGCACCGAAATCAGACCGCGTCGCCTAGTCGTACACGTAACACGACTCGTATTTCCTCGTCACAACGAGCTTTGCTTACCCGATTGGAATGAATTCCATTCGACGACGAGGAGAACTGGGGGTAAAGGCGACGACATCTCCAACATACAGGAAGTCGTAGCCGGCTACTTGTGCCCTCCTGCACGCTCCCGTCACCGTGCCCGAGAAATTCCGACAAGAGGCCTCGTTAAAGATTCACCTACCCCACGTCGACCGTATTAAGGTCGGACGAATCCACTTTGCGAATAGTGATTTTCCAAATGCATGTGTACGTGTACATCGCACTTATATACCCCCTTATACCTCTGCCTATTTAAACGGGAATACACGAGTGTGTTATACAAGGTGGCCCCGAAATCTCGCACGAGCACCATCCCACGGATATTCGATCGGGAAACGACTGTGTCTCCAGCACCGACACCATGTTTTATTTATTTATTTACGTGCCTTCCTTCCTTTCTCTTTGTTCTACTCTGTTATTCTATGTTAGGATTGTTTATTCGGTTCCGTCGGCTGTTTACCGCGTCTATTCATTTGTTTGGATCTTCAGCTGTTTGCTCGTCTGTTTTGCTTTAATTTTAGAGTGGAAAATAAAATTGGAGTTTATACACACCGCGACAATGTGTTTATTCTTATTATTGCAAGACTGCTGCACCCGTCTAGTGCATAGGTGACGATGATTCCGGTCAACTTGCTCAATGGTCAATAAAATCACAGTCTTCGATAAAAAATATACGATATTTACAATACGCATAATCATGTGTAAAAAGTGAACTTGCATGAAGCAATCTCGTGATCGCATCGACACAATGCTAAAGGCAGTTCGAAGCTATGGTCATCAAGCCATTGAAACCAGCACAAGATGTCAGTGAGAGTCGACTGAAAATGGAAGATAGTCGAGGCAAGAAACACAATCGTAGTCGGTAAAAGTAAACTGAAAATGGAAACTAGCCTAGAGGAGAAACTCGGATCGTAGTCGGTAAAAGTAAATTGAAAATGCAAGACAGTGAAGAGAGCACGAACCCACGTGCGTAGTAGTCTGTATGATTATTTCATCCTACGGCGTTCGCCATTAACCACTATCGTTACTTTACGTAGCATAGCCTGAGGATCTTTGTTTATTTATAACTGACACGAGTCTAATAGTCTGCGATGAAGGCTCCGGTTTTTCTGCTACGAAAATTGATAATTAATTTCAATTGGAATGAACCAGTCCGAGGAAATAGAAAACTGCATGAATCCTATGATGTAGTAATTACATACGTGACTGCAGATCTCTGTGCCAAATAAAAATAAACATTGTACACATCAATTTGAAGCCTTAGCAAATTGCTATGCCATTCTTAAGAATGTTGTTCACATTATTATTTTTGTTCGTATTTACTAAACTACTAGACGTTTACATATTACATCAGATATTATATCAGTTTCATATGCAAAAAAATGAAAAAAAAATTGTATAGCATGGAAATATTCTAGAATGGAAAAATCTTTCGTTTTTGAGTTAAAATTGCTCCGAGTGCAAAGGGTTAAGAAACAGAGGCAAGATGAAAGGCAAATAATTTGATGTAACATTCACAATTAACACCTGGATTAACAAAAGGTTATACATTGAGGCAATTTAGAGTGTGTGCAAAATGAATTAAACATTTATTATAAATCCTACTAAAAATGAATGTATGAGCTAAAAACTATTAAGAGGCTATGGATTCAAACCTACAAGAAGTGTGACAAAATAATCATTGTTGCTTCTAGCATACACCATTGTGGTTAAAGATCTTTATTAGCACGGAGTCGCAGCCAAGTTCGCAACGCGCAACAAAACGTCGAAACAACGAGGCATTCGTGTGATTCATGGGGAGCAGGCTCGAAATCTTGATAGCCCGTTTCAGGGGCACCCGGTAGATGTTGGTGTACGTAGTGTGATACCCGAGAACGCGTCGATAAATTTCTTATGCACCAGCACTCCAGCACGCGCGTACAAGCGACGACCCGTTTATCCATCGATTTATTTACCGCTTTGCAGACACGCCGGGCTTCTTTTTGGCTGGGACAGCAAACGAATGGCAGAGACAGCCACGGGACGATGGGGAGACGAATTTTCAGGGGATCCCGTGACTGTACGCGCCAATTAAGTATCTGGGAAAGGGGTGAATCGTCCGGCAACATTAACTCCTTGAAAAAGAGGATTTTTTTAAATACTAAACCGAGTCACGTGATGTTGTGACACATGCGCGACAGATACGGAATCCGTCACGTGACCGGGCCATAGCGGAAGCGTGGAAGAACACCGTTGTAGAAGGGGTAGATAGAGTGGGGACACAAATCTTCATCTAGCCACTCTGAGCATTAGGTGAGTGAATCAAAATTTAGTTAGGATCTATGAACTACAAGAAAATTAAAACAATGGCTATAATAAGTTTCGACTCTTCAGCCGAGGGTTCGATTAAAAAATTTGGATAAACTTCCGAAAAGCTCATACCTCCGATATTTTTTATACTCTGGATTTTTACGTATTTTGACGTGCTGATTATGAATATGATAGTGAAAATTGGCACATATGTTATTTTCATAGCGGAAACCATGATAAAACATAAAATTTTGATGAGACCTACAACTTTTATGTGAAGTATTTTTCGAAATTCCATTATTGACTGAAATAAATGGAAAAAACTATGATTTTTATGGTTTCATTTCACGGTTTCCGCTATGAAAATAACATTTGCGCCAATTTTCACTATCATATTCGTAATCAGCACGTCAAAATACGTAAGAATCCAGAGTATAAAAAACGTCAAAGGTATGGGCTTTTCGGAAGTACATCCAAAAATTTAGTAGATTTCTTGAGACTTTGGTGCATCGTGACATTTCACGTGCTAAAGATGGAAATGTAAGCTGGGAAGAAATAGGAATCGTACGTATGCTTTTTTGGTGGAGGAAGCTACCTTTGTAATGAGGCTACGTTCTCGCGGGAGATTTGTACGGAAGCATCTGGACAATTTCATTACTCTCTATGAGCGAAAAGAAGTTTTCGGGAAGAATCCAGGTCGGCCGGATAGATGCTGCGAATGCAAAAGAATCTTCCCTTTGTGGGAGCTTTCATTTGTCTGAATGTCAGCGAAATATTCGTTGATTTTATCCGCGGGAGCTGGACCGTGAGTTTTATGCTCCGATGTTGCATACTCTGTTGTGCATACAATGTTTGTGCGACTCTTGCGTGCTCTAGTTTTATAGCATGATCGCCCGGGTAACCCTATAATGAGCATTCATCTTTATAATATATTTAATTAGGGCGAACTAGATTATATTAGAGCGCATAAAATGTTCATGATTCTTCTGTGCTCTACATTCGTAGTTTGAGAGCAGCGTGACCCTAGATGAAGATTCATCTCGTTAAGCAGAACATATTTAATTAGTGTTCACTACAGTACATTTTTATGCATAATTTATTTATAGTTACGGTGTGGTCTACATTTGCAATTTGATTGCCGAGTGTGGAAGAATCATCTCTTTTACATAAAAAAAATATCGTGTCTGTGTAAGTAGAACATATTTAATGAATTATTTTTGTCCAGAGAGTATTTGTGATTCTTGTGTATTTCAATTTTACAGTAGTGATCACAGAGTGACACCTTCCTGTCGATGAAGATTCGTTTTTATAAATAAAATATAAGAAATAAAAATATTTGTATAATTATTGCTAATGAAAGTAATGCAAATTATGTATTAAGTCCAATTGAACAGGTCGTTTTAAATTAGCCCATTGTCCCTTAGTTAATAGTACAGTACATTTTAGGTTCGAGAAGACTAAAACAATAATTATTGTGAATCATGTTGTCCGATGGTTCGCGTGATTTTCAAGGTAGTTCGAATTTTTCGAAATGGAATGGGAAAATCCTGTCCCTGTCCACCGTAATAAAAGCCAGTCAATAACAATTACTCAACACATTTACCAACGCAATTGTTTACAGAAACTCCGGCCAGATTAATAGGCTGCTTCTTGTACCACCTAATTAGTATCGGGAATATTATTCGAGTAATCCCGGTGATCAATCTTTCGCTGTCGTGACTCTGAAGGGTAAGTAGGAAAGCTGATAGTTACTGAACGTGCTTATTAGACGTAGATATAATCTCAAACGCCCACACAGAGAGTGAGAGAGAGCCGGGGCTGCACAGTCACTTTCCTACGTATACTACTAATTAGAGTGTTTAATGAGACTGAATATTATTGCAGAATATTCCAGGTAACCAGCTCCTCTTAGACTTCTTTTCAGCATGGAAAGGCGGACAGTCTAACAATGATGCAGAGAGTCGATTTGGACCCGTATCAAATTCCTTCATTGCATAGGAGGAAGACATGTGCGAAACATGATAATTTCCTTCTCATTTCATGCGAACACGAGCTTAAAAATGATGTACAAATCCGGAGGCTTTGAAACCAGATGTAAACTTTATTATTATTTATTTTGGTGAACGTAGCTTGTTACCAAGTTTTTGAAAGTATATACTCATATTCTACATTGGAAGTTTTTGTTTTTATTCATTCAGCACACTTTATTTTTTTTTAGGAATCCTTCAAAACCTTACGAAGGTCATTTGCAGGTCAGCGATTGAACGTGGGTGAATGTAATTTTTTTATTTGTTTGAATATCACAGAGTACACTAATGGAGTAGCAACATAGATAACAAGCGAGTCCGCACTTGCCCGAGGGTGAATTTAACCCTTGAAATAGCCAGCAGAGGAACCGAGCCCAAGGGAGTCCCGTAGCGGACTCATTGACTGCCGTGACGCATCGGGAGGTTTATGGCGCCTGTCAATCGCTATTGAGTTGCAAGACAGAATGCTAGAACAACACCGACTGCAATATTAATTTGACGACAGCTGAACGATCTCGAAACGAAATTGATTTCAATCATCCGTGCAGCCAACCACGTTGCACGATCTATAAAACGCGGAGGCTTATGGCACATCAATCGTTATGTAGTTGCAAGATACTGGGATAAGATAATACAATCAACAATATTAATTTGACGACAGCTGAGAATACGCTTCCAATGCATTCAGTCGTCCATATAGCAAACCATGGTGGACAGAAATTTTCATAAAACTTGGAGGTTTATGGGACATTAATCGTTATTGAGTTGCAAGCTATCATGCTAGGGTGACACTTGCTTCAGTATTAATTTGACGACAGAATACCGCAACCAACAGGTTTCAACCGCGAGAGTACAGTGAAGTATGATATACAAAAATATTCATAAAACGTGGAAGTTTATGGCATGTCTATCGTTATTGAGTTGATAGCCGTGATGCTAGAATAACGCTAGCTTTAGTATTAATATAATCATAACTGTAAATACCGTCTCAAAGCCAACAAGTTTTCATCGTTTGTATAGCGAATCACTATGTTAGAAAAATATCCATAAAACGCTGAGGTTTATGGGTAGCTAGGCAGTATCAATATCAATTTGACGATAGTTGAAAATGCCGTCTCAAAACTAACAGGTGCCAAACGTCCACATAGCAAAACACATGTACAGTGACTCCCACTAATATTCGGACACTCTTAAAAAGACGAAAACTTTTTTAATATACCACCATAAAACTTGGATTTCTTTGAGAAGTGAGAACAATCGGTTTTGTTACGTAATGTGAAAAGAATTTTTGAAAAAATTGCAATTGGTCGGAATTGCAGAGAAAATACTAAAAGTTATGTTTTACAACTTTTTTATGTGGGCTCATATTGAAAATGTAGAAAACACGTTTCGTAGATCTGTATCAATTAAAGATATTCAATTAAAGATATTAAAAAAAGTTGCCGTAAAATTGTCCTTAACCTTGAATGTCAAGGTCAAATATTTTTTTAATTGCATGATGCATAGAATACAATGCGATAAAAAAATTTGACATTAAAATTCAAGATCTAGGATAATTTTGCAGCAACCTTTTATTTAAAGATCTTCATTGATCCGAAGATGTAGAATACGTCTATGGCAGCCAAGACCAAACATTTCTTTACACCCTGTATATCTTTCAATGCCTGTAGTTTTTTCCCATATCAACCGATTTTGATGAAACTTTTACAATGCATATAATTGACACAGATCTACAAAACATATTTTTCAAATTTTCAATATAGACCCAAATAAAAGAGTTGTAAAATCCAACTTTTAGTATTTTTGAAAAAATTTCTCTTCACATCATGTAGTAAACTAATTGCTCTTACTTCTAAAAGAAATTCAAATCGTATGGTCCAATATCAAAAAAGTTATCGTGTTTTTAAGAGCTTCCGAATATTAATGGGACCCACTGTAATGTGCAAACTCTGAAAACATGTCAAACCACATGAATTAAGAAAATTTCTGTAAATATGATTCTCGCACTATTTAACTGCAAGCCAGGACACTAGACCTACATCTTAATACTACATTGATACTACTTAACGATAATACTACTTAACGATAATACTACTTAACTTAATACTACTTCACGATAATTCAGTCTACCATCACAAAACCAACAGGTTTCAATCGTCGAGTATACCTCGATGCACGATAATTTCCAGGAAACGGGACTATCAAACGCCACACGGTAAAGCAGCTTTTATGGTTTCGTCACTACGGAAAAGTCACAGTATACTTTATACGACTGTTGTGCGGGCTGACTGCCACGGGGACGAACTTCGACGAATTCAGTCTAATTGATCCGCATACAAAGACAAAGTTTCTCTAAAGGAGAGACGAACTTTCAGGCGCATTGTCTTCTGTTTGACCTCGCCACGTTTGTCGTTTCACTGCTGCGAAACTGCACGGACTGAATTGGATTCTTTGTGTTAGGGGAAGAACATCGCGTTTCGTTAAGGGGTCGTCTGACAAGTTCGTCGGGGACACGTTATTAGGACTGAAAAATAGTTTCGCGAGCATTCGTTACGACGCACTCCGATATTTCAACTTTTCCCTTGTAATTTCTTCTGCAACCGTGCCTGTCAAGCTGCTTAATAATTCACAAGCAGCAGAGCCAGATGACGTTCGTTTGGTAAAATATTGAAACGTTCATTCGTTGCAACATTTTTGTCGTAATTTAGAAGATGTGCGATTTTCTCTCGTTACACGTTACAGGGGAATATAGGAAACATTTTTGAGAAAAAATTCATTAAATAAAATCATACGTTTAAGGACTTGCATATATTATGGTACGAGTCAGTAAATTGCCTAGTGTATGCTTTCAATCGCAGATACAGTAAAATTTTATCTTTTAATACCATAATGAAAAGCGTTTAAAAACTGATGAGGGAACTTAAGATTTAATTTTCCGGTTATATTAGCAAGATACGATTAATTTTTTGTTACAAGTTGATAAAATATCCGAGTCAGCAGGAAAATTGATATTTGAAAAATATTCCATCAAAGTGTTCCTCTCATTTCAATTGAAAGGTATTCTCTATTAACGCAGTAAAATCCAATCCGTAGAGTCTACAGTCATATTTGTAGAAGAAATTAGCATCCTGTAAAAAGTCGAAGTAAATATTCCTCGACGCGGATCCGTCTTGCAAGATATTTCAATTTCAGCTTGTTTTACAATTGCCTTTGAGTTTCACTCCTTCAGACAAAAACAAAAAGAAAGGAACCTGGAGTCTAACTGTTGTACGAGAGCGTAAATTAAAATTGTAATAAGTTGAAACGCAAGAAGAGTTCCGAATATGTTCCGTGTAGTAAGAGAGAGGGCCAACGTTGGGGAAAAAATAACGCGCGATGTAATTTATATATTCGCTGGAATTACGGGAACATCAAAGAAGGTCTTTATATAACGAATCGCGCGGAGGGTTTTGTAATTAGCACGAGAACAAGAAACCATTGTCAAAAGAGAATGCTACAACATCATTCCGAAATTACCATTAAGACTACAATGAATGCGCTAAAGGAAGACACTGTCCTTTGTCAGGAGCTTCGTATGCCACTTTAATTAATCTCGTTAAAATAACTCCTCGGTAGACGGTGAAAAAGGAGAACTAAACGGAACGACCTGATGTTGCTACGGAAATTTTCAACCATTTCAGAGCAACTTGCTTCGACTATAGATGCAAATATTTTGATCGTGTTGCGTGCAGATAACACGGTACTAATTTAACCCGTACACCTAAACAATCAACATTTTATTCGTTTTAAACGAGCAATTATCTCGCGAGCCGAATATATTTCTGATACAAGTAAAAATTATTACAATTATTACCTGCACCGTAAAAAATGTTTAAATCTATTTTTAGGATTTATTTTCAAAGAGGGTTTACCTGGATTTAGTAATTTATTTATACTTCTCTAATCCTCCAAATAAAAGGATAAAATTTAACATCTTATACAAATATTTTATTTGTAATTAATGAGAAGTAACTGACCAAGGATTTTTACAAAATTTTTTCAGGATTCTAATGCATAGTATATTTGGAGAAATTGTGACTTTTCTGTGATAATATCTATTTTCATGTTTGACAAGAAGTTAATATAGCAAGTGGCACACTTTCGAAATTTTTTGGTAAGATTTTGGACGCCAGGAGTCGAGAAGCAGCGAGGCGAATACAGAATCGCGGAACGGGCCGAAGATAAAGCGATTCAATTTCACCGGGAACGTATTCGAACGCATTAAACGAGGCAGCAATAAAACAAGAACAACGTTATAGGTAGCTGGTTATATTAATTGGGTCCACCGGCCTCGCGGTTCTTTCGCGGAATCACGGTAAGATCCGCGCGAAATAATTGCAACCGTGACCGTCACTTTTACACGTAACTGATTTGCTCCATTACAGGTGTGCGGCTCTCGCTATTGAATAATTTATGCGATCGAAAGCCGCTGGTGGGTGGTACCATAAATCAAGGGACCACTATCGATAGAATGTAGAAACGGCAACGGACTGGTATTCGCACATGTGGGCGTATATAAATAAGACAGCGTGTCGATCTAATCGATCTGCGGAGGAACGTCCGTGCATGAAGCTGACAAGGGCTGATGAACCCTCCATGCTGTTTCGAGCCACGTTACGCTGCACGTTGCGCAATCATCTGTTCGTGCACCTCGTGCACATATTAGATCGAACCAGCAGTAATTCCTAATCCTCCTACCCCAGTGCATTCTTCTGCCTTTGAACGTTTATTTCTGCATTCTTCGTGGTCGATTCAATTTATCGCATACGCAAGACTTGCAACTCTTTAAAACACGCAGCAGGGACCATTTTGAAAATTGTTCTGTATTCTGATACAAATATTAATATTAACTTCATTTTTCCTATATTATTCAGCAGATTTACATTAGTATTTACCACTGAAATTCATATTAGTACCTCTATTTGTAACATAATTACAATTATAAATTTTCAATCAGGAATTAATAGTGTACAAATATAGACGTACAAGGTGTGAACATTATATTAAGATAGCTGTTATAAATTTATTACAGTGTTATAGGCGAACATTATTTGCAAATAAATTACAAATATATGATGTTATACATTTCGATTATTACAGTGTGGTACAGAGTTGGGGAAAATTTTCATCTAAATAAAAATTTCGAATACCGAATAAAAAATTAAAAAATGTTTAATCATTATTCGATGGTTCGCGTTTATTAGAGTTAGTAGTTGTGGAAAGCTTTATTCGAAGCCTCCGAATAAAAGATACAGATAAAAGATGAAAAAATTATTCGAACTTCGAATAAAGCCACTTCCTATAAAAAAAATTATCTTTATTTGTCGGATAAATTCTCGTCGAATATAATTATTTATTCGATGCTCGTCGAATAAAGATACTTTTTATATTCGAACCATCGAATAATGAATAAAAATTTTTTAATTTTTTATTCGTTATCCGAAATTTTTATTTAGATGAAAATGTTGCCCAACTCTGGTGTGGTACAATAAAATATTCTTTATAAATATGTCTCTACAAATGAGATCATAATTTTAGAAAATCAATGAACATAATCTCACATATACTCTGTTACAGCAGAGACTCGACCGCATAAAATATTAATAAGATAACAGAGTCGTATCGACTTTAAAAATCGAGACAGTCGTTTATTGCTCGCCAAGATGACTCCGCTGCCATTTGGACGGACATAACGATATTGATGCGTATACATTACACGGGCATTACGTTCAATGGTGTACTCGCAGAGGTCTCCGTGTCTGTAGCGTTGGCAAACTAGACGTTACTTTCGAGCGTTGCAACAAGTCATTTGCTAGATAATTTCTGCTTAGACAAGTCGTTTCTCGTCGACCTCAGAAACAATATACTTAGCGTAATCGGCTGCACGGTAAAAGTGAGAAAACTTGGAGGAGACATGGTCCCGAGTGGCGTCGAAGGAGACAGAAGAAGGAAACATTCGATTTCACTGCGGGAGAAAATTATAAACTGCCAGGGTCCAAGGTGATCCAAGGACAGCAGTGATTGCGGTTGCAAATCTCCGGGTGCGCGAACTTTGCCGTGGAGATTGAATGAGATGGCGAGTTTAGCGCTGTCTTACTGCGGGACTGGCTATTTTTAGCGAATCCAGAACCGGCGAGTTTAATGCTGATTTGTAGTGGAATTGTCTGCTTTTAGCAAAACCGGAATAAATTGTATTTGAAAACTTTTAAGACACAGTTTTGAAATTACACAAACCAGAAATCGTATGTACAAGATTATTCCTGAGACAGTAAAAAAGCTTACTGCATACCGTGAATTAAATCAGGTCTGGGCAACTAGTGCTCCGAGAGTCGATGACGTAGATTCGGTTGTTCGGATCAGGTCCGGACAGGCCTCGCGCTGGCCGGCCGGGTGGGGGTAGCCGACTCACGATTGTACGTCATCGATTCTCCGAGCACTAGTTGCCCAGGCCAGAATTAAACCACTAAATACAGTTGAAATTTTATCGTGTTTAGTGTCATTTTGATATTAAAAATGCCACAAATAAGTTGGTGAAAGTCCCATAAAAAAATAATGAAAAATAAAGAAGTTTTGTAATTGGATTACTAGGTATGAACACCTACTGGTGCTAGAGGTCTAGTTTGTAGACTATCGATTTTCAGTGATGTTTCAACAATGTTGGCAATTAAATAATTTAATAACCACCGCAGCTAATTGGAATCGACTGAGGCTTGGTACGATGAGAAAACTTTTAAATATTTCGCATTCGGACATGATTACTCGGCCCGGTTTATCAACGGTACAGCCACAGACACAAACTATTAATCGATTTAATAGTTTCCATTTGAAAATTTAGTGGCAATTGAGACGCTGACGGCGACTGGCAATAATTAAATCTCGTGCAACTTCCGAAAGTCTGAAATTGACATTTCATTACCTGCGAAACGTTTCCAAATTGCAGACACACGTGAACGAATTACAATAATCAAATGTCACGATTCAATTAGTCGCTATCGACTTGAGTCCGTGCTGTGTCACAAATAACAATCCACCTGTACGATGAATGTTTTATACGTCAGCCTCACTAAATTCTACACGCACTAAATTAATTTAATTAATTTTATAAAAAAAAAAGGTTGAATATCACCGTCTCCATAGTACAATTTTCATTAATAAATTAAATAAGTATACGCGCAAAAACAATATTCGTCATTAACCTGTTAACCGGGGAATAAACTTTCGTTCGACTCGTTTCACAATGGGGACTTTTTTCAAATTTCCATGACGAAAAATGTCGTCATGCCCATTGCAGTAGTAGTCCGTGTATGACGAAATATTTAGTCATACCCAGTTAACAGGTTAAACAAAGGAAATACCATCACACGAGCATAATATCCAAAATCCAGTCTCTCACACATCGGTACGCCAAAAAAGGAGAACAGCCAGGCCCATTACCGAAAGAAAGTTGTGCAAAGGCGGCTCAAAGGAGCCGAGAAAACCGAAAACCGCAGGCACGACCCGCCACCGCTGAAAATTGCGATAGGTAACCTTCTATCAGAGCGGCGCGGCGGCGGGCACGAAATTAGTTTCATCGGCAAAAACCCGACAGCAGCGCGTGTAATAAATTCCGTCCTCGCAGCGTGGATTCGCTTGCTACATTGTGGACAGAAATTTTTTTCCCCGATTCGTGTACATCTCGGCCAGCAGCGGTAAAACGGCGATCGACCGCGAACGCGCGTGTAATCGATGACAGGAGTCCCTTGCGGTGTTTTGCCTTGCACTGGACAGTGGATTCTGGTGCGCTCGATATAGTGCATCTCGCAGAGACAGAGTCGGTCGAGGCAGATACAGCTCGTACGCATTCAATTTGCATCGGACAACGAAAGGCGACGAAGAGTGGTGTGTCCCGGTGCATCGGTACAACCGATGCAAACAAGGGAATCCGTAAACGCAGAAAATGCGCAACCCTTCCTCGAATTAGTAACATAATATTTTTTAAAATGTCGATAAACATGATTTAATAAAATACACCTGTTACAATTAAAAATGGTGTTTCTTTAAAAAAAATTGCCGAACGTCTATTTTAAATGTCTGAAAGTCAATCATATGACAAAATTGCCAGGAAATGCACAACCCTTGCTCGAATTGGTAACATAATATTTTTAAAAACGTCGATAAACATGATATAATAAAATACACCTATTACAATTAAAAATGGTGTGTTTCTTTTAATAAAATTGCCGAACGTTTATTCTAAATGTCTGAAAGTCAATCATATGACAAAATTGCCAGGAAATGCACAACCCTTCTTCGAATTAGTAACATAATATTTTTTAAAATGTCGATAAACATGATTTAATAAAATACACCTGTTACAATTAAAAATGGTGTTTCTTTAAAAAAAATTGCCGAACGTTTATTCTAAATGTCTGAAAGTCAATCACATGACAAAATTGTCAGGAAATGCACGACCCTAGTACGAAGCATATTTATAAAAAATTCGACAAACACAATTTAACCATAATCTTTTACATAATTATGTGAATAGTCCACCGATCGAGAGCTAGTAAAATGCACCAATTCAAACAGCAAACAATCTGTATCGTTTGAAAGAAATTGCCGAAAGGTTCGTGAAAAAGCCAGGAAGCTTCCCGGAGAGCTAAAAAGCGGTGCCCGGTTGCATCACCGTTGCGGCGGGTGTAAACGAGGGAATCCGCAAACGCGCTGTTTCGTGCAACAAACGTATTCGCAAGAAGCGACCGCAACTTCAATTCCATCCTGTGCATCTTCGGCATCGCTCGGTTTTTTCCCTGCTGGAGGGGCACGTCCTTCCTGGTCTAGCCGCGACGTTCCCCGCAGTGGTGGATGTAGAGCCCGAGCGCAGACCGAGTTTATTATGATTATAAGTGAAACGGAGGTGATACTCATGACTCTTGAACGACCGGATCCACTAGCAGTCGGTCTCTCTCTTTAGGCGGTTCTGCCGCACACCCTTCGTGGCTTCTCGAACCGGTTTCTTTTTATCTGTTTTGTTAGATCGTTTCGAAGACGTCTCATTGCCTCGCTATCGGGAACGTAGCTGCTAGCCTTGCTAGCCTTGCCAGCCCTGCCAGTCCTCCCTTCGCTCCGTCTTCCCCTTCTGGCTGCTTCTGCTATTCTTTTCATGAACTATTCCGCTCGTATGTCTGCCCCTAGCCTTTATCTGACCGGTCGAAGTCTCGCGCCCGCTAATCGCGAGGAGGCGGACCCTGGAAGACCAAGGTGGATGCGGAATCAAGGGTGAGGATGCGCCGGTTGCGACCGCAGCTACTCCTTTCAATGAACGCTGCCGGGCCTCCCCGTTTGCGGTTCCGTTTTCAATGAGGGCGCCCGTAAAAACTTTTAAGTACTCCTTCCACGTTGCCCGGCAGGGAAAGAAGGAATCGTGCACGGACTTCAGCCCCGGCAAGACGGTAGGCAGTTAGCAGACTCAAAGGGATAAGCCCGATCCCCCCCAACGGCGCGGCGAGGCGGGGCGAGGCGCGGGGGACGGAGCTGAAACGGAAACTGGCTTTGAGTTCTTACTGACTGCTTTCCGCCGGTTTCGGCTCCTGCGAAACCACCCGTCCGTGTAGTTTAATTAAATCGTTGAGACTAGAGCCACGTCATGCATTTCGTAGACGACCCTGTTCCGCCGGACCGGGCAACTCTTTGGGCGCGAATAATTCCGCGCTCGGAATTGAATGCCGGCATTCTCCCCGCAAATGGATCCCCCGTGTCAATAGACTGGCCCCGTCTTGCAGCAACGAATTTTTACTTTGCCCTCTAAACAGATATTTTTTTAATGGGCTAAGGAAGTCGTTCAACCCCGGGTGTCCTAGTTTACGAGGCTGGTTTCGCAAGAATTTTTCAGATCTTTCTTTAGATTTTGTTCAAAGAATCTTTTATTAAACATTCTATCAGAATACAAACGAATGTTCAGTAACAAGAGACTTTAGTCTGAAGTTTATGAGTTAAGGGGGTCATACCATGTGAGAGCTACATTTTCTTGCTTTTGTTAGGAATTTTTTTTGAAGGACCCTTAAAACATACAATCTTGAAATTTTTACCACACGTTTACTGACACTTTAGCAGTCCCTCAGAATTTTTTCAAATCAAAATAACGAGTTGGTTCGACTTTACACCGTTCGGAAGACACTCATGTGTAAAGAAAAGTAGGTTGATGGCGACCATGATTCCGGAGGTTTCGATGATCTGATATCGAAAAATCAAACGGCATTTTAATTTGTAGACCTGCAGCTATCGGTACCAAAATAATATAGAAATATCGAAAATTGAATTTTTGACACTGTTTGAAACGTTAAGTTCCAAGTTTCGTCATTTTTTTCGTATTTTTCAGCTTTAAAAAAAACTATAGCGGATATCAGAAATATTTTAGTACGGGCGAGAACTATACATGTGCTGACTATACCATAAAAATTTGAGCGAAATCCGTTCAGTAGTTTTTCAGATATCATGGTCGCCAATATGAAAAATACAGTTTTGAGAAAAACGCGTTTAAAGATTCAAGTACGATTTGCTATGCGTTGAGAAATTGTCTTGGCTCGATGCTCCGAAGTGCACGTTGATTCGAATGCACTTTTTTCCATCACAAATTAATGTCCAGCTGATTGATATTACACTGGTTATTTATTAAAACGATGATGCTCCGTTCTACGTTTATAACAGTCGAACGACTTCGAATATCGAAATATCCTTTTACCTGCATATTCTAGGAATGTTATAGAAGCAATTTGTGCAAAAAAATTTTTCGATTTTTTGGATTTGCCACATGGGATGACCCCCTTAGTTGTTATGAAATGTTTTATTAGAATATCCTTCTTGCTATATCTCTATTGTCACTGTTGTGAGAAATCATGTTTCTTATAATAATTATGCGTGTCTCATTATTGCTCCTCTAGACAATCTCTTGTTTCGTTGATGGCTCTGCAAGCATCTCGAAATCACATTGCCCCCACGCTATACGAGACGACAACAGATTAATTTTGCAAATACTAATGACGTGCTATTTCAATACCCATTTGATACCACAGCATGATACTCGGGAATTAGTATCACGCTATTTCATACGTATTCGTACTAATGAGTATGCCATTGAAATTGTCCTACCACTAGCAATTATAAGCAATCGTGTGCAACTGTCGGGGTGAGAGTAGTATAAATCATTATTCTCCTGTTTCAATCTAGAAAAGGCATCTATTGCTGAAGAATTGAACGTGTGCATCAACTATTGACAGAAATGAACGTAGACGTTGATTGATAATATTAGCTGAATTAAAATATCTAAAGCATGAACTATTCGATAACTTGTTCAATTTGGAAACGCTAATTGTTAGAAAAATGTGTCCCATTTTACACGCTCCAGATCAACATTGTCCCATAGTTGAACGGGGCACAATTACGTCTTTGTGCACTATACAGGGTGTCCTAGCTAACTTGACCACCTTGAATATCTCGCTTAGTGTTAGTAATAGAAAAAAACGTTCTAGGAAACGTTTGAAACAATTGAGAGTTGAGGGTCCCATGACGTGACAGCATAGATAGAATGTATCGTTCGAAAGTTCTCGAAAGTAAAGCAATAGTAAATAATAAGTAGATTATTTTTGTCAATTTGTTTCTTCCATAAATTCCAACAAAAGAACCACATACACGCGTCTCCACAAAACTTCCTGTCAGACATTCTTCTCCAAACAATATCATACAGAGAATTTCATTAAAATCATCGTGTTACGGCCTAAGTAAGGTCCCTCATCACTGTCACCGCGGAAAGAAGCCCGCAACACGCAGAAAGCAACAAAGAATAAACACCACAATAACTCGAAGTCCTTACTCTCACTTCAGCAGCCTCGTACCGAGCTTCAGTTCGATGGAAGTGGTAGCAGCATCTGACCAACACGCGTTCGCATTATATCGTTTCGGAGCTGGTATTACGAAAGCAGTTATCGTCGAAGCACCTGTCATCCAAATTGTTTCCGACGAACCGAAGAAAAAGTGTCTGCGCGATGACACGGTGCGTTGCCCGGAGAGCGATGATTTACCAACTGTTTCATTCATTACTCTGCAGCCGAGTCTTGTTTGAAACACATTACGCCGAGAGGTCGATACCGCGTCGGCTCGTTAGAGGGATGACGTAGCGCGAATCCCGGGACAGAGAGAATAAAAGAGAAATGTTACTGCAATTATATCGAGTCCGCGTTTCGTTTCCCCTGATGATTTTTCCGGTCGCGTAAACGGCCGCGTCATCCTCGATCCCTTGCCTTCGATCGCCGGGCTCTTATTATTGTGCGAATCGATTCTGCCAAGTTCGCCGGTCGTCCTTCGCGGGACTTTCTTTTTTTTTTTTTTTTGCACCGATTGGCTCCGATATTGAAAGCGTCTCCTGCAACTGGACCGATCGTAACACCTGCCTGCCGCGCTTAGGGACAGCGCAAGAGACCAAGGTCAAGCACAAAAGGGGGACCCTTCATTCAGAAATGGGGATGCACCATGGATTAGAAGCTCTGGTACCTTCGAAACGGATAAAGACCGACTGTCAGCCGCCGTGACGAACAGGGAGCCAGCTTCTTCCACCACAAAGAACCAGGATAATCTGTCTTTTGTGTCCAGGAACGATTTCGCGTCTTTTTTCTCTGGCCCTTGCGCGGACCTGGTAATCTTAATAGCGACCTGAATGCCAGTCGCGAATCGTGCTAAAGTGGATTCATTTATTGCACGCGGATGATAGTCGCGCTACTCGCAAACGGAAAGGGATTACACCGCGATTAGGCGATTAGACGACAATTCAATTTTTACCGATGTAACTGGAACGACCGCGTCGAGATCGTTGCTCCCCAAACAGTGTACCGGACCGACAAGCTTCCGAGGCTTCGAGAGAATGGCCAGAAGCGAACGCCTCCGAGAGAGGAAAGCCCGATAAATGGTTTAAGCGGAGACCATGGAGCTACTTGATGCGTTTTGCAAAATGAGAAAGAAAGAGGACCGTGACTTTTTAGACGAGCCGCCGCTAATGGGTTTTTGAATATTCGAAGTGAAACTTCTATTCCGACACTTGGCCGCTTTTTATCTCCTCGGGGGAGAGCTTTCCGGCTTTTAGACAAACGTTTCGGTAATTTCTTCCAGAAGAAACGTTGGTTGGTTCCCATTAGAATCGGTGGAATTTGTATGTTGAAACAGTACCATGGTGTGATAAAACATTGAATTCACAGAATATGAACTCCAGCGGGAGTAATAATTATCAAGAAAACAGTGTAGAGTAAAGTATAGAACAAATTAAAAATTCATATTTAAAGAAATTGTCATCGTAACACAGAGTGTAACAGGTTCTCTACCATCTAATAGCGACAATTTATTAAAACGTGTTGACAAAAATATTCGATACAGAAAGCTCCACTCCACGTATGAACCGGGGACTTAATACCGGTATAATCTCGATACCGGTATTATATCGGTATTATACCGGTAGTTTTCGATTGTACCTTCATAAACTTTACGCTATCCAAACTACCGGTATACTACCGGTATTTCGTATACCGATATAAGTCCCTGCCTGAATGTATCCTATACATTGGGAAAACCGAAAATGTTACCGGTAAATATAGGTAAATATATCGGTAATTTTATATAGCGGTATGACGTCATATCGGTATTTCGGTTTCTATAAAGGTATAAAGGTACAACCGAAAAATACCGGTACAATACCGGTATTTCGTATATCGGTATGTGTCCCTGGTACGAACAGTCAACACGCGCAACCTAATAAAGCATTCAACGGGCAATACAAGAAGCAATAGATCGGTATTGTTTCGCGAGTGAGCCATTCGATATTCCATGACGTTGAATCGTCGCGTAGAACCAGGCAGGTTTCATCGGCAGGGTCGACGCTACTTTCAATTTCCGCTGGCGCGTAGTTGCTCAAGGCGGGGAACGTGATGAGCTCGCGGTTTGCTACAGACACCTGCGGGATTTTGACAAACGCGCTTGTCGAGGGCAGAAGAACTTTATCGATCGCGTCCTAATAAGATACGGGCCGATGGAACCTGGTAGACACGGGTAGGGACGAACGGAAACAAGGAGAGAGAGAGAGAGTGAGATGAAGAACGAAGCAAGAGACAAGCAAGACGAAAACAGGACGAGCAGGACGAAGAGAAACACGATGGCGGGTGTACGGTTCTGGGAAAGAGAAGAAAGGAGGCGAGACAGCGCGAAGAAAAAGAGAGGGGGTGGAGGGTAAGATAAAGCTGATTAACGCGATGTCTTGTCCCATCCAGCTACCCGCGTCCCGATGGGATGATTCGGAGCGATAAGCAGTTTATGAAGCAGCTCGGCCAGGAATAATAGATTAGCGAAAGACTGGCGCGAGAAGGCGGAGGAGGAAGTGGAAGAGACGGGACCAGAAATGAGGGAGGAGCTGTTGGTGGATAGAAGGAGAACGCAGTAAACAATGATGGCCAGTCTTCCGCGTCCAGTAACTGCCACGGTGCTCTAACATGGAAGCTCATTACGGGGTCTCGCGTGAGCGCATCCACCTATACTTGATTGCATTATAATATGGTCCGATCTCTCTCTCTCTCTCTCTCTCTCTCTCTCTCTCTCTCTCTCTCACTCTCTCACTCTCTTACTCTCTCACTCTCTGGTTTGTCGTCAAGTGCTGTACTACTGGCCTCGCAGCTATATCGGCGATCCTTCTGGCCACCCTATGCGCGGCTTGTTCGCGGCTATTTCGTTATCTGTATACATACATACATACACATGTAGACCACCGTCGCATCAAACTTTGATATCCCTTGACTTACAATTGCCTAGGCACATCGGGAATGAGAGTATGAATATTTATAAGGACCGGATCAAATATGGAAGAGGGTTTTGTCTTACAAATTTAGTGGACCGATGCCTCGAACTAATAAACGCTTTTGCGATGGACCCGATCCGAGAGCATGAAGTTTAGTGATTTGAGTCGTCATTCGAGTTGGTTATCAGCCTTTGGAAATTTCCATTCTTTTCTTAATTTTTTGTAGGGTGATGACGAGTTAATCTATTCGTGTTGAGTAGATACAATTTTTCCTCACTTTTTTAACGCAACAAATTGAGATTTCATGTTTGAAGAAAACATACTACGCGATGTTTCGTTGCTGTCTCAATTTTAAGGGGGGGGGGGGGGTGAAATCTGTGTGAGAATGAGATAGAAACATAATGTGTGAGAGACAAAATGTATAAAGTGAATTACGAAATGAGTGTGCAATGGATAAAAGAAGAATGTTTTTTGTTTAAAAGATTTGCCAGTCGTTATTTACATGTCAAAGAGTGAACATCGTCAGTATTCGTTGTTATATTAAATATTATATTTATAAATATGTAAGCTTTGTGTATGTGTCGGTCAGCCATATATGCTGGAGAGAGGGCGGGACTTGAGAGGTTAGAAATAGTAAGCAGATAGATAGACAGAGTGAAGTTAGAAATAGTAAACAGATAGATAGAGGGACAACTAAATTCACAATTAACTACATTGATAATTCGCGAGTGAACTAATAAATAAAAATCTTTAATTGATAAAATCTACAAGTACAAGTTTCTATAGAAAAATCTTGTGTTGAGATAATATAGGGAAGCATAAACATTTAATTGTTGATTCTCTATATTTTTAGGTTAGTATAACACGTGGGAAGTATGCAATAATTATTTATTATGTGGTGAATAATAAAGCTCTATATTTTTAGACGAATCAACCCTGTGTTTTTGTTTGGAAAGCAACCCTTAACCATATTATAAATATATCCACTATTTGTACAAAATCCACCTCCTTGAAAATTCTGCTATTCTTCGATTTTGCGTTACAGCTTACGAGCTGTAAGAACTAGAAAAAAAGTTTGCAGACAAAATTTCTACTTTTAAATGAATTTAATGTTCCTCGCGAGTTCCCCGAGCTTTATTGCAACAACTTATCAGAACTCGGGATTTATCGTGGTCCATTGGCAGCTGGTCGCCAGGCGCACGAGATTTTTGCAAATCGTAATTGCGTGGGCGTCCTCGGTGCGTCGTTACGACGTCGCGAATCAAGATCGCCGGCACTCCCGGAAAGAAGCCTAAGCTCTTGTCCACCGTGGACCGTCGAATCTCGCGAATCTCCGGGTTCGTGAAAATCTCCGGTCATTAATCTCCGGCGTCCGGGCCGTCACGAAAATAGTGTACAGTGTGACTATTCGTATCCGTTCGTTCATCTATCCATTTATCTTTCGGTAGGCGTCGCGATGTCAAGTACGGATGAGTACGCAGCGGGTGAAGTCATCCCCGGGTAGATCCTTACGCGAGATATGACGAACATCTCCCGGTACGTAAGTACGTACACACCACCGGTACGTTGATGTCGTCCCGAAGACGTGTGCTTTATTTTCCGTGCACGTATGCACGTACCAGGACCATGATAAATAGCGTGGAGAAGTTCGCCTGGCAGAAGTGGAGAACGCTCGAGATAAATACGTAAAAAGAGGGCCCCGACCCGGCATCGCAGAATGAAAGAAAATAGAGAGGAGGCCCGTTTGACTCAAGAAACCTTGTATTTCCGACACTCATTACTCGCGTGACTGATGACACGTGAATGGAGGCGACAAGAAAACCACGGTCGCCTCGCCTCTCTTTTTCCTCCTCCTTCTACACACCTCCTTCTCTATCCTATCCCTCTCGCTCTCTCTTTCTCTCTCTCTCGATGCATCTTTTCCGCTCCTACTCGCCAAAGGTACATCGCATATTGGCCCTTTTCTTTATATCGTTCTGCTACTCCCGGCCGTGCTAGTTCTCGTCGACCTGTTATCGCAGCCCCGGCAATCCCTTCGCAAGACACGGCATTTCGCACGCAATCCAACCACCCCGGTAAATAGTCCACTTCTTCAACAGAAGTCGCCACCACGGTGCATCCACCGCCACCATCGTCGGAGTTAGAACGACTCCCCGCTGTTCGATTCCGAGGTTATTATTCGCAATTTACCGACTAATCCCGGCCACTTACTTTCACGGTTACATATATAGACTCATTCTCTCTCTCTCTCTCTCTCTCTCTGTCTTTCTGGACTGGCTCTTTCACGGTTCTACCTATCCAGACCAAGCTCGTCAACATCCGATGAAACACCTCGGCCGGAGTCATGCTATGATTTATCGCGAGATTCTTCGGGAAGTTCTCCTTTTACACGCCGACCGGCCGATGTTTGTTGAGCGAACGATCGACTGATTCTATGTTGCAGCGGTGAGACCGTTTATTAACCCTTTCAGGCCTGTTCCGTTTTGAATTGCTAGATATTGCAAGGATCTCGAGCTGACGATGCTGAAGATGGCGTTTTTCTTGAAGTAAGTATTCTCTCTTGGAGTGCTCACGGTTTTTGACAAACATTTTAGGAGGGTTATTACTTTGCTTATGTTACTAACTAGTTTGTGACGTTGTAGCAGATAATGATGATATACTTTGCTAACCTTGTTTACAGAGTGTCTACTCGAACCATTTTTCAATATCAAATTTCGTTTTTCATTCTTTACCTTTTTTTTCGCAGACGCATTCACTTGATTCTGAGAAACGTAAATCGATATAATTTTTTAAGTGAAACTTCTTTTGGCTGGGTGTAAGCCTATTCGCATCACGGAATTCGCGACACGAAAATGCGTAACGGAAGCGGTGGGGATGATGAGTAGCATCATATAGTTCATAACATTTCCCATACGCTCTCCTCCTTTGCGTCGCAAATTTTGATCGTTCATTATTTTTTCTATGATTTTCTATTATTCTAACATTGAAACAATTGGCTTGTGATAGCTAAAATATGATATAAATATTATTGATTCAATTTTGTCTAAATGTCATTTTGCAAATAGGCTATTTAAGTGTATTTTTTGATCGAACCCAGCGCCAAAATCATTTCGTTTAAATTGTCTACTCGAATATCTCTGAAAGTATTAATGATATCGAGAAATGGGTCCACGTTGACCCAGTATTCTATAATTTCAATCGAAAGTTGTGCATTTGGGTGCAATAAGAAGACCAATGGATAGATAAAATACCAAATACGTTACCGAACACATTCTAAGATAGAATCACAAATACCCAGCAGTTTCGTTCTAAATTTCAACAATCTACTTGTGCAACCTAATGAAGCATTCCACGCGCCACAGAAGCAATCAGTATCGTTTCACGAGCAAGCAATTAATACTTGGGAATCCAAAATATTTAGGATTAACATAGCCAGGTAAATAATCATGTCATTCCATGCCCAACGGTGTTAATGCACCGCGCATTATATACACTAAAGTTTTTTATCCGAGGTAGTGCACACGCATATTTTATAACGAATAAAATAGTGGCGCGTTACGGGCACAATTCTAAGAGAAAGTCTATAAAAACTGGCCATATTGTAGGGGGTTTCATTTCCCGCGGAATGAGAATACCCTCTTGTACACGTTGTTCGGGTGGGTCCATTGTTCGCGCACGAAGAAATATTGTTACATCGCGAAGTTATTAAAATTCCGGGCTGCTCGGATTTTTGTTATCCGTTTCGGATTAACGCGCCGGAGCTCTTCCGCTTTCCACCCGTTCCCATCGAATTTTAAAACGGCACGGAGGCGGCGGCGAGTAGTCGTCCGCTGATGCTCGACGCAGAAAGTCCCACGTAGAAATATTTAGAAGACACTGAATAATTCAGTCCTCGGCCCCGCGAGTAGTCGCGACACGAGCAGGAAACGGGGGCCGATTAACATGCGCGACGGCGTTTAACATTGAAATTCATTTTTCACCGGCGGCTCCAATTACCCGTATAATTAATCCAGCCATTCACGGAGAAGGGTTGGTGGGTGGGGAGGGGGGGGGGGTTGGAGCGTGAATACTAAATTTCGTCAACCGCAAAATAATAGTCGCCGTGCCCGTAATAGATACGCGGGTGTCGATAAATTCGAGCGGTGAGTATCCGTAGGCGCGATACACAATTAATCACGAAAATTAATAACGAAAGATTCATTGCGGCCGAGTCCCGCGTGCCATTCATAACCGCAGCTTTGTATCTGGTTCATCTCAACCGGCCAGTTTTTCCATAGAAATTGCACTTTGCAGAATTGCGTTCGACCGGGTAGACTGCGCCGCTCGGTTGACGAAAGAGAGAAAAAGGGAGTGAAAAAGAGGGGGGTGGGGGGAAGAGGGAGAGGGAGAGAGCGCAAGGGCGGAGATATAAAGTGGTACTTTGCCTCCAAGAATCCTCGATTCTCTCGACTCGATATGACACTCGAGACCGTCCTTTCGCTCCTGATGGTCCTGCTTGTCGTTTCTGCCGGAGGTAATTTAAAGCGAGGAATCTCGCAGCAATTTTAACACCATCGCGCCGAAAAGGATATAATGGAGGGGAAATTGCTTACCGGCGGAAAGAAACGGGCCGCTGCGTAATGAAACATCGTTACAAAAGTACTCTTTATTAACGAACAGGACGAGTTCCTCAGTTTCCGTCCAGGCCGAAATGGGATTCTGGAGTGGCTGATCCGAGAACAAGCCGCGCAGCATGTCCGCTCGATGAGATTCTATTCCGCAACAATGAACACGCGCCACGTTCAAGGGGGTCTTGGAGCACATGTCTTTAAAAATCAGCTTGATAAAGGATTTGTTTAAATTCGTTAAATCAACGAAGTTATGAATGTTCTGACAGTAAAAATATTCAGGTAGTATTCTTATTATCGAAGCCGAATTTTTAGGAATTTTTTTCAGGAAAACTATGGAACATTTCATACTGGGATTTTGCACACATATTTACTGGTATATGAAGTACAGGGATTTTTTAGAAGTAAAAATAATGAAAATTACGTGAGTGATATATTTTTTTGTACAGCATGTTTTAAAAAAGCATGGGTCGACGGTCGCAAAACTTTCAACGCGTTTTTCTCGAAACGCACTTTTTTCACCTGGCGTAGATAAAATCTCAAAAGCTGCATGGTCGATTGCTCTTAAATTTTGACAAGCTATTCCACATACTATCAGCTCTCGCCAGTGCCAAAATTACATTTTTACGTTGAATGTATTGTATTTTCTTTATTAAAAAATTACTAAAAACGAATGAAATTTTGAAATATGTAATTTTCGCCAGTTTGCTAATTTTCGAGATGAATTGTTTATTTTGGCATTGTACGATAACGATAAAGATATATCAATTACAAATAAAAATAGTAGGACGTATCATCAGTATGAAAAAAATTCGTGAAAATTGTTAAATTTTGCAGCGTTCTCATGACATTGTCTGAGCCAAGTAAAATCGGCTACACGATGATAACAAAGCATCCCCGAGGTCTTTCTCAGTTCACTTGTTGTTCGACGTTATTAACTGACCAAAGATTGGATATCGAGCCCCTATGCAGATACCGGGTATATCGTGGATATTGCAGTCGACAGACACGTAATTCATTTAAGATGCCCACTCCGCGCAGGACGCATACGCTTGGTCACAAAAGCGGCGGATCACTATAACCCTCGGAAGCCTGATCGCACGACAAAAGCACGAGCAGACGATTTAAGCCGAGCTGGAACTTGTAAAAAATTTTTAGTTTCCAAAGTACTGAACAGTTTATAATTTTATTGATTAAATTGTGCAATTTTGCTAAAAAAAATGTACAAGAGAAACTTTCCTGATGAGTATAAATGCGTTCATTTCTCTTCAATATTTTTTTCTCGTTTTATCTGTTTCAGATATTAAGAGATAGAATACTATAATTTCCGTTCGTCTATTTCTTTTTGAACTAATTATACATTGGTTAGAAGAAGATTTGTTCTGCCCCGAGGCGCAGTGATGAATAGAAAATTGAAAAGATCTAATGATCTCCAGACAACTGAGGATTGCTCTTCATAATTGATTCATGAATATTTGAATCTATGAAAGGGATCTTGCAGGATGCAATTATTGTAATGAAAGTGCAATAATCTAGACAGTGAGGAAAATAGTAGCTGACAACCTGTATATTATTGACTCACAATGAGTATGAATGCAAGAAAGTGATCGCTGACAACCTGTACTGTCAATGTGACTTTGAATCTGGACCCCACAGGCAGACTGCATTAAATTCCTTATGGTATTTGTGACTGTATTTTTTTAAATTTAGAGAAGCGTAAACAAAAGACACTTTGCCCATCAAATGATGAAGTGATCAAACTTTTCGTAAAAAATACATCCATCGAAATAAGATTATGTGTGTGAGAAGAAGGAAAATTGCAGTGAAATAGTTCAATGACAAAAATCATATGTTTCACGATGTCTCGTGTCAAGAATGAAAATTGAAATTCTTTTGGAAACGATGAAAAGAGATTGGTTCGCATTGTTAGAGCACATTCCATTGGAAACACGTGGCCGAATGTTCTCCACTCATGATGAGACTTCACCCCATTCCAACCGCACAGCTCGAAACTACTGTAACACAAAGTGTCTCGCTCCTGGGATCGGTAGAGACGGACTAATTGCATAGCCCATATGTTCACCGGACTTCTACTCGGTAGATTTCGTAAGTTGAAGGCACCTTAAACAGCTGCTGCTCAGAGACTGATTAATAATTTACAGGACCTCCTCGACTACATGGTCCAGGGTTGTCACGAGATTCGGAATATGTCAGAAATTTCGAATCCGCTCGATAACTCATGAGACGAGGTCGTGAATCCTCTGTTTCCCGCACCACCTACACGATTTTCAAGTAAAATCGCTGTGAAATCCGCTGTCGCTAACACATACTAACAATACCAAATCTGATAATATTAAAAACCCTCGTATGTCGAAATTCGTCCTCGGAGGGTAAAAAATTAATTTTACTCACAGCAATCATTTAAAAGCCGAGGCGTGGACAATATTGAAATTTTATTTTCTCATAAATGAAATATCGTATGGAAATCGTTTTCCATACTTGGATATCGCGTCCAAGTAAATGATCAATTACATTTTACGCGAACAACAGCCGAGGAATTATTACGTGGTTATTATTTTACCAATTACCATTTATTGCGAACGAGTAATCTGCTAACGGGTGTACTGCACTTATTCGTTACGAGTGTCGAGTTTGTTTCGAATGATTAAAATGCATTATCAGGAACGGATAGTTCGGTTGGCTTTCCGTTTGTGGGAAACGTCATGTACCGCATTGCGCATACACGCATTAATAAACGTTAATAAATGCTCGCGATGAAATGTTCAGGTGTAGAAACCGGAGGAGCTCCTCCGATAAGAGAGTAACGAGGTAGGGGGAGAAAAAGGATGATCACAGAATTCTAGTGAAAGGAACTCAGTGACACATAAAACGCAAACCCTCGCGGTGGGAGAGCACCGCATTCATCCTCCGACGTTTAACCGCGGCATCATCATCAAGGTTACACTTTAGTTTCAACGAAGGTGACGCTGAACGCGAGCAGCCAGATCTCTCGTGCTCTTAATGAGGTCAGATTAATTATCGTGATGCATTATTAAATGCTGTTGGTGTGCTGCCTTCTACCGAATGCTACGACGACAAGTGCTACAATAACGGATAATTAAAACTAGGAGAAACAAAACAGTATATTTCTATTTATTGCGACTCGTTCATATATTTTATTATGCAAATTCATACGTCATTTTATAAAAATCAGAAGTAGAGATAAATTTTCTTCGTCTCATCTAAAAGATTCCTTACTGTAGAAAGTAAATAAAAATACTATTAGTTCTTGGTAGTTTATTAATTAGAAAGAACTTAATTTTATTAAAAAATTTGACGTTCGGTGACTTATGATGTTCGTACTTCATGTTGTAATTACCAAGAAATAATGGCACTATGTTGCTGCATGTTCTTAACTTCACTTAATGCAAGTGTTTTAAAGGTTTGAAAGTGCATGGATACTTTCGCTAAGAAAGTTTTTTGGTTGGAAGTGCACTCGTGCATCTGCTGCTGCTGCACCTCTTCGGACCCGAAGAACTTACGGAAGAATTTATAACATCGTTTGGGAACATTCTAGTTTACTCGTACACTTCTTCTGGTAACAGACAGGAATCACCATACTGAACTTTCAATCGGCGGTGAATTTTCAAGCGTTTCATCCCCGTGCCACGAAAAAAAATGGTAAAACGTTTTTGATGCATGTTGTGTACGGGGTAATCATTCTTGCAACGGCAATCGATTGTCCGTTAATATTCAACCAATGAGCGTCACTATGACCAGAACAATCAAGCAATCTTTGAAAATTGCAAATCTCTAAAAATTGATTTTTATAACGTGAAGTTGACAACTTATTGCTAAGACCGATCAAGATTTTGTATTTCATGTGAATTCAATCAATAAATATGCAAAGAATTTGTACGTTCTCAACGATAATATTCGTCTTCGTGTTTCATAGGAAGGTACTTCGTGTTTAACAGGATGACACGACTATATGTAGGCATTTAAAATACAAGCATGCTAAAACAAGATCACCTACGGCATTCGCGACCAATAAGACGATGTATATCCACACACCATTTACCCAGCCCTCCTAAAAACTGTGTCAAATCGACGCGAATCAAGCTCCTCCTCGCTCCCCGAGATCCCCCTGCACTTCCGCTCTCAGCCTCTATGCACCGGTTTTCGACTCGCCCGATGCATCTCTGCAGCAAAGCGGATAGAACAAGATCGAGGGGGTCGTCGTCCGGCGATCCGGAATTATGATAACTGTAAGGACGATCGTCGGTGCAATCGTATCTGGCCAACTAATCTCTTTGGCCAAGGCCAAAAAGTCTAATGTGCTTAATTAGCAGGCCAGTTATCGGGCCGAACGCGAGCACCTAACGTCAAACTGGTAACGAGCTACGGAGGGTTGTGCCGGCGAGCCATTTAAATTGACTTGCATAACCGCATTGCCAGAGAAAGGGAGAGGCAACGGTAGAGGGGAGGGGCGAGGACGAGTTGTCTCCGGCCCGTGGTCCTGGTGGAAAGCCAGTAAAAACACGCATCTATTTCCATATAACAAGTTTATATATTACGCCGTCACTGGCAGCACGTAGTTACATTTGAATACGATGTCCTAAAGCCGGGAGAGAGAGGGAGAGTGAGAGAGAGAGAGAAAGAGAGAGTGTGTGCAAGCTAGTGCAGCCTAGGTGCACATAGGTGCACATCGTCCGCGAAGTAGGGCCGAGTGGGGCGACGAGCACCCAGAGCGTCGATTACACTCCACGAATTGCAAAATGCAACTTGGCACAGAGCGAACGCTTAACTTTGGGTAATTAGCGCGGGACGTTAAAGTATTTCGCCGCGCCAAACTGCCAATTACCACGGCTACTCCTTCGTGTTACGATCGTCATACACCGGGAACGGTTTAAATTTCTTCAGACATGCCGAAATTTACGACCCTTTTACCGTCCAAACGAATCTCGAGACGCCCCTGTACTCTCTCTCTCTCTCCCACTCTCGCTCGTACTTTCCCCTTTTTTCCCCGACGTTCCACGTGTTCATAGCGGGTTCTATTATCCGGGGACGTGTGCGTCGTTCGATTAAATGATACACACCGGAGGGCCCCTGTTGTTGGCGAATGTCGTTGGCGAACGGCGAGACGCGAGGTTATTGGCTCGAGCATTGTTACACCGTGGTAATCGATCTGTTGCTCGCGGTAACCAAATTCTAGTCGTTAAATTAATATTGTGCTGCTAATTGTACACAGGTGTGATGTTTGGCGTTCGAACAGATCGGACTGTTGATGGTTAAGATTGTGCCACTGATAAATCTATACCCAGGCTATTTTGAACCCTTGTCTTAAGATTTCGTTAAAAGGATTCTGATTAAAACATACTATAGTAAAGCTTTGATCTAAGAAACACCCTCGGGTCCGTGCTGTCTCTAAGATTTTGTGGTTCTACTATTCCTTTGTGACTTCGCCGACCGCGCTGAGCGTAGAAAGGGACAGCGCGTGTAAACACGGACCGACCGAGTCGATGACGTAGATCGGGTACCCCCACTACCGCGCTTCGATTGCCCGTCCGGACAGGACTCGCGTTGTCCGGCCGGGTGGGGGTAGCCGATTCTACGTCCGGAGGCAGCTCAAGCTTCTTGGCACCACGCGGAATATGCCCCGCAGTGGAAGGGATATTCGTTTTTCTTAGATCGTACAGTTCCCGTTTTCTCAGATCAAGGCTTTACTGCATTAGGTTGTAGCATAGGAAACGTCTCATTTTGTAACGATTAGCAAGCACAAATCTTTTCTAAATAAACTTGTTCATCAAAGTAAGCACCAATGTGAGCAAATATTCTGTCAATGAATTACAAGTTTAATGTAGAAATTGAATCCTTTGGTCGTTCACGTTCTTAATTTTTAAGAGATCAATAAAAACCAACAACTTTTAACAACAGTGATATTTTTGTGCTTTACAAGCAATCTAACGAGACTTTAATGTATACAGATTCCTTTGTTGTTTAAATGTTTCTATCGATTGTTGTATGTCGACAGTGAATGTTCAGAAAACAAGATTTTCCAAACGTACGATATAAAATAAAAACGTATATTTCCCCAGTATAAAATTTAACAAAAATTGCGGCACCGCGACAAGAAACTCCGGAGAGAAATGTCTTCGTCAGGCAGAATATCACAGAGAAAGACTTTGAAAGCTGCTGAGTACACACATCGAACCCTTTACGTTCGGAAGTTGAGCTACTTTTGACGTATCATTTCTAACTATACTCGGTATTAATACTTCGAACCCCCCATACTCTTCGAATACGATACACATCCACCATACATTCTGGACAATGAATCGAAATATTAGCGCAAATATTGGCTAATGATATTAATTATTCCGGTAGAATGTTTAATTTAGTTCAATGAAATTATTACTCTATTTGCCTATTAATCAAGTGTCGAGACGCAGGAAATAAGATTCAATTTTCCAAGATTAACGACAGCAATTATACCGTATAATCAATACCTGTCTTCTGTTTACCCTTCCCGTCAATTCAGTCTAAGTATTTTAAATACCCCACCGACGGACGCATCTTATCTGTGAAATCACAGTGCCATCACGCATGTTTTCTCAGTTCCTAAGTTGATGGACGCTCGCATAATCATAGAAATAAAGCCCAGTGAACTTTAATTTATAATTAGCCATGCCCTATCCAGTTCCACCGGCAAACCCTACGGAATAAAACGTTCAGGAAACCGTAGACGCTCTCCTTGATACACTTTTTTGGGGAGCACGAACAAGCTGCGTCGAATAAAAATATTGTCACGTGGGCTGCTACGAAAAATTAGCATACCTGCACGAACGAGTTCCTAGTTACGGAATGCACGCGCACTCGTATGTCCACGCAAACGCACGCATACGAACGCACACGTCTATAAATAGTTTCTTGCTCAGAAATAAAACTCATTAGAGGCCTTAAACCTTAATCGTCACCGAGCTGTGTGTATCGGCATCGATGCACATTATAAGACTGACATTTTAATTATGTTAAACGCCGGATGTTCGACCTGCTGCTCGGGGTGGCGACTCTGAAGCCCGGATATCAAATAAGACAGGTAGGATGTCGAACGATCGTCTTACGTTCGACGTCCACCTTGTAAATATTACACATCCCCTTTCCTGTTCTCTGGGTACGCTAAGCGCGTTTAGCCCTTGTGTCAATAACCGAGATACTCACTTTCAATTTCTTTTTAAAAATTGCTTTAATAAATTTGTTGACAAACAGAAGAATTATTGTAGGCTTTTATGTTCTTAGGGGGAGCAAACATTAATTTGCATTTGGTAAAAATTTTTTGTTCTAGGCTTTACGCTATTTTCCTTGTAATATACAGGGTGAATTGCAGATTAATTACAAGAAAATCAATTTAACAAGTGTTCAAAATGTTGGCCTTGAACCTGGATACATTTTTCAAGACGACTGATGTTTTAATTATGGCACTGCATGACGAATACGGTCCTTCGTGTCCTGTGGTGTCGTTTTGGCACCTCTTGGTAAACTTTTTCTTTAAGGTAACCCCATAAGAAAAAATCCAGAGGGGTGAGATCTGGCGATCTAGCCAACATTTTGAACACTTGTTAAATTGATTTTCTTGTAATTAAGCTGCAATTCTCCTGTATTATTATTAATAAAATAATTATCTTTCCGTTCAATTGAGATTGTTTTTCCCTAATGAAGTCAATATTATACAAAATAATCGGCGGAGAAAAAACGTTTCAAATAAAATCTATTTGCTTAAAGCCGTAGATTTAGAATCTGTAATAAAAAAATAAAGTTGACCTTGGAATGATCTTGAAAACATGATGAAAATTTAAAATGGATATGACTGCTGCATCAGCCCCTCTACGACTTAAAGTTTTTATTTAAAACATTTTTTTCTCCGGGATTTAGTTTTCGAGATATTCCAGGTGGTCAGGATAAATGCCCCACCCTGTATATGCTCGATTTAAGAAAATCATTGGACCATTTCCTTCGAAAGAGTCTTTACAATTTTAAAATTAAAAAAATCTGAGACCGTTCATTTCACAGTATGTAAAAATAAGTAGGTGAATTTTCACCCTGAGGAACGTATGACGGTTAAATTGTAAGAGTTTACGTTCCACTCGTCAAACGAACGATTTCATAAGCCCTCCAAGACGCGTCGCGGGACATATAGAGCTATCGATAAAGCCCGGCGGTCGATCGTAAACGGCGAGAGTAAGATCGGAGCACGGAAAAGTAAGATCGCCTGACACCTAGCGATATAAAAGCAAAAATGCCAGGCCGGCCGCTAATACGACATTCGGAATGCGGGGTACCGTTGATAGGACCTTCCGGCGAAATAGACCGCGACAGAATGGACAGTTGTAACGATGGCATTCTCTTCTTCATGAAGACGTAAACGTCCTCGGCAAAAATATAGATACTTGACCCGTCAAGCGATAAACTTTGCGCATTTTAACCGGGATAATAGGATTCTGTTACCGCAGTGTTCCTCAATCTTGGTGTCACGAACCAGTCACAATATTGTTTTTAAAGATTGTGCTTTACGACTGTTTGTAAAGATTATTTATAATGGTTGCGTGTTACGATTGTTTGTAATGGTTGCGTGCTACGGTTGTTTGTAATGGTTATGTGTATTGAATGTCAGAAATGAATAGGAGATACGCAAACCAGCCGAATACATTGTAAAATTAGCATAGTACAATTTTGTACAGAGAATTATCCCTTCAAGGTCATTTAAATGTCATGGTGTCGCAAATCGTTCAACTCGGCTTGATGTGTGCGACAACCTCACAAAATAAGAAACCAGTGTTACTACCGAGAAAATAAATATTGATGACCTTGGAAACTCGCAAAAAATGATCTTGAGAGAAAAAGAATCACGTACAAAAATACGAAAAGATCTAAGATAATATTTAATCACTTTTTATCACAAGTTAATCACCTTCTTTGGTTTACTGTGACCTGACAACTATCGTGTCAGTGTCCAATCGCGAACGATTGGTTGAGAGACGCTGCTTTAAAGGACTAGAGCCACATGTTAAATCGCTACTGTTCCTATTCATGAAGACGAAGCTCACGCTATGTATATTAGAGAAACAAGCATAAAGTCGACCATATATTTTCATAATGTCGTAGTAATTGCGAATTTGAATGTTCGTAACATCCCCGTCAATTCCGACGTCAATAATTTGCTGTAAACGATTTCATGAAGAACACAAAACTGAGGAAACAAAATAATTAATGCGTTATCTTAGTCCATCAACTACAGAAACATCAAATTTATTTTCCTTCAAGTGTTCATTGTTTTAGTAATTATGTAGATGATTGACGACATCACCGATTTCGATGACCTTGAAATATGTTGTCAAGGTCACTATTCTGAACAACTGTTCTCTATACATGTTACCGCCGCTCGGCCTTAGTTTCCGAGATATACGTAAAAATAAATTGCACTATGTATTTAGTAATACACTGCTTTATTAATAATTATGTAATTAGAAATACATCTGTCATAATATCTGTCATAATTATCGAAGTCATGTTGTCGGCGAAATAAAAATTCGGCAAGCTATCCAGCATAATGTTCTCTTCGAGTCCCGTAACGAGGAATGTTAGCTCTCTTGTTTCTCGCCCCAAACGTTCAATATTTTGCGTATGGGCACCACTATTCGGATCTACAAAATTTATTTTATGATTCACCGTTAGATGTTTATATTCTTCGTTATTTAAGCAATCATATGCTTTCCAGCGGTCGGACATAACTATTGTACCCGGTTTAATACATTCTTTAACAATGGGGAGCAAAGTCCTGGAACTTCGTTGACAACATATTTCAAGGTCATCAAAATCGGTCGTCAATTTATTTTTTCATTTCTAAAAAAGTGTAATTTAAGAATTTGAAATATTAATTATTCTGCAATTACGTACAGATAAATGAATTTCATATGAGATTCCGATTCCTTCAAAACAAGGAAACAAGTTTCGGATGCAGAAACCTTCACGATGCAATTGGTGCATCGTGCGTTTCGCGCGATTGCGACCGACATGCGACAACCGGAAGAGATCGTGATTCGATGGCATCGCACGTGGCCGGGTAGATGCATGGGAATTAATTATGATCGGAAGGGTCGAATAGCCGCCTTATCGGCGTCCGGAAAATTATTGTAGGCTTGATTAAATACCTCTGTAACAAATATGCATCGGCGAGCGTGTGCGTGTGTGTACATGTGCATGTGCGCGCGCGCTCGCGACTGGGTCGAGGAAGTGGGGGACCGTCGGCTGTCGGTGAATTCACGAGCTGGCTGGCAGAACAACCACCAACAGGGGTTGGGAGTGGTGTAGTGATAGCGTTCGAGGGGCCGCGGGTTGTTATTAGCGTTAAAACAAACGGCTGCGATGTAATTATCGGCGCGGTGCCGCGGCAGGTAACAAACGATGCCCTACGATAGCGTAAATATTCCCCGAAACGAAAAACGGGAACAAAGAGGACGCGTGGAGGTAGTGTCGGTGGCTGCGAGAGAAAGGCAGAGAAAGAGAGAAATGGGAAGGGGGGGAGCGGGGGAGCGGGGAAAATGGAAGTGGAGAATAATCGGGAAATAGATGAAGAAAGAACAAAGGGGTGGGTTGCTTTTGTCGACGAGACTGGACATTGCTACAATGCCGGGGCAGCGTTACAGGGAAGTTAGCGGCGCCACCGTGAACAAAGAGTGTTCGGCACCGGTATGCGTTCGCTGAACATTTAGCCCTGTAATCGAGGAGTCGTAACGTTTTGACAGAGAAATACAGCGGCTAATAGAATTTGCAAGTAAAACCGAACCGGCCGCGCGAATCACGGCAACGATTCCCCGGTAATGTATCACCGCGGAAGCGCGAACGGCCGCGACTCGCATGCGCAATTTTAATGTTTATTGTTCGTTTCGCAGCTTCCTGGTTACGGGGTCGTTATACCGCGCGCGCCGTGGAAACGATCCGCGGCCGTTTGCCTCGCCTCGGAATCCGCGAAACAATGCCAAGATTTTTCGGCTTTTACATTCGGTTTTAACATGGTCTCTGTAACACAGTGGTCGCCGATGTTAACAGCGCGGTGCATTTGCTTAGATACGATTGTCGTAAAATTAATAGCATTCGGTATCAATTTATTCGTTATTAAAATTATGAAAAACAGAATTTTGTAAGTAAAATTCATTATAATCGAGTCGGAAAATTTGTACTTTTCTATGAAAATCCACCGTCTACTTACGAATGGATTTTCTACACCAAAAAGTAGCTTCAAAGTCTTGTTTTTATCGTAAATCCATAAAATCCGTAGTCTAATTATTATTAATGTACAAGCAATTTTATTTCTTGGTAACTTCCTCGATAAAAACTTCGAATAGCATGTCACACGAAGAAGAGAACGCGATTAAATAAATGGTAATAGGAACGATTCGAAGAACCGTTTTTAATGTATGATTCTTCCAATTATCGTCGAATTGGTTTTAATACTTTTTACTACGCTGGGAAAACACGATAATTCCGCGGTTTTAGCGCTAATTGCGCACACATTCAGCGTGTGAGACAAGACATAGAGCGTTAATCCCCGCATGAACGATAATAAAATATGCTTGCGCACGACTTCCGCGTAAAAGAATTTCCAAAAAAAGCTTCATAGATGGCTTCATTACAAGAATTATCTCACACATTCCTGTGACTCAATCACAGCGAGTAATAAATTTTGTGCTCGGGCTGCCACGCAAAAACCGGAATCACGACCTTACCTGGAAATTTATTCATCGGTCGGACATGCGCCTGATGCATTAATATTCCTATTCGTCGAATTAAAATTTCAAACGCATCGTCCGAAGTGGCATATCTTTAATAGCATAAACAATCTTGGAAAAGATATCGGGAGGGGCTAGACGATGTCTTTGAATTTTATTTGAAACTGGCCTTGATGCGATGGGCGGTTCGAAAGCATAAATTAACGTGCTGACAGAAGAAGTTGAAATATTATAAAACAACAGGCTCAATTCTGACATACTTCCACGGCTATCTTCCATTAATTACAAATGCAGGATGTGAGAATAAATATTCAACACTCTGGTAAAAAAAAAGTAAATATTACATAAACGTAACAAAACGACAGGCGATAGGAAAAAAAAATTTTAGCCAAGATACACCATCTACATTATCTTCGCCACGTAATAAAACCATTATCAACGGAGATATTAAGTTTTACTCGACGGAAGTAAATCACTGCTCGGAAAAATCAAGAAATTAGCATGAACCCCACAATCCGCGGATAAAAAGTACAATATCGTAGGGTCGTAAAAAAGACGGCTCGTTTAGGAGGCGCTAAATCAAAACGTTCGTTAGACCGACTGATGAAAGGGCTGATAAATCTCGCGATAATAAAATCGTTAAACACGAATCATTAGAATCGAAGAAGAGCAGGCGTGTTATACATATAATTACAATGAATCCACCTGGATCGCATGGATCGCGTGTATTAATTCGACATGTAGCTCTGTTCGAGCCGTCTTTCTTGCACAATCCGTAATCCACGTTCAGCAGATTAAATCGGACGCGTGCGAACAGCCTTAATGAATCTGTTCGTGACCAACTACTGATTCCCAGTAATGAATTATAGGAACTGACACTCCCTCCAGTCACCGTGAATCCAGACGCCGATCAATTCAAGGTCCGCCCCTCATGGAAAGAAATATCCGTGTACCTGTTCGTGGACGAACCTATTCGACTGTAACGAGCTTTTTAAATTACCTTGGAACGCTGTTCAGATCGTCGCGAAATTAACGAGCGTTCGATGCACCGTGCAAATGTTATAGAACCCGAAGAAGAGCCAGTCGGGGAGAATTTCTAATTTTTAGGAATTTATACGCAATATTTTATTGGGTCAAACGATTAGTCGTTTTATTAAGGTTTAAATTTAAATAAAAGGTGTACAGAAATATACATAGATAAGAAATCGTAATTTATCGAGCCTTGTACAATGTCAGTGAACGTATACAGGGTGTTCGACTACGGGTGGGAGAAAATTTAAGGGGTGGTTCTCCATGATAATGTAAGTCGAAAATGAAGAATAAAAAAATTGCGATTCCGGCTTCGTTATTTAGTTATTAACTCATAGCACTCGAGTGGTGACTCTGCGGCGCCACTAAAAATTGCTGTGCCATTATTCAAAATATTGTTTACATTATTAAATATGTTGGTATCTAATCGATTACTAAACATCTAAGTATTCTATGAGGTATTATATCAATTTCATATGCATCAAATTAAAAAAATCGGAGGGAACATCTAGGTCGGAAGAAATGTTTAACTTTAAAATTAAAATAGCTCCGAGTGCAAAGGGTTAACAATTAAAAATCCACCTAAAATGCTGCAACCCATAACAAAATAACGACGTTGAAATCGCAATTTTTTATTCTTCATTTTCGACTTATATTGTCATGGAGAACCACCCCCTAAATTTTCTCCCACCTGTAGTCGAACACCCTGTACGTATATTAAATTATCTGATCTGTTGCATGTGTTGTTGAAAGTTCTCGGAATTGATCAGATTCGCACACGGGGACTTTTGCATCGGACTGTATGTTACGATATGTGCAGGTTAACACGTCACTTCGTGCACGTACCGATGCTCGGGGAGGAAAACGACCTTCGGAATCGCTGTACCAATCATTTTTCGACAGGGATCTGCATCGAGGGGTCGGGATTCAATCACAAAGCGATCCAATTATGGAATGCTCTTCGGTGAGACAATCATCGTTTCGACAATGTCTCGTGGAACAAGAACAATGACACGTCGTACGGTTTCCATTCGAGTGGTTTGAAAAGTCGAACGACCGGAGTGCACAATAACGAAGTCTCTCTCTCTCCCTCTCTCTCTCTCTCTCCCTCTCGTCTCAGTGACAATGAGATTGGACACGAGCAGTTTTTTTTTCAGCGTTTCTTAATACGATGCCTCTCTGCACGCTGCAAGAGGGAACCTTGTCCTACTTTGCTAAACAAACCGTTTCAGTAGCTATAAATCCTGTTAATTGAAGAACTCGCATGATCTTACTCGTTCCACTACCATTTTCCTTACTCCCGTTCGGTGAAGAACTTCTCATTTGTGTTTCATAACGAGATCGCGGATATTCCGTGTTCGCGAGAAAAAGTAGTAAATGAGATTTCAAACATTTTGTAATAAAACTATTATTATTATACATTGTACGCAATTTATCTGGAGACGCAAAAAATCCCATCGTACTATCACAGGAAATTTTTGGTGTGAAATATCGATCGTAACTGTATAACAATTTAAACGAAATGATTTCGGCGCTGGGTTCGATCAAAAAATACACTGAAATAGCCTACAAATTGTTCTTGACACTTTCAGTAACTTTCACCAGCGAATACAGTTCACACATGAGATTGAAGTTGGTTCACGTCTAAATTTCCTTGATCTAACAATAATTAAGTCTGGCAATGGATTGAAAACTAATTGGTATCCCAAATCTAGTTGGTCGGGTAGACACATTAATTTTCACTCGTTCCATCCAACTCAACACAAAGTGGGTTTAATAAAGGGCTTAATAGATCGTGCCATCCTACTCTCTAATCCTGAGTATAGACCTGAAAACCTAGCACTCATTAAAAACACTCTTTTAAACAATGGTTTCTCTTTAAATCTCATTACGAACATCATTAAAGAACGGGTTTTCGAGATATATCATCCTCTTTACGTCAAAGAACACAAAGAGGAAAAGCTTATGAGAATAGGTTCAAACAGAAGTAATATGTTGAAAACATATCGAATGCCATTAAAATAATTTTCAGAAGAATAGGTATACATACTATATTTAATTAAATATCTTATAATCTTAAAAAATATATTATAAGCCATTAAAGATATACTTCCTTTAAAAAAGAACTGTAACATTGTATATTCTATACCTTGCAATGGATGTAATTTGGTGTATATTGGACAAACTGGTAGACATTTAGAAACCAGAATTAGAGAGCATAGACACAACATATTTTTACCAACAGCCCAACATACTGCTTTGACGAAACATTGAGTTGAATTTGACCATAGTTTTGATTATGAGTATGCTAAAATTATTGATAAGGAAGTTAAGTTACAACGTAGAATTTTACTGGAGATTTTACATATGATTAAACACACAAGCGTAAATATTAGGTATGAAACACCTAAGATACATGAATACTAAATAACTAATAAGCATTACTTAATGAGTAATGTAATGATTTATCGTTTCTAGATCCTTTCCTTCCAAATTTACATTTTTATCTGTCACAATTGGTTAAAAATAACATCTTTTCTCTGTTTAACCTCTTCAGGTTTCTTTGTCTTTCTTCATATTGAATGTTAATGATTAAAATTACCACCGATAATCCGTTGGTATTTTGCAGTGCTTTTGAGGTCTTGTTATAAAAATTTTTTGTGTGTGTTTCGCTCTATTGAAATGTCTTTAATGTCACCACTAAATACCATGTTTGTCACCTTGTATACTGTTACAATTTTTCCATCGTCCTTTTGCCTTACTTTGTTTACGGTTTTACTTCAGTCCACCGGTAAACGTCATACGTTACACTCGCAGTTCAAATACATCCTAGATATTCAATTCTAATTACATAGCCAGTTAGCATGACTTATTTATTCTGTTTAAACAATTTTTCAATATCAAATTTCGTTTTTCATTCGTATACTTGTTTTTTCCCCAGACGCATTCACTCGATTCTGAGGATGACCTCGATGTAGATCGAAACGAAAATCGATATAATTTATGGAAATAGACTATCTCGGTGTACTATTACAGGGTAAAATTGTAGAGGAAACATTATAGAATACGCGAAAAAATGAGAAAAGAGAACAACGAAGAAGGTTTGACCTTGAAAATATTTATTGAATGTGACCTTCACCTTAGAAATGTTTTGCTTCATCAAACGTGTGATTTATTTTTTTCTTAACATGTACATCGATTTCAATAGACTTCGACATGCTGAATGCAAAGGTCACCTTCGATCATTATTCTCAAGGTCGATTCTGGTTACAACACAGTTACTACATAGTTCTCTACAAAGAAAAATATTAAAATATTTGTCTGTTTCCCCGCATTAGACAAGAATCCCCTGAATGTGTGCACGCACCGAAATCGCGAGCGCGCGAATTGCGTAATCCGGTCGGCGAAAGAATCGCGTGATTTACGCATCCGCAACAATGGTATCATCTCGACCGGGGCACGTTTTCAGATTCCCCTTCCCGGTACGGGGCCCCGTAGCCAGACAGCAGCGTTCCTCCCGTTTCCCTTGTGCTCTCTCTCTTTCTCTCTCTCTCTCTCTATCTGGCAGCATTCGCGTTCCATCCCACCGTCACTCCCACCCCGATGCACTTCCTCTTCTTCTGGCCGGTTTCTCGCGGTTGCGGCCTTGCAATGCTGCAGAAAGGCCTGTTACCCCTCTCCTCGTCCCCCTCACTCCTCACTCCTCTTTATGTACGTGGCTGTGCACCGGCCCCCATCTCGGTTCCCGGTTGCACCGTTGCATCGGTGCAACCAGCTAGGACGATGGCAGTGGCGGCGGCGATGGTGGTGCCGGGTTTAGGCGCACACCATCGCATCGCAAAACCGGCACAGCGAAAGAGGCAGTTGCAGCAGTAACAGCAACGGCAACAGCAACAGCAACAGCAATAGCAACAGCAGCGCAAAAGCGGCAGCATCAGCAGCAGCAGCAGCAGCAGCGCTGGTTCACCTCGAACGAGACATTGACCTACCACGCTCGACCTTGCCAGTTCGTTACTCTTCCTCGGTTCTCTTATGCATTATACACGGCTATCCGGCTACATCCGTGCCATCCTTCCCTGTCCTTTCTGCTGCTCTTCCTTCTTCCCGCTCGGCCGCTCTTTCTATTACTGCCTCCTGGTTCCCCACTCTATTTCTATAATAACCGGTCGCTGCGCTTCTTCGTCCCTCTTTCCTCATTCCTCCCCTAGAACGGCCCGATCTACCCGGCATTTTCTCTATTTTTTTTTTTTTTTTTTTTATTGATGCGCCCGCGTCTATTAGGTGTAGAAACGAGTTCTTTCCCGATTCGTTTTGTCTATTATGGTGATACGGTTTACACTGTCCCGGCTTTCGTTTCCGAGCCGACTCGAGTGTAATTCCTTCTGGAACTGTTTTGTCCAACGTTTCCCAAGCATTGTCGCCTAACAGAGTTGGGCAAAATTTTCATCTAAATAAATATTTCGAATAACGAATAAAAAATAAAAAAAATTTTATTCATTCTTTTTTGGTTGGCGGTAGTTGTGGAAAGATTTATTCGAAGCCACCGAATAAAAGATACAGATAAAAGATGAAAAAATTATTCGAAGTTCGAATAAAGCCACTTCGTATAAGGAAAATTATCTTTATTCGTCGGATAAATTCTCGTCGAATATAATTATTTATTCGATGCTCGTCGAATAAAGATACTTTTTATATTCGAACCGTCGAGTAATGAATAAAAATTTTTTTACGTTTTATTCGTTATTCGAAATTTTTATGTAGATGAAAATTTTGCCTAACTCTACCGCCTAACTTCATCTAGCTACAGTGTCCGCAACTAATACTCGAACACTGTTTACAATAACTTCTTCAAGATTGAAGTAAACGACTCGAGTTCTTTTAAGGAGCTAGAAGCATTTAGTTGCTAGCTGACGGGTGAAGAAAATAGTTGTTTATTTATTTACTTAAGAAAAATCTTGAATTTTCTGCTTTGTTGTCTCGTCTACATTCTTCAGCAATATTTGGAGAATTTGGACACCATTTCGAAATGGAATGCATGTAACTTAAAAAAAAGATCTGGAATACTATAATTATACAGGGTGTCCCACGAAACAGTTTTCATGATTTTTTAAGTATGTACTTGCGATAATCTGACAAAAATATTCTAAACAAAAGCTGATCAGATTTCAATTGGCTATACATTCCAATAAAAAAATGTTCGAAAATTTCGTTTTTATTACTGTCAAGGCCACCTTCATTTTTTTAAATGGTACTTCAAGGTCATCCGAAGGTCATGGTATACTAGATCGTTGAATTCGTCTTGACACGGGCTGTAATACTGTTAAGTCAAAAATACAAAGTGCCATTTAAAAAAATGGAGGTGACCTTGACAATACTATAAAAAAAATGTTTATCAAAACTTTTTTTATTGTACTATATAGCCAATCGAAAACTGATCAACTTTTGTTGATAATATTTTTTGTCACATTATCTCAAGTACTTAAAAAATCGTGAAAACTGTTACGTGGGACACCCGGTATACGTTTTAAAATAACCTTATGTGTCTGATGCTTGTTTGAACTAGATTTTCATTAAAGTGTTAATTTTGCACGTCGGTGTATTCTCTCGTAAAATCTCCGAAAATTTCGAAGGCAAGCAGCCGCAGCGAAACGTGGAGAAACGTTCGAAACCGCGGCGCGTATTCGGCGCATAAATCAACAGCGATTCAATTAATGAATATAGTATCGAGCGATCTTAGGTAACGTAATCTATAAGTATAAATTTTCCCGATAATTGAGAATTGCCATTGACACAGACATATTACATTAACGAACACTCGGAGCGTTTCCATCAATAAATGTGCCATCCTCGCGACCAGCTCGTCCATCGTAGGGTCTCCAACGAGCGCAATAAATCAACCGCGTCAATGTATATCGACCTTTTTAATTGCTCGAACGGAAAAAGGGGACGTCGACGATAAGGTGGCGGAGCAATCGATTCCGCCATTATTGCGGCCCGCAAGGAAACGATTCTCGCTGTCCGTGATCGGTTTAACGCTCGATCAGTGCAATTTGCGAAATTTATGGTCCCAGAGGCTGGGGCTGGGACGTTAACGAAGCTTGATGGGGGCCGGCGGACGTATTATCGTGCCGTGGGCCGCATCGTTCGGTGCATTGTTGTTAATTAATTATAACTCGCGTCCCGAGGTCTGATGAAGTTCCCCGGGCGCAGATCGTCGAAGCAGGACCGATCGACGACATTCTTCCAATATATTCCTTCTTCTCGGTCGGGCCCGCTGCGCCGCGCCGCGCCGGTGCATCTCCGGGGAAATGCATCCGCAATCAATGAGATTGCGCGATCACCGGCTTACGCGCCGAACGCATCATCCGGTGCAGCAAAAGGGAAAGATAAACGACCGAAGGTGTGCACGCTGGTTTATTAGCTCGTTCAGATGGTTCTTTGAATTTTTAGTTGAAACAATCTGTATTGTAACGTCTGGTCTATAATTTTTCTTGGTAATTATGTAGATGATTGACGACCTCACCGATTTCGATGACCTTGAGATATGTTGTCAAGGTCACTATTCTGAACAACTTTTCCCGATACATGTTACCGCCGCTCGGCCTTAGCTTTCGAGATACGCGTAAAAATAAATTACACTATGTAATACACTGCTTTATTAATAATTATATCTTTATTATAATCATATCAAAAAATGCAGTTATTCAGTTTGGGTTAGGTCTGGGTCAGGTCTGGGTTCCCTGGATTCACCCAATATAATAGACGAGATTCTACTTGAGATGATGTAAGATGGTGATGTGAAACCAGACCTAACCCAAACCCCCTCCTCGCCAGAAAATATAACCTCAACACCAATTACTCTTCCAATTACCATTTAGTGACCATTTTTCCGAGAATACACTGTACTGATAACATAAGAATAACCAAAGTTTTTTACGTATATCTCGAAAACTAAGGCCGAGCGGCGGTAACGTGTATAGGGAAAAGTTGTTCAGAATAGTAACCTTGACAACATATTTCAAGGTCATCAAAATCGGCGAGGTCGTCAATCATCTGCATAACCTTTTTCTTTTTAATTGAAATAATCCCCACTGAGAACAACGCAGGGTTTTTATTTTATTTAATTACGCATCAAATTTACACCCACAGTAACTACACGATTTCATATCTCAAGAAACATTGTCACTTTTCAGCATCAGATCATTTAGCAGGCAGCTCAAACCGACCACAAACCACAAAATGCATGGAATCTTTGTTCTCTTCATATATTACACTCAAACATCCGTAGATTCCAGTACTACACGCACTATCTTAATGTTTGAGCATGGATTCAATTTCGTATGTCGCGTTCATTGATACTTAATTAATGTTCACATTCGTTTCGTTTGCCTCGCTATGCCTGTACCTGGCAACGCTATAAAGAAGCGAATTCTTCGAATTCCACGTATGTTTCAGACTATGTCAAAAAAGAAGAAACCAAGAGTCGGGGCTCTAACTGTGTTCCCATTGACCGTTCTTGTACTATACAACATAATATTTAAAAGGTATCCATAATATTTACGTTGCTGTTGCGAAATAAGTTCTCCGGGATGGCACGCGGCTAGTCGCAGCACGCATTAGTAACGCACCACCGGCGATTCCTGTGCTACCACCATTAGATACCACGGTAGAATGAAAATAAACAGAACGAATCCTCTCGCGTAGGTATGTAATGTGGGGCACACGTTAAAAATATATATCATTTCGAACCGTTTAAGCCGTAATTTGTGTTTCTCCCCGTGCCTCCTTTATTCCCTTTTGCGTTGTTGCCGCGGCCTTAATAGCGATTCTTAATGGATAGTTTGTCCCAAATTGCTATTCGTAATTCTGGTGTAAATTACTATAACCAATGGGCGAATCGTTTAACAAGCAATAATATCGCAACCACATAAAAACCGATGTAATTTCAATGTACAGTCCCGGCAGCGTTTAACCGCGTTCATAGCTTATAATTTGCTCGAAAATATTGTGCATCTAGCGAGCATCGGTGTGTCGAAGAGATGTCATCGAATAAAATCTATTCTGTAGAAAAAACTTTTCCACTTGTTTTACCTCGGGTGAAACGTTCTACGGTACAGTGAATTAAATCGGTAACGCGCATGCTAGTAGGTACCAGAAAAAGTCCGTGCGAATTTCTGCTTAGACACGAATCGAAGTCTATAATTCGCACGTGTAATGCACGACTCCCATTTCTTGTAATTCATACAGACAATTTTCATTTCGCCTGAACTTCACATTGGGGGAACAAAAATTTTCAACTTTTTTTATAATCCTATAGAGTTTGCCGAGGAAATGTCAAAAATGTTTTAATGGCCGGAGTTCACTGGTTCAAAAGTTACACTCGTCAAAATTTAAGAAAATGGTAACTACACGATCTAAGAAAAACGAATATCGCCTCCAGTGAGGGGCGTACCTCGCCAGGGGTCCAGAGTCCAGAAGCCAGCGCGAGTACTGTCCGGACGGGCGACCGGATTGCGATAGCGGGGGTAGCAGAATTACGTCAGTGATGGGCGCGGTAGGGGCCCCTTAGTTGCCTGCTTCTCCCACCAACCTAGTCGGCTATGGAGGGACGTATGAAGGGGAAAACGAAGGCACTGGAAGGCACGAGGCACCGCTGCGCAACGAAGGTGCGCGCTGCACGAAAGAGTGGTTGGTGGGGGAAGCTCCGCGGATCCTTCTTGACTGCGGCAGTCTAAAATGCTCATCACTGATCTACGTCATCGACTCTCGGAGGTCCGTGTTTACACGCGCTGTCATTTTCTACGGACGACGCGGTCGGCGAAGTCACAAAAAAATCCTCTTAGATCGAAACTTTACTGTATATAACAATAAGTTGAAAATTTTTGGTCCCCGAAACTGAAGTTTAACAAAAAGTTATGCTTATACTACTTTCAAAAATCAGACATTTCATGTGCAGCAACATAATACAGTGGAAAAGTTCCAGCTTCCTACTTCATTCCGCGCATAGTGCATTATTAATATATCATGCTCAGTAGTATGTTACTGGGGATTTACAGCCTTCGCGAGTCATCGGTATACTGCTTCCTAAAGGCTATAAACGCAGTAATGCAGTATAGATAATCGAGGGTCACAATGACTATCGCACCTCAGGTCAGCTAATACGGCCTCGAGACGTCATAAACTTGGGTTCTTGGACAGGTGCATGTTACATGCAATTGAATCTTGTTATCCGGACAGTATGTACTGCTAAAGGAGTCTGTGGCTTGCCAATCCCAGAACAGAAACACGAATAATTTTTATCAAAAATTTCCTTTCCCTGTTTCCAAACGATTTATACGTACCTTCGAACACAAATAACAATGAAACTATCAACATTTAGACACAGAAGACATTCGTTATAATTTTACGGCCAGACTTTAGACTTTTATAGGAATTCCTATTTTTATGGATAAATTTTCAGAAAGATAAGTGGAACTCCAATTCTTGTAATTTAAACAGGTTTATAAGCTGTAAATGAAACGATGATCACGGATGGTAATAAATATTCGGTTAAATCGTTCCAGTTTGTAGGAACAACGTATTTATAACAGTTTGAAGCTGATCGACTAGGAAATCGTTCCTCGCAGTCTTCCTAGGGTCAAAGTTTAATTATGCTACCTGTCCACGTTGCTCGCATCAAGTCACACCAATCTCGAACGATCTCGCTGGTATTAATTTACCAACGAGAGCATGCACGAGTAAGGGCTCGATCGAGCATCCTGATCTCGAGGTGTGCCATAACAGTAAGACCCGCATTCTTCCGTTCCGAATGATAAACGATCCTGGGCATGTCGTCGATAATGCATTGTGTCTAACGATGCAGTAATTAAAACCGTTAAGCAGCATCAAAGCCATATCGCAGGCATAAACGAGTTCGAGGAGCATCAAAGTAGTATAGTGACTTCGACAAAGTAGCAGAACTTTTGATGGGATGAAAATACATAGAGCGTGGAAGCTTTACCCTCAAATGGGTATATTGTTTCCTCAAACTGCAATCTCTTAGACAACAATCTTTCTAAAAATTCAGTAAACAATTTACTGAGGTACTTCGAAGTATACTGCAAAATCCAAACGTTCCGAAGAACCTAAAGAACCTTCATATTTGCAATTATTCTGAAATATATGGAAAATTCTGCTGGGGTCACAAAAAACCCCATCGTACCGTTTCAGGGTAAAATTGTAGAGGAAACATTATAGAATACGCGAAAAATAAGGAAAAAGAACAACGAAGAAGATTTGACCTTGAAAATATTTATTGAAGATTACCTTCACCTTAGGTATGTTTTGGTTTGTCCAAACGTGCGAGTGAATTTTTTCGTTAACATATGCATCCTGTAGACTTTGACATGCTGAATTCTAGAAGGTCACCTTCAATCATTATTGTCAAGGTCAAATCTGGTCACAACATTTTTTTAAGTCAAGATTTTGGAAGAAATGCGATTTAATTGAACATCTCAGAATTCCCAGGAAATGATATACAACGTGTCCAAGAAAAAAGTTCCACCACAGGTGCTAATGGTCAGAAAATAAACTGTTTTAACCTCCGTGTTAATATTTCACAAAAGCACCCAACAAGAAAGAAATTCATTAACAAAATCCTCCGCAAACGCATCATCGCAATTTCACCAATCCCAAATAAAATAATGTTAAACCCTACAATTGGAGGATCCCGGAGTTCCAGCATCGCCTCTTCGGTTCCCGCAAAAATCTCTTTGCAATCGACTTTCTTAGAAAGGACCTCGGTTAGGCGATTTCTTGCCGGCATCCCGTTTCGACCCGCACGTCCGCTGCGGAGCGGCGCGGCGCGGCGCGGCGACCGGAGATAATCGAGACGAATGTTTCGTTCAGCGTGTAGTCGATCGAATTCTCGCGACGCGACGGCCTCGAATGTTTCCGGGGGAGTTCGATGGAGGAGGAGGAGGAGGGCACAGAGGCAGAAAGAAGAAGGGTTTCGAAGAAGAAGAAGCCGATCCCGCGCGAGCGCGCGTTGGACGAGCGAAACTTTTCTTCGCGGGGACTGAACGGTGACAGGTACCTAGTCCATGTCAAATTGCGAGTCGATATCCGGCCTGGATCGTTTTGTTCCTCCAGCGTCGCGTCCATTCTAGAGATATCTGTTGGCCGAGGATGGATGTTCGGTTGGTCGGCTCGTTCCGACCGGGTACGTTGAACCCGATGCTCCCGCCGTGGTGCAACGTCGAACGCATCCTATGCTTAGAAACCGTAACGACACGTAAAACTAACGGGCTTTCGCCTGCACACCCGTCTACACCCGCGGAAGCTGCAGTCGAACAGACAGTGTGTCTTGTCCTGCACTTCCCGAATTGTTTTTGGTAGCGCAGCATCTGCAAGAGTTACTCTTGCGGGTATCAACTTGCATCTTCAACGATGGCGTCATAGGCGAATTTTCACTCGTTCACTTTGGATGTATATTGCGAATGAATATTCAATTTAATTGAAAAAAAATTTTTTTTAAGAAAGAAATTTTCCATATGATGAGTGCGGGGTTCTTTAGTTTTATTTAACGACGCAGTCACCATTGACCTCGATTACCCTTTTACAAACTTATACCTCTCTATATTGCAAAAATCACAAGGTAACAGATCAGGGCTGTAAAGAGAGTGAGATCAAATTTGTTTCGCTGATGTATATCCAATTTGAAACTCATAAAGCGAGAAAGCACGAGTTATCAATTTTTTAAATACCAGAATAGTGAAGCAATCGAAAGTTGTACACCATGTACAGGGTGTAAAGAAATGTTTGGTCTTGGCTGCCATAGGCGTATTCTACATCTTCAGATCGATGAAGATCTATTAAAAAAAGTTGCCGCAAAATTGTCCTTGACTTTAAATTTCAAGGTCAAATATTTTTATAATTGCATAATGCGTAGAATATAATAAAATAAAAAAATTTGACCTTGAAATTCAATATGAAGGACAATTTTGCGGCAACTTTTTTTTACAGATCTTCATCGATCGGAAGATGTAGAATACGCCTATGGCAACCGAGACCAAACATTTCTTTACACCCTGTACATCATCGACATAAATGTAACTTTTTGTCCAACTTCATGTATTACATATCCAAATTATCGACTTAAAGTCGACTTCGTTTCTAGGAAGAAAACCGCACGAAGTTTTTCCGGTACTCAATAAAGCATCTGTTTCGTCAAGACGCGACACAAGTCTTCCGGAGATTTTTCGTTTTGCATTGTGGCGAGGCACACGCGCGAAATTGTGCGACTCGCCACGCCGAGTGATTCAGCCACCGGCCGCCGAGTCATTAACTCGCTAGATTGATGTCGTTATTACCAGGCCAGGTGCAAAGATGAAACGGACACGCCACGGCCGCGGCCGCGGAAACCTTCGCCGCCGCCGCTGCCGCCGCCGTTCAATTAATGCGTTTTGATTGATGGCCACGGTTTGATCGTGTTTGTTATTGTCCGATCGGCGGCCACGGTGTCCGACCAATCGTTCATTTCGACGGACAGTCGGCCCGGCCTAAAACCGAACAATAGCCGGATTCGCGCGCGGAATTTGTTTCGCTAATCCGGGCCGAAGGTGCACTGACTTTTGACGTCGACCCCGTGACCGGGTCCATTTTTACGCGGATTATCGGAGTCGTTTAACGCGTTAAGAGGGGCTATTACCCCATTCAGAGCTATCAATTTTAAACAATTCATCAGATAAAAAATGGTTGAGTTATTATGGGTCAAGTGGTTCAAAATGTTCTATAATGGTTTGGCTGTATTTCAGAATAACACTTTGTTATTATTTGGATTGTACGATTCTGATGTATATTGGTAGATATAGTGCCTTCTAAAATTTTCAAAACAATTACAACAAAATATGAAAAAATCTGATTTGTTTCATCGGATAAAATCTACAATATTTGTCTAAAATTAATTCTTCGACGATTGTACACTTTCCAAATGCCTCGAATGTTCATTTCGTTCCTTCGCACATAAAAGTACATTAAATACACGCATCGTCCTCCAGACAATTATACTTTCAAATTCGACTGAATTAATCGCTGCCTACTCCATGCGAAATACAGGACCTCGGTGCGGTGTTTTGAAATTTATATTTTTCTTATTACTTTGAACCGCGCTTTTTCCCTTGTAGATCGTTGTAGTTTGCTTCCGCGCTTCTTCTTTTTGAAATCTGTGGCTTTTCGCTCTGATTTGCGATGGATTACTTTTCCACTTTGTGGCCAAGCGTTCCTTTATTTTTTGTTTTCATAATTAAGTTCTATCCTCGGCATTCACGGCCCCTTCTCGAATGGGGATCTACAAGTCCACTCGGACCGAGTCCCTTATCCAAGTAAAGCGATTTACATACGGGATGGCGCTAGGTACCCCGGAGGGACCGTTTACGACCACGGTATTGTTCAACCCGTCGCCATTCATCCCCCGGCACGCTGCCTTACATGTTAAGTTAGCGCAGATGTATTAGGTCTTGTCTGGCCTGGTTAGATAGGTCGAGAGGATTTCTTTATCTCCCACCCGGGTTATCAACTTACCGATTGGGAACCGGGAATATTGGTTTTAGCGTTGTACAAACGCTGAACGTACCAAATGTTCAAAGTAAATACTAGAATACACTAGAATAGACCAAGATATACTAGGATATACTAGTTACTTACATATACTTACAATATACTACTATATTACTGAATATACTAGAATTTAGCAAAATATATCACGGTACAATGGAATATACCAGAATATACTAGAATATAGCAAAATATACTACACTGTAGCAAAAAATACTAGCATATAGCGAAATATACTACAATATAGTAAAAAATACTAGGATATAGCACAATATACTAGGATATAGCGAAATATACTAGAATATAGCAAAATATACTTGAATATAGCAAAATATACTTGAATATAGCAAAATATACTTGAATATAGCAAAATATACTTTGAATATAGCAAAATATACTTTGAATATAGCAAAATATACTTGAATATAGCAAAATATACTTGAATACAGCAAAATATAATTGAATATAGCAAAATATACTTGAATATAGCATGATATACTACAATAGAATAGAATATCACTGAAATCAATGGTCGAGTGAATGAAATCTCACTCCAATTTTTGTGTCATTTAAAAAGTGTAGAAATCGAATGAAAAAAATTACACATTTGCATCGACGTTAATCAATCTTCCATGTTTTAATCTTCGCTGGGATCGCACATGGCAAGTGAAAATTACGAGCGGCGGACGTTTATCTGTCAGATGACGTACTGCGAAATTTAAATGCTCGCAAGAAACAGAAAGAATAACGCGAGTAATGGACAGATACAAATTTCATCTTCGAAAGAAGCTCGGAAATGGAAAAATAGTTTTACCCTGCATATCCAATTTACTTTTGCATGAAGAATCACCTTTCTCGGCGCGACGCGGCGCGGCGCGGCGGTTGTGCCGTACACGCAACGGTTGCTGGAGCTATTTGATCGCAACGAAACGGTTAGTCAGATTCTTCCTAAATTATACTAAAATATCATTCCGAAGCGTTCCATTACCTGCTTTCTACATACCATAATTCTTTCATTTCGAAGTTCCTAGATTCTAACTGTATTCCGCGTTTACTATCCGAATAAAATACGAAGTATACGGCTGTTGCAAGAATTGACCACCTTCGAGCGCAACAATATAGACGCTAAGCGTCCTGTAATGACTGTAGTCATGTGCTATACACTTTATCGCAAATCATTGGCTTATCCTCGCTGATTCCACGGCATCAGGAACAAAAATGTCATCTGATATTCGCGCGGACGATAAACATCTCGAAAGGTATCCTGGTCTAGAAGTTCGAAAGAAGTCGATTTCTTTGCAGTTTCTTAAAGAATCGACTTTCGAAAATGTGTTCTTGAAGCGGTGTGCCTAAATTGCGAAGATTGGAAAACTTTAAACTTCTTTCACAGAACGTGTTCTCGAAAGGGACCAAAAAATAAAAATATTCGATACACGTCATTGTGTAAACATAAACAGTTGCGACAGCAATTTATTACGACTTGGGTAAAACGAATAAAAATTTAATCAAAAACGAGAAAAACGAGTAAGAATTTTGTTACATTCTTCTCAGATTTGAAGAACTATGTCGAAAGGCAGGAATATAATGTTAGATCGGTATAAACCGGAGGACAATGCCGGGATAGAAAAGATAAGATCCTAACTAGGTCAAGAGAGGGTTACAGCAAAGCTTCCAATACAGTTTTGACCGACAAGAATCCACCGGAACTAAGTTTAGCTGACACCAGAATTAATCGACAACAATATACCGAAACTAGGTTTGATCGACACCAATATTAATCAACGACAATATTAATCAATATTAACTTTGGAAGGCATACATACAGATTCATCGATTTGTATACACAACGATCAATAATTCCAGAATTATTGTTTTCTTACCCTACATTGCTTCCTCAATCAACCATCTGTCTGCTTCGGATTTGATAAAATAGGTTTGTAAAACGATCATGTATTACTTTAATGAAACAAGAGCACCAATAAAGGCTAAAATATAAAGATCGAGATTTTGTAACAAAATGTTACATTCATTATTATATGAATATCTTTACTTGGGTACTTCAATTTGTCTTAAAAATTTTCAAATATATGTTTGTTGATAAATAACACAATTATGCTGGATTTCTACTTTTTCGGACCAGTATAATTTTTACATTTGTGGTCGTACAAAATGTTAGGTATTGACATAAGGATTATGAATTACATTCAGGATCAGAAATTACATTCGTCAGAAAATTGAGATTTCAGAGATTTGTACAAAATATTGGGTTCTTCGTGGGATAATTTGTCTAGGATAGGATCAGAATAGATAAACCACCGGGTTACCTCTTTCGATCGGACACAACGGGAAGGAAATATTCACGAGCGCTGTCCGAGCAGACGATACCTAATTTTCGAACGCCATGCCGAACATCATCTCCCGAGTTTCAGTCACGAAGCCTAGTGATGCCTACCTCAACAGAAGACAGTGAACCAATCTTTCGGACATACGGTGCGGATTGATATCCCCTTTGCGTCCGGAGGAAGCGATACGTTGCACGGTGCTTAACGAGCACGTACACATCGTCATCTCTATGCTTTCGAGGATCAATCAGCCAGAATAATTTATCAAATATAATCGGCCTATCGTCGATCCACGGACGTTACCCCGGCATTTTCGTCTACGTGACTCGTTTTGCCCGTGATCCTCTTTCAATCCAAGTCTAACCTTACCGAACAACCTTGTTGTCTCTGGATCATGTGCCAGAACGAACTCCGTGATCCAGATGTATTGTTCTTATGATAGGTAAAAAACGATCAGTTGTCTTTCATGAACCTTATAATTAGACTCCAGATTTTTATGTGAAATAAAAGTTGTCAATATTATTACTTCACCTCTAGCGGTAATCAAGACTATAATTTTCTGCACTATGTAAACCCAATGTATGTTTGTTAAAGCCGGTATAAACCTATAACAGGTTTCAGTGGCTCAATAAAAAATTAAAAAAGAAAAAGTCAGCAATTTAAATTCTGTTTTCACCTCGTTAAAAATATAGAGAACAATTTTAATGACACTGTAAATGCATCGTTAAGTATTTACTCCACAATTTGATCCCCGTTTCAATTTTTAAATCGTCAATTTCGGGTCCTCGAAGCAATCTCAAAATTTCGTAACATAATTTCGAGCGGGTTTTCCGCGAAGCGGTACTTCATTACGCAATGGAACATTGTCGCTAATTAACTTCAAAAATAATAAGGTCGTAGATGCACTCGTATTGACATCGCGTCGCCGAATGAATTTTATTGGAACATTGATTGCGCTCATTGTTACCTGAAGGTTACCGGTGGAACCCGTTCCCATAAAACGCGCGCATCTTTTCCGCCGTAGGTACGTGACAAAATCGATTACGATCCGTAAACGAAATCCCATGGTGGGCGGACAACTCGTTGCACAACCGAGGGGATGGTTCCGGTGTACACACGCATAACGATTATTGCGCGTAAGTCCAACAATTGCGCGACAATAATCGCGTCGACCGGTTGCGGAGCCGGGCCCGTTAATAGTTTCTCATTGCGGTAACGGTTAGATTGGATCAGCGAGCTTCTCGCAAGGGTCGCGGCAAGTTTCAATTACGCCTTTAACAGGCAACGACTGTATTATTTTCGCCGACTGGCCACGGGAGTTCCATTAACGAGAGAATGATCGAGGTGAACGAGGATCGACGCCAAGCCGGCTGCGTGCTGCTCCGCAGTCCACAGTGAAAATTTCACTGTTCTCTTGCTGAAAAATCTATTTTTTGAAGTTGCTCATCGTTATTTATATTGCTTTCGAAACGACCTTTCGCGAGCGACGAGAGTAATAAAATCGAATAAAAATTGCGATTAGAACGAACTAGATAAATGCTTCATAAGTGCCATTTTTCGCACGAAAAATTGCTTTACTTTGTCTCGATGCGTCGATAAACTTATTGAATCTTTTTAAAATCGGCTATCCCCACTGTCGCGCTCCGGTAGCACGTCCGGACTGGTTTCGAGACCCGATGACGTAAATCGCCTACCCCCACCCGGCCGGCCAGCGCGAGGCCTGTCCCGACCTGTCCGAACCGGCGACCGGAGCGCGATAGTGGGGGTAGCTGATTCTACGTCATAGCCTCTCGGAGCACTAATTTTCCAGGCCAGAATTGAACCACTAAGTGGCCCAATGTTAAAAAAGTTATCGTCTTGTCAAGGATGTTCGAATATTATTGCGACTGACTGTATACGTGTAAAAATTTGTAAATTTTTCATATATTAAAATTGTCTAAAAAATCTTAATCGTTGAAAGTAATGCGTGTGAACACGTCGTAGTCCACTTCGGAGTAAAAAAACTTGAAAATACAGTTTCGCAGAGCGCCTCTCGTCGATCAGGCGAATTGAATTTATTCGCACGCGGACAGGTCAATAGAAACGAAAGGTAATAGACTGGGCAAACAATAATTGCACGGCGCTCGGCGCGGTACGACATTTTGATCTGTCCGTATCGCGGTCGGGACTAAATGTACCGCGCGTTACATTCTATCGTTAATAAGCGCGGCGGGAACAACAACGACAACGGTTGCGCGTCGACGGGTAGAACTTGGATGTGGTCCGCGTTAACTGTATAATTTGTCGAACGCAGAATTCACTGTACCGCCGTCAAAGTGAATCCGATGTGCACAACTACCCGTGAAAATGTCCGGACGCGCACCTATTCAAGGAGCATAATAATTGCGACCCCGGAATGTAATATGTCATAGTAATCCGTGCTCCCAGCCGCACAAAAGACACGAGTAGTAAATTAATTCCAGCCGAAATTCAATTACTCGTTTCTGTAATTAACGGTAACACGGAGCTTTCGTTGGACGCGTCAACGCGCGTCGATACACGCGAATTATGCGATTTCGCTGGCACGGAATTGCCAAAAGTACATTCTACTATTCGCTATCTGTTCCCGACCACTATACCGACTGTACAAATTTGTATACACCTGTCAAATTATATACAGTTCCTTCGAATACACTTTTTGGTTCGTAAAATGAAATTTTGAAACGTGAAATTGTATTTTGAAAAATGAACTTCATTTTTGTTTTATCACGGAAAGTCGTCAGTTGGAACGAATTTCATTTAGATTTGCAAGACGTGGACGGTTTAAACGATTTCATCAAGATGTTATATTTTAACTTTTCAGTTTCAGCTTCGTTAAAGAAATTACTTCGCTTTTGCGAGTTCAGCAGTGTTAATGAGATTAACTCTGAAACTGCTGGTAAGTACGTCTAGCGTCAAAGCTTTCGTTTTGATACGATCGAAATTGTCGAAATACTTTTGATGAAAGTTATGAAAAATATTCAATTAAATTCAATTAAATATGTCACTGCATGGATATGTGACCAGTGATGCATTGTTCGAAATGTTTCTGAATTTTCGAGCACGGCGTTCTTTTCTGTCCCCAGAGAGCAGCACTTCAATGAGTATTTCTGCAACAATAAATAATACAACGGCAGAGAGAAACACTTTATTGAAATGTTTCATTTTAATACTGTTCTATACGGAAATTAGCATATTTATAATATTCCGCGCAGTGGTACGGTTAATGTATTCCTCATTAAATTGCAATTGTGTCCAGAAGAGGTTTGTTTCTGCAAGTAAAAGCAGCGAAATGGTAAGCAAGCAAAAAAGTAGTAACCCGTCCTCTGATTCTGAGCGTGAAATAAACATTTATATTGTGCAATGAATAAGGGAAGACAACGGTGACTATAATTATTTTAAAACGTTGCTGGGAATGAACGCTTTTCAACGAGTGAAATACTTGGGAAATACTGTACGATTTATTTATTTCGTAAAAAATGCTTATTGGCGAATCGAAGGGATCGAGCGCAGATCGATGGAGCAAATGGAAATTCATGATGGCGCGGCGTCTTACAATTTTTCACGAGCCATTTCGTGGTATTCTTTATGGTCCGCCGGCTATCAGGATGGATTAACAATGATCTTCTTTAACATTCAAGTATACTGCGTCTATTACCATATCGCACAGCGGTGCACAGAACGTTAAACATACAAATGGTTTTATTTCCGGTTACTACATTTCTCAGTAACAGGTAATAAACGTTAGCCTTTATCGTCCCCGTTTTAAACACCCCGCGGCCACTCATGGCCAGAATGCAAATGGCACTTTACCTGTACCGTTCGGCCGACTATCGGTACAATGAGTAATAAAAATACTATCACAACCGGTGAATCTTAAATTCTGCCAGAAAGACTCGGACTCTCTACATCCTCCTACTGTCTAAACTTTCTAAACAGCCACTGTTCGCTCACAACAATTTACCGGCTCGCTCAAAAATCTCAAAACCGAACAAATTTCTCTCGCGATCATGTACTCTCATTGATTAGTCATTATACAATTGGATAGAGTTTGAGAAAATGACGTTCTACAAAATTTGTTCCTAGAAATATATCGAATTTATATTATTTATTTGTAAACCTTTGACAATTGTACAGGGTGTAAAGAAATGTTTGGTCATGGTTACTATAGGCGTATTCTACATCTTCGGATCGATGAAGATCTGTTAAAAAAAGTTGCCGCAAAATTGTCCTTGACCTTGATGTCAAGGTCAAATAATTTTTAAATTGCATGATGCATAGAATACAATGCGATAAAAAAATTTGACCTTAAAATACAAGATCAAGGACAATTTTGCGGAAACTTTTTTTTACAGATCTTCATCGATCGGAAGATGTAGAATACGTCTATGGCAACCGAGGCCAAACATTTCTTTACACCCTGTACAGTTTGTATAGAAATTATATGTCGCGGCTATCGTGGCGAGATTCTACACCCTCGGTTTGGTGGAAATTGAATGACCTTGAATTTCAAGGTCAGAAGGTCAACCATTCTTTTTTTGTATTGCATCGAATTCTATTCATCGCAAGGATGAAAAGTGCAACAGAAACTGGATCGTTCGCTTAAAAAATTACGGTAAAGTTTTTTCATTATCAAACCGATTTTATTTATATTATATTTTCACTTTTCAGTCAGATGGAGTTTGTATGTACAGTGACTCCTATTAATATTCGGACACTCTTAAAAAAACGATAACTTTTTTGATATTGGACCACACGATTTGAACTTTTGTGAGAAGTTAGAGCAATTAGTTTACTACATGATGAGAAAAGAAATTTTTTTAAAAATTGCAATTGGTCGGAATTGTAGAGAAAATACTAAAAGTTGCATTTTACAACTTTTTTATGCGGGTCTAAATTGAAAATTTGAAAAATATGTTTTGTAGATCTGTGTCAATTTTATGCATTGAAAGAAGTATGAATCCTTAGATTTATTGTAGTTAGCAATTTTTACCATCTTTAAACGTTTGTAGCTCATTGCAATATTGACCGATTTTAATGAAATTTTCAGGATATGTTTAATTGATACAGATCTACGAAACGTGTTTTCTACATTTTCAAGATAAGCCTACATAAAAAAGTTGTGAAACATAACTTTTAGTATTTTCTCTGCAATTCCGACCAATTTCAATTTTTTCTAAAATTCTTTTCACATTACGTAACAAAACCGATTGTTCTAACTTCTCAACAAAACAAATCCAAGTTGTATGGTCGAATATTAAAAAAGTTATCGTCTTTTTAAGAGTGTCCGAATATTAGTGGGAGTCACGCTGTACATATAGCGTGCTATTGATGAAGCCGTTGGAAATTATATCTTTGCGCGTGAAATATATCGAATGCTTGGTAGTACGTAACAAGCCGATAGTTATAAAAAGGGGAAGGCAAATAAAATCCTGTAGGGACCGCGGAGAAAAGCAGAGAACGGCGAGGATCGCAAGAAACTGGCAACAGTACCGAGAGATCGAAACTCGAGGGATGGTCCAAAAATATTTTCCGGGCGTGCTTATCCGCACGTGCAGCGCGTTCCACTCGCGTTTTTGCACGTTCTTGCCGACACTTTGCCGGGCCGTTGCGAGCGCGAAAGAAGCCAATGATCCAAGACCAAGAGAAACGAAACGGGACGAAAGGGAACGAAATGAAACGAGACGAGACGAAACGAAACGAAACGAAACGCTGGCTGAGGCTGCTCTCTCTCTCTCTCTCTCTCTCTCTTGTCTGAAGAGCACGTGTCGACGCGCCGGGACGTGGATGAAGAAGCATGGTAGATCAGTCACGATCGAAGGAAGAACATCGTATACCGCTCGAGGAAATAATATCGCGGGACTAACGGCGTAAGAAAAGTTATTACGGCCCCTCGGGGGAGGAGCGGGGGAGCACGGGGCTAAAAAAGGCACAGCCAGCATTAAATTTAATTTCTCGTCGCGCAGGAAACTGTGTGTCTCGGCGGGTGCCGCGCCCGTTTCGCGGTGTTGATCGTTAAATTCAATGAGTTCATCGAATGTTTCTTTGCCCGAGCGATTTTTCCGTCGCTAGGCTCTTTTTCTCGCCAGCTGGCCGTCGTAAAATACAGCAGGCAATTAAATAACGCACAATAGAGCCCCCCCCCCCCGTAACCGCGGCACATGTGTCGGCTCGAAGGAAATTCATAATAGCGGCGATTCCGAACTTGATTCATTCTGGGGGAAAAAAGCGAAAAGGCTAACGTTCTCTTTTTGCCAGCAGCCGGCTGCTGTGTCTCGGATAACTCGAGGGAATCTTGCAAAACGTGATTAGGCTCCGACGGGCAAATACTGCGAACGCAACGGGTAAAAAATTGTGTTCTTCTGGCGGCCACATGTTTCGAGATTTCAAGATCACATCGAAGTTTTCTTTAATGGGACTGCGAATAGTTTTATTACCGCCACGCAATAGCCGGCGCCGAAGATCGGATGCAATGAAGATTTTATGCATTTATGACAAAAATGTGCAAGTGATACATGGAAAACATGGTTTGAAAGGTAAAATATTGCAGCAAACAACAATTTTTTCTCAAGGTCATGCTTCGAGATTTCAAGGTCATTGACATTATTCTGGTTTGAGAACTGTACAGTAGTCATTTAATTATTATATTGCGGATCTTTAAAATAAAACTGAAGTTAAGACTTCCATCGCATAAAAGGATAAGGTGTACAGTGTACTGTATTCACCGTTTTCAAGTTAACTGAAATAGCGGAGCCTCGTCGAGCCAATATTCAATATTATGTAGAATATCGTTTTTCAGGCCCGAGGAATCACGTTCAACGAAGAACGTAATCCACCAGTGATCTGGGTCGGGCATATTCTTCGAAGAAGTACATTTACGTAACGCACCCGGAGCGGATTTTTCTGAAACATTAATGTGATTAACGTTATAATGCCGTGCATCATTCAGACCTCGCAAATGACCACTTATATCCGTCTGTTTTTTTGCCATGGGAACACACCGGTACGGTCACGGTTATGAACGAATGCCCCAGAGATGCGAGTATACCGAGCAATCGTTCTCCATTAGAAAAATGATCCAGGTTATGATTGCTGGGTTGAACCTGTAGAAGGCGAACCACCCGGAGGGAAGGTGACCAGAGGGCGAAAAGATTTTCGATCGATAAAATTCAATAGCGTAATGCCTCGGTCCGTGGACGGGATCGATAGGGCAAATCCAAAAACCTAATTGGACCGCCGCTAAAGAAACGTCTTCATCTTTAGCCGACGATCGAGCATTATCTGATCGGATCGGCGGAGTAACGTGCTTACAAGTTATGACTTAATCCTGCGCTGCGAACGTTAAATGCTAAACCGCGGGACATGATACACAGGCACCGACGAACCAGCATGGTTTATGGCACGGCCAGAGCACGAACATAATGCATGAGAATCAGGCATAAAGGGAGTGCGTTACGCAAAGTGTGTAGGCAACGATATCGATCACCGTTTCGATCCGATCTCGCGAAACCTGACTTCGATCCGGGCGAATCTGCGATCTGAGTTCGAGGTTCAAGGTTCGACTGAAATCGACGATACAGCTTATGGTTGTTGTTTTCCGTCTTATGTTATTGATTTATATAGCAAGCCGGGTGAATAAAAAAGTAAAAAAAAAATAATTAAAGAATTAAATTATATGTTTACAATTTCAGGAATTAAATAGGGAATTTAAATGTCGTCGATATGTAGAAATTCGTTCTGATAGAATTAAACTGTGATATTTCGAATAACGATGCCAGATGGTACTTAATGCTTTTAATTACAAGAATCCAGGGAATGCTTACGAGAAAGGTACGCATTGAGAGCAACTACATGAATTTGCGAGACATTTACGAGTCACTACACGAACCGAATCGTAATTTTGTGGTCCGTGATAGGCGCAAGAGAGCCGGTAGGAAACGCCCTCTTTGAAGCAGCCCAGCCTTCTTCCTCAATTTCATAGTTCTCGTAAATGAGGACCTACACCGCTGCTATCCAGCAGGAAGTAATGTAGGCTTCTTCTATACGGCGACGATATAGAATGACGCATCCTGTCTCTTCTTTCACTTTTTCGTTCTCAATGCCATCCATGATTCAATTAAACAGCATCAAACGCTGCGGAACCGCTAAGAAGATTCTGATCTGCACACCTGCACGCGGCCCTAGAGAATCTCGAAGAAAGGGCGTTCTTGAGTAAACCAGTTACGGAGTCTGAAAAACGTGTTCGGAATTGTACAATTTAAAATGTGCTGCTCGGAAAAACATGGTTCATCTAACAAGCGACGGAAAATCGATTTTTCAGGTTTCGAAGTAGACGTGGAATTTTATGCATTTGCGACAATAATGAGTAGGTATATAATTTAAAAAATTTTACAGATTGTAGGAATTTGAAATATCAGGGTATATGATTCGGCTTATTAAAATGATTGAAGGAAGATAATTCTATCTAGCTCCTGTTCCTCGTAATAAATTCGAACAATTTTTGGACCGTACGACTTGGAGTTTTTAAAAATTAATTTTAAATATAAATCGTAGTTTTTTAATTTTCTATATAGGCGTACATGAAAAAGTTGGAAAAAACAATTTTTAGTATTTTCTGTTCGCGTCTTGCATTAAACTAATTGTTCCAAATTCTGAAAAAACCTTACTAAGTCATGTACAAGTGTCTCTGACTAAACTCCAAACTTTCAGTCCTATACAGAACACAAAAAAAGATTTAGAAAAGATGAAAATCACCCCTGCGTCTCAAGATGAAGATCAATTTTCAAAGTGTCATTCACCGGAAGATCATAGAGCATAGTCTGCCATCCAATAATGCCTCGCGACAGTCCCTCCTAAAAGTGTTCTCCATCCTCGAATAAACTGACTATTATCAAAACCTTCAAGTGCACCGCACACAACTCTCGAACCTCGGCGTATCCCACACAAACTAAAGAGAGCAAAACAAGAATCAGAAATTTCAATGGCAGGAAATTCCTCCATCGACCACCGGTGTGCGATACCTCCCACGTCGAGAAACTATGTTGTAGAGTCATCTAGCAAAGGTTACATCCGCGATGCGGCGATTTTTCCGTATCCTAGGTACTAAAAGTTGAAGAACCAGCGGTCTAAGGTGTTTGACGATGAACGGCCCCCGAGTGCTTTGCCGAGGAGTTTTAAGCGCCGATATTGGTTCTAATATCGAGGATAGAGTCGTTTCTGTCTGAAAAGACGAGGAACTGCTGCGTAATATAGTCGGCATTTACGGTGTGCCGTGAATGCGTATTGCGTGTCCGAACGACAGCGAACTGCCCGCGGTGACCGCACGCAGTCGTAAACATTCGAAAACAATTTAGTCGCGGCTGATAGTCGTTCTTGAGGCACTCTAATAGCGCGTGAAGGTGGTACGTGTTCGGACACACATGCGTCCAGCAACGCCATGGGGTGTTCGCGGACGGGCGCATGATGAGCAAGGTTATTACGGACCCGTAGCATTGTACGATGATTCGCGCCTCCCATAGCCACCGACTTTGTCGCGAAGTTAGCTTTTATTCCGGCCTATAAACGGATTTTCGTAACTGTGCGCACCAACGCGATGGAGACGTAAACACTACACGGAGTTCGGAAATTATTGACTATAATCGGGGTGATAGCGTTTTAGAGAGCTTTTCGAATAGAAGTGCTTGGGAAAGACCATGGCTGGTTTGTCAATTATAGACAGTAGACTGAGGATATATAAGCAAAATAAAAATTTTCTGCATTACTTAATAGATATAGAAGGTATAGACACATTTATTTCCTTTTTAAATAATTTTAATGCATTGGAAATAATACACTAAAGTCTTGATCTAAGAAAAATCATCGGGTCCGTGCTGTTTCTTAGATCGTATAGTTCAATCAAATACCAGAATAACTTTGTTAAAATTGGAACAAATTTGGAACAATTTGAGTTTTCTTGTAGAAATTATCTAAATGAAAAATCACAACAATTTTGGAAACATTACATTTCGTTCAAAATGATTTGGGTCTGTTTTTTTAAGCTACACAAATGCTTTTTACCACCTTTTTGGGGCCTGTAATGAAAATTTAAAAAGTTCGCCTTTTGGATTGCCGGTCAACTATGCGCATGCTGAAAACTTCATTGGAATTGGTCAGCGTTGAACCACAAACTTTTAAAAACTAAAAAAAATCGCAATGTTTTCGGTTATGTGGCAATAGCGACAGGCTTTCATCAAATTTTCAGCATGTATACACCAAACGCAATCAATAAAATTTTCAATACAAGCCCAGATAAAAAAATAGGTGTAAAAGACGACCTCTGTTATTGTTTCGCAATTTCGACCAATTGCAATTTTTTTCTATACTCTTTTCCTACAGTAAAATTAAGCTATCTCGCAGAGCTTATGAAGTTTTTAGGTACAGTAAAAAATATTCATAAAGATAAAATTATATTTCCCTTTGATTTATACGTTCAGAATACATTCCAATTTAAAGCCATCGTAATGAATTATACGTGAGATTACAGAGCAAGTAATTAATTTGTTAATCAACTGATTCTTCAATCGCAATCGTTTCAAATCGCTCAAATTAAGAAACGCTATCATGCAAAGTCGTCGACATAAGTATGATGTAGTTACTGCTACTGCAAATGCTGATACATTTAATAAGTACAAGAATATGTAATTAGGAGAAGTTAAGAGGCCGATAAACTGTTAAAAGAATCAATTGAATAATTATGATTAGATTACCGGCAATCGCCGGTTAATTAGCTGCGCATAAATTTATTCGATAAGGAAAACCTAGCTAATTAAAAGGCAGCTCATCCATCGTTTATATCTCATTTTCTAATAGGTTCAAACCAAAATAGAAGAACGTCATTACCGTTAATTCTTATGTTATCTTGACATAACGTTTAATTTTATTGGAACAACCAGGCGTCTAAATGATCTATGAAATCATTAAGTGCAGTTTCATTACTGAGAACTTCATTAGCGAGTAACCAACACGATCGTTCCTATAAATCTACGTGTCAATAAAAATTTATAACGCAACACACATGGAGTTCTGCACAGCCCACAAAAAAGAAAACAATTGATTCTGGATGCGTTTCGAGATTCCAGAGACAGGAAAGAGGAGGAAATTATACAGTAACAAAATGACAAACGTTCTGTCAAACGGGGTTCTCGAGGCAGGACGGAACTTTCCATGAAATTACGGAAAGATTGATTCGTCGAAGGCAGGGGGACCCCATGATCGTTTAAAGCAGAACACCGTGTACATGGGGGCCCGGAGTCGGCCGTCGTCCCTGTTGAATTTCACATGTCAAGGGAGAAAAAACTATCTATCCATAAGTGATCATCCCCCGGCAGAAACGCAACGATGTTACTATCAATATCGTCCCACTGACGTATGCGGCATTGTACACGCCGCATGCATCATGGGGGCGTAATGAATGCGGTCCTTTAAAGGGGTCGCGAAGCCATTCCCGCGGAGATGGATTAGAATATTACGTGATTGGACGACGCGTTTAATCAAACGTTTCGTTCCGTCGCCGGTTACTCTGTTTCTCTCTGAAATTTCATCCGTTCGGCCCGTTGCATCGTTGCATCGTTGCATCGCCCTGTAGGGAGTTCTTCCCTAAAGGCGAATTTAAATTGTCACATGGAATCTTAATGACGCCTTAAAAATTGGCGTACGATTTTTTTCAGCCGTTTTATCGAGTTTTGAATGAGAGGTGTGTAAAAAAATTGTGTGTCAATTTTTAATGCGCGAAATAAACTGTTACATTTTTTCATTTATTTAAAAAAAAATCTGAAGTGTCCGGTACCAGGGGAACTCCCCCTATGCGCCAGAACCGCACGTGCATGCAACAGTGCAACAGACGGGCCCCGGCGATTCTTTCATAAGTGTCCGAAGTGTTTATACAACCTCTGTCATCGTATAAGGCAATTCAAGCGCTGCCGGAGTGTTCAGGAATAGAGACACGATGAGCAAAGTCATTACAGGATTCCGCGCGCAGTGCCGTATAAGTGCACGCGGCATAATGTCACGGTACCTGTGCAACTCTGCATTCTGGAGTGTCCGGTGGAGTCCGTGCCATGCATTCGCCGAGAAGTTTCCCTTGCGGAAACATACCGAATGTAACAATGGCCGCGACGTTGCGTGGAAAAGTTATTAAGTCGCGAATAATCTGCCGCAATCGGCAATGTTATTCGCGAGATCGTTGAATTGTTGATCGAGCTTGCGATTGTCTAAAACGGAGAAGAGAACGGGCCCAGTGTCATCTGTGGTCCATTAACGTTATATGCGGTACAGGAGTCTTCTGTATTTTTGCAAGCTTTTTGATAATATATTCTACGATATAGTTCTATGAACATCAATATTATATAGTTCTATAAAAATTCATCAGTTAAGTCTTCCTTGTCCTACTAAGATTTTCTCTGTATCGATTTTTTATGACACATACCACGATAGTTGCAATTATACATAGTGGGGGTAGCCGATTCTACGTCACCGACTACCCCCACCTAGCCGGCCTGTCGCGACTGGTTCGGACAGGCTCCCTGATGGCGTTAGCGGGGATAGCAGATTCTACGTCATCGACTATCGGAGGTCCGTGTTTACACGCGCTGTCCTTTTCTACGTTCGGCGCGGTTGGTGAGGTCACCAAAAAATAGTAGAACGAACCTTTGCTGTATATTTCATGATAATTAGAAGTTTATTGTTGATTTAGCTCCGTTTAAATATATGAATTTTATATCTACGTTTAAAGGTAAATTTGTATAAAAATCAAAAAATTTGTTTTGTCATTGATGATGAATCTTTCATGTTTTAGCAAAACTTTCCCTGTAGTGATTTTTACTAATATACTCCTCAATAATTACGGTTATGGTATTGATTTAGCGCCGCTTAAATGTTTGAATTTTATATTTACATATGAAAATTAATTTATAGAAAAATCCAGTGTTAAAAGAGAATATCGAGAATAATATTATTAGCTAATTCGAAAGACAATAGCCATTGTAACAATAAGAACGGGAAATTCTAGTTCCGTGAATGTTAAACGTTTCGGTTCGGAAACGCGACGGGAGTTTCAGCAAAATATATTTCGCGAGAACATTTTGCACGTTCGGAGGCGTGTCACCGAAACTACGTTGACTCGGTGACTTCCACAACAGACCATAATTAATTGCATTCAAGTGTCCGGGCGTTAAGCACTTTGTGTCACCTAGCAATCGTCGAAGTTGTTCCTGCTGCGCTTTTCCCCCTTCAGTTTCAGTCGTCATGAAAACTGAAAGCGCCGCGACGACAGTTTGTATCGGAGTGCTTGTAAAAACATCGTTGTTCATTAATTTCGCAATTTTCATCAGACCATCACTGTCATCAATGTTTTGTCCGGCGGCGTGTTTCGCACGACTCACCGCGCGATGACGGGTACCATAGCCAAACTACCGGTGGCCTTCCACTATTTTACCACCGTAACGCAAATCGACTTTAATGGCTGTTCCTAATGATCGTCGATGGGGGACGGTCGTCAGTAATCTTTTTTGTCACGGTGAGAGCGAAATTTTCACTTACCTGTAGGCAAACGAGGTTCTGGTAATCTTGAAAACATTCAGAAAACACGACGATAATGCTGCAGACGCGCACCAGTCGTTTTTCGCGCCACGCTGTTGAACGTACAGTCCCCCGCAAAAATATGTATGTATACGCAAAAGTCTACACACTATGTAATATTCGATGGAATATTATGCGAAGAGCGTTATATTCTCGTTATTTTTATGAAGTAATTTAAAATGGTTATTTTTAGAGGTTTATAAAGACACTTTATAAAATCTTTGTATATTCAGGGTTCTATTACAGAAGTAGTGAAAACACTTTATAAAATCCAGCTAAAGGGAACATTCGTTATTCAGTTAATTAAACGGCGGTGAAATTTGCTTCGCTATTTCTAGAGAAGGTTCGTGCCACGATAAATTAGCATGCTGAGTGATTTACTAAAATTGATTTCGAAGAAATCGTTTGATAAAACATCGACTCCTTTTATCGGAAGCCGAGCTAGCACCAACGCAGACGGGTTTCATTGTTTCTACCTGCCTCTTCCTCCTTCTATCCTGTCGAGAATTTTCGCGTTGCCATCGTGGTCCATTGCTTTTCCGGATGGTGCGCGGGATCCGTGAGTTACATGTAGCCTGCGACCATAAATTTTCACGAGCGAACGAGGGAAGCCGGAGCCAAGTAACGAACGATCGAGAGCACTTAGTGAAATAAATAACGCGGAGCGACCTCTTTGTCGCCAATTGTCGAACTTCCCGATGGAAAGTAAATGTTAGGAGCGACCGCGTTGATCCAGACGACGCGCTAAAGTGCACCCTTTCCGCGAAATTTGAAACCGATTCCTAATAACAGATGCAATTCCTCTTCTTGAACAGAACACGTTACTGCGTCGTCAACCTAAATTAATGAGGGCTTACTTGAATAGGCGACATTTATTTCGAGAAAAAATTTGCGAAATATTCATACTTAGACTTATGCATTTATGGCAAAAATGAGCAGGCGAAACCTAGAATGTAGTAGGTGTTTGTCTATACGTATAATGCCACACAATCAAATTTTGCAAAAACTTTAACACCTTATATCTCAATAACTATTTGTTTGCGACATATGGCTCCTTTCGGACTTTTTCTCTTCTCGATGAGTAAAAAAAACTTTAACAACAACTTTCTTCGTTATAAACAATTTTACGGCAAGTTTCCCTTGCAAATCTCCACCGATCAAGCGGTGTAGATTCACCCCTAGGACGGATGACCATTACTTTTTATACACCTTGTACATTATTTACAACCTCAAAAAATTATCAACAGGGGAATCAATTTTTATGTAACCACACATTTTTGTAATTGATCAGACAATTTTTATTTTGCATTATTTTGCATCCGCAGTCTAACAATGATTACCCAATTGAATTTGTGATTTCTAAAACGAACTGCATTCGTCTAAAACGAACATCATACACGTCTAAACAGAACGTATCAAAAATATTAAACAGTTGACCACAAGAAAACAATTTTCCAGACCACGGTACATCATACGCAGATCCCCGGGATCGATATAAATCGCGACTACCAGAAAGCCTCAAAGTCCTCCTCTGTAATAATTCCTCGCGCGGTAAGGTCCAGGTTCGAAAACTGTAATGTCTGGTAATCATATGCGAACGATAAATATCTGGATAAGTTCGCACGGCTAGGCAACCCTGATTCACAAACCGATGGCCGAGCACACATATCCGGATATAAACGCGGGTAGCAGAGCAACGGCAGCGAGAGAATTCTATTAAGCGGACCGAAAATTGGTTCGCCTCGGGAGCGGAAAGTATTACAGGATGCCATTGCAGTTTTCGCTATCCGGTCAGCGATACGATACCACGGGAGACCATGATCATAAAGCACCAGTCGAAATGGCTGCGGTCACGCATATCAAATTTAATGGACATTTTTCACCGAGTCTCTTTTGCTTCTACTCACGCTCTCACTCTCTCTCTCTCTCTCTCTCTCTGTCTCTCTCACTCGGCTTCTATCTCGGGCCGCGATGCGATATCTCAGCGATCTTAACGAGAACGACCGGTAAGCTGAGCCCTGACCCCGGGCACACGCACGACACACGCGATTAGATCGAGCACGCGTTCTTCTGTGACCCGCGCAGACCCATTATCAGCTCAGCAACGGCGCTCGGGCTCGTTCTAATGCGCGAATCGCACGCGCCCATTCGTAAAGCTCGAGTAATGGGCCACAAGTGGCTTTTTAACGGCATCGCGGCCGCGGTATTTCACGCGGGCACCATCCACATTAGGCGCCCCGGTGATCTCCTCAGGCGCCAGGGACCAATTCCGCGAATTATTCGAACGCTTCTCCGCGGTGTGTATTATTGATGGCCCAGGCGATTCCTTCGCCTGGATCCACGATTTATCGCCTGCTGCACCGTCGCTTTTTAACCCTCGCACTACCCAGAAGAGGATAGTTCCTGCCCATTGTTGCGTTTCGCTAACAAGTACTTCAATCGTACCGCTTGACCGGAGTCATGTTGACAGTGGTACACTTCGTCGGTGGAAGAAGAGTGACCTGCCCATTAAATGAACATAATTCGTATTAAATGAAAAAATAACATTCACGTTGATGATGAAATAATATTTACATTTGGAAAATGTAAGATCTCTCCGTCAAGTTGAGGGAAACTACAGGGTTGGGCCGGAATCGTAGTACGACCCGGCAGGGGGTGGATTCTCCGTGTAAAAATAAATCGTAAAAAAGGAATAAAATTTTTTCTTTTGACGCCTCGATCTCGAGAAAATCGAGTTTAAAGATCCGTCGGTTTCGCACGCTATAGTATATACAGTAAGTAGAATTGGTTCGTCATGATCAGACGCGTCAGACGATTTCTATCTAATAGCACGCGTGTTCGCTGTATTTTCAAATTCGATGATTTTAATTTTTTTTACAATTTTTCTATGAACCTATTGACTAGAAAAGTTCAAAGTGTTTCGTCTCTAAGTGAAATTTGATCACACGTGCATTTGTGTCCCATGTTTTATCTTATCTTGTATGTTATGCTTACATGTTACTCTGAATTTTCATAGCACCCTGAGGCTATATGTTGTCGATTTCTTTAAAAACCTAGTGGTATTCCATTTCTCAAAGACGAAACTAACAGTACCTAGGAAAATGTGCACGGTGTCCAATTGCACTAAACATATCGAAATATGAATTTGCTTATGCACGTGCAATCTGTTTATCAGTTGATTGGTGTTTGAGATAATATTTGCACGAACCCTACGATCATGGTAATTGGAGACATTTTATTCGATTAATTATGAAACAAAATGCTTAATCATCAAATTCATATTCACCAAGAACCCCACTTTAATTAGGTATTTTAATGTATATTGTTAAAAGATGAATAATATTTAATAGAGTAAATTCCATTATTGCATATTTTATGCTGCAATCAATAGTTGCATACAATGCATTTAACATTATTCTACCGCTATTAATATTCTAACGAGTTCGACAGAAACGTTGTTAAATAAGCATAGGAAGACCAGATTATAAATGAAATTCGCTATACATAGAGGGACTCTTCACTGTTGGACGAAATGGGGATATTAGAATAATTGAATATACAGTTAAACGCGGTGGTCGAATGATCGAATGCCCCATCAAACGGTGGGAAGCTAATCCATGTTTTACTGCATTTTTCAAAAATATAATACGCTAACACGCGACAGACCACAGAACAACCGGTACCGTTTACCGCTCCGCATCAACTGTGGTGAATGAAATTGCCTGGATCGTGTATCCTTCGGATGAATTTCGAATCAGAGCCCGCGAAAAACTGAGCAACTCGAATTATATTGAATACGCTTCAAATTGCACGCGAACTGAAAAAGAAATATTCAAGTCTACTATAATATTACACACGGTCATACAAGCATGATTGAACAGCACACACATATGAATTTTGTAACGAAACCGTGTCTAACGGCTGAATCCTATAAATGATTCGAGGCAATCGGTCGCTATGGAAACATCGGCAGTCCTCTTGAAAATTCCGTCATTGTGTGTGCACGCAGCCAGAGTCGCGGATGCAGGCGTGCATAGCCTCGCGTTCGATAATTATGACCGTTCGTTAAAGTTACGCGGTTCGTATGCATCTATCGTTGCACGCGTTTCCATTTCAACGTACCGGCTGCGCGCAGACGGGAAACAAAATGTGACTTAAGGCAGCGGTCACAGATTTTGAAAAAAAAACAGATATTTTCAAGGTAGAGACCCTTAAAAATGAGCACAGGCAGACAGACGTGATTTTTAATATAGAAATACAGGAGCTGAAAAATCAATAATTCTTCCGTTACGTTAAATAAACTGTTAAGGCGGAAGGGTACTCACGTGACTTTCTCTACAATTCCCCTAGAATACCCTAGAAATCTGGCCGAAACATGGTTTTGCTCCAGGTAATTATTCTTCCTTATATGAACATATTTTTCGCTGTACAAGGGCACATTTTTGGCCAAAAAATTTAGGCCAAAATTGATGCCTACTTTGGTATAACACTTATGTATATTACAAAATATCTGCATAATCTCATCAAATCACGAGTCGAGCCAACAATATTGAACCTTCCAGTTTCGAATGAGCCCTTGCCCAGCGAAAAATATGCTCATATAACGAAGAATAGTTACCTGGCGCAAAACCATGTTTCGGCCAGATTTCTAGGTTATTCTAGGGGAATTCTAGTGCGGGTTCTACCCCCTTAATTATGCTAAATTATGTTAAATTTTTACAGAATTTTTGCAGCCTTCATAATTCCTGATTCGTACAATCAATATTTTATAAACAGACTTTCAAACGCGTATTTAAAAAAATAAAAAATTTTCAATCTTCATCAGATTCACACGACCCGTCATACGACCGTGTTCTGATGAATTTGTGCGACTTCTAAAGAACGAAACCCGTATGCAGTGTGATCATTCCCAGAGGAATGAATTTAATTGCTTGTTCTAACGCAAGTTAGAACGTTAGCTGGTCCGAAAATGCATCTAGAATAACCGCAGCCTTAGGCGGCCACAAAATGCCGTCATTGTGGAGGAACAACGACCGCGCGATTCACCCTCCACGGCGACTTTTTCGCGGCTGTAATTTAAACAACTTGCAAGCCTGACCCCGGGATTCATTCATCTTCCACTACCGAGATTTGCGGCTCGCGGATGCATCGCCCGCGATAACTTTCCGTCGCTAAAATATCTGTTCAATTCTAGCCGCGGTGAACACCGAAATTAAACGGTTTGAAAAGTGGTAAGGATATGGCGCACGCATAAATGATTGGCGCAATTGTAACGGGCGCGACCTGGATGTATGAAATATACCGGGTGTGCCGCCGGAAACCGAATACCAAATATCTACCCCCAAATGAATCGTGAAAAAAAATGCTCGAGACAAAAATTACATTGTTACATTGAGAACATACAGGGTGTCCCACGTAACAGTTTTCACTATTTTTTAAGTACTTGCTATAATCTGACAAAAGATATTTTCAACAAAAATTGATCAGTTTTCTTATAGTATTGTCAAGGTCACCTTCATTTTTTTAAATGGCACTTTGTATTTTTGATTTAACAGTATTACAGCCCGTGTCAAGACGAATTCAACGATCTAGTATATCATGATCTTCGGATGACCTTGAAGTGCCATTTAAAAAGATGAAGGTGGCCTTGACAATAATAAAAAATAAATTTTCGAACATTTTTTTTATTGGAATGTATAGCCAATCGAAAACTGATCAGCTTTTGTTTAATACTTAAAAACATACTTAAAAAATCATGAAAATTGTTACGTGGGACACCTTGTATATGTTTACATAGTCGAACGATATCGTTTGATGGGCGTCAATAATTTATTTTTAATGACGTTGCATTTTTTTATTTCTTTGGCAAAGCTTGACTGATATCAAGACAAATAAGAAATCTGTAAATAAATGTGTTTACATGATCAAATTACTTTCAAAGTTATTTAGAGGTCGTTAATAATTTCTTTTCGATGATGTTATATTTTTTTTTATTTTGAAAGAACTCGGCTGATATCTAAACAAAAATACTAATTTTCAGAAATTTATTTTTTTTCTGCATTGTACTATCAGCTTTTATATACGATAAACAAATAGTAAGTTTTGGATTTACAGATTTTCTTTTGTTCAATTCGAATAGAATATTTGAGTGCTCTGTTTCTCGTAACTCACCCAGTACACCTTTGACGTCACGGATGTTACGTTGTAATTACGGAATGGAAATTACGAAGGATATTTCAAAGTCGTTCAGATCGAACGTTATCAGATTGAAACAATGTACGAGGCGTTTATAGGTATCGATTCATTTGCAGCTTCCTTCATTGTCAAATTAGCGTGATGCTGAGCGACAGAATTAGGTTGATTTGTTTCATCGTAGAGAAGTTCGATCATTCTGGTTAATAAAAGCATCTTCGAGATGATTTATAAATTGATGATATTGTAATTAGTTTTTGAGATGAACATCGAATTCAATATTCTATTTAATTTACTCTATGCATTGCAATACGTTCCTTCATTTCTGTCACTTTACACATGAATATTATTTATATTTGTAGATTTTAGCAATTAAAATTATTTACCAACTACCGGCTAACAGTTGCTATAAACGATAACTAATTCAATCATAACAATAATGTCGCGAACACCACAATTTACGCCGCCAATAATAATTCATAAGTAAAATATGTACAATCAATTCTGAACCGAATGATTATCATTTGCTGTTCAATACGTAATTTCCCCAATAAATTTCATTACGAATCTCTGCTGCGGCTTCTAAAACAAATAATAATCTCGCATGTTCTACAATCACTTTACCATATTACACCGACAAATATTCATTCGGTATCAACATAATGCGCAGATAATTCCAAGCAAAATGACATAAATTATTCTTTTAATAATATCAATGAGTCCGGGATAATGTGATAATTAGACTGCGGATTTTATTATATGAGTGAAAAACAAAACCATATATATTAAACAAAGAGAATGTTGATATCTCGTAAAATCATCTCAGAAAATGTTTATTTTGGAATCCAGTAATAATATTTAAAATATCTTTAATATCTTCACAATTTCGTTCTACCTATTTATTCTCTGTCGTAAATGCATAATATCTAACAACCTGAAGATGTTTATGAGGCTGTAACTCGCAAAAAATAAAAATAAATGACGAACAAAGGAAATAATCACAATAAATTCTTGGTATTGTAATAAATGTATAGCACGACCAAGATTAATGATTTTTCTCGAGCTCACCGGTGCCAGGAGCGAAGACAAAGATTTATGAAATGACCTAATTGAATAGTCAGCGGTTTATTACTCGCGGTGGATTCGCGGCGCGGTTAATGCGTGTTGATGTTGAAAAATCCCCGAATCACGGGGCATTATTCGCGGCGATTTTCCGGGGCGAGTTTCGCGACGCATCTTGGTATTAATGTGCGTTAATTAATCCGCAGTTGCAAGCCGCAAGTAATGGGCCGCGGTATTTCACGGGACTCCAACGCAGACGCCTCGCAGTGTCGGGGGTGACCTCGTATGAAGCATGGACCAATTTGTAACGCGTGGCGCACGAGGCAAGAGGAAGAAAAAACGAGCGCCAACTGCAATGAATGGAGGAAAATCTGAAAAGCGGAAGCCTGCGGTCCAATCGTGGTCGTACGCACAAACTTTTCCACGAAATTCGCCGAGCCAAGCCAACCCGGGCCCCGGGTCTTGCCAACCGTTACTCGTCCCCACGTGCCTGTTCCTTTTTCGCCCGCCATTTAAAAGTAAACTATCGAAAAAAAAACGACTCGCGCTATCTCTTGACAAAGAAAACATTTGAACACCGCGCCGCCGAACCGTATTTCGCGAACACATTTCCGCGCGAAAATTATTAAGCGCCCTTGCCTGGTGTGCTACTTGAAAAGCGTGATATTTGAAAAATTCTTCCGGGAATATTAGTACGCGTTTTAACTAAATGAGAATTTTATTTAAAAGTATATACATATATTGACCCGTCTCTGTAATAATTTTCTCGCTGCAAACTTTTGAAATATTCACGAGTGACAGCGTCTTTTCCGAACATCATATTTTGCGTTCTACGACCGATGTCGAAAAAATATGTGACTTTAGGCAAATTTCTTGCGAAAATTTTGGTACGTATTTTCTTTAAATAAGTAACTTATTTAAAAGAAGAATCTGAATGGATTTCTTAATGCGTAGTTGTATTCAAAATCTGAACAAATTGATTACCGAAGATTTTTTTAAGGTATATCGAAATAACAAGTATCGAGAGCGTATAGAATTTTTAACTATACGGCTCGAGACGGTCGGATAAATAACAAGAATGATTTTTAGCGAAGAAAAGCCTGGCTCGTTAAATCGGACGTTCTCGATCGGCCCTTCTGAATAATCGTAAATCCCATTATCGATCCGCATACTCGTTAACTAGTCAGGACACAAATGACTTGTAAAGCTACTCCCCTTTCTTAAGCATCACGGAAAATTCCACGGGAGGGAAGCGAAGGGAAAAAAAACAACATTAATAAGGACAAAAGGGGGAGGTTCCCTGAACAACGACGAAGTTTCCAGCATAGCGCGTAACGAGTGCTTCGCGTTTTTAAGATACTTATTTCAGAAGGGAAAAGGAAGAGGTACAAAAAAGAGAAGTCGAGTGAAAGCGTCGAGAGTCTGCTCTTATCTTGAAATGAATTGCTTGCAAATACTTATACCAAAGTTCAAGCACGGTGTGTCTGCAGCAAATCAATAACAGTAAAACCTATTTATTGAGCGATTGCTGTAATAAGTCGTAATAAGCATCCTTTGGCCTTATAATTCAGAGTTTGTCAATAAATTACCCATAAATTGAACGTTATGGCAAGCGTTAACCACGTAATAGCGTTTCTTATTACTTGTACTTGAACGATGCATAATGCATGCTCAGGGTCCTAAATGTCACCCGAAATAAAATATTGAAATTAAACCGTCCCGTGTTCCACTTTTCAATTGTTTCGATCCAAGCACCCGAAGTAAAAATTGAAACTAAATACGCACAGATTCCGGGCAAGAGGATTTCAGCAAGAGGCGTTTCGCAGGTTCAACTTTACAGCCGTCGCCCGATTTATTCTCCGGCAGGAGGAATCAGGCGCGTCCCGGATTTTATTGCATTTTCCATCGCGGCCTGCATAAACAAAATATTTTCTGGGTGCACGGGCGTCGTCGTTCTTTCTCTCTGTCTCGAGGAAGTAGAAGAAGAAGACAATCTAACGTTTTTACGCGTCGCGTCCGCCGTGCGACGTGTCCGTTCGCATACGAATGCCGATGTAGTTCGCTATTTTCGCGTGGATCAATCGGCGAACGTAGGATAGCGGAGGGGGAGGGGGATGGGGGGGGCGGAAGGTACACGACGAGATCGTTTCGGAGTCGTGACCTTTATTCACGGTGTGGCCCCCTTTGCGAAAATCCCTCGCGCCCTCGAAGGATTTCGCTTGTACGTAAAGAGAGGCGAGTGATAGAAGGAGAGAGGAAAATCCAGAAGAGGAAGAAGAAGAGGACGAGTAAGAGGAAGAAGAGCAAGGGAAAGAGGATTCCCAATATTATTTCCGAGCAGGCAGGGTTTATAGGTTCGCGTTGATGGGACACGTTGACGGTGCCACATCTACTCACGGGCTCCGTCGCTCGTATAAGACCTTCCTTCCCTTATTCCCCTAAACCTGCGTCTACTAGAACCACCTCCACCTCTCGGCCCCGACATCTGTCACAGTTTCGAACGAGCATGGAAATCGCTCACGGCTAGCGGGAGACCAGAAAGAGTGTGTTCCCCCGGTTAGACGACACTGTTTCACCGCGAACCTACAGCCTGTATTACGGTTACGCGGCCAACCAGCTACTGTACAGAGATCGTAAGTTGCACAGAGGATCTACGGGGTGATTCGCGCGGTAGTGTGCTCAAAGGCGGTGTCAGCGTTGACGCAATAAGTCTCTTCGAGGGATACACGACAACGACGTCACGTTCCGAGAATTGTCCCGCCAACGTAATCTTCGTCCGCAAGAAGATTACGCGAATTTCGATACCAGGGACAACGGGGGTCTGAGACCTCGCTTTTAGCGCTAGCGTAGTAGCAGGGTTACCAGATCAGGGGAGTTGCGGAATACTGTTATTATTGGGAGATGGAAAGAAGTCTCCTGAGACGGCACAGTGGCAAGGGGTGGGGGTCTATCGCTCGGCACGCCTGTCCCCACCATCGATGCTTCCGTAGTCCCAATGTTTACGTTTTGACGGCACACGCTACGTAGTATGTGACTCGGAGCCGTGCCCTTCGCGCATTCCTTCCAAGAGACTTCGCTTTTCACTTCCCAATCATACCCTCTCTCTGTCATTACCGGATTAGTCACATTGTGACACATGCACGACAGAGACGAAACGCGTCACGCAGGGACTCATACCGGTATCCTTCGGTTGTACCTTTATACCTTTATAGAAACCGAAATACCGAAATAAAATTGCAACGTCGCATTCGTCTTCACTTGCGATCATACACGTACATATTATTTTAGTTTCGGTATCAGAAAATGTTAGTATCGTGTAAATACATATTTCGGTTTTAAATCTTCATTTAAAAAGATTCTAAATCTTTTTTTGTAATGAAATAAGGAAATCGAAAAAATTGCCGGTAAATATAAATAAATATACCGGTCTTTTAGTATAGCAGTATTTCGGTTTCTATAAAGGTTATGAAGGTACAGTGACTCCCAAAAATATTCGGACACTAGGTATAACTAACTTTACAATTTGATAATTCGTTTGTTGATAAAGCAATCGCCCTGGGAATTGTTTCTAGTAATAAAAAATTTATTAATGTTGATAAACATACATAGTTTACTTAAAAAATGTACTTCGTTGATAAGTGGTTTTTTCCTAGCTTCTCTTCCATTGTAAACAGCTTGCCTGAGCGTTCTCCGAACTGTTTCGGCCGACACATTTTTGGAGCTTTCTTCTAATAGCTCACTAACTAGTTTTGAAGCACTTAAGCGTGGATTTTTGTTCACTTTCCGCATAATTTTGTTTAATAATAATTTTAAGTTTTACCAGGACAACGACCCCAAGCACAAGTCACGTATGTGCAAGTATTTTTATTACACCGCTGCCCCAAAATTGTTCATCCGCCACCCCAATCACCGGACCTTAATCCTATCGAGAATTTGTGGGATGAATTGGACAGAAAAATTCGAAAAACCACAATTACATCGATAGCCGAATAAAAACAAAGACTTGCAACTGAGTGGTCGAATAAAACTTTTAAATATATTTTAAAAATTACAAATTATATGCCAAACAGGTTAAGACAAGTTCTTAAACAAACTGGTTATGCCAAGAAGTATTAAACAAATTTTGTAATAAATGTTTTATTACTAGAAACAATTCCCAGGACGATTGCTTTATCAACAAACGAATTATCAAATTGTAAAATTAGTTATATCTAGTGTCCGAATATTTTTGGGAGTCACTGTACAACCGAAAACTACCGGTATAACTCTGTTGGCCTAATACCGGTATCAAGATTATACCCGTAGTAAGTCACAGGCGTAATACCGATATGAAAATTTTACCGTTATTAAGTCCCTGGCGTCACGGGCCGTGAAGCGACTTATTCTAAAAAAAGTTCCTAAACATTACTTGTTTTCACTGTCGTTACACGGGAAGCCACCCTTAATACTGTTTGTAGATGCTCGGCAACTTACGATCTCGGCACGGTACTTGCACCGGAAAACAGTGTGCTGCTCTTGGTCTACGAACATACCGAACGCAGCTTTGCTCTTCAGCCGCCCTCGGGTTTCCTCGAGATTCTCCCCTAACAAAGCGCCGAGACACATACCTGCAACAATTAAAAGAGCACCGAGCGTTAATTAACCTGACGGTGAATGAATAGTTTTGATCGCGCTGTAATTGCCGGGATTAAGGTTAGACCTAATTGGGGAGGGTACGCAAGTGGTGGGGGATGTTTCGAGTATTGTTGGTCGTGTAACTGTTTGTGTTGAAAAATTTAACCTTTGAGGACGAGTGCTGTCGTATTGCAGTCGTTCAAGCTGTATGCCAATTTCTGTTGGGTTCAAAGAATGTAATTATTTATGGAACAGAAGATCTGTTGTTGTTTTTCTTTTCAGCAGTGCTTTAGGCTTTAGTAAGACATTTTAAATGAACTAATTCGTTTTCTAAATTTTACTAATATATTCACCATAATATATAGCTCCCGTGCCAGGATTGAACAAAGACATTTTTGTTTTGGATATGGACTTCAAACATTTATGCATGTATGGAAGAAGAGGTCTGCTTTATGCTTTCCGGATTAATACGACAAAATTGATGTATCGCACAAGCGGGTATTCAATATTAATAAATAATACAAAGCAATAGCCGGCTGAATATCTCCGATGAATTATTAGTTAATTTTGATAGGCTATTGGCGAATCATATTCGTACAGAGTTGTAATGGAGAACGTGCATCGAGAATGCTTCGATATGCATACGATTCTCGTTTATATGACAAATCGCCCACTGAAAATTACACGAGGGGGAATATTTAGAAACGTTCGCATCATGGTTGATAACAAGCTCACGAAGTATCGAATTCACGTTCGTAGTATTCGCTATATCGTTTTAATCACCTCCAGAATTGTCGACCGTATTTATTTAAATATCCTCGAAAATGTTTGACATTGCTCTTTTTTTTGCGCGAGTATTTTAGCGAGGTAATGCGCAAGAAGGAGCGAGCTGTTAAACATTTAAAAGCAGGACGAATTAAGTATTAAGTGTTCCGAAGGAACAAGGGAAAGTAGGAATAATGGAGACAGAAAAAATGTGCATGATAAATAGCGGCGGAAGTTTTCTTATTCAAAAATAAGCTCACTGCGTGGAACGTCAGTTGTCCCTAGGAAGCATTGTTCGGAGAAATTTTCTTCTTCATTGAAAACCCTTTTAAATTGAATCACATTGTACTTCAATTTATATTTCTTTCTCATCGAATCAATAATATTCCCTCTACATATAAACGCAATGTAGATAAATGAGTGAAACATGGAGAAAATTTTATGAAGAGAGTTATTGTACCTTCAAGTAGCAAAATAAAAATTGTTTCCAATCGATCGCGCAGAGGCTTCTACCACGAAATATATTTTTCTCAGCAGTTTGCAATTTTTCGACATTTTATTCCCACAATTCGCTCAGCATTTTCCTTTCAACCACAATAAACTTCCAATCGAGGTTATCAACCCTCCGACAGCGGAGTCTGGGTCTATTTTGATCCAGAATACCAAAATCGTCATTTATACTTACCCAGTTTCTGGTGACTAAATTAAATAAACAGTAAACATGTAAGTGACCTAAAACTTTTGCACGGTAACGCAGCTGCGGCCTTTACAAACAAGTGCAACAAGATAATGCGAATGACGATTTTAAATATTGCTTCCAATGGCCATTTGGAAGTTCCAATTCATCCGAGCGCTGCCGCAGCACTCGTAAAAGAAGCATTACCATTTGCGAGCGCAACTGCCGCAATAATTACTTTGTTACATTTCGCTAGGTAATTGGCAAGGGAGAAAAACAAAAGGACCGTTCAAGTTTCGCGACGATCCAGTTGAAATTGGCCAACAGTGACCATAAACGTCGCGGTCCGAGCAACAATGGCTCTAACGACCAGCAGAATTCAACATTACATCGGACAGGGACCGCTAACGTACCGGCGGCGAAAGATCACCGCCTCGCGATAAACAGAACAATTTATTCATCGAATCGTTTCGCTTGTAAATTAACGAGCTCACTCATTAACGTGTTATCGATTACCCGGCCAGTCGGAGGAGAGGTTGATTCCTCGACGGACGGCGCACGGTGGGCCGTTTTTACAAAATAGGTGGAATTCACTCAAAAACTGTTCGTCTCAGAAATCGTTTGAAACTAGGTCTTTTCGTAAGCTAATACTTAATTGTAGCAAGAGAAAACATTTTTATGCATAAACATCCACTGTCTACCTTTAAGGGTAGTTTTAAAAATACAGTTTCTCATTCTAGCAAATAATTAATACCAGATTCTACGATCTCGAAAAGTCCCCCAAACTGTTCTATTTGCAATTAATAATGTGTAATTATAGACACGAATTTTGTCCAGCTTTTTGCGGCTCTGGCCCACCGTGCCTCGGCCAGTGTTTTACATGGATTCGTAAGCTAATACTTAATTATAGCAAGAGAAAATTTTTTTATGCATAAACATCCACTGTGTCTACCAATAAGGGTAGTTTTAAAAAGACAGTTTCTCATTCTAGCAAATAATTAATACCAGATTCTACGATCTCGAAAAGTCCCCCAAACCGTTCTATTTGCAATTAATAATGTGTAACTAATAGACACGAATTTTGTCCAGCTTTTTGCGGCTCTGGTCCACCGTGCCTCGGCCAGTGTTTTGCATGGATTCGGGTCGAACATGTTTGTTCGCGTTTTCCGCGAGTTTAGAGGCGAGCTGGAGAGAAAGACGAACCGCAATGAAAGAAGAGAAGAGAGATAGAGAGTCGAGGCCATGAAAAAGAACCGTTCCCAAAGGGCGAAGCTGCATCTAGATAGTCGTAAAGGTAGCGTTACGGTTGTAAGAATAAGCAGCTTCCATTCTTGAAATACCTCGTGGCTCTACGTCGGTATTTCTTGGCCACTTTGTTCCCAACGGCGATGATTCCGACACTGGAAACAGCCAAGACGCTTTGACGAAAAACGCGTTGACGATCTTGTAGCTACTGTCTGGTGGACCAGCGTCATACGTTCGCATATCGATATAATATATATCGGTACCCTTGAGTACATCTGTCACGGAATCGGTACAACTACCTCTCTCTCTCTCTCTCTCTCTCTCTCTCTCTCTCTCTCTCTCTCTCTCTCTCTCCTTGAAACCCGAGGAGCAAGGTAGCAACGCCTATTCTTCGGGTACTTTACTCTTTGGAACGTCGAAGATACTTCGCCGGCTTCGGGTACGTATCTTGTCGGCTGTTTGGACGCAGATCGTAAAACACAGTGGGCACGGTAAACACGTTCCAGTATACGATCGCTTTAACAAACACAGCATTAACCGACTGACTGCGTCTACCAGCGATTATTTCGTGAACCAGCCTCCTGCCTGCCTGCCTGCTTGCTCTTTTCTCCGGGAGAATGGGAGGACGAAACCGGGCTGGAGAAATCGTGCCGGTGCTGGTCCGGCTACTTGAACTCACTAGGTGGCCCGAAAGTACTGGACTAGTCCTCGACGAAAAGACCAGATAAATTCTTCAATATTTTCTATGTTGAGGGATCGTTCTCTTAACTCCGTGCCTCACGATTTAATTCCAAGGCATACCGTGGTGGGTATTCGTTTTTCTTAGATCGTGTAGTTACCATTTTCTTAGATCGAATACGTACTGTATCTATTTTTTATGCGAGCAAAATTTGAAGACGAATTTATTTTGACCAGGATGTGTTTCTTTGTGTAAATCGTACTTGAATCTTTAAACGCGTTTTTCTCAAAACTATATTTTTCATATTGGCGACCATGATATCTCAAAAACTACTGAACGGATTTCGCTCAAATTTTGATGGTATAGTCAGCACATCTATAGTTCTCGCCCGTACCAAAATATTTCTGATAATTGCTATAGTTTTTTTTTTAAGCAGAAAAAGACGAAAAAAATGACGAAACTTGGATCTTAACGTTTAAAACCGTGCCAAAAATTCAATTTTCGATATTTTTATATTATTTTGGTACCGGCGATAGCCGCGGGTCTACAAATTAAAATTCTGTTTGATTTTTTGATATCAGATAACCTCCGGAATCATGGTCGCCATCAACCTACTTTTTTTTACACATGAGTGTCTTCCGAACGGTGTAAAGTCGATGCAACTCGTTATTTTAGTTTGAAAAAATTTTGAGAGACTGCTAAAACGTCAATAAATGTGTGGTAAAAATTTGAAGATTGTATGTTTTAAGTGTCCTTAAAAAAAAATTCCTAAAGAAAGCAAGAAAAAGTAGCTCTCTCGTGGGATGACCTCCTTAATTCCAAGGCATACCGTAGTGGGTATTCGTTTTTCTTAGATCGTATAGTTCCCATTTTCTTAGATCGAATACGTACTGTACCTATTTTCTATGCGAGTAAAATTTGAAGAAGAATTTATTTTGACCAGGATGTGATTCCTTCGAATGGTATGAAGAAAGATGAATCTTGCTAACCATTGAACCATTTGAACGGCCACTGCGTCTTTCAAATTTTTTTGGAGCATTTCGGAGGATTAGTGGGACAGCGATAGTCGTCGAAGGCGCAAGTATAGCAACGATTACAGCACAGGGCTCCCAAGTGTGTCATGAGGTGAAAACGTTTGCCGGCGGGTTCACAATCCTCGCAATTATGGGTCTCGCGGAAGACGGCTGTAACGAAGTTTGTCTCGGCGCGTTTCGATCCTCGCGGAAGCCTGCGTACAGTCGGCGACGCAATTTATGTTGCCGAAGGATCCGGGCACGCTGAACTTCGGTTACATTTGCGGTTAAGCGGCGGGCTCTTAACGCGCATACCATCTTACAGCAACGAGGCAACTTTCCCCGGCTTCCAGGATTAACTCTTTAGGCAATTCCCGGTGTCACGAGTAATCGCGCGTTTTACAACTGTGACGCACTCGCGCTCGCGCATTCGCATTCGCGTTCGCGCTAGCACTTGCTGCGCGAATGATTTAATATTTCGGCATTCCCGTAACTTTCGCACCGACCAATAAATTTTCCGGCTCTCGTTGCTGCCGTGATTGTTGAAGTTAGGACCGGCGGCCCTCAGGTTTCGGCCTCGGCCAGCGTGAGAAGGTATAGTTGTAAAAACGTCTCGTAAAGCGACTATTTTTATACGAAGTCGTCGAAGATACGGTTTCGGACAAAAGAGAGGCAACTTCGTCCGAACGGCCAAGTAAAATCGGAAATCGTTTTTCGAAAGATTGGACAGATATCGTGCGGAAACGTATAACAATGAAATGTGCGATGCGCATACGGTTTTATTAGAAGCGTGCGCTGGAGGGTATGTATTTTCGAAGCGGGAGTGACTCTTCTGCTCGGAGTGAAACGTTCCTCGGCGACTGTGCACGGCTTTTCATTCTTAAGAATAAAAAATATACTAGCCTCAACCCTTTACCTTACAATTTAATCCAAAGGTTTCAAGGTAAATCGTAGGGTAATTTGCTTCATTTCGGCCGCAACCCAGTATATTCCTCGATACAAATTGCATAACACTAGAATGCGTTTTTATTTATACCTAGTTTGACTTATTTTCTTATTTAGAATCACCCCAAAGAAATAGATTTACTGAATAATTAATTACCTGGTACGTATGAATATTCTTTGATTAATTTTATTAACCATAGAATTTGACTAACTTTCAGATAGTAACTCTTCGAAATTTGTAATCCATTACAATTGGAAACCTTCATGGAAGCTATTAAAACAAGAGATGTTATTTCGTAATTACGATGGTGGATGATTCTGTGGATTTTATCTACAGAATTCACGAACTTCCAGAGAGAACAGCCGAACATTTGTAATTCTTCAAAATTGGAAATCTTTTATGGAAGCTACAAAGATAAAGAGATGTTATTCCGTAATTATGATAGTGGAGGGTTCTGTGGATTTTATCACAAGCAATTTTACAGTCATCCTTCCAGTTTCCAATACGTTCTCATTTCGGAACAACCGTGGCCGCACCAACGGCGCACAATATTGCCGTATGATATTCGCGAGGCACGGTGCATCTCGATATACTCCTACGACCACTTTTACAAATCCATTACACATTTTGTCGCTATCGATGCGAGAGCAAAATCGCCAATAACTTTCACGACCACCGTAAACGTAGAAAATAAAACCACGTGAATGATGGGGGAAACAAATACTGTACGTCGAAGCCAATTTCTCAAATGAAAAAATGCCCGGGGGAGGGGGCGGGAAAAATAGAAACCGAAAGAATCGAAGTGACATAGAGAAAATAGAAAGAACGCGCCGCGAGATATGCGTTTGTGTGCTCCACGATTTGCATGCGGTTCTCCGGGACTGCGATTTGTGCGTTTCCCATTTTTAACAATTTCTCGAACCGCGTGCCAGCTCGAAAACGAAAAATTCGTATTTCAATAAATTTTCTGCGCGAGAATCGAAATCGCCGGAATGAACTGTTCAGAATAGGTGGCAGGATTACTCGAATGCTATTGTTCGTACTAAAGAATTACCATCCAGATCGAAACTGGATCAAAACGGATTTGGGTCTTCGAGAGGGAAACAATTGTTAGCCCTTCGATTGTAATGGGTTCTAGCTGACAAATATTTCAACAAATTATGTGTCAAAATCATTGTAATCTCAATTCAGGATGTTCGAAGATAGTACAGCACATAATTTCAACTGTATTTAGTGGTTTAATTCTAGCTTGAGCAATTAGTGCTGCGAGAGTCGATGACGTAGAGCAGTGATCGGCATTTTTGACTGCCGCAGTCAAGAAGGATCCGCGGAGCTTCGCCCATCAACTATTCTTTAGTGCAGCGCACCTTCGCTGCGCATCTGTGCCTCGTGCCTTCCAGTGCCTTCGTTTTCCCCCTCATACGTCCCTCCATAGCCGACGAGGTTGGTGGGGGAAGCAGGCAACTCAGGGGCCCCTACCGTGCCCATCACTGACGTAGAGAATCGGCTACTACCCCCACTATCGCGCTCCGGCCGCACGTCCGGACAGGTCTCGCGCTGGCCGGCCTGGTGGGTCGAGAGTTGATGACGTAGGCCAGCGGGAGGCCTGTCCGGACAGGCGAATGGAGCGCGATGGTGGGGGTAGCCGATGCTACGTCATCGACTCTGGGAACATTAGTTGGCTAGACCTAGTTTAATTGACGGTATGCAGTAAGTTTTCGGCAGCGCGGTCTGTGTTCACACGCGCTGTTTTTTTCTAGGTTCGACGCGGTTGGCGAGGTCACAAAAAATAGTAGAACTGTACTAGCTAAGAAACAGCCAGAATTTTTCAGATTTTTAAAGAAAGTAAGTGTGAATGATGATAATGTAGGAAATATATGGGGCAGGGTGGCGAGCTGTCGCGACAGAAATCTATGGCGGTGGGCGTAAACCTAATTAAAAGTTGCGTGCCGTCACGCAGGGTCGTTCACCGCAAACAATAATCGCGCCACTAGAAATCAATCCCGTCGATGTTTTATTAGCCGAGCGACGAGCCACGTCAACCAGACATCGACGAGATTGTTCCCCGAACTTCCATTGCTGCTATCGGGGACACAAAAAAAAAAGGAAAAAAAAAATATGCGACCGCGTACAAACGACCACCAATACATTTCACCAACACCGCAACTCGCAATGCATCAACGCCGGCAATTTTTAGGCAGCTGGCGGTGGCCGGTGGTAGGGGTGCCTGGCTTTTGATGCATCGCCGTAATATCGGCGATACATTAATTCAAGGTGAATGGGAAATATATCAGCCAACCACATAATTTTCGCTCGGCCTCCGCTCGCGTACGCTTTTCCCTATTTATTTCCTCGAATCGTCCCACCGCGGTTTGTTAAATAAGTCTCCAATGCGTCCGCGCGGAATCCGCGATTGTGATCTATGCTCGTTCCTCGTCTGCGATGGCTCTTGAAATTTTCAGTTACCCTGCGCCACTATCGAGTCGAATTCGGTCATTTGGAATCGCTGGGAATTGGCGAAACCTTTCAAAATGGTCATCATTATACGATATATTGTAAGTTAAATTATACTAAATTATTGATAAATTATTAACCCGTTAGGCTGAACTTCACTTTGTGGGACCAAGAATTTTCAACATTTTTTTTTATAATCCTATAGATTTTGACGAAAAAATGCTAAACGTGTAAATTTTAATTTCTACAAGCAATTGCTATTAATTACTGGTAATTAGTTTACGAAACACCGTATCACGGGACATCGTCGCGTGCCGAAGAGTAAGAACTAATAGAATTTCCCAAAGTGATTTATTGCTTCTTGCAAAATAACGTCCCGGCGAAACTGAAGAAAATAAACCACGTCCCGCTTGAAAACTTGAAGAAGGAAATGTGTTCTTCTGGAAGTACTTTATGCGCCACTTTCTTCTTCACTTCGTTTTGTAGTATTCCATATTTATTAGTTCCGCAAGCGGCTAACGAAAGGCTATCTCGTTGAACCGGGATCTCAAGGAAATAGTTTCCGCCTCTTTGTCTACGTCGCCTACGAAACGGACTGCTTAATTCTACTCGCCCCGTATCGACACTTCGACCGTGGATTAATTCACGGCGCTAATTAAATGGTAATTTTTGTGAACGGAACGCGGCAGTTCCTCTTGCGTATCGACGGCAGGTTATTGTTGGGCCGAGAGAATTCGATTAACGTTGCAAATCAATTTATATATGTATATATGTTTCCAATTGTTCGTTCGTTAGTTCGCATTCTGTTCGGTACTCTGTTTAGTGCAAGCCGTTTTGGCCACAGTTTTGTTTAAGGACATAAAAATATAGTACAGTAAAGTCTTGATCTAAGAAAACGGGGGCTTCAGGATCTAAGAAAATTGCCTATCCCCCCCACTCGCAGTTTATTAATGTTCGTGGGAGAAGATTAAATTACAAGAACGAAACATCTTTTAATAACAATACTCCTAAGTTCTCATATACTGTCTTCATGATGTTGCATTTGATTTATTAATTTTTGTCACTGCAGCGGAAAATGCGCAGTCTATTAACGTTCGTGGGAGAAAATTAAATAAAAAGACTGATTTTCTCACGCGAGCGACACTGTTCTTCCAATTCAGCCCGGTCTAATATTTGATTATAAGACACGAGCGAGGTTCCAGTTTGTTACGAAAAACTCGTACGTTCGCTCGTATTTGTCCACTTACGTCGAAAGTATTTCACTGCACGTGGACTCCGCTATAACCGGCACATGTGCAGAGAGCCACATTCAGTGAGTTTTCATTAAAACTTTATGAGGTCTGCGTTCGCAAAAAATCCTTATATTACTTCTCTATATACAAATAATAAAGTTGTTTTCATAGCTGAAGCATTCGTTTCTTTCTAAATGCATCTACGAGGGGAGGGGTGGTCGTAATTGAAGCACAATATGTTGCGCGCATAATTTCTCCTTGCCGAGTTTGTCATTTTCCTTTCTCGCCTAACGAACTCGCCGTGTGCAGATAACATTCGCCCCCGAGACAACGCTAATAGTAAAAATGAACAGAAATTATAGGCGGACGCACGCGAGCTTGCTCAATTACACGGCTTTTCTAGGAAACTCCTGTTATTACACTTAAACTTCGCGATTCTTACTGCGATATGAAAGGGGACAGGCTTTTCCGAGACCTTTTGCAACTGGAAAGTAAATTTTTTACGGGCAAGAATAGTTACATTTTATAGTTTATAATTAAATATAATTTTGGGACGTTCGAGCTTGTTCTTGAAAAATTCATTGGGGAATTTGTGCAATTATTCTATGGGCACCTACCAGAGACTTTATTTTTATACTACAAGGAATTTTCACTGTTCATAAAATTTTATGAAAATTACGAAACGAGATACAAAATTATATTAGTGATGGTAAATGCGTGATAATAATTATGAATATGTGAGAACGAGTAAATGAGAATTGTTTTTTATTTGTAAATGAGATGTAAATATGTATACACTAAAAACAAGGATGGTGAATGTGTGAGAATGAGAAAGAAACATAATGAGTGAGAGACAAAATGTATAAACTGAATTACGAAATGAGTGTGCATGAATGAGTGTGCAATGGATAAAAGAAGAATGTTTTTTGTTTAAACGATTTGCCAGTCGTTATTTACATGTCAAAGAGCGAACATCATCTGTATTCGTTATTATATTAAATATTATATTCATAAATCTATCCACTGCTTGTACAGTGACATGTTAGAGTCACGATTGAAATTGCATTTGCTGTCGAAAGATCTATTAAAAAGCAGCTGTATCACGGACAATATTAATTTTTAAATATAGTCGAAGAACACGGTGCTTAAAACATGTTAAAAACGTGTCGAGTACGACCAGAATTCGAGGATCGAGATGCGAGAGCGAAGTGCGTGTAATGCCTAAAATTGGCGCAGCAGATATCTCTAATTGCATTAGAGAACCGAGCTAAAGCGTCCGCGCCGTGCGAACAGAAAGATATTAATATCGTACGCAATAATAATTCGGCGACGTGTTCACCGTAGCGGATGGACATCGTATCGATGAGCATCGGTCGGACGAATTTCCAGAGTGAACGTTGGTAAGGCTCGCTAACAATGCGAAAGTGGGCGGCCCGGCCCGGCCCGACCCGGGAAAATCTGGTCAAACAAAACACGTGTGCCATACGCACATATCGAATTATAACTCCGCATCAACCATTTATCAAATGCAGAACACATTCAGTGCATGTCGTTCGCCATTTGCGTGAACGTCGAGCGAGGGGTTGCGCGTATATACCGGACAGCCCGTGAACAGAGAAAGAAGACCCTAAAGTTGGACGAGGATCCACGGTAAACCGTAAACGGGGACAGACAAATCTGCACACAAAGGTATCCGGGGGACCGTGTGCGTGCGTGTGCGTATGCGTGTCCGGAGGAGTACGAGATACACCGGGATCCACGTTGAACGGACAAAGAGAACCAGAGAGAATCCAAACAGGTAGTTATAGAGGTCAGGGAATAATCAGCACGAAGCCAACACGTCCAACGTTCCATGGAATTGACCCCTTCCTGAGTGGCCAAAATACAAACAATGATGAAACCTCCATGAGGATCGATCGATTATGGTCCCAACGTTTCGCCGGGTGCTAATGTTCGCGGCGATGCTTGGCCAGAGTCTGATATTTGTCGCTTACAATTGCACGAACCGTCGGATTACAACTGTTCCGAAAACGCCGAAATCGCACCGCTCCGACTGTTTTGCCACGTGCGATTGCCAAACGCACACTGTGCCGAAAACCGTTCAAAGAAACAAGTCGGGCGTCTATTATTATATCGTCCGACCTCTGTTTCTGGCTGGGTGCTTATTAATATGATTTCCATTATTAACTGTGCTGTATGTTTTTCGGAATAAGATGGATAAAGTGATGGTAATTCTTTTTTCTTAGATCGAATATTTACTGTGCAAGTCTTCTATTCATTGTCTACAATCAGAGTTGGGCAAAATTTTCATCTAAATAAAAATTTCGGATAACGAAGAAAAGATAAAAAAATTTTTATTCATTATTCGATGGTTCGCGTTTATTAGACATTTTTAATTCTTTCTTCGTTATCCGAAATGTTTGTTTATTAACTCTGTCTATCTACAAGTAAAAGTAAATATCTTGATTTTCGGATATCATGCAAGAAATACGAACGAAAATGAATCTAGACAATGTCATCGGCCATTGTCTCTGTGGAAAGTTTCCGCGAGGCAAACAAAACTCGGGTAAATCAATTACCGAGAGGAGGAAGGTAGATTCGAGAGGCAGCATCCGATGGCAGTTACATTACCAGTTAGTTTTAATATCGGTCATGAATTATTTAAAGTATCGGCTACTCGCGATCGACCGGCTGGCCAGAGGCGAGCTAGGGCGCGAGAGTCCGGGTATCCTAATTCTCATTCACGGGCCGTCTCCCGATCTCTTTAATCGGTGCACCGGGTAGAATTTAGGATTTTTCGAGGCGGCCTCCTTGGCGGAAGCTTGTGTCGGTGGCGCACGCGCCCGCGAATTCGAATTATCTTGGTATTCCGAGAGCCTGGGGAGAGAGAGAGAGAGGAGGGAGGTGGGATTGTAGAGTTGGGAACTGAGAAGGACAACGATTTCTAGGAGTGGAGAGAGCGTTCCGTCCCGTTCCGTCCCGTTCCGTTCTGTCCGTCGGCCATTTATTCAGCCGTCGGTCCACTTTTAAGGCCGAAGGAAAGGAATTAGAGATTCAAAAATAAGGGACCTTTTCCTCGTTAGCGAGTTCGGGATCTGGTGGAGTGGGAAAGCCAGAAAGTATGGCCAGCGCAGAGGCGCCGGACGAAGGAAACGCCGGGGGAGCGTACGACGACAACGAAGGGAAGAAGAAGGAGGGCAGAGACTGTGAAATGAAATGAACTTAGGCTGGAATTCGAGCATTCGTAGTTTATTCTCGTACTTTAATTACCTAGTTATCCTCCGCCGATTTACATAATGCAGTTCGGCCATCGCGCGGGGGGGGGGGGGGGGGGGGGGGGGTGGCGACTCCGCAACCGAGAGTTTCCAATCGGTTCGACTACTCCCTTGTGGATAGTTAATCGGCGAGTGGTGGGACGGGTTTGGAGGGTGTGCTAAGGGTGGAGGAGGATATTAATTCCTTTAGGCTCTCTCGATCGTTATAACCCATTATTCCATATTGGTTCTATGGTAAGAACCGTTCTACGAGGATTCTCTGTGTATGAAGTGCGGTCTCTTGAGTTGGGGTCGTTCAAAGAAAATGGACCAGAGTTTTGGAATACGAATTCATGACGGAGTGGTTGCTGGAACTGGATGATGTTATTACAGGCGTCGTGAAGTACAGTGTGGAATCTGCGTTGCGCGTGGGCATACCTTCGAAAGGAGATCTCGCGAATAGTAGGGGGAAGGGAGGATACAGGAAAGGGAAGGTAGGAGAGGATCTATTGACGGGATAGTAGGAGGAAGAAATTGCTATTTCGTTCCTATTGCCCACAATCGCTGAAGACAATTTATATATTACATAAAGAACTCTAGTCTAATTACAACAATCCTTATCGGGCCAGTAAAATTCACGACTTTTCATCACGAAAAAATGCAACTTGCATAAAAAAAGCAGCAACGCCCACCATGCAATTACTTCCAATCGTCGTCCCCTGGTTCAAAATCTCATTACTTCATAATCCCGCGAAGGGCTAAGAAAAGCTGATCACACCGTCCGATTGGAATTAATTGCGAACAAGATCGTTGCACCGGTCGGTAAACTGGGCCGCGGGAAGATGTACGTGCAGGTATCACGCAGCTCTACGCCTTGAGGAAACGTGATCCGGCTGTTTCTCGCTCGTCGACGCCTGGGGACGACTTACATGCATACGTTCGTCGTCGTCGGATCTCGGCTGGGACACGGTGTATACATCAGAGACCCTGGCGAATTCGAAGACACACGCGCGGAATGTCGCTATAACTCGCGAAATCGTCCGCAACCTTCAGCGCGTCTGTTGGGCCGGTGGGTTTCGCCAGTATCCCACGCTGGTCGTAGGAAACGTGACTGGGCGATCATAACTCGAAAGTAGTCGTCGTACAACCGGCGAGGCAGCGGGATAACGAGACCGGGCTCCTAGGGTTAATGGGTTAACAGGACAGTGAAGCTGGTGAATCGTGGCCGCGTCGCCCTTAATTCACCACTCGTGGGATCGACTCCGTTCGAAAAAGAAAGGAGGAGCACCACGGTACCATGCACATTGAGTCGACCACCTTTCCCTTGGCTCCGCACACGTGCTCGCTTCGCCCGGTGCTAGATCCTCCTGGTTGCTGGCTATTGTCCGTCCACGAGAAGATGCCACGCGAAATGACAGAGAGGCAACCAGCAATCTCTCCGAGACCCTACTCTTAACTAGTAGGGCTTCTAGGTTCTTGGGGGATAGAGAGATATAGTCAACCCAACGCTCTTTGTTCCAGTCACACGCGATTCGGGCTGTTGCAAAATACTAGTAACGCGAAGTGGGGGTACGAGGTACTGGAGCATAGATATTTTTCCTTTTTTTGTGTTAGTTTATTTAAGGTCGTGTGGCGGCCTAACTTCCTACTCGCGCCACAAGAGGGACAGGTAGTTAAAAGAAACACCTTTCCCGCTAGCACTCGATTCCTCAATGATTTGTATATCTAGATACCGTCCTCAAACGCCTTCCAACATCCCAACAGTCTAAGGCAGGGCCCGCTAGATAGCCTTACTGATGAGTCCTCTAGCGGGTCTAGGACGAAACGCTCCTTCCTTTTTCCTCCTCTGTTTCATTCATTTCATGCTCCCACAGTCGCATCAACATCACACCTTATTAGCGACCGCGTTACATTGCATTACATTACATTAAGTTACATTGTGTGCGATTATGGGTACATTTATATTTTACTCCTCAGACTCGTGTGTGTGACAAAGCGTACGACATCGTTAATTTTATTCTCATTATTCAGTGCTTCACTGAGACTTCCTGGGATGTTAAATCTACTTCGTTCTATCTGTAAAGGGGGGCACTCAATCAAAACATGTTTTACTGAAGGTTGTTCCTTTGTTATTATGTGTTGGTGTGTTAGTTTGCAGTGGCCAATTCTCAGTCGTGTAAGAACAGCTTGGTTTCTTCGATTTTCAATATAGCATTGCTGGTTATCAAATGTATATTCGTTCTGATTTCCGAGATCTTTTGGGGTATTGATTGTATCCATTGGTTGTTCCAGAATTCCTTGTTTTTCTTGTGGAGATATTTCCTTATGTCGTTGCGTGAACATGGGAGGTTCTAGAATGCATTTTTTGTCGCTTCTTTCATCCACTTCGTCGTTTTCGTGAATTCCAGTGTGGGAGGGGATCCATGTATATATTCCTTCATTGTTGGTAGTGGAAATTTCAGAGCATAGATATTATTGGAAGCTGAAACGAAGTCACCTCCAACGGCACAGGGACAAGGGGGGTCTCTCGCTGGGCACGCCTGCCCCACCATCGATGTTTCCGTAGCCCCAATGTTTACGTTTTGACGGCACTACGAAGTATTTTGTTGGTGTCGAAAATCCGCGCGACTCGGGGCGTGCCCTTCCAGCATGAAGATGACGGCTAGGCAAAGTGTATGTGTACTTTCCTACTATCCTCCCAGTGTCGCTGGTAATCGCTGGCTATCGCTCTTCATCGTCCTCTTCTGTCAATAGGAACAACGTGTGTGGTAGTAGGGGAGCCCGGATAGAGCGAAACATCATTCTTTGTCCAGTCATCATTTTACGGATAGTACAAGTTTCTCAGTGCCTTCTTCTCATGGACGAAGTACACAAGCTTCCCTGTTCTTCTTCTTGTGTACGAACGATATGTCCACGTCGGAAAAGGGACACAGAATAAGGGATGAAAGAGCTAGCTCGAACCTAGCCGGGAATAAAACAGCTGAGAGGAAGCTAGCAAAATGAAGAAGAAGCAGAGGCGAAGTAAAAAAGAGAGAGAGAGAGAGAGAGAGGGACAGTGTGAGGTAGCCTGGATACGAAACGAAGCACGTCGAGGATCGAGTCTACTCGAATCGAGTCGACAAGGGCTGGCGTAAGAGGTGACACAACTGACACCTCGTAATACCAGGACTTGGACTGACGCCAGTTTGCATAAGAACTGCACATCCGGCGCGCACCCGATGCGCTTGTACGGAGCCAGTAACCGTGTAGCAACCGCCGTTTCCTCCGGCGTGCAGCTCTCGCTATCTATTCGATAGTCAATATTACGTGACACAACAGACTCCTACGTGCACACTCTCGGCCTGTGACAGCCCGGCGCGGTGGCGGCGTCGTGCGCGCTGCCACCGAGCCAAGGTAATGGAATATTGTCGTGTTGAATCCACGACGGATATCGCCTATGACTTTCGTATGCGAGCTACCCGCCGACGACGACGCCGACGCCGACGACGCCGTTCGTAAACGCTGTGGAAACCGGAGCTATTCCAAAGGGGGGACGGAATTGCGTTCGCGAGAATAATGTCCCGTGTCAGTCGGCGAGGAGGTATTCGCGATGAGGTATTCGCTAACGCGGAAAAGAAATGAGCGGTTAACGTTTCTTGAATACGTCGCGACTTTTTCGCAAGACCCGACGAAAGAAAACCCGTGAAGAACCTTCCCACGTTTACCGGATAATTTCGCGTGTCCTCGGTTTAACACATCTGCAAGTCGACAGGCTGACACTGTCAGTGTCGACGGGCGCGTGGCTACGGAGTTAATGCGCTGAGAGATGTTGCAAGCGTACGTGCCCCGTTACATTGACATCGTTTTTCGGAAGGAAAGTGGTTAGGTGGCATCGTTGTTAACGTAATTGATTCATGATCGCGGCTAAGAGATTAACGGTTCCAACTACTACACGGTTGGAAATATTTTATTTTGTTCCACTTGGAGCCATTTAATGGGGAGATTACGATTTCCGTGGCCCCTTGTTTAGAGGTTAAATTTGTGTTTTTCGGGTTATTTTAAGAAAAAAATGTATATGTCACAGGTATGGAATGGGCCTGGTTTAGCCGGTAAAGTAGATTTCCTGTTTTTTATAAATCTGTAAATATCTCGGTAACTATGCGAAATATGGCAAAATATCAAAAGACCTTTTTCGTAGAAAATTAAATTTCCAACAATTTATGTGGTATGACATTTTTTTACCAGCTGTGCAGTTTCCGAGTATATTTATATTTCGGTGAAGTTGCAGAACAACTGCCTCCCCCCCGAAATGATGGACTTATACGAGGTTCAAGAAATAACTATGTATTAAAACTCAATTAGAGTTAATATTATTGATGTATTAGGTTAGGTTACGTCTGGGTTATTTTAACATCATTTTAAGGTTTCTTATAGTAAATTCAATTTCCCACAAAAAAGGTCTGTATATATTTTACTATATCTCGCATAGTTTTGTTCCGTATTCTTCTAATTGCATCTGGTAGAACAAATATTCATTTAATTTCATCATTCGAGACTGATTAGTTGGATGCTGATGTTGGATACTCTGGTGCATTTGTAGGTTTACATAAATATTTGGAGAAACAGTCCATTATAAAATTTGACACAAGTATTATTACTAAAAATACAGTTCTATGAAATCCTAATTTTTTAATTTATTTATATAAATCGGGGTGTGAATATCGGCTATCAATTGATTTTCGGTTAGAATGTATAATTTTGGAATACACGGTGTGGACACCCTCGGTAAATGGATTTATGGAAATCGTTTTGGCTGGAATAGCCCGAGCATTTTGCGAGCGTATATTTGACTAAAATCATCGTGCATTGAGAGCGCTAGTGGTAACCTCGAGTCATTGATCAAGGGATTTCGGCGCTGCGGGGTTTAGCCACTGAATCAAATTCACCGGACCGACCGGGGAAAAAAAAAACTTCGAAAACGAGGAAAAAGTAGAACGCGTAAAAATTTCAAGCTGCGAAAATACGCATCAATCAGTTCGGGAACAGGATCTGGAAATAAACAATGGGTGGTGGATTCAACGCCAGAGTACGGTTCCGACGAGATGGAACGTCAAACATTCGCGTCAGCATTACCTATGGGTCGCGGAATGTTTTCGGGGAAAACTCATTTCACAGGGAAGTAACTTTTTTATGGGGACATCTCAGAAGTCGTGTTTATACCAATAATATGGTACCGGCGCGGCGTTTCCAGCATTAACTCTCGGATTGTGCTTGCGTCACGTCTATTGGCTTCCTGATAAAAGGAAATTCCTCCTAAAACTTACCGAAATTAAAAAGGAAATGTCCACAAAATTGAAGCGAACATACGAACATCAACCACACGAACAATTTTACAAAAATCTTTATAGAAGAAATGTTGAAGAAAAATTTAATTTGCTGAAAAACTGTCTAATTGCAGATGATCCTGTGCTGTGTTTCTAAACACTAGATCTACCAAACGTTGTGCATCGTTTAAATGATCTATTTCTGAACGATTTTAAGGGAGAATGTCTGCAGGGAGAAACAGCACGTAGAACCACCTGCTAACTAGATTATTCCCATTCATGTTCTACAGCCTAATATAATAAGCATCATTAAACACAGCAAGCAGAAAAAATTCGTCTACAATACTGAATCATGTACGAATCTATTGCAACGAATTTTTTAATTCTGCAACGTTCCGTTTTCCTGGAATAAATTCCCAAAAATTATCTATTTCTGTATGATTTTTGGGAGATTTGCTTTAGGAAAAAACAAACTGTAGAACTGATATAATAAGTACCATTAAACACAGCAAGCAGCAAAAATTCAACTACAATACCGAACCATGTACGAATCAATTCCAACGAATTTTTTAATTCTGCAACGTTCCGTTTTCCTAGAATAAATTCTCAAAAATGACCTATTTCAATAGCATTTCATAGGAGATTTCCGTCAGGAAAAAAAAAACTGTAGAACCACCAGCAAACTGGATTATTGGCGACCGCGTTCTACTCCAGGTGGGTATTAAACAAACTTTTAAGCAAATCAGTGCAGCGACTCGGTTCGAGAAGTGGTCGAGCGGCAGCGATCGGCTCGCTAATCGATCGAAAATCTCGTCGAACTTAACGAACAGAAACGTTTCCCTTCCGGGTAGCCATCGATACGAGCTGACGTAGCTCGGCAACCGAACTGCTCGAAGCGCAAAGTGATTCCGGTGTGCGTTCTAACACTCGCGGCATAGATGACGATGGATGCTCGCAGGATTGTATTTATCTGTTGGCCGGGGCTGCTGCGACTTCAGGCGGTGCTGCCGCGCCAGTACAAAGTACCGATTACAGAATTCACGGACCGTGTTATTTATCGACTATTGAATTTCAGATCGTAGATTTTCCTCTCTAATTCATATCTAACCGGCGATGTTTATGGCCGAAACGAACGCTGGCTATCACGAGCGAGATTATCATAAGATCACTGATTTTTCAGCGGGGACAAAGTTGTCTGCGGTAATTGTGAGACATAGAAGTTACACAGACGTGTATTTCTATAACAATTTTTAAATCATATTTCTGACATTAATTGTAAATCATAGACATTTCATATTATTTTATATCTCTTATATTTATACTATTATCAAAACATGTGTTAATGCTATCGCCGCACGGGTTCGATCAGTTTTTACCAGTTACTAGCAAATTTGCAAATTATTAATTTTCGACGTTTCGGTCTTATCTTAGACCATTCTCGAGAAAAATTGCGTCTGTAAATTAATTATTCGATATATTAATACATTTTAAATTAACAATATTAAAAATACCAAAACTTACTTGCTGTATGTATGATGAAACAAATTTTACTGATCGAACCCGTGCGCCGATAGCATTAACACATTTCTTGTCAATAATTTACGAGCGATACAGAGATAAATTTTTATACTATTATATTGACAATTTATATAGACATGTACGATCATGCTAGTTTAAATTATGAACAGCGTGAAATGATCTACGACTTTTTTCCACCTATAGTCTCAGAAATTGTATTGCAGTCTACAATATTGCAGACCTAAAAAGAGTACCATCGTATAAACTGGTTTTCAGGGTTTCTATCATTCTGAAGGCGTTGTTTCTGCTTCTAATATAATGTTTAAATTGATTTTGAACACCGTGAAATGATCTAGGAGTCTTTTTCCATCTAGACTGCCGATTGGTTCCAGCGCGCTGTTACCGGCGGCCATTCGTTTCCTCTGTCAATTGGCACTGTCAGTCGGAATTCTATAGCGAAACGGCGTTTCTTCTTCCGTGACAGGGATCGACTGACGGTCGAAGGGAACGGCGGAAACGTTAGTCGTGTACGTCCCCGTTCGCGGATTGTTCCGGGGCAGTTTGAAATTTCAGGCACGCGTCCCGTTTCGTGGCCGGCACCCGCACACATACACGCACGCGCGCACGCACGCACATGCACATAAACATAGGAACGCGATAACGAGAATCGGCCCCGCAGAGCGGTTTACCGGCCTGACAAATTTTCAATCTTAAAGTTACGGGCCTCCGGGATTATGTTTCGCTTCCCACGATCCCTATAAATCAGCTGCACCAATTAATGGCTACGAAATGCGGGACGTTCTACAAGACGTTCGCAACACGTTCGGTCGAACTTGATTAATGTACGCGGTGCACATAGTGTTAGATTCTGGGATAGGTACATCGGGTTCCGTTCAATGCAAATGGTTATTGTCGGGAGGTGTGCGAATTTCCGTTGGTGAAAAACGAGCTGATATATATCGGGTAGTCTGCGGATTTTACGGGATTATTGGACGCCGCGATGTGTGAAATATTGTGAGCGAAGAAGAAGCTTCGGTAAGACGGACTGAAATGCTTAACAGTAACAGGAAATTTATTAGCGAGTCTAATTGTGTCTACGAATCGATGAATATACCTCAAAATCTGTCAATGTGATAATTGTAATCCTGTAGCAATGATTGAACATAATATAAGGTGAGGCAGTAACTATTTCCACCTACAATAACTCCGAAAGTATGATAATAGTAGAAACAAAAGATGCATGGGACAACAGGGACTGTAATATGGCGTTAATCTTTTTTTCCTAGGTGGTCGCTAAAGAGATGTGAAGGTCACCTTTGTTTTTTTAAATATTTAAATGTTGGTTCTAAAAGTATTCTACAAAAGTAGCACTGATTACTACATAGTTAGAAATTTAAAAAAAAATTAATAAAAAATTTAAAAAGTAGGTATACGACGGGGCGTGAACCTAGTATGCTGATTTAGATGTTATGCGCTGACGCAATAGAATACTAATCAAGTTAACTTCATTTTTAATTGTTTCTTTGAAATGTTCAAGGTTTGTCAGTGTCTAATAGGCTTACAGAATAAATAACATGTAACAATTTGATGGTTAGCTTAGCTTATCACAGGAAAAAACGTCGAAAAAATCGGTTTTTATTTTTTTCAACAACGGCGCACCTCACTTGAAAATCTGAAAAAATTCATGAACGATACTTATAATAATATATCGGTACTGTAAAAATATGGAGATTGTCAATCTAGAACTTCCATGTGAAATCTGCATTTTTTTGATTTTTTTGAAGTATTTGATTTTTTACAAGGATTATCAATTCAAAAATCTGAAACGAATTGCAGAGTATGTATTCGGGTGCTTGACATGTCTCAGATTTTTTTCAGAATTTCTAAACATCGTTAACTAGGGAAAATAGGCGAAAAACTGATTTTTGAATTTTACCCGAATAACTACCCTCCCGATCGAGATAGAGGGTTAAAGTGTTACACAGTATGTTTTTTTTAGATGTCCTATCGAATGGCCCATCCCCGATATTATTCGGCTCAAGGGTATTTCTGTCCATCTTATCCGGCTATACCCTTTGCGTCACACTCTAGAGGCCAAGCACCGGAATTATCCGCGATTATCGACCATTCCTATGAATTAACGACTAAAAACAAAACTAGAGCATAAGGGTTCGCCGAGGTTGATTCGACTCGTCGCGGCCGCGCTTTAACATTGGAGGGAATGACACTTTTATGACGCCGGTGGCGTCAACGCGGCAAGTGGAGGATCGGTAAAATGATAACAGCCACGCGTCAGGTAACTGCCACGCAACCGCGTGATATAATACACCGGCCGCGATGGTTATCGATGCTGTAAATATCGTATTACAAGGAATATTTAACGGGCCATTAAACCCGAATTGCACGGCTACGGATTTACGACGGATCAATGACTCTCTCCTCTCCCGGTTGCCCGTTCTCCTCTACGAGCCCCGGCTCTTGTGTGATGTCTTTTTTCCCTTCAGATTCAAGTCGAAGAGAACCGGGGCCCAGGCGTAACGGCCAGTTCGAAGGCGTGGTGATTTCTTGCATCGAACACACTGGGTAAACGCTTCCTGCTGATCAGTGCGGTACCCCAACAGCTGCGTCATTCCCGGGGAGATCTGATTTCCAGAGGCGAATCGTCGCTGTGTGCGTCCAATGTCGGCAGAAACGCGAGACGATTTACGTTTAAATGATAGGTATCGTTAGGGCAGTGCAGTGCAGCGCACCACGTCGCGCCGCGCCGCGCCGCGCCGCGCCGTGCCCGAGTTGCATGCACCGTGAACGTATTCTCTCTTCTTCAACGGAGAGTAGGTATCCGACCGGCAATCTGCTCGAAAATGACGATAAGAGCGTGCCTCTCTGATAGAGGATAATAATAATTAACATGTAGATGCGCTATCGTTCGGGAGTCCGACTTCACTTATCTGCCACGGCCGTTTTACCGCGCGGTATTATTGCCTCGTAAATGAAATGCGAATCATTTACTTCGCTGTCCTGTCGTTCAGGCAGATTACCGTTCTGTTCCGCTGTTTTCCAGGACGTCGCGGAAACTAGTCTTTTACGCGAATTATACTATTCTGTGCGATTCCGATGATCTAGCATTTTTAGAATGAACGTCCCTTCTCGCGTCATGGCGAGCCAGGCTCGGGATGAAAGACTGCTAAATGTGAGTGTCATTCTTCCCTTTCAAATCGAAATGAAATGTTCAACTGTGACCAATGTTTAAGAACGTGGATACACAATTAATGTAAATTTTCTTTTTGCACAGGATGATTCGAAATTATATGTCGTGACCACTATAGCGCGATTCTGCACCTCTGTATCGGTGGAGATCTATTTAAAAAATGACCTTGACCTGGAATCTCAAGGTCAAAATTGTTTTTTATTGCATCGTATAGTACTCATCGCAACGAAGAAAAGTCTCGAAGGAACCATGGGGCTCAAGTTAACCGTTCTCTTAGAAAACGACTTTAAACTTTTGTAAACTGTTTTACTCCGTATGCCTACAGGGTGTCCCAAAATGCGCGGAAAATAGATGAAAGAAAATTGAGATCCAGCTGATGCGAAATTGTGTAAACGGTGATCACAGAATATTTACGAAGTATCAAATAATTTCCCTCGATCTCGATGGAATCCCATTAAAGACATCGGTCCCGTCGTCGTCGCGTCGCGGTGTAACTAACTTCTTGCCAGCGGCAGCTGGAGGAAAGTTTCGAGGCCTTGATCCACACTGTCGTAGGAAAAAGATAATTACATCGATTCGGAATCCCCTCGATCCACGATCAGGCTCCGTTAAGGCCGACTATCTCCTGGCGGAATCAATTGCGTTCTTTGATGCAACGCGGAAGAATCGATCCAACCGCCGATTGTAAAAGGCCACGGTTGCTGAGTGCTCGTTGGGTAATTGATTTTCAGCGGTCCATCAATCCAAAGGATTTTGCGAAATTCTTGCGGGGGCGGAGCGCACTCAAAGCGAATGGCCGTTCAAATGACTACACGGATGATGGCTTTGAGAAAGTTTCCACCGTGACGAGGAATTTACAAAAAGGAACCTCTGGGTTTTAGCGTGCGTTGCGGAAAAATAGTCCAGTGGTCCTCAATTGTTATCCAGGAAAAACAGAACAATTATGTTTGTCGAATCATAATGAATAGAACTAATCTCTGTGTAGTGTGTGGCTTACTTTAAGGAATGAATATTCTGTTCCAAGCCAAAAATATGAACAGTGTGATTTTAGAAAAAGGAAGGTCGTTTTCGACGTGCATTGTCTTTCAAGAATAAAATGCATGTGCCGATCATTTTTAGAAGAGGAATACAAGAAAACAATAATTATCGTCAAGTCATAGCAGAAAGGATTAATGGTCTGAATTGCGCCGATTTATTTTTCATGACGTGTAGCGTAATGGATCGACACTCATGCAAAAGCAGTGAAATGGCGAACCGCGGAAATTCTCATGGATCTTCTTTCTCTGCCACATCACGCTTTGTTATTGGTCCTAGCGGTTAACGATGAGTAGTGGGACTAAAAAGCCCACAGCTTCAGGCAGTTTTTCTTCGCACGGCCTTCTTTCTTTTCTGGCTTCCTCTTGCTGACATCGTCTACTACTTCCAGACTCGGTCACTTCTTGCCAGGGTTTCTTCCGTTTACGTGATTTCATTGATGTAACCGCTTGACCAGGACCATTTCTGTGGTAATTAATTTCGCTCGCCCTTCCTGGCAGATTGTTAGTTGCAATTGGGCTATTACACATAGTTGATTTAACAAGCGTTTTGTATATCATTGCTCGATAATTGCATAGAAAATGATTAACACTGAATTATTAATGTGCATTGTATGTATTATGATCGTAGCAACATTTGTTGGTAAATGCGTGGCAATTAACAAAATGGATGCTCCGCTCTTGTGTGTTTAATTTCGAGATTTTCTTTCTATTTTCTGTTCTATCTTTCCTTCTACGGATCATTAAGTTGCGGTTTTTGTTGCCGGGTCTCTCTTAAGGTTTTGCTTCTTTTGGAGTGTCGTTTGTGCCCATAAATAGATTGTACAGCGGCATCTTCAATACCAAAGTCTAGCGTAAGCCTTAAGCGCGTTGTTTTACACGGTGCAATAAATTTCATTCTAAACTACGTGATATAAAGTGTCTTGAGTAACCAGGACACCTGGTTACAGGATCATGAACGGTAAATAGATGATTATATGCTCTCCTATCAACCAAGATACGTTGAAAAAAACCTTTTACAAAGTAGACCGTCGCCATCGTAGTTCCGGAGAAATTTTATTTAATCGCATCCTGTATTGAAAGTAATAAAAACCTTTTATGCGTTTTAAGGAAACTCCTTGTCAGAAATTAATGGTGAAATTTTTATTTCAAAGCCAACGAAGATTTATTTCGATCGTGGAAGAGAGTTCGCCAGCTTCAGAAAATTATGCAACTCATAGTACACTATTACACAGCCGGCAAAGTTTACCACAAGTCAAAAACTTCCCTTTATCAATTATTAATGCAGATTTCAGGATCGTCTTTAATCTTTAAGTCGGATAATCCTCCGATGAACGACTTAGGTCAGGTGTTAGGTCCAAGTTTGATCGAAATACATTTACCCCAAATCAGGTGGCAAGTATCTCTGAAAGTAAAACGAAGATCTACTCTCTAATTTCAATTAGCGTCGAACTATAGAATTTTGAACTCGAATAGCTGCGGAAACCGAGGATCAGGATGACAGGGATTAGACAGGATTTCGAAGATGGTTGGAGTCGACCGTAAACGAGCGATCTATCGCCTCGATTCCCCATCCAATCTTCAAGTTAAACGATTCATCTCCCCCGCGGATCAATGACGACTTTTTTTTTATGCAACTATCGATCGGTGACTAAAACGAACGACCATCAGTTTATTGCCAGACCATCTTTTTTGTGACTTTGCGTTTTATATCGCAACGAGATCGCTGAATTTAAATAAAGAGACTCGTCGAATAATGTGCAAATTTGAAAAGACCAGAATTTCAGCAAAGAACATTGTAAAATAGTGAGCAAATTTTAAAAGATCAGAATTTCAGCAAAGAAATTCATCACAACATTTTTATTGTTGACATTTAAAAGCATTATTAGAACAATGCGTACGATAATTCAACTTTTTCGTTCAAACAAGACCCACGCGACAAACAGATAGATCATCCGACGATCAATCAGAACGACAGATGGTTCCGAAAAGAGGTAAGCCTAAAGCTTTGTTCATCTGCCATGGAAAAAAATATTACCCTGCATTCGTACATCGATCGCTATAAATTTTATTGGCGAGTTTCTGCGCAATGTTGTATGATGAAAACACTGTCAATTCCGTAATTGTTTATGTACATGTATACATATGTAAAGAAATGGCATTTCTTTAACTAAAATTTTACCGCGCCTCGGGCGTCATAGAGCGTAGAGTGGTTGTAGAGTGTTTACCTGTTAGAGAAAACGACTAATAGAAAGAGATAGATAAATGATTACGTAACCGAGCACATGGTCATAAATTAAGAGAGTGACAAAAGGAGTAAATAAAGAAGTGAAATAGAGTAAACTTTAAATGTCGTTTCTTTGTTTACAGGTAAGATTGTACATAGTGTAGATAATTGTTGTAATATAGAATAATAAATAAAGAAAATACTTTGTTTACAGGGAAACAATTTCTAGTTTATTTTGAAAATCCTTTGTAGTAGATAACTTTCTTATATATATTTCATAATTTAGCGATTCTTTATAGTAGTATCATTTCGTCCAAATGATTTAAAGGAAAGACGTCTGAATTGCGGCGTTGCAAAAGGTCGTCAGTTTAGAGGAAAAGAACCATAAGTTTAGAAGGGAAGAGCCGTCCCGAATTTTCAAATTGAAAATTTTCCGCCGTCAAAAGCCGCGCCGGGACGGGCTGGCACGTCTGGCAGAAAAGTTTACAGTTCTTTCATTTTTCCGTGCAATCTCTTTTAAAAATAAGACAGGAATTCTCGTCAAAATGGCCTCCACTCATCATCCGACATTCCAGCAATCTTCTGGGCTGCGCTGGCTGTGTACCGGGGGCTGCTCTGTTCCTTCTTGGCCGGTGGATTTTCTGGAATGCGCGGTGCGCGCTCGATATCTTGCGCCAACCGCGCTCGTAACGCCTCCATCGTGCCGCAATAAATTGGATCTAGTTAACTTTAGAACCGCGATACGTTTCTGATAGAGAATTTAATACTTCATGGGGCGGCGGCGGCGGGGTGCAAAGCAGCCGGAGCTCTGCACCCGTAGTAGTCGAGGAAAATTTTCCCTGGCGATCCTGTTCCTCTATTCTCAGCACGGGAGAACCCCTCGTGGAAGCATAATAAAATTTCCGTAAAGAAAACGGAGAACGCCGCGACAGACGCCGAGTGGAATTTCCTTGTCTTCTCGAGACGTAGCTCTCCGTCGACGACGACGACGCCGACGACGACGACGAAGCCGACGCGCAGTGGAACGATTCAAGAAAATAACTAGACACGCCAACTATTACGTCTTCGTTGTTTTTGAGTTTATGGAGAAGTTATGTTCTTTCGAGGGGTCCGATAACGGTCGAAAAGTCTGAATATTATTTTTCACGAGATTTGTATTTGTTTTTTAATGGTATTTTAGATATTCTTATGGACCAAGAAATATCAAAGTTTATGACTCGGAGGGTGGATCATTTTAAACAATTTATAATTAATGTTTAAAACATATTTCTGATGGTACTTCTTGTAAATATGTTAGTCTGTCGTTCCTAACGTAACAGGTTTTCATTATTTTTTTATGGACTTTCACCAACTTATTTGGGACATTTTTCTTATTAAAGTGACACTGAACACGATATAATTTCAACTGTATTTATTGGTTCAATTGTGGCCTGGACAACTAGTGCTCTGAGAGTTGATGACATAGAATCGACTATTCTCCTAGAACTACACGATCTAAGGGCCCGACGGTTTTTCTTAAATCAAGACATTACTGTCCGTGGCAAATAATAGGACAGTGATCTTTAATTTCTCTGATGCTGGTACTAAATGCATAAAATCCGCTGTGTGATAACAGGAAAGTAAAACTGTGACATTTAAATATTTAGCTCGATGTCCAAGAAAGTGGGCGTTTCGCGCGTGACGTAGCGCTATTTCAGCACCCACCGAAACCATTTTATCCTTCGGCTCCCCTCGGAAAAAGTTTTGTTGATTTCCGCGAATTCATCTTCGCTAATAGGATTTTAATAAAACAACGACTGAGAAACTTGGTTGAATCGGGGACAATTGGTAGCAATTAATTATACCGCCGCAGCGGATTAGAACTTCCCGTCGCCTTTCCGCGCGCCTGAAAGCCACCCCCGCGATCTAGTTAGGCGCCTCGCGTAATTCCATGCTTCTCGTGTTTTGTGCGACGACGCTGTAAGGCGGCGCATTGTAAACGCAATTATCGAAACGGATATTATTGTTGCTCCGCGCGGCCCGGGGAATTGTGACGTCGCTGAGTCGACTGTTTATGCGATTGCGCCTGTGACGAAGTAATGAGCGAATTACCGAACTAAATTCGTGATGTTTAATGGGTGATTTGGGGAAAGGGCTTTACCTGTGTAATGTCGAATCACGCAACTTCGAGCAAAAGCCTTTGCGGACGAAGATTTTCTAAAATATTTTTCTTGCAGAAGTAGATCACATGTCAAAGTCTTATGTATAGTTTAACTCAATTTGTGGCAATTAAACTAAATTAATTTTGCGTTGGAAAATCAGAAAGACTAATGCGTCTACAAGAAATATCTTTAAAAATATATTTTTGAAAATTATAAATTAAAGCTGTGAATGGTCCTAAGAATCATTACGATAATGAGAACGTATATTGTTTTATAACGTAAAGGGTTCGTTTTCATTAAAATTCTTGGATCTACCAACCTGGGAACGAAAACGGAGATTAACTGGATTATTCTTACAAATGTTATATTGTATCTACTTCTACAGATATTAATTCACAATTTCGTACATGAATGTTTTCAGTAAAATTCCGAGCAATCGTCGTATAGGTAGATACATTTACAAGCGTTCTGGCAGTATAGAATTACATAGTATTTTTTCAAATAAATGTCGAGACAATTATTGCATGGATGTATAAATTTACGATCACGCGAATGACTGTATTTTCAGCATGTAAAATAACGAGCTACATTTTTCAATAAAATTCCACGCGATCGCAATATATCTACATGTACGTGAACAATTACACAAATGACAGGGTTTTTACTCTTCCCAATCAGCTCGGGCAGTATGTTATATGATTTTTTTATATGAAGTTGCAAGAGTTCAAAGATAACAAATTTTTTGGTCGGTTCGGTGATCCTTTAATTTTGTGGCGCACTGTATTTGTGTAACTGATCATTGTAAAAATATATTGCAAGTATTTTAGCTGCGTTACCATTCTAAAACTTTACAGTAAATTTTTTAGGAGTTTTTAATATTGCATTATTGTAATTTATTGTAAATATTTAGCTGTGTTGCAATATTAAGATAAACAGTACAGAATTAAATGTTAGAGACATTTTTGATACAGCGTAAAATTTCGATTAAAGTGATAAAAATATGGAAATAACGTGAGAGAAATTGATTGGATAATAGTGATGAATATAAAGTATGTATATATACCGGAGGAGTGGGTTTTAAGAACTCGCTCGCCGAAAACGTGTTGAGTAGATTTTTTCGCGAGAGATGCCCGATTTCTCGAGGACCTTTGCAATCGGAAATAGCAGAAAAAGATGAAGACGACTTTCAGGGTAAGTGGGCGTTACAAGATCGTTGGCACGCTTCCTACTATGAACCGCGATATTTCAGAAACTTTTGAAGTTGTCTCGTCCCCTTAGGGCGGAGACGATTTGCCAGCTTTCGCGTAAGTAGTGACGAGCATTCAATTCTCTCTCTCTTGTGAGTTTTCAAGCAATTTGGTCATGTAAAGGGTCCGATCGCCTTAAATGTTACTCGAAACTTGAACCGTTTGAAAATTCCGGGGAACTTTCGGAAGACTTAAGGCTCCCGGGGAGCTCGTAATGAATTTAAAAGAACTTCGAGAAACCCCGAAGTTATGAACAATTGATATTGTTCGGGTGTTTTATGCGCTATAAATATTCTACGGAGCGTTAAACATTACGAAGTATTACGTTCCCTACGTTTACTTTTATACACGTTTACACATATTTTAAAGACTTTAACGATGAAAATGTATTAAGAATTAAGGTTCTAATTATGCGATTTTCCATTTTACGTATTACGTACCGGGATAATAATTACAAGATGCAGCACAACGAGAAATTGTACTGTTACTACATTATAATGTCTTACAACTTGTTAGTATCAAAGCAATGTAAGCTGATATAACCAGATTAACTCCTTAAGTGCCTTTAGTACGTTTGTATACATATAGTATACTCGCAACGTTATTTCCCAGATGCGTTTCTTGTTTCAAGCACATGAAAATGCTCCTACTTCGTTCCAGAACAAACCGTTCTCAGAATTAATGCATCACGTGAAAAAGACAGTTAAAGAAATTTCATTTGCGTTTCCGTACTTAGAGTGCACATTCAAGAATGTAATCATGGCAAGCTAACCACTAATCAAACTTTTTTAAGAAAGTACATATCTTTTGTTAAAAGAAAATTCTAATTCCGAAGATATAGTTTCAATTTTTATACCATATGGTTCAGAGTTCATAATTTTCATTAAAAAGTTGAATTATAGATAGTCGAGGATAATAAATATTACAAAGATAAGTGTTAATACTAATGTATGCTATATAAACCATAGATGGTTTAGGGCATTAATAAATAAATAAATAAATAAATAGAAAAGTGTTAGTAAAACTTATAGAATAACAAAGTATAGATGTATCATGTGTGAACTGTAGACGTGTCAATACAAATTAATATTAAATAACGAACAATCATCAAAAAGGCTACTATAATGGTGATTCTCGAATACCCACAACTTTTTCCATCGAGAATACACGTTGCATAGCAACCGGAAACACGTCTACACCTGAACAATCATTCTAGCAAAAATTCCTGCGGCCAAACACTGTACAGTTGAATGAAAACCGCACTATTCCTCACTTCCATTCTTTGCCATTCGTAACCCGCAACTAGCTACTTTACAAATCGATATTCTTTGGACGAGCAGAAACAATATTGAAAGAAACGCAACAACGAACGGCATAGTAGAACACTCGACAAAACAATATATTGAATATCGAGTTAAATAGTGACTTTGATTTACCATTGAAATAGAATGGAATTGTCATTAAATGATTCCTGGATTCTAGTACGACGAAACCAAGGATTCTCGTTCTACTTTCTTTTACAGCGACATATCTATTCGAGGCAGAATCTTCGTTTCATGCAGCAACCAAATCAAAGATTCGAAACAGACGGAATGCTGCAGCAGATATGAGAATTCGACTTTCCAATATTGTGCCCCATATCAAAAGAATTTGTAATTCAAAGATCCAAAACAGTCGGAGGCATTAAAAACGCAATTTTATACAGTCAAAAAGTGTCCATACATATACCATTCAATCATCCATAAAATGGATTCGTTTGAACTCATTTTTAGAAAATGTCTTGGAGGGTGTACGAAAACTTTTTCAACTCACTGTATAATCGTACAACGAAATTTTGTAATATAATTATTGATGTGTAGCAAAAATATCCAAGCAGTTCGGGTACGCGGACCGATTGGTCGCCGGAAAAGTTGACGAAATGTATAGCGAATCGATGGTGTATCATTGCGTTTTATCGAGTTCGTTCGCGGAATGACCGTCTCGCAACGTCGCACTCCGCGTAATGAAGCGAACGTGTCCCCGGGAAAATTTGAATATTTTTAATAACCGTGAAAGTCGACGCACAGGCGACCGACCGACCGGGGAAATTCGCAAGCCGGGTTTTGAAGTCCCGTGCACGCGCGCTTGCTTGCTCGTGTAACAGAGAACTCAAAGCAACAGAAAGTTTCGTCATCGTTCCGTCACTTCGGACCGAACTTCTCATTACGCAAGAACCCAGGGCTATGCGCTCCCGGGCTTCACCCGCGCTCGCAGATATTACTTTCTCGGATTTCCATAAAAACATTGAACCGGAGGGGGTCTTTCATCTGCCACCCCCGGGTCCGGCATTACTTCGCCCGTTCCTCCGATTGCTCGGTGCCGTTCCGCCACTAAGGTCCAAACATATTTTTCAGTCCTTTTTATCACTCGTCGTTCTGAGTAAGTGCTTCCCCTTTTTATTTCCTCCCGGCCAATGTGAACGTATTCAGAGCCATTCCTAATTCAATGCCAGCCACCTCTCTCTCTCTCTCTCTCTCTCACACCACTTCTTTCTCCATCTTAAGCTCTTTCTCAAGCTCTCCCTTCCACTCAAACTCTAGGTCTCTCTCGATCCACTTTGATTTTGACGTACTGGTACGTCATCGAGACTAGCTGGTCAGCTCCCCAAAGCGCATTGGGCCCATGGCGGGGGGTGATGAGGATGGCCGTCGATGCTTGGCAACGTCGCGGAGACCCCGGCGGGTCAGACCCATTAGCAAGAACCGCTGCTAAAATTCCGAATGACCCTCCGATCATGGGACATTATGTTACGGTTCTCGGAACTGCAAGGCTAAGGTAAACCACGATTAAGATCCCGAACTTCCTAACTAACTTTATTACTAAGTGCCACATGTAGTGATGGGCCTTGAGCATGCTCAAGTGGTATCGATTCCTTGTGACAAAGAATGATGGTATCACAAGCATGTATGATTCTCTGGATATCAAAAAGTATCGATCTCTAATGATAGTTGCTCAGAAGCCTCGATCCTTTATAAGTACATCTTGGATGGGTTTGTTATCGATACTCTATCACAAACCTGTGGGGTCGAGTCGACTGAATGAATGGTATTCCTGAGGTCATTCGAAGCAAAATTTTCCTTTTCCAAAATGTCCGCCGCGGGTTTGTTTAGGAGTTATTAACTAGATATTTAATTCTAATTACATAACCAGTTAGTATGACTTATTTATTCTGTTTCAACCATTTTTCAATATCAAATTTCGTTTTTCATTCGTAAACTTGTTTTTTCCGCAGACGCATTCATTCGATTCTGAGGATGATTTAGATGTAGATCGAAACGTAAATCGATATAATTTTTGGCAAATAGGCTATCTCAGTGTATTTTTTGATCGAATCCAGCGTCGAAATCATTTCGTTTAAATTGTTACCGAAACAAGTACTTAAGTATCGAATTGTTTGAAGATCACGAGAAAGACTTGTATCAAACCCATCACTAGCCACAGGTGGGCTGCAGATCGGTCCGCTAAAGACAATAAATAGCTCGACGCTACAAAGAATATATAGAGTTCTCTGTCGATCTACGAGTTTGTCGATTTCTCTCTTTTCCCGTGCACAATCGGCGATCCCCCAAAGAACTCGCGTTTACGGAAATCTCGCCGGTGAACCGCGGGCGTCGCGTATTCATGAACCGCATTTCCCGTGGAATAGATACGCCAGACCGACGTTAAGTCGCGGTAACATACTTGCCAGAAACTATGTGCGTTCGAAAGCTTGCCGGTCTGGAACGGCGCAAACCTACACAGAAAGACGCCACTGATGCGATCGCGAACGATCCATGGTAAATGAGAAACGGAATTAGCGAGCGGATTCCGTGGTAACGCTTAACTGCTCGTACAATCGGAATCGGTTACAGAAATGTACACGGCTGACTGTACAAAAGCGAAATTTTCTGATACCCTTGAAAAACAGAAACAGAAATTCTCCATAGAAAATCGAGTGGTATTAAACTTTAGTAAAAGCAAAGTTTACTGGTGATAAATAAAAACGTTACTAACTAACAAGTCGATTCAAGTTCCTATGTGAACTATTTAGTATTTCCTTTTAATTGTTTGTGATTAGACTGCGACTTTAATGTATTTATGATCAAGATGGCTAAGTATCAAACCGTAAAAACATTAAAGGATTTTGAGAATACTGTTACGTTCTCTTCAATTTGTTAAAACTATTCTCAAAAGAAATACATTTTTATTCAACTCCGCTGCTCTTGATTTTCTGATTGTCCTATTTAAATAAGCTGCTGCAGATTAAATTAATCTGTCATATAAAAATACGCGGAGCGAAAAAGCTGACGAAAAATAAGTTTTATATTCATGCTAAATTCATAGCTTTCTATCACACGAGAGCCCCACATTCTTCCACGTACTCCAATGTTTCGTATAAAAAGCTTAAAGAGTTAACAGTTACAATAGCTCGTACAGTTGGCGGAGAAGGTACGTTCGCGCCGACTTTTTCTTTGTTCGATGATTTCTGAAAGTGAAAGAAAGTAGCTTCATATAAGCTGGTAAAATTTGAAAATGAATTCTATTGAAATTTTATGGGATCCAGAACAGACGTACCATACCTCTGCACATTCTATCATCTCACTGTAAAACTAATCCCAATCAGTGTATTGACAAACTGTAAAATTAAAACTAGGATATTTTTCAACATTTTTTATATTTTTCCAGCAGAATACACTAGTTGCAATATTTCGAAATTTCTGTTTTCAATCTAATCGAAAAGATTTTCAATGAATTAAAGATTTGTCCAATAGTTTCCTATCAGTTTCTCGATACATCGTACAAAATATCGATTCGAAGCACAGCGCCAAAACAATTCGTATATTTTCGCTCTGACACAAAATTCAGCTTTCGAAACAGCGGAACCTTTCTCATAGCTATTTAAACACAATTTAAATTTGGAAATAATTTCGGAATGAATATTGAAGTTTGCTCAGCTTCGTATTATTTATTGAACTTCGAGTCGGAAAGATAGAATCGGAATGCACGCCGAAACCGTGCCGAATGTTTTTTAGAGAAATAGCTGACCGTGTTTACCGAACGGCTGTATTTTACCTGGGCTATACATTTTTTTGAATAATTCAAATAGACTCTTCGGGTAAACAACCGGGGAGGAGATCAAAGATATAGGAACATTTTTATTTGAAAAAAAAGGAGGAAACTTTTCATTGAAGCTTTTGCGAAATAACTTCGAAGTTGAAATTAAACTAGATTCTTAACCCAGGCAGCTTTCAATCTGCGCGAGTGGTTGCAAGCAACTTTCTGACAAATATTTTTAGTAACGAAATTATTCATTTCAGTCGTAACCGAATGATGTTCTGTGTACAGCACTGTTATTAATAATCCTATTAATATGCTAGCCATATATAAAGTGTTTGTGAATATTTTATGTACAGACTGCATTATTTTTACTATTCAATCAATGTAAAAAATGTTTCAAAAAATATTGGACAGGAAGTGAAAAGTTTTCTGCATAGATGGCGTCGTTGTTATTACTTTATCAAACCAGAAAAATTTCCGAAAAACATTGCGGAGAATGAAACTTTTATGCGCTGATTGCATTGTTTTTATCATTTTACCAACACAGAAAATTTGTCAAAAACTGTTCAAAAGGACGAGGAAACTTTTATTTATAGATTGTATTATTTTTACTATTTTGGCAATATCGAAAATTCATTTTCAAATGTATAAAAGGAAGAAGAGACTTGTACGTATCAATTGCATTGTTTTTATTATTTTACCAATACCGAATATTTTTGAATGACTTCAGAAGGAATAGGAGGATGCAAATGTTCATCAGTCCGACAATTCGTACAAAAACTCGCCAGCTCACTGTCGGAGACGCTAATGAACGAGGAACACCGCAAAAGAGGTCGGAACGACCTCCACAAATCATTGAAATTTGATTAGTCCGTAGTGCATCTTTTCCGGAAGTGAAAAGTTGGCTTAAGAAACTTCAAGTCGGAAGAGCACTTTATGGATCAATTATTAGTTTAACGAACTACGAAGTTGCATAGACTTTGCCAACTTACCGGCCGTTTCCATCTTCGAGCAACGCGGTGTTGCACATAACAGGGATTATACCTATTTTAATGCTCGAACTCCTACATGGATCAAACTAATGGGATAACATAAACGCGAACCTAGTTTCTGCCGAAGATCATCTTTCATAATGAACGAGCGCATCACCATTAACCGATTCTCCAGGACTGTGAAAAATACGTTCATGGAAAGAGGATTGCAAATTATTCCAGTACCGCCTGTAAAAAGCAATTTCCAGTAAAATAAGTTGAAATGAATACGCTTGAAATCCTAATTTCTCGTGAGTAAAATTTTTTGAAAAATCTGAGATTCAATGTTGGTTTTTTAGTCTTCAGAGTGTCGTCTTTAGGATAATTCTTTATTCCTCAGGGTGAATTTTCCATGTTTCTGGGGAAGACGCAGCTGTTTGGATTTTCTCAGAACATTTTCCGACGCCCCACATTCGACGGCAATTAACGTATCGTGGGACCTCACGCAACGCGAGGACCTTCAAAAAGATTCATGGGTTTGTTTTCCCTCCAGCTAAGTCCCTGTTGGATTTTCAGCTCCCCACTTTATTGCATTTCCTGCCAAAAGGCGTTTGGGAAACGAATTATGGCTTGCACGAGGCAGATTTTCAAGATTTTTAGTTGGAAAGTGAATTTTCCACAGTTTCTCAATTTCCCCAATTTCCTGATAAAGTAAATCCTTTTTCCAAACCAGTACAGTATTTTTAATGTCTCATTTTATAAAGTCGACAATTTCTGTCATAATTTAATTTTACACTTTGTTTTTTATAGATGATTATTATTAGTAATTTTTTTACATTAACAGTTAACGGTGCATTAATTAAATACAAAATATATAAAAGTTAAACAAATTCCATTCGTTAAATTCCAATAAACCGGTACACTCAATACAATGAACTATAAGAATGCAATTTTCAATGGGAACCTGATACGTCGTTTAACTCGTAATAACTGAAATATCGTTCCATTCATTCTTTATTCTCTATTTAACTTTAACTTTCCGATCGTAACTGCATACGTATGTAAAAATTAATCAAATGCCAGAACGTATGATTTGCACGTTTACTCTTGTACATTGTAATTTTCACATAAAAATTGTATCATTTATTTCGTTTATAAAATTACTGCCAGACATTCCAATCGAATGTAACTGAATATCTGTTGGATGTGGTTATTGAAATCTAAATTATTTGTTAAGGGCGATTACGCGCGGGGCAACTCGTTGGTCATTGACTCGTTACTTAGAGTTTCTTTACAATATATCTAATCTGGTCTTTTCAATTAAAAATTACTGCCTTGTAGTTTCTCACATATTTTAGTTTAGACAACAAACACATTAAAAAAAATTAAGAAACTCTCTACAATTTTTATTTTACCCAGCTGCAATATAAATCGCCCTAGTCTAGTCGTCGAGAAGAAATCATACCAAAAATCATTATACTGTCCACAAACGGACCAACAAGGCCACGAACCTTCCACTCGATATCTCCACTAATTTCCCCAAAATCTCCTTATCCTTCAACTATTAAACCAGCGCAGTCTCTCAAGAACCGCCGCGCCGCCCCAAACCACAGAGAAACAAATCCTCAACCACCATCTCGTAAACATCGTTCAAATATAATGAACGTCCGCTGCCGTAGCTCATTCTGTAAAATTCCGTATTGCATTCGAAGCAGCCGAATGAACGAACCGGAATAACCACCTAATATTATCGACGAAATACGAAGAACAGTTCTGAGGCTCCTGGGAAGTGGGGTTGGCCTCGGCGAGCCATTAAAGGACGCTTGAAACTATATACCACACATATTTATTCCCCACCCAGTTCTCGAATGGGCAACGGAAGCGTGAAATTCCCAATTTCTTTTTCCCGGCCGACGAGAATATCCGAGCCTAGATCCCTGGCCTTTCTCTCCCTTTCTCTCCCTTTTGCCACATACAGGGTGTTGCCAATCTGGTGGTACAATACTAAAGAAAGCAAATCCACATGAAAAATCCACATGGATCGCCTTAGATTCAGCTATTTACATTTGAATGTTGGGGTACTAAAAACTTTAGACATCGGAGATTGTTGGTATTGTACAGAGTGCATCAAAATTGTACGACTACTATAGCGGGATTCTATACCTCTGGATCGGTTTAGATCTGTGAAAAAAAATTGACCGCAAAATTGACCTTGAGCCTTTTTTTTTATTGCGCCGTATAGTACTCATCGCGAGGAACAAAAGTCTCAAAGGAACTGTGGGTCTCAAGTCAACTGTTCTATTTGTATTTTATTCCATATGGGGAGACCATTTTATCCGGCTATCCTTTAAGTCAGTGATGGGCACGGTAGGGGCCCCTGATTTGCCTGCTTCTCCCACCACTGGAAAGCTCGAGGCACCGTTGCGCAGCGAAGGTGCGCGCTGCACGAAAGAGTGGTTGGTCGGGGAAGCTCCGCGGATCCTTCTTGTCCTTCTGGACAAAAATGCTCATCACTGCTTCAACCCCTTGCCCTACGATTTATTTCTACGGTTTCAGTGATTAGAACTTTTTTGTAGTTCGCAATTTCCTAAAAAAAGAGAAAATTTATATCTATTGTATGCCTATGCATGCTCTCGAATAACTGTACATTAACAAAACCAAAATAGAATTTCATCTCGATTTAGCGGAAATTAATAACATACATATTTATTAGACTCTGTTCAGAATCTTCATCACGAGTCTAACACGTGATTGTAGGGCAAAGGGTTAAGTGAACACTACTGTACTCCGCCCGAAAAAATTCTATTATATTTAATGAATTGGCAAACCTAAGATGTTGCTCTACCACCAAGCTCCCACGATTCCTGGAAGAGCAACAATAAATTTGACTTACGGATCCGAAACTTTTTAGGTGAGCACTGTTGGTACCGCTAGATCGGTAACACCCTGTATATCAAGCCCCGAGAACCCGAACACTGTTTTCGATCCACAGGCACGAGTAGGATCCCAGGTACATGCGCGCCGGACGTGTGTCGGCGTGTCCTTTACCTCTTGTCTCCTTCCGGCAGGAATCACGAATCCCGAATTGGACGGGCCACCGGTAAAAGGAGCAACGAAAGGGCAAAGGGGACGGTCATACGGATATACCGGAGGAAATTCCCGCCGTAATTTCTACCAGCCGTCCCTAACTCTCGGAACGATCCTTGTACACGACCCGCGGGAGACACCTGTTCCTCGTATTGGTTCGTATTCCTAGCATAAGGCGGAGTTGTTATGCGAATCGATACAAGTGCGCCCGGCTACGACACGCGCTCCCCTTCCCTCTCCACCTCTCACCCGTGTCAACCCTATGGATTGAATGTTTCAGGCGATGTCACACGTGGGATGAAACGCGAACCCCCGCCTCGGATACTGCATGCTCAACGACTCGTCTTACCGGCGTCGTTCGGACCTCAGATTGTTCAATTATTTGTCGCTCGTAACGGAAGAGTAACGCGAGAACGGATACCTAGATGCACAACGGTTCAACTCGATCGGTTTCCGATTCGCCGCAGTGTGAGCCTTGATTTCCGATGCGAGAGAGGGAGAGAAAGAGAGAGAGAGAAAGCTCATAGAGTTTGCACCCAACGGTAGCCTGATCTTTGTGAGAGACAAAAATATTCCGAAGCACTTCGGAGAAACAGATGTTGAATTAACCCTTACCTGTCCCCCATTTTTGCAACTTAACCCTTAGCACTCGGATGGCGACTCTGAGGCACGACTGAAAATTGCTATGCCATTCTTAAAAATATTGTTCACATTAATATTTTTGTGCGTTTTCATAAACTACTAGACATTTATGAGATATTATATCAGTTTCATATGGAAAAACTGAAAAAAAATTGTATAGAATGGAAATATTCTAGAATGCAAAAATCTTTCGTTTCTGAGTTAAAATAGCTCCGAGCGCAAAGGGTTCATGTGTCCCTCGTATGCCACAATGGTAAAATAGCAAATTAAATGATACGATAAATAATTAAAATTGCCGATTATTTCATATGTGGGTTAAGGAAAATACGTAGACAGTTTAGTAAAAAATTTGCTTTTTTTAGAAAAATATTGAACAAAGGAAAATCGCAAGGGGTTGAAAGAGTTCAGTCGATTTTTCGAAAGTGATACGAATCGTAAGAGTATCATCGGCAATTTTCTGTTAACGGTGTTGGGAAACGACGAAATTCGCAACGCTTTAAGCCTTGTCAACGATTCTGATCTCGGCAGTTTATGGAACGACGACGCGAAGGAACAGCTGGCAATCTGCACGATCCATCGCGGGGTAATATTCAAACGACCAGGATAACCAGAATAGAATCGATGTTACGCTTAATTATGTGCGGGGCGTGCGTATGTTCGCGAAGATTGCCGTGTGTTGAAATCACCGTCACTCTCGGCTATCCCGGCGATCCTCCATTGATTCCCGGCAACCGCAAATTTCATCTCTTTCCCGGGGCCACGTGTTTCGGAAATCGACGAGAGGAATGCGCCGATAACGTCGGCCGGCAATTCGGCGCACTATGCTTGTTTCCTGCAATCGCGCGGTCACGTAAAAATCATAATCGCCGTACGAACGACGGGCAATAAGGATATACAGTCGGGGGCAAAAACTAACTTTCTTCGAACTGGACCAAGCGACTCCAGTTTTTTTGTAGATGCTAGTATTAGTTTACTACGTAATGTGTAAAAAAAATTAATGGCTACTCTTTAACTTAGATACCCAAAATTTGTTGCCTTTTTATTATATAATCCTATAGAGTTTAGCGAAAAAATGCCGAAATTCGAAGTTTCAACCCGCGGAGATTAGTGGTTCAAAAGTTATGAGTGTTTAAAGTTGAGAGATTTTCAGTGTTTTTGACAGGTAAGGGTGCCGCCATGTTGATATGCAGTGACCGTCGCGCGCCGTTTACCGAGCGCAGCCGCTAGGTAGCAGCACAGGCTCGCGGTAATGCTGATAACTAAAATATACTCAAAGAGAAGGTATAGTCCAAGTTGGTTGGCGGTTAATCGAGGTGACCGACATTAGTGCGTGCTTGTGGTGCCACGTAGCGGCTGTGCTCGGTAAGCGGCGCGCGACGGTCACTGCATACCGACATGGCGGCAGTATTACCTGCCAAAAACACTGAAAATCGCTCAACTTTAAACACTCATAACTTTTGAACCACTGATCTCCGCGGGTTGAAACTTCGAATTTTGGCATTTTCTCGCTAACATCTACAGGATTGCATAAGAAAAAGGCAAAAATTTTTGGGTATCTAAGCTAAAGTTTAACCAAATTGATTAAAAATTGCAAAGAATAAAGTAAAGGTCACGATTGTTTAATTTTTGATCGGTGGCTATAATGTAAATTTAAAATATGCTTTTTGTAGATCTAAGAAAATTATGTAAATTCACAAAGTTTCATAAAAATCGATTCAGGTTGCTATGGATAATTAAAAATGTAATTCCAAAATTCAAAGATTCTTACATCTTTCAATGCCCACAGCATTTTTATGCATCAACCGATTTCCATAAAACTGTGCATGTATAAAAGTTATTTAGATGTTTATAGGCCTACACAGGTGTGCCGGAACAGTCAAAACTGAGAGACTTGCCGGAACGTGTGTAATCGGCCTAATTAGAGCCTCGCCTAACAGAGCGGAGGCTCATAAAACTGTATATGGGCATGTTAATGCGTCGCCGATCGACATTATCGAATCGCAGGTAGTCGATTCCCGTTCAAACATGGTAGCATCGAGTAAAAGCTAACGCGCATTGATAACAGCACTTCCCTCGTCCCATTATCGCCCTTTAACAAGCGCAGACACGAAGGAGCCTGTTGATCGGCTTCCGGTTGACAGGCGCCTTTTCCTTCGAGAGCGGCTTATTAAAACACTTCCGGTCCGCGGGCCGATAATAAACGTTGGCGCGGAGGTAACGCGCGAAGAATCGAACTACGATCGACCTTTTCTTCGGTTTCTGGCGCAGGGATCGGCTGCAGAAAATCGCGTTTCGAAACTAGTTTCCGAGGTGGGCAGCGAAGCGCGGCGTCGTATAGGCGAAACAGGACTTCGGGATAGGAAACGAAGAGAGGACAGACCACCGTCGTCGCGCGTTAATATCATCGATACGTAGCGAAGCGTTTACTGCCAACACGCCGCGCTCAGATAGCCAAGACGTGGCACACGAGGCAATTAACTGTAACGCCGGTGTCTATCGCGATCACGGGAATACGTACGGTGAACGAAATTTCTGTAACGCTGATTTACGAAGAAATATCGACGGTTTACTAATTGTGCACCTGAAACATCACGTACAACGCAATGTCCTCATTTTGGGAATTTTAAGACTGCTACGAGAGTAGGGGTTGGACAAAATCAGTAATTTTTAGATTCTTGAATTTTTTAAAAATCCATTTTGCAATCAAAAATTCGGAAAAAATTGAAAATCGTGTGGATTATCAGGTAGTATGTCTATGCATTTTTTCGTAATTTTGTCGTTGAGCAGAACTGAAGAAATAATTCATTAAACCGTGCTCACCCTATAACTACCCTTGCGGTGGGGGTACCGACTTGAAACTAGCCACAGAGGGTTTTCGAATGGTATGCAGAAAGATCAATATGGTTCGAGGGCACATTTGACCACCTCATCCGGCTATATCCTTTCTGTGTATAAGAACACTCCTCAAGGAAGTAATAATAGTAAATTGATAGTACATAATACCACTCTATCCTAGCAGGTTAATAAACTTGGGGAAATAACGTTGTTTTTGTAACCCCATAAACACCTAGTTCGTGATAATCACAGGTGCAGTGGCTCGTTTGTATTTATAATGTCTAAATGGTTTCTAAACGTTTCAAGTGATTTCCTGTATATCCTCGTTAAAACAAGAAACGTAGTATCTAGCACTGTAAAATAAATCACTTAAAAATGTTAAAAAATCTCGTCAATCCTCCTAGAATGAGATTTTTATTTATTTTCAGTACAACAACGTAGCTTGGATGACATAGAAATCGTGGATAAAGATGTTGGTTTTCCGCCACTATTAATTTCTGTATGACAACACCGTTGTCAGTTTTGTCACCGAGAGAACCAACAAATATCGAACAGTCAGAAGAAAGTAATCCCACGGGGTTCGAGGAACAGTTTTCTCTCTACTGTACTAAAATTTTTCAGTTCGACGGTATTGCGAGCGTCGCGTCGCGTCGCGTCGGCTCCGCAGGCCCTTAAGCCCTATTTTCAAATCGGTCTCTATACAGGCCATGAAACCGTTCGAAAACCGGTATCCGGATTGCCGCTGTACATGCATGCACGCGCTGCAGAAAATTGATTCGATTGAAAATCACCAAGCGCAAACAGATAACGGCAATAATTCCCAAACGGTGTTTCGTTTCTCTCCTTTTATTGAAAGAATTATACGCTCTGTCCAATCGCCCTTCCCGCTTCCCTGTTTTGTCCCGGTTGCCGGCCCAACGATGGTACAACGATGGTCCCATTAACCTTTCAGTGCACGGGTCAAAGGTGTTCTCGTGGAAATTTCTTCGAAAAACTCGGAATCTTTCTTACATAATGCTGTTGCTGCTGTGTTGCATAATACTACTACCAGCAACAGAAGAATTCATTGAGGAATTCCGAGGTAATTTAAAGAAAATTCAAACAGGTATATAAATACAGTCGGAGACAAAATTGAGTGGGCACCTTTTAAAAACTTTTTTAAAATTGAACCAAACTACTTGAGCTCTCCTGATACGTTGGAAGCATTAGTTCGCTAAATAAGAGGTAAACAAAATTTTGAAAAATTTGCTAGCTAGCTACATCATTGACGAACTATTACACGGCTTACACCCGAAACTCTTAACAGTGAAGACTGTATGTCACCTATTCTGGAAAACAGAAACCGCCGAAACCCATAAGGGGGTGAGGGGTAGAAAAACGATCACGGACAAATTAATACGATATAAGAGAGATTTTAATAGTCGGCGAACAGATGAGACGCTGCGAGAGAGAGAGAGAGAGAGAGAGAGAGAGAGAGAGAGAGAGAGAGAGAGTGTGTAGGGCCTTGCTCCCGCGCAAATCGTGTACCAGCATATGTGTATGAGACAGATAACATCTTCTCGGGGGGCTAAGTGCACCTGCATCCCTGCGTCGCGGCACCGTGATGTCCCATGGCCTCAATGACCCCATCTTCTCCGTGGTTCTGCCCTTTCTCACTCTCGCTCTCTCCGTTCCTCCAGGTCTCCCCTGTTCCCTCCAGTCGCGAGCCCTTCCGATTGCTTCTCTTTCTGTCTCTGTTCCTCTTTCATCCGATGCTGCTACCACATCGAGTTCCTTCTAGGTACTTCCAGCTCCATGGTTCGCTGGCTCCCCGTATCGTGCGGCTACTTTTTTCTCCTTTCGTAGTTCCATCTCGCCTAACCGTCTTTCTCTCTCTCTCTCTCTCACTTTCGTTCACGCAGACGTGACCACGCGAATTGCGAGCCGGACCGCCGAGCACAAGTCTTTCGGCTAGGGATGTTCGATTCACCTCAAAGAATCGATTCTCCGAGTCGATTCGGAATCGTAATCTGAGAATCGATTCTCATAAAAAAATCGGAATCAAAGAGTTTTCGTAAGAATTATGAATGTCTCTCGTTTTCTCATTGTTTTATTTGGGTATACTTCCGAAAAGCCCATACCTCCGATGTTTTTTATACTCCAGATTCTTACGTATTTTGACACGCTGATTACGAATATGAAAAAACCATAAAAATCATAGTTTTTTTCCATTTGTTTCAGTCAATAATGGGAATTTTGAAAAATACTTCAGATAAAAGTTGTTGGCCTCATTAAAATACACATTTTATGTTGTATTGACTTTTGTCATAAAGATAACTTTTCCTTATAACTTAATCGGCCCTTAGTCAGGCCGGCCAGACCACGCATACGAAAATCCAGGAGTAGCCTTTCAAGATTTAAAGCTCACCCTATACATATATGTATGTATGACCAGAGTAAGATCGTTTTTCTCAAAACTATAGTTTTTATGACAAAAATCAGTACAACATAAATTTCGATGAGAGCTACAACTTTTATTTGAAGTAGTTTTCAAAATTACCATTATTTACGGAAATAAATGGAAAAACTATGATTTTTATGGTTTTGTCATGGTTTCCGCTAATCAGCACGCCAAAATACGTAAGAATCCTGAGTAAAAAAACTTAAGTAAAAAGATTATCATAAACTGAGTAAAAAGATTTTTAAAAAATCGGAGGTATGTGCTTTTCGGAAGTTTATCCTTTTATTTTTAATCAATTGAATTTTAAATAAAAGGAATCGAATCAGAATCCATCGTACCTAGCGTGGATCGCATAGGCGCGATCGTTTCGGCTAGGAAAGCGCGCGGAACAGAAACGGAACGAAACAGATCGGAATGGAACAGAATGGAGGAAGTTTACGCCGGCCGCAAGTCAAAGCGGCTTTCCGCCGCAGAGAACGTTTCAATCGAGCCGCGGCAGCCTTGGAGGTCCACTGAGCCTGATCTAAATCGATAGCCAAGTTCAACGGAGTCCGGCAAAATCTTCTTCCGATCCCTCGTTGTCCGCGGGACAGAAACTTCGCGAACCGACCGCAAGCTTGATCATCGAAAGTCAGCCGCCCTCCCCTCGCCCGTAATTGCCTTTGTCCGGGATTCTTCGGCACTGGTCCGAAGCTGCCGCATACCGTTTCCGCATACTTCGAAGTATTATTGAAGAATAAAGAAATATACCAGCTGCGAAATGCGCCGACAGTGGTTGACGACCTGCAGTTTATAATTGGTGGCTAAAGTGGCTGCAGCTAATCAGCCCATTCCGTTTCTTTACAGGTACTTCGAAAGTTTGCGATTTACTTGATTGGTCTGCTCTGTTCTAGCTTTGGGATTGTTTAATCTTGATGTGGTCCTCGATTGTACCATACAGTCAAAATAATATAAAAAATGGAAAACGTACATCAGCTATCATTTTCTTGTGCTTTTCTCAACATGAAAGCATCCATTCAAATTAACACGAATTTTGAGAATATGTCGAAACAATAAAATAGTTTACGAAATTTTAAAGTCGTTTTTTAAGAGAACGGTTGACTTGAGGCCGATAGTTCCGTTGAGACTTTTGTTCCCCACGACGAATACTATACGATGCAGCGGGAAATAAATTTTGACCTTGAGAAAAGGTCAAGGTCAATTTTGCTACCGTGGCGACAACACATAATTTTGAAACACCTTGTACAAATGGATCGAATTTCTTGGATTTTGTTTTCCCTATTTCTGTTCCTTAGAGATTTCTGTTCCCTATTGTACGGAATATTGTTTTATTGTCGAAAGTGTGCGATTAAACATTGAACAAATGGGAAGCATGAGCTCGTGTTCGTGTACAGCTTAAAAGAATGAATTGTTCGAGTATTGGTTCTGTTAGATTGGAAAAATAATGGGCTTCTGAATCCACGTTCATTAAAGCTTCCTTCCCAAGAGTTCTATGACTAATTGTAAGCGTGCATCAACAGTCCCGAAGCATTTACCACAGGTACGTGAGTAATTGTACGTGGAAAAGTTGGTTGGCCAACATCGAGTGCGGATTAAATCATGGACGACCCGTATCGGTCATTAGGAGCCCTTCTTATAGCAGAACGCACGATTTTGAAGAGACGGTAATTTAACAAATTGAGAAAAATTGCTAAGCGAAGTTGTTATATTCATACCCCTTTTAAGCGTTACCGAGCATTCAGGGTTCATGATACGCCGAGTTATTATTATGTATCATTCAGAAGGGTTACGGCGGATGATAACATAGCGCGCTCTTGCTTTTACTATTCTGAACCGAAGTTCTGCAAGGAACAAATTGTAACCGAGGAGCTGAGAAAGTATTAAGAACGATACACGGTGTGCTAACGTTGTTATATACGCGTATACTGAACGATTAAACTGCAGAATGGTAGCTAAAGAAAATTCTCTTAAACAATTCTACGAACAAAAAGAGGACTTTTTATTTATCTGGGAAATGGTAAGAAACGAAAATATGTATACAGTTGGGACTACATGCAAGATTTGCAAACTGCACTGAACATAAGCTGTAACTTGGAGTTTCACTAAAAATACGAAAATATTAGACAATCTAAAACAAGAACCGTCACGTTAAAAAATTTGTGGTCCATTTTACGTAACAATTCTCTATCCAAATCTGTTGGAGCCACCGACCCTGAACAATTCACTATCGTAGATCTCCAGAACGGGAAACGATATGTAACGTTGAATTTTTCTCTCAGAACGTTCCCGCCACTTTCATATTAACCATATAAAAATATTATTTGAGTCCTGTGCATCGGTTCCAGCCTTGTGAAAAATGTTTACACATCATCTAAGATACCATCAATACATACAGTGACTTCCATTAATATTCGGACACTCTTAAAAAGACGATAACTTTTTTAATATTCGACCATGCAACTTGAATTTTTTTGAGAAGTTAGAACAATCGGGTTTGTTACGTAACGTGAAAAGAATTTTTGAAAAAATTGAAATTGGTCGGAATTGCAGAGAAAATACTACAAGTAAAATGCAACTTTTAGTATTTTCTCTACAATTTCGACCAATTGCAATTTTTGAAAAAATTTCTTTTCACATAGTGCAGTAAATTAATTGCTGTAACTTCTAAAAAAAAGTTCAAATAGTATGGTGCAATATCAAAAAAGTTATCGTTTTTTTAATAGCGTCCGAATATTAATGGGAGTCACTGTACATATTTTCATATAATGAAATTACACAAAAATTGTTCAACTTTCTCGAATCTGTTCTTCCGAATAACTTTTTAACGAATATCCGACGATGAATAAAACCTTCGTGTGGGGTAACTCAGGAAAGCATGAGAAAGTGCGTGGAGGTCTTGATCATTGGTGGTCCTCTAAACATCAGTTCCACTATCATCGATTCCAATCGATTCTCCGGTGGCAAATGATAGAGCAATAAATATCGAAAAGAGGAAGAGGATGAGAGCGTATACATTATAAAGGTTTAATTATCTATTTTCCCATCAAATTCCACTTCGTTTTGAAAATTTGTTAAACGTTCCTGTTGGCAAATAGCAGAGCCACTATCCAATTATAAACTCATTTGCATTTTAAGCATCAAATCGTGCGTTGAAACGATCAACTAAAATTTCACCGAACATCATAGAAAATACATAAACATTTAACCGGACGTACAGTCTGTATTCTACAATGCATTACATTTGACACCGAAAATAATGTTCCGTTCGAACCATCAAGTAAAATGCCATTAAACGTCACAGAAAATATTGTGTATTGACATAAATATCGAACCGGACAGGCTACAGAGGCGACGATGATCGGAAGAGCAGAGCATCTTCGGTTCCCATCGATTCTCCGGTTGGCAAGCGGGCGAGCGAGGGATAGATAGGCGAGGAAAGAGGGGCGCGCGAGCTGACTGGCTAGCGATGGAAGAGGACGGCGAAATGAGTTAGGTAAACGGAAGCAGAGAGACAAGTGAGGAGAGGTAGGCAGAATTAGAAGCATTGCGAACTATGCGGTAGCAGGCAAACCACGACTGGTCTATGGCTCGGAACTGGGATAACTCGATACACACCGGCGGGCATGTATGACCCTAGCGCGTACATTGGGATATGCAATTTACCAACCGCCGAGTCTGTGCGGTTGGTAAATACACGCATGTCAAAAGTTCCGTAGGCAGCGGAGAGGAGCTTGTTGGAGTCAAGTCGAGCCTCGACTCTCTCGCATGCACACAGAGCCCTGGCCATAGAGCACAGACTCCCCTCGGCTCTTGGCACGCGAATGCGTTAATATAGCGTAAAAACCGGGAACGAGCGTTCCACGTTCCTCCTCCGAGACCGGCAGAAGAGAGAGGCCAAGGGAGAGAACGAGAAAATCTCCGAGAGACAGAGAGAGAGCAAGGGGGAGAGGAGATGCCGCGATAACGGCCGTAATAATTGCGTGCGTTAATGTGACGCAGTGGTGAAAGTGAAAAGATGAATGAAAAAGGGGCGCGCCGCGTGAGCCAGCCAGATTCCAGGATTACCCAGCAACACTCGATCTGATCGTGCACCCCAGCTGCGGGTTCCGTGCCTCGTTTCGCTTGCTTGTAACCGGGGCTGAAGTATGAACAAACATGCTTATCTGCGAATGAGATAAGACAGACTATGAAAGACCCGGAAATTATGGCGCGACGGATCAGTTCTTAATTAATGGTCGGACATGGAATTTCGCTTGTTGAAATAGCCACCGAGCGCGCCGAGGGACGCTGTATCAATTCATTGTAACGTCCTGAAAATTGTAATGCTGTTGCTGTTGCTGTTGCTGCTGCACCCTGTGCGGCAACGGTCGTCGTAGAAATTTAGCTCTTCCAAGGGGAAACGTCGTAAAGTCGACGGTATTCGAATGTTTCGGACCAACTGATTTTATCGAGGAACGATTGTGCAGATGATAGCAGTTGCTTTTAGGATAAAATTATTATCATTTGGAACTGATGTGTAATGTGCATATCGCTGCACTGGATTAATTTTCTTTTTATCAAAAGCATTAAAGACAGGATATGTTCTTCTCTTGGCGGTGTATGTTTTTTAGTTGCGAGGATTCATTTATTATTGTTGAATAAGAAATGCTTTAGTTGGGAGTTCAAGGTTTCAGCTGCATAGCTGCACCGCATAGAGTGACTGCTACTTCGATCCTTTCTGATTTTACAAATTCTGACGAAATTCGATTTATGTAAATAAATTATAAGATATTGAAGAATTAGTTTTTCTAAAATTATCTATATTTTTGAGTTCGGTTTTTTATTTCCAGTTTAAAGCCATCAATAAATTGCCCTAACCACCCTCCGTGAGCAGAAAGGAGCCCAGGAATATACCAGGAAACAAGTGTTTGAAACATTCCAGAATTTTATACGATCATAAAAATTTTACTGTATTTATATTTATACCGATTTTTATTAAAAGAACGTATGGTCTGCAAAGTTATTTGACGGACAAGAGGGAGTACACGGGAATTTGATGACGACAATGAACGTAAAACAGACAGAAAAGTTACCAAGTATTAACTAAACTTTTACGATCAAGATGTATTAACTTTTCCTATCATATTTTAATCATTTTAGTATTAAAAATAAGATTGCGGGTGTGTAATGAAAATGTAAGAGAAAGAGTTAAATCAATCCACGTGTTACAATTTGAACAAGTATGATGGTTTAATTTTTGTTTAACACAATTCATTTCAAAACGAGTTCCTCGCGAAACTCTCACGGTATCAATTTAACGAAAATGATTTCGGCGCTGGGTTCGATCAGAAAATACACTGAAGAGCCTATTTGCAAAAATTTGCGTCTGTGGACCATTATTCAATATCAAATAGCGTTTGACATTTTCATTTATAAAGCTGTTCTCCTTTCTATGCGGCCCAGATATTAAAGGCCTGAAAAATATTTTTGATTTTATTAAGTTATGCTCAATTGAAATTTAATTTCAATAAGGTAGTTGAAACTTAACAAATTTACTGTAAACCAATTGTAAGTTAGACACTAAGGCATATTGTAATGTAATCGTGTGTTGTATGATTTATATTGTATGTGCTGTATAAGCCTTATATGGTTTAAAGCAATAAATAAATAATAATAATAAACTTGTTATCCACAGACGCAATCACTCGATTCTGAGGATGATCTCAATGTAGATCGAAACGTAAATCGATAAATTTTTGCGAATAGGCTTCTCAGTGCATTTTCTGATCGCACCCAACGCCGAAATCATTTTCATTAAATTGTTACACAGTTACGATCGATATTTCACAGCAGAATTTCTCACGGTATCGCGTTAAAAATCGAAATAACAAATACCCGATAGAAAAAGTCCAAAGCAGCCGTGATTTTTCATTCTCTCTTCAATCTGGATGTCTGTAGGATCGAATGGAACTTGGCCAAGCGCACTCGCATCAATTCTGTAGAGCGTGCTGGACGACGATTCGCGGAGGAATAAATCACAATGAAGAAACAATTACCGAAATATGCGCCCCCCGCCCCTCTCCTGGGGGGAGGGGGGACGATACCGGTTCGCCAAACAGCAGACAAGCCAAACATTATCTTTAATCGAGCGAAGCTCGCGAAAATACGGGGCATTGTGCTCGAAACCTTGTGTGGGATGGTACAGTGAGAGAGAAAGAGGAATAATACAGCGGTCTCGTGTATGACCTAACGCTAATTTCCTCGGGGCCAGGCCAGGTTTTCGAATAACCAACGTAAATCCAGGGACCGGGGTCAGATTTTCCGCGAGCCTGCTAAGTCGCGGATGGGTACATTAATTCTCCTTAAGCCCACCGTTTATATTAATACCTGGCAATTAATAACGGTTAAAAGACGTTTGTTCGCGTGAATTGCAGCCGGACCCGCCGTGTTCCGCAGTTGCCATGGTTACATTCTGTCCTCGACGGAAACGCGCCGAAAGAGCACCGTTAAATTATACAACAAGCGACGGAATTTCTGACGCATGCGAGCCGAGGATGATTTTCTGCGCGCGGAGAGCGATAAAGGCGGATTAACGCTTTTTCCCCATCCGCCGTCAACCCTCTCCGTCGGAAACCGGGTTCGCGAATGATCGTTGATTCTACAGGAATTATGCGACCAGAATGAATTTTTACAAGAAATTAAAACTAAATTATCAAGCTGTTCGTGTGCTCGAGAGACCGCTAGCTTTCTTGACCAGCCTGATTAGTCGTGGTATTTCAACGAAAGTGTACGACGATGAGCCTTACTCGTCTAGAGCGAAGTACGAATTTTTATGCAAAATGGAAATCTTCTGAAACAATGTTTACTCTCAAAAATAGTCAAGTGCATTCTTGAAAGCATAAAGAGCAAAAATATAAGTGTCAATTTTGTCGACCTTTTAAATGGGACTGTGTACACTAGGGTGGACCTTATTTTTCGACCATGAAATTTTGGGCACGCCCCCCTCAATATTGTTCCATTTCATGAAAACATGATATATCCAAAGTTTTAGATCAATCGGACGTTCGGGAAGTCGTGCCGCATCGAGCGCGATGTTTTGAAATAGGAGTAACTGCGCGCTAAATGTAAAGAGTATATTGAAAATTCAAATTAAATATTTTATACCTCCAAAAATATCATAATTCCTTACATGCATTCAAGTACAAGTGTACTTTGTACTAATTAAGATTATTTCACGTCCGTTTTCGCGAAGCGTAACACCGCACCGGTGAGAACGACGCGTTCCAATTGGAGTAATACCTCAAATTCGCCCATCCCAAATCAGATGGATGGTGAAAGCTATGTATTCTTTAAAAATATTATTATTTAGAGATCAATTGACATTATCAACGGATGAAGAACATAGAATACGTCAGATTTGTATTTTTATCAGTTACTTGTATTTATAAACATGGATCCAGAGTTGGGCAAAATGTTCATCTAAATAAAAATTTCGGATAACGAATAAAACATAAAAAAAATTTTATTCTTTATTCGATGGTTCGAATATAAAAAGTATCTTTATTCGACGGGCATCGACGAGCATTCGACGAGAATTTATCCAACGAATAAAGATAATTTTTTTATTCGAAGCGGCTTTATTCGAACTTTGAATAATTTTTCATCTTTTATCTGTATCTTTTATCCGAAGGCTTCGAATAAATCTTTCCACAACTACTGCCAACTCTAATAATACTGTTAATGATTCCGCAGAACGAGAAGTCAAACTTATGCAAGAATTTAATGATGTACTATCGCGAAATGAAGAAGAAAAACAATTTATAATGCAAACTGTATCAGACTACAGAAAGCGTTATCCAGAAGCAAAAAAGACTACATTAATGAAAAATTTGTAAAATGTCTAGAAGTGTTGCCTTCTACAATACATAAAAAAGTATTTAAATAGCCCTATTTTCTTTTCTTCGCTTTTATATTTATATGGTGTAATATTCACTGCATCTAGATAAAAATATTATATTCTGATTAAATATATAAAATATTTATGTCGAACGTTAATTTTTCTACTTTTTAAATAACTATAAGAATATAACTAGAAGAACTGGTACTTTCAATAAAATACGTAAAATTTAACGTATGTATATATTTACAAAAATATGATAATTAGTTAATTTTTATATTGAAAAATATTACATTTTGGTACTATTATAATCAATATTTTGTCACAAAAAGAACATTTAGTCATAATCAAAAATCTTTCTTTCAACTATTCACATTCCTATAAAATTTCATGTTTTTCGCAACTTTAACGTCAATTCAACGTCTTCCCCTTATCCGATCAATTTCGTCTATTGCACGAAATGTTCTTCCCCAATGGTACAATTTTTAGGGGGAGGGGGGGGGGGGGGCGTGAAGAAAATCTCGCAAAAAAAATTTCACCAGGTACAGCTAAGGTCCACCCTAGTGTACACTGTCACACAACGACACAGTCTTCACAATTTATTATTATTTCTCTGTGTCGTATAACAGAGACCGAGCTTCTAAAACGAGGAAGCGAGATTCAAGGGGAAGATATCGATAGTTGGATGCGGATCTCTCGATTAATTCGTACAAACCAGAGGCTGTCGTTTATCAAGCGGTACGGGGGCGAGACGTGTACCGGGCAGAACGAACCGGAAGGCCTCGGACGCTTTTAGGGTTACGAGCTTGTAAGCCATAAGTGATATAGTGCCGACAATATACAACGGCCCCGTAGATCGGAACGACAAATCGGTGCCCGGTATCAACAAGGTGTTCCGGGCCGAAGATAGAGGCGCGATAAGGACGTAAACGTTTTAACTTCCGCGGCGGCTTCACTATTATTCATCCAATTCAGAGCGCTCGATATCTGGCCGATACCTGGCAAAACTCAGCGCGCAACTTCCTTCGGAGCTTTAGGCCGGGGCCCGAGTAAGCAGTAACATGATTCATTCGTCTATTTGTACAGGCCCGTGAAGCTAGGGGTCTAAAGTGGCCGTTCCTATCAAAGACGATCTCGAACGTCTGTTTATACGGGAACCGCGCTATCAGATACAGACTGGATTACGAGGTCGGTATCGTCTACTTAATCTTACATCGGTATCCGCGGGCCCATTTGTATCGCGTGTACCCGAGCTGCGTGCCCTAACTCGCATTCTAAATACTCGCATCCGTTTTTCCCCCGCAACAATCCCACCCTCTCTGACAGTAACATCCGCCTCGCCGTATCGGTTTACCAGTAAAAAAAATTCATTAGCTTTATCATGAAGCGCTCGTGTATACGCTCGCTCTAGGGGTGACTTCGGTCTGCTTCCTGGTGTGGTCGTTGCAAACGCAGGTTCGAGAAGCACGAGCAGGCTTAGGCAGGCTCGTCTCTTTTGCATCTAACTCGAGCATATTGTTACATTTTATAATTTTCATGACAATGAACGCTGTTCGATTTTATTCCTGTTTCTTGGACCACCTCAACGCGAAGGTTAAAGTAGATAATGTGTCGATCGTAAAAAGCAGCTGCAATTTTTTTCCAAAGCTTCTTTGACACCTGATCCGAAAGAAGGGTCCGCAAGAACGTCGAGCTCATTTGTTCCAATTTGGAAGTTTCTTTGTCGAACAGGTTTTTCGTTCGATGAAGTTCGTTTCGAGGGGTGTCAGAATATTAATGGCGGTGTTTCGGTCCGAAGAAAATTCTAAATGGAAGGAAACAATTCGAATCGCATTACAGTTCGCGTGGATCGCGGCAAGAAATCCAGAATTTCCATAAAGATCCGGGAGCCTGCACGGTAATAGCGCGAGAATGTAACCAGACTGTAAGCAAAAACACTGAGAAGGAGGGGGGTGGGGGGGGGGGGGAAGGGCGCTCGTACCGCTTCAACGGCGTAGCTCATCTTTATTGAAAAATACCGATGAAGATGAGCACACGGGGTCATTTTGCAGACGGGGGAAACGCATTGTCGGAATCTCATGATACGGCGTCACATCGTTAGGCCGCGTCGTTAAAGTCCCGGGGCAGCACGGTGCCAGTGATTACCCTCCGCCTGGTCACAAGGTTGTCTTCTATGGCAACTGAGTAATCAGTAAAGCCCTCCTGTAGGGAGCTACGCGTGTGCGTGTTTCTAAACGACGGATGTGTACGCATCAGTGGCAGCTCGGTATTCGTACGCATCAGTAATCTACGGTATTCCGCGAGATTCACGGAAAGCAAAAGGAAAAACCAGCTCTTTGGCCAAGGGCTTAACCTCGCCGGACAGCGTGAGATCAGATCAGCCGGACCCAGGGCTTAATTCAACTCATTCAATCGTAGAATCGCGTAATAAATCACCGGGGAACTTTCTGTAATTTATCGGAATCTCGCCGCGAAGTGCACTTTGAATCACTGGGACATCGACTCGACCACTGTTTTATAAAACGCGTTCTTTTCGGCGTCTGCGACGTTGCGAATACTTTACGGTGGTTTTTATTTAACCCTTTACGGACGAAGATTTTTTTTCTATATTATGGTCTACATCGGTATTGATATACCGATATACATTAGTAATCTACATCAGTTTTCAGTTCCAGGGAAAAATAAAAATACATGCACACAATTTGCAGAAAAATGAAATAAGAATATTTCAGATATTGTATAATTTTTGTCTATTCTTATACAATTTTTTTAATCCACTTAATCAAAGTTAAACATGTATAAAAATACACAATTATGCTTGTACTCTATTAATTTCGAAACAGTTAACTGCAAAGTATTCAGCATCGAAAATTGAAATCAATTTTCCGTAACAAATAAATTCTAATGATTATTATTTGTTCATATTCGTCGGAAAGAAGTTAAAATGGATTATATAATTTTTCGCTTCAATCGTGGATATTTCGCAACGGGAATTCGCGTTTCGAGTTCCGGAACGGACGCGGATAAAGTAAACAAAAATGTTTGGCTGAAATAGGGGATTCGAAGTTGGGGCGCAATAGGAAAATCTGTTCGTGCAATTCGAGCAAGGCAGAAAGTTGCCCGGAATTTTGAAAGTTCCGCGGAATCGGAGTTGTGGAATTCGTTTCAGTAGAACAAGAAGGTGCCTGGTCAGCCGGCGGAACACTCTCCTCTCATCACCTTTGAGAGTCGTTGTACAGGTCACTGTAAAGGATAATTTTTATTTCGCCAACTTTTCCGCACCCCCTCCCACTCCTCCGAGCGGTTAGTTCCGAAAGAAACGTTATCAATAGAATGATTACCGGGAATCGAATTTCGCCGGAGTTTCGAACGAGTCAACCAACTTCGCGATTCTGTCGCGATTCTGGCCAGGTGAACGGGAGTTTCGCAGAATTAACTTTGATTTTCTTTTTACTAAACTCTCTCGCCGATGCGAGCATCCGGTGGTCGTGGCAATTCCGATGAGATTCGTTCAAGGTGTGTCCACAGTATTTCATCCAAAATGTAACACGATTTTTATCACTTTTTATTGTTTCAACTAGTTGAAGAGTAATAGCTTTTTTCCGTAATATGTGTTTGACATTTTCTATGAATATTCTATTACAGTGAAGTCTTGATCTAAGAAAACGGGAGCTTTAGGATCTAAGAAAATTACTAGATGAAGAGTAATAGGTTTTTTCCGTAATATGTGTTTGACATTTTCTATGAATATTCTATTACAGTGAAGTCTTGATCTAAGAAAACGGGAGCTTTAGGATCTAAGAAAATTACTAGATGAAGAGTAATAGCTTTTTTCCGTAATACGTGTTTGACATTTTCTATGAATATTCTATTACAGTGAAGTCTTGATCTGAGAAAACCGGAGCTTTAGGATCTAAGAAAATTGCCTCAATTAGCTACTTTATTAGTTTACTTACAAAGAAAGATAACAATATACAGAATATGTTTGTGAAAGGATAGATCAAGTTTGTACTTTTGGAGAAAATCGTGGGGGAACAAGACTGGAAAATTACGAGAAAAACGCGTTTAAACTCTCGGAGAACGCTTTTCAGATAAATAGTCGGGTATTTATGGCACTTGCCCTATTCTGCTATCTCAAGGCCATAAAGAGGACTTTTCTCTCCACGAAACAGGTCACGAAGTGCCTCCACTTCTTCTCACTGTAGAATTTTTGCGACTTTGGAAGTGCTTTCGTATTTATTCCTACCGTTATTCCACTGTTCCATTATTTTCATTGAATTAATTCATGGTACATATAACTTGAAAATATTTGCGGTGACTTCGAACAATTAACAAGAGCTCAATGCCACCACGAGGGTTTTATACACAGCTATGACACGCTTATCACTGGACTGCGGATTTTATGCAATTTTGACAAAAATAATTAGGTGCAATTTCATGGATACATATAACAAATTTAATGTTCTTTTCTCAACATTTTAATCAGTTGGAAATAATGCAAAAATATAAATACTTATATTTGTATCTTGAACAAACTTTCCACATCACAACCAAGTTGCAAAGGCACCCGAAAATTTGTTGTTGAAACTAAGTTTTTCCATTAACCGGGTCAACATCGCGCCAACTGAAATTCGCAAAATTCGAACAGTGATTTTAGCACCGCGGAAAAATTAAAAATCCAAGGGCCCCGAGACACACAAAAAATACTGGCGGCGAAGTTAACGTTAACGAACGATGTTCGTTCGGAAGTTCGCGGTTTCGTGGCAATAAAAAGAATGATAATTACCGCTGTAATAATATATTAAAAGACGGCGGGTGGGGGTGGGAGGTGGGAGGTGGAGCAGCAATGTTAACCGAAGTTTGTCGGCGCGGTATTGAGAGCCTGGCGGGCACGGGCCGGCCGACTTTCCGAAGAAAGTTCAGCGTCGAGGCGTTTCATTAAGCTTTTTCCTCGAACTGTTCTCCATGTGGGCATGTAGACATTCGCCCGGTCAAAAGTTAAATTGTTCGGCGGAAGTTCAAGCTGGCCGCAAATGAAAAATCCCGGTTCGAACCAGCCGGCGACAGGCGAATTTCTGTGGTTCATTGAAACGCGACGCCGTTAATTACCGCCACCCGAAAAGGGAATGAAGTCGACCGCAGTCACGAGGCAACGCGTTATACAAGTTTTGCAACGTGACTCGGGGACTTTACGAATAACTTGCCGAACGACGACGACGACGACGACGACGCGAAATTCCACGGCGCCATCAGCAGCTGGCTCTCAGCCGCCGCCGCCGCGCCGCCGCCGCCGCCATCGTTGGATGTAACGTGTTTCACCCGTTTGCAGAAATTTCGCGATGATTTCTTGCCCCATCGCTCGCTGAAAGAACCGTAGATGATATCTAGCCCGGATCGTGTGCAGCACGGCGCGTTTATATTCACGTGGCTTTTGCTAATCAAGACACGCGCCCGCTGTCGAGATGCTGGACACGTACCCACGGGGGAAACGTGAATTGCGCAACAGCCGCTCTCTCTCTCTCGCGAGTTCATTAATTCGATAAATTATATACGGGATTCGCGGGCATCGAGGATCGCGTTAATGTTTTTCAATGGGTTGCCGGACCGTGGGCACGTTCCGCGATATCCCGGTTGTTATACTTCGCCCGTAATGTGGATCTGAAATATACAAAGCTTTTTGTACGGTCGGATGATCAAAGGAATTATACTTTGAATTGCACTGCTGTTCAGCTATCGTCTGTACGGGCAGTGTATTTGTATAAATGACAAATTGCGGGTCCAAAAATTTTCAACTTTTTCTTATATAATCCTATAGATTTTGACGAGAAAATACCGAAAATGAAAGTTTTAATGACCGGAGTTCGTTGGTTCCAAACTTACACGCGTGTAAAGTTGGGCGATTCCAAGCGTTTTTCACTGGTTAAAGCGCCGACATTAATTTTCTGAATGAGGTTCATTGTAAAGGGATTGAAACGTTCGTTAATTTTTGGTAAAGTTTGTATATAATGTTTCGATGAATCGCAATTAATTCTATATAATTCGGCATTACAATCGTATGCAGATTTTACGAAAGAAATAATCCAGCGGACTTCAGCTGGGTAATCAATTTAAAAATGCCCGCAATACGATCCAATACCTGTTCTGTAACAAGCAATTGTCCAGTCAGCAGACGCTGATTTAAGCATGAATATAGAATCAAGATTCAAATATAAAATCGTATTTACGGTTCCGTTGCTTAATAGAAATATCGAAATATCGATTGCATCAACTGATACAAACCAAAAAAGAGATACACGATGCAATCCACAATGCCATGTAAAAATTTCTTTCGTCAACACTCGAGAAAGGATAATGGAACGATGAAAAAAATTCAAAACTACAAACAAGTTCGAAACGATGTGAACGCAAGATTGCAAAAACTGAACAAAGAACAGCTACATGAAACAATTCATAATATTACATAAAAATTGTGTTACATTCCAATTTATTCGAAAAAAACAGGGTATTTGAACAGTGAGCAAAAAAAAAACCTGTGTCTGTCGTTTTATAAATGTTTATCCTATTTACAGGTTAGTTTTATGATTCTCTAAAACAATGCCACAAAGGTGCAATAATATTCTGACGTGTTCTGATAATAATTCCCCGCCGCCCACCGCCGTAATGGAAAGCAGAACGCAAAAACCATTTGTTCAATACACTCGTCTCGTTCGAATGTTCTCGATGCTTTTCCAAATTGCAGTCAACACACACACTCAACGGCCGATACGCTTGTCCATTCGGAGGCAATAATTTCCCAATACTCTGGCTGCAAACTTCCTGATTCCAGTAGGACTATTAATTATCGAGGGTTTCGTCCCGGTTTCGAACTTCACTGTGCAAATCGGAAGTGCGTGTGCGGCCACGTATACACGCGAATTCGGCCCCGAGTATTACGGAAATTACAACCGCAATACGCGTTCAAGCCGAGGTGACTGGGGAGCGGAGAGCAACTTTCCGATTTCACAAGAACACTTACTGTTGTTCCCGCGATACTGCAACGAGATTTCTGCTCGGAAATGATTCCGGAAAAAATTACGAGCCGCGAAAAATAAAAGACAGATTCAAAACCATTTTCGAACCTCAGATTTTTCGAATATACGGTCAGTTTCATGACTGTCTGTAAACCTGGTGTTAACCCTTAGCACTCGAGTGGCGACTCAGAGTCATCACAAAAATTGCTGTGGCATTATTCAAAATATTGTTTACATTATTAAATAAGTTGGTAGCTAATCGATTACTGAACATTTAAGTATTGTATGAGGTGTTAAATCAATTTTATACCCACAAAATTAAAAAAAAATCATATGGAATGGAATTATTCTAGGTCGGAAGAAATGTTTAATTTTCGAGTTAAAATAGCTCCGAGTGCAAAGGGTTAAATTACAGAACACCGTCTGTGCAAACGGTTCTGTATCGAAAAGCACGACTCCTCTTACAAACAATTAAGGCTGAGAGTTAATTCTCCATACGTCACGCTATAGTACTAGCTACATACGTAACACTATACCCATCCGACGCGAGCAGGTAGCTGCTATGGAGACAGGTTCGTTTGATTCGCAAGATAGGATCCCGGAACAAGCGCCTAATCAATAAAATCCTAGTAGTACCGGCAATCTGTTCGCGGGGCTTAAACAATATCAGACATGTCGGGGGGATCAGAAATAAAGGGCAGCTTTCGGGGTAGCAATTTATAGTGTACTCGTTCTGCATACGCGACACATACGCGTATTTCTCCTGTAGGTTTCTCTTCCCTTTTCGGTCGTCTCTATCGTCTCCCGCAATGGTGGCCAACCGCCGACCATCCCTCACGCCCAATTCGGATTCATATGCAAATGTGAAAGAGGGGAGAGTGGAGAAGGAACAAGGGAGTACGTAGGTGTGCTCGTGAGATTTCGGCAACGTAGAGGGTTTTTAGTGGGGACTGCTAATGCGGATGGCCAGTTTTCAGTGATGCGGTCGATATATAGACGCCCGGAACGGGGGGGGGTGAGGCTGAAGAGAGAGAAAGGGGTGAGACACACAATGGCAAAGTGAACGAGTCGATAATCGATACCGGGTCCGGACACACTTGATTCCGCTCTTGATCGCGCAACCTTCGATGTATCTACTCTATTCCCTGACCTTTCGTTACTCATTGTCCACCCTGCTCGCGCGTCACACCCTCACCTGTCTCCCCTCACCTGATTCTCTAACCCCTTAGTCCCCCCTCGCTCTCTTTCTCTCTTGGCGGAGCTCGCACCGGTTCGCAGAATGAACGAGCTCGTTTTCCACCCCTCTCTCTCTCCCTCCCTCCCTCTCTCTCTCTGTCTCTCACCGTGGCTTTTTTTCCAAGACATCGTGCAACTGCAACGGGATTTGCATAATTGCGAGCGATTGTTTGTCCCCGTATCATGGCCGGCTACGTACACGCTCGGGGACCTCGGCGCGCTCCTCTGATCCTGATTCATATGCAAATGACGGGGCTACACTGGCGCTCCGCAGCGCGGAATTGAAGAGTGCCGCTTACTGGACCACACACTCACCCCTAATTCCCTTCATTCCTCCTTCGTTCTAGCCGCTACCCAATCCTACCATCCCCCTTCCTCCACCTCTTCGTTCTCTTTCCTCTTCGTGCGCCCTTAACCACACACACACACACACACCACTTTCTTTTTCTGCTAGCGACGCGACATCTCGTGCGCGCCCGCCATGGAACTTCAATCATCATCACGAAATCCCTTTTTCTTACAAGCGGTTCTTTGCCCCGGCCATCGATTCATTCAAATGAAAGCCTTCAACGTCGGAGCCCTCCGTCGCGTTACAGCCGTTCCACGCTTGACTGACAGCTCTATTCGATCGGACCGCTAACTAAACTCACCTGAAATCGGGAGTGCCTTTCTAGACTGTCTCTCGTCAGGATCCTCGCGCGTTCGACTGGCCCCCGAATCGGAAAATTGCGTTGGTTTGCATCACACAGCTGCTGGAAATCTACGAAATTCTACCAGAGTATCGGTGGACTGCGGATTTTATGCATTTATGGCAAAACAAATAGATGACGTTTGAAATCTTGAAAGAATTGCAAGCATTTAAGAACATCGATATATTAATTTCAATTTTTTTAAATCTGGGGAAATGTAAGCTTTTCGTACTCTATGCCACGCAGGTGGCCAATGAGAAGGCGTTCCGCATTTTTGTCGATTCGGCTGTGCCATCTAGATTAGATCTAAGGCATCATTCTCTTTGTGTTCTGACCGGGCAACGTGGCGGACGTGATAGCCTCTTTTATATTTTCTTTGTTAAGCTTTTTAGTAAATTAGTATTAATAATAATATACTACGCGTAATCATTATTCTAAGTGTACAAGCAGTGGATATATAAGTATATATTTAATATAATTAACGATTACAGGTGACGTTCACTCTTTGACATATTAACGACGACTGGCAAATCTTTTAAACAAAATACATTCTTCTTTTATCCATTGCACACTCATTTCGTAATTCATTTTATACATTTTGTCTCTCACATTTACTTTGTACCCCGATACGCAGGTTCCTTTGAGGACATTAATAAAATTGTGCAAATTGCATGCGATAAATCATGCCAAACGAGAAAGAAAAATAGAGTTAATCGAGTTAATTGACTACAGTAATTCGGAAATATTTCGAACTGTACGCGCGACGAGAAAAATTCAGTAGTACGAGTCAACGATTCAGACGCACGTAAAGACAGATCTACGTATAGACTCGCGTAAATTAACACACGTAACGCAAAGCTTACCGAAATATTTTTCAACTTCACAATCGCGTTCGTAGTTTTCAACTTTCATAAACGTCGTACTACATAACCCGACTCCCTCCAACTGTCCAATTAAAATTTCGCTTCTTCCCTCGATGGTAAATTGTTGCTCCGAGCGCCATAACCGTGCTAACACCCGTGTCTACCTCCGGCGATCATAATTATTGCTTTTTCGCGGGAAGTAGTGTCCAAAAAATGGCGGAGTATACTTTTTCGATCGACGGCGCGCCTCGCAACAAAGGAAAAACGCGTGGGTATTGGAGTGGGCCGTTTCACTCGCCAGCTAATTTGCCATAAAGACCGCTATAAACCGGCCTAATTGCTCCCCTTATATCGGTTTCTAATGAATCTTGGCTAAAGCATCGTAAAGCTTGTCTCGAGCAGCGCGGAAGCTGTGGTTTGCGAACAGGGAGGACGGCGACTTCTAAGACACGGAGTCACGTGGAAGTGGGAAACTTCTCTTTCCACCGTCTAATAAACCATTATACGCTAGTCCGGAACTCTTGCCTCGACTCGTACACCGGCGTAATTTTCCAAACGTTCCCAACAGGGCAAGAGAGCACGAGAGAGAGAGAGAGAGTAAGGGAGAGGGTGAGCGAGGCATACGTTGCAATTTGTGCGTGTTAAGAGCGAAACTTACGGGATTATTATGCGAGGCGTGTACATTAGGGACTATGGGATATTCGCTCGATTGCCGGATGAAAATTATTCTTTCGAGCGTGAGCGACAAATTGCCGTCCTTATTGCCATTATCGGGCTCTGCTTATCGCACGTGGTAAAATCGTGAGTGAAATCCCGGTACGTTTAAACGCGTTCCATGCAAATGAGAAACGCGTCATCCCCTTTACGGCTCGCAACCGGCGCGTTAACATTCACCCTTCTCCACGACATTTGGATTCCACGATAGCCGGCACCGAATAAAAACGTGAAGCTATACGCGATAGACGATCGTCACGGTTAACGCTATCACGCGATTTTTCATAGTTAATGTGTCGCGTGTGTCGTCGATGAGAAACTATAAATGCGGAATGAGCTTCGTTCTCGGATATCAGACATCTGTCGTTGAACCTTTAGATAGATATTCGAAAGATTATCTTCATGCGAAAGTGCTCCGAATAAATTCCTGGTTGTGGGAGTTGGACGTTTATTTCTACTGTCAATCATTCTAATATTTGTTGCAGAGAAACGTCAGGTAATTCTCCATAAAAATTCATAAACTTTTCTATTCAAGGGTGAACGTATTTTGTTTGCTAACCCTAGCATGCGTGTATTCGGGTAACCGTAACCCTATTACCTTTATACCCAGGTACTCGGTTGCCCGGGTATCAAGAGCTCCAGTTTATACGTGCCCAATCCCTTCCGCGTTTCATCCTGGATCAACTAGTTGGACTCATCAGTTAGGCTTTGTAGAACGGACGTCAAGATAAAGCAAGATAAAGATCCTACATTTGACTCTATATATGACGTGTCCAATTTTTGGGCCAATTGGACCCATAAATGTAAACAACGAATTTTACGAACTTTATCGAATTTAAACAAATTTTTCCCGTATTCATAGAATATACTGTTTTTTTTTAAAACAGAGTTAGAGGCGTTCAAAAATCAACAATTTTCAATTATAATCTAGGCACAGAGAAATTATAAAAAATTAATCCAGCACTCGTTACGAATTGGATACTAATTATCCTCTTTCTCCATTCCTCCAGGATCCTTTAAAATGCACGTACACATTCTTTAAAATGAGAAATGTTCGAACATGTAATATCGAATTAAATCAACGCTGCAAAATATTCGAGGAAATCAGAATGTTACCGTAAAAAGGTACGTATTCGGATATTCGCTGACGAGGTTCCCTCAGAAGTTATCTCTCAGACCGAGACTCTGCCGGAGATTGTCATTAGTGCCGAGGAATATAGGTATATTTGAGTTTGCAACGTGCCGGCACAGATTCTTTCTTTCAATCCTTGTTACCTGTAAAGGAATTACATCGCTTTTGTCGGGCAGAGTAAATTTCTTCGTCGGCACGCTGGACTGTAGCTGTGCCATATGATTTCCCAGGGGTTCGTCGCACCAGCATTTTGCAAAACGCGCGTTCTACAGGTATGACCAAATATGTACACACGGTTGTGTCATACAATAAAAGGAAATACGGGAAAACAGAAGACTCGTGCGGATAGATGAAAAATCTCAATCTTTGCGGTGATAAATTAATCCCACCGAACTCTTGAACCATTTTTTCAAAATGGAGTCACAAGGAATTGAACTACATTGTTCTAAATTATTCAAATATATATATATATATATATATATATATATATATATTTTTTTTTATAGTCCCACGTAACAGTTTTCACGATTTTTTACTGGCGATAATCTGACAAAAAATATTTTCAACAAAAGTTGATCAGTTTTTGGATTGGCTATATATTGCAATAAAAAAAAGTTCGAAAAATATTTTTTTTATAGTATTGTATTTTTGACTTAACAGTATTAAAACACATGTCAAAACGAATTCAACGATCTAGTATACCATGACCTTCGGATGACCATGAAATGCCATTTTAAAAAAATGAAGGTGGCCATGACAATAATAAAAAAGAAATTTTCGAACATTTTTTTTATTGGAATGTATAGCCAATCGAAAACTGATCAGCTTTCGTTTAAAATATTTTTTGTCAGATTATCGCAGATTCATATATACAGTGACTCCCACTAACATTCGGACACTCTTAAAAAGATGATAACTTTTTTAATATTCGACCTCACAACTTAAATTTTTTTGAGAAGTTAGAACAATCGGTTTTGTTACGTAACGTGAAAAGAATTTTTGAAAAAATTGCAATTGGTCGGAATTGCAGAGAAAATACTAAATATATCTTTCAACGCCTGTCGTTTTTTCCCACATCAACCGATTTCGATGAAACTTTTACAATGCATATAATTGACACAGATCTACAAAACATATTTTTTAAATTTTCAATATAGATCCACATAAAAAAGTTGTAAAATGCAACTTTTGGTATTTTCTCTACAATTACGACCAATTGCAATGTTTAAAAAAATTATTTTCACATCATGTAGTAAATTAATTGCTCTCACTTCCCAAAAAAGTTCAAATCGTATGGTGCAATATCAAAAAAGTTATTGTTTTTTTTAAGAGCTTCCGAATATTAATGGGAATCACTGTATACAATATAAAGAGTGCTATGAAATTTAGGCCGAGTTCACTGGCCAGAATAATGCATCGCTTAAAAAGGAAAAGGCAAAATTGATTTTAAATTTTATATGATCAACATGGTAGTCGAAGCAGTACCAATAAATATAAAATAAAATCAGGAAAGCAATTTCACTTTGACATAACAGAACATGCTCCAAACTCACCGCAGGTAACAATTAAAGTCCGAAATTCGCAATGGTCATCGCCGAAGAGCGATTTCACTGGCCACGATAACTCAGGGCGTAAAAAGGGAAAGGCAAACGTAGGGTCAGGGGTTTAGTGGCTGTAGCAAAACAACCCCTAAAAAGATTACGTTCGGGCACAGGTGGTGAACAGTGAAGGGCTGGCAATTAAACGAAAGGGCAGAGAAAATCGCCGAGGGTTCCGTGTGCTGGTATTATTATGTATCCCTTTTAAATTAACGCAGGCGTATATTGCCGCTCAACAGATGCAGACTCCCGGTTGTCATTGTGTGCCTGTCGGTGTACTTGCAGGCGTGTCTGTGGTGGAAAATGGAGGGGAAAAGAAGAGGCAGGAAGACAGACGACGCGGAAAAGCGAGAAAAAGGAGAAGGGGGACGAGGGTTTTCGAGGAAGAAAGAAGTCGAGCGGCGAGAAAAGGACGGCCGGGGAGAGCAAGAACGAGCGAAACAAGAAGATAAGAGTCGGAACTCTCGCAAGGCCACGCGACATTACGCGTAATTATAGTGACAGCAAGAAGCGAGCGCGAGTTAAAACTTATGATAATACGACGCCGGGGTTGGGTAGCTTCTATAAATGTACCGAGGTATGTAACGCCAAGTGTTCTTCTGTCTGTATCGCGTCTTCCGCGCGCACTTGTGGAACCGCCGACAATCTCTTTCCTGCTTCTCGGCAAAATCTCCGAGCCTCTGTCGCCCTACACGCTTCAGTTCCCTATATCGCGCCGTCGTTATTGTTAGCGCCTCTGCAATCCGTGTTAAGAGGATTACGCACACGCTAATGCGAAACCGAAGTCCTTGAAACACGCCCGGGAATGTTGTACACATTTTTCGGTACGTCCTCCTAATCACACATCGATATTGATCTGGTAGACCATGGATTTTTTTTGTAAAATAAAAATTCTTTAACCCTTCACACTAGAAACTGCTATAACTTTAAAACCAAAACATTTTTTGACCGGGAATATTTATACACGATTTCCTTCCTTTTATGCATATCAAGTTTTGTTACTATCACTCCTGCTTAAAATATTTAAATTTTTCGCAACTTTTTAGCTACAGGCCTAGTAATGTAATAATTGTTTTAAATAAGCCAATTTTTAGTAGCACATTATTACACGCGCGCGCTTGTGGTGCCACCTAGCGGCTGCGCCCGTTAGATGACGCGCGATGCTCACATGGCGGCGCCCTTACGTGTCAGAAACGCTGATAATCGCTGAACATTAAACACGCGTAACTTTTTAACCAGTGGATTCCTAAGGTTAAAACTTGGATTTTCGGCATTTTCTCGTCAAAATCTACAGGATTATATAAAGAAAAGTTAAAAATTTCTGGTTTCCTCAGGTGAAGTTTAAAAGTAAACTTTGTTGAGAAAAACAAACAATGGATTTGAAACGAGACCAGAACGAATATGCTGCGATGTTTTTTAACTTCCCGATTCATAGTTTTCCATGTAATTACAACGCTTTGAGCTTGGGAAATTTTTGGGAACTTTTCTTAATCGTCAGATTTAATAAGCACGAGTACCCACGCCGAAACAACGTTTGCTCACAACAAATTTAACGCGCAACTCTTCAGCCTGCACGTTCCGCGAGGTAGTGCCAGCCGCAAACAAGAAAAAGGCATAAATTACGACATACGAAGTGCGCATTTTGACTTGAGGTTTTTTTCTGCTTCATATAGAAGAAGCATCACTTCAGCCCGGAATAAATCCGCCATTAATATAAGTGGCAGAGAACAGCATACTCCGTGGAAACGTACTCCGAACCGTTTATGCGCCGGGTCGTTTTCTTTCCATTCATTCTCGAAACTGTTAGAACAACCTGCGTTATTCATGCTTGGCAACATCGAATTTCCTTGCAATTACTGGCATGCCGGGGTTGTTCGCATGTCCGGAACCGCGGTGTACACGCGTATCTACAACGGTGTTTGTGTGTCGTCATTATTTCCCTTTTCTTTTGTCATTCTGTCTAACGACGTTTATCTCGTATTTGCATCGCGCAGCCATCGTATAATTTTCTATACATCGCATGACGCCCAAATCGAGTTCTCGTCGTCTCCACGGGCCAGTATCTCATTAAACGGCGGGCAAGGACATCGTAATTAGATAATTCACAGTCAACGACGCATCTCGCGGTCTCGACAGTCTTCTCTCTTCAGACAAAAGGTTCCCCTCGATAGTCGACCTCCATCTGCGACGTTGGTATACACAGACGTCATCTCAGACAAAAAGCGAAAATATCACTGACGTTCGCAGTCGTCTGAAAAATTCCCTCTTGACAAAATTGCGCTTGTTTAAAGACCCGTGCACAATGGCGGACGAAATTCTTCCACCGGGAAATTCTTCTTTGACACTGTGAGTGCAACGTCGGACATATATAGTCTGTATATAGCGAATCTTTGTGGAAAATTTTCTGCATTAATTACAAGTTAGAATGAAATAAAACTTGTTATTATAAAATCCGCAGACTAGTCGCATATGACAAAATTGAAAATCAGTTTGCACTAGAATCTGTTAATCTTGGTTTTATTGGATCTACGATGTGTGAGAATGTTACAAAAGTCATTATTATAATAAACTTTGTCTTTTCTAGACAGAGAGTTTGACATCAAGCCAGACACAGGAACAAATTCAAGCTTCATACACGCATAAAAATATTTAATTCTCGACCATTTTAAAACAGTCTAGAATTTACGCTTACCGAATAAACAGCGAATTTCTGTCGAAAATGGCGTCCTCGGGGAGCAGGATTTTTTCCGATTTCGAAACGGGTAACGGTCGATGATTTTCGTTTGCACTTCGTTATACGCCACGACCGGTCAGTTGTGCGAATAAATATCTGTCTGCTCGGTTTATCGGTGGGGTTTCAGGTTCGTAGGAAATCCTCGGCGATTTTTTTTCTGGCATCGGCTCTCGCTTTGCATTTCTGTGCGAGGGGGTGCTGGAATGAAACAAATTTGGCGCACACGGGTTCCAATTTTCCGAGGGATGTCGTAACGACGAGTCTCGAGACGTGAGGGGGGGGGGGGGAAGGTGAGCTGATACGGAGGGACGGGAACGAAGTGGAAACTCTTCGGCATTGCTCATATGGAGGAAAATATATATTCCGTCCGAACGTCCCGGATCACCCCTCTGTAACCTTATCGCCGCTTGGTCCATCAACTTGACTCCCAGGGCCCGTCGTTGCCGGGGATCGGCCATCAATTTCGATAGCGAACCCTTCCCGCCGCGCTACTTCCACGCTAAATTCACTGGAATCGGGCCGGGCCGGGCCGGGCCGAGTCGCTGGATAAAACTTCGAACATTGATCTCGATTCGCGTACGAGCCAGTTGTCAGTGCTTCCTCGCGAGCTTCCTGCGACCTGTCGACCGTGATACATGACTTGCACTCAAGGAACATTAGCATTCTCGATTGTTTTGCTCCTCGGAGCCAGAGTTCGGCGTCGTGCAAATTGTTCCGAAGTAATATTTATCGAAAATCATTATTCGAATAAATTCGTTTCAGTCGAATATTTTATTCGAAGAATAACTATTCGTTATTACTAACAACTTATTCCCACTATTTAATCAAATAATTGACGGCTTCCATTTCAGGGAGTTGAAGGAATTTTTGGGACACCCTGAATACTTGTCATTCAGTCGACTCGACCCCGCACGATTGTGATAAAGTATCGATAACAAATCCATCCAAGATGTACTTATAAAGGATCGAGGCTTCTGAGCAACTATCATTAGGGAATGATACTTTTTGATACCCAGAGAATCATACATGCTTGCGATACCATGATTCTTTGTCACAAGGAATCGATACCGCTTAAACATGCTCAAGGCCCATCACAACTTGCACCAAGATCTTCATCGTTATTTATCCGAATATTTAAATCGAATAACGATCGAAAAATGATTCGAATAAATGAAAAATATTAGAACCCGTAATTTCGGGCCTCGTAAGCCTAGCGTTGCGTCTCCGGAAAACCCCGGGAGATATGAAACCTTGCGAACGGCGGAGCGAGCGGTTCGCATAATTAGCCGCCGACTGGCATAAGTATTTCGCGGCTTGTACCGGAAGGCCTGGGTCCCGATGAAACGCGATCGATCATAGTTAGTCCTAGTTAGTAATCAGGCTGGTTGCCGGAGCACAGGGCCGCCGCTAAAACGTGTATTCGGAGCCGAGCATTTAATAACGTTCAAGCATTAATTCGCGTTTCAGTGGGCGGCCTAGCCGACAGATTGATAGCGCGACCACTCGTACGCGATGATTCGCCGATAAAACCTCTTATTAGGGGGAAGGGCAGTGCTCAGTCTGCTCGGTGTGCTCAGAGCCATAAAGGGCTATGAGGAAAGGGCGCGCACGAGCAGAGGGCATACAAGGTGTGAACAAGCGCGCGCGATGTAGCGCGGAGCGGCCGGCAACAAATCTTACAATAACGAGCGGGCATCGATCGCCATCACCGGCAGTCGCGGAGCTATCAATTCTTCCCAGCTGGCCTCTCAAAAAAGACGGCCGTTTAGTGCCCTTAACACGCACTCGAAAGTCGTTTTACGGCTACCCCGTTGCCTGCGTAGAGACGAGCGCACACAGCTATTGTCCGCCGTTTAACGTGTCGCTCGCTGACAACGGAACGATTTTGTTGCCTGCTTGTGACACCACACACACACACACAGACACCCGGCCCGGAAACGATCCTGGCCAAACGAGAGGAAAAACATAGCACCGAGCACTGGCGGCAACCTTGTTCAAGGTAATTGTTCCAGTAGTCGGCCATTTCAGATCAGTAGTCGGCTATCTTAAGCGTTCTTATTATGAACCCTTTGCACTCGGAGCTATTTTAACTAAAAAACGAAAGATTTTTTCCATTCTAGAATATTTCCATTCTATACAATTTTTTTATCATTTTTTGCACATGAAACTGAAATAATATCTCGTGTAATATGTAAATGTCTAGTAGTTTATTAAATACGAACAAAAATAATAATGTGAACAATATTTTTAAGAATGGCATAACAATTTTCAGTGGTGCCTCAGAGTCTCACCAGAGATTACCACCTTGATGTACGTCATTATTATTATTCGCAGCGAGAAATGGTTTGATGGAATGGTTCCGAAAGATGCATATACTAATGTTATGATTTTTTTGTAGGTGGTCGCGTCAAGGACTTTTGAAGGTCATCTTCGATTTTGTCGTAAACACATACAATCCGTAGTCTAATAACAATTTCTATGGATCTTCAAACGGTTCGTCTTCTATAATCAATTTCGCGATTCCGTGTTTTCGGTCTACGTTCCCGATGCAAATGAAACGTCCAATTTCCGCTAACAAGTTAATCAGCCTCTGATGAAACGCGCGATATATTTGCCTCCATAGTTACATTGCATATTTGCGATTCAGCCGGTGTACGCAGACTTTCGTGACCGGCTATAGAACGGCTGTATTACTTCTACGGTTTGAATTAGTTGCATCGAGTGTACAAGCAAAATCCCCCGTAGAATCAATCTTTCACGGTTATCGGTGTATTTTGTAAATCCCTGGAACGTGCTGTTGCGCTCTATTTACTTCAATGAAAACGCTCATATTACTCCATCAAAGTATGTAGTCATCATACACACTGCGGTACTCTGGCCCCCGGACGAATCTTCATTAAGTCATACTGCGGTTCGCTACGAATCGCATCTGAAATTTGTTGGTTTACTGACGAGGTACGGTATTATTAATACATTGGGGCATTCATGATCACGGTGCTATCGTGAAACATTACATAATGGGAGGGCAAGTTTGTTTAGCCGTTTATCGCGCGTTTGTAAGACAGCATCGTACATGGTAAACTGCGATTAGTCTCGCTTTTCGTTCATGTCTAAAATTGGACCCTGAATTCAAGGTCAAAGATTTTGTTTATCGCATCCTAAATGTCTCGAGTTAACCGTTTTCTTAAAAAACAACTTCAAACTTTCGTAAACTATTTTATTCCATATGTCTACAGGATGTCCCAAAATGGTATAAACGTCGAGGGCAGAGAAAATTTCGGATAACGAATAAAAAATTAAAAAAATTTGTATTCATTATACAATATAAAAAGTTCGAATATAAAAAGTATCTTTATTCGACGAGAATTTATCCGACTTCATTCGAACTTCGAATATATTTTCATCTTTTATCTGTACCTTTTATTCGGAGGCTTCGAATAAATCTTTCCACAACTACTGCCAACTCTAATAAACGCGAACCTTATAATAATGAATAAAATTTTTTTTATTTTTTATTCGTTATTCGAAATTTTTATTTAGATGCAAATTTTGCCCAACTCTGATGGAGGGGGTGATTCTACATTTACTGCCACATGAAATCCCCATATACAGTCATTTTAACGATAGAGTAAATATTGCTGAATTTCCCGTGAATAAAGACAAAACGCGCAGCTCGCGACATTCGGGACCATTGTGCAATTTCTGAGAGGAGAAAAGCGAATAAAAAAAAAAAAAAGAAGCGCTCCAGGTGCTACTAAGTCTGCATGCAATAAAAAAAAAAGAGGAACCCTTCGTTCGTTCTTAGTTTCGAAGGCCCGGCTATTAACCGACGTGTCTCCGAGTTCTTTAATAGCCGAAAGTCCAGTAATCAACGAAACAGAGGTGTTCGTGCCAAGAAAGTTACTTCCTGCACACTTCGGTCGATTGAATATCTTCCACTTGGCAAATCTCTCGTTAGCCCCGCTACTGTTATTTTTAGTCTCTGAACTTTTAGCAGCTGTACTTTGGAAGTTCAAAAAAAAAAAAACGCGATGAATATTAATAACGCGGATCTGCCGCATAATATCTCCGCGTCGCGAAGAATTCGTAGCACACCAATAAAAAGATTGGCACGTGAGATTGCAAAGAATTTTCACACCGGAACACTTTAAATTGTACCCTGGATAACTAAAAATCTGCACAGAATATTTTGTGACACTTGAGACCCACCGCATACTTCAATTAATACGAAAATTCATGGATCACTGACCAGCACTTGAAATTTACTCCTAGATAGGTAAAAATCTACATTAAAAATCTAGTTCCAGAATATAGGTACATTTTATGTGTAAAGAGACATAATTTTCAAATAACTTAAGGGGATCATCCCATGTGGCAGATCCAAAAAATCGAAATTTTTTTGCACAAATTGAATTGAGCGATCCCTATCTCAAATGAAACCTGAGAATCCGTAGAAAAAAGTTAGCTAAACAATCGAAATTCGAAATTTTTCGTCAAAATCAAAGTCCGACTTAAGCTTCCCCGTAGTGCACGTCTTCCCCGTGGAATCCCAGAACGGCGACGAACATCCGCACATTAATTCTTGCGTCCGCATTCGTCTGGCGCGCGAACTCGCATAACCGCGTACGCCATTTGATTGCACCGGCCCCTGAAAGAATTTTGTGCTTCTGGAATCGTGTGTGCTCGATAAGGGATCGGTCGTTATCGAAACGCGAACAACAAGAATTGACTGCCAGCCGGGGCTAGCTTTGAACGTAAACGACAAGAATAAACCGGGCGGGTTATCTGCTGTATGGGATAATGTACTCTGAAATAGTGCACATTCGGCGGGACATTAAAGTGAAGAAACCGCAGCCGGCTCGCAAAACACGAGTCCCGCCGCCGATGCGGTGAACTTCCCCTCGTTCCGAAACTATTTTCATATTTGATAAGATAGCCATCTACCGGTCCCGGTTTATGGGGAATATTGAATTGGACGAAACGCCGGTAAACATGCTGGGGAAGAGAAAGTTTGCCGGATAGTTCGAACTCGCACGCTTGATAGCGACAAATTAACTAACACCCGTGTACTCCCAGTGGCCAACAAGGGGGTGAGCGAAAGAGAGTGAGTTAGAGAGAGAGAGAGAGAGAGAGAGAGAGAGAGAGAGAGAGAGAGAGAGAGAGAGAGAGAGAGAGGGAGGGAAAGGGGGGCAGTTTGGGAGAGGGAGAGATCGTTCGAGTGTAAAGCGTTTAATGCTCCTCGGAAAACTACGTAACACGTGACAGTTATAAGTTGCATCGTGCTTTGCACTTTTCGAGAGTTGGCAGAACTTTTAAATATACTGCACTTTTAAAGCCCCGGGAAACTTGAATTCTATAAATAACGAAACTATCTCGGCGCTCCATCCCGCGGATAACCGTGCCCCGCTGCAGCATCCGCGCGCTCACAATTTTCGAAGCGAAGCCGGCCGGCGGGGTAATAAACAAAATTGCTCGTTTAATACTTAATCGTTACTACGGATCAATTTATGGACGCGTAAATGGCACCGTTTATTAATGCCCGGCGCGGCGGTCGCCGTGTCGTAAAGCACGAAAGGAGGCTAATGTCAACTGAAAGAAGCCGCTCGCCACGATTAAAATGATCAGTAATATTCCTTAATACCTCATACGGGAGAGTGATTAAAGTGCAATTAATATCGGAGCTGTTAGGCCGCGGCAAGAGGAACCCCGGCCTTCGAATAATGCGCCGTGGATATTTAATGGCTGCGAACACGCGAGACCAGCCAAGTTATGTCTTCCTTTCGGGATAACCAGCAACACTTCGTTCGTCAGCTAGTTTTCGATTTTAATCGCGGTTGCAAATTTCGCCTCGAAATTTCTTTACGAGCCGAAAATAAACGATCTCGCGATAGTAGTCTCACGGGAAAGTAACCATAATTGCCGTCCTCCGATTATCGAATGACATTCATAACTGATTATGGTAGTTATGCTTCTTCTGATACGAGCCTTGCTTTTCCTTCTTAATTACATTGGTTGCGCGATTATCTTTTTCTTATGCCGATAATTAATATGCCCAACTCGTTATTATATTGAAACGCGGATAGTAACCCAAGTGGTATTAGTGTTACACGATAACTGAAACTATGTGGCGCTTGATGATGGGTTGCGAATTTATGCTTTTCCAAGAATTCTTTACGATTCGTGAATTTATGCAATCACGACGCACGAATTAATGAGCAGAAATGCGTCGCTGTTCCTGGATTCCAGTTTCGGCGAAAAGATGCTCTGCAATACACAAAAGCTTAAGGCAGAGGCGTGTTACTTCGCTCGCAATTATATGGACAATGTTCCCATTTAGATACAGCCCTCCAGGCAAAGCTGTTGGCTCTTAAGCCTGATTGCGATACAGCATACTTGTGCCTCGTTATCGCGTTGCAACTTTATACGTCCCCTAGCCCGAGAAATCGGAATGCTTTTAATTAGGCGTAACCGATCGGCTAATCTTAATATCATGAGTTGCTATTATGAGCCCTAGGGTCTACAAATGCTAATATTCCGAACGGTTTAGCGTAAATGGCATCGACAGAAAAGCCTCAAGTGTAAAACACAGTTTCTTAACCCTTACCGGTTCTATGTCGAGATTAGCTTAACATTAACTTCTGCACCAATAGTTTTGTTTCCTTGAATTTAATGTCGCATCAACAGCGAGGTTATTACTAAACTGTAGATTTTATGCTTATATGATAGAAACGTGCTTGTGCGATTAGTATAGTAAACAGATTAAAAGAATTTAAGAATGCCAATACTAAAAGATTATTAATGTTTCTTGCCATTGATGCAGATAACTCCGCAGTTATTAGCGAGAACTTATGGTTGTAACATGAATTTGTTGCCAAGTACGTTACACTGTAAAGTCTCGATCTAAGAAAAACCCTCGGGTCCGTACTGTTTCTTAGATCGCGTAGTTCTACCATTATTTTGTCACCTCGCCGACCATTTCAACATTTTTTGCTAAACCAGCACTGGCTGTTGTAAAATATTATTAATCTACTGGTAATGCCACGAACGAACATTTCGTTCCTTAATGTCCCAGTTTCGCCAGCTATATGTACATTCGTACCCATCGAACATAAACGCCCCTACACTAATCCGAGCGTAATAGTACAGCAAACGGCAGAGCTATCGGACAGCAGACACAATTTGTGATCGTCCAAAGCTATCAAGACGGTCAAGAAACAGCGGACAAACAGACTTCAGGCGATTTTAAACATCACCAAAACGATTTGCTCTTCCCGCTATAAAACTGTATCACTCGTGGAAAACGCGAAGAAAATGGATAGTTTACGATAATCGCAGGATGTCCACGCGATTAAATTCTGATAGACACGTAATAATCGTTTCGCTGCGAGTCGAGAATTGTCCGAGAAAGACAGTAATGTCCGATCTTATTGTTCGCCTCTGACGTGGGATCCATAAACGAATGTGTTTCAGTTAGAAGCGAAACGATATCGATTACTTTTAACTGTTCGCGCTGTCTGTCATGAAGTTTCTGAAGGTATTGGTATTTGAATTGCAGCTGGTGAAATCCCTCGATTTCCTAATTAACGTGTTTCCAATTCTGTCTAATTATTGACTGATGATAGTCTTACGGGAATAGAAGAGATTCTGAGAATGACGCTTCAATTAGAGTTCGAGGCTAATTACGAGGATCTCGGCATGGTTTTATTGTGCGTAGAAATGTATTAAAGAGATCAAAGAGAAAAGATGGTACGTCTAAAATAAGAACCAACATTATTATTGTTAATCTCCAGTGGTGTACTCTAACCATTTACTTTGGGATTAGTATTTAGTCTGCATGAATTTGGACGTTTATATTTTAAGAAATTAATAGATATACAGTTGACATTCAATTCTGGGAAAAAGGAATTCTTGATTCATGTGTAGACAGTAGATCTTTAGGCAAGAATAAGAACCGTGTCCATCAACTTTGTTTCTTTAGTAAAAAAGTCAGAGATTGATAAATTCACAAATATTTGCAATTTTTGACCTTGAGGTCGATTTTCAAGGTCAATTAACTCCCTTTGATAAACATGAAATGATTTTCAAATTGCCTTCCATAGACGCCATCAAGTGCATCATTCTGAACTGTACAACACTGGATCTAGCACTTTTTTCAGAAACTGTATCCTTTAAGAAATAATTCGCCACAAACGTTTCCATTTCCAGAGGTTGAGGGGTGCTTTCTACCCCTAAAAAACGTATTTAGCCGAAACAAAAAAACACGTATTCAATATGTTTCGGTGTTTAATAAGTATGTTAAATTTCATTCAAATCAGTGAGTATCAGTTGGGTAGTGTTACTTGTCAGTCATTCACGTGGTGATACAAACATCCTTACAGTATTAACAGTTGAGGTTGCAGATGGCCCAAAATGCTACTATGTGCGTATCAAGAGTGAATAGATTTATGTTAGGTATAGAATAAATATTGAGAATTCTTGTGAACCACTCGATAAGACGATTTAGGTACCGCACGGATTAAAAACGTGTTTTTTGCCCATCTATTTTAGATTCTATTTTGCGCGACCATGAAGGAGAGAAGGTGTTTTCGATTTGAGAGGAGACCCTCTTAGGGTTCTGACATATTGCGGTGAACAGAAGCAATAATGTGGCCCGGGACAGCCTGTTCTTGAGGTCTGGCCGGTCAACGTCACATTTATTCGGTCGGTAGAAAACGGAACGCGACCGACCCTCCCCTCCTGGAATTTATGAGCATTTTTGGTGTAACCTCGAGCGTGTATCGGGGTCGATGAAAAACTGTAGCCAATGTCGAACAATATTGCGGAAACAATATATTCGACGAACGACTGGATGAATAAACGGCTCTCGCGCCTATCGATTTTCACAGATCGATAGGTATGTACTGTTTCGTTTGCCTTCAATCCTCGCAAGGGGGGTCGGAGCTGTGCTACTCTCTCCACCCGTCGCCACATCCCCGCTCGTTTATTGGTTTCAGACTGAAAACAATGCCCTTACGCAGCCGTCATCTCGACACGATGGATGTACCCGTACACTTGCCAAAATTGTGGTTCGATCGCGTGACCAAACACGGCATTTCAACAGGCCGATCATGGTAATATTTGTTCAATGCAAATTCATAACGCGCCGCGCGCCGCGGTGCACAGGGGGTTACACCGCGGCCGCCCGATATAAACAGGACAGAGATGATCTTTTGTCGTAAAATACCCCGCGGAACGAAAACGCCCCCGTTTCATACCGACGCGTACACACCGCGGGTTTACGGACACATTTTTGGTATTCGCTGCTGCGAACCGATAGCGGGCTTCGTATCTTAAAACGAACACGCTTTTCGGAGTGAAGTATCCAATGAAAAGATCGTATTGTTGCGTACCCTGTGCTTTTACGGTTTGTCGCCGGAATGAACGCTGTCCGACAAACAGGTCATTCGGCCTGTTTAAATAATTTTACTGCTTCGCTCCCGAGAATTTTTATAACATAGTCAGACTAGATTGTGTCCCATTTTGATGAACAAATTAATGAAAACGGCGAGATAGATTACACCACTGGGAATGTTTCGTCAAGCAACTACTCTACTGTAATTGTAACATTGAGAAGAAAAATCGCAGAACAATCTATCTAAGCTCATTCGACAGCGTGAAGTCTCTATATCGATCGTCTTAAGGGGGTCATCCCATGTGGCAGATCCAAAAAATAGAATTTTTTTGCACAAATTGCTTCTATAACATTTCTAGAATATGCAGGTAAAAGGATATTTCGATATTCGAAGTCGTTCGACTGTTATAAACGTAGAACGGAGCATCTGTTTGCCTCATTACGATTAAAGTATTAATAAATAACCAGTGAAATATCAATCAGCTGGACATTAATTTGTGCTGGAAAAAAGTGCATTCGAATCAATGTGCACTTCGGAGCATCGAACCAAGACAATTTCTCAACAAAATTCAAGATTGTATTTCTTAAGGGTCCTTCAAAAAAAATTCCTTAAAAAGCAAGAAAAAGTAGCTCTCAGGTGGGAAGACACCCTTAAATCGCATCTTCCTAAAAAATGTATTCGCCTTACAATAACAAATACTCGGAAACAAAGAACCGATAGATTTTTCGTCGATACCTACACTCTGTTTAAAAAAGCATTTCACAGTAATTTAAATTCGGGCGAATGTTTCAGTTCAGAGGCGCACGACGAAGTTATCCTTTCACCTTGCAGTGGATTTAATCAAACAAATACTCGCCGAGAATCGAGCGAAGGTTTCCATCTCGATTGTAGTCTGTCGAATAATTTAGCGATGAATAACAGCGAAACTGGATCTGGCACGTTTCAAGCTGTGCATGAATTTATTTGCTATAGTGATCGAAAGAAATTGGATGCCGTGGAGAAGGTCGAACAAATCCCGACTCGTGAAACACCATGTTCACCGGATCTTTTTCCAGGTAACGTGGATACAGCGCAGCTGCGGATAGCAAGAGAAGGCGGTCGGAAAAGCTGGCGAAACGACGCGACCGAGGGTTAAAGTAAAAAAAGACGAACAAATATTCTTATTCACCGTAGACCGGTGTGTATCCCATCGGACAACCAAGGCAAGAGAAGAGAACGATGTGGCTTTGCTGTGAATAAATTCAAGAATTGTATCGCACACATTGCCCCAAGGAAAACAAAATCCCTGCGGCAAATTTGAGTTTCGCCGAATCTAAGCGGCGGACAGAGACTTTTCTACTCGCGGAGCGTTTTCTCTCCGAAACTTTGTCACTCTGAATGATTTTATCTCTTTGTATCGACACACACACATACACGGGAATCGTTAATATCATTTTAATTCTACGATGCACATTAATCCACTTTATCGCTGCGATAATGGAAATCGATCGCAGTAAAGGAGAGTCGTTAAAAATTTATACAATCGCGTTGCAGATATTCCCGATAAGTTATCCCTTTAATTACAATACGCAAATAAAAATTGTTCGTTAGACACGTAATTTATATTCGCTTCGTTATATTTATAATTCACCCGTGATTACACGGCGATTGTTCATTACTCCAAATTTATTTTAATTCCGCCCTGGCGGAATAACGACACAAGTGGCTGAAACATTTCGCGTGACCCAGTGGAGAATAATAAATAAATACAATATTGCGAAAATCGGGAATACGAGAACTGTAATGCGAGTGTCGCGAATCTCTGAATAATTATCAAGTTACTGCGATCGTTGAAATCACTTCTGGAACGGTATTAACAAAGCACGATGTTAATATTGCAACAGAAAGGTGTGTGCGTTACTCGCAACTGTTTCTGTCACAAAAATTGTATGAGTCTGGCGAGACCTAAATAATTAGTAGTCGAACTGGGTTGCCATAGGGAGGTATAAAACATTAAATAATTTTACTGAAATATATCTTCAAATATATTTATTTATGATAACCATGTACGCATTTCTATTCAATTTAACGTTGTTTCGTTAAAGTGTCGAAATAAAATTAAGGTAGTAAATCATGCAATGCACTTTTCTATCAATGAAATCTTCAAATCCAGTGAGAAGAGATTAATTATTCATCCAAGGGTCCTGCAAACGATGTCAAACTTGATCAAACAAACTCAATGCAGTTCTCGAACTTTGATCGTCAATCTAATCTGTACTCCTTTCAACAAAATCTTTAAATCCATTGGTAAGGAGATGACAAATTATCTAGGACCTTTACAAACAACGTCAAACTTGATCAAGCTAAGTCGTCGTACTTTATCAACTGTAATTTTCGCTCTAATGCTTTCTCCTTTCAATAAAATCCTCAAACTCAGTACAAAGAAGTAATCAATCCTCTAGGACCACTGCAACCAACGTCAAACATAACCAAACCGAGTGACGGATCTTTCCTAAGCCCTGATTTTCGACGTACATCATTCTACCTTCGATAAAACCATTAAACCTAGCGGAAGAAGTTGGCAAATCCTCTAAGACCACTGCAAGCAACGTCCAACCAACCCAAACCAAGTCACCGGACTTATTACTCCTGAAACAATCTAGTTAAACGACGCCGCGAGTGAGAGAGCTGGTCGAACGAGAAAGAGGAAGACAGCCGGAGGAGTAACCAGTATTTGAACTGGAACATAGCAAACGCAAACGGTTGTAGATAGAGAGGATTGGTAGGTGCAGGAGATAGAAAGGGATCGGTGGATGGCAGAACGCGAGTACTTCTCATCCGAGACTCCCCTGAGATGCTTAGAGAGACGCTATCGGCTACTTCATTGCTCATCACAACGTACCAGTTCCAGCCTGAACAAAGCTTCCTAGCAGTGCTTTTCTTGCGGCTCCCTAATCTGGCTTAGAGGAGTCCTGCAAACGCTCTCCATTGCTCGCTTCCGTCGTCCCAATTTACCTCGGAAGGAGCCATATCATGCTAGCGCGGCAAGATATCTTAAATAATGTCTACGATGCCCCGGCTACGATCGGCACTATTGCACGGGATTATGATGTACTGGGAAGGAAACAATTGGATCATAACCGTTGCAACTCCGTGCTAACAGAAAACCGGAGCCTGTAATCGTCAAGAATTCCTCGGCCACTTTTATTGCCAGAACAAACTTTTATACACTCGAAAAAATAATACGAGACTTGGTCTTCTATGAAAGTTAAAAATTGTTCCACAGAAAGTTGAGGATAGAATTATACGAAAATTTTGTTTCATCGATTTCAGGATTACAGTAAGCGTCTCGATACATGTTAAACAGATGTGCACCATATTTGTCAAACATTTGTGCACAACTCGATGTTGGCGAGGCAATCCTATGACAACTTATTGTTTATTTTTAATTGCTTCTTTATGAAACTTTTACCGACACGTTTGTGGCATTATTTCGGATTAAAATGAGACCAAACATGTCACTATTTTTATAATATTTTGACGCTCTAACTGTACAAGCAGTGGATAGATTTATAAATGTAATATTTAATATAACAACGAATACAGATGATGTTCACTCTTTAACATGTAAATAACGACTGGCAAATCTTTTAAACAAAAAAACATCTTCTTTTATCCATTGCACACTCATTCATGCACACTCATTTCGTAATTCACTTGATACATTTTGTCTCTCACTCATTATGTTTCTTTCTCATTCTCAACACTAACTAATTTGTAATATGTTTAATTTGTTATTAATTATCAGACGAACGAATTTCCAAAGAATGTGTAAAATCCACTGTGACGTAAAAAAGTATATCGGTGTGAATGGAGCCGGTTGAACCCCGCTCGGTTCAATTCGGATAGCAAAAAAGAAGGGACGAGGTTCCCATAATCGACGGACGCATGCGCGTCAATCATTAGAATTGGCCAAAAATATCACAAAGGGAATGGCGATCCATGCCTCATCATCCGCAATCACGTTTATACCGGAAAAATTGCGGGGAATGCATTTTGTCTGAACCGAAGCACTTTGATGCGGTGGAAATTGCTTAAAATCCGTTTTGCTTGAACCGTTGGCGCGCCTACAACCGTGATATAATTCTGAGCGAAAAATTCTGCTGTACCGATTAAACTCGCAACGTCAAAGGGACATTCTCCTATATATGCATGATAACCTGGCAAAAGAGGACAGGAGAAGAAACAGGGAGAAAAAAGGATTGATCTTTTTCTATAGCGCCACGAGCAGGACACGATCCGTTGCGAAACCGTCAAAGCTTTTCACGATGGCATCAATGATAATGGATGAAAATTGGATTTCGTCCTAATATCACTCGAAAACAGGTTGAACACTTTCCAAATTTTTTAACCATTTTCGTATGGTACGTATTAGCAAACACTCTAGTCTTTTTCAATCGTTCATGACATACAGTGACTCCCACTAATATTCGGACACTCTTAAAAAGACGATAACTTTTTTTTAATATTCGACCATGCAACTTGGATTTTTTTTTTGAGACGTTAGAACAATTGGAAAATACTAAAAGTTATGTTTTACAACTTTTTTATGTGGGCTCATATTGAAAATGAAGAAAACACGTTACGTAGATCTGTATCAATTAAACATATCCTGAAAATTTCATTAAAATCGGTCAACGTTGCAATGAGCTACAAACTTTTAAAGATGGTAGAAATTGCAATTTTTCACGATTTTCGGCCTCTAACTGCAATAAATCTAAGGATTCATATATCTTTCAATGCCTGTTGTTTTTTCCCACATCAACCGATTTCGATGAAACTTTTACAATGCATAGAATTGAGACAGATCTACGAAACATATATTTTAAATTTTCAATACAGACCCACATGAAAAAGTTGTAAAATGCAACTTTTAGTATTTTCTCTACAATTCCGACCAATTGCAATTTTTGAAAAAATTTCTTTTCACATCATGTAGTAAATTAATTGCTCTAACTTCTCAAAAAAGTTCAAACCATATGGTGCAATATCAAAAAAGTTATCGTTCTTTTAAGAGCGTCCGAATATTAATGGGAGTCACTGTAATTATAATGGTTGTGGATTTTTATAAATACAGGAGCTACAAAGTCATTTATTCCTTTTCTAATAATTATAACAAAAATTGCACGAGCAATTCCAAAATTAATTGCATCAATTTACAAAATTTAGTATTTTATAGTATCTAGAGCGACGAAACTAGAATTTGTTATTTCATGGTGGATCGTGAACGGGCAGCAAAAATATTTACGGAATCAATCCGGGCCGGGTTTGCAGCGTCAAGTGCGACCCTAACAAACGTTCTGTCTCTCGACTCTCTCGCTCTTTCCCGCTGTTTGGCTCTCTTTCCTTCTGCAGGGGATGTCATTCGTGATTTACGAAATGACTTTAATTAACTCGATTTAAATTGTCGGATAGAAAGCGACGGTCGAACGGGACGGGGAAGCACGAGCCGGGTCGCGTCGGGTCGGGCCGGGTCGGGTCGGGTCGAGGGGAGCGGAACAAGCGGAAAAAGGGAGTGACAAAAAGCCAGCGGGTATTTCGCTCCTCGTCACCCAGAATACGCCCGCCACAGGCCTACGTGTCCGATCGTAATGATTACCCGCCGCACGCTTACCAGATACAACAGGACGACGGCTGGTGACGACATGTTAAACTATCATTCGAATCCGGTGGTCGGACTTTGTCGTGCGCGTGCGAGTTCAATTAAACAAGCGACGCGCCCTCCCCGGTATTAACCAAGAGCACGGTGACAAGCGATCAAGTAAACGTACAACGACCGTTCCAGCCCCGGTCCTGTACAGTAGAATATAACTATCTGGACGAACTACCGATTTTATTTATTCACGGTAGACACAATCGCGAATCAATTACACGACAAACGCCGTTTTCCAACGATTCGGCCGACCGTCCAAATATTTTCTATGGACCCGCCGAGTTTTCTTGCATAAACTGTTGTCAGTTTTGACGCTTAATACCCACGTTTCTTTATCGTGTTTTTTTTTTTTTTTTTTTTTTTTTATTTCAGTTTCATCGTTAGTAGACCACGGATTTTATGCGTTTACGACAAAAATGAATTTACTGGTCGCCAATGTGTGAATAGAAAAAAATACATATTTATTGTTATTTTTATTCCGCACAAAAATTCGCACTGACCATTTTCTGCACACAACGTGGGCAGAGAAACGGTACAGACGATCACCAACAAACACGAAAAAGCCTTCTCGATCTTGTCAGATTCACAAAATCGCCACCTTTCCTTGGCGAAAAGGATTGCTGTTTGCCGGGGAAAAAATTCTGGGGGAATTTAAAGCAGCCCAGACTATAAAGGTTAATTCGCGAAACTGGAGGACCACCGTTCTCGTAATCCGGTATGCGAAGTCCCGACAGTTAGCGTACACCCGTCAGGTGGAAAAAAAGGGTAGGAACGTGAAAAAAAGTGTGAGAGAGAGAGAGAGAGAGAGAGAGAGAGAGAGAAGGGAAAACAAGAAGAGAAAGCAGGAACTGGTGGAAAATAGTTTACTTTTTTTCCTGCACGAGCCCATCTTCCGTTTTTTTCCAGGTTTCCATCCCTTTCATCAGCGAACCGGTGAATAGAAAGGGGACGCGCGGTGGCCAGCAATAGGGGGAGAACCCGAGGTATCCATCTGTTTCACTTGAACAAGGCACTTTCCCGTGGCAGCACAATAACCAGGACCGGTTATGTACGTGCCTGAAATAAAACGGGACCTTCGTTCTTAAAGCGTTCCGTCGCACTCGCCCGCCGCGCCACCACACTCGCCGAGAAGGAAAACGCGAAGCCCGGACTCGCTCTCTATGTTTGGATAACAAAATCGATAGACCATAAGGCGGTAGAAGAGCAGATATACCCTTCGCGGATCTCTTCGGAGATTTCGCTTGTATCCCGCGATATTTCGCTGGCCCGGGACCCTGTGTGTCTTCGCGACGTTTATTTAATACCTGCCAATATCAGTGTTCGTCAAACGCGCGCACTGAAATCGGCACAAACAGCCCTATCTCGTCTGCGAATCGGATCCGCTTACCCCGAACGCATTGTCAGACATGATGCCCCGATGGCTTCACAATCGACGGTAGTATTGAATAATTCGGAACATGTCATGAAATATTGAGAGCCCCTTAACAATGCAGTATCTCTCGGAACAGACTTCTTTCACTGTGGATAATTTTTGCTGTTGTGGAACCGTTAAATTTCTCAATTCTATAAATTTTCAGGTAACTCTCGTACACCTGACAGCTGTTTTAAATTGCACCGACTCGTATTTGTTATAAATGTATAATATCCGCAGTCTAATGATTAGATTGGTACCATTAAAAAAATTTGGAAATACAATAAAGTCTTGATCTAAGAAAAGTCATGGGCTCCGTGCTGTTTCTTAGATCGTGTAGTTCTATTTTTCGTGACCAATTTTGTAATTTTAACATCATCCACGTTTGAATTTTAGAATGAACGTAGAGATATTAAAAAGCGAACCAAAAATTGCCAGACTACGATATTTTTGTAATTCACACAATTACGACTCGTATGCAACGTGAAACGATACAAACAAGGGCTGTATTATCTACCGTACCTTTAATTATTACATCGTACACCTTCATGTAAAATTTAAACTCAAACTTCAAACCAACATGTCCGCATCCGAATAAACTCGATTATTACAATAAGCACGAAGCGAAATTGTAAAGCACATTTGAATTAACTTGCTACAACAGAATAACATAATACGTTACAATAATAACAATAATATTGAACGCGAGAATGAAATGAAAACGTATCATATTTATTATAATAAACTGGGCCGCAAGTACCTGACATGACAAAGAATTTGTTAAAGAGAGAATTTATTGAATAAAAAAATGCAACCGCATCACCACTTCATACTCATTGAACCACATAGAATGATATAAAATTAAACAGTCTAAATGAACTCTCCTCTTAACTTAAACTGAAAGGATATAAATATGAACAATGTTAATTTTTCAAGTCTCTTTATCTAATGTAAACTTTACTTTAAGGTAACCAAAAAGTCATTGTGGTCAGTGTATGAGTTAGTTGCATACAGTGTAAAAAGTATTCGTATACCTTTTAAAAACGAATAACTTTTTCAAAATTCGACCCAACAGCTTGAGTATTTTCTGACGTCAGAAGGATTAGTTTGCTAGCTAATGTGTAAATAATTTTTTTTTAATTGTTATTGGTCGCAATTGCGACGGAAAAAGTAAATGTCACGATTTTTAAATTTTTTATCTGTGCCTGTAGTAAAAATTTCAAACATGTATTTTGTAAATCTAAGTAAGTTATATACATGTACAAAGTTTCATTGAAATCGGTTGACGCATAAAAAAGCGATGGGCAATGTAACATGTAAAAATCTTTGAATTTAGGGTTTGCGAATCATTTAAATCGCGAATTCTTACAATTTTTGCTATTTTCAATCATTTATTATTCATAACAACCTTGATCGATTTCGATGACACTTTGTACATGTAACCTATCAAATGCACCTTATAAATTTTCACTACAGGCACAGATAAAAAATTAAAAAATCGTGACATTTACTTTTTTCTTCGCAATTGCGACCAATAACAATTAAAAAAAAAATTATTTACACATTAGCTAGTGAACTAATCCTTCTAACGTCACGAAAAAACTCAAGCTGTTGGGTCGAATTTTGAAAAAGTTATTCGTTTTTAAAAGGTGTACGAATACTTTTTACACCCACTGTATATCCAGCAATAATAGCTGTAATAGCTAATAGCTCTCCTACTGTTCGATATCAAAATATGCTTGTAGGATTAATCAGTTCTCAAGTTATAGAAGAACGTTACGCAAGACAAAATTGATCCGCGCCGATTCCCGAGTTTAGTTCGCGTTAAAACCGGCATAGTTATCGAGCTCTCTCCGGGCAGAAATTACGCAATACCTCGGAATTATGACAGAAGATCGAAGCCCCTGATTAATTAAACGAAACTTAACTTCACGCTCGTGCACATAGTATTAGCAGCCCTTTGTCGTCTACAGTCTACAACATTGCGAAGGTACGGGGGTGAGTTGCCTCGGTAACAATCTCAGAGAGCCAAGGTTCGTTCCATTAGGCCACTCGCTCACCGGATTAAATGAAATTCTGCTCGCAAACAAATTAATTTCCCAACGACACCGCCCAAAGGACGACAGTGCTACAAGGGAAAAAGAAGAAAAACCCTGTGACCGTGGGAAATCGTTCGACAAACATCCTATGCCGAACCCGATACAAAAGCAGAGACACGGCAGAATTTCCACCTGATTTTCAGTTCAATTGAACACCGTGTCCGGAGTTAATCAAATAATGGACACTGTACCTCGAAAAATGCTTACACTGCGAACTCCGGATAAAACCCGAGACGTTCCGTCACTTCCCATAACCGTCAAATTCAATCTCCATAAAGAAACGGAACGCGCAGTATCGCTCTTCGATTTTATCTTTATGTCAAAAAACAGCACGTCGAACGAATCTGACGTTCTCCGAAAAAATATATTTTGCGAACTCTTCCTGTTCATTTTCAACAATTGCGCACTCATAGAAATAAATCTTGAAATTATAACGGGGAATATTTTTAGTATTATTTTTTCTTTTCGAAGCGAAATAAATCCTTTGAAATGAAATTGCGAAGGGGTAAAGAGAACTGTGCAAAATAAATCAAGCGCTGTTCCCACGGTCTTTAATGCCACTCTTTGTGCTACATAGCATATTAAAAATAAAGTTGCAATTACGCGCAAAAGAAATTTTAAATGAAACTAGAAGCAAGTAGTTCAGAATAAATTCACCACAAATGTACAGAAAATATGACATTTATAGAATAGCCTTGTCTATTCTTCGAGGATCTACCGTACAGAGTATATTTTTGAAGAAGAATCGAAATCTGTACCGTTTTATCATTTCCCTCAACGGCCCATGCACGCGCGCTACTCCAAAGAATCATTTATTCAGTTTCGAACAGGCAGAAGGGAGCCGCCGTTCGCAACGAAAGGGAAACAAAACATTTTTTATCCGGCACGTAATTTAGTGCTTTTAACGTGCAGAAGGTAAATTTACGTCCCGCCACGAGAGATCGATATTTCAAACGGAATCCCTGTTCGCCTTTTCCTTAAGGATTGTTTACCGCTGGAGGAACGTCGGGAACACTCTGAAGAACGATGATGGGAGACCGAGCTGTTACGAAAACACGGGATCTATGGACAATTCCTGATCAAACCATCGAAACTTAGCCGATGACTTCGAGGTATTTCTTATGCCAGTTCCGTTTGCAGTACTAGTTGTGAACATTGGAACTATCGGGAGAGGAAAATAAACGAATTTAGATTGTAAATATTTCCTTTATATCGATCAACTGTTTCGATCTTTTGTTTCAGACCATTCTCAAGAAGACAATTGCGTCTGTAAAATGAAATTGTAAGTTAAAGATAGTAACACTACCAATACTTACTTGCTATATGCATGATGAAACAAATTTATTTTAACGAGAAGAGGAAAACATTTTTTTTTTAAGAAAAAGTGAACACACGTGCAAGTTCCATGTCAGTAGGCCAAACACTGAGACAAACCTGTGGAAAACATTTGAAGAAGGCAACTTCTCATTGATCGATGTATTGACCAATCGATATTTGGCGGTGAATTCAAAACGCGACATGACTTTACAAACAAACTTTAATTTATTATATACCATGTTGAATCCAAATTGAATTTGACCTTACTAACATACAATTAAGATTGTATGTGATAAAGGTAAATGTTTAGTTGTTTAGATAAAACGGCAAAACAAACAAACTATTTACATATTAGAAACGAAAATTGTTAAACGAATTTATTTTGTGTAAATTCACGGTCGGCACTTATCAGTGTTTTAATGTGCGTTTCTCTAGCTTCAATTTGAGCCCTCAAATAATTTAAAATTCTAACAGAAACACAATTTAAAATTGATTCGAATTAATCTCTTATAATGCCATCACTTTTCCCTGAACTATCGATCGGCGTTCATTAACTTTTGATTTAATCACGAATAATCCTCGACACCTGTGTGTCGCTGTCATAATGTGTCATCATTCCTCTTCAATTTAAGCCATCGAACATTCAAAAATCGAGTCAATTTTTACATGGTTTTCCGATGCTTTTTAAACCCAAGTGATCCTATCATAAAGTGCCATTCTCGATCAAATTTAATTATGCATCTCCCACAAAACGAGGAGAGACCCCACACAAGATGACAGGCGTTGCGACTGGCTCGTAATAGTTATTATGACTTTCTTCCATGCCGAGGAAATCTTAACATTTACTAGAAGCATCTGGAGCACACCTCGTATCCGAAGAGTATCGTCTCCACGACTCCGAGTGAGCAAGAATCGGTAAAAAAAAGGTGGGGTATTTGGGCCGTAACAAGCTCGCCCAGAAAACCCGTGGAGGCGGCGGAGGCGGCGGCCGACTGACAAAAGTTCTTCCCGATAAAATCGCGCACGGAGTGAGAGAGGTGCGTCTACGCTCTCCCGGAGTCCATTCGAATTACAATAGGTCTGGGTGGAGAGAGGCGGGAGGAGAGATGCGGAGGCGGTCGAGGAGCTCGAACGGAGATTATTTTCGCACGATGGACTCCTACGATCGCGATGCCGGGGCTTCCAGTCTGCTCGGGGAACGGTTTAAGGGTCGGCAGAGAGTTTCAGAAGTACCGCATAGAAGGAGAAATACAGTTGAAGAAAGAAAGCTCCGTTTCGAAGCCGATTCCAAGTATGTCGGCGGGAGTCAGTGTGACTACGTACGAGCTGTGTGTGACCTGTATTACCGTACACCAGCCGCCGCCACAGCCGCCGCCGCCGCGGAGGAAACGCTCCGGTTTTCTGCGGGCAGGTTTCTGTTCCGGAAGATTCCTCGAGTCACCGCATTTCGCTCGCTCAGGAACTCGACGACGACGAAGAACTGGGGGTTGGGGAGGGCTGTGTGGGCGGAGAAGAGGACGTTCGTACGGACAATTTTCCTTTAAATACAGCCGGCAAGAATGGCGGTCCTTTGGTAACGATCTACCTCCTATTCCCCATCCTGCCAGCCCGCCCTAAAAGACTCTTCCGAAGACTACGACGACGTCTAACCTTAAAGAGACAAGGGGAAGATGGTTTCCCATCTTACCGCATGGTTTTCAGCTCACAGAGGAACATATGGACTCCTCCTTTTCTTTTCCTACTCGTGCTATCTCCATTTTCTCGTTTTCCTCTCTGTTCTCTCTGCTTCTCCTTCCTGCAATGTCCCGCGATCCTCTATGTCGACTGAGACCAAGGTCAGAAAAGTCAACACCCACTCGAAAACAATTTTATTTTATTATCGAATTATTTGGGTCACGTGCCCCTTATCAGGTTATCATATTAGCGACCAAAGTGTATTAGCAATGGTGATGGTTCTATGCAGTGGTAGCTAATCTCATGTTACTAATTTCGGGTGAAGGCGTCAAGGAGATATGAAGGTTAACTCTGTTTTATTAAACGGTTTGGTGTGTTATTTACATTCTGGCAGTATGTTTCGAGACGAAGACAATAATCTATTACGAAGATCATTCAAGGGCACTCAAGGTCAACTGCAGTAGAAAACAAATTGTCTGATATTTAATTTATAAAAAGGTGAATTTGATCTTTTTAAGGGTCAATGTGCAGTATAAAACGAAACATTGGAGAATGCCGCATGGCTCACTGATAAATATTGAGGTGTTCGGTTGCTTGAATAAGAATTTATCTCGAACCTTTGTTCTAAGGTAAATTGAGGTGTTCGTACTGGGGCTCATAATCTCATGTTACTTATTTTGGGTGAAGGCGTAAAGGAGATATGAAGGTTAACTTTGTTTTATTAAACGGTATGGTTTGTTATTTACATTCTGGCAGTGTGTTTCGAGACAAAGACAATGATCCATTACGAAGGTCATTCAAGGTCACTGAAGTAAACTGCGATAAAAAATAAATTGTCTGGTCTTTAATTTATAAAAAGGTGAATTTGATCTCTTTAAGGGTCAATGTGTAGTATAAAACGAAAGATTGTAGAATGTCGCATGGCTCACTGATAAAAATTGAGGTGTTCGGTTGCTTGAATAAGAATTTATCACGAACCTTTGTTCTAAATGATAAACTTTACCCGCAGGGCCGCCGGAAACTTTCCTTATAAAACGTCCGCCGATATGGGAAACATCTAGCAACTTTAACCCCGTGAACTCGATACTTCTTTTCTGTACCTTATCACCGTTTTTTCTCCGCCTCGAACAGGTCCGTTTTTATTCGCGATCGGTGATCTTGATGCGGATAGTTTGGAAACAGGCGAAGTAGGGCAAGGGGGAAATTGATCGATATACTGTGTGGGATGTATGAATGTTATTTTTGAGTCTCGGTTTTCGGTGAGGTGTCTTTGGCTGATTCCTGGATTTATTACAGGAGATTCGGAGTTATTGACGGGTTTGCCCCTGGTATTTTGAGATAAAGGATTTCCTCACCCTTATCTGGCCGAGGCAGGTATTAGGATCGTATGGGGGTACATGGGGTTTCCGGTTCTGGGACGTCAGCAGCCCTTAATTCCGGCGAATAAGAGAGCTGCTTTCAGAAAAATTCAGTATCTTGCGGTTTAATGATCAGTGTTGTTCAGGACATTTTTTATTCAAATATTCAATAATAATTTTATCCAACGCATTATTTAGAAGTTATTCGAGGTGATCGAGTTAGGTGTCTGTATATCGACTGGCTCTTCGCCCGGACGAAATGTTGTACGAGGCATAATGAACATAATTAACGAAAGTTTTCTAGTCGTCCGGTCAGCGCAAACACGCGCAGTGTCGTTCGCAAGATATTGCTTGTCCCAACGGCGAAACTAATTAAGGTTACGTAAAGTGAATCACGGTGGACAATGGATGGGAATCAATTCGCTGTTTCGATGGAAGATGGCGTGTAGCACAAAGGTGGGAAAGGAGGGAGAAGTTGCCAAGCAATTGCTTTCATGTTTTGAAAGGGGCGATCGCGAATGGTAACAAGATTTTCCTTGCGTTCGATTTCGACGAGAATAAATGAAGTAATTGTCGAAGAAAGAATTTGTATAACTAATGAACGGGGTACGTCGAAGGACGTAATTATAAAATCTATTACGATACGAGACTCTTTGAATTGTTGGCGGAGTGAGCGGGCCTCTCGTTGTTAATACGAACTACCACATATAATCTGACCTCTGATGGCATTTTACGTTTCTCGTAAATTAAAGAACAACATCGCTAAAGAAAAATCTGACTCTAATCCTATGCCGAGATGGAATGAAAATAGATCTTTACTGACGTATCAACGTGAACTCGGGGCTTCTTCACTGAAAATGCAGAAAAGGAAAACTTTAGATTTTTCATCTATTCCCAATCCGAGGTGAAAAGGCAAGCCTAATTAGAATACTGAGCGTGAAATTGTATGCTTCCTTTAACCCTGGCGGATAATTTTGACGATTCCGCGGTGGCCATAGTTGGATCCATTCAAATTCTGAAAATTTTGTCATTTAAATTTTTTACATATTTTTAAATCTTTGAGGTCAACGTTGATCTTATTATTGGACCTAATACGACGAGTTTTTGTAATGAGATAATTAATAATGCTTAAAATAAGATGACAGTATATTGATTCTTAATGTTCCTCCTCATGCTGCCGCCCATTGAAAATTATAAAACCGTATAGTACCACAAAATTAGTTATATTATGGTAGAGAAAGCCCACAGCAATAACGCGTAACTCAAACGCTGCATGAACAGCGCTTATATGAAGTTCAAATGGATTTTGTTAAGTTACATATTCACGTTGCGGAACTAGTGGACGCTCATGTTAAAGGTATTATCTGAAACGGCAGTTACAAAGCACCTAACAATCGCTTTCGTAATGTATAGCCAACATTGTTCGAAGCCGAGACGATCACGTATGAATAAATACTTAGAAAACCAATTACTTCAATAAAATATACGTGGGTCTAAACAAGTATGCAAACATTGTTTTCTGATGTAAATTTGCAATTTGTATTGATCTAACTTACCGATACAGCAATTAATGAAGCAATAGGTCTGCCAAAGCTTACCTGAAAAAATTAAAAAGTCATTGTTAGAGATAATATAAGTGGCCATATTATGAACGTTCAAAAATTCCTACAGGATCACATTCTAAAATTGACTCGAAAATCATCTGAAAATGAAGTCAATTTTAACCAAGATTGTGATTTCACCGATTTTTCGAAATTCTTTTAAATTGTGTGAATTGTCCCAATAAGCGATGTTAAAATATATATGGAGTTGAATAACATTTATTTATAACCACTTTCACATCGCCGATTGACCCGAAATCACCCAATCCAAACGCCGCTGAAAAATTAAACAGAGGATTGGCAACGATAAATAAGTTCACACGATAAACATGGGTGCGCTAAAACGGGGTCCGAGTAATTCAAGACTTACAACAGTGGCGAAACGACTGTGATCTTCGCAATACAAAACTGGCGTAGCATTAAAACTCGCCCGAGTGATAGAACATTCCCACGGCGATTTGGAGCTCGAAAACTCGACTCGCACTTGGTTCAAGCTCGAAATGCGATGGCTCGAATCTTGAGGTTCGCTTAGAGATCCTCGATTTGGGGCCACAGGGGGCGAACAATGGGATCACGTGATATACAGGGTGGTTTGTAATCGGGAGTACAATGTAATATAGTGGTTTTACCAGAATAAATACGACTAGAAGGAAAAATAAAAATTTTCATCCGACATTTCGATAGGTGAAAACAAATGACGAGTTAAAATCGCCAGTTAAAAACTTAATATGACTACATAAATAAAAAAAATCGAGAGGATTTAAAACAGTTTTACTTGGTCTGTTACGTCGTCACGACAAATCCAAATGTTTACTTCAGCGTTGAATATCTCGGAAACAAAGCCCCAGACAAAAAAATGTTATTCCCCATTTTCCCTGTATTTGTTTATATAGAATCAGCTGGCTTTCGGTCGCGCCACCAGTTACCGAACCACCCTGTATAACGCTCCTCTAATTTTCAGGCAGCGCTCGACGGTCTTCAATAGGGCGCGAAATAAAAAGAGCCAGTGGAAGTAGACCGAATTAGCCGCAGCGCTCCGAGTAGGCGTAAATTGCTCGACGCACATTCGTGCAAGCCTACCCTGCTGCCTCCGGTGCATGTATATGTGCATAAAAGCCACCCGAGTACGCGAGAAAGAAAAAGAGGGAGAGAGAGAGAGAGAGAGAGAGAGAGAGAGAGAGAGCGAGAGAGAGAGCGAGAGAGAGCCGGATAGACACACTTACGTGTGTGTACACGCGGCGCAGGTTAGAATACTCTTTAAACTTCTACTCGTATTCGCGGAGAGAAAGCAAATCAATATGGGTGCGGATAGCATGCGCATTGCAATGCCGGACTTTGCAAACCGGTGCGCAGGGAATTTATATTCCGTGCCTTTTTTTTTTTTTTAAGGGAAACCTGCACCGGTTCATATTGCAACCGCGTTTCGACCGTGTCTCGTTCCATCGCTGCCCGAAAATCTGCTAACACCGCCACGTGCGCCTATTGTAATATGGATGATGAGCTGATCACATACTAAATCCCTGGCCTACGGTTGTCCTGTTCGAAGCACACTGGGAATTTCGATTTTTCTCATTAAGCCGTTACATTAAATCGTAAGCTGACGAGATTTAAAATGTTTTCGAATATAACAAGAATCTTTACTTAGTTGTAGAATATTTATTTGTTCAAAATTAAATAAATTTTTGAAGTGAAACTTCTTTGCCAAGGGTAACAATTTTCTGATGTCACGGAAGTGACGTTACGGAAATCGAGAGTGGCGCGAAAATTTAAACGGTTCGTTTTAAATCTTACAAGTATTTTATTTTCAAATTATTTTATACTTTTTAGTCCATTTTAAAAACGTGGTTTTTTAAATAATTATTTTTGTTTTTAAATTATTATTTACGACAATTTCGCATTCATCGCAAGAAAATTTGAAAATGCTGCAGCGATAGGATTTTACCGCCGCTCGGTAGTAGGATCAAACGAAAAGGTTAGAAATACATGGTTATGTTATGACAGCACGTGCAACTACGTTTACATTAATTAAAGTCAATATAATTACTTATATTACAGAGAGAAGAACACTGGACCATAGTATCATTTACATATCTATGATTTTTTTTTCAATGAAACGTTTCAGAGCACGAATTTTACAAATCATAAGAACTAACATTGCATGAAGCAAAATCATTTCGACAGAGTTCACCATGAAAAGCGGGAAGGCTAGATCGATAGCTTTGTAATTCGGCATTTTTCATTAAAAGTGTCCGTTTGTATCGTTCACGATCGGACACGCGGTGCTGTCACTCGCAGAATACATTCGATGGCCGAGCCGTTAATTACGTGAAACAAATCGACCCATAAAAAGCAAACTTTTGTTTAGCAAATAATTGGTCCGCTGTTCGGAGGGGACCCGCAAAACGGACTGCGAACTTTATTTAACGCATCACGGCGGCGTGAAGTTCCCGTCGTATCCCGCGAGCTTAAATCAATTGAAAAATTGTATAGATTTAACGCAATTATCGGCGCGTTCGATTGAAGTTCAAACCGGCCGCATTTACATTCGTGGCCCCAGATTCATTTGCAGCGTGCAATTAAAATTGGTGAACGCATCAAATCAACGAACCGTCGAATACTGTTTCGAAAGTAATGACAGAATTTGTAATTTGAAGCTGAAGTACATCGAAGAAACGAGCGAGCGCACAAATTACGTGTAACTACGAGTGTGCTTCGGATTTCAAGAAGAAAATAATTATCGCGTTTTCCGCTCGGCATTACCCACCGGAATAATTAATTTTTGGACGCCGTTTTGCTCGGACTGTTTAAGAATTAAAAATCCAACGATTACACATCGATAAAAGTAACTCTACACTTTGTAATTATCATTTCGACGATAATTTCGCAAATTGAAATACGTCGATTCCTCTGAGAATTCGAAAATGCTGTTTTCGCAATTAAACGAACAAAGTTTGCTATATTTGCCAAGCATCGTTCAGGACGGGAAACGCCAATTTATAAATCGGAAATGTAGTGGTTTAAATACTTTTTGGATCCACAGCAAAACTCTTAATTAACATAGATTCGCGCGAGAGAGGTTAATCATACAAGTTCTCGCAGTTCAGATTTATTTGAAGACGATTTCAATTAAATCGCGGCGGCAGAGGAGCTTCGAAAATAATTAGCGAATTATTATTAACCAGACAGAAGTCTCGAAACAAAGAAATAATTTTTCTGTTATTAGTTGTCGGCGGTATCTTGATTGCACAATGGCCGCGTCCTACTTTGTTTGGAAGTTAATTGTGCGGTGTTGACAGTGCTTTAATTAAAATTTTAACAGAGACATCTTTGCTAAAGAAATTACGCTTGTAAAACACCCGAGTGTAATGCGAGTGGAGGAAAAAGTAAATTTCAAAGAATAATTAAAGCATCCCTGGACTTTCCTCCCGGTTCATTACGTATGCGCCGCATTTCCTCTCTCCATATGGACTTAACAACGTTTTACTGCTATCTCGAGAGTGGCGGTCACAGCGGAGTCATTCCACACCAAAACGATCACCCTTTTCGCTAATGTGCTTCCTTCCAATATTTTCCAGGCACAAACGCGAGTTTCAAAAAGGCCAGCCTCGTTATCTTTCCTTTATTTGTACACAATCTCGCAGAATTGTGCATCCCGATTTTTAATTGCATAAATACATTCAACTATTGTACGAACTGCTAAATGCTAATAACACAATTCCTAGCGATCGGTGTTGTAAAATTTTACAAAATCTGTGATCAACAACTACGTATTTCTTAATAAATTTTTCAGTAGCGATACCCATTTCAACCTTCGGTTAATGTCTGAAAAATGCAAGAAGGTTGATGGATTACTCGTATATTTTGACTCTTCAATTGTTATTTCATTAAATACATTAGTTTGATATTATGGAATTTTTGAGGTTGCTGATTTGGCAATCAAAGTATTCATACAAAGGTATTCTACCAGAATACTTTTTTTAATCGGAGCGCTGCGCTGGTTGGTAAAGCTAGTTTGCAATTAGAAGACCAGTTTTTTATACTAAGACACCAGACATCGCTGATTTCACACATTTGCCAAGCAAGCAGCTCTCCAACAATGGCCGTTCCTTCGCAATCTCTTGGGGCTGGTGTTTGAGCCCCCTCCAGGTACATTCGCTTTCATTATGTCCTCTTTCCATTTCAGAAAGAAAATAATATTGTCCCGTGAAACCCTTCTTGACAAGGCAATTAAAAAAGAGGTTTTCTCGGACCTGCTCACTACGTTGACGAAGAAAAATCGCTCCCTACATAAGAATCTAGCAGTTTTGTTTCATTTTTCCGAAAAGCTTTCGGAAACTAGGTAAATTTTCTTTTATTTAACAACACTCAAAAGTGGAACATTAGCCAACAATAATTTACCATTCTTTTTAATTTACAATTTTGTGTTTATCTTGAAAAATTAATTTTTGTTGTAATATAGTTGTGAACGCCGAATTTAAATAGGACTCGTACAATCTAAAATAGATGCAAAAGTAATCGCTGTAATAAATGTTAACTCCGTAGTTTGAATTGGATTAATGAAAATCTGAAGCCTGTTTGGATCTTTTACTGATATTACAGCGTGTGCTTAGGAAGCAATTAAGTGTGCGAAATACGATCATTTGGCACAATCACGTCGACTGAACGAGATACGCGAACACACGGTTCAATTTTCTGAATTTATCGGAATTCGCAGGATTATTTATTGCCAAGTAGCTAATCTTGTAAAGATACTTCAAGCCCAGCTTCTAACCAGCTTCTTACCAGCGTCTGGTCTGTCTTAATAAAGCTCAGAGCCGAAGATAACTGAGCTGCTTATCAGAAAGTACGTAAGAAGCATAGTAAATTTACACTGCGGATCGTCTTATCTTCCATTACGCTAAGTGAGTGTTCTACTCATGCATTGTGCTTCAAACATGATCTTCTCCCCTTTCCATGAAACGGATACAGGATAATGTGTATCTTCTCAGATAGTGCTTCATTATTGCACAGCGATTAGTCTACATTTCCATTAACGATATTTAGAACGATACTTAAATTGAAATATAACGCTGGCGCGATTATAGGGAATTTATGGATCCCACATCTTCCTTTCGTTCCTCAAGCCTACGTTTCTTTAAGGATGTCAATTTTTCCAACTGGGGAGTCACGTATTCACTATCATTCTCAACGGGAGCTCGGCGACACGAGGATTTAATAATTCGTAGAAGTATCTTCAACAATAAAATAAATCTGGTGGTGTTGCGAGAGGTATTTCTTTAAAATATGACGCTGAAAATTTAGCCCGATTTGTTAATTTCAAGTGGGGAGCAAAAAAGAGTGAATTATTATACTAGTATGTATGAATGTTAATATTATTGCAATAAATAAGAATTTTAACACAACGACATAAGGAAATATCTCCACAAGAAGAACAAGGAATTCTGGAACAACCAATGGATACAATCAATACCCCAAAAGATCTCAGAAATCAGAACGAATATATTTGATAACCAGCAATGCTATATTGAAAATCGAAGAAACCAAGCTGTTCTTACACGACTGAGAATTGGCCACTGCAAATTAACACACCAACACATAATAACGAAGGAAAAACCTGAGAGGTGCCCCCACTTCGGTAAAACATTTTTTGATTGAGTGCCCCTCTTTACAGATAGAACGAAGTAGATTTAACCCTTAGCACTCGGATGGCGACTCTGAGGCACCACTGAATTTGCTATGCCATTGTTAAAAATATTGTTCACATTATTATTTTTGTTCGTATTTAATAAACGACTAGACATTTACATATTACATGAGGCAGCATATTAGTTGCATATGCAAAAAATGTAAAAAAATGATAAAGAATGGAAATATTCTAGAATTGAAAAATCTTTCGTTTTTGAGTTAAAATAGCTCCGAGTGCAAAGGGTTAACATCCCAGGAAGCGTCTCAGTGAAGCACTGAATAATGAGAATAAAATTAACGATGTCATACGCTTTGTCACACACATGAATCTGAGGAGTAAAATATAAATGTACCCATAATCTCACACAATATAACTTAATGTAATGTAATGCAATGTAACGCGGTCGCTAATAACCTGTGATGTTAATGCGACTTTAAATAAACTAACACAAAAAAAAGAATTTTCATTTTAAAGCTACCAAACGAAAAAAAATTATCCAACAACCATAAATAGCGCGATAATAATTTCAGCAAACCGAATCGATCCCCAGAACCATAAGCTTCTACATAAAAACGAACGACCCTTGGAAAAATGATATTCCCAGGCGCAACGATAGTCGTTGTTACGCGAAACGCCGCGCCGTGGTATGGCTGCGTCGCCAATTAAATTCAAAACTCAAGGGCCGCGCGCGTAAATTCGTCACTAATGGAAAGAAAATTGAATTACACGCAAGAAGCGAATGTAAAATGAAGCGGCGGCGGTCGGCGCGGCGGTTTGTCGTGGGTGCCGATTTAATTGAAAAGAATATCGGGAGCCCCGCCCGCGTCGACGTCCATTCGAAAGGCGAGAGCGGAGAACGTGTTTGTACATCGAGAGAGGAACCTACGGGGAAATCGATCGAGGAAGCTTTCTGGAGCTTTGCTTTTCCTCGGAGTCGGCTAAGTGTTCAACGTATCGCTCGCTCGCTCTCTCTCCGCTTCGAATTTCGCGGAAGGCTCGCCGTCCGAGCTTTAATTGAATCGGCTGAAATTAATTTCAGCTGTCGTGGCCCACGGAAGGTTGCCCGGCGAGGCCGGGGATAGAAAGCGCGCAAATTGCTACCAGGATGAATATCGTCCCTTAAACTTTAACACTCCATCGAATGCAACTGCACGGCTCTCCCTGCACGTGTAATCCCGGATCTATACATATACGGGGCTGTTTTGTGCCAGCACACCTGCACACCTTTACACCTGCAAACACCTGTGCGAACACCGTATTCCCGTGTATCCGTAAAGGCGTCGTCGTCCGTCGCGAATCAGCTGCACTACAAGCTCCGAAACACGAGACGGTCGAATATATCCGACGACTTATAATTCCGATATCGATATTCAACGCCACTTCCAACGCGTCCCGATAATTCAGTCACTCTAAACGCTTTTCCCCAGCGTCCCCCCTGCCTCGGGCTTAATCGAGTTATCGCGAATCCGGCGCGATCCTCGGCAAAAAATTTTCGCCAATTTCGATCGCCGCGGTCGAATGTTTCGCGCCGTAAGTCGTTGATCGCTGCTTTTGCTTCGGTGATCACCGGAATCTGCAGAAATTCTTCGATGTGACAGGATTTTTACGCGAAAATGATGGTACCTGAAATTTAGTGATTCAATATGCTTAGAAATATTTTTTAATTTGTTTTAATCAATCCCCTCAATACGACATCTTTATGAATAAGTGCTCGAAGTGTTCAACAAGATCAATAAAGTATTCATCATTAGTATTCATCATTAACATTATTACGAAACTCTGAGGTAATTACGAATATTTAGGATACTGTCAAAAAGCTCTGTGCACAATTTATAACAAGCAGATAACATAACAATTATCGAACGCAAGTTATGATCTCTAAACGAGGCTCCAGTGAGCTATTATTACAACGATTATTATGTGTGTGGTTTTCATCTAAATAATAATGAGAACTCGATTATGTTAATTTGCACGTCATTTCGCAGACCAATGCTTCTAATTGCTCATAAAAAATCAGATAGTGTGGTACAATTGTAAAAAAGTTATTCTGTTTTAATGGGCGTACGAATACTTTTTATACTGACTGTACATAAATTGAGAAAGTTTTAACAACTTTTGAATTGTATGAAATTAAAAACAATTTTTTGCACTACGCGCTTTGTGAAAGAACGTGTTCCAAAATGAACGATAGTATGCAAAAAGAGTGCAATTTCTTTTCCCCAGAATAAATCGTTACGGTTTCGTATTGTGTCTCGTATCGCGGTGGACTGTACATCTCCCTTAGAAGACCATTTCCAGTCTTATCTTCGCAATCAATGTGTTCTGTTACAGTAACACGTGGACCAGACAGAAAAATCGCACGAGACGATTTATCTCAAGCGTTTCCACGGTATGGATATAACGACTTGATCCTATATAGATTCTATACAGTAAAAGAGGTCACAGTGACAATTCCCGGTCGCAAACGTTGATACGTGAAGAACGACCCGTTTCGCTTCCCAATCGACAGACCGAAAGTTGTCGATGGCCGCGAATCGATTCGGTCCCAGGCCGGACTTCTTCAGAATGCTGCCATCATCCTCGCCTACCTCACAATGGCGCCTACGACGCTATATATAATTCTTTCTTATAACCTTGCTCCGTCGATCCCTTTATAATTGCATCACTATCTTCTGTGCATTAAGATAATTGCTCGACTGCGTCCACAAATGGTCAGAAACTACCTGAACCACACGACTGACAACAGTGTCGGTAATAAACACTTGAGCTGCATGTCTGTTGAAATAACATCGAGTCAGACTCGTGATGAAGATTTCGAACAGAATCTATTAAATATGTATGTTAAATCTATTAAATAAGTATGTTACGAGCCACTTGTAATGTCGAAGAGAAAACAATAAATACGAGTACAGTAACTATTCGATCTAAGAAAACGGGAACTGTATGATCTAAGAAAAACGAGTGGGGCATACCCCGCGAGGGACCGAAATGCTGGAGCTGCCACTCTATCGAGCTTCGGTCGGAGACAGGTCCGGACAGGTCGACTCGCACTAGCCGGCCGGGCGGGTCGAGAGTCGATGACGTAGAACGGATACCCCCACCCGGCTGGCCAGCGCGAAGCCTGTCCGGACGGGCAACCGGAGCGCGATAGGGGGGTTAGTCCAGTGATGCCAGAATCGTGGAACCGAGGAACTTTCCCCTCCGGTGGCTCGGCCGGCTGGGCCCCCCACTCCGACGTACCATCGTCGCCTTACGTTGCTTCTACTGCGCACGCGCTACACACACATGCCTCTACTCTGCCCGTGTGTTCGACTGTCGAATAGGCAGCTCACACGAACAGAGTAGAGGTACGCTTGTGTGTGTAGCGCGTGCGCAATCGAAGCAACGTAAGGCGACGATGGTACGTCGGAGTGGGGGGCCCAGCCGGCCGAGCCGCCGGAGGGGAAAGTTCCTCGGTTCCACGATTCTGGCATCTCTGGGTTAGTCGATTCTACGTCGTCGACTCTCGGAGGTCCGTGTTTACACGCGCTCTCCTTTTCAACGTTCCTACTGTACAGGGTGCTTGCGAAATCCAGGTACAACCGGGCAGGGGGTGATTCTACAAAGAAAAGTAAGAACAAAATTCGGTATAACATGTTTGCATCCGAAGCTTCGTTTTCGGGAAAATCGAATTTGAAAATGCAACGAATACGTGTACTATTAGATAGGAATCGTCTGACACGGCTGACCATGACCAACCAATTCTACTTCCTGCATATACTATAGCACGCGAACCTGACGGATCTCTCAATTCGATTTTTTCGAAAACGAAGTCCCGTATGGAAAAACTATATTAATTTTTTTCGACTAGATTTTATGCGAGAAATCATCCCCTTGCCGGTTGTACCACGATATCAAAAACAGCCTGTATAGCTACGATGGAGTAACTTTAATTAGTACATTGATTAAAAGATGTTACAAATGGCGGCCAATAAATGCACACCTTTAAATCGATACTAAACGAGCCAATGATTCTACCTTGTTTCAGATATTCTATAATTTATATTAAGAGCATGTATATAAGTCCTAAAAAGGTCTAGACCAGTTATTTCGATTCCGCATAATCACGGAAGTATACTTGATAATATTTATTTTAATAGTCGTCCACAATGGCCGGAAAAAGTAGTTGCCGGTGCTTATGTTCCTTGAATAACTTCACAGATGTTAGATTATACTATAAAAGTCTCGGGAAATTCACAATATCCCGCATTGTAATAAACTTTGAAACAATGCGGCTGACGGGGGGCGCTATGTTTTCTATCCTTTCAGGCGCACTTATAAATATGTTGAGCGTGCAAATAAACGCGGCGGAGTTCTGTACAATCGCGCGGCAACATTCTGAAAAGTGTATACGGCGCGGCACCGAAGAATATTTTATAAAAACATTATCCCGAAAAAACGAGGTTCTCTCGCGGCGCGCTCCAAATAAATCCGACCGCTTCCTTTTCCATCGTATTATCACATTTCCAGAAGTGATGCATTTCTGGGACACACCGGTGAAATTTCAAACGGAGCAGAAGGTTTATTATCATATTTCAGCGACCTGTTCGCGACGGCGCGGCACGGCGCGGCGCGGCGCGCGTGGCGCTGATAATATGCCTGTAGCATCTCGTAATAGTCAAATTTCATCGCGGTACGAAAATATATTCGCATTTCGGATTCTTTGACCGGAATGCTTGCGCGAATATCTCCGCTCGATCCACCCTCTGACACGTATTAGTAGCCGTTCGTGGCCTCTGAACGACAGCAAAGCAGTCTTGAAAAGCATCCACGCTCCATGAAACGCTGTTTTAAAGAAACCCCGATAGCGTTCGTGTTCGAAAAGCCGCGGATTTTTCTGTTTATTCCGTGCTTCGACCGGAAGCAGTATTTAAAAATTAACGGCTGTCCCGCTCGATGAAAGCGTTAATGGATTAGTATACTTTCACTGTGTTGCTCAAGATCATTCACAGCTTTAATTATGAATTTTTTAAAACATATTTTTTTGTAAAATTAATCTTTTTGATATTCCGAAGCTAACATTTTATTCATTTTATTCCATCGGTGGAAATTGAGTGAATAAATATCGATTTTAATAATCTGATCGAAATACTGTTCCGCTGTCGGAGGGTTAATGAGAGACAAAAAATTTACCTCATACAAAATCCGAGTAAGTCCACTTTTTAAACAAAACAACAGCCATTTAAAAGCAATTTTTTCAAAATTCTGCCATTTCTACAGAAGATTGAATTACCTAATTCCAATGAAAGCCCTTTTTAAAAACAGCGAATAACTCTGGCATTTTTGAATATTTTATTCTGATAAAAATGGAAAATAAAGTTGAGAGTTATGTGAATGCCAATGTAAAAATATTGGAATTTTTCACGTACTAATTATTATATATTTCTTTTCTTAAAAAAAATTCCTGGAAACATAGTACATAGGGAAATCTGTGAATAATTTGGCGACGGTTAGCTTTCAGGCTGTTCCCAGTCAAAGAATAATCTTTATTATTCGGTACTGGCAGCAGTTACAGGCGCCGCGAGACATCCGGGTAGGTAGTTGGCAGTGCGGCTGCTTTTACACTTGTCCAGACAGTCGGCTGCATGCGTTGCGTTGGTGCGGGTTTTAAAGGGTCGGGGGAGACGTGTTGGTGAGCAGCGGTGCATCTGAGGGCGAAACGACGGACAGTCGCGACAACGTGAATTTCGTGTGATACTCGTGATTTTTCTCCGCTTTTCCGGGCCCCGCTCCTTCACCGAGGGGCGCAGCCGTCTCTTTCGCTTACACGTCGGCCGTCGCAAACACAGGTGCATACGCCGCGTAAATTTCAGACACTCCCAAACCGTCGAGAGTTAAGATGACACGGGGACAACAACGAAAAAAGAAAAAAAATACTATTTTGAAAAGGTTCCAGAGGCAGCTCGCGAGTTCGTCCGACTGCTTTTGTCGGCTAATGTGTTTCCGGGATTTTCCATTACACATTGTCCCCGCTGATCGACAAACTGCTGCCGCGCGAGTTGCGAATGGCGCCCGCAAGAGCGTCACTCACTGTCCACGTACGCTTCTGAATGAACCGGATAATACAACAACCTTGCATAACAAAATATATATATGATATTTCTTACATATATTCATTTTTCGAATAAACTTCCGAAAAGCCCATACCTCCGATTTTTTTATACTCTGTATTCTTACGTATTTTGACGTGCTGATTACGATTATGATAGTGAAAATTGGCGCAAATGTTATTTTCATAGCGGCAACCATGAGAAAACCATAAAAATCATAGTTTTTACGTCGTGTTTGTTTATGTCGTGTCGTTTTTTAGAAAAACGATCTCACTCTGGTCATACATATATGTATAGGGTGAGCTTTCAATCTTGAAAGACTACTCCTGGATTTTCGTATGCGTCGTCAGGCCGGCTTGACTAAGGGCCGATTAAATTATAAGGAAAAGTTACTCAGGGTCATGTCCCTCATAACATGTATAAAGGACATTGAAATTGAGACTGGGTCCGTATAAGTGAATAATTACCTATCATTTTTTTTCTCAGAAAGTATTATCTTTATGACGAAAGTCAATAAAACATAAAATGTGTATTTTGATGAGACCTACAACTTTTATCCGAAGTATTTTTCAAAATTCCCATTATTGACTGAAATAAATGTAAAAAACTATAATTTTTATGGTTTTTTCACGGTTTCCGCTATGAAAATAACATTTGCGCCAATTTTCGCTATCATATCAGCACGTCAAAATACGTAAGAATCCAGAATATAAAAAACATCGGAGGTATGGGCTTGCAAAGGCATACGGGGTGCAAAGTACATTTGGTTGATGATCTCAGAAACTGTTAATCCTAAAGAAATAATGGAAGAGAGAGGTTGTCAAGAAACTGTTGCACCAACTGACAGTTAATTACTATAATTGTATATTTCTATGAAAAATTATAAATCTGTAATTTGCAAAATTGTTAAATTCGTCTGTATTCGATAAACTGCGGTGCTCTTATTAGCCCGATTAATTTGACAAAAACCCAACAATAGGGATGCCACGAATTCGAGACAAATCGTTGCGATTTGGGAACAGATGCCACGACGGTGGAAAGCAATCAGCAGCCCCGGTGTCAATGGATTGCGCGATACGACACGAAATAGCTCATACGCCACATACGCTAAATATTTCGGATTACAACAGCCGTTCTACATTCACGGCTGGGGGTGGTTTCTTTCGAAGCGGGGCGAACGTGCCATGCATTCCACTGACAAGGTTGTGAACGGGTGCACCGGGTGCACCGGTTAGAAAGAAGATCGGACAAAACAACGGGACGCTCTCGAGACGGATTTTCTTAGCCGGTACATTCCGGTGTTAATGCTCGCGTCGCGCGCTGCATAGTGGCCTGTTTAAACAATCTAGCGGAGAATAAAAACCGCCGGACGGACAGAAATCAGCAGTTGGGTGCAAATATTTATTATTTGTTGGAGAAACACCGACATTCTTTTACTTCCCTTAAAACATTCACCTCTCAATCTTACGGGTGTTTTACAATCAAAATTCGTATTTTGCGGCCTCTCGGACTGTGCGAAACGAATATTTTATCTAAAATGAAGAGATAAATATTTTGTATCTCAAGGTCAACCGAAGGTCATCATATTATAGGCCGTTGAATTGGTCTTTTCAGCGGCCATAGTACTGTACCAAAAAAATATGAACAAGTTCATATGAATAAGTTTTATTCTACATTTTTCATTCTTTTATGTAGAATCACCCCCTTCGCGATTGCACTCCCAGTTACCGACCACCCTGTATAATGATTCAGACTACCGTGCGTCGCCGTGGCAAAGGAGAGAAATAGAAAGACCGATGAGCTTGAATTATCCTACACCGTTTTTCGTTTGATTTAGCCGGTAGTGACCCACCCCCGGGGTTGGATTAAGCTGATTTATTACGGTAATAACGATAAGCGTTAGAAGATACTCCTTTCTCAGTGGATCCACGTACGTCCCGTACGAACGTAATTGCCTGCGAACATCTGTAGGAATTGCGGTTAGTTTTCAAACTGCGTCGGTCGCCCCTGTTCCCTGAGTTTCTCCCGCGAGAACGTCACGTGGAATTGGTATCATTATCACGAGCTTATCGTTATCGCGGTACGCGGTAAAAGGATATTCCTCGGCGGCCTTTCAGCGGGAGCTTCCTTTAAACAAAGACACCCGCCGAATCCTCCGGAGAGGCTCGGAACAATAGGAACGAAACACGGTAGCCGCAAAAGCGATAGGAATCCCTCTGCCGAGCGGAAAAAGTCTATAGAAAACCGTGCCCGCTTTGAAGTTTGCCCATCGGACGGGAAACGTTGTTTTGCTGCTTATTATCTCTGCTGGAATCACTCCTGGCCTGACTGGTAATTTTTTAAGCGACCGGCGAACATGAAATTTATATTTAACATTGTATCCACAGGAAATCTGAGAGATCTCGTTGAGATAATTAATAAAATATTAAATAGAAATAATTTTCTGCCTCTATCACGCACGCACGCACGCACGCGGAAATAGTAAAGTCTAAGGGGTCTGTTCTACTTTACCGACAGTGACTTCCTCGATAATGTTCCGTCGAATTTCCCCATGAATATAGTGAATCATAGTAACATTCGGACACTTTCAGAATGACGACAACGATGTTGAAAAAATTTCAATTGGTCGTACTTACAGAGAAGATACTAAAAGTTGTATCTTACAACTTCTTTATGTGGGCTTATATCTGAAAATTTAAAAGATTGTAGCTTTGAGTCGATTATACATTTTCTGAAAATTTCATATACAGGGTGCGGCGCAAATTAGTCCCACGATTTTTCAGCCCCTTCGGACGGTCGGACTGAAAAATGTTTCTTACCAAAGTTAATCAGTATTTAACCGACAAGAAATTACAATATTTTAAATTTTTTTAAAAATCGATTTTCAACAAAAAATCAAGGTCGCTGTCATATCTTTTAATGGAACTGGATATTTTTAACTTAATAATATTGTAGGCAACGTCGAAACGAATTCAACGACCTGCTGTACGATGACTTTCAGATGACCTTGAAAGAAAATATTGCCATGAATCAATTGCCAGAATATTTAAAATGTTTCGACGGTACGTAATAGCAACGCATCGCATTTAGAGGTAAACAAATGAACGTAAACATTGCTTCACAGAACTTAACTCACAAAAAACCAAATTTAACAAATAAAACTTACTAAATGCGAGGCGTTGCTATTACGTACCGTCGAAATATTTCAAATATTCTGGCAATTGATTCAGGGCGATATTATCTTTCAAGGTCATCTGACAGTCATTGTATAGCAGGTCGTTGAATTCGTTTCAACGTCGCCTACAATATCGTGAAGTTAAAAATACCCAGTTCCGTTAAAAGATATGACAGTTGTTTTTAAAATTTAAAATATTGCAATTTCTTGTCGGTTAAATACTGATTAACTTTGGTAGGAAACATTTTTCTGTCCGACCATCCGAAGGGGCTGAAAAATCGTGGGGACTAATTTGCGCCGCACCCTGTATGCAAAAAGTTTTCGACCGCTTTTGAAAATCGCATAATTTTTTTAAGTTGAGCCAAACGAGTTGAGATTTCTTAAAGTGTTAAAAGACTTGGTTTACTAAGTAAGGTAATCCTGCATTCTCGTTTTTTTTTTTTTAATGAATGGTCACATTGTCATGGGGACTTCGGTTGGCGAATAATAATTGAGGTTTTCAAATGGCCAGCTTCCGAGCAGGCACCATTCCGAAACTTTTACGCGTAATCTGAGGCTAGCCGGAATTGTTATTGAGTTTTCGTCCAATTATAAGTTTCTAATGATAATTCAGCTTGTCTCTTCCAATTAGCGAAACTATCGTCTGTTACGGTGAATGCGCTACGGACGGTTCGACGGAAGAATTGACTACGGAGACCTCCTATTAGTGTCGTCTGTAGAACGGAAGCATTTTTCCGCCTAATTTCTTGATCGATAACTTGCATGCGCAGAAATCGACCGCGTTCACCGAAATACAGAACAAATCCATGTATGTGGTACGTACTTTTATCTCGGGTTAAATATAAAACTATTTTAAATGGTACCGAATATTTGGCTGGAAAGTGTGCTCGTGTTTTTTTAAGGTAGTTTAAAGGCAAGACTTTATTCAATTAAAGTTTATTAAACTATCTATTACCTATTACCACGGAAAACTTTCTGCCACCTTTCAAGTAGCTTCATTATTCCGCGCCCGGAAAAGTTCTTGCTTTCATCGAACGAAAAACTACATTGGAAAAAGTGAGCGAACTTTATAGTCGATCCTACCACTGCTAAACAAAAACCGAGCTAGAATAATTAAATCTGTATTCGTAAAACAGATCGCTGCAACAACTGCCACGGAATTATTAATATTGTTCAGGATTACATTAATCGAACAACTCTATCGATCTTGTGATCTATAAATTCTGCATTCCACGATTGGTGACACAACCGAAAAGGGGGCGATTCTACATAAAAAAAAGTGAAACTTTATATGAATAAATGGTATTCTACATTTTCGACTTATTTTTTTATGTAGAGTCACCCACTTTTCGGTTATACAACTGATCGTTTGACTTCAATCAAATTAATATCAGCGATGAGCCGACTAACGTATGTAATCCAGCGATGAATATCTTACGAGTTGAAGAGACGTCTCTGTGTTTACACGTGCACGGAATAGGACGAGAGTTTACACGGTAAACTATAAGACGAATTAGGAACCGGTGCGTTGGTGTATTCGTCGCGATTCTCCAGATGCATCGATGTGATTGTTTGCGCAATGCGATGTGAGATTAACCCGTTCTAATGAAATGAAATGTTTAACAAATGATTGGTAGTCTGTAAATAGTACAGGGGGTTCGTCTACCCTAAGCAAGTACGATAGCGACAGGCTCCCAGATTTCGTACGTGTATTAATGAATCGAAATTGTTGGAAAAGTTAATGGAACGCCGAAAGAGCGATACATCTCGAAATCGCACAAGGATTATTCATTTCGCCTGAACAACCCTTAAGGGAGTTTCACAGCGAAGGAGTCGGACGTAAGACGTAGTTTGTACGAACCGCAGATCCCTTGGCAGCGATTTAAACCCCGGCGATCTCAACGTTGCTAATTCGAAATGCCCAGTGAAGCGGTGACGCTTTAAAGCGATTTTGAAATAATGGAACAAGAGGACGACGCCGAGAAAATACACCGAATGGTTCAATTAAACGGATGATCGATCGCGGGAAGCTAATTATAAGACGGTACCGTTAAGGTCAATTGAAGTAAAATGAAAATTAAATTTACCCTCATCCGTCCCTCGGATTCTCCAACTTAATCTGTTCTTTGGTGTCTAATTGACACGATGATAAAGTAACAATAAAATTTTTAAATAAAGTTTATAAAATGTATAATATCTTCGATAAGATGTTTACATAATTACTGACAGAATCGTTACAAATTTTGCTCGCGACTGAATCTATCATATACAGGGTGTCCCACGTAACAGTTTTCATGATTTTTTAAGTATGTACTTGCGATAATGTGACAAAAATATTTTAAACAAAAGCTGATCAGTTTTCGATTGGCTATACATTCCAATAAAAAAAATGTTCGAAAATGTCTTATTTATTATTGTCAAGGCCACCTTCATTTTTTTAAATGGCCCTTCAAGGTCATCCGAAGGTCATGGTATACTAGATCGTCGAATTCGTCTTGACACGGGCTGTAATACTGTTAAGTCAAAAATACAAAGTGCCATTAAAAAAATGAAGGTGACCTTGACAATACTATAAAAAAAATATCTTTCGAAGTTTTTTTATTGACCTAACCGATTTTGTGAAACCCTACTATTTTTGTTTCAAACATTTTTCCAAAAACTAAGTACTTCCCGAGATTTGAGTATTCGGCAGCTCGAATTTGTCATGTTTCACTGATAACTCGATAACTGTCCATTATTGAGCTTTATGCCCATTACATCTTTTGTTCAGTAGATCATAAGCTACAACATATGAAAAATCCAACTGATTTCACCGGGATAGATTTTCCATATGATTAGTGCGTGGTTCTTTAATGTCGACAATTTTTCGAAAAGATCAGAAATGATCAAATACTTTCCGAAGCGACTGCAAGTGCGCTCGCTAAATCTGCTGCTTGTTCTACGTTCGAAAACCAACCGGCGCGCGGAACGAGTAAGTAGATCGCAAGTATGCGCAACGCAGCCCTATCATTTTTAAGTAGCACTCGGATCTGATGAAATGCAACTCGGATTCGTGAGTACACATTGAACCAGCGAGGATCCGTTGTCTGTGAACGGTGTGAAAAAAAGGTAACGCGAATACGTAATCAGCTTTCAATCGCGTAATCCCGGTACCGCTTCGATCGGTTTCATCCCGCGGGAGAATTGACATAGACGCGCGTCAGCGGGAACGTTCCTCTCGTGCAATTGGAGCTGAATGCTCGCTCATGCACGGAGGCATCTGTTCAAACACCATAAACGTCTGTCACAATTGTTTCCCGCGGAGGGTAAAGCAATGCATGCCGAAGAGGATTCTGAGAGGCGCGTTGGGTTGCGCGCGTCTTCTGTAAAATGCAGGCGTCTCGGATGCCGCCGCGACGGTTTTCGGTGCAGCCCTGGGATACAGTTAGATCGCTTTCAACGACACCTCGTGCACCCGGCACCTGCTCTCGGATGTAGCAACAGCGTGAACACCTTTTCCCCTGCTGTCCTCCCTCGCTTTCCCATTTTACCACACCGATGATCCATTTTCCCTCTCGCTTCCACCCTCTGTTTTCTTTACCGGCTCGCTCGCCAGAGCTGTCTTACTTGCCACGCATCCTTCTCTATTTATCTAGCTGTCTCTTCGCGTCTAACTCCACCGCCGCGCCACACCCCTTCGCCACGTACAAAGCAGATTGCCAAATATCCACAGGTTGTTGATTTTAGCGGCTGCGTGCCGTGGATAGTGCATTACCATACGTGTCAAGACGAGTACGGACGAACAGCAGACGGACTATGAATCTGGGATTAGGTTGGGATCTGGATTATCGTTCTCATATCCGGATTTCATTAAATAACCGTTCTGACGGTGGGTTTCGGTTGGGAATGTTTAAATATGTTGTGGGCACGATTACGATTTCCGTGGCCCCTACTTTGAACGTTAAATTTGTGTACTTGAGGTCATTTTAAGAAAAAAAACTGTATATGTTATACGTACCAAATCGGTCTGGTTTAGCCGGTAAAGTACAATTCCTGTTTTTTATAAACCTGCAAATATCTCGGAAACTATGCGAGATATGGCAAAATATTAAGAGACCTTTTTGTAGAAAATTAAATTTCTAACAATTTTTGTCGAATCTGTGGTGATACTGTTTTAGACTGTCACAAAATATTTTCGTGGACACCGGTGTGCTCTATCGATCTACGACAGCGCCACGGTTCAACGGTTATCATACACAACTATACACAAAAGTGCGCTGCCAAAAATTGTCAGTCCCTCGCGAGCTGCCGGGAACGACGAATCTCCCGTCGGAGGAGTCCCTCGATACTTGTTCTTCGGCAGCTCCTGGAGGACTTATGTAGGTCTCTCGTGGACCCTGGAGGATATATTGAAGATCTAGGTAAGTGCATGTCTGGTGTACAATTTCAATAATTTATTCAAAGGAAAGTATAATTTAATATATTATTGTGAACAATAAATATTTAAATAGTGCGTACTTTGAGAACGGACGAGTCCTGAAAAAAATAGTGAAAGTATGCTAAAACGATAAATGAATAGTTAAAAGCACCTCTAAAAATTGATAGTTCAAACAAATTACTCTGATACACAGAATGCACGCATACAGAAACAGCGCGCCAAATCGAATCTTATCAAAACACCGTCCGAGTTAATAGAATTTTCATTGAATAGTGTTCGCTGCAAGCCACTATGGCCAATAACGCACCATGATATAATGCAGAGGAAGCCTGTAGACTTGTTCAGCCGTGTGGCTTCCACGTATATGTTGGTTGTGGTTACGATCTCGGTCTTCCAAACTACACTCTGATTATGTGTATGCGCTTACATTTTACATCGATCACGTTTGTTGCGTTCGCGCCGCTTTCAATTTGCTCGTGCCTCTACAGTTCCGCCCTTCCTCGCATGACAGTGTTAATGAAAATTCTTGTCCAATTAAAAGACAGTTTCGTACAGATACTTTATAGCAACAAGACTGAAAAATTAGCAGAAGAGCAGAAAAAAATTTATCATTGCACATTAAAAATGAAATACTATCGAATCAAACCGTTTGGACATTTTTTCGCTGGATATTAAATTAAGATTTATCTAAAAATTTAATAATTTCGTTAAAATATTTTAACAACAACACCTAAAATTCTAAAGGACCTTGAAATCTAGATAGAGATATTTTAACACTAGAACTACCGAGCCAGTCAAAATGACTGGTTTCCGGTTTTTCCTTTTACGATTCGTGAAGTTACAGATGTATTTTCTTGAGAAATTTGTATTCAAAATTTTGAACGTTTTTTCTGTATTCAAGTACATGTTACCATAAAAATCCTACGAAATCTAAATAAACTCAATTCTGTTATTATTATAAAAGAATATACATCACATTAATTCAACATTAATTTACCACCTATAACTTTGTTCTTCGTCACATGCCAATTATTTTCGCACGTTAAATCCTAAAGTAACAACAAACGATGAAGGACATCTCCATTTTGTCCCGAAATTCTGTCACACAGAAATTTACCCAGGTAAAGACGAAGCATATATTGACGATTAAAACACAAGTTCTTTTAAACATTGTCGCATTTCTGTATTATATCCCAAGAATTTTCTCCCTCGGATAAAATCCAAGCGAAGACCAAGCGCCAAAGACCGTCCAATCTCCTCCCGGGATTGCGTCACAGAGAATTTTTTCGAGGCCGTTCCCAGCGATTAAAACGGAGCAAACAATTCCGGGCAAATTATACGCCGAAGGATAATTGTGCAGAGTTCTTGAAAAGTTTGGGGAACGGAAGCGTTGGATCACGCGAGGCAACTCAATAAACTCGACGGCTCCGTTCGTTAATTCCGGGGCGTACGCGAGCTGAATTTCGAGTGCTGTGGGGGGTTCGATGAGCTTTCGCCGCGGCCAAACATGATCACGCTCGGTGCGTCCAAGATCATCGAGGAAATTCAATCATCCCGACATCGCGATTTCAGCGAATCGAACAGACAGAGATGGAGAAAGAGATAGGGGAGAAAGAGAGAGAGAGAGTGAGAGAGAGAGAGATACGACCTTCGGCAACGGCGTCGGCGTCGGCGCACCATTCCTTCCCCATATAGCCTTTCTGGATCAGCCGCATCTGCTCTCAATGCATCTCATATTTGAAGCCTTACGACGTCGAAGCTTGAGAAGGCGATAAGCGGTCGAGTGAGAGTTTCCCGGGGATTCCATCGAGGATTCGAGTGATGTTCGGCTTGTCGTGCTAACCAAGAGAGCGCGGAACTACCAGTCGAGCGGTTTACGAGGGGTGCCGGGGGAAGGTTAGAGGCGGAAGTAGGTACTTGGATATGGAAATGGGATGGCCCCGGCGCAAATGCAAAGCTCGAATCTATCAATTTCACTCTACAGGTAACCGCGATTCCCGGTGATGCTGGAGAAGCCAGCCAGCTTCGGTAATCCGCTGATTCGAAGAGTAAACACAAAGGCCCCCGGAAGTGCTCGATTCTCGCTCCGGGGATAGGAGTGGATGGAAAATTGGGAAAAAGAGACACCCAATCAGACCCGGCGGCGAACGGAGACGGATATATACGGGTATACAGGGTGTCCCGTTTCGATGCGATCCTCGCCGAATAGCTTTTTTTTAATTGCGAGAACGCGCGAAATATTTTATACGTTCACTCCCGTATGACGCGATCAAAAAATTGTGTAGAATCTGTTCGTTATAATTTTCTTTTTTCCCAAGCTTCCTCTTAATTTCAGAATGCATTAATCTAATACGAAATTAAGTTTCGAGACTATTTTTTCATATTGACCTTCAAATGACCTTGAACCTAAAATATGAAGGTTAAACTTGAAATTCATACTTTAGAGGAACACAGGCTTTGTGAGAGATGCAAACATCTTCGTAGAAAATGTTATTTGTAACACCAACAACATTTTAGATGTTCAAAATCCTGCGCTTCTAACGGGATACATTGTCTTAAACGCAATTGACAGACTGTAATAATTTTTCGTTGAAATGAGATATTCAGGTAGTCACACTATTCAGGACACCCCGTATATAGTCGATGTGAAAAACCGTAGCCCTGCAATTTGTCCGAATTGCATAAATGAGTTCTCGATTTTACATTTTGATCAGTAAACTCCACGGTTATTTCGTATCGATTCATTCGATTCCTCGGGACAAGGATTTTGAAACGAGTTGAAATATTTGTCGTGTGAAATAGATTATAGAGATATTTAGCAAGTTATGTATAATATATGATATTTTCATCAGTTTTCAGAAATATATGGTTTTTGGGGGATCGTTAATAATTCAATCGCAATGGAAGACGCAATTTTACACAAATTTACGAGGCCTGTCTGGAGCTGCCGACCCTATCCTGCAATTTTCTTGCAAATTCCCTAGGACCTAAACGGAAGATATATTCAAGACGACCGAAGATAAATTGCTCTGCCAGCCAACTACGACCCAGACCTAGAAAACTGAGTGCACTAGCTGTAAATGCAAGTAAGTCGCGTGGGTTTTAAAGTGTTTGCGATGCCAGTGAGACAACTATAAGATAAGGAAGTCATTATTGAACAGACTTCTAGAAACTAAACTGTAAAATAAAATCATACCTGGAACTTTACAATTATTTTGTGAAACACGAGCAAGAGTTTCATAGTTAACATTCTGCTTGTCTAAAATAATAAGAAAAAACTGCGAATGACTTCTGTAAAAATGTTTACAGGTTTAGATCCACATTAATAGAAAAATGAAAAATCATTCTTAACGATCTTCTTAACAACTTTCCCATCATTCTGCCGACAAACGATGGTGGATTTCCTTCCTCAGAACTTAAATGACGTCATCAATATTCTAGGTGTTCGAGCTACTCAAAAAATTGGGCACACTTTAAGGGGGTAGGAACCCCTCTAGAATACCCTAGAAATCTGGGCGAAACATGGGTTTGCGCGGTACGGAAAGAGGAAGATTCAATGAAGGGGGCTCAGCCCACGATAGCATCAAGAAAACTCATTCAATGGCATAAAAATGGCTTGGATTATATGTCTGAACATCATCAATTTTGGCTCACTTCTAACATTTATATTACAAAATATATACATAATTTCATATAACAAAGGGGCTGAGCCCCCTTCATTGAACCTTCCACTTTCGAATGAGCCCTTGTCCATATGCTCATATAAGGACGAAAACCCGTATCGTGCAAACCCATGTTTCTCCCAGATTTCTAGGGTATTCTAGAGTATTCTAGAGGGGGTCCCCCTTAACATCCTGCTTTCAAACTACCAGAGGATGGTACCATAAACATATTCTGAGGACGCATTTGACGACGACACGTGTAGAAAAGGGACACCGCCGGAGGTTCCGAGTATTGCATAAATATGTTGTTGGGCTAAGTTACGGTAGGCGTTAGCCAGGCAAAGATGTCCATCCGTTTCCATACATACGTTACGAAGGGAATCGATAACACGTCCTGGACGGATAGCGGCTAGAAGGATGTGGGTGGTCCTCTCGCCTTGATCGCAATATCAGAGCCCGTGTAAGTGGAACTGCCTGAGCAAATTTGCTGCGTGAATTTCGTCGGGAGCAGAAGGATGCTTCTCGGTTGAACAGGGTCGGGTGGCGAACCTTTGGCCGTGCTTGTACGGGCCCACATTATGACACGCGTTCTACGAATGCTTTGATATCTGTCGTTGATAATGCGATGTGCAAACCAGCGTGTAGGAGTCACCGGGGAATTGTTGTGCCGAGTACACAGCCTCTTCCTCTCCGCTCTGTCCTCTCTCATCTCTCTAGGTCTCTCTGTTCATCTGTTGCCGTGGCCGGTGACCACACGCGTGATAACGAGCTTGTCGTGTGTGTACGATTCGCAGCTGCGAATTCGACCGAGCTCGTTGTCACTCGATACACAAAAGCATCTGCTCGATTTACGAGCGCGTAGAATTTCCTGGCGAACCGGACCGGATCGGACCGGACCGAGCGTGTTACACAATCGGAACCGTGCCTCTCGAGTTCCTACTTCGAGGCCGCGACCGAATATAGATTTTTTGTTTTTCGCACCGTCGCTCTTCGAGCCCGAAGACCTTGTGCCGCGACATCCGGTGACAAACGGCCGAACCTCGCCGCGTCCGATGTCAAAGGCTCGAAAGAGAGCTTGTCCTTTTTCAGATTTTCAGAGCGAACAGCTAGACGCCGTTAATGGAGGAGCTTGGTATTCTGCGGGACACTTAGTATGGCGTCTGGAATGCCTCGAGGATTCTCAAGGATGTGTTTGGGAGCTATCCAACGCCGAAGATGACCCAGTCGGATAAATTGCGCTGTCGCCTTTGATCTGATCGTTAGGACAACGAAGATCTGCGCTGTTCCAGGGAGCGAACATGGTGGATTGAGTGTTTATGGACTGACGGATGCTGAGGAACTTATTAGTTGTGGCATAACTTCTTGCATAGTTGATAATCAAGTTTGTCAAAGCGGTACAGGGATGTTTGCATTAGGTGTACGTAGAAGATTTAGCCTTGTTCAATCGTGCATAATGATTTATGATCTTTTTGTTGCTACGATTGTTTGTAGCAAAATTGGTAACTTCCTGTCATTTTTATCCTTTCTGGTCGAACAAGAATTCTTCTTACGTCATTCTGATGGAGAGCGTGGTCAAACGACGCCAAAAATTGCTCTTCCCTTTGCGAACTAATTTCTAAATAAATAAAACGTTTCGTTAGCCCGTCACCTTCAGTACGCCGGGCACTTCGGACAGACTAACTTCACGGGCGTCCATTAATCTTCATAATCTTGCCTCACGAGGTAAACTGAAAAGAGCTTTTTCATATATATTGCGCAGTGAATATACGCTGAAAGTGGATACGGAAAGTGGAAAAATATATTTTGTTCGTCCCGTGAGCAGGGAGGCCGAATTCTCTTCTATTAAATATTTTAATTATTTGGTTGACAAATAAATTCACGATCTCGTTGTGCGTTTTGCGGTGGATTGGGTCAATTATCTCAATTTTTTCGTGTTTTAAATTGCACCAACCCATTTTTATTCTAAACGCATAAAATCCGCAGTTTATCGACTACAGCCTAGCATAATTTTAATGAATAATTCTGTTGCAGGAAATGTGAAGGGCGGGAACTTAGTCGTCAGCCTAATAATATGAAACGTTGGACAGAAATTTACACGGATTTAGCTATCCGGTGGGCACTCTGGAATTCAGTTCGCATTTTTCCGTCTGGAAAGAAGAGATGCGGAATAGCGGCAAGAGAAAAGTTGAATGGCTCAAGGCGAAGCCTGCCTACCTATGCAAGTGCAATATGCAGTTTCTCAGTTTCCGGAATCACCGTGCGCATGTTTATCATCGAAAAGTGGCACAGTTTTCAAGTTTGCACACAAGCTTTAGCAGAACGAGCAATACAGCGGGGCGAACACACGGCCTGACGAACGACCCAGATTCGGCGAACAAACTTTTCCAATTAATTCGCGCTATTTTAATTTATCGCGTCGATCTTCTCTCCTGAAATTGCGGCGCGCGCGCGCATGGAAAAAAGATTCAATCTGAAACTGCAGCGACAGTGGATCCCCTATTCTACTCGTACCGCCGCGATTAAATGAGAATGCGCCTTAAGTCGCCGTCGAGAAGCTATCAGCGATTTTATCGAACGTCGCTTTCATTTCAACCGGAAAAAACACATTTTCGAGCTGGAATACGAGTTTTAGAAACCGCCCTGTTGGTCTCTTTTGACGGTGTGCATCTGTTTTGCATTTTCCCCGTCTCTTGCTGTGCTACTTGAATTACCATCGCCATTGAATTGATTCTTTAGAGCTGTTTAATCAAACAAGTTTAGTACGTCTTTATTTTAAGTTCTTCAGCTTCACGTTTCTTATTTCGTTACTGGATGTTGTTTTTATTGTTACTAATTTCAAAGTTCGAAAATCCATACATGAAGTTTCGCACTTTTCATTGATACTCCAGATGAATGTACAGTAAAGTCTTCATCTAAGAAAAACCCTCGGGTCCGTACTTTTTCTTAGATCGTGTAGTTCAGTGATGGGCATTTTTGTCTGCCGCAGTCAAGAAGGATCCGCGGAGCTTCCCCCACCAACTACTCTTTTGTGCAGCGCGCACCTTCGCTGCGCATCGGTGCCTTCGTTTCTCCCCTTATACGTCCCTCCGTAGCTGACGAGGTTGGTGGGAGAAGCAAGCAACTCAGGGGCCCCTACCGTGCCCATCACTGGTGTAGTTTCACTATTTTTTTGTCACCTCGCCGACCGCGTCGAGCGTAGAAAAGGACAGCACGTGTAAACATGGACCGCGCTGCCGAAAACTTGTGCTCCGGGAGTCGATAGCGAAGAATCGGCTAGCCCCACTATCGCGCTCCGATCACCGGTCCGGACAGGTTCACGCTGGCCGGCCGGGTGGGAGTAGCCGATACTACGTCATCGATTCTCGGAGCATTGGTTGCCCAAGCCAGAATTAAACCACTAAATACAGTTCAAATGATATTCAATTATGTCCAATGTCATTTTAATAAGAAAAATGCCACAAATAAGTTGGTGAAAGTCCCATAAAAAAATAATTAAAAATAAGAATCGGAAATATAGCGTTCAAATACTATTTGCATCCGCTGTAACATTAAAGTTCAGCAACAAAAATCGCAATTATTTTGCACGAAACTAATAGAGGAAAGCGCTGACCACTCGCTTCAATATCGCCCCTAGCATCGAACTCCACAATCTTTTCTACTGGAAGCAATTAAATCCGCGGTACGCCCACGCAACGCAGCTAATTGATCCTGTTTTGCGGCGAGAGTTGATCCACAAAACCGTTTTATTAAAAGCGGCATGTATACCTCAGAGAAGTCCAACACAATCTGTAATTCAGTGCATACACACCGACCACGGAATTTCTAGGTTTCCTGTAGTGTGAACAAAGTGCGACGGGAACAAGTATGAAATAACAGCTTACGATATCCTATGCCATCACGGTGCACAACCACTCGAAAACTCCCTTGGCAATGTACAGGACGGTAAACGAACCGTTCATCATCGACATACACACAAAGGCATCGGATCCGCTGTATCTCGATACGGCTCACGCGTTAATTAGTACTCCATAAATCATGCTAGCAGTGCACTTCCACGAGGCTGATCAACGGAGTGCAACCACCTGCGTTAATTTCGTCTAGACTATATCGCGGTATCGCGATTCCATTCGCGAAGCCAAAGAATTGTTCCTTCACGTATTCGATCGCAAACTGTTGGACAGACTCTTATGCAACTGCATCTCGGCAAATGAACCGTGCATCTAGATTTGCAAGCTAGCACTCGTAGATGTACTGGTTACCAACGTAATCGTTAACAGAAAATGTCAAGACTAATGTCGAGACTAACAGAAAATCTATACGATGCTTCATTACTTTAAAAAGTTATTTAACCCTTTTGCGGTCGAACGTGTTGGTTTTTTTACTTTAGAATTTACTACAAAATGATATTGTTCAATTATATTCTGATAGGCAGCTTTTTTAACCTATTGAAAACAGATATGGAACATTAAAATTTTCCTGATGTACCATGTAATTGTGACATTATTGATCGATGTAATGGGAATCGATAAACTAAAGAGCTGATCTTCACTTTGGTGGACCATAAAATTTTCAACTTTTGGAGACACGGTGATCGATTAACTGAAATACGTATAATAATTTTTCGAAGTTGCAGACGTGTCACTCATTTTTGTAATTCGATCAGTCCCTCAGATAATTGGCACATGTTCAGTATTTTTCCAAAAATATTTTCATCGTACCAAGTTTTAATACAGCATCAAGGAAGTGCATTGCTACCTATCGAGTGAACAGCCAATAAGGAATTTCAGAATGCCACTCGGTAAAGACGTTATTAAGTGTTACACGTAGCCGAAGGCGATATGCGTGTTATAATTCACGCGTTAGAATTAACATGCACGCAACTTATGATCCAGATAACGTGTATCTCGCAGAAATACGCACGATCCGTTGCCTCGTGGCACCCAAGGAATAGACCAGACGTCGTCATCGGATATAAAGGGTTTAACGCGTACGTTTCTAGTTTCATTTACCCGTCGTCGCAATTAGAACCGCAATTAAAGTCTCATCAAAGCTTTCGTACGGGCGGCGTGCGGTTTTATTGACGTTAATAATCCAGCGACCGCTGTGCTACCACAATTGTCCACGGTTATTTTATGAAATCACTCCTAACTATACGATAAAATTGTATGCATTAGGTATGGCGTATAGATCATCCTGGACGGTCGAGGGAGTCTCGACTTTATCATTACATTCTTCATTCGTATTTTCACTTAATCGGTAGCCTTCCAGACTTTCAAGTCGGTTCAAATCACATTAAACTATTTGCTAATTGATGTTGTATAAAAGAATGAGGCAGAGTAGTTGACACGCATATTGTCACTCTTCGACACGTGGTTAGTAAAATTGTAAAAAAAAAACAGCCTTATTTATCATTTAACCCTTTGCACTCGGAGCTACTTTAACTCGAAAATTAAACATTTCTTCCGACCTAGAATAATTCCATTCCATAAGATTTTTTTTCATTTTATGGATGTAAAATTGATATAAAACCTCATACTATATTTAAATGTTCAGTAATTGATTAGATACCAACTTATTTAATGGAAACAATATTTTGAATAATGCCACTGCAATTTTTGTGGTGACTCTGAGTCGCCACTCGAGTGCTAAGGGTTAAAATGACACTTCATAATGGAAGACCCTATATTTAGAGAACACAAGGGGATTTAAATAGCTCGATAACAGAGTGATTTTCTTGACGCCAGCATTCTACTTTTTCACGCGCACGGAACATACTGATGCAATTTTTGCGAGGATCACGTTCACCGTACATCGAATACTTTTTTCCGAAACGTTATTGCGATAGGTAAGTGGCTATTACATGGTTGGATCAATGGATTATCGAGTTAATTTTCCGTTTAAATGAATGTCGCAAGACGCGAGAGCGTTTCCTACATCCTCCAATTAACTTCTTCTAGCTGGCATTCATTAGGTCCTCTCGCGGATGAATGCCACCGAACATGCCGCCATAGGGTTTCGTGTTATAATGTCGGAAGTCGACGTTAACCGTGACAAACGGCTAATTTCCCTGCATCAGAAAAACCAATACATATTTTACATCAGCCCGATCGGAGTCCATCAATTATCATAGGGAAACGTGCTTCTGTTTATGGAAATTAACACCGATTACGCTTCTTACCGTCGCCGTCCACCGACGAACATTTCGTCGTCGGGCGAATTCATTAACCGACGCGGTGGTCTAAATAATAAAAATTTCAAAGATTCCCGTAAGCAAGAACCTATTTTATCGCTATAATCTGATAAGCAAGAAATCCCGCTTCGTCAGCCATAAAAGGCCCCTCTACGCGAAAAAAGTTCCAGTGAATATTGATCCTAAGGCCATTTGTTTTTTCGCGAATTTCACTTCGCGTTACCGTTTGAATTATGGCCGATGCCTCGAAGCTGATATAAGGTGATTTGCGACCTGGAATTATGTGAAGCACGCGGCACCGCGTCGCTGTAAAATACTTGACAATTCCGGTAAATCATGCGAGTCGCGGTTTAACTGCTTCTAAACGTGTCAAGCAATTTTTAATGCCACCTTACGATTGCTATTCACTTATCAATTTAATGCACGCATAAACTCCTGTTTAATATAAACTAAGAGACATATTAAATTAAGCAAATGTCTAAATCTATGCGCCTCGTAAAACTTATTCTTTACTACGGTTATTGATCGTTAACACCTTGACTTCGCACCAGCAACACCGACGTAATTTATCTAATGCACAAATAAATTCATACCGGATATGCTTCAGTGCTAGCATTAAATGTACCAAAAGGGTTAATAAATTATGCATGACATTTAAAATCGGGCAAAAATCGAGAATCTTTTAATCGCGATTTCTATACGATCCCGATGGAATTTTTGCACTTTCGAGGCATTGAATTAAAGGGGGAGATTACACTTTATGATAGGCACTCTTAGAAATGCGGCGAACCTCGAAGATATATCGTAGTTCTAGTGTCTTTAACAGTAACCATATCGCGACCGGTCACATGACCGGTTTTATATTTTTTATTTTATAATTATTGAAATTACAGGGACACTTCAATAACAAAATTTTTAAATGAATTTCGTCACACAAATTATAAAAATTGCAAGAAATCTAAATAAATTCAGTCTTGTAATTTTTATAAAACTAGTTTTGTTTTCAGTACGCTCAGTGCTACATCAGATTAAAAAATCTATGTTCGCAGAAAATATAATCCCGTAAATTCCAACCCAATTTGATGCACAAAAACCATGTTTATAATATTTACATAACTAATTGCGTGTGTGTTAAAAATAGCACTCTGAAATGTTAATTACACCTCGCTATTACAATTGCATATCGTTTAACACCGATCCTGCGATGGTGCAGCACGATTAAATATTCAGAATCGCCTGCAGATAGACTGGTGCATAAGCTGCACGCACAGTTCGCACGCGTATGCAAATCGACCGTAAACGATTGGAAAAATGTTATTCACTGCCGAACCGTCCGACGTAAAGCGACGCGAAAGACATTGTACAACCTAATTATCAGACCCGATAAACACTTTACGGTGCGATAAAATTCGTCCGCATATTAATTAACTGGACGAGAGGTGTAGGAACACCGCGACGCGACTGGGCCGGCGAAAGATGTCACTTTACCTTGATTGAACGTATCGCGAATGTGCCACACAAACGTTCGACCCTCGCTTTGCATTTATGGCCGCGCGCAACAGCATCTAACATTTCATTTTTGCACGCTCTAGGCTACGTTGATTCAGGTTATGGAAATTGGATGGTAAAACGACTCGTTCTCTTACCAGCTGCGAACCGATCCTACTTTCGTTCTATCAACGACATTAGCCCTGCGCGCATCCCATGCGGTTTCCGTCTTTCCTTTTTCATTTTTACATGATTAGAACGACTCTCGTGTATTTATCGTAAAAATGGGCTAATGGCATTTCATGCAGAGCAAAGATTAAAAAATTTAGCAATTTCCATTCGAAAAGCTATAACCAATGCAAATATATAATAAATAAAAACAATAGTTTTATCACAAAAATAACCGGATGGAATTTAATACAGTGCGCACATTAAAAAAATTTACGAACTTCCATCTGAAAGGTCTTCTCATCAGCAATACGAATATTTTTCATGTTTATGGAAGGTAAATTACAAAAATATAATTTTAGTAGTTTTGTAGGATTAGAACGCTGCTTATGCATTTTTCACAAAAATAAGTAAATAGATTTTAATGCAATGCTCAGATTTAAAAATTTTAGAAATTTCCATCTAAAAAGCCATTTTATAAGCAATACTTTTTATATTTGTGAAAGGTAAATTACAAAAATATGATTTTAATGCCATCTAGTTTATTTCGTCATAGAAAGAATTGTTTAAATAATAATTTTCTAGCCTGCTAACCAGTCGTTAATGCATTTCCAGCATTCATGCTAAAAACAGTAGCCCCACTAGTAGCAAACGTGGCATTGCTAAAATATCCAGCCACTGCAACAAAATTAAGCGACTCGGGCACACAGTTCGCAACACACGTTTCGCGACATGATGCATGTGTTTCTAGTGTCCCCGAGGTTCATTTGTTACTGTTCACCAGGTTCTCCCTTCGGCGGGCACTATAAGAAAGACCATTTATAAGCGACTTCCCACAAGACTCGCAGCGTCGTTTGACTGGTTTTTGAGGCGCGATCACCTCAACACCTGTGTTGTCCACCTTTGTAATTTCAAGCTAATAACTGGAATGCGTGCGTTCCGGCGGCATGCAAATGTGTCGCAGACAGTGGAACGAAATAATAGAGAGGAGCTTCTTCTCCCTTATGGAAGCACGCGAGTGTGCAAGGTATATTTAAAAATCTATTTCCTGCATTTGTATTTTGATTTTTAGTCCTCGGAACATGGGAAAATTCTCAGGCGATCCCCGGGAGATATTCCAGCCAGTTCCTTAATTTGAGAATAAGTGGATGGAGCTGGGAGGATAATGGTATATCGATTAATTGCATTGACGTAATGAGGGAATAGTGACGACGAATGGAAGATTTCGTTGGATATTGGAAGAGAACGTAAAACTTAATTTGTTGTTGCAGTTGATTAGACTACCTAATATAATTAATAATAATATTTCTGGAATATTAGCTTTGTAGATTCAGTAATATTCCTAGTCGGTACGTCATATATTTGAGAATATTTTCTCGAGTCTCCGATTGAAGAAAAATTCAACATCCACATCTCATCCAGTATGATAATGAACTTAGCACTAAGAAATTTGCAACAGCTTCTTGTTGCAAAAACGAAGGACGATAATGATATTTTGCCACTTTGATCGAAACCCGCAGAATGTTAATTCGCGACAACGATGTTATTCCGATTCATACAGACGTAAACATAAATTCCGTAAAGTCGTAGAACTACTAGGAGGTGTAGCCAATATGCAAATACAATTCCCGGCTTGTAGAACAGTGATAAAGGGTCTTGATTCTGCCCTTGATAAATACAGATTGCGAACCGGCAAACTTCTACCCGGCTAGAAAACCGATTTTATTACTAGACTGATTAATACACTGGTCCCCGGTATACACTTTATATAGACATCCGAGGTGGTAAAAACCATGGGGATAACTAATTATTCGCAGCAGCGAAATGAGCGGACCACTAAATGAATAATTCTCGAACCAAGAATGTTATTTATTACTCGTATTTGTACCGGAAATATCTACGGCGTCTCGTGAGTTATAACCTAGACTATTACGCGTAGAATAATCTTCCTGGTATCGCATCTGGCCGATTGGTTGTTTAATTAACTTCTTGAATAATCAAGTTCTTGGCTGGCTGATAGGCTGGCGAGGAGAATGCATTCCTGAAGCTTCTTCGTACTTTTACGAATTCGAAAGATGCTGCTGTTTCTTCCTTCATTCATTAGTTTTAGTAACGATTATTATCAAAGCTCGATAGAATGTAACCAACCGAAAAATAAAATTCAGGATCGACGAACACGAAGATAAAATGCTGTATCAGTAGATGACGTTCACGCTACAATAAAATTGTTTCGATCGGTTAAATCTGTCAGAAGCAAGCGTACCTGTTCGTTTCATTTTTCGTGTTCTCGGGAACATGCGGAGAATGGTCGGACAACAGGTTCCGTTCATTAATAATTAAAGCAGCTGAAATCTCGTGGACATTAAATCGCCGGTAGCCCCTTTGAGACAGAGATTGAGCCGTGCATCCCCTATTCACCATACAACTGTATTTACGGCAGCGAACGGAATTGCCCGTGTCGATAGGTATCCTGGAAAGTCATCTATTTACAGGCAGAGAATTGCCTTCCCATGACAACGAAGTCATTTCATACATTACAACGAGCGGGACACTTTAATACAAGCAGGTGCCCCCGTCACCTCTGCGCGCGGAACCGAGGGCTGACAATTTTATAGCTTGCATTTCATCTGGCCGCGTATTTTATCCGGCGGGACAGTATATTCTCAATTCGAGACGATCGATCGACCGGCAATCAACCGGATACCGTGGCAACAAGAAAGCAGAGAGGAGAAAGAGCAGCAGCAGCAGCAGCAACAGCAGCAGCAGCAGTAGAAGCAAGCAAGCAGCAGCTTGGCATCAAAGAAAATCGTTGCAGTGTCTTCTTCCCCGATAAATCAGCTGCGCGAGCAACAGATCGTCCTTTCTTTCGCGGGCCAGCAGATCCTGACAGATCTTGCCATATAAAGTGTGCTTTACACGAGGATCCCTTGCCTACGGACACGTGTGCGACCGTACAACCAGAAAAGTGGCCGATTCCGGCGTTTCAACCGGCGAACGGCCGCGGAAAAGAACCAGAAAAGAGCAATGAAAAACCCCGCCCCGTTCGGTATATTGTGCTGAGTCATCGTTAGTGTTCGGACTTCGCTGTCGAAGTAGTTTTCAACGATAATGGCTTTGAACGCGGCTTGCTAGCACAAGGAACAGCGCACAAATCGACGCCCCGTCAATTCACCGTAAACGCACGAAATTCGCGCGTCGAGACGCGACGCGACGTGTCAAAGCCACGTTCTGTCAGACCGAGTATGCTAACAACCCGGACGAAAGTACGCCCTGGCCATTCGAAAGAGTGCTTAGAAGCGTTACACGCGATTCACACCTTTTCCTACGGACGGTTTTAGCTTAGGTTTGCTCTTTCAGGTCCGGATCTCGAAGAATGTGCATTAGGGTGGACCTTAGCTATACCTGGTGAAATTTGTTTTCCGAGACTTTTTCACGCCCTCTCCTAAAATTGTGCCATTGGGTAAGAAAATAATTCCTGCAAAAGATGAAGTTGATCGGATAAGGGGAAGACATGTGCCGCATTGACGTTGAAGTTGCGAGAAACATAAAATTTTGTAAGAATGGGAATATTTGAAGGAAAGACTTTTGATTATGACTAAACGTTCTTGTTGTGTCAAAATATTGATTATAATAGTACCAAAATGTAATATTTTCGATATAACAATTAACTAATTATCAGAATATAATATTTTTAACTGTATGTGATGAATATTACACCATATAAATATAAAAGCGAAGAAAAGAGAATAGGGCTATTTAAATACTTTTTTTATATATTGTAGAAGGCAACACTTCTAAAGACATTTTACAAATTTTTCATTAATGAAGTCTTGTTTGCTTCTGGATAACGTTTTCTGTAGTTTAATACTTATAACTCCTTATTTATAAAATCTAGGGATGTTGAAAACCTTTTAAAAAAATTTAAAGTTCTTTTAGAAATAAAGCCTGCAATGTTGCTACCAACGTACTCATTTACATTATTTGAATTAACTACTAATCTTTTTACATCTTTATTCGACGAGCATCGAATAAATAATTATATCAGAGGAGAATTAATCCCACGAATAAAGATAATTTTTTTTATACGAAGTGGCTTTATTCGAACTTCGAATAATTTTTTCATCTTTTATCTATATCTTTGATTCGGAAGCTTCGAATAAATCTTTCCACAACTACTGCCAACTCTGATAAACGCGAACCATTGAGTAATGAACAAAAATTTTTATATTTTTTATTCGTTATTCGAAATTTTTATTTAGATGAAAATTTTGCCCAACTCTGGTCCACCCTAATATGCATACGACCATTCTGAACAGCACACTGAAGAAATGGACGATTTTTATTAATTTTCTAATAGAAGAGGTCTAAACATAAAAGGGAATCTTACTAATGAGACAGCAGATGAAAGAAGCACACGTCCTAAGAGAGAAGAAAAGAATGAGAAGAACATATCCTAGAAAATTACATTTGACAGAAACCGCGAATCGGAACGTCACTGATCTAACTGATTACCGATCCAACATCAGATTCCTGAACGAAGTCCCCGAGGCATCGGTAATAATATTTCCTCGGCTCGATCCAGCACGGTCGTCACTTTTGCTGCGTGTCGACACAGTTGTAATGAGTGCACGCGTTTATTTTATGCGTGCGTTTTATCGCCTCGGCCGCGGCGCGGAAGTAAAAATGTTTTACCACGTGTAAACACCTTATATATACCAGAAAGGCGTTTTTTCGCCGGACGGTTGAATTTACTGCTCATGACATTTGAAATTGCAATTAGCCCTCGAGGCCGGAGGACCTGGTGCCGGCTTTCGCGGATCGAGAACACGCCGCGCCGCGACGGGGACTCTTCTAAGCTAGGCGTGCCCCGGTGTCGATTCTTCAAATAGTATCATGAATATTTACGCTTGCACTTCGCCGGGGCGAATCAATATAATACGCGTAGCCGGAAGGCGTTTCGACGTAGGCCGTATTCAAGAAGCAAAACCCTCTGCCTCCGTTCTCGCCAGTACCACGAACAGGACTTTTCCTTCCTCTTTCTTCGCCTGCTTTTTTTCCGCCCGGTGTTCCCTCCTCCTTACTCTCTTCGTTCCGGGGGATCAAGGAGATTGGCCAGTGCATCTGCTCTCGCTAATCCCAGAAGAAAACGCGACGGAAGAATAAGGAACGAGGGGAATCCTAGCGAAAGCATGACACAAACGATCCTTTTTTTTTCGAGCTCCACCACCTGGGGTAACACCGCATCATAATTCTACTCGGAAACACCGGGACCCGTTTGTTAGAATTCGCAGACCGAGATCACTGCGATGCTCGGCGTTATTAAATAATGACCGGGAACACGCAACTCGGAGACAATAATTTCGGTGAAACGAGCTTTGGTCGTGCGCGAAAGAATTGCTGGAGATGCGGAGAACGCTTCTGGAAATAGTTGCGTGAAAGATCCTTGGATAAATAAAGATTTCGAGTACGAGTAGGTGTGTGTAATTATTAACCTTTCACAGTGCGGCTTCCCCCACCACTGCCGCTTCGTGTAACCTACTCCCAATGTGTCCACTGAATGCACACGCAATATTGTGCATTCATATATAATACAATGATATATGTACTTAATCACACAGTGATACATATGGTGTACAAAATACACCGCGCGGGTAATTAAGTGAAAATTCAGGGCGCGGGTAGTTAGAGGTTAACTAATACCGGGCATTGCGGTATATATGTATGTCGATTTAATTTCCCATTAAAATATTCTATCGTCGCGCAGTCAATTCGCGACGATGGATGGCGCGTGAAGCTCTCCGGGGTAGTGTCTGGCTACTTGCGGGGAGATTCTACTTATCTTTGAGCGCACGTCAATTTTTGACGCAGCCCGTGCACAGGTACGTAAAGAATGGAGAATGAACCTTTAAATATTTCATGACGGTCGAAAGATGTGAATTACATCATAGACCGGGAGAAGATGGCGGGTGGTACGGTGGCCTACGCTTCGACATGGAAACGGGGCGAAAGGTGGAGGAGTACAAGGGTGCGGCGTTAGGGAGGTCGAGGGAAAGGGGAGACGGTAAGAGGGGATTCGGGTACATTGGATGCGGGCGGGTACGAGCGTGGTGTGGCATATTATACCGTTAATACAGTGCATATCGGGATGCGAGCAGCTGGCGAGAAAATCATAACCGCCCCCTTTCTAACCCCTTCAACTCCATCTCTTTTTACTACAGACGAACGTGTGCGGTACGTGCGCGTTGCCTCGTCCTTATTAATATATGCCTCTCTCGGCACAAGTACCACTATTTCAGGATTACCGGGACCAAAAGTTATTGGAGCGCGAACCGAGAACCCTTTTCCCCCCTGCCAGTCCCCGCGCCGCTGATCGCACTTACGTCACTTTGAATTTGGAACTCGATGAATACCGCAGTGCGAACACCGCGATAGCGATGCCGCTATAGCGCTCGCCGCGAACGAAGATGGGAAACACTTCTATCGCAATCTTTTAACTATTCGAGTGCCGAATATCGACCGCTACAATCCCTGCGATACCGAACTTATTTAAGGGAGTATTCTCATTCGGAGCCGTCGACATTCAATTGTGATCAACGGACTGCGGATTTTATGCATTTATGATCAAAATGAATAGATCAAATGCAAAATAGAGAAAACGCTCAAAAAATTTAAAACTTTTTCTAACCAGGATGTTCTACTTAAAAATTAGAGTATATGTATATATGTATCTGGGTATTTGACATCTGTTTGATTTTTTCAGAAGTACTTTTTTCTTAGATCGTACAGTTCCCGTTTTCTTAGATCGAATATTTACTGTTACAAACATTCTTTTGTGGTTCCATCTATTGGCCAGTTATAACACGTATACGCTAACCCCAACAAACTATTCTACAGGGTGTCCTGGGTTTTAATGGACAAACTTGGGAAGCATATCCTACAAGTGGAAATAAGAAACGCTTTATTACAAAGTTGTAAGCAAATGAAGTTTGAATTGATGACGGCGGATTTTACTTTACTGAACATTGAAAGGTCGAACGTGTTTATCTTATTTGTCTATTCATGTCATGTTTACTATTTTGATATGATTTGCTGTTAGTGTTAACGACCAGTTAGATCAAGAATACGTGGTGAAACGCATTAATATCTCCGTTGCTGAAATGCAACAAAATAAGGAAGAGCTTTATTCCGTAATAAGCTCCATAAAAAATCGATGTCAAGCTTGTATTTGCGCCCAAGGACGACATTTTGAAATAATCCGATAAACACGTTCGACCTTTCAATGTTCAGTAAAGTAAAATCCACCGTCATCAATTCTGACTTTATTTGTTTATAACTTTATAATAAAGCGTTTCTGAGCAAACTTCAAATAACATTTTTTTCTTATTTCCACTTGTAGAATATGCTCCCCAAGTTTGTCCATTAAATCCCGAGACACCCTGTATAATAAAGTCAATTCAGTTGGGCGATGTTCCTTGCGATATATCAATACCACAAGTCGCTTAGAATTATTGCTATAAAGAAAAGGAAAAATTGTTTAGCGTCGCTATGAGATATGTTAATGAGGCGGGTTACGAACGGCTTGTAAAATTTAGATAATGACACGGTCAAGCTCCGTCGGATATATCAGCTGCGCGTTTCGCCGGGTTCTCTCCGCCGGGCAAACATCGGCGACCGGCGATCCCTGATGAAGACATCAGGACCCGGGGATCAGCGAACAGGAAGCGGAAAACTGAAACGTAGCTGCGAGGGACGGGCCAAGTCTGGCAAGACAGACGAGCAAAATCTCCGGGATCGTGGCGAATTAATGAAATGCAAATTGCGTTTAAGTGTGAACGCCTCCTCGAGCTTTCGACACGTTCGCTTTGGTTGCGAGTACAAGTAAAGGTCGGTGCTAGGATTTAATTAGCTCTATCCACAGCTAGGGATTCTAGGGGGAGAGAGAAGGAGAACGTTCTTGCCATCGTTCGTTCGTTCGTTCGTTCGTTCGTTCGTTCAGATCTTATCCCTGACGACAGCGACGGCGGCGGCAGAGTTTTCATCGCTTTTCGGAAGTTGTTAATTAAGAAGTCGACGAAACAGTCATTCCGGAAGCACTTTTGAATGTACCTCGCCTTTCGGATAACGATATAGCGTCCGCCTAGCTCGGGATGTAAGCACCTCACCGTAGACAGCCATTCATATTCATTCAGGTTCACCTAGGCAATCTACAATATATACGGAACACCGCCATTGTATTGCTATTGCTATACACTATACAATATCAATCACATTTATCCGCGGGCCGTCACGCGTTCCGCGCGTGTCGTATTACGTGTACGAATTAATCTGCTCTCGCTGCTGCTCGAGTGTAATTTTAATTTAATGATCCCACTCGGATCCGTTGATTTTACACGATTTATGGAACATGAAATTTTTGTGCGACTGCGGATGTCTCGGAAATTTTGCATGTTCGTGAATTGTAACGAAGCAAAATTTTCTATGTGTGTGTGTGTATAAAATTTGAAGATTGATCAGTTCATTAGTGAGATACGGTAGCAGCCAATTCGAGAATTGAATAATTAAAAGATATCAATAGTACCTGAAAATTGCTATTTTTGTAAAAGGAGCTGGTTATTCGCATACCAAACCGCATAAAAAATGAGGGAGATCATTATCCGGCTTTTCAAGAAAAAGCCACGAATCAATATGCGCGTGGAACACACTCGCCGTTAGCGAAATACGACACCGTATCGCGCACATTTTTCGAAAGCAAATATGGTAGGGACTACATACGAGATGAGGCACTTCAGATGATCATCCTCAAATAACTCGTAAATTATGCATGCTGTTTTACATAGGCCGCGACGAGCCGATTAAGGAATTACTGTTTAGTAGAGAGGAACGTGTCCGACGAGACGTGGCACCAAATTTGGTTCGGACAGGGTGGTCTCGTTTACGGAAAATTCTATTTGGAAAATTGGCGAGAGAGAGGGGCGGGGCTGGCTGGCTTTCTTCGGTTCACCGGTCTACGGTAGACTGTATAGCAGTCGGCGAAAGAATCGATTTGAGGGAACTCCTGCTTGTTGTCCTGTTGAGCGAAATTCCTCCCTACTTACTTTCTTGACCGATGACTTCGACGCTACGAGTTCGACGCCACTCTATGGAGGTAGCGATGGGTCCGAACCGACTTCGAGATCTTCAACGTGTTCAAATACCTTTTATGTCTCGTTTTGCGTGTGGGAAGTCGAAGGACTTTTTCATGATCGTTGCTTCCCAATTTTCTATACAGGGTGAGTCACATAACGTTCGCACCTCAAATATCTTTGTTGTTTCTAAAGATACCGGCTAAAGATGGGGCTGACACGATGCCAAAAAAAAATTTTGTTTTTATGTCATTTTTTTTAGAGATATCAAGGTCACCTTGACTTTTTTTTAATGGAACCACCCTTTTTTTAAACACCTACAATGATAGTCCCTTTTATTAGGAATTCAGTGACTGTAATTATTCCAAGGTCATTCAGGGTCACAGACAGAGAAAACGTATAAGATTTAGAATATGAAAGCAGAATACGTTCATCACGGTTGCGACTTGTAGTAAATAGTAAACATAATATGGTCGTAGTTAAAGTAAACATAATATGGTCGTAGTTAAAGTAAACATACTAAGGTCCTTCAATATTATTGTTATTCAGCATTATTATTTACTATCAGTATGTTTCCAAACGCGATTCCGCTATGTCTTATTCAATGACTGAAAAGTGTGATATGATCACGATTTACTGTGAATGTAGACAGAATGCAGTGCAGGCCCGAATACTTTATGAAGAAAGGTACCCCGAGCGAAACACTCCTTCTAGACAGACTTTCATTAATACGTACAGGACGTTTCAAAGTACTGGAAGTGTGCATGCAAGACAGCACAAACGGAAGAAATATATATTTATTTCACTGCCGCGTATGTATGTTATTCGATGTTGTCTTGTAGAAGCTTGAGTAACAAAACTCTTACAAAACTAGCTATATTTAGGAACAACTATGAAACCCTGGAAGATGCGTCTGGAACAACCCTGCAATTTTAACGAAGAAATCAAATCTCATCAATCTCAGTCAAAATTACCACTACGAATACAATAATATTACAATTAAATTTGCCCGATTATGTTCTTTATTCGGTAGTCTTTTGAAAAAGAGAAATCATTTACCAAACTCATTATAACGGAGTCCGTTTTAAAATCAAGACCGGAAAACGATTCGAACGATGCCGAAGGAGCAGTTCTCGGGATTAAACGAAATTATTGACCGAAGTGAAGCGAGGCTGCAGTAACGCGACGTTAATTATTTGATAATACGATCGCGTTCAATTAGCGAGTATGAATTATTGTCGGAGACAACGTTCTCCGTAAATAAATGTCATCGAATAAACCGACGGGTGGGTGTACCTGCTAGCGCTTGTCTAATCAGTAAATGACCATATTTCGCGAGGATGCGTTAGTCGGCCGTCGAATAGCCAATACTGCAAAATTTCGTCTAATTAGGTTAATGGATAATGGGAAAACTTGGCTGCCGTTGACGGTTAATTGTTGGGTGCCGGTTCTGGGAAACTCTCAAGATGACGCATAGCTTATTCGAAGTTTGACTGCCGGGGTTGAAGACGCTGCCGGGCGTCTTCGACACCGAGGCCGGGATTTCTCGTTTCTCGTTAAGCAGCCACCGACTTCGAAAACGATTCTCGTCGAAAACTGCATTCACCGTGGAGCGTTCCCCCATATCATCGGGAATAATTATATCGGATAACTCGGTGAACAAGCTGGATCCCGCGCGATCCCAGGCAACGATGTAGACGCGCAACCCGCGCGACCCGCCCAACGGTGATAATTGGTTTCGCGTGCGAATTGTTAACCGAAAATCTCGCTGCGCCGCGCCACAGCGATACCTTACGCGCTGACGTTCCCATTTTCTGCGAGAATATCACTTGCTCGCAAACTGTGCCGCGCTCTTATTCGATTAAAACAGTCAGCACTCACATCCGAGACAATTACGCGGCTTGATCGCACCGACAGCGTTTACATGCAACGCTCAACTGATTCCTAGCGAATTTTTTGTTCGCAGGCTAATTAGAGCAATTTCATTTGCGAGTCAACGATACATCCCCAATAATCATTTCTTTTAACTCCACGCAGAGTCGCCAGATTAAGAGGCGAGCCAGCCCTATGTAAAATGAAATTTTTTAGCAATTTTATTTTTTTTTTTTTGCTTAAATCGATAGACCCCAGAAATACGATTAAAAAAAGTCAGAAAGCTGTCAGAGATGTTCTTGTACGTTATTTTCAAAATAAAGTGAACATATCTTGAAGTGAACAATACAAGAGTTGTATCGAGCAGAAGCGACGCGGTCTTGATTGCCCTAAAGAGTGCTTCTCGAAATGAAGAAAAAACGGCTGAAATGCAATATTTTGATAAAGAGGAAGATTTGTTCTATGGCCCCGGAATTGCAGATTAGCAAAAAACTTGCGGTTAAAGTTAAAATGAATTACGATTTTTTTTCAATTTTTCTGTTACACAAACTTTAAACGCATTTTTCTCGAAACGCAAAATTTCGCACGCCGTGCAACCTAGCTCGTAAACTAATTACTCGATCTTTATGAAACTTGATATATATATTCTATCAACAATTATTTAAAAAAAAATTCTTGAAAAACAGGCCATTTATATAGGGCTCCCCCCTAAAGATTTGTCTCCCCACTCTACCTCCCCCTTCTACGGCACTATTCCCTCACGCTTCTGGCGTAAACCTTTATGCAATCGAAATCAAAATCCGACTGAAAGTTACCAAGAAATGGGAATTTTTCTAGACCTCTGAAATTCCGAATCCAGTATTATTTTTTAAAGTAAAACTGTCATTGAGAATTCTATTAATAAAAATGAATACGGCATATACATATTTACTAGATTTCATTTGCAATTTTCACCACGAGTGTGACTCGATACTATAAGGCTACAACACTATTTCACCCGAATCGAATTTGAAATGTAAAGTGAGTTTATACAGCGACTTTATAATAAAAATCACACTGTAACAACTACCGTTGAATGCAAGAGAACACTGTTTCTCGTCTAGTTTTATGGTTTCAAAAAAGGTTGGTCATAAAATAAATAATCACCTATCATGCCAATTGGATTAATAAATTAGAAATTCGAATATCAATTTTTACGATCCAATTCATAAAGACAGGAATCGAATAACCGAATAGGTTACATATTGATCGCTAAGCATAAAATCCATAATTGTAGTTGTATTTTGCGATGCTAGTGGTTCGAGTTCGTTTTACAAAAGATTGATCGCAACGATTAAATTACAAGGAAGACTACCTTATGAGCGATTCAATAACGATTCCGAGCGTTCTCGTAAATATAATTTTTCGAAGACGATTTATGGCACGATCAAATGAATCTAGTTCTGGAATAGAACGCGAATAGGAGAAGCGTAGTAAAGGCACTTGTCCCACTTCTGAAACGTTGTTAAATCGATGGAACATCTTTTAAATTGTAGTAAAAACAGTTCGTGCTAACGATCAGGTAGTAATTCTACCAGGTCAGATAGAAACGAACCGAGTTATTACCCTTCCTCCTCCCTCGGTGCTGACTAAATCAATTGAAGGTCCTAGTGCATGCGATCGGGGTTTAGGATTGGTAGAACTCGCTTTAAACCCGGCTGATGGGTATTAGGTCACCGAGGGATCCTTTGAACGCGCACGAAGACATACTTCTCGTGAAATTACTACGGAATAATTATAAAGTTTATCGCCGATCGGTTCCCTGACCGCATAAACCAACTTTGTAACAATGCGTTTCTATAGTACCAATTCTAAACGAACTGGAAAACTATTAGGGGCAAGAGCTAACTATTCTAAATAATGATCGATTTCCACGATCCTTGAAAAGTGATCGTATAGAAACAATTCCACCCTTTTCACTAAGAATTCTTCCTCTAATTTTATATATTATTGCTTTAAACCATATAAGGTTTATATAGCATATACATTGAAAATTATACAATTTATGATTACGTCACAATATGCCTTAGTATCTAACTTACAATTACTTTACATTAATTTTGCTAGGTTTCAACTACATAATTGAAATTAAATTTTAATTGAGCATAACTTAAGGAAATCAAAAATAATTTTCAGGCCTTTCATATCTTGGCCGCAAAGAAATGAATGAATAGAAACTGGGAGACAGTACTTGTACCGGAAAAGCGCTGATAGAAGCGTGTCGCGCTCAGCTTCATAGATTGGGCATTGCCAAATAACGTGATTTATTCTAAATAAAATTAACTCTGGTTAACGAAGCGTTTAAATTGTAGTGATTAGAGCGGCACCTGTTAACAAAGGTTACAAAGTTTCTAGGAAGCCCACGCTCAGCAAAACCATGGCTTACCATCATCCTTATGAAAATATCGAATGTATTCTTTTCCCTTAAATACTCCTTGTTCTTTGACTAAGTTGTTAATAGATATTCGTGTTTGAATTTTAAAGTCACTGAGAGAAGATCGGTAAATGGGATCTTAATTAGGTCTTAATGAGGTCTACCTTCTCATTGCCAATGAGTCCAATATGTGATGGTACCCAAATGAATTTAATAAAATTTTGCTTATTGTTGTTAGATACATGTTAATTTCAGTAAGATGATGATTAGTGGAATAACGGAGTGATGGTTTTTCCAGCGATTTAATCGCACTCAAAGAGTCAGTAAGGATAAGAAAGTTCATTCCTGCATGCAAACTGATGATATCCGGTGCATGGTTAATAGCACAACACTCCGCAGTAAAAACTGATGTTCTTATATCTAGGCTAATTTCTTGTACTATATTTAATTGCGGGCAATATATCGGAGCACTTACTGATAGAGAATCTTTTACCTTACTACCATCTGTGTAAATTACAATAGTATTAGGAGGGTTGGATTCGGTAAAATAATTCTTCCTCTATTCTGTTCCCAACAACCTCTTGGTATTTTAAATCTTATAAATCTAAAAAAATTCGTTTTGTAGATCTCTTCAGAAAATTGTAATAAATCGATCATCGCGTACACTTTCCAGCAACCCCGATAAATTCCACAGATCCGATATATAGCACTTAATGGCAAAGTACGGCGACTCGTGACGCAACCCATCGAAAAAGACAAAATTCTCGAACCTCCGACTTTTCCGCCGGTTTTCTTAAAGGAAGCATCCGTCATGTATAAATGAATACAGATCCGGGGGTTCGGTCTTCCCAGACGGTAGTATTTGGCATTCTAATGTATTAATAACGGTACAGGCCAGTTTCCAAGGGACAAGATGGATGTCGTAGTGAAATTGTCGGCCATTATGATGGATTCCGTGTCCGAAAGGTTTAATAGAGGCTACGGTCGAGCCTATAATATTGTCAGAGTGAAAAACTCGTATCCGCCGTGATCCCGATGGTATTCGATCGGTAGACGATGCCTGTCTGGGCATGGACCGCTGGCAAGACAATTTTTTTTGTCTCCCCGAATGTATCATCATGTCCTTGACATGCACGCTCCGTCCATCGATAAACCGTCGAAAATAAAAGGCGGAGACTACAGGCCTCTCTGCCGGGGGTGGAGCGAATTTCGTCGTCGACTTATCATCGATCATGCCCGGGGAACGCGAACGGCGCGGCTCGGCCCGGCTCGGCCCGACGCGACGCGACGCGACGCGACGAGGCGCCCGTAAACCTCTATCTACTGAACGTGGCCAACGTAGAAAAGTTTATTGACGAGCCGACTAGCCCGCGGCCTTTCACTCGGGTCCGAGGAGAATAGACGATCTCCCGAGCAAAAGGACGGGGCAGATGCGCAGCAGCCTCCTCTCTCGGATACGCGTCCATATTTTCGGTGCACACACGTAGGTAAGGTAATGTCCGATTCGAACCTGGCCAGCGAAAGCAATGGGGAAAGGAAGCGGTTCTCGAGGATATATTGCGCGGCCACTAACGATAAGAGATTGAGCATAATAGCAGCCAGCTTCCCACGGAACATAGTTAGCCGAGTCCATGAAAAATATTAATGGGACGAGGTCACCCGGCCCGTGTAAGTAAATTTCGCAGGTGGACGGTGAGAGCAGAAAGAAGATAAGACCGCAACGAGCCTGGATTTCGGCCGTGTTACATGCGAGGCAGCACAACCTCCTCCCGCAGGATTACCTTCTACCCTAGCCTCTACGAGGTTCTTGATCGATGAACAAATTATGCTAGCGGCCCTGCAATTAGTTGCACTACGCCTAGATAGTAGAACACATTTTTTTCACGGGATACTGTGGCTACGTTCTACTCGTTCTTTTCTCTTGTAACACGTGCCCCTTTGTTTTCGCTCGCAGCAGACGATTTATTTTGAATTCAAGTTGTTCTGCATGGGAAATTTTTGAATTACAGTGGGTGTAGAAAGTATTCGTACACCTTTTAAAAAGGAATAACTTTTTCAAAATTCGACTCGACAGCTTGAGTTTTTTTTTTAGACGTTAGAAGGATTAGTTTACTAGGTAATGTGTAAATTATTTTTTTTTTATTGTTACTGGTCGCGAGTGCGAAGGAAAAAGTAAAGGTCACGATTTTTAAATTTTTTATCTGTGCCTGTAATGAAATTTTATAATGTGCATTCGATAGGATACATGTACAAAGTTTCATCGAAATCGATCGAGGTTGTTATGAAATATAAATGATTGAAAATAGCAAAAATTGTAAGAATCCGCGATTTAAATGATTCGCAAACCCTAATTTCAAAGATTTTTACATGTTACAATGCCCATAGCTTTTTTATGCATCAACAGATTTCAATGAAACTTTCTGTACGTGTATATGTATAACTTACTTAGATATACAAAATACATGTTTGACATTTTCATTACAGGCACAGATAAAAAATTTAAAAATCGTGACCTTTACTTTTTCCTTCTCAATTGAGACCAATAACAATTTTAAAAAAAATTATTTACACATTAGCTAGTAAACTAATCCTTCTAACGTCTCAAGAAAACTCAAGCTGTTGTGTCGAATTTTGAAAAGTTATTTCGTTTTTAAAAGGTGTACGAATACTTTGTACATTCGCTGTAGTTAAGATCACTTCTACAATTAGTTAGTGGAACTGGTAGGTAAACAAGGGTTAAGTAAACTGTGAAAATTAATTAATAAACGATGAAGCTATGAGGGCTAATTTTTCTTATGTGAAATCCATCCACGTTTCGGCGAACATACCGAAAGATCCGATAGGAATTTCAGTTAGAGTAATTTGAGGTACATATATTGCAGCCACAAGTAGATACGTGGGTTTCGAAATTCGGAAGGTAGCCGCGATTACAAATACGCTCCGACTGACACGTTTTCTATTAGTGAAGAGATATACGGGAGGCATTTCTTTCAGACGTCAAGAACCTCAAGCTCGTTTCAAACAACCAGGGCACGTAGATAAGTTCCGAGGAAGATCGCACCTCGTCCAAACACCTGCTACGACGATTTGTCATCCATAACAGAGCTTTCGGATCCGGTGTGTTCCGGCTGTGCGTCGGAACAGCTTTCACCGAGCGCTTTAAAGTACAATTTGTCATCCCTGCCGGACACTGGTTCTTCCGCGTATTCGACCGGTCGGGCCGCCTCCTCTCTATCCTAACTGTATTACTTGAGGACAGCTAAAATTCGATTCGCAGCTTCTCCTGATATTATTCGAAATCCGATGTCGGGCCATGTTCCATCACGCTCCGTGGCTCTAATCCATCGCGATCTTATCAACGCGTTCATTCAACAAGAAATTCCCTCCTCGGATTATGTATTATCGAAAAAAGAAATATGCTCGTGTAAAAAGCAACTGTTGCCGATGGATAAATCTGTATTAATATAAAACTCGCATTTCATTTTGAAATCGAAAATTTTATCTTTAATCCTGATCCTTGGAACATCAAAGTCCCATCGTAATTAAAATGCAACTGCGAAGCAAGTATGCTCAATTCTTTCATAATATTTATAGAAATTATTTCTACTGAAATTATACTGTATTTCAGACCCAGTACTATTTTTGATAGACCTCGACAAACATTTTCAATCTGTCATTCATTTTTGCGAATTGTCAAGCATACGCTCGATCATCAAACACTCGCGATATGCAGCAATTCGCCGGTAGCAAACTGAAACCGAATATCCTCAAAGTTATACGTCAAAGTGTTTACTGTTGGTTTTTTTCTTTTTTTTTTTTGTTTCTAGCATGCGCACTATCACCGCGCACGGAAATAGCTGTTAAAGTCCAATCAAACCCATTCGCTCGGAGTGAAACTTCTAGAATGAATTGAAAAACTACGAGGATGTCCAACGAGTGTCCAAATTTTTTTTCCGACTGAATGTTCATCACAGTTGCTCGGAACACGGAGTTTAATAGCGGCGCTTAATACGAGCGTCGAAAAAAATTTTCATTTTAGAATCGTCTCAAGTGTCTTCGAACAAGGACAATATCTGAAGCATACACGAGATGCAAAAGAACGTTGATTAATCCTGGACACTAAATATTGCGCTGGCAAACGGGGATTATTGATCGCCCATTAAGAATTTTAATGGTACAGATTCTTTATACAATTTTATATTTCGCACGATTTTATACAATTTGTTACTGTTAATTTTTTATGCGCTGAAATTTCGACGCGTGTCGAATTCACCGTGTTGCAATTTTGATACGTTTCAAAATCGGCGCGTTGTAATTTTGATATGCTTCAAATTCAGCACATTTCAAATTCGGCGCCTTTCAAATTCAACGCATTTCAAATTCAGCACATTTCGAATTCGACGCGTTTCAAATTCACCATATTTCAAATTTGTCGCGTCGTAATTTTAATGTATTTCACTTTCGATGCATTGTAATTTTTACGCTTCCCAAATTCGGCGCTTTGTAATTTCGAGGTGTTTCAAATTCGACGTGTTTTAATCCTGCCGCGTTGTAATTTTGACCGTAGAAATACAGAATTTAGTTTTGAAGACAAAAGGATGAAGGTGAGGTGCATGCATGCAACTGTCAGAATTCAGGTATCGACGCATATATCTGTATATGCCAGCAGAAACTGAAGCAAATGATGAAGTTGGAAAGCCCGCGAGTTTTCTCGGGTCGGCACTTCCTCAGTGGTTCGCCTTTTGCTGTTTCGCATCGCGAGGCAACGCTGTCAAATCTTTCGTTTGGATGAGAAACGAAACGGAAAAGCTGACTTCCCTCCCCTTTCCCTCTTCCTCCCTCTTTTCTCGCTACCACCCACCGCGGAAAGTTAGTGCGGGCGATGCAAAGTTTCTGCGATTTTATTGATCGCGAAGTTTTCACCCACTCGCTCTCACTCATTTCACGGAATTTTCCAAAAAAAAAAAAAAAAAACGAGAGGATAGAAGAGAAGGAACAAAAAAAACAAATTGCACTCCACCCTGGCACGGTTTATACGGACGCGAAATTCGCTCCATGCGTTTCATATGCAAGCGAGCTGCGAACGAGACGGACGAAACTTTGGAAATACACCTCTAATTCCCGATAGCAGCGCTGAGTCCATAATTTCGGAAACGCTCGCCGTTGTTCCCACTTCGGTTCGAAAGTCACCGAATTTTTTATTTCAGCACCACCGATTCTGTTCTATTTGTTTTCACACCGACGCGACGATATCTCGGACGTCATCGAGACGGTTCCTTCGAGTGAAACATTAATTTTTAGCGGGATTTGCGGACTGAAATTGATTCAAGCCATGTCCCGCCAACATTATGAACTCATTATTTACTGGGGAGCATTTAACTCGTTTAATGCCGAATACTGAATCTAAAAATTTCCACAAAATTAAAGCAATTTAGCATGATTTAAAATTTGTTAACAAAATCTGGCTTGTTCCGATATACAGGGTGTCCCACGTAACAGTTTTCACGATTTTTTAAGTACTTGCGATAATCTGATAAAATATTTTCAACAAAAGTTGATCAGTTTTCGATTGGCTATATATTGCATTGGTTGCTTACTACGAAGAACAGAATTGTGCCTGCAACAAAACGGATTTTAATTCGCACATTTGATGTGACTTCTTTACGAAATCGTTTGCGTTCTTGTAGTCAAGGTTTCTGAATTGAATGTAATTTCGAGTCTTAATAATAAACACAAGTTATTATCACCCATTCAAGCAGATTGTCATGTTTTGTTGATATTTTCATTTCTGCGCCTTCAAGGTCATCCCAAGGTCATGGTATACTAAGTCGTTGAATTCGTCTTGACACGGGCTATAATACTGTTAAGTCAAAAATACAAAGTGCCATTTAAAAGAATGAAGGTGACCTTGACAATACTATAAAAAAAATGTTTTTCGAACTTTTCTTTTATTGCAATATATAGCCAATCAAGAACTGATCAACTTTTGTTGAAAATATTTTTTGTCAGATTATCGCAAGTACTTAAAAAATCGTGAAAACTGTTACGTAAACCTGGATAAAATTAAATAAACGTTTATGATTCATAGATGAGGTTTATGTTTCTAAAAAATTATTCAACAGTAATATCAGCCATAGACTGCCATGCATTTTCATTCCGAATCTAATCCATAATGGAGCAACGCTCAAGCGACCTCTCGCTCAAACACGACGCGGTAATCAACAACAACGCCAGTCGAGCATGCTTTCAAAAACAACCGCTCGCGCACAAAAACATAATATTTTGGTTAATCTATAGTTTCCTAAATGTTACGGATTGCACGTAAGCGCGCCTCGAAAGCAAAGTAAACACCGTCGAAGATACGGCGTGTATATTTTTGTTTTCCGGGAATATGTTGTGTAGCAGATAACACAGCCGTTTGCCACTCGGTTTCGTAAATATTACTACTCGCAGTGATTCTACGAGAGTAAAAGGCTGAGTCAAGAAAAAGTTAACGCGATCCTTGCTTTGAAAAGACGGGGGAACTTTTCTTTCTGAAAGATTGCGGAGGCTATTAAGAGCCGTCGGGAAAGTAGTTTACAATTTGCTGAAAGGCGGTAAGAAATTAAGGACGCGATTTCAATGGCGACTACGGTTTTATTTCGAGCCACCTGGTAGATACGTCTGCAGACAGGAGAGCAAGCTTTTATGGCACGGCGTCGGTCGACCCAATTTTTGTTACACACTGTACTTTCAATCACGCAAACATTGTTAGCGACTTAGCTGCCGCCTGCAAATAAAGTTCGAAATTCCTCGAGCTTTTTTAGACGCGTATTTAGATGCAAATTGGAAGGGAACTAAGCATAGTGGCAGGGCAAAGGGGAATATTTGATTGCGTCTGTTCAGTGGAATTTATCAAACTATACTGACCCAGTATTACTTATTATTAATTTGCCAGATATTATACTATTTACATGATTGGACATTCACATCTCTGGAGATTCATTATGTCACGCTGGAGGTAATCCATTTTTTTTTTAATTTTATTCACTCATTTTTGTCATGGATGGATAAAATTTAATCATATGCACAAAAATTGCACAAAAATCGTTTTACATTATTGTTATCTGTATACTGTTTTAAATTGTATCCACACATTTTTCTTATAAGTTCACAACATCTACGATCTAATGACGATAAAATATAATGACAAATTTCCATTTCCATGTTTGACAACAAAAATCGTGTCATCCAGAAAAAGGAAAGAACGAAGGGGAAAGGGAGTCCAGTTAAATTTTCAACAAACCCCATAAGGTTTTTCTTTTTGGTTCAGCGTGCACGGTCAAGCGATTGCGGAAAACGAGCAACGCTTTTCCCATCTCTGTGACACCGCAAATAATAAACGCGCATAACAATCCCGCCGCGCCGTGCCCGTGGCGAAACATTTCCACTTAGCGTATACACGAAATCCGATACTGGTTTTTCGCGGTCGACGAGTTTCCTCTTTTCTATAGCTACCACCGTAATTAAAGTCGTAATTGAAATCTAATATAGTCCTTCGAAGTACACGAAGTCTGGGAAGATGTTCAGATTTCAAGTACGTTTCAGTGCATCCGGTCGAATCCGTGTTGCAGACAGCTGTTTATCGGAATTTATTGACTCATTGATTGCCAAAATTATCTCGTCTACGTAACAGTGTCTTACAAAATTGCTTTATTTCCATGAGGAATTATTCAACAAATTTATGTCCGAGTATTTATTTTTTAAAAATGGCAAAAAAATTTTATGGACACATTCTCGTTACTTTTATAAAGTAATGTAAAATAGTCACTTTTAGTGCTTCGTGAACCTACTGTCAAAAGAATTGAAAAGGTATTGTGACATTTTTTTTATTTAATATGGTAACGTTAATAATCGTGGGGGTTAAGACTGATCGATTTTATGCCATGATTCCATTAACTGCCCAAATACCAAGATCAAAGAACGCGCACTTGTTAATGCGATTCAATCAACTATAATAATTCTGGTCAATTAATTAGTCGATATTTTGGATTGAACATAAACTGGCAGAATTGTTGAAGAAATAGGTCAATTACATGGCATGAAAGCCACTCTGGTAATTTAGTGAAAGCCGAAAATAATTATTCTAAATAATTTAATAGCTTACGCAGAAAACCTTTTAGAGCCATTCTACGTCAAACGGATCGCATTTTCGACGAGATGTTCATGATTTCGATGAAATTTAAGTATGTTGCGGACCGTACCGAATTAAGCAAGTTATTACAGTCATTCATTTCTCTTTTAAAAACCGCGAAATATCAAAATTCGTCACCTTTGCCTATTTTCGCAAATTAAATCGTGGAAGCCTTACTGAAATTTTCGTTTAATTCCTACGTCATTTTAATAGGAATAGCGAATTTTCTTAATCCAATTAAACTGTATAAATTATACGTGTATTATAACAAAAAGGGACGGATGTTGTTTAAGAGGAGCACATAAATCGGGATCAAGTGTTTCATTAAGGACAAAAATTTGAGCAGGAACAGTGGAACTGTACGTTAAATCCGGGCTATCCACTTTGGCTGTTGCAGACGCCATGATAAGCTTCGGAATAATGAGCCAGACTGTTGCTCAAAGGAGCTTCTACAAATAAGCGTGGTTCCCTCTTAAGACTGAGATTTCACCGTCGGCATTTTCCCTTCCTTTCCGTCGGATAAAGTGATTTCTGTATTATGACGGGACATGAGCCACCTGAATACTGAATACTGAAAACTGTGTACATTACACTGCTATGAACTATTTACATAATTCCCCAGTAGCCATAACCACGCCATAACCGCTATGTCAACGGCACGATCATTATCATCTAAACTCTAGACCGAACATTACATAGCCTTACACTATTTAAATAAGCTGCTATCTAATTAAGAAAATTTAATCAACAGCTGGAAAGAGTTTAACGATTTCAATTTACCAAACAAGAAATATATAATGCAATTGATGAATGAAGCTGCAATGCATATAAATGTTTAGTAATTTGAATAGTGTATTACGCTTGAGTGATTTCAGAGAAGTCGAAAAATATATTTGCGCATTGATAAATAATGCTTCGTTTCGCGAGCCATTCATCATTCGCTGAACTCGATGAAACCATAGAAAATATTTATTACGTTTCAGCAGAAAAAAAAGAACGTTGCATGCAGTGCCATTTATTCGAATAATCAGCCGACACCTGATCAATGAAACTCAACAGTTGCATCTTCTACCAATTCGGACCTAACTGCAGGGGGTAACCACAAGGAGTGATTGATAACTTTATTAAAATTCGTTCGATAACTTCATTAATTCTCGTTCTAAACTGCTGCATTATTTATGTCTTCGTCTCTCGATTCGAAAAACGAGGAACACATCTATGCAGAAAGCAGTCTCTTCGATGCTACTACTAAAAAATATATCATTCCATGAGGAGTACCCCATTCAATGAAGTTTGTATTACAAACTAATAATCTTCCCATTTAATCAATTTTATATTACAAAATATTCTCTTTTCATTGTTACAACACCTACATTCAAAATTTTAATTTTCCAATCTAAAAAGTACATCAGAAACGAAGAAACTGAAGCTCATTTCTACATGATTAATTACTGCATTTATAAAATATTACCGAAGAAACGTCACAGAAGCTAATCACCTAAAACAAAAGTAAAACGACGAGGAAATATTCCCGCTATAAATTTCGCCGAATTAACAGTTTTGCGGATCACAAAGGAGTCGGCAAATCCGAATGGGATCTAAGAATCAACTGGCACGCGACCCGAGGATCAACAGGTTATAAATAAAACGTTCTCCCAAGAAAACGCGAAAAGATTTATTCCCCTTTCTACTTTCGTACATGCGCTTGGCAAACAAAACCAGTGGTTCGCCCCGGTCCCATCTATTTCGGCTTACAAATTATCTGGCTCCGTTGTAATAATGTCCAGTCATTTATCTACATACATGGCGACCGGGAATCTTATTCTCGATCATGTTGTCTCACTGCGAAACGACTGTTTCCGCGCGGCTCGCAGGATTTGAATTCCGAGTTTCGGGTAAATAACGTCCGCTCGTAAAGAAGATAAGTGCAGAAATACATATACCAAGAGGGCAAACGTCGCTATTACGAGAGCGTATGCGAACGTATCGTTTACCACTTTGACTGTCACTGTAAATTGTTCGATCAGGCTCGAAGATCAAGTTTTATTGCGATTTATGCGGTGGTCGTGTGGCAACAATTGTAATTTTTGAATTGTAATGTAGAATCGGGTTACCCCCACTACCGCGCTCCGGTTGCCAGTCCGGACAGGACTCGCGCTGGCGGGCCCGGTGGGGGTAGCCGATTCTGCGTTATCGACTCTTATGGTTCTATTACGTTCACAATTTCTCAAGAATTGGAAATGCAATGTTCAAATACTTTTAGATCCACTGTATTTCAGCAAGAAAAATTGCAATTAACAGCGGGAACAGTGCACGAGGATTAAATAAGTTGGATTCCGTTCGACTTTTATGGGCACCGACGCGACATTGACGTGTTAAGAAGTCGAACCAGCCGCGTCGCGAAAACAACTTTCTTAGCGCACAAACCGATTCTGGAAAGAAATACGATCGTGCGACATCAACCTTCGACGTTCGGGTCTTGTTTTTATGATACACACTTTTCACGTTAATGCTCGCTCCATCCTGCTCGAGAGAATTATGAAGTTATTACGTACTCAAACGAATGCAGTTTCAAACGATCCCTCACCGTACGCATTAAAAAGCGAAAGACTAATAATTTAATAACCATTGAAAGCACTTTCGCAAATATTTCATGGGGAATGCGTTTCGGAAAGTAGTTCAAACGAACGTCCGTTGAAATATCAAGTTCTCCGTTGCTTTTACCGGAGAAACGCAATTAAACGATTACGCGCTTTGCCAAGCATTCCCTGTTTATACGCAGCTAAAAGGCTCATCGTGTGCAACAAGATCGATGCGACACGGATATAAATCTAATCATCGCATCGTCTCCAGAACTGCGTCTCGACCGTTGTCCAAAAAGAGCTGTTTCGCAAGGAGTTGGCTATGAACTTTTATACAACAGTTTACCTAAGCATTATTTAGCAATATGTAATGAAAATTTTGGAAAAATTGCCTTTCGTCTCAATTGCGCAAAAAACGTTAAAAGTTGCGTTTTAAAACTTTTTTATTTGGGCTGATAACGAAAAGTCTTTAAAATGTGTTTTGTAGATTCGTATAAGTTGTATACGTGTCGAAAATATTGCATGGTGAAAATAATTAAAAATGGTGAAAATTGCAGTTTTTCATGATCTTCTGCCTACATTTGCCGTTTCATTCAAAATACAAAGTGAATAGCCTAACACTGGAATGAAATGAGAAGGGCACGTTAATCTCGTTTAATTTTTAAGCGGTGTAAAAAGAGGATGAGAAAAGAACCGTGAAAAGATAATGAAACGTGTCCACTCCAGAACAGGCTTCTACAAGTTTGATTCTGACAGTAGAATCGTAGAACGATAACTATTAGAGAATTTCTCTCAGCTCCGTGACCACTAGAGAGTTCTACCAAGTGTTGTACATACCACTGAAAAGTAAAACTTTGAAGTCGATACGTGGCATTAGACTCCCGGCGCTGCTCGAATACTTCGGATCTGCTTTTGTCTGCTGGTTCGCCTAATTTACAACTTCCCCTTTTTCTTCGCCGACAACTGTAATAGCACTTACACCGTTAGCCAAAAGTTTCAGATCGCTGCTCCGACCGTGTATTCCTTACATTTTCAAACAACTACTTCCTATATATTTCCTTTCTGGAGTCTCTAACTACAGGGCTGCTCAAAAGTTTAGAGCGTCGTCTTAGAACACGCGAAACCGCTGCATTAACAAATACTTCTCTGACGAACATTGTGACCAGACTGCAGATTTTTACATGTTTATACAGGGTGTCCCACGTAACAGTTTTCATGATTTTTGTGGGACACCCTGTATATTTGTTTATATTCGTACGTTTATATTCACACGTTTATACATATTTATACGTCTGAATTTGTTTGTGTTGAATACATCTGTCTGTGTTTTATACGTTTATAGTTTACTGATTGCAAAAATCTTTGAAAAACAGCGAAATTAATCGACTGAATTGAATACAGTTTTTGGCTATTTTCCAACTTTAAAAATTATTGTTATAGCATTTAAAATTCTATTCAACTTTTTGATCAGTGAAGTATTTGGTTATCTTGTACCTTTAAAAACTATTGTTATAGGCAACAGAATTCTATTGAACTGTCAGATCGAATTTAATAGAGCCTGTGATAAGTTCCCAAAAATTACTGTTAGAGAAAATGGAACTCTATTCAAGTCTCCGTTCGGAAATACAGTATATGGTTACCTTCCATCTGGAAAAATGAATGTTACAGAAACTAGAATACTATTTCACTCCATTTGAATATTCTAGTTGCGAATAGAGTGCTTCGAATTTCCAATAGAAACGGAATAATAAAAATCCCCATAGCGACGCGTGTTACGAATTGTCGACGAGCTTTTTTAATAAAACGTTCGGAACGGTGCGCGAAAGTTCGATGCCGGCGCGGCGCGGCGCAACGCGGGACAGTATAATTTGCGGGGATTATTTTTCGATCGTTCGATGGAAGACAATAGTTGTAATTGTTTCTTTTTCAGTCGGAATTACCCGGCTAGGTTTTCGCCGGGCGCGTTCCAAGCGAAATCCGCGAGTACAATAGGGCAGCTCAAATTTACGGAGCAAGAGCAGCAGGGCAGGGCAGGGTCTCTGTCGATCGGTTCGATCGTCGCTGGCAAAACAGAACACTGTATTCAGCGTATGTGCACTGCATAATGCAAAACGCTCCGGCTGATGATAGCTTATCCAATCACCGCACTGTCAGTTACAATCCGCTGGCTCCATTACCTATCGATTTATCTTAATGGGACGTGATCGTTATTTATCACTATTTTCAGTCGCAACCACCGGCTCAATTTCTCTCGGTCCGCGCCGCCGCCGTGCTCGAAGGAAAATAAGAGAATGAACGAGAGAAAAAAAAAAAAAAAAATATCCCCGGTGATGGAGAGCCGGGGGGATTGATCGAAAAAGGAAAAGAAAATTTCTACGTTCTGTTCGCCGGGAAAATAAATTGTAAACGATCGCGGTATGCGCGCGAATCGCGCCGCTGTTAGTCGGCAATGGTTTCGAGCGCGTGCGCGCGCGCGCGTACCTACCTACACGTGTACGTTGCGCGAGTACATGCGTGAGTTCGTGCGCGCGCGAGTCAGTTTCGCATCGATAGGTCAATTTGAGTTTCAATTGAAATTTCGTCGGGCCACGAAAATTCAGCATACGATAAGCGTTACACGTAATTATTTTACGTTCATTGTGCAGTTCCCTTAGTGTATAAACTTACTAATCGCGTCAGAATTCGCCGGAAGATAATTCTGTTTCATGTGCGAATGAATTCGATAACTTCCGCCGAACTGTTCGATCGATACGCATCGCACTATTTTACAGGTCAGATGTTTATCGAGGATAGCTTCAACTGGAAGTTTCTCGCGCGGGTTATTCAACATTTAATTGGTAATATCCGCAACTAACTATTGGAAGATGTCGGTTCAATTTCATTGTACGGATCAATTTTGTTGTAAGATGATACTATCGGTTGATGCTTTAATAGGAGTTACACGAAAATAGTTATGTAGGTCCATGATGGAAGCTGTCGGAGATACAAGAGAATTTTTCAGGGGAATTTTGTGTCTGAACAAAGTCGTTTCTAGCAGCTGACGCCATATTGTACATGAAACATTGACTGCCCACCGTCTATTGAAACAGATCGCTGCGATTACTCACTTTCTGTTGTTGATTGATCCTATGTATACATATAATATCAATGCAAAGTAAAATAAAACTCTGAAATGTTTATTCGTCAAAATAAAAATATCATTTTAAAAACATTGTCCACTTATATTGCCTTAAATGAAACTCTGTTGAAACTGTTAAGGAAAGAAATACATGTGGTTCCTGTATCCTCAGATCAATACAGACAATTTTTATTTTGCATAAAAATCCGCAGTCTAATCATAAGTAAAATTAAAGGTCCTTCAATGAGGGATGAACAACACAGTATTCGTGGACAGTGTTGTAAGATGTTCATAGGGCTTCACAAGGGTCTTAAATCTTTCGTCACAAAAGGCAATTATTCTTCTATCATAATCCTTTCATTGTTTGTTGAAATTTTGATAAGTACACAGATATTTATCTAAGTGGCATAGAAAGTTTGTTGAACTATTTATGGGTAAACGCTATATCTTTTGAGTTGTTAAATTCCCGAGTAATTTCTATCAGAACTCGTTTAATCGAATCAACTGTTGGTAGGAGACGCTCTGTCATGGAAACAGAATATCCGGATAATAGGGTATTCGGATAATGGCTGTTCGGATACGAGAGGCCCGCTATAATTTATCACTGGGAACCTCATACTTACGCTATATTATTTAAATAAGTTTAAAGTTCGCTGAGCACTCGTCAATTGTTGTATAATTTATTGCGGCGAAATTTCATATTACAGCAGTGAACATAAAACATGAAAATTATTAAGGATGTAAAGATTTATAGTTTCCTCAGATGAAAAAGCAAAGAAGCATTCGGAGGTTTTTTGTCCTATATGTGGCACGGTAAGATGTGATAAATATATTCGTTAAAAATAAGAGCATGATCATTAAAACACATGTATACACAGTATTATTATTCTTATAAATCATTACCGACGCCATTAATAACCACACCTGCTCTATCATTGTATTAAACTGAAATTTTATATGCAAATTTGCATGATTACAGTTGCGAATATATTAACGAAAATGTGCATTATCTTTCATCTTAATTATGAACCAATTACGACGAAAACGTATAATTTTGGTTGCAGCGCGAACTAGGCCATAATCGATACATCGAAATTTATTTTACTTTAAATAACATACCGATTACTCCATAAATCCTTGCATTCCGCGAATTCGCAGTAGCTTTCGTAAACAAGACAAACAGCACAACGTGAGTATAATTTAGTTTTTGTGCGACGGGTCAGGACCAAGAAATTAACACCAAATACAACTTATGCGGCAAACTTTAACACCGAACTACTTAATTCCTTGTTTTATTGTCTTCGAGTCGTTACAACCTTTAGTACTTTATGTAAGTGTTTTAAAAAATGTTTAAATGAAAAACAACTTATATTAAAATAAACAGCAAGTTATATTAACACTGACATTGTTACGAAGAGAATTTGTGCGATATTATCATACAAATTGTTAGACAAACAAGATGAACCTACGAGAGAAACTACAAACAACATGCGAAGAAATGACTCGTCAACAAATTCAGAATGCCGAATACTATTTTATCGAATGCTTCCTCTACAATCTGCAAGGTGTATCGAAAATCGTGGCACAACTAAAATGGAGCCAATTCTACACGAAAAACCTAGTCGGAAATACGGAATAAAATTCCCCATCGCAGAAAAATATTTCAAAAATGAGGTCAGAAGTAAAAAGTCTATTCTACGTTCTCTATTTATTCGCACATATTGAACAATCTCTCGTCGATATTACTTCATTTAGTCAGGAATTAATCAGGTGCGTGCGTGCTTGACAGATATTCAAACTTCACTTCTAGCAAACGAAGTCTTGAATGCAGAATTTGTATTCCATCGATTAACTTTTCTGCAATTTTCTTGTTTGCAATGAAATCGTCAAAAGCATCTGCAGCCTTGCGAGGACCAAATACACTTTTCTTATAAAATTTGATTACATTGTCGAAAATGACGCAGTCTTCGCCAACTTGAAAATATCAAACAAATTGCCTTACAAATCATGAAACGGCGTGAATAGGAAAATCAGAATTAAACATTGTTAAGCCACCGCTAAGCTTACAAAGAGACAAAACCTGCTTCAACGTTTCGTTTAGTGTGCTCTGTATTAATTCCTTGTCTTATCTTTTAATTTCTGCGTCACATACCCGCCCGGAATGTCGTCCCTCGTCCCGGGGGTGCGACAAAAGGAATTAGCTTAGATTACCGTTCATTAATGAATTAATAGCGGGGGTTAGGAGAGGTCGTGGGGGTCGGGCATCTGCTTCATCGTCGACACCGAGTTGAACGGCCGTTATTACTCCACTAGGAGAGCGACGCATTAATTTGCCGAGCGTCCCTTATCAGTGACGTTTCATTTGTCACCAGGTTGTACCATAAATGTCACCTAGGGCGGCTGCCAGAGGCCTTTCTAGTCAGAGCGCAAACTTGCGTCTCGCGCAAAACGTTGGCCTCGGCTGGGCTGACAGTAAATCTGCGCGCAGGGAGAGAAGTTTACAAGCAAGAGAAGAGAGGGAGGGAGAGAGGGGGGAGAGAGAGAGAGAGAGAGAGAGAGAGAGAGGCACCCTCTCGTCTTCCTCGAGAGAAGTCGTCTTAAACCCGGCACACGGGGCTTAAATGCATCTCGAGCATCTCTTTTCGCAGCGGCCTTTATGCATCCCCCAAGGCCGCAGCGCCGGGCCCCTTATCTCGACGAATTTCGGAATGTTTGGACGGGAGCAGCGTTAGTTAACCTTGCACAATTGCCAGCGGATCTCTGCCAGCTCCCGAAAAGCGAAAGGGATCTTTGATATCGGCAAACGAAACGATCTCGTTCAAAGGACGGATTTTACTACTTATTTTCAGTGAGCGAACAAGCGGCAAGTTAATATTTAGATTCGAACCTCATCGGGCTCGAACGGGGGCCGTTTACTCGAAGCCCGAGTAATGAATTATAGATATAATTCCTCTGTTTACAGAAAACTTGCCGGCTCTCTGCTTCTCAGGATTGCCAAATACTTTCGTCGACGGTGTTATGTCTATATAGCCTGAAGAGAATATTCCTACTTATGATTTAACACTGATCCTACAGACACTTCGCGTGTACCTATTCCTACCGCGACCGGTCAAATGACCTAATTTGACCCCCGCCGAGTTATTTTGGGTTATAACAGCCAAAATAATAGGTTTACGTAAAAAATATGTATGACTTTTTTTGTACAGCTTTTTATCAGCTTTATTTTTTGTTTGAAATTTTTTTCTCTAAAATCAATATTTTCAAAAATATTTACGTAAGTAGCAGTACTAGTTTTTTGCGAATATCTCGGTAACCGTTCATTTCCGCAAAAAATTCTTGCGGTTTCGTATTACCCCCCTCACCCCGGGCGTTGTCACTATACTAAACTTCCGCCGTTTCATTTTCTTCATAAGTATATAATGTACATTTTATTCGTTTTCACCGCATCGTTTACATCCGAGGTTTTGGACCGCTTCGGATACCAATCTGGCAAATAAACACCGCGAGGCCGATGGGCGAGCGAGAACTGTAACCACTTGGAGGTGCCGTAAAGCAGTCCCTGGAAGGCACTTTTCGGCTAAAATCATGCCACAATTGCATTACTTTTCGTTTGTAACGATTTTATAGTTTCGGAATTGAGTCTTTGAGAGAATACCGTTACAAAAAGATATGAATCGTTCAACCGGTCAAATGACCAGATTTTACTGTCGAGACTACAATTTTTTCTCAGAAAACTAACAATAAAAAAAGAAGTGAATATTGAAAAATGTATTGTACGTATATTTTAGGAAAAGTCGTAAAGTTTAAAGGCGATGCAATTACGTTGTATATGTATAGGAAATTCTAAGTGCAAGAGCATTTTGCTGGGGAGCATTACAAATGTTATGACGTCATTCGATATTGTGTAGCAACTCGTACACCAACTTTTATTGTTTACAGAGAGGTCATGATTTCGACGACTCCGATTGTCCAATTAAAAATCTTAAGAGCCCGGCTCGACGAGAATTTTTCGCAGCAAGTGGGGAGGTATTAGCATTCCTCAGCGACCGGCAGCTCGCAAGCATAACGACCGCGGCTGTATCGACGAAAGAACGGTATCCGAAATCACGGAAGCGATGGCGGGCAGCGCCTCCGCTTACTTATAATAATCGAATTTGCCGGCTCGTTTCACGGTAACTATTTCCAAACATCGTAAACCGTAGAGACTGGTCGGGGCTCGGGGCCACCTCTCGGCTCTCCGCGCGTTTAAACGGTAGAAACGAGCTGCTACGTGTTGCATGTTGCTTTTCGCTCATTTTTCTTCGGTCGGGCGGGAGAGCAAACGCCATTAACCGTTAGCGGAGAGAGCCCCGTGAGCGCGCGCGAAGGATCAAGGGGGTTCTCGGGCACTTCCGAAACAAAACGTTCAATAACCGGGCACCGTTACCCTGTGATTCCCATTGGCCGTACAGGCAGCCGCCTGGCTGCCCCCGCAAAAACTGTAAGTAAATACCGCTTATAGATTTCGCAGTTACGTTCAAGCCGGATAATTAATTGATACCCCGATTCGCGGAACCGGAGCCTAGTCGACGGACCCCGGAAACCACGGCCGTTCGTGGCCGGAATCCAAAAGCAATTAGTTACACGCGCAGTGGGTTAGCTGCAAGACCCGAGTTCCTATTCCTGCAGATCCTCTCGTTATGTACATGCACGCACACGCATACACAGGTACACGTATACAGGGTGAGTCACCCGAGGCAAGCCACCTGAATAACTTCTATATTTTTTTTTTTTTTTTTTTTCGAGACAGCAAGAAACTTTCGAGACAAAAGTTGGTTAGTCATCGAGGAGTCCATTGTGCGGTGTGCAAAACTTTCTCAGGCGGAGATTGCCGACGGAGGGTTAAATATATTTTTAAATTCAACGGGGAAGCGACTATGAACCAGGAATGTATCTATTAAATATTGTATTGATTTCAGTTTAAACTTGGGGTCCATATTTACCACTCCTTCCTCCAGAAATTATTCAGGTGGCTTTGTCTGAGGTGGCTCACCCTGTATACGAAAGCATACATAGAATCGCGCACGTAATACGGGAGCACACGCAGAGATAGAGGTAGAGAGGGAGAGAGAGAGAGAAGCCGTTCTTGCCCGTTGAACAGCTGGAAGCGGATCTTTTCGTATTTCCTCCTTTACGGTGTTTCGACCTTCCAACGTTCCCCTCAACCCTCCGACTGCCGGGCCAGTTAGACAACGCGTTCGCATAATGCAACGCGCATCCCGCGCACTGCGGAAGGTAGAACGCGCGCGATGCCGCGATCGCTAATCGCGTAACGACGTTTTCCCCTTAAATTGTTTGCAGTCCGCGCATTCCGCGCGTCGGACCCCCAACAACAATGCACGTCATCGGCCAATAACGTTACAATAGAGGGACTGCGTGATTATCATTGACAATGTTCGAGCTTACGTAGAACGCGGTATCGATTTCCCCCGGTACCCGTCGAATTAACACAGACCTAGTCACGCCGGAGGATGACGAATGTGTGCAAGGACTCGATCAACCCTAGTCGGTAACTCAACTATTTCCATCATCGCTCAAAACTCTGTACACAACCGTCGAATTTAGGGTGTCGCGTGCTACTCAGAAATTGTGGCTCGAAAAATCTTTGAAAAATTAACTATTATATAAATATTTTACGAAATAGTTACATATCTAAAACGTACCACAATTGTTCATACTTTAATATTCGACGTTGAAACGAAATATTGATAGAAATTTTGTGGAGTATAAGTTTGGACAGAATTCAAAAGCTGCGTACGTGCTGCGCCAGGAGAATACTAAAGCATGACTTGTAGAATCCTCTTTCCACCAGAAGTTTCTTTGCTTTAAACTATTTATGCTGCAATTACTCTTTCTTGTGAACCAAGTACGTATACAGAAAATAACAGGAAAATATATCTTCGCTAATCGCGAGGAACTAACAAACTTTCTCAGATAGATCATCCCGCGTTCTTTCAATATTTCAGCACTAACTTCCTGCTTGTCGACTATTATAGATTCTCTCTTAATTGACAGTACTTTCCTTTCTTCCATTAATTTCACTTTCCTTTTCTTTTGTAAAATTGTCTGCATCGGTTACGAAAAAATTGATTCCTCCTTTTAACGATTTTATAGGTTGCAATACTGCATATGTGCAGGGTATAAAGAAATGTTTGGTTTCCACATCTTCGGATCGATGAAGATCTGTAAAAAAAAGTTGCCGCAAAATTGTCCTTGATCTTGAATTTTAAGGTCAAATTTTTGTTATCGCATTGTATTCTACGCATCATGCAACTAAAAAAATTTTTCACCTTGAAATTCAAGGTCAAGGACAATTTTGCGGCCACTTTTTTTAACAGATCTTCATCGATCCGTAGAGGTAGAATACGCCTATGACAGCCAAGACCAAACATTTCTTTACACCCTGTACAGTCTAGTCGCATTTAGCGAAAATATTCCAGATCAGATAAAATGTTCAGATTCCAAAATCGGAACAGTTCCGAGTGCAAGAGGTTAAATATTCTGCATCTCCTCTCCGCGATTACACCTTTCTCTTTCATTTCTTCTCCCGTCTATAAACTGCACAATGCACGCACTGCAGAGTCTTCCTTGAAACCTCTCTTCATTTCACAGAAAATGACTCTTCTTTACGTACTTCGTTTATTATTTCGGTAACCGTTCCCACAAGCCCTCGTTGTCTGAAACCTTCGAGGCTTAATAAAGTGTTTTACAAGACTTCCGCTCGCCCAACAGCCTCTCCCATTGTTATCGTATTGCAGCTGGAAACGCATGTCGTATCTCTGCTGCTCGGATCTCTCGAGCAACGGTCCCGGCGTTAATATTTTAATTCTCGAGGCTGTTGTTCCTTTCCCCCTATCTTTGTCTGAAAATATCCCTGCTTCCGAGGAGCGACTTTGACTACTCTGGTACTCGCTGCGATGCAAATGGTCTCCTCCACCGCCAACACAACATTGTCCTAGAGTCGAAAGTAGTTCAGTGAAGGAGATGCCTGTGTGTCGGCATTGACCCCCCGCGGCTGTTTATTAGTCTATTTATGGTAGATGAGGGGTCGGGACATTAGGGACGCACAAAGCAAGAGCTTTGAAAGAACCAAGAGCGGAAAATTTATGCATTCACTTGACCGAGACCAAGAGGATTCGCGCGAAAGTGCCTGTGTGTGTATGTTGTGTGCTACTCGGCATATGCGGGTTTGCACGAAATGAGATACGGTAACGGAACGGGTCGCGGGCAGCGTGCGTCGAATAAATTGATGCTACCGCGGCCAAATAAAGAGCAATTCAAGAAATAACGCACGGTCGGTGATCGATAATTGATCACCATTGTACGGAATCTTTGTGCCGATGCGCTGGGAGCAGCGACGGCTTCGAGCATGATAGAAACGATGGGGAACTTCGGTCATTTTCCTGTCGATTTCGATGTTTGTTCTTTCGTTCTTGGGCTGACCTTCACTTTGGGGGACCAAACATTTTCAACTTTTTTTTATATAATCCCATAGATTTTGACGAGAAAATGTCAAAAATGCAAGTTTTAATAGCCGGAGTTCACTGGTTCAGAAGTTATACGCGTGTAAAGTTGGCCGATTTCAATCGTTTTTGGCAGGGCGCCGATTGTACTAACTTAGAGCCAAGGTCACTTGAAGTAACTTTTTCCTTTGAGAAAATGTTCTCAGCGGCTTCATTAAGGACTTATGAACAAGAAACATGGACCAATCAGACCGCGGTCCCGCTGAGCGTGGCGTTCGCATTGGCCAAGCCGCAATCCGTTCGGAGTAGCCGCGTTCTTATTGATCCGTGTTTTTCGTTAATAACTCTTTAACAAAGCCACGGAGAACATTTGCGCAAAGGGAAAAGTTACTTCAAATGACCTTGGGAATCGCCTCTTTCAAGGAAGTACATTTTTGGGACACCCTGTATAATTCTATGTAAAATTATCTCAGAGAAAATATGTCAAGAAAATGACAAAGTATTCTGTTCAAATTATTATTAATGATACCGACAGCAGTGACAAAATAATTATTCTTCGTTCAGGCTACTTATGAAAAATCTTAGAAGTTCTTAGTTTGTTAGTAACACTGCTTCGACTCTTTCTCCTTGTACTACCTCTGGCAGAATAGATTATTCGATCAAAATAGTAAATATAATTTGTTATTAATAACGTATAAAAGATAATGATATTATAGATTAATATTAATGTAGTAATGAATTGTTTCGAATTGTTGTTTATGATGATATAAAAAAAATGACTTGGTGATTGGACTGCTTCACACGAACCGAATTTCTTCGATGGAAAGTACTTTGAATAAAATATTCTGTATTTTGATATTGAAACAAAGGAATTTTATTTCCCAGAAAGACAACAGAAACTTATTCAAGTACCTAATAAGTCGATACCTAAGCAGTGTCTCGAGATCGGGGTGGGGTCACGTTGAGTCGTTCGAGGAATACTTGCCGGCGAAAACATTTTGTTAAACACCGCATACATAAATTTACAGTTCTCCCAATAATAATGCTCGAAAGTTTCGGTCGGAAGTCGAGAAGAAAACTTCCAATATCGTGGGACGCCGGTTAACCGGCGGTTGCCGCGCCCGAGCAACTTCTCGCGGAGCCATTTTTCGATCTCTGCCAACTTTGATATTATTCGCGCCTACGTCGTACATAAATTCAAACACTCCGCATGCATATATATCGGTCATACATATATGTATGCACACCGTATATATATATATACCGACTCCGCTGCCTGGCGAGAGTGGGTATTATTAATTCGCCTCGTACATTACCTCGGTCCCACGGATTGGTTCGCCTGGACGATTTACCGAGGGTTAAGCAAGTACTTCGGAACATTGTTTTTCGGATAACTGTCCTGATTGGTCGAAAGTATGCACGATCTGCCGGTCGGAATTATTTTTCACGTTCACAACACTCCAGAAAGTTTTGCATACCTGCATGGGGTGCGTACGAGACCGGTCGATAATTTTCAACTGCATATTTTTATTACTTAAAATATTACGGGTAATTATTAGGTACATGACACGTTGCATTTTGCCTTTTTATTGCAAGATCAAAGCTATAAAGATTGAGTGAAAAATGATTGTTACCAGTAAACTGCGGATCTTTATTTGCAAAATAAAAATTTTCTGCCCGAATTGGGAGGAATAAGAGGCAAATCAAAAATTGTTTTTAACGATGTTACAGTCAGGTTATTAGACGGATTTTTATAAGATTATATATTTTACACAAAAAATTATATTAACAATGGACTCGCTGTCTAACAAATATTCGATTTGCTTTGATATATGACAAATTTTCTGCCCGAATTGGGAGGAATAAGAGGCAAATCAAAAATTGTTTTTAATGATGTTACAGTCTGGTTATTAGACGGATTTTTATAAGATTATCTATTTTACACAAAATATTATATTAACAATGGACTAGCTGTCTAACAAAAATTCGATTTACTTTGATATATGAAATAAGGATCGACTTCAAGAATTGATGCAATTGAATATAAAATAAGATTGTCATTTTACACAATTGGCGTAAATATTCTAATAATTTGAAGGAAAATCTCATTTTCAGAGCGGGCCTGTAACCTTGGACAGTTTTCAATAGCAAATGGACCTGTTCTTGGTCGATTGAATATTTCCGTGTTACCGGATCGCGTGATATTCAGTGTACGGTAACATTCGCAGCAGCGAATACGAGAGAATCGAGTTAAAGAAGTGAGACTCGCATTGCAGAGATGGATATTAGATGGATGCCCCTTTCCGTGTGTCGAGGATAATGCGATTTCACGAGGTTCCCACGCGTCGCGAACGCACACCCGTCTATTTGAATTTTATATTCGGTGTGCATTGTTCCAGGAGGACAGGCTTGCAACGGTCGATCATTCGGCATCATGGAAACTACATAACGTGCTTGCGTTTCGCGGACTCGAATTGCGCGAATCGCTAGAATTACTGGAATGGCACAAATTTAATGCGCAGGGTCGCGAGAGAATCGCTCGAACCTATCGGGCACGGCCAAATTTCCATCGATCCGTGCATGTCACAGGTGTGTCAAGCCTCCAGGTGATTTGTCACGCACGGATTCGAATTGAAAATTTGAAAAACAGGAAATCGTTTCCCTCCGAGGAGACTCGATTGACGGTTTCTCCCTTCCCGACAAAAATTGCGCCTGAAACGCGGTGTTTTTTTTTTGTTAGATTTATTTCATTCGCCGGCAAATAAATATGAATAATCAATCGCGGAGATCAAAATGAAATACACGATTAATCGCTCTCTGCTACAAGTTTAAACGCCACGAAAACTTATTCTCTGGAGATAGAACATCGATAAATTCGATAGAATCTAGAAATTTTGTTAAATTCTCTTTAAACCTTCCAGAATGTTTTATTATCAAGAATAACATTCGTATATTTTCTGGCGTATTTTATAATTAGATTTTGACGTTGTAAAATTAGATGCAGAATAATAATCGTATATTTTTATGCCGTATTTTATAATTAGATTTTGAAGTTGTAAAATTAGATGCAGATATTCGTATATTTTCCGCTGTATTTGACAATTAGATTTTAAAGTTCTACAATTAAATGCAGTATTATTTGTCTGCGTATTTCAATGTCGTCGTCGACTAATTTCTTTTGGCTGTTTGATTTTCGCTTTGAAGCGGTTAAATTCACGTAGACAACAAATTTTCTAGAATATTAAGGGAGTATAGTTCGCAGCCTAAACGAGTTATATCGTACTTGAAGCAAGTACAGTTCATATTAATCCCAAACTCAAACTCCGAGGAGTTTACTTCAGACTCTTGCATGCACCCACTTACAGGATCGTGTACGAAATTTAGGGATTATTGCAACTAAACGTGACAAACCATACAGTTGACTTGATAATTGCCTTGTTGTAGTATGGTATCCTGTTAAGTAGTGTTTTCGTTCGAGAACTACTCTTTATTAAGTAACTGAATTTGTTAAGTATCGGAACCTCTCCGCTGTTTAAGTTCGGTTTATCGATACAGTTTACCGACGCGGTAAGTACTTCAATTTAGAAATGAAAAATAATTTTTTACCGTGTAAAATGTATTAGAAAATACAAATTTTTTAATTAAAAAGGAATTCTGCTAATTGTCTCGTACGTATCACTGACACATTCTCAAGCACAGAAAATTGCTTTCGTCAAAGGCCGCTCATTAATCCTGAACTTTTGAATACACGAATAATAAAAATTACTTTTGTAAAAATCTGCGCATGTTCATTTTGTACCCAATATTGAAATATCACGAGAAGGTTTTTCGTCGAATTTTCAGCTCATTGTGAAACTGCGCCAGATCAAAAGATATTCAATTTATAAATTCATTCAAAGCAGTTCCAACACTCTTTCACTTATTTCAATTGAGAACGCAATTACACCTTTACGTCTCTAATCCGTCTCTCATTTTATTTAAAACGTGCATTCCACTGTATTATAAAGCGTAAATTGAAAAATAATTCTGGTTCGCTACAAACTTGGCAACTTATTCTAAAATCCGGAAAATAAACCTGCCCTGGTATATACAGAGTATCTCGCTATTGTTACTCGTAGCAAAAAATGTTTCAACGGAGGCTTGAATGGCATCGAGTGGAGCATATTCTCTTGTTATTAGTTTTTTTGTGAGTGGACGCGTAAAGGTCATACCAGGGTCAACTTTGTATTTTTAAATGGAACGAGGTATTTTTTAATACATCAATCGATGCAGCTGGACATTTGTTATAAAAAAAGTACTAACCTATGTATGTCGAAAAATTAATAGTTCAGGGGATATTTCAATTCAAATAATTTTAAAACACCATTACTGTCAACAAAATTCAATTAAATTACTTTAAACCATTAAAGTCTTGGTACGACAGTAATGGTGTTTTAGAATTATTTAAATTGAAACATCCCCTGAACTACTAACTTTTCGACATACATACGTTAGGACTTTTTTTTATAACGAATGTCCAACTGCATCGATTGATGTATTAAAAAGTATCGCATTCCATTAAAAAAAACAAAGTTGACCTTTATATGACCTTTACGCGTCCACTCACGAAAAAAACTAATAACATCAGAATATCCTCCAATCGATATTATTCAAGCCTCTGGTGAAACATTTTTTGCTACGAGTAACGATAACAAGAAAATTAAAATGTCAAAATCGGGTGGGACACCCTGTATATACGTGTTTCCCGGTAATTATAGTGGATTCCGACTATATTTCTAGCGGAGGATCGTTCCATCAGGTCCAGAATTATTCGCCGTGCAAGCATCCCGCGTCTTAATCCGTTGGTTAGCTTGTTTCGCGACAAATAAGGCGCCGTGGTGCCGTGGAACGTGGAGGAGTAAGTAATTTAGCGATCTTCAGGGATCGTCGTATCCCATCAGGATCAAGCAGGAAAATGCAAATCGTCTTTCGACGACAGATCGCTGAATCCTCTTGAGATCTGCCACGGCACGGCTCTCGTCTCGCGCGCGCGAAAATACCTGTGCGACCGCGAACGATTCTCTCTCCGGGCACTCTCAGTCTTTATCATAACACTTAGAGAAGACTCTGGTAAATGAATTCCCAGGGTTGCCGTTCGCATACAGAAAACCGAGGCGGATTGGGGTGCTAAGTCACGTCGGGATACCTTTCCTATCGAAGGTTGGTGTCGCTGATTTTAAATGCGATCCCCGTTCAACCGGCTCTATTCGGTTAATAGAATGTGCCGCGATGCAACGCATAGAAATACTTCCCTGCAATTTTTACGCTCAACGTTCTTAGGGATCCTTGATGTACTAACAACTAGATCAAATTCCTGGTTGGTTAATTCTTCTTCCGTGTAAATGGAGATCAACCCTGTTGGTATATGCAACAGTTAAATATTGAATTTAGCATGAATGGGATATACGTAATCAAGTACACTTGAAGCGAGTATATATGATTTTGCGTATTCAGCCATCTTCACTCTACATCCAACTCACAAGTGTGTTGCATTGAAATGTATAAGTCAATTAAGATTATAATAAATTCTAATTAATTATTACGAAATTACATTGTGTCTGTGTATACAGTTGTACTATTTCACTATAAATTTATTATAACAATAAACGCAACCAGTCTTCGGTAAAAATGACGAGGCCACGAAAAAATAGTATAACTACACGATCTAAGAAAAATCACTCCCGATGGTTTTTCTTAGATCAAGACATTACGGTATTTCTCTAAATAACGGTGTTACAATGCTTTTGCTCCATTACATTAATTCAGACCTGACAGACAGCGTTCTTAGGATGCGATAAAGATCGAAACCGTCGAAACTCGTTTCCCGGAAGATTAGGGTGCTCGAGTTATGTCGTGTGGCAGGAAATGAGCGTTACGTGTTTCGCCAAGTCAGAAGGATACTTAAACCGACTCCGCGACCCGCCGAAAATCCCACCAAGAATATCGAAACTTCTGATTTCAACAAATCGAAGAGTCCCAACGCGTTGTCGGCATCTCAGGCAACGCGCGCGGAAACTTCGGCCGTGTTGCACCTGTCGATGCTGTTCGAGTTCGAAGTTTTCAACTTACAACGAGGATAGAGGGGAAACCCCCGTGGAAAAAGAGCCGCAACAGAATGTAAGAAAATTCGCGGCGAAGAGAAAGAGTAAGAAAGAGGATACGGTACGTAGGAGGAAGCTGATTGCGGCGCAAACCGTGTCGCGTGAAAAAGCAAAGTAAGTTCGCCGCTGCGAATTACAAGGGAGAGAGCCCACGATACACGTCGAGTGGCAGCTCAATTTACCTCTTGTTTTACGGTTTGATCGTTCGATACGATCGGCGGGCATGTACAACGCGTTATCGATCGCGTCGATCAATGAACTTTCGTTTTCGTTCGTTTGATCATCAGTCATCGGCGCACTCGACGCGAGTGACTTTGGGTTAAGGTGCGCGCATACCTCGCAACTCGAGATCATCGTTCTCATCTTTCGAACGCGTTGCAATAAGGCGGAATACTTGCAGATTATTGCGTCACTGTTGCAGGTACACTCCGCGGCAAAATGATGGCTGCGGCGCATCATTGGATCGTCAAGCTTGGTTATTAAACAAAATTTTGTTAAGAACAATATGCCAATGCACAGTAAGAGATTAAACAACATCGCGACTACGACTCGGAATTTAAGTGAAGGATTCGTAACTATGTAAAAAATATTGCATCTCTAAAATTGCAGAACTAGATGTCACGGAATGATTTATGATCCCTCACGGAACGTCGAGAGCAATTTTGTAAAAAGCATCGAATCCCGCAGACACTGGAAAAGCCGCAGATAAACACAAAAACGCGCAATGAATAACGTGCTGCACCAAAAGATGCATCAGCGAACGTGTTCGTAATTTGCTAAAAAGAACATAGAACCGTAATACCGCATGAAAGTTTTAATGTAGAAACTTACGGGACAAAAGCGAGTTTCGAAACGGCTAGTCCACGCAGATTATCCATTCGAGCGTGTGAAACACTGGTAAGTAATTCCATTACAATGGCATTTAGTGTACCGGCCAAAGATATTATTCAGCGGTTCGCAACGTGCGCAACTATTCTCCATTATACGGGCGCGCGAACAAACGCGATGAAGTTTAGAACGCCAAGACACGACGAAAACTGCATAAATTAACGCCAGCGTCTGGTGAAATTAATGAGCATTAAATTACACGGAATGCTCACGTATTATTTACGACGCGGGAGAGGGGTGGATGCAGGGTGGAAGAAGTTTCGAAGGTGAATTAATATCATTAAGCCCTACCAGGAGAGAGAGAGTGTGTGTGTGTGTGTTAGGGAGTCCCTGATTTTTCCTCTTTCTATTCGACGACTCACGATTGCGCACAATGCTAGTACATACTCCTGTTATCTAACAATATTAAACGTGCACAAAATGAAAGAAGCTTTTGGAACAGCCTAATATCAACGACGAACGTACATATGCAGGTGTTTCAAGCAAGATTGTCCACTAACACCCGAATCAAAAACGAAGGTCTAGTCAAAGGTGCGAACTATGTTAGATGTTATCACAAGGACAAAGACAAGCCATGGTACACTGGACTCGTGCTCTCCAGAGATTATCTGGTTTTTGTTAATAGATGTCGAGCCAATCACTATAATTTAAACGTTTCATTGGCAAGGGTTAATAGCTTTATAGCTAACAGTGCTTGCAATGCGGAGCAGAACTCCAAGACCTAAATCATGTTATATGGCAATGCCCAGACAATGAAAACGAACGTAATATATTAGAAACAAAGCTCCTGCAAGTCAAGTACTGTTTCCCTCTTTGTATTAGTTCCTTCCTATGTAAACCTGATATAAAAGGTCTGAAAATAATTTATAATTTCCTCAAACAATGTTCCGTTAGAATTTAGAAACAATGTAAACCTATTTAATGTAAGCCAAATGTAATAATACTGTACTGGCTATATAAACCACTTGGCTTAAAGCAATAAATAATGAAATATGCAGGTGTGTACCAACGTTTGCATTCCGATCGCGATCCAGCCGGACAAAAAATTGATCTCGCTACGAGAATTAAAAATCGATCGCATTATCTGCGAATCTACCCGTCCGCATTCTCGTTGCCCTAACGAAGAATATGTACTTCGCGGCTTGTCCCTCGCAGACAGGAGTTAATAAACACACGGTGAGGCGAGCCGGTCGGTATGGAACGTTCGTTTCTTTTTTTTTTTTCCCCCGAAGACCTTTCATCCTCGCGGCTGAGGTATACACGCTGTCTAGATAGAAAATCTCAGACGCTGGCACCGTGAACTGCCGCGAATCAATCTTCGTCCTTGCTTCTGATAGAGGTAACCCGCGTTTCCTTTTCCGCCGGCATGGCAACTTCGACCCGGCGAAATCCGAGGGACGCGATTTTATATCGCGAACGTTATGCCCGGAGTGTTTACGCCGCCGTGAATTTCTACTCCCGCAGAGGAGAGCCGCTAAGATGTACGCCGTCAAAGGAACGCGTCTATTTGAAAATCTGACGCTTTGCCCCGCGCCACCTAACCCCTCCCCTCCACCCCCGCCACCCCTCCCCTGCCCCTCCCAAGTGCACACACGCTTCCGCGCGAACGTGAGCTCTGCATCATGCTCTGTCAGTGCATCATACATCGGCGCATGCATAATTGATGAATACGCCGAGACACGCGCGCGTGTCATTCCACGCCGAATCAGGCCCCCGAGCCTGACGCCGGATCCTTCGAACAGACGGCGCTGCGCCGTTCATTGATAACCTCGAGACGCTAATTCCCGGGGAATTTAGCTTCGTGACAGCATACTTGAACAAAACGGTAATGTACTACAATATTTCAACTCCTTTGGGAGATCGTCGTTAAGGATGTTCTGGAGGTATATAAAAAGGCAACAAAATTTTTGACAATTTGACAAGATATAATTCTTACTAAATTAATGCAATTACCAAAGTTTGAGTTCGATTCGCTGCATCGTTTAAGAGTTATAGCAACTTAAAGTTTGCACATTTTAACACGTCTTCCTATGGAGAATTCATAAAATTCCACTTCAAACCCTATTTAAACCTTGAAAAAACGCAACTAGAAACTCCAGTTTTTTTTTACATACAGTAAAAATTATGTAATTAATTATGTTGAAAATTTATTAGGATTCACTAAACAGTTACAGAATACAAAATTATAAACTGTTACAAAATGTCAAATTTATCGTATTGTCATGTCAATAATAACCATGAATATTGCTTTCTGAAGTATTTTTAATTTATTTAAATATTTATTTTTAACTTTTTATTGCGTAATTATATGTATATTGAATATCACAAATTTATTATCTTGAAGTTCAAATCAGAGGGTACAATTATTCGCAAAAGTCACTTACAATTTTTTATAATATGAAGACAATTTGATTAAAAAATAAATACAACATGAAATTCACTAATTAAACGAAAGCTTTTTAAATTAATCTATTTTTTAAATGCAAAATATACTCATGAATGGCTTTCATTGCCAATATATTGATGGATTTCGAATTTCTTGTACTTTTGTCTCCCATTGTACCTCCAGAACATCCTTAAATAGTCTGGGTTATGTAATTGAATTGCTAATTAAACGTTTTAATTTAGGTTTAAACGCTGTATCTTGATCAGATGTTTCTATATATTCAGATGATAATGTTGCAGTTTAAGTGACTTAGAGCCAGCTGCAGTTCAAAGGAAAGTGGAGATGCAGGTATCAAGCATTAAAAATTCATTTGAGGAGCATTTGATATACACTGTCCTCGCAACAGATGAAACAGCTCGCTTTGTACAGACATAATTTAGGTGTCATGTGTGACGCTCGTAATAAGAGATGTGACCCAAGCGATTCTCTCAAATTTTTGTCAAAAACATACAGTGACTCCCATTAATATTCGGACGCTCTTAAAAAAAAGATAACTTTTTTGATATTGGACCATACGATTTGAATTTTTTTTGAGAAGTGAGAGCAATTAATTTACTACACGATGTGAAAAGAAATTTATTCAAAAATTGCAATTGGTCGGAATTGTAGAAGAAATACTAAAAGTTGCATTTTACAACTTTTTTATGTGGGACTATATTGAAAATTTAAAACATATGTTTTGTAGATCTGTGTCAATTATATGCAATGTAAAAGTTTCATCGAAATCGGTTGATGTGGAAAAAAACGACAGGCATTGAAAGATGTATGATTTATTGCTAAGATTTATTGCAGTTAGAGGCCGATAATCGTAAAAAATTGCAATTTCTACCATCTTTAAACGTTTGTAGCACATTGCAACGTTGAACGATTTTAATGAAATTGTCAGGATATGTTTAATTGATACAGATCTACGAAACGTGTTTTCTACATTTTCAATATGAGCCCGTTTTCTCTCCAATTCCGACCAATTGCAATTTTTTCATAAATTCTTTTCACGTTACGTAACTTAACCGATTGTTCTAACTTCTCAAAAAAATCCAAGTTGTATGGTCGAATATTAAAAAAGTTATCGTCTTTTTAAGAGTGTACGAATATTCATGGGAATCACTATATATAATTGCACGAGCGAATTCAGCATTGACAATTTGACAAATTAATTAAGTGAAATTCGACGTGATCAAAGGCACCATTTTATTTTTAACTTATCATGTGTGTAATGAAATTGTGGGTGCGAAACTAAAGCCTGCGTATCACGTGTGCAGCTGAACCAGAGTCGCGAGATTAAGGCTTGTCTCCCACTCTACCCTTCCCCTTCTACGATGCTGTTCCCCACTCTTCCGCCACGGCCCGGTCACGTGACGCGTTTCGTCTCTATCCTGCATGTGTCACAATGTCACGTGACTAATCCGATACTAGCAAAAAGGGAGTAACTTTTTCCCCTCGATTCGAGTCGAGTCCCCTGATCTGGCGACTCTGAGGTGAACTGATACCGAGAGATCACTGGGTTGCACTTTCGGGCGTGTTCCCGTAGAAACGCTTTCTAGCAAACTGTTTCTCTCCTCGTACAGATGCAAACGCGCATCCGCACAAGGATAATGACTAGGATGCCGCGGCTGCTTCGTCTAATGTACACGGTCTGACGCGCGCGCGTAAAGTCACGCACGTGGGTCAGGAACAGAAAGGACAATGCCACCGCGGCAGCTGCGGTTAAATTCTAGCTAAAGCCTTTTACGAGACACCGAAGTATACAATTCACTCAAGGAGATAATAGGGCAGCGGTGATTCTTAAAAGGACAATTCTAGGCGGACAGGGGAGAGTAAGTGAATGAAAACATTGGAACTCACTTCGGAATTCATTAGGGACTCCCCTTAATTTGATAAATCCAACAAAGATTTTTGAAAAGAAGTCAGGGCAAAAGAAAACTTTGTTACAGTCTCTGTAGATTAAAAATCTCTTTTACCTTTTTATTTCATGTCGCATCACTCTTAATCATTTTAAAATGTTCCCCATGCTATTCATCTTGTCTTTTGGTTGAAATGCATACAAATAAAGAAGAAAATTTCAGTCTTCGAAGATTAACAATCTTCCTTACCTTTTCATTTAATCTCGCATCACTGTTAATTAGTTTGAAATGTGCCTCGAGTTTTTCATCGTATCCGTTGGTAAGTACGTATAAATAAAATATGATTCGCTTTAAAATCTTGAAAAATGGTATTATTAAATATTTACTTAATTACTTAAGAAATAAATAACTTTCGTTTTAAAATTAGAATATTGGATATTTTCTTTTTAAAAGGGAGAAGAGATTTAGTTGAGGATTATTACTGTGTATTGAAAATGTTGTGAAATTCTGCTCCTCGTATTTTCAAAATTATTATGCTGATACATGGCCGAGTTAGGGAATGCACTGTCCGTTTACAAACTGGCGCGTTGATTACGTTCCATCTCAAAAAATAATCTGCTCCACGGTGAATTTTGTCCCCGGAGGGCCATTTTGCAGGTAATAACTGTGTATTTCCTACGAGCACCGGGACACCGACGCACCGAGTTCGTGATTGTATAATCAAAATATCGACACACCGAGCTTGATTCACTGCATATTTTTGCTGCCGATTCAAAAAGAATATGACCGCGCAAATTACGCATATTCTACTACGTGCATTTAGTAATTCGTTTTAAATTCGTTCAGAAACTTGTGCAACGAAAATCGGAATTTAACTTTGTTGTTTTTTTTAAGTTATTGGCGATTTTACGATTTTATAGGTACTAAATAGTAGCGTCGTCGCGTGAATTAAGGAATGAAATACATTCACTTGGCATTTTTAAGCGTTCCACGGAATACATTTATTTATTCTTTCGCGGTTCGCGGAAAATAAAAACAAACGAGCGATAAAGAGGGCGTGAACGCTAATGAAGACATTTACCTAATTTCGCCGCGCTTTTCTCTCGCCTGAATTTTATTCCCAGAATCTAAATCTCTTGCGAAAAGAATTATAAAATGAACCGCAATTTTTTGTAATATTAAATATTTCAAATGAAAGTACCATTAACTTAATGTTAATGCCAAGTGCGCAGATTGCCGCGAAAAGGGACCATTTTAAAATTGAAATTTTGTTATCCAGAAGGATTCTTACATATTATTAATTAGAACATTCAGAAGCATTGCTTTAATATTATTTTATTAGCCAGAGGGCACATTGTCAACACAACGGTGCCGACACAAAAGCAATGTCGAGGGGTTCGCAACTCAGTCATAAATTATCATTATTTGTACCGGTGGCGTACAAGTTTCCATACACGTGATTTCAACACAAAATATTCAGAGCGTAGTTCAAACCATTCATCACGACAAATCATGTTAAGCCATGCGGCGGTTCAACAACAGAAAAATATACGTGGTGTAAATGTCGTCAGAATCATTATCGTGCCACACTATTTATCACTCGAACCTCGTAAAAACCTGACGCTTCTGCTCGCATTAATCCTTGTTTTGCAATTACACCTAAAGCAGGCGATCCTAACTCTGAACTGAAAGACGCAAATACCACTGCTGGTGGCCATTGCAATTAATACATTCAAGACTAAATATTATAATTTCTGTATCTCATTTATTCTATTGATTAAAAATCGTTCAAAAACTCAGTCCACTTTGAGCGAACTTTATTCAAACGATTCAAGTCAATACTCATTCAATGTATAGTATTCTACATCTTCGGATCGATGAAGATCTGTAAAAAAAAGTTTCCGCAAAATTGTCCTTGATCTTGAATTTCAAGGTCAAATTTTTGGTATCGCATTGTATTCTACGCATCATGCAATTAAAAAAATATTTGACCTTGAGATTCAAGGTCACGGACAATTTTGCGGCAACTTTTTTTAACAGATCTTCATCGATCCGAAGATGTAGAATACGCCTATGGTAGCCAAGACCAAACATTTCTTTACACCCTGTACAACTTTTGCATTTCATTGTTGATGTAAGTTCGAGTATTACTTTTTTCCGGAAAAAAGCTGCCCGATGCTTAAAAGCGCCAAAAACGGAGTACCGGCGGCTCGAGCGTTTGTCGGCGATATTTTAATTGTTCGACGGAACATGCGGTTAATTGGTCACGTTGCCGGCCGGGTAGCTATTCAATATTATTTTCTGAGTGAAACACTTTCCTCCTCCCATCCGTTAATTACATCGCTTTGTGAGTTAATAACTTCATTAAGGAACGCGGACAGCTGAAAACAAGCTCGGCGGTCTGTGTTCCTTTGGATCGGAGAGACTAGTCTGCGTCTTATTCCGCCGCGGAAACGCTCGAAGAACGGGAACATGGAATTCCCACTTACTTATACTTCAGGGAATTAACTAATTATCTTTTTCTCCGGCGCGTCGCAATACCACCCTGGCATACCCCTTTCTAACACTCGTGTTCCTCCACCCTCTCTCTCTCTCTCTCTCTCTCTCTCTCTGGTTTCTTTATTCTCCTCGGTGCCAACTTAACCGAGCGAGAGCCGAGAGAGTGAGATAGAAAGAGCCTAGTGCAGTTCCCTCGGTCGATATTCCTGTCCGCTTTCATCGTAACTATAGCAACGCCGGATCACGAAGAGACCTTCCGAACCCGTCTGTTCCGAATAAAGATTTGTCTTTAATTATAATCTTTGCAGGCTGGCCCAGGAAGCCCGACGTCTTTCGGTTACAGCTGCCGACGCCGCCGCCGCACCGCCACCGGCCCGACCCGGCCCGACCCGGGCTTCTGCGCGCTCTCGAGGACGTAACGACTCCTTTGTGCCCCGCAATCAGACATCCCTCTTTGCCCATCCACCCCCTCTACTATCATCCAAGTATGTTCGTTCTTTCGCAACGAGAAATCCCAATTTCGGGCATTAATTTTTTAACGACTCGTTAGCCTTTTGTAACCCGGCCCTTTGTCGGCCGATCGCGTGCGACCGGGCAGAGCCAGCTCGAACACGAAAGTTCCGCGCTTGCTGCATAGAGATGAAATGGTATATGAATGTTCATCTACGCTGATGAACCTTCTTAACCCTTTCCACTGAAATACGGTGGCCCCGGGGCGGCACTAAAAATCGCGGTACCGTAATTGAAAACAATTTTTACGTTGGCGAAGCTGTTTAGGTCTGCAGAGTAGCTGGAAAGTCGAATGTGCTCTGAGAAAATGTAATTTCGTATGCAGGAAACGTAAAGAAAATGGTCTTGCGTCATTACCTTCTTGACGGTTTGCACTGGTATGGTGACTCAGAGGGGCCACAAAAAAATGGTCGTACCATAATTTGAAAACATTTTTATGCTAGTGAATAGCTAGCTGAATAAATATATCGAAATCACAATTCAATAATCTGACGTTAAGACCAACAAAGACGTTTCTGTTGGAATTTATATTGAAGAAACAAATTGACAAAAATAGATCTTCTATTATTCAGTAGAATATTCTATTGCTTTTGTCTATTCGAAAGTTCTCGAAGATATATCGTATCTATGTATGTTGTTAACGTCATGGGACTCTCAATTATTTCTCATTCGCGATCTATTTGTAAAAGCGTAAAGACGTGCCTCTCCGAGTGTATTCAAAGTTAAAGTTTAAATAAATTCTATTTTCATTTCCATTAGTGTTTAGAGTTTTATTGCCTTATAAACCAATAATTTCAGGTTCAAATGCCAGGCGACTCGCGCGGCACAGTGGATCAGCACACGAAGAAATTACAGTCTGGAGCAGCAACGTTACGGGGCAGACAGTCCCAGTTTCTGCATCATTCGCATTCCCATTTGTCGCCGAACCAGTGGCTGGAAAACGTCGGAGAACGCGCGGGCGCGTCTTCCTCAGACAGACATTTGTTTATTTCGCCGGGGTTCGTCGATGATTAAGGCTTCGTACACTCGTCTAATTGAGCCGTCACCGGTTTCGCAGATAAGGTTCTGCACGCACGCACACTCTATTTCGGGCGTACAATAACGCCGGGGACGTTGCGTGCAAAATTATCTGACACTGTGCTATTATAGTCGGCAGTCATCCCTCGATCTCAACGAGCAGAATCTCCGGAGAGAGGCACCGAGAGCAAGAGAGAGAGAATGAGAGAGAGAGTGAGAGAGAGAGAATAGTAGCAAGAGACCACGGGACAATCAGTAGAATGGGACGAGAAGGGACGGAGAAGTTGAGAGGGTGTCTGCAAAAGGGGTTTGCGAAGGGTGTGGGTGGCGGAATGAAGGAAAACGGAGGGTTTACGTTTATCTGCGGCGGAGATCCATAAACTAATTCCATTAAGTTAAGACTAAGGATTAACGAATGACGCGCAGTCACGTATAGGCGGCCCGGTAAGAACTGTAATTAGATATCCTTCGACGGGAATGATTTCGACACGTGAATCCGCTCGACCGAGTTTTCAGAACTTCAGAACAACGGACCGCCCTCTTTGCACCCGCAGGATCACCGCCGTGAACCAAATCGAGGACTGGGAACATCGCTAGGAACATCGTTGTCTTTGGGCTATGAGGTTCTGCTGGTTCTGACAAAACGTTTGATCGTTACTCATTTGTCGATTAATCAATTCATCGTTAAATTCCAGTGAATAAAAAGCAAAAAACCATTATACGTCATTAGGATAAACTACCGACAAGCCCATACCTCCGTTTTTTTTATACTCTGGATTCTTACGTATTTTGACGTGCCGATTACGAATATGATAGTGAAAATTGGCGCAAATGTTATTTTCACAGCGGAAACCATGAAGAAACCATAAAAATCATAGTTTTTTCCATTTATTTCGTCGTAAATAATGGTAATTTTGAAAAATACTTCAAATAAAAGTTGTAGCTCTCATCGAAATACGCATTTTATGTCGTATTGATTTTTGTCATAAAAATAGTATACATAGAGTAGTTTTTGAGAAAAACGATCTCACTCTGGTCATACATATATGTATGTAGCTTTCAATCTTGAAAAACTACTCCTGGATTTTCGTATGCGTGGTCGGGCCGGCCTGACGTCCGAATAACTCTGACCTCCGACTAAGTTATAAGGAAAAGTTACTCAGGGTCATCTCCCTCATGACATATGTAAAAGACATTGAAATCGAGAGTGGTTCCGTATAAGTGAATAATTACCTATCATTTTTCTCAGAAAGTATTATCTTTATGACAAAAGTCAATACAACATAAAATGTGTATTTTTATGAGACCTACAACTTTTATGTGAAGTACTTTTCAAAATTCCCATTATTGATTGAAATAAATGGAAAAAACTATGATTTTTATGGTTTTTTCACGTTTTCCGGTATGAAAATACGTAAGAATCCAGAGTATAAAAAACATCGGAGGTATGGGCTTTTCGGAAGTACACCCCGTCATTATAAAGAATTCCTAAACCAACAATATTATTCCTCTCGCGTTAAGCGCCGAAAAAGAAAAGCGTCGTGTTTAAACCATTTTCGGTTTAAATTAAATTCTCTAAAGAACATGAATATTCATGCTAATTCGTATAAAGCAGACAGTGGCCGACACCACTTATTTCAGATTCATTTTTCGCCAACAAATACCGCGACTGCTCTTCCGCGGAATCATCTCGAAAGTGGGAACGAATGCAAAACGAACGCGGTTATGCATAAACCGCAGAGCACGAGACGACGCGACGCGACGCAGCGAAAAAGTGAGACGGCTGTTAAATCAGAGGAGAATACATCGGCGAAGACGCGACACTTTTAAAACTCGGGCCTCATAATCATCAATTATCGCTATCCGCCGCGCATAATTCCGCGCGATAACGAGAGACCGTCGGAGTTACAATACTAAGATCCGCAATAAGCCCAGCTCCGAATTTAATTAGCTCCGAATTCAGCAGGTTGGTCGGGGGCTGAAATCCCTGCGTTAAAGTTCTCAACACTTTTAATTTAAATCCGGTTCATATCTGGAGCAGAGAGGAAAATAGCGTCGGATGGCACCGTGAATAACATCATACAAACGGTGTCCCATTAATTAAATTCCTACCCAAGGAGTTTAGCTACCCTTCTCGGCGGAGAACCTGGCGACAACCATCGGCCGCCCTCCCACCGTTCATTAGGTCTGAATGGCACGAACGATATCGAAAATAGTTTCGTTCTCAATTTGCGTTCAAAGGGTGTCACGGAATTGAAGGTTTTGTCTCAGTTGCGGGACGAGCAACGACGGAGAAATGCGGGAAGACACGGGGTGCTTTCGAACCCCGTGAATAGAAGAACGGGCTAGGACAAATTCGAGTCACGCTTATCGCATCGGCATCTGCCCCGGCGAACATAATTTTCACTCTCCGAGAAAGGGAGCCGGTAAGCTCGGTTGCCTCCGTAATCCCGAGCCATGAAATATTTACATGGTATTTCGCCAAAGGGAAATCTCATTATCGAAATTCTCTAAAAAATGTCCCTCGAACAAGGAGACCCGAGACCATTGTCCCTTTACACCAGGAAATCGGTATCCGCCTAACGTTGGACACTTTACCGAGCGATTGAAGGATTTGAAAAGCAGTAAAAAGGTGAAAAGGTAGCTCCACTGTTTTTGTCATATCATTGGAATAGTATTACTTTGTAAATGCATCAGAAACTACAGTAGTGATTGCAATAGAACGTACTTTATTTTCAAACCTCTTTAATAAGCATTTAGCATTTTTTTAACAAGTGTGTTAGTAACATTTTTGTTTTTACTGAATTTTAATAATAACTTGTACCAACATATTGATCAGATTTTTCGAATTGAAATGAGTGTTGGAATTTATGGAAGAAACAAATTGACAAAAATAATCTACTATTATTTAGTAGGTTATACTATTGCTTTACTATTGGACCGCAGAAATGACCTTCACTTGGAATCTCAAGGTCAAAATAGTTTTTTACTGCATCATACAGTACTCGTCGCGACGAACAAAAGTCTCTGAGAAATCGTGTGTCTCAAGTAAACCGTTCTCTTAGAAAACGTCTTTAAAGTTTCGTGGACTATTTCATTCCATGTGTCTACAGGGTGTTCCAAGATGGTATATACGTGGAGGGGGTGATTTCATTGTAGACTCTGCACCAGAGTGCACTGTTGGAATTTATTTAAGAAAGAAATTGACAAAAATTGATCTACTATTATTTAGTAGGCTATTCTATTGTTTCTGTCTTTCGAGAACTTTCGAATGATACATTGTATCTATGCTGTCCACGTCATGGGACCCTCAACTCTCAATTGTTTCGTAGATCGTCGTCCGTTTTTCCAAAACGATCCTCACTCGCTTCCTATTTATCGAAGAGTAAAGACGTGCCTCTCCACGTGTTTTTCATACAGATAAAGTTGAATAAATTCCATGTATATTTGACATAGAGTCTTTAGTTTATTTTAATACCCATATTCCAATAATGAGACCAAACACGACACAATTTCAATCACATGTTTAATTCACGATTTGGTAGAGGATCGATTATCCGAATCGATATCTGAACTCTCCGTTAACCAATTTCTTTGCAATTGCAATAATCGTAAATTTATATAGTGATTGCGAATCTGCTAAAAAATTGAAGCTAAAATCTTGCGAATAAAAGACAAATCGACCGCAGTTAGGTGAGACCGAGATCAGATGAGAAATTAAAAATCCTTCAGAAATCGTTACACCCGTTGCAGAAGGTAAACCGGATCCACAGATCCGCAATCGTTGCATCAGGAAAACGGTGGTACTTGCAACCGGTCGGACAAAGAGGCTTGGTGGATGAAAAACAATACCATTCTAACGAGAATCGTCAAAGAAGATGCACCATCGTGCTTGGTACCCCCGTTCCTGTGGCTTAATTCAACGAGAAAGCGTTTTGCCGCGGCGCGGTGTCACGCGATGTGTAACAACACGCTCATCGTCGCTCGTCGCTCGTCGCTCGTCGTCGTCGTCGTCGTCGTCGTCGTCTGGCCGGGAGTATAATGGATACAATAAATGCACAGTGTCGCTCGAAAGAGACGGTGGGATAGGTGGCGACTGGCTAGAGTCAAAAGTGTAAAAGCTTGCACTTTCCAGCCGATTTCACCCTTTCGCTTTTAACTGCAACGAAGACCTACATACACGGTTCACGGAGCGTTTTAACTTACAGCTCGAGCGTACGTGGTCAGAGCATGTACGAGTATCAGGCATCCGAAGAATGGAGGACTCGAATCGAAGCTAAATCCGATTTAGATCAGGGGTAGTCATTGTGTCAGATCTATAATCTCTTCGAAAGCTCTCGGCATCGTAATTGGAGCGTGTCCTTTCTTCCTTGTTTCCGTTCTTCCCTACCCTACTTTCCTTCCACCCCTTTTTCCATATGCTACTCCGATTCTTGCGAAATAAACGGTCTTTGCATCGGGTACTCGAGCGTCCGCTAAACGAGACACACTGTGGTTATGCTCGATGCGATTTTCGATGCGTTTTGAATGCGTACGAAACCGCTCGTTCGGCTAAACGGCTCGATCGCATTGAGACAAATGAGGTTGTTCGCGTTCAATCGCGAATGCAAATTGGTCCATTCGTTTTGATATTTTCCTGCGATCCATTGTGGTTCAATATGCATTTTGAAATGGACAAGATTTAGTTTTATTTCTACGCATACATTACTATGATTTTATGTACAACCAGTTGAATTATTTGTTTGCAACTTTGAAATTGGCTTTCCCATTTTTTGGAGACCGTCCTTCAAAATATTTTCTCAGTTTTCGATCGGTTGCTTCTTTCGCTTATTTTGATATGCAAGCGAGGGAAATAATTGGATTCAAGTTTGATTAATATTCTACACTTCATCTTCCAATTTTTTGGAGACCGTCCCTCAAAATATTTTCTCAGTTTTCAATCGGTTGGTTCTTTCGCTTATTTTGATATGCAAGTGAGGGAAATAAATGGATGCAAGTTGATTAATATTCTACACTTTATCTTCCAATTGTTTGGAAAATGTCCCGCAGAATATTTTCACTGTTTCAGATAACGATTAAATTTATTTAAGATACACATTAAACGTCATTCTGAGATTTGATGGAAAAACGTTGTTGCAAGAACGATTCAGGCGTATTCAAAGCGCATTTAATCAAGCAAGACGACGTCGTATGCAATTGCAAATTGCATGCAGCATAGCCGCACCCATATCCGCGTACAGTAGCCAATGGATTGTAGATTTCAATAAAACAACGAACAGCGAACGTTTCGGGTTTCCACCGGCAATTACGATGCCCGGTAACCGTTCGATTCATCTTTAGAATCGCTGCGGACGGCAGTCTTCGTTCTGTAATTACATCTTCTAATTGTGCGCAATGCACTTTATTCGAAGCCGGACGTTTATAGGAATGCCCATTTTCATGGGGCTGTTCGCTAAGTCCTGAATCGGCGAAAAATTTATTTCGTTGCGACACGCTCGCGAAGGTTAGAGCACAATAAAAACTTTTTTAATCTTGGTTAAACCTTCTCGCTATGTGCTTGCAGCTCCATGCATCCGACTGCTTTATAGACGTATAAACTAGGCGCACTGGACTGTTACTCAACATATTAGGTTTAGGTGTTTTTTGAGTAATTTAGTACGCTTATAAATTATATATCTAATATTGTCCGGTGGGCGATACTTTATCGCTTGTTTCAACGTTTAACTGTGCGAATGAATCTGCGAAATTCACTGTACCGAATGAAGTTATGTCAAGCGTTCACTTTATTCGATAATGTTCTGCAGTTATCATTTATTTTTTCAATTGCGACGGCATGTTTCAAAGAATGATGATACGTATTAAGATTACACCTTGGGATCACTTAATAATTATATCAATTTATTCTAAATAAGATCGCAAAAATGTATTCGATATTTAACCACTTAATTTATATTTCACCTTGATTAATTGTCGATCGATAGTTATAAAGCTTCAATCGAACAACATCTTTTTAAGATTTATGTTTCAAAGGTTGTCATTATAAGTGACATTTTCAAAGATGAAAAAGCGTCGAAAGCAAAAAAAAAGCCAGCTAAATATAATTAATCATTTTAACTAAAGCCTCGCGATGTTATCCTCTTTTTCTACCCACTATTTATATTTTTCATTCATCCGCTAGCGTAATAAATTCTGCTTTATAGACTTCCGTTCGAAATATTAATTCCACCCACGCCGTCCGCTATCTGATGCACAAAATTCCGGTATTGTGCGCTTGATGGGTGAATGTGTAACCAACAATCGCGATGGTGAATCTCAGCGAACCGTAGTTGACCATTAGCGCCATTCAAGACGCGCCAGAAACTGGGCATTAATTTCTAATTAACGTCTAACTGATACAGGCGGAGGGTTCGCTTGGAACGTCGTATCAGTGCTGGGCCAGTTCTGTTTCTGTGTTCCGTGTTAGGTGTGCGAATACATGAGCAACACGGATACACACACACACACACACACACACACACACACACACACACAGAGGCGCGCGCATTCGCGTACAAAGGAAGGCGTTATTTGGGCGGCCGCTTTTATGAATTCTCGAGCAAAGTTCATGGTTCTCTGCATTACGCCGCGTTAAAACATACTTCTACGCGATGAAAGAAAAGAAGACACCGGGCGCCGCTTTTGAAAGTGGCGTAAATACTAATTACTTTCGCGGCCCTGGTTATGCAACTGGGGTCGAGCGTTTTCGCACCGAGGACATAAAGAAGAGGCAAGGAAAAAGGGAGAACGAGACGTGAAAAGAGCTGGCTTCCGCCCTTCTGCGCGATAATATACAAGGCGATTCAAGGAACTGGGACAGGCTAGGCTGTAGCTCTTTAATGAAGGAACGTCAAGGGACAGACCAACGGCGTAGGATTTTCGACGATCTAACGAGATCTGTGCTAGCCCTTTCTAAAATCGAGTGCAACGACACCACCCTGAAACACGAGTGGTTCAAGCATATACGAGGTGTGGTAAAAAAACAAACTGCCGCACAGTGATCGATTCTTCGATTCGAGCTGGACAAAGGGTATAGCCGGATAAGGTAGTAAAAAATGCCCTTGAACCGAATTATATCGACGATGGGTCATACGATAGGGCACCCACAAAAAACATACTGTACAAAGTTTCAACCCTGTATCTCGATCCGGAGGGTAGTTATGGGGTAAAATCGAAAAATCAGTTTTTGGCCTATTTTCCCTAGTTAATGATATTTAGAAATTCTGAAAAAAATCTGACACATGTCAAGAACCCAATTACATACTTTGCAATTGGTTTCAGATTTTTAAAGTGAAAATCCTGCTTGTAAAAAATCAAAAACCTCAAAAAAATCGAAAAAATGCAGATTTCACATGGAAATTCTGGAGCGTCCAGATTTATATTTTTACAGTAGCAATATATTGTTATGGGTATTGTTCATGAATTTTTTCAGATTTTTTGGTTTGGTGCGCCGTTGTTAAAAAAAATAAAAACCGATTTTTTCGACGTTTTCTCCGCGAAGAACTAAGCTAACCTTAAAATTGTTACGTTCTATTTATTCTGTAACTCTACCAGGCACTGATGAACCTTGAACACTTGTCAAAAATAATTAAACAATGAAATCAGCTTCATTAGTATTTTTACTATGTCAGCGTATTACATCTGAAAGTATTAACCACATTCCCAACAGCTCGGTTGGCTCAACGCGTCAGGCGTTCGACTGTTGACCTGCTTATACTAGGTTCGCGCCCGGCATACGTATAATTTTTTTTTTACTTGATTATTTCTTTTTTTTATGTCTAACTATATAATAATCAATGGTATTTTTGTAGATTTCTTTTAGAATCAATATTTAAATATTTAAAAAATATTTTAAGCTAAAATGCACAAAAAAAATTTTGGAGTAATTGTTATTATCATCAATTTTTATGTATGCATCTTCTTAATTCTGGTAGTATTAAATATTTTCTGCAGTCCTGGTAGTGATGATCGACAGAGTCATAAAGCGAGTAGAGAAAGGGAAAGGTGAATATAAACGTAGAGGTAAAGGTAAAGGTACAGGTAAATGGGCAGGCTAAAGGTATAAAATAATAAAACACGGACACTTTGTCCGTCCGCTTTTACAAAACGCCGGTTCATACACAATAATTGCTGTTCCGCACGAAGGACGAGGTACCAAAAACGAATGCTTGAAAAGAGTAGTATTACAATGGATTATTTTCTCTATAACGGAGTATTTAAAACTCGAAGCACGTATAGATTTACTGCAGAAAATATTTAATACTACCAGAATTAAGAAGATGCATACATAAAAATTGATGATAATAACAATTACTCAAAAATTTTTTTTGCGCATTTTAGCTTAAAATATTTTTTAAATATTTAAATATTGATTCTAAAAGAAATCTACAAAAATACCATTGATTATTATATAGTTAGACATAAAAAAAAGAAATAATCAAGTAAAAAAAAAATTATACGTATGCCGGGCGCGAACCTAGTATAAGCAGGTCAACAGTCGAACGCCTGACGCGCTGAGCCAACCGAGCTGTTGGGAATGTGGTTAATACTTTCAGATGTAATACGCTGACATAGTAAAAATACTAATGAAGCTGATTTCATTGTTTAATTATTTTTGACAAGTGTTCAAGGTTCATCAGTGCCTGGTAGAGTTACAGAATAAATAGAACGTAACAATTTTAAGGTTAGCTTAGTTCTTCGCGGAGAAAACGTCGAAAAAATCGGTTTTTATTTTTTTTAACAACGGCGCACCAAACCAAAAAATCTGAAAAAATTCATGAACAATACCCATAACAATATATTGCTACTGTAAAAATATAAATCTGGACGCTCCAGAATTTCCATGTGAAATCTGCATTTTTTCGATTTTTTTGAGGTTTTTGATTTTTTACAAGCAGGATTTTCACTTTAAAAATCTGAAACCAATTGCAAAGTATGTAATTGGGTTCTTGACATGTGTCAGATTTTTTTCAGAATTTCTAAATATCATTAACTAGGGAAAATAGGCCAAAAACTGATTTTTCGATTTTACCCCATAACTACCCTCCGGATCGAGATACAGGGTTGAAACTTTGCACAGTATGTTTTTTCTGGGTGCCCTATCGAATGACCCATCGTCGATATAATTCGGTTCAAGGGCATTTTTTACTACCTTATCCGGCTATACCCTTTGATCAACTTCAGATGTCTTTGCTGCTATTCTTTTTTTGTTTACAAACATTCATTTGTTCGATATATAACCTAATTTTTCGATTGCACGTGGTTATTACGGAGTAATACTAAAGTTTTGCCTGTGCGAAGTACTATAAATAAGCTAATCCTTCTTCATCGTATAACTTGTTTGTTTATTGTTGAAATTATTATCTAAAAAATGGAGCGTGTAAGCGAAGGTAACTATTTGATTTTTACGTATCGGTATAATTTTATTTTGCCGTGTAAATCATAGACAACAGGTTAACTAATAATATTATTTAAGAAGAGGTAAAATTGTATAACTTCTTTTCCCGGACTCGGCCGGACTTTTTTCTTTGATAGGTTTGAAGAAAGAATACTTATTTCAAAGTAACGATACCAAATATCGCTTGCCCGCTTTTGCCAGTTAGTCATTTATATCATTTTTTATAAAAGACATGGAGTATTCCACGAAGACTGATGCTCGAAACCTAGTGTTTAAAAAGTTCTAAAGATACTAAATCCAAAGCAATAATAGGGCTGATTCTAAACTTTTTTGACATCGAAGCTGTCAATGATTCAGTAAAAAATTGATCTTTGTCATGCACATTCCTTATAATTTTGTAATTTTGTATTATATTTTTGTAGAATTTTATATAATTTTTAAATATAAGTTTGGTATTAAGTTTAGTATAAATTCTTTCCATTTTGTGTATTGTTTATTCAAATATTTAAACAAACACTATAGTATATTTAATTTATGTTATTTTAACAAACTATAATTCTTTTAAGTTCATGCAGTTTTTATACACTTGTCATGATTTCTAAGAAATAAAGCGTTATTACTACAAGAGAACACAAAAAACTGAATTTTGTACACCTAGAATCGAGGAATCGATCACTGTGATGCCGGTCTCGCCAGGCAGAAGCAGAGTCGCCAGATCAGGGAAATCGACTCGAATCGAGGGGAAAAAGTTATCCCCCTCTGCCAGTACCGGATTAGTCACGTGACATTGTGACACATGAACGACAAAGACGAAAAACGCGTCACGCGAGCCGGTCGTGGCGGAAGCGTGGGGGAATAGCGTCGTGGAAGGGGAACTAACACAGGGAAATAACACATATTGAGACGTTCAGAGAAGCGATAAACAACACACACAGACTTCGACGGAGTCCGATTTCTTTTTGACCACACCTCGTAGATTCGAAACGAACTCTGCGTCCCCATGCATTGATTTTTCCCCTCGTAGAAACAGAGAAACAGAAGAGACAACGAGCAGAACTCGTTTCCGAGCGAGTTTTCCCGAGGAAAATGGTAAAACGTTGACTTCCTTTATGACAATCGCGAATAGCGTAAACAAGAAGGATCCAGGAAAAGATATTGTCATAAATTCAGTACATCAGGAGAGCTTGACTTTTTAATCTTCATTCCGCTCCTCTGAAATTGCTTTGTTTGAAGGAAGAATATACCTGGGCTAACCCCCTCGCAACTTTGTCCCCTGTTAACTCTTTTCCCAGTCGTATTTAGAAAGGACTTGTTACAGTCTGCCCTAGTTTCGACGATCTGCTGTGTACACTCCAGCCATTCAAAAGTTCGGGGTCACTATCTCACCTTTCACCCAGTTAGCGATTCTTAACATTCGATGAACAATTTTTCTGCTACCACTTCGGCCGCTCCAGCCCTCTTCCGGCAAGTTACCAAACACGTTCTCATTTTCGAACAGAGGCGCACAGTGTATACTCCTCTTTTGAAGTTCGCAACTCGCCTCGGTAAATATGCTATGAGCGGAAACTGCTCTCGCAAAATGTCATGAGAAGATTAGTTTCAATTAATCTTTTGAACTCTGGAGAGAGAGCACGAAGTCTGCACTTTTCATTCTGCTGGTTAGTAATACAATTGCACCTGTTCCTGGGTTGTTATCAAACAAAAAATTTATATATCATATTTAAAAAATTATAAATATTAATATATTTCATTTTTATAAGGGAATGCTTGCCACTCACTTTCGGTGCTCTGTACAGGGTGTATAAAAATTATATGTCACGACTACCATAACGGAATTCTTTACCTCTGGATAGGTGGAAATCTGTTAAAAAAATGGACCGCAAAGTTGACCTTTACCCTTTCTCTCAAGGTCACAAAATTTGTTGTTTTGTCGTATAGTATTCATCGCAAGGAACAAAAGTCTGAAAGAAACAATGTTTTTCAAATCAACCGTTCTCTTAAAAAACAACTTTGAAGTTTCGTAAATTAATTTTTTCCATATGTCTACAGGGTGTCCCAAAATGGTATGAACGTGGAGGGAGTCAAATGAAAAAAATTGATTCTATATGTATTTTCAATTTATTTTCTCATGTAGAATCATTCCCTCCACGTTTCTATCATTTTGGGACACCCTGTAGACATATGGAAGAAATTAGTTTACGAAACTCCAAAATCGTTTTTTAAGAGAACGGTTGACTCGAGTGTTCCTTTGAGACTTTTGTTCCTTGCGATGAATACTATACGACGCGATCAAAAAATTTTTTACCTTGAAAGAAAGGGTCAAGGTCAATTTTGCGATCAATTTTTTTAACAGATCTCCACCGATCCAGAGGTATAGGATTCCGCTATGGTAGTCGTGACATATCATTTTTATACACCCTGTACGTTCAGTAACAGTTAAAGTTCATGAATCCTTCTTCAAAAATAATTCTAAAATGTATTTACTTTCTGCAAACCTGTTGCTACGTCTATTTATTTCCTACAAAGCAATTGTTCCCGAGTTTAACTCTCGCTTCTATCGATACGTGATCCGGACTTCTTGAAAAACGGTGTAATCTCCTAAAGTGAAAATGTTGTTCTTCTAGGAATCGAGTAAACTGGGGCGTGACTGTCTGCCACCCTCCAAGACATAATTAGCTGGCCAAATATCTACAGGTTGTTCATTGTTCCATGTGGGTTATTCAATACAAACGTGCTGATTTCATTAAACGTTGTCCCTGGCCAACAGCCAGAACATTTACACCGCTCGGGAACACAGAAATTGCTAAAGTTTCCGTCCCCGCTGTACCAGGTGTTTCTCAAAAACATAAACAGACCAAATGCAAATTCCGAATCCGTGTTACAGGCTACTGATCTGTACAATGTCCCGTAACAGGTTGTACCAGAAAGGAATCATTAGTATTCGAACACGGGTATTCATTTGAGAACAGGAGTAAGCCTCTCAGGCATTAATGCTGACACATTTTATATGCTGATACGTTTGGTAGCTTAATCAATTGATCACATATTAAATATGTATCCAATTTGAAAGTAACTATATATGTACACTATTGAAAGATTTAAATCAGTTCCAAATTTTAAAATATGAAAATTGTATCGTTTTTATAGATAGAATCTATTGTTATTAGATTTGTTATCTTTTAATTACCTATCTGAGAACAAATCATAATAACTAGTTCTAATATTTAGAATTATATATAGTTTTGCGATCTCCAAAAAACGCAGCTGTATTTTCGACTATTCAAACTGTTCAGCACACTTTTGTGGAATTAATCCCGAATGCAGCATCCTGAAAAAGTATCATATGTACAAAAGACATGGTGCCACAAAAAAAAAACGCGTGAAAAATTCCGTGGAAAACGTGTTTCCACAAAGGTTGAAATGAAAATGAAATATGTATAAATAAAATTGAATAGATGGATATCGTGGGCGTTGTAGCAGCCTTCAACGATATTAATTTTTGTATTTGGTTCATGAAAATTTTACAAGAGTGTAATTAAAAGAACCGTTTTCTGCGTCAATTTTTATCTACCCAATATACAAGTCCCCAGAGTTACACGTTTACCCTTATAATCGAATTAACCGAAACAGCGTACTGTGCATATTACGAACCTCGCCCAAGTTATCTCATTATGATAATAATGATAATAACAGTTACAGCATCATGGCATATCGCGGGCACCATGATATTCGCCTCTGGCCAGCTTTTGCCTTATACATAATACGATAAAATACTGACTTAAAAATTATTAGTAAAAATAAATAGAAATGAGCACTCTACGTTGTTCTTTCATGAATCGCACAGTTGTTTTTGAGGGGAACGAAGGTGAAATCGGGTTGAAATGGAAAACGTAGCAGAAATGTGCAAGAACGCTAATTTCCTACGGTGCAATCACCTACTTGACGCGGTGCATAAGATGTACACGACGGATAATATATGGCGAAGTGGTTAACACGCCCCCTAATGGGATTGCGAATGGGAAAGTCCGCCTTTCGCGAGTCTTAACGAATATCGATGAATAATCAACTCACCCCGGGTATGACGATACACCCAGTACAACCGCTAAAACATGCTCCCCGGTAAATTGAAATTCACGGCAACCATGATATTACGTGGAAACCGTAGTATTCGTACACCGAAACGTTTTCCAGATGTTGTTTACTCGGCGCGTGCATAAATGAAATTACTAAACAAAGTCGATGGGGAGTGAACGTTAACGCGGTAGCAATTTCGTAATCGCCCGGTAGTATAAATCAATAAAAGACGAAACCACTCGGCGGTTGGACAACCGCCGCGGCTCACCCCCTGGGATTTAATAAGAGTTACACGCGATTCGAGCTTAATTTCATCAAACCGATAATTACCGTCTCCTCTGCTTCCTCCTACCGAATAAAAATGTCTGGGGAAAGCACGTGAGATGGGCTCGCTTTGATCGCGGCTTGAGACTGTGTTATGCTATATGTTCACTTGAGAATTGGAAATAGACACGAAGATCGTATAAAGTTAAGCTAATTGACCGAGGCTATTTTATTCACCGAAGAATTTCAATTCTTCTTCTTTCTCAATTTGCGTGTTACGTTGTTGACTGTGTGACACTGTGCGCCGCACAGTGGGCCATTTCGATGAATTTTGTGTCAAAATCAAAGAACTTTCTATAGGATAGAGAGATTATGGTTCGAACGTTTTTTAACCTTGCAGAATTTCAAGAAAATTGTGGTTTATCGAATACCACGCACGGATAGATTTTTTTTTTGACATGCCATATATCATTTCCCGTAGATCTTGTCACGCTGATTCGAAATCTGATCGAAAAATTTGTCAATCACCTCAGGATTTTGAAAAAATCGATTTTTGTGAAAAAACTAATGAAATCTAAATTTTTTCGTTGAAATTTTTATAATCTCTCTATTTATCCTATATTCTGAAATGTTTCAGCTTTAATTTAAAAAGAAAATCATCGCTCTATCTCATTTCTATCGAAAGTTCTTTGATTTTGACACAAAGTCCATCGAAATGGCCCACGGCGCGCCGTGCAACGAGGGTTCACCGTCTGGCGCAGCTCCCTGAAACAGTTCACGCTTCGAAATACTTTTTGAAGTGAAAGTAGCACGATAGCCTCGCGTAGTAAAATCCGGCTGTTTACGGCGCGGCGCGGCGGCAACACGCGGAAATTCAGAAAGCGCAAGAAGTAGATCAGGCGCGCCGCGCCGCGCCGACGAGCCGGGTCGCTACGTTTTACAGCTTGGCAATTTCATGACGTACTCGATAGGGCCCGTCCCTAAGTTGCATTGTAAGGCTCATTGTGGGTAGCTCGGCGAGCGGTAATATCGCCGTTTATAGGTTCCTCCGTTGCCACCGGAATACAATGTGTAATATATCCGCCGCGGGAGAAACGCGCAGATCCAAAAGGCGGGAGTATTGTTCGCGTATCGTTCCGATACGGCGGACGTGTTAAATGTGATTATTCGTCGTCCACAGATCTCTGGGCCCTTATGTACGACCGGTGGCCGTCCCCGGTAGGATCGCTTCAGGATCAGGTTGCTCCCGTTTCTCTTCTCCTCAGGCTGCCACGGCGTACACACATTTTTCTCTCGTCTCTTCGCCCGTGCGTTCTTTTTCCCCGTGACTTGGCCAGGCGGCGGCGGTGGCGGCTGTGGCTGCTCCCTTGCATTTTTTCGCCGTCTCGTTCTCGAAGCAGCACGGCAGCTCGGAATCGCAACAGCCAGCGAACGAACGCGGCCAGCGACGACAGTTTTATTCCGAAGATTGGCGGCCAATGGCGCGTAAACTTGCGGGGGAAACATCGCGAAACTGCGATGGATTCGAGAGAGCCGTGCGAGTAGTCGAGCCCCGGCACCGAGTAGGAGGCTATTCACGTTGAAAGGTGCGAGAACCGACCGAGACTCTCTCTCCGGCTGATGTTTATTCTCCGGTACTTCGTCTGAGCCCGCGTAACAACGTTTCCCAGACGTTATTCTCGGAACAGGAACCCTTCATCAATTTCTTCGCCAGTTCTGGGCCAGTTTCTCCCGTGGCAACTCCCGTCTCCCGTCGGCGAAGCCTGCGGTATCGCGGCCGTGTCAACGCGCTCTCCCCCCGCCCCTCTCTCTCTCTCTCTCTCTCTCTCTTTCTCGTTCCGTAAATTGTGCTTCCCTTTATATTCGGTTTCCCCTTTTTCCGCGGCCGCGAGGAAATAAAACCGGCTGCCTCCCACGCCTCGCCCTCGCTCTCTTTCTATTTCTCTTTCTTTCCCTCTCATGTCGATTATTCAAAGTTCATTGTTCGCCAAAGGAGAGGCCGCAATTACGGAACTTCAATATTTTCGTTCGAAACGAATTGCCCTCTAGGAACTGGAATCGTTCGCGGATAGATTTTATTCAAGCAGGTATAATGGATGCGGCCGAATTCATGAATAAAGTTTTTACTTTAATCATAGGAGTACCCCTATTTCCTCGTTTCTCGTTTCTTTTCTTCTTCGTTTTTTTTTTCGCCATTCTCGGCAGTTTTACCAAGGAGGAGAAAGCAGAATGGGATCTTTCTAGAGATTCAGTGGAATTGAAAGCCATGGGTTATCATCTGTTTCTCTTACCTTGTCTCACGGTTTCCTTCATTCGAGGCTGTGCGCGCTGCTACGGTGCGGTGGTGCTTGTTCCTCTCTCTCTCTCTCTCTCTCTTTTTGTATTCCGAGCTTTTCTTTCGCCACTGACCTAGGTTCTTAAATTTTATATTTCTTGCCAGACCCTTGTTTGTCACCCTCCTGGCAGAGAAACGATGCGTTAAACGAATATCGATGGTATTGGAGGGTACCTGGCCAGGGCGATAATGGACTCAATTTCGCGGCAGTAGGGCGCCAGTCGTTTGGATTTCTCACGTCCCGACACTCTATCGATTCCCCTGGTGAAGCTCTCAGTGATTTCCTGGTCGGCCACCATTGTTGAATCGTCATATCTTTCAACCACTGCCACACGATCTTCCAATAGAGGTTACAAACACTCGCGTTTCTTGTCATGTTCTGCCCATTGTTCGCATTGTAAGTTATACCCAAGTAACGATGTTGTGAATCTGCCTGGCCCCTAACTCGGCGCTGTCACCGGTATCGGTTGTAAAGTCGAATAGAACACGTGTACATTGATCCACCGTATATTATACCGACCTTCTTTCCCATCAACGGAACGCTTTGCCTTAGAAAATCTTATGGTGCGTTTAGACCAAATGAACGAATGCTCCTTCGGCCCCCGCTTCAACAAATTCGTACTGGTTTACGGGTCCCGTCAAAAATTTGTTCGATTTAAATTTATTTTTGTCCACGAATATACAGGGTGTCCCACGTAACAGTTTTCGCGATTTTTTAAGTACTTGCGATAATCTGACAAAAATATTTTCACCAAAGTTGATCGGTTTTCGATTGGCTATATATTGCAATAAAAAAGTGAGAAAAACATTTTCTTTATAGTATTGTCAAGGTCACCTTCATTTTTTTTAAATGGCACTAGAGTTATTACCAACTTATTATCACCCATTCAAGCAGATTGTCATGTTTTGTTGAAATTTTCATTTCTTCGGCTTCAAGGTCATCCCAAGGTCATGGTATAATAGGTCGTTGAATTCGTCTTGACACGGGCTATAATACTGTTAAGTCAAAAATGCAAAGTGCCATTTAAAAGAATGAAGGTGACCTTGACAATACTATAAAAAAATCTTTTTCGAACTGTTTTTTTATTGCAATATATAGCCAATCGAAAACTGATCAACTTTTGTTGAAAATATTTTTTGTCAGATTATCGCAACTTAAAAAATCGTGGAAACTGTTACGTGGGACAACCCTGTATAATATTGACTCTAAACATCCAAAGAGATGTATTAATTAAAAAAAAAAAAGTAAGAATTAAACAATACGCTCGCGATGCAGATAGACAATGATACGGTAGTCAAACCGCAAATGCGTGTGCTTTTACAGCACAGTTTTGCATGCTGAACACGATAAAACAGCTGCAATAAAATCTCAGAAAATTTACAAGGTACTTCGAGCGCATTAAATATCCTTTTCATTACCAAAGACTACAGGCAAAAGTATTTTGTACTTTACTATTCAGACTAATTAAAGCATACTACTTCATTATGAAACAGGTCCATCATAAATAGAAACGTCACGAACGTTTCGGATTGAAAGAATTCTGTTTTAATTAGTCGTTTCGTATCGCTGGCATCTAAAGTGAAAAGCCTCGAATTAAACCGTAACTTCTGCATATATTCGCCAGCAGCGACAGAGCAAAAACCGATAGATCACTCATTGATATTTATTGCAGTAACACGCCGATACCCATAAAGTCAGGGTGCAAGAAATGCAGGTCGCATAAAGTAGAATTGAATTTCCGCGTCCCCGCGAACGACGCTATTAAATTCAATAAAATATACAAACGGATAAGCAGGAGATAGTAAAAGAAAAACAGAGACGTTATAGATGTAACATTTTAACGAGCCCGGGCGAGTGGAAGCAGTTTCAAAGTATGTATAGTAAAACCGACGAACTATGAAGACTCCGTATTCGAATCCGATTCCCTTTGAAGTCTGCCAACAATCGTCGAGGGGCTGTTTTATCACGTTACACTGCTGCATCGACTGTTTCGATCCCGTTTTTCATCTCGTCGAAGCGTCGAGGTGCAAATGTGCCAAGAGTAACACCGAGAGCTAAGACGAATTTAGTAGACTTTTCACCTGGGATGTATGTACAGATTGTTTTCAGAAAGGTGTACAGATTGTTTTCATCTGTATTTCGACGACGTGCGACGCTAGCTACATACAAACATGGCAGCCCCCTCACCTGTGAAAATAGCTGAACTTTAAACACGCATAACTATTGAACTAATGGATTCCTAAGATTAAACATGGATTTTCGGCATTTACTCGTAAAAAGTCTACAGGATTATAAAAAAAAGTTAAAAATTTCTGGTTTCCTCAGATGAAGTTCAACCGGTATAAGTACTCCGGTTTTTACCTCTCGCACGATTCTTCCGCGATGTACATCCAAAGCAGAGTTAAAGCAATGCAGAATAAAAATTTTTTAATTTTTTATTCGTTATTCGAAATTTTTATTTAGATGAAAATTTTGCCCAACTCTGATCCAAAGTGAAGAAATGTAAATTCGCCGTAACACTCGCGTTTCGAAGCGATCGATAATCGCGTTGATTACGCTTTCGCATGCACGTCTTCAAATTCATCCGTACGGGAGAAGGAGCTGGTAAGTTCGGTCTACTGTACGTTGAAAAAAATTATTCTTCCGATGACTTTCCGGCATCGAGCGAGTGGTCTTCCGTAAGAAACACAAAAGGGAAAAAGAAAGTCGGGTACCGCGAGGAAGACAACCGCGAAACTTTTCGTCCCCTCCCGATATTGGAGGAGAACAAAACTGGGGCGAACTTTAGATGAGGGAATATCGATATCATCGGCGAAAGGAGACAGTATTATTCTTCCGTCGAAGATTACGAAACTAGAAAGCATCTCTGTCTCGAGAGAGAGAGGGAGGGAGGGATGGAGAGAGAAAGAGGGAGAGGGGGGGAGGGAGGGAGAGAGAGAGAAAGAGAGCTCTTTTCCAAAGCGAAACGGAGAGGAAGAGTCCCCCGTGTGATTTCACGGAACGATATCTAGCCGTGGAGCTTTTTGCGAATCGTCATTAGGTTTACGATCCTGCCCGGCGGATTTACACGGACGGTCCGGTAATAGGTCGTGGAAGAAGGTGACGATAAATTTCATATTCTAGTGCTGCCGCTAGATTCGCGCGGATCGTCTCGCCTCGCCTCGAAATGACCCTGTAATTTAATGCGCGTTTTGCGAGAGGCATCTGTTTATACACTTCCTACGACGTGTCCGCGGAGCCAATCATATTTTCATGGCGGGAAAGTAAGTACGCCTCGTTACCATGCTTTCTCGGTCGCTTGCTCCTCCTCGATGTAAATTCTCCGCTCTTCTTTTTTTTCACTTCTCCTCCACCTCCTCTCCATTCTCTTTTGCTCAATGTACCGTACACGGTAAAACCACCATTACCCGAACTAACGCCGAGACGTAAACGCTCGTCAAAATGAATTCTTCGGATAATAATACTATAACTTTCTCCGACGTTCGGCCACATCCCCGGACGGAATTAAACAGTAAATGTTAGCGTGTAAAACCTCGACGGAGAAAGTACATACTCCGTTGAGTCGCGATCTGTCTTCGGACCCTCGTCGCAAAAACGGTGCCCGCTGCCTAACCGACCAGAGAACAGCCCTAAGTCCGAGAACTAACTTTGGACAGCGGTGATCTAACGCCGCGTGGCGAGGCTTTAGAAACTGGAGACAACGAGTTTACACAGAAAGAAACTACACAGTTGCTGCCATTTGTACGCGGTGGTTCTAACAAGGTCGAAAAATGACGAAGTTTGAGACAAAATCAGTTTGACATTACATCGATCGAAGAATACACTGATTGAACGTGTCCACTTCGTTTTGTCCACCACTAGTAGGTACTTTTAAAAGCGTACTTTAGGTGGGTACTTTCAGATATTCCTAGTACAGTAAATGCTCGATTCTTGTCCGGGGTCGTGGGCACGTTCCCTGTCGGCCAGGGCGGCCACGATTGATGTATGCTCGGGTATATCGGCGTGAACACCACTATATTGACACCATGAATCGAATGTTCAAACTTCTTAATTTTCATTATTTTTTTTATAAGCATTTTTAATCGGCATTACATTGTGAGAACACGCGGGCCTTTAAACTGTGCCGGCGACGGCGCGGCGCGGCGCGGCGCGGCGCGGCGACACGCTTCGGTCACGCGATCCGTATTTCATTCTGTCTTTCTCTATGTTCGGCTCTCTATTGAAGTCTCGCTCGGCGGTGTCGACGCGATATCTAGACGCAGTCATAAATCAAAAAAGCATGCCCGGCACGATAGTTGTCCGTGAAAAACACGGCTGTTGTACAAGAATCGAGCGTTTACTGTATAAGCTAAAATTGTTAAAGCAAAAGTAATTGAATCTTGTATGCAAATGAAGAACAGTTTCTGACTGCATGAGCTGGTTTTGGCTCGAAATCGCCGGTCAGCAAACTGTTAAAGTTCTCTTATCTTGAAAATATTATAAGGACTATTTTAAAATCGTCTGCTGTCAGACCACCTTGCCCTATTAAAGCATCCCCTTTAGGTTCTCCAGCCGTCATTTTTTCACAGCGAATAGGAAGATTAACGCTGTGGTAAATATTCGGACGGATTTCGGTAGTATTAACTCCGTGGAGACAGGCGTGCTCGATAAATCCATAAATTTCCGTACGAAACGAGAAAGCATGCAAAGTTGTCATTCACCTTTAGACGTAGATCGCTGACAGTCCACACCCGGCTGGCGTAATCGTTCGATGCCCCAAGGATCAGCGTTCCCGTTGAATCGAAATCGACAGACATCACTCCCGCGTTGCTGCCGACGAGGATGCCTCTGCTCTCCGGCGCACCTGAAACGGAATATATTTCGTATCAAACGAACAGCTCAAAAGAAAAAAAAAAAAAGAAAAGAACACCGATGCTCTTATCATTCACAATGGCATTGCTCGGACCACGATGATCTCGTCTAACGCGGCCGTGTATACATTCTGAATCCTTTTTTTCCCCGGTCGAGCTGCCGGACCAGATTAAATTTCATTTAGCTTAATGCGAAATGTCAACGAACCAGGCTCGTTCAATAGGGGCGGATGAAACGAGGAGAGAGTGAGAGAGCAAATATATTTCGAAAAGGGGGAGGAATGAGAGACAATGTCGGAGGTCGGTGTCGAGAAAAGGGTAGATCCGTGAGGGCGAACACGCGAGTAGACACGGGAAAGGGCAAGTTAAGCGGATATAACCGGTACAATAAGGACGGATGTTTCATCCAATTTGCAGCGCGGCGCGGCGAAGGGGATTACATTCAGGCACGTTATAACGCGCGCGCGATCGTTTCGCCATATACCCGTGGAAAATGTTTCTGCCAGCCGGGCAGGCCTTTAATAGGCAGGCTCTATACTCGCCTGTGCGATAGTAACCGCGAATTGCACCCAAGTAACCTGTTGATTCGTTAACATACTTCATTAAGTGGGTGGAAAAGAGCCTTTCGCGAGACGTCACGACACGCGTGCATCTACCGATCCCACCTAAATGACTTTGCTAGCTTATAACTTCGCAGACAGGTACACACACAGATCGTCAGTTGCCGAGGATCTACAAAGTGAACAGCACAGGGGGGCTGGCCTGCTAGCTCTACTAGATCTATCAGATTAATTTTCGTGGAAGAAATTATGGACCCAGCGATACAGTCCAGTCCTCTTGTCTTTGATCAGTTTGTAGGTGCTCGGTAATTTTAATTTTTACTGATTCTCTGAATAAATGGTACCGTGCAAAGATTCTATCAAATTGATACGCGAGGCGGATGATGGTCGAGTCCGAATTTCCTGAAAACGAAGAAAGTACTGTACAGTAAGTTGCGTATCGCCTACAAACTGGACAGGCTGCTGACTCTATCTAATCCACTCTAGGAAGCTCAATCTACTTGATTACTTATAACAATACCACGACACATTAATACCGTTCGTAGATGCAACTTGCTATCCGCATTGTACACAATTACGCTCGGATCGATTAAACGAGCCGCTGAAACAGACACCTAATAGCCAGACGTCGTAACGAATGATCCGCCTAACGGATCGTTATAGCAATCCCAGAGAATTGATTCCTCCAGCAAACCGTTCCCGAGTAAATCATTCTTTCGTCCCCCGTAACAGAACCAGATGTCTAGCCGCGTATTTGTATTCATGAACGGGGACGGAGGGGTTGCTAGCAAAGTTTTAATTACTTCATTATGGCAAGTTTTAATGAAGTTCCGAACTGACTTTCATATCACTTTATTGCCGAGCCCCTAGCCCCCCGTTAAACGCAACAAAATGATTATCCATTGAATTATCTCGAATAAACATTGAATCGGCGAACGACGGCGCGGGGATGTTTTAATTTGGTTATCGATCACACGGATCCCTCTGGGTCGACGAAGCAAATTGATTAGACGTTCGCGAGGAATCACGACACCGAGACGTTTGATGATTCACCGATTCTATTGCCGGTTGTTATGCTTATGAATAATAACGACCACCGCTAAATAGATTACAGGCTCGAGGGACGCGGCGCTCTCGCATAATGGGGGTCGGATCGAGATATCGTTGATTAATTGCGCGTTGTAACCCAGGGCTGCGAGAGCAGTCCGATTCTGGGTCACTGTTTTAACGGTACGATTTTGTTTAATTAATCACCTTTTGTAATGTTCCAGAGCTTCACCTTCCTGTCGGCTCCACCGGTGGCGAGGATCCTCTCGACGGGAGACCACTTTGCGGCAAAAACTTCCCCGTCGTGTGCGTTCTGCAAGGGTTATTAAACGCTTGACGTATAAACTTTGAAAAACTCGCGCATGCAGGAAGCAACGGTTAATGTATCAGCCGCGTATCGAATTAAAATTTCCGCCCGGAGTTCCACGCGCGAAAACTTCCGGGACACCCGGCTCAAGTAAAATTAAGAATTCAGGCGAGCCGCGGATCTATTCGCTCCCGAGAGAGAGAGAAAGAGCGGAAATTTTGCAACTATTCTGTATGTTTTATCGCGAGCGCGCTGTTGATCCACGATATTCGTTGTGCTAATATTGTGTCGTGGGCGAGCGACCTCGTTCGAGATCATTAGGAAAAATGCACCGGAGATTTTACGAGTTAATGGGAACCAACAAATAGCGCTGATAATGCGGCCGTAAAGTATGCGTGCGTAGTTATGATCGTTAATAGAGCACACGGTTTGAAATGTTGCGATAAATTCGTACTACCTAGAGTTTTCCTATGGAAACGTATACACGTTTATCGACCGCGGTTCGAGGGTAACGTACACTACGTAGAATACTTTAATGATGCAAATATTTCTCTGTTTGCAAAACATTAACTACTAATACTGTGTATGTATGTATGCGTGTGTGTGCATGTGTGCCGTGGATTGTCTGCATTTGTTTTATCTAAATATTTATGTGCCTAAAGGATTTAAAAGCTTGTACAGCCGACCATCGGACTGATGATACATACAACGAGAACCGAAGCGCTTCTACATGAAAAAATACGGTGAAAATTTGGAATGAAATTTTTTCATAAGAGGCTTTATTTTCGAGTAAATCCACGATGGAACTTTGTGGGAACGAGCGCCGTTCGGCATCCCGTCACTCGTGTGTGTTTTCCATTACTGTCTAGCTTCGGTTGAGTTCGTGTTCGAAAAACGCAACGGTGAAATGTGTTCGATCATTGCAGTATTTTAATATGTATAAAGCGGGTAATGATCGAACACTGCATGCGATTAACTCTTTCAAAAACGAAGCCTCGTGTCGGCAAAATTTTATTTTATATTTTCACTTTACTTTTCATGTGGAATATACGTTCACGATTGTACCACAGCTTCAAGTGAATACTCTTTGAACTCTGAGTGTTCTAAAAGAAATTACATTAAGGAGACATGCATACTATCGACTGCGCAAAAAATACGGCAAAGGAGATATACAATATTTCTGAAAAGTGTATTTCAATGTTTATAATCGTTTCTCTTTAAATCTCGGGTAACTTGAGAACTGAAAACAACTGTGACTAAAAATTTGTATATATATACATACACATATACATATACGTGTACATATTATATATATATATATATATATATATATATATATGTATGTTTATATAAATAGGTATTAAATACATCGATATAATCGTAAACACCAAACAAGCATACTTAAGTTAAAGTGGCACTTAAATAGTATATTAAAATTTATATGTTACAAATAATAGTTGTCTCTTAATTATAGTTAGCAGGAGTATAACGAATGACAGATTATCTGTTAAATGCAATTCTAAACGATAAATCAGTACAGCGATGAATACGTTAATACTCGAGTAATGTAAATACTATGCTCTGAGAAGAAGTGTTCGACTCATAAAATATATTAAGCATTCGATTACCACGTATAATCCCACAAACAGCCTATTGTAGTAAGTATAAGACATTAACTTAAACCAAAAGACATGTGTCCTGGTGTATATACTTTAATACAAACAAGTACAATTCCTTACTGACAAGCTACATTAATATCCATGAAAAATACTGAAATATCACCCAAAAAACGTATCAACAAGATTCTATATACTTTATATAGATTATATATAAGTACTCTTGCGTATAACTTTAACGTATACTTTCGTCACCCTGCGGTTTAATAAAATATGTATAGTACGTCAGTCAATCTAATCTTTTTAATCAGGAATGTTGCTTATTCATTTAAAGCCGTGGTACCGAAACGTAGGAACGTATAAATTACGTCGGATTTGAATAATAAATTATCGTAATAAATAAATTACCGAACGATTACGTCGCGAAAATAATTACGTGATCGACAAAGGCGTCATAAGTACCATAAATCCGCGTCCTCTAGATGAAAATAAATAATTATCGCTCTATGAATTTTCTCTTCATCCTGTGAAAAAAGGTTAATTGACTGCAGTCCGAGGAATAACAATTTCCTTTCAGTACATATAAAAATAACTCCGTATTAAAATTTGAACTCTTACGTAAATTAGATTTATCGTAAAGCTATTGTAGTTGCTCGCGATTTTACCTCCTCCGACCGAAATTACTCTCTAGCTGCTAATAATATTAGTGTAGAACAGAATCAGAGCGAGAGATAGAGAGAGACTCGCGTGAATTCCACGATACAGGTTTGATTCACGCATCGCGCTCGACAGTTTTTCTTATTTCATCGTACAAAACATGCAGTTCTGTGTTACAACAAGTCAACGGACCGTTTGTACTAGAATTTCCACAGCGACAGCATAACGTATATGTATTATTTCTATGTATAGATAAATAGGATATATAAAATATGTCATAAATTAAAAGTTTATCAACGTACAAACGTAGCGGACACTTTTGTTGGTACAGCGGTAGGAAGACTCTTAAAGATTCCTTCTTTTAAACTCGAACGATCCGGACTGACGGGTCGAGTGTCGCGAGCTGCGTCCTCCAACTCCTTTTGCACCTTCGCTTGCCTCTTTCTGGAAAACAAACAGACACAAGAGAAATTAGTAACAGAAGAATCGTCAACGATGCCGACAACACGTCGCATATAAATACCCCATGTGACACGTCGGTAAACACCGTGTGTCTGTGAACGAATCGTCCAATTGTTATACTTCATGCAAGAGAAAACTATTAGTGGGACCGCCTTTTCGCTGCTGTTACTCATTAATTGTTTATTGGAATGTCGGTGTTGCGTCGTATTAGTTGCATTATCCGACTGCTTGACAATCGTTACGGCAATATTTCTTTTAATGTGAACAGCGTATTGAATGGAAGAGCTCGAGACTTCAGCAATCGCTAATAATCATTAAGCTGAATGTAAAAATATCCTTTATGTCCAAAATTATAGTAACTTTATTCTCATAATAATACTTTAAATTAAATTAATAGTGTCTCATAAAAATGGTTTTTTTAAAGTACCTACGGAACACAAGGATTATATTTGCTATTTATTTCGGAGAACACATGATTTCCTACTATTCTTCTTTGTACTACGTCACATGTATGAAGTCATTTTAAATTCCAAGTGATGGTTCTTTTATTTATAACACAATTATACACTAGTCTGCTGTTGACTGTGTCTGGGACCATTTTTTCCTCAAATTAATGAGTACCGTGCACACTGAAGAGCTCGAACCTTCACTTCATTACCGTGTATGCGTTTAATGATAAGCACAACTGCCCTTTAAGCATTTTTACAGAAAATGTTTAAATAAACATTAATTTGTCATTATTGGTAACAATATGTGACACGTTGCTGTACACCAAACGTAAACAAAAATGATATGTGTATATACGTAATCATGTACGTTTAGCAAACCATTCAAAGCTGCAAAATGGTGCGTTAAGCATAATTTTTATCACGTCTCTTGTTAAAAGACTTACCCGAACTTTGATAGAGTATGCATCAAAAAGGCTGTTGGACTGGAAAAACTCTCACTGAAACGAAAATGTTAAGCAGTGTGATGTGCTAGTGCAGGAAAACCCTACAGCGACAGTATCTCATGTTTCTCTCTCTTTTATCTCTGTGAAAATCTTAACATTTTACGAGTAGCATTAACAACTGTTGTCGATATACGTTGTCTAAACAATTATTACAGATGTGTGTTGCAGCTATACAGTTCTACCAAGCGTTGAATATTGAAATAGTTGAGTTATATATAAAATGGACTGTGAGTCTTGAGATTGTGAATTTTTTATTGCAATAATAATGCTATGTGACGCAATTAGACTCAACGAACATCCGACAAACTATCCACACAACAATTTAAAACTACTTTTAAATACATCATAAAAATACCGTCAATTTTAAAACACAAGTTAATATAAAAAAAAAACAACGTAAATTTAGTATTTTTAATTAATGCATCAGTGTATCAGATTAGTAACAAGGGAAACAGTATAACATTTTTTTTTTTATTGTTTCGCAATAATTTATGATTATAGTTTAGCACAAAACATTTTATTAGAATGAATTGCTAATTGGTCATCTTGTTAATATGGTATTCACAAAATATTACTTTTGTTAAAAGAAAACGATAACACTGATAAAAGAATCTTAGATAAATAAATATATTAATTTTTTCCTAAAAAAGGAAGACGTTGACGTCAAATTATAAAATATATTTACAAAAAAATATTTATATTATAGATTATTTGAGATAAAAATACATTCTAACGATATGTCAAATAACAAGACATTGTTGAAAATCAAATTAAATAAATGATAAGACTCTTTGACCAGTAATAATGTTATATCTTTAACATATAAATTTAAAAGCATGCAATATAGACACAAAATTAATGCAAGACACAGCAAACTGACTAATAGTTGAAATCTGCTTCAAACCCTCATCAAATTTATGAGGCCAAAAATTATATTGTATAATCCAACAAATAATAAAATGGGCTGCAATTATCATAAAGCCGAGATTTCAATTTTTACGCTGAATCTATTTATATAACGTTAATCACATGTTCTGTTTATCATCTGCTTATCAGCTTCATAATAAATTACAATATAAGAGTGGTGATAATTGCAACATGAGAATTAATTCTTAAGTCTCTCCTACAATATAAACATTCTTAAACAAGTTTCATCCTTATACATTTTTATTACTTACTGTAATTTACTTTATAACTGTAAAATTAATGAAAACTCTTCAAAGGTCAAATTAGTAAAGATTTCAAATATTTCAATACTACACATCCACACTAAAATTCTACACTAAATTCAACACTAAAATCTAGAAGCATATATTCTAACTACTTCCCACTCCAACAATTAAAACCTAGATTAAGTGTTATTCTATAAAAGAAAATGAGCAGGAGTAGAGAAAAACAAACAACACACTATTTACAACTATTATATAAAAATTTGAACACAAAGAATGTTAATTATAAGAAAGAACATATGTTAGTGAAAAGCTAAGAAGAAAAATATATGTACATGAGTACTCACTTCAAAAAATTATCGTTTTCTTCATTTACTTTCTCTGCGTCTCGAGTTTTATACTTGATTAAGCGTTCTATTAATTGACGATTTTCTTCCTAAAAATTATCATAATTCAATTTATTAGAACATAGCTCAATGTAAACAGTTTTAGACAATTCTTCCATGCTCAGCAATAAATACCTGTGTTTTCCTAAGTTTCTCCTCTAAAGATGCAAAAGCAAGTTGCAGAGCCTGGTGTTCATCTTTCAGCATTTGATTAATACCTTCCAACTCTCTTTCTCTATTGTGGCAACTCACTATTTCTGCATGTAAATTTTTGTTGATCTCTATAGTTTCAGCAAGGCTGTAAATATTAGTAACAGAACAGTTTTAATACTACATTAGAGGCATTTTCTGCATAATAATTATAGAGACTATTTGTTGCTTTAATATTTATAGAAATATCAGCAAAATCTATACCCAGCATCCTTCATGTGTAGTTCCTTCGTCATTTCTTGTAATTTATTATTAAGGTCTACTATTTGCTGCGTATGTTCCCCTTTCCTTTTATGCAATGTTGCTAATTCCTCAGCCTGCTTCAAAAGGCGAGCTTCAAGATCTGCGTTTGCACCGGGCATAGGGATTCCACTGGATGTATTACGACGAAGAGTTTCATTAGCTATCGTTAATTGAATGTTTTCCCCACGTAATGTGTTTGTGTTTTCAAACAGTCTGTTGTCTGCAATATGAAAGAAACATGATAGATTCTAAAGTTAATATCCTTTTCACATTATAAACAAAAAAATGATGTGGGCCTTTATATACATTAATATTATTCTAAATTTTTCATCAAAGACATTCCATTTAAAAAGACGATCATATTACAGTATATAAATTATGAAAACTTACGTAAACTAATCAGATCAGCAAAACAATATGTTTGTCTTCTATTTCTCTCTTGGAGTTGTAAAATTAAATCTTTTCTCCAGTTGTTGTCTTCTCTGGAATATGACGATAGACCTGGTTCATTTGCAGCCATTTTCGCGGTATTAAATAATTCGTAGATCCACTGGTAATCTTTCCTTATTCTCGTCTTTTCTTATCAAAGTCGCATAAAAATCATTTGACAGAACAATTGGTGGATATTGTGACAATCCTCGCTTCTCAACATACACTGATTTCCCACGAAAGAATTTAGTTATTATCAGCAAAGTCACATTCGAACATAAATCACTATCAACATCGAAAAATACTGTATTAATCACATGTCATTTAGATCTTCCACGAATATTTTTAATTATGAAAATAGTTGCCCTAACCTAAACGTACCAAACACTAAACTCTTACCCTGAAATTGCCGGTTGTCCGAACTATCGATATACTCTGTTTGCGAGTATGCGATATCTGTGTCCCGAAGATAACTTCACTTCAGTCGATAACGAATGATAAAATGTTACTCTTGGATTTCATGTATCATAAACATTGCGAATAAATTAATACGGGGGAAAAAATAGTGTCATAAATAACAAGTATGAAATGTTTGCGAAAAGATTAAAATGAAACATGCTGCAGATGATGAAGCAGTTCCCTACTTTATGCCGCAATCGACTTATCTAGGTTAGATACATTCAAATTTCAATTAGCCGCTCTTTTTCGTTGCAAGTAAATCGTGGCATTTTCCCGAAAATTAAACTCAACAAACGAAGTTTTTACGTAAAAACTTACCCATTTTAAAATTTCTTTTGCATTTATTTAGCTAATGACTAGACCCGATGTTGAAATGCAGCAAGAAATTATTGTTTATTTATATCTTTCAAGTTTAAAGAGTTTGTCCAATAATGAAATATCGGAATAAAAATGCACAAAGATGTAAAAACAGGTATAAGCAGTTTTTGTCGGTAGCGGACTATAAATAACCAGATTATTTTTATTACATTATATACTATAATGTATAACACTGTGTATATTTTACTATAACAGATTTTAATTACATTGTAAGACCCCAGCTTCTAAATAGAATTTGAAATGTCATTAAAATTCATAGATGGTATAATTCGATTATAGAAAACCCGGAAAAATGATAAAAAAACAGAAAAATCAATTTTCCAAAAAACTTAATACCGATGACGTATTTTATGCTGGACCATCGGATTATTTGTTTTACTCAGTTTTAAATACTGACATACAAATGAACCAAGGAACTGCAGCAGCACTAGTAGGAATAAGACCAAATATGTCTACTAAAATTGTTACAATATATATATATATATGTACATAGAAGTAATCTTAGTTCATTCATTTTAGATAGCACAAGGTTTGATCGCACTTTTTGCGATCTTGGATATGGATAACGTGAAATCTCAATTTCTTGAAGTATGGATGCAAAAAGGGTACGAATGATTTCAGAATTTCTGGAAAACGTTTATTCGTTCCTTAACCCTCGCAAGGCGGTCGTCTTTAACCTCGCTACTAGAAAATTAGAATTGAAATGGACGTTATAAACATTATATTATAATACTGATTCAAACTGGACCTAAGTTCTGCCATACGAGGGTTAATCTTATGCTACGAATAAGGGAAATTGTGATATTCATATAATACATCTAACCTATTCTGTAATAACAGAAAAACTATAATAATCTTAAAGGGATATGATCACAAACATTTGAAATACCTTAAAGAAGAAGTAAAGTACACGGCAATTGGGACGCATGCCGTTCGTGAATCTTGGGGCCGGAATAGAGCAATTCTCACATTAGCCGTTTTTGGGCTGAGGGAAGAACTAGAAGAAACCTTCGAGGGACTGTCATTATTACGATGATAAAGACAGACTGCATACCGTCAATTAAACCATTCAATAAATTCTGTAACTACGCGCAATGAAAAAAAATGTTCAAATACCTGAATGCTATTATGCATGAAAAATTTCATGAAATACTAAGAGGGAGAGGGAGAGAGAGATTGAGTGGCCACAACAACATCCTACTATTTTAATTTTTGACAGACTAATTTGTGATCAGCTTTTTAATGAATCGACGGTAAATTAATAATTTTATGAGAAAATGTCCAATAATTAAGTTTCATTGGGAAGATGTGGTGGTACTTACTTATATCCTTTCCACCTTGAATAGGATGTTATATCTTTGGATGGATTGATGGATGTATGGATGGATGGATTGTTTTCCCTTAGGCTCTGTAACAGGAAGAACAAATTTATTTAAATTCAATCGATCAACCGTCAAACAATAAATCTGGATCAGTAGAAAAGAGAAATACTTTACCATCATTCGCACGCAAGTGACATAAATTAGACGCGAGTGAAAGATCGCGGGAACGACCGATAACGGCAAGCAGGGAAAATCGATCGCGTATCGATTGATCGCGACATGCTTCACGCGGCATTCGTAGAGCGCGAGATTCAAACCTCAACAAAGTAGAATGTAAAATCAAAACTAAATAAACTAGATTTCTGTTGCACGATAAAACACAAATAACAAATTCGTTTAAATTAAATCGATTGTCGTGATCCAAGAGAAAATTATCGCGACAGGCAGATAGCCAAATAAAAAAAAAGACACTAAAACTACTTCCCATGCAAGAAAAATATTCGGACCCCCCCCCCCCCCGGAAGGTTCCCCTAAAAATATTGAATACATACTAAAGTATTTTCTCCGAGAATCGTTTTTATTGCGCCATAAAAGATTTCATGAAATACCAGGGGAGGAAAGAGAGAGAAGGGGCACAACGACATCTTACTATTTTAATTTGTGACTGAATGAATGTTATACAAATGAATATGTTAGTACTTACATTGGGGGTGTCCCACTTGGACTCCGACCGATTGGACACGTCCCGATTGGACTGTCCCGATTGGACGCGTTCCTTTTCGACTCCGTGCCGATTGGACTCGTGCCGTTTGGACGCCGTGCCGATTGGACGCCGTGGCGGCTGTATTCATGATGTTTGGACGCCGTAAATTTTATAATCATTGCTTTTCGAAGTCTACATACGGTGATATTGTATTGTGAAATATATGGGAACCTATTAAATTTGGATCTGAATTTTAATTTTTATGTGTTTCTTGAGACTCGTGCCTTTTGGACGCCGTGTCGATTGGACGCCGTGGCGGTAGGATTCATGACGTTTGGACGCCGTAAATTTTATAATCATTGCTTTTCGAAGTCTACATATGGTGATATTGTATTGTGAAATATATTATTAAATATGATTTGGAATCTATTAAATTTGTATCTGAATTTTAATTTTTATGTGTTTCTTGGGACTCGTGCCGTTTGGACGCCGTGCCGATTGGACACCGTGGCAGTTCGATTCATGACGTTTGGACGCCGTAAATTTTATAATCATTGCTTTTCGAAGTCTACATATGGTGATATTGTATTGTGAAATATATGATTAAATATGATTTGGAATCTATTAAATTTTAAATTATGATTAAGAATCTATTAATGAAAAATAGTGATGTACAGCTTCGGAGGGGGGTGATTCCGAAGTCTTACTCCGGAAAGTTTATTTTAAGAGCGAGTGGAAATGACATTACCCAATCAGCACACGTCGTCTCAAAGCTGTCTCTTACACGGCGTTTTCCCGTCTGAACGTCTTAGATATCTTTAAGCCGACTGAGAGACGTTTTTCCGGAGACGTTGTTTTTGCGGCTGAAGGTAGCTGTCTTTGAGCCGTCTCATTTCAGTCGTAAAAACAACGTCTCCATAAAAGATATCTTTAAGCCGACTGAGAGACGTTTTTCCGGAGACGTTGTTTTTGCGGCTGAAGGTAGCTGTCTTTTAGTACAATGGCTAAAATATACTGGTTTTTAATTTTGCTATTTCTTGGAATGATAAAAAACTCTTTTGCGATATATGCAGGCCGTACTCGTGTACGGGGTTTATAGTTTATAGTTGCATCTCATCGCATGTTGCCTCATCGTCGTCGTCTGTATTTCTCGTTTTAAATTGGTATTCCTCCGGTCGGAGGTCCCTCAGGGGCTCACTCACGGACTCTCTCTCTGTCCGTGAGTGAGTACGGGGTGTCGCGTCCCTGGGGCCCCGATGCGCTTGTTGCCCGCAACTCGGGTTCGGGGTTAGCTTGGCTCTTGTGAGCTGGTGGGTTAGCCTTGAACTCGTAGGTGCGGGAATTTGTTTTATTTATTGTGTCTAATAATTATTTTAGTTTGTTTCAGCTTTTAGGTTTCCATCAAGGACGAGGACATCAAGGACCAGGACCAGGACATCGAGGAAGACCGCCGCGTTGTTTTTTTTAAAATATAGTTCGATTTGCCGAGCAATTATTTTCTTAGCGTCACCCCCGAACCAGAGCCTTCTGCTCTGGTTCATGTTTTCCTCGCCTCGTTTTTTTTTCCTTCGACACAGCCTTCTGCTGTGTCGGACCTTGCTTGTATGTACCTGACCAGTTGGTACCGGTATTCGACGAAGATCCATTGAGAGTATGTGGTTGAGAGATAGTGTTCATTTCTGTATTCCACACTCTCTTTCGGTAATTCCACCCACGTTCACCGAAGGTGGCAGGTGGTTGCTTGAGAAGTGGGATACGGTTTGAACACGTCTCTTGGCCATTGCTCTTGGTGAGGACACGTCGGGTATCGTTACTGATTGGAGTTGGGCTGCAAGCATTGTACGCGTCGCGTCACCCTCGAACCAGAGCCCTCTGCTCTGGTTCGCACTTGATTCTCTCTTTGAAAGAATCAGGGCCTTCTGCTCTGATTCGCCTTAAGTCCCCCGTGGATCGGAGACTTCTTCTCCGATTCACACCTTTTGCTCCGCAATAATTACTCGACTTATTGCGTTAATATAAGTTCCTCGTAGTTAGGAAAGGGAGCCAGAAGGAATATTGAATTCGTTCTGACTCCCTTTCCGGGTCTCTTGTGCAGCAACCTCCTCGTGGTGAGACCTGGGCAATCGGTATTATCCTCTATTTGTAAGAACTTCTAGTATCTTACAAATAGTGGATAATATCGAGCTAATAGCTGCACACTTAGAATTTCCGATAACATTGTATTGCAGAATTTAAGATTTGCTAAATATAAAAATTTGTGTATTGGAAGATTGTCAATAAAGATCTTGAAAATCAATTTCAATGACTATTTCAAATATATTTCCATTTTGCAGTATCACCTTCCCTCAAAACAAAATCTATTATTCAAGCTGGTTCATTTGATTATTGAATTAACGCGAATAAGATTACTTCGAACTACTATTGTTCTGTCACTTTTCGCAAGTGCTCCTATACAAAGTACCACCGGTCTAGTTTTATTGAATATTTGCGGGACTAAATCCATTTACCTAGTTTTTTGAGCAAACGTTCTATTTAGGTAGAGAGTGCGGAATCACCGACGAGTATCTCGTCGGTGGTGGAACTTTTAGCTATGTGGTATATCAGATCACTGTAAGTTCCACGTTATCCCCGCGCCCGGTCGCGCCCGGTTACTGGTCTCGCTGAATAGCACAGGGGCTGGCAGTCTTTAATAGTATCTCGTCGGTGGCACAGGGGCTGGCCTCGTCGGTGACGACACGATGTACCGTAAGGCTGGCAGTATCGTCGGTGATACAAATAACCAATCGTTTTATTGTCCTCCCTGCCAACAGATGCCGACATTTCCTCGTTCTTGCGGTCGATAATGTCAGTGTTGATGCAGTTGGTTCTCAACACCATCGGCACATTTCTTCAAAGTCAAACAGCCTTGAAAACCATAATCGCGATAACACCATGCTCGCCAATAAAACGATAATCACTTATCGTACATTCGCAATCGTAGGCGAAATGCTTCGTCACCGAACGTGATTTAGCTCCTCCCGATTGCTGATCGAGTATCCTCCAAATATAAAATTAAAACGGCACCTCTATGTCTGCGCGCGATTCAAGCCGGAAGATATCGATCGACGATCCTGACGTTGCCGATGGCAGTCGCGATGCGGTCCCTTAACCAAATTGCAAGTTTCCCTTAAAACCAGTCCGACCATTTACAATCTCAAATAACTCGTGCGCTAGTTTTGAAAGTGCTCTGATTCAGTCTCATCGGGAAACGAAGGCTGTTGTTCAGTCACGTTCGAGGAACGTGTTCAAGAAGCCGATTTCCGATTGCCGTAGAATATCCCTGACCCTCGAAGAATGTTAAGAACGCAAATCGGTTTCTTTAAAACTGGAAAGATGTTTCCGCCGGTACTTGTTTGGAAATTGTAGCAATTATCTCGGCAGAGGTGTGTCGGTGTCGATAAGCGTTACGTACACATGTGAAAAACGCATTCAGGTGGTATCAGGATAAACGTTCCTCGGTGAACGCAGGCTAGCAACCACGTCGTTGTTAGTCTCGTGGCGCAGCTGCCGAGAGCGCCGTTTTCTCGGTCGCGACATCGATCGGCCACAGTCAGCCATAACCTCTGCAACTCGTTGGCTCTTCACCCTGGCTATTCCAACTGAAACATCAGAATTGCCGCACGAGGCTTCCAAACAAATCTCTCCGCCGTCTTTCGTTCGACTTTGCGCGATTGTCATTGAAAATCATCGCGGGAGAACGGTGCAAGCAGAGTGGTTCGATAGGAGTGCACTAGGAAGACCTTCAACCGTGTGCAACCCCTAAGCAAGGCTCTCCAATTTCAGTGAAACAAGCCAGACCTAGAGCAGACCACAGTGACAGTGGGACACCCATGCAGGAAAGGTAGACCTGTTCTCTTCGACACTGTTGCAAAGTTTCATTGTTTTCACTCTGTCTGACAGAGAACGGCTGCCAGTTGTATTCGCTTGATAGGGGTACGGACTTCCCTTTTGTTCCTCGGCAACGCCCGCGTGAGAATATTCGCACGCGTCGCGCATAGCCTTTTGTACAGTGTCATTCGACATCGTTCGCGATCACTGTGTCATCCCAGTGACTGTGTTTAGATGCTGGCGCGGCTCACCCGGGACGCGTGCAAAATTTCTGGCGCGGATTTATCCGGCGGTGCGATCGCACACGTGTGATAACTTCCGAAAATTTTTAGTATCCACGTAGAGACAGTGCAAGAATTTTTTGGAGATTGTTCGAGAGAGCAAGAACGTAAGGTATAACGAGTTCTGGTTCAATAAGCTAACGACACGGAGTTGGAGGAAATTAGATTAGTCACGGGGCGATTTTTGTGCTAGATTTTGCTCATCGATTTCGGGCCACCTGCCTATTTCGGGAAGGTTTTGTGCGAAGTGTGCTTGGTGAGTCCATGGAATCCTGTGCGTGCATGTGCTGCGTGCGCAGGCAACGCGTAATTTAAGTGCGTTGTATGTTCACGTGTTCGAGACGATAAAAACAGTTGCATGGGTTGGTGTAGGGCTTGAGGTTTCTGCAATGAGACACTTCCGTTGCGATATATTATTTCTGCATATCGCTTGAATAGAATTGTTTCAAGCTATCCTTGCCCTAACTTGTTAGTATGTAAATCCATCGAGTATTAACAAGCCAATCGAGGATTATTTATTTTGAAAACTTTAATCGCTTATTGACCAGACTTGTTTCCACATATTCTGTCACAACTTATGATCGAGTATTATCGATCGAAGAATACTCATTCTGAAATCCATAAAAACATTTTCTGGCATATCCACTCAATTACGCAAAATTTGATTACGAATCGACGTGTACCTTGTGATTTTATTGAAAAATCTTCGGTTTCTCGTAGACGGAAATAGAACTTCTCAGATTTAAAAAATGGCGTGTTTTCGCCAGGTGGTTCGACGTAATCTCGCGCACGGTAAATCGTTCGCCTAATTATATCCGTTTAGTCTACGGTGTCGGGAGTTTCTCGGCGTAAAACAACAAGTATAATAATAGAACGAGCACGTTTCACGTGTCGGCTCGCCACGTAACGCTTTGTGTTTTCCTCAAAGGTGTCGCGAAGAGGAACTTGATGGCAGTCAAACCGCAGTGCGGTCGTCGGTTTAGCCGTTGCACCGGCTAGCTACACCGGGAAGGAAGCAGAGTAAAGTGCTTCGGCCTCCTGGAACAGACGAGCATGAGTGTTCGTGGCTCGTGGACGCGTGGTTCGACGCGTGTCTCTCCCCGATAGCACCGTGCACCGTGGACGTCGGCGTGTGACGTCATTGGTTCCGGCGGGAAAACGAACGACGCCCGAAAACGCACATCATCGTCATGGAGCAGCAGGATTTTCTGATCAATCTCCATTATTTGCCCATCTTCCTCTTCATCGCGCTTCCCAGCGTTTTTATTTTAACGTAAGTCACTGGTTTCAACGACATACGTGTATACGCAAAACGACAATCGCTACTCATGGGAAATATCGTCATTACATAAAATAATTGTAATATAATTTTGGCGTAGCTGTTTTGACGTTGATTCTTACGCAATTAACAAGTAGAAATGACTTTTACCATGCAGCGTTAGAAAGGCAATAAAATGATAGAGAATTATCTACACCTTCACGGTTATATCAGTATATCATATATACAGAGAACATATCAGTTTAAAGTTGCATAAGGTAACGACGCTAATAATCCATGTGAAAGCTAATGACGCTTTGCTTTTACCTTGACAATATGAAAGTATGATAAAAGTAGAAAATGTATTCTGTTTATGAACATCTTTAGTTCTGTAAAGTTTGCGTGATTATCTGGGTTCAACTGAACCTTCGAGTACTATAGACATTGAAACTTGCAGAACTGCTACAGAACGTCTCATGGACTGCTAATGTTTATTGCATTAGTATGCTTATACGAGTGTCTCATAAAAATCAAATTCAATTGTTCTCGCGTTACATGTTAACACAAATGCCATTGCCTCATTTGCAACCAACTGTGACGCATATGCTCGAGAAAATTCGCAATAAGGCAATGAACAATCCTAAACATTATCAATTTTACTGTTCTAAGAGTGGTCGGCCGTCAGACGGCTAAACAGTTTTGTTCAAATTTACGGTCTCTCTGTTATGATATTTCAGTAAAGATGATATGTTTATCGCGGTTTACGGTGTAAAAACCACACGTGCGTCATCCGGTTGGTAAGAAAAGCCTAAAGACTTAAATATTAGTGGTCTGTTCGTGGTATGTTTTATGACAACTAATATTGTCAAAATTGAACATTCAGTGTTAAAGTAAATGTAGACATGCAATAAATATAAATTTTCAAGGAAATTTTCAAGATAAAGAAGCTGTAATATTTTAGCTGTGAAAAAAATAATACGGGAAGGGATTCTGAAAAATATTTTACTTTTTTTGCGTCGTACGTGGTCATGAAGTTCGACTACCTTTTCTATTCATCATTTCTTCTGTTATAGTAGGCTGTGCATGCGAATGATTCACTGTTTCTACTTTGTAGTTATGTAATAGCGGTTCTGTTGGGCCATGTGGAGGCCGGGTTTCCTTACATCTCCGATGCAGCAGCAGATGCACCGGAAAGCTGCATATTCGCCCAGTTTATCAACATGCTAGCGATGCTCAGTGAGTCCATTATCACGGATACATTTGAATTTTCGATGCTCTACGGCGAGGAAAATCGATCTCTGCACATGGTTTAGTGACCTCGTTCTCGTTCGCGTGGGACTTTCGGCGAAGTAAAAATAGTGTTCGATCTTGAGATCGCTTTTGAAATAACACACCTATACCTCATGCGACGTATTCCGGGATTAACACATTCACCGCCACACCAAATTCCGTCAAAGTCACATAAAATCAGAGAAACTTATTTCACACTACAAAAATAGAGAAGGGAAGATCTATTACGATACTTTGTGACTGGAAATAGATTTTCAAGTTCGAGGAAAATAATTGTGGCAGTCAAAGTGTTAATAATGAATATACATTAGAATTGATTTGTATAGTTAATAATTGTCAGTAATATATTGATATATTTACTGTTATTGTTTCAGTGTCATTCGTGATCTACATACGGTACTCCCAGGTGAAGGAGTGCACGACTATCTTCAGTTTGCAATCGTCTTTACCAAAATGGAACCACTGGGCCCTAATTTTTGGCCTAACAGCCGCCTTCGGCCTTTCCATCGTCGCTAATTTTCAAGAAACTTCCATGCTCATTGTGCATTTCATTGGCGCACTTCTTTGTTTCGGTTGTGGCACTGCTTACCTTTGGACGCAGGTATGTGTTACATATATTCCACCAGATTATTTGGAAAAGCATTACGTTCAATCATGTGAATTTCATTTCGAAAAAAATATACTCGTAAATGAAGTCATCGATGCAGTTTCCTCTCTCGTATATCGTGCATAAATAAAAGAAGATTGGGAACAAACTAAAACTTCTGCATACAATATATCAAGTGCAGCTTCTTTTTTCCACAAAAATACCTAACAAAAATTCACACTTTTGTATAATGAAAAGACCACTGTAAGACATCTTGTAGTACTGCCTCCATAGATAATTATTCATTGATAGGTCTCTACAAAAATGCCTAATAGAGACGCACTTCTGAACAAAGAAATGACAACTGTAAGATTGGTAGAAAGAACCGGCGCAGCAATGTCGTGTCATTAGATTGGCTGAAACGTAACCAGTTTTCCGTGTCTTGCATAATTTCCTGGAAAGCTGATTGATCTGCGGCGCTATATTGTCTCCGGGAATAAAGACGACTGGCGGTTGTTGTATATGTATGCAGTCATCGACGTGTTTGGGTTTCAGGCTGTGTGCACGTTCTACCTACATCCCCTCGGATGTTCAATGAGACTGGCGCATCTGCGGACGGCATTGTCTATCTTCTGCACCGTTTGTTTCTTCGTCACCCTCATCACTGGCGTGCTGTCGCGACTGGCTTTCAAGGGTTGGTTCGTTTCTTTTTCCTACCCAACGACCACACTTTTCGTTCTTTAGCTAACCAATACGCGAACGTTTGCGATTTCAGGAACGAATCCCCGAAAATGGTACAGAGGGGACGGAGGCTGGGAGTTGCACGTGGCTAGCACCATCACCGAGTGGCTCTGCGCTGCGGCATTTTGCATTTACATTTTGACATTCACGGATGAATTTCGAGACATCAAGATCAGCCATCCAAGGGTACATATCTCTGATTTATAATAAGGGTGCGGTTATAGCGGCGCGGTGAGTAGCGCGGTGAAAACAAACCAATGTAATCAAATGAAAAAGAAAAAGAAAGAAAAAGTAAAAGTGCTTTTATTCACCGCACAGCTCACCTCGCCGCTCCACTATAATCACGCACCAACTAACCACCCCGCTCTTATACTCCACGGCGATTATACTAGCCGTAATTAAAATAAGACATTTGAAAAAGATTTTGAACAACAACGGTTTTATTCTTTTCTCAGGTTGTCTGCGAGCCGAACCGCACGAGGCTGAACGACGAGGCGCTGAACGAAAGCCAGAACACCAGCAGGATTAATCGAGAACAGGGCTCCCCGAGAGCCACCTGATCGCTCATAGGCAGAGGCGTCGGTGGTTACGTGAACCTTCTCTCACACTCTCCAGTGAACACCCCGTGTCCCGGCTACAGGTACTGTGAATCCCGAGACGCTCTGTTGGACGAGGTCGCGCCTTTGGTGGCGACCACGCCGCCAGCTGCCAGCAATGTTGAGAGGAGAACCGACGTTCTCTGCCCGGTGCAAATACACGTGCAGGACCCATCGATACGCGAGCAACGACGACAGGCGACGGAACGAGACGACACCGAGACCAGGCAGAAATGGGGCGAGGATTACCCAAGAACATGGATCGACCTGGACGAGAACATCCTGGACGGCTACATACTGATAGACGACGGGTCCCTGGGGCCTGCTATGGCATTGGACGAATCGCAAGAGCTCCCCTACCCCGAAGGAGCCGCGGAAGTTGACGACGACGACGACGACGCGGACAGTCACGGAAAAGACGACTCCTCGATCTACAACAGGAGAAGACTGGGAATCTCGAGAAGACCCGGAGAGAACCTGGACCTCTGCACCACCTATCCGCTGGCTAACAGTCATGGTAGCGGTCGAGAATGGAGCAGCCACCCCAAGTACAGCGAATTGTACTCGCACGCGGCTGTCATGAAGTTCCTGGAGGCGAATCGTGAAGACCCGACCAACTACTCGGTGGCTAATAGTCACGGTAATCGCAGTGTTTCGTCGACGAACAGGGAAGGAAGCTTCGGAGACACCGCGGAGGCTGATCAGGTGAACTGGGGTAGTAGACCGAGCACCAACTACGAGGTAGCGAATAGTCATACCAGTTATGGGATATATCTCGAAGGTCAGGCCCAGCAAGAGGACACCACGCAAACATCCGGATGGCCGGCGACGTCCTGGAGGGAACACATGTTCAACACCTCTGTGCCAGAGGAGCAGAAGCTAAAGTCGGCGAACATTTGTATTACGGATGACGATGATACCGTGAGGACTAGTAGTAGAACGGAAACGAAGTTGGAAAGCGAGCACACCGTTGCACCTGCTTGCGATATTGAACAATGTTTGGTCGAGATCGAGGAGAGCCTGTTGAACATCGAACAGAACTTACTTCACGTGCAGGATCTGGATATACCGGAATTGAGGAACCTTTTGTACAACAGTCCGAGCATCGAGAAGAGTCTCTTCGAGGTCCAGGATCTTCTCTACACCGACGGCATCGTTACTGTAATCAAGAAGAAGAAGAAGAAGAAGAAATCCTTGTCCCTCGAGTCCGAAGAGGAGAACGAAGATGATGAAGAGGACGACGAAGAGGAGCAGGTTTGGGTTGGCCGTAATTTAACGATAAAAGACAACGACGACGAGGACGGTAACGCCGGTGCTAGTTTGATCGATCCCTCGAACGAACTGTCCGAAACAGCCAATGTCCAGGTGACCAACCAAACGGGATCAACCGATCATTGCCCGAACGTCGATTTCATGAACGGCTCGACGATCTTGCAGGAGGAAGAGAGCTTGAATTACACCGAGAAGGCGATCAATTTCATTCCGAACAGCCTCAACAAAACGCTGCCCCGAAGAATCGTTCTCGACGGGGCTAAGGAGAACATCCGTCTTTGTTCATCGGAGCCGCAAGAACCAACGACGACGATCGACTACAACCTCAACACCACCTGCGCGGAGAAGAAGTTACTGTGCCGCGACAAGTGTCACAACAGAACGAACTCTTTGGACGAGAACCCGACGTTCCCGAATTTGGACACGTCCGACAAGCTGGAGACCGGTAAGTGTTCGCTGCAGAGTTTGCTGGTCGAGCCCGCGAATGGCAACTCGTTGGACTTTTCCGGGAAAGCTAGGTCGGAGGAGATACTGCAGACCTCGCGAGAGAAGTTTCTGAGAAATTTGAACCGAAGGGGCGTGGACGACAAACGTTGGACCATCATGGAGGCGAAGGCGGAGGACGCGCAGAAGAAGATCAAGTCCGTAGCTTCGCACAGACGTTTCACCGTGTCTGGTGCGAATGACTCGAAGAGAATTAGGGTTTCGAAGGAATTGATGGAGAGGGGCACGAGCTCGAGAGACAAATCGCCCAGCAGGCCAAGAAGAGGCACGATATCCAGCGACAAGAGCCAGGACAAGGAGTCCACTAGTGGCAAGAGTTTCGAGAAAAGGAAGCGGAAGAAGATATCGAGTAGAAGCCATAATTCCTCGGAGAACGCTCTGGTGCCTAGCAAACTGATATCTCTGTCGTTGTCCCTCCTACTTGCAGCATTGCTGCAGGCAGTCAGGTGTCTGACAGACTTGGTCGAAGACGCCTTCAAGTCTGTCAGCTACGACAGAAGCGGCCTATTGCAATGAAACAATCCGCGAATGGTTTTCGTCCGGCACGAAAACGTTTCGAGGGGACGCTGTAGCGTCCATGATAAGATACCGCGTTAGAATGGTAACGTTAGATAACACTACACGTATTTTTCGTCGCACTTCTCCCCCTTTTCAAACGTTTTCCTTGTACAGGATGTATACAAATTATATGTCACGAATACCACGGAGGGATTGTATACCTCCGGATCGGTGGAGATTTGTTAAAAAAATGGACCGCAAAATTTACCTTGATCCTTTCTTTCAAGGTCAAAAAACTTTTTGTCGCATCGTATAGTATTCATCGCAAGCAACAAAAATCTCAAAGGAACGATGGATCTCAAGTCAACCATTCTCTTAAAAAACGACTTTGAAGTTCCGTAAACTAATTTCTTCCATATGTCTACAGGGTGTCCCAAAATGGTAAAACCGTGGAGGGAATGATTCTACATGAGAAAATAAATTGAAAGTGTAAAACAAATTTTCTAGAAAATTGGCTTTAAAAATCCGTCAAGTTTGCGTGCCTAATGTTTTTAACAAGTAGAATTAGTAGGTCGTGAACAGACGCGTCAGACAATTCCTATTCAAAAGCACGCATGTTCGCTGAATTTTCAAACTCTAATTACTCGAAAACGAGGCGTCAAATAAAAAACATTTATTCCATATTTTCTATTTATTTTCTCATATAGAATCATTCCCTCCGCAGTTTTACCATTTTGGAACACCCTGTAGACATATGGAACTTAGTTTACGTAACTTCAAAGTCGTTTTTTAGGAGAATGGTTCACTTGAGACCCATTGTTCCTTTGAGATTTTTGTTGCTCGCGATAAAAAATTTTTTGACCTTGAAAGAAAGGGTGAAGGTCAATAATGCGGTCCATTTTTTTAACAAATTTCCACCGATCCGGAGGTATACAATCCCTCCATGGTATTCGTGACATATAATTTTTATACACCCTGTACGCTTCCGTCCAAGACCAGGTTCTCGTTACGATGGTGCTCTCGATTTTTCCGCGAATTGATCAATATTCCTGTCGATATTAGGGACGTAGACTGTTATCAATGTGGTTAGCATACAGTGTCACACGTTGGTCTGTCGCACGTGAATAATTGCAAGAGGGCGTTATTAACTAATTGCGTGGCTGAGAGCATCCCCTGTTTTATTCCAAAGTTCTTTCGAAATTGCTAAATCAGCCGTTTAATGCAACTCTGGTGTAAGCTTATCAGTATCATTCATACAACATATTTGTATTCTGTTTTGTACAGGTATAGTAAGTGTCTTAGATAAAAGAGATGCAATATGCTTTCATATCATTACAATTTGCAGAACTTTTATTTTATCCCTCATTATTCAATAATCCTGGATTAGATACACCACCTTTGCATTAAACGACTGAAGTGTAGATACAGATTGATTTTTGCAGCTCGAATGATTGATTCAGCGACTCTAATAATTTAGTATATTCGATACAAGATTGGTTGTCTACACAGGGACCATTAACACTGACGTGCTATTAGTACCGATTAAATATAATTGAAAGGTGTACGGAGGTGATCGAACTTTCTGTAAAAGATTGTTTACGAAAATATTTTTCTAATCTTTTCGAGAAGCTTCTTGCGGTTCACGTGCGACGATCAGACTCACCGCGTCTGAAATCGTTTGTAGACCAATAGCGATAGCATCGAATCATAGTGAACGATCCAAGTACGAGCTGCGCGAAGTATCGTCGATAAAACAGAATATAATCTCCGGTAGTGATCAAACATCGAAGTTCCGCTATTTCTCTCTCTCTCTCTCTCTCTCTCTCTCTCTCTCTCTCTCTCTCTCTCTCTCCCTCTCTCTCTCTCTCTCTCTGTCTGTCATAAATGTTCAGTGTACAATTCATAGATTACGGGAACGAAGAAGCTACATACACACCTCGTTAATAAAAACCAACCATTCTCCAGAAGCGAACCCCACAAACAGCCTAGAACTGGTCTTGGAAACCGCGAGATACAGAATATGTCGCTACCACCGAGACTTCCGGGTTTCGAACCTATCATTTGCAACCATAAACGTCCAGAAGCTGCTGCTGATGTCTGTGATAAACGCTATGCTTACGATCCACGATTATGTTTTTACGCGCTGAACGCTGCCGAATGAAATGCGAGAGAAAAGCGTGTGCATCGTAGGAGTGGTACGACGACGTTGTGTATAGTATTCATTATTTTTTTTCTCTCTATCTCTGTGTTCTGTTGCACGATCGTCGAAAAGTATATTTCGTGACGGATCAAAGACTGTTTGTCGAAGGGATAGGTCGCCGGGTGTTATCAGAACGCAACCAAGAACTTTTAAACGAGCTTCCAAGGAAGGTGTTTACGGATCGCTAGACGGGTACGTGCCAGAAACGATGAGACGCGCGGCGCGGAAACAATAGTGCACGATAATAGAAACGAGGAATGTCGCAAGATAAGACTTTATCGTTGGTGCAAAGTACGGGCTAAAGTAATGGTAACGGTGTGTGACATCGCGTACGTACACGTTCAAAAGTGCCTAAACTCGTCGCGTATCGCGGGTACGCGGGAGGTACAGTACATATTATCTAATTAATGTTAAAAAATCTCGAGGAAGAAAGAAAATGCAGAAAAAGAGAAAAACGAACAATTAAGAAACTATCGATTCAAAACGCTACCTACTTATGTCTCTACCTAAACGTAAGCCTCTTTTTTCAAAGGTGTAACGTTGCTAGGAGAAAAGAAACAGAAAAAATAAAGGAAAGCAGAGCAAGCTGGCGAGAACGCTTAAAGAACGTTCGAAATACTTGTGTACATGTTTCAGTCACTCTTGCATCCCTCTTCATCCCCCTTTGCAGCGGACAGCATGAAAGGCGAAATTTAGAACCTCGCAAATTAATTTCCCCGGCTGGTGCGGATTATCAAGGTCTAATAAGAAATTTCCCCGACGAGACTCGCGAATTCATTTTGATCAAGTTTATATTCGCGTCCGCCGCGCCGTTAAAAGCTCAAAGTCGCGGGCCACGAGGAATGTAATCAAGCACTCTTGGAAATTAAAAATCTCCCGGCGGTACTAAGAATCTTGTTCGCCTATTTATTTATACCGGAGCGAGAAAATTATTCGTAATAACGTTCCGCCGCGGCAAATGAAGTTCCTCCCTAAAATTACTTTCGACAGGATCAGGTTTGTCGGTTAAACTGATTTTCGCTTGGACATCCGCTTAATGTCGATCAAGATGAACTTTTTTTTAGACGCTCCGAGGACTCGATATATAGACAGTAATTTTTTTAACAAAGTTCTTCACTTAATTACGAAGCGTTAATTTAATGGTTACGTGATAGGAAGCAGTTTAGCTATTTACGCAGGCGTTTTCGTGATAGGTAAACAAGTTGAAAAGGTCATTGCGAGACTTTTACTTTCTCGATAAATGGATACCAGATATCATTGGATTTGGCAGTATCTTTTTCCCGAGGATGAAATTAGATACTGGAAACGTATATTTTTGTTTTTCATAAAAAAATGAAAAACCAGAATACCCTGCTTTTATTCCTTAGTTAACTATTTCTAGATAACTTATTAGTCGTAAATTGTCAAGTGCAATATTCAGGGCTTCTGGGATTTCATAATGTCCTCCTATCAGACGTTTCGGACGTTCAAAACATGCATCTCTCTTCTGCCACTGGTCCCTGGCCACGAGATCATCCAAAAAGCTCGGGATACCGCAGTTCTCATCCTCCAGGGGTGAGACAGAGGTAGAGAGAGAGAGAGAAAGAGAGAGACAGAGAGGGGGGTAGAGAGTGGGAGTATCGATCAATGCTTTAAGCTCATCGCGTGTGACAACGGAGGTCGGCAGGTCGCTATAGAACGAAGCTCTAACTTCCGAACCTACTCGACACCTAGCACGTTCCTACCAACTGAATCAAAATCGATCCTGACCTCCATAACTTCGCGGTCTTCCATAGACGACCTGTTATCCTCGGGATCGCTAATTTTAACCTGGATCTGACAATGACCGTGCCCGAGGCAACCGCACACGCTTAGCACAGCGGCGTAACACGAGCAAGGATATCCTAAATATATCGCTCCCGATCGATCGCCGTGTAACTTCCTTTTTGGCAGAGCCGTTTGATAGACTCCCGGACTTAATGAACCCCTTTGGAGGAAAGACTACGTCTAGGTGGTGGTGGTGGTAGTGGTAGGTACAGCGGAGTGAAAGAAGAAGCTCGATGTCCACCTGTTATCCGATCACGTTCGATCTGTCCAGGTAAGGTGTTCCATATTCATGCGGGGCCAGGCGCCACTAGAATTTTCAATTAAGATCCCCGGCACGACTCGAACACACTCGGAATACATTAAAACAGAGCAGACGATGATGACGGATAGCTTCAACCGAGCTTTACGGCGCACTCGAACAGTTTACGGAGCACTCGAACCGCGTCGCTTCATCTCGTGCGGATATTGGCCAGGCCATCCATAACACGCCGATATTGACATCTCGTCGGATATTTATGGCGGCTCGCTATATCAAGATAGATAATATTCTTTTGGTATCGTATCCCTCCGGAATATCAATCGTTTAAAAAGCGAGAAGGGCCGGGGTCCGGTGCGGTTTACGGCCCGGACCTGGCGATAGAAAAATCGCATTTACGGCGGACACCGGCCGCCAAACGCTCCACACCGATAATGCTGAAATATACGCTTCCGGTGGACCTACAGTTCACAGTGTCGTAAATACAGTTAGTCGAAAAACTCACCGTATCCTCTTATGGATGTTCTGGAGGTATATAAGAACACAACAAAATTTTTGAAAATTTGACAAGATACAATTCTTACTAAATTAATACAATTACCAAAGTTTGGGTTCGATTCACTGCACCGTTTAAGAATTATAGCAACTTAAAGTTTGCACATTTTAACACGTCTTCTTATGGAGAATTCATAAAATTCCACTTCAAACCCTATTTAAACCTTGAAAAAACGCAACTAGAAAATCCAGTTTTTTTTATAATAGTAAAAATTATGTAATTAATTATGTTCAAAATTTATTAGAATTCACTAAACAGTTACAGAGCAAAAACTTATAAACTTTTACAAAACGTCAAATTTATTGTGTTGTCATCTCAATAATAACCATGAATATTGCTTTCTGAAGTATATTTAATTTATTTAAATATTTATTTTTAACTTTTTATTGCGTAATTATATATATTGAACAAATTTATTATCTTCAAGTTCAAATCAGAGGGTAGAATTATTCGCAAAAGTCACTTACAATTTTTTATAATATGAAGAAAATTTGATTAAAAAATAAATATAACATGAAATTCACTAATTAAACGAAAGCTTTTTAAATTAATCTATTTTTTAATGCAAAATATACTCATGAATAGCTTTCATTGCCAATATATTGATGGATTTCGAATTTCTTGTACTTTTGTCTCCCATTGTACCTCCAGAACATCCTTAACTACGGGACTTCCGTCAGAATGACGGATACTAAATTTTCGAATTTCCGAATGTTGAGTTTATAGAGATATACAGTCGATCCAATAAGTATTTCCGGTGGACCTACAGTTCACAGTGTCGTAAATACAGTCGGTCGAAAAACTCACAGTATCCTCTTAACTACGGGACTTCCGTCAGAGTGACGGATACTAAATTTCCGAATTTAGGAATGTTGATCGAATAAGTATTTGAACACTAAACTTCCCATTCTGAAAAAATTGCTGAACAAATTTTCAGCTCCGAGCCCACTGTGCGTCGCGTCGCGAGGATGCAGGAGCAGAACGAAATGGCCGCCTCCCTTTATCTCGTTTCTCTTTTCGTCGCGTCTTTCGCCGCTTTTACAGCCACTATACATATATCATTTTATAAGGTATTGAACCGAACAGATCCGAACGCGCCGAAAAAGCAACATCAACCTCAGCTCCAAAAATAGAACACCATTGTGGAAAAGTGATACGTTGTTGCCGCGCGGCGGGATTTACGAGGGATTGTAAACTGTAAATATTGTACCCCAGTTGCGAGATATTCCGCCGTAACTGCAGCAACAGCTGCACACCTGTGTGGACCATTGCAAAACTTTTTTAATAACCGAACGACCTGGAAAGTGCGTTGACGATGTCGTAAAATCAAAAATCATTTACCACGAAAATTGAACAGCCGCAAGAGAGGTTCTTCAGCTTCACATTTATAAATTAATCGAGAATCAAATTCTCATTACGAAACTCACATGAAGTTAAGTATTATATTCACGATATTATATTAAATATCGTGATATTAAATTAATAAATAAAATGTGAAAAACGTTAATGGAAACATTATTAAAATTATACTCAACCCACTCGGAGTACCTCCGACTTTTCAACGTTTTAATAGGTTACTCCACAGGTGTTTGCATATTCTGCTTTATAAATTTTTTAATTCGCTCTTGCCGTTCGTTTTAACGATATGCAAACACGAATGCATCTCTATAACAATTTTATTTCTTCCAGATGGGAAATAATGACGAACAAAGAGTCACTCTGTAGAAGTTTCAGAACTCATTTCAAAGTTTGTGTAATTGACACGAATACTATATTTCGACAAGAATACACTATTTTGTGTGGATATCGACATAGCTCATATTATTTCAAGTTCAAAAGATTCTTCTTCCGTTGAAGACGCGTAACTTAAATCCCACGAATATGGAGTTCAAAGCAACTTGGATTCATCGCAACACCGCCAAGTGAAGTTTCGCCGGGATGAGGATAGTTCGACGCTTTCGACAAGAAAATTCTTACCTCGGGGAAACTCGGAAAATTTCAACGACACTTGAATAGCTCGTAACCCGAGCAGCATGCAACGCGAACTCGACGGGCAAACTATAACACGTGTACGTAGTACGTACACGCGAACGCAAGAATGCGTTATGCGAAGCTTGTTTCTGTAAGCTCCCTTGCAAACTGGAACTCCGAGGGGACACATGACCGTGAAAAATAGAGCCTGGAAAGCCGGAGTCCGTGTTTCGAGCTTTTACAGAAATATTATTAATGGAGACTGCAGATGTTCATGAAATGTTCACATTCTCGACAGAAAATTTCAAGAATCCACGGCCAAGAGAAACTTCGTTTCTTTACTCTGGCATCTATTAATGCGAAACTCAAATACAGACTAGATACTGACTAAATCCTGTTGCTGCCACGGCGATATATACATAATTAGTAGACTTCTAAGGATATAGAAGTTAGTATGCTAATTTGATTACTCCAGTACGCCTTCTCATAATAATTACACAAAATTTTATACGAGGAAATAATGTAAACTCAAACATTATTTAGTAAGTTTTGTTATAGAATAATTTTCGAATTTTATACGGTTTTATTTTGTATTTAAGCAATTTTAATCCGAGTCGAAATTATTTTACGTTACATTACGTACATGCAGTTACAAAAATACAAAGTATCCGTCATTTATCGGAGGTTACAAATTCGTTTTTGTCTTATTGTTAGATAGATAAATAACAAGTTTTTAGAGAAAATCGTTCGGCACGAGGTTAAAGATGCAAAGGAGCGGCGCTCACGATGAAACTCGTTGTTCTTTGATATTCCGTTATTGGTCTGGTTTACAAATAAACAGGAGAGTTCGTGTCACGGATCACCAGGTCTTTGAAAGGGAGGATCCCGACGTCATAGTCACCAGAAGTGGAACCTGGAACCGCGCAATCTCGGGGGCAAAGGATATTATTTCCCGGGGGCGCGTTGGTCACCGTCGAAACAAAGTGTGCTGCCGAAATGATTCATAGTGTACCGTCCACAAAATGAATTCTATCCAGTTCGTTCCTGTTACTTCAAAGGGTCTCTTTTTCCAGTTAGAATTTCGGCTGGTCCGTTGAACACGACGTGATGTTCGTGTCCCGCTGTCCAATTATTCCCTGTGATACGAGTAAACGAATGAAATAACAAGCATTGCCGAGCGTCTGACAGGAATACATTGCGAACAGAGAATGCTGAGTTCCTCGTGCATCCACCGATGCACGCGTCCCCCGGGGTCGGTTTCATAAAGTCGTTAATAACGAGTGCCATAAATATCTTCTGTAATTATTTTTCAATGAGATTTTATTTTATAAATACTTTTTAACACGTTCGACACCAACGTCGCACAATCTCGCAATTTACGGTAAAGCCTTGATCTAAGAGAACGGGAATCGTAGGATCTACGAAAAAGGAATATGCCTCCACTGCGGGGCATACCCGTCGATGACGTTGAATCGGCTACCCCCACCCGACCGGCCAGCGCGAGTCAGCCTGTAGCCGCAGGTTCGAACGTGCACCGAAACCGATCTACGTCATCGACTCTCGCGGTACGCGAGCTTTCGGCCGCGGGGTCCGTGTTTACACGCGCTGTCCTTTTCTACGAGCGCTGTTGGCGAAGACACAAAACAATAGTAGAACTGAGAAATAGCACGGACCTGAGGGTTTTTCTGACATAGAAATTTTACTGTACTTAAAGACAGTCGAAATATAGTATGATACACTTATCTAGCTATTGAAAATCATCGTACACAATATAGTATTCAGAGACTCCCTGACTTCTTCTGCAAAATTGTTTGTATGATCTACCGATACACACGCCCGATGCAACGCTTTGTGGTATTCGCGGTATACATACGTACGGCGTGCTTGCGATCGGCTTGCAACGCGGCTGGAAATTTTGCGGGATTAAACCTCCGGTGACGGGCTCGCGTTATCGTTCGAGTCACTGTTCTCCACGATGAATGGCCATTTCCGACTGTCTGACCACGTTCGAGCTATTGTCGCAGTTTTATTCCGCGGTGTACATAGCTTGTCCGGTCAATGGCGGATATCTATCTACTTCACTGCCCCATTTCAAGTTTACGGCCCGTGTTACATCGCTGCGGTATGGTAGGCCGATCTCATTTTATTTGATTGTTGCGTATGGACTGGTCGTTTCCATTTATCTTCGCCCTTTAACCTTCGCACTTCGTGACTACTCACCTTTCACTGGAATATACCATGAACAACAAACATCGCTTTTTCAATAAACATCTCCAAGGATCGACCTTTCGAACTTCATTTCGTGGCTAACGGAAAAAGTTTGCGCGAATTCTCAAGTCAAACTAACTTCGGATACTCTGATGTACAGTGGTTCCAAAAGTATTTAAACACTATATTTCTATTACTTGAAAAATTGTCGATATTTAAATTCTGATAATTTCGTAAGAACAAATATCCTTATGATGCGTACAATAGAATACAATTAAAAAAAATTTGACCTTGAAATTCAAGGTCACAGACAATTTTGCGGCAACTTTTTTTAAAGATCTCCATCGATCCGAAAATGTACTAGAATACGCCTATGCTTGCCACGACCAAACATTTCTTTACACCCTATACAACCATGAGCCTGGACTCATTTCAAAGCTTGAAACCTCTACTTATCCTTATTGTCGTACAATCATTTTTAACGAAATTATCACACTTTTTCGAGGATGGGGTATTCGGTGTTCGAATACTTCTTGGATCCACTGTATGAGAGTGCTTGCGTAAGAGCTCAATCCTAATTGATCGATTACGTCCAATACAGCTTGTGCCTGTTCATCGAGGCACGTTTACCTTGCTTTCGATATATACCTTCACCGTAAAATTGATTCAACCGTCAACTAGCAGGAACAATTTTCATCTCGCCGTTAACGCTCCCGGGATTTCCCTTTACTTGTAAAGCAACTAACAGGTTCGCTGCTCAAACTGTTTTCTAACTCGGCCAGGCCTCTGTTGAAGTTTCTGCGACGATAGCGGGCTCAGAAATTTGTGGATGTTATTTAGCTAACGTAGCCAGCGAGAACAGCGAACGGTTTTAACTTTGCCTCGTGCCCAGGCATAAAGTAGGCTTGAAAATATGTGTCGTAAACACTTGGGAGCCTACGAGGAGCAGCGATACAAGAGTTCCGGCTGCTAGACGAGTGCTCCGGGTGCTCAACTGAAGGAGAAGTTGAAGTCTAAATTGTCAGCGAATAGAGTCTTTTCGGACTAATCACACGGGGAAAATAGTTTATACTTAATTCTAAAACCAGCTAGTGTATACACGGTGTCCCACGTAACAGTTTTCACTTCGAGCACTTCGAGGTCATCCGAAGGTCATGATATACTAGATCGTTAAATTCGTCTTGACACGGGCTGTAATACTGGTAAGTGAAAAATACAAAGTGCCATTTAAAAAAATGAAGGTCACCTTGACTATAAAAAAAATGTTTTTCGAACTTTTGTTGCAATATATAGCCAATCGAAAACTGATCAACTTTTGTTGAAAATATATTTTGTCAGATTATCGCAAGTACTTACACTCACAGGTAATATTCGGACACTTTCAAAAGGACGATAAGTTTTCTAAGGCTGAACCATACCACTTGGATTTTCTCTAGAAGTTGAAAGAAGTTAGTTGACTTGATTCATAATTATTCGCAGCACACTGTATATTATCAGACGGAATCTTTAATGAAGTTGAAGTAACAGTGAAATAATAATCATGTCAGTTCCATTGAACAATGGGACACCGGTGACCTGAATCCGGAGACAGTATCGATCGCATGCGTTACGTAAAAATTATCAATTATCAATTAGTGGTATCTCTATCGAGAAACCATACGTACTAAACATGGAACGTATCGACATGCTTGCGGAGTAGACAAGAACGCATGGTATACCAAGCTCGTCCCGGGAGTAATTTCACACAGCTACGATCACATCAAATAACAATTCCAGAGGCATTCTACACAGGTGCCCGATAAGAGGTATTGAACATTTATTTGCAGCTTTGAACGCTTAAAGCTGCTTTTGCCACTCCGATGAGAACGATCGACCTTTCATCGAGTATCTCGTTTTTAATATCACACGTGTCTTCATCGGCTGGAAAACATACCCACTGCATATTCCCCCGGTCCATTGTTCTTTAGCCCACGCGAGTGGGTTTACTCTTGTCGTATGTTAACCTTCGAGTTGTCAACGGATGGAAGTTATTTTAAGTTCCCTTTTGTAAGACGTACAACATTTTTCCAACACATCGTTCAACCTAATACCTTATTCGAAATTTGTTTATAAAATCTTTATTCGAGAATGAACGTTTGGCAAGTCGCTGTATATAAAAACGAATGTAAATATATTTGTAATAGGAACCACGATCCGTCATGGTAATTTTGGTAGCGGTGAACGCTCACAGGGAATAAAAGTCTGATTGCTTTGACGAAAGTATTCACGATGAAGCGAACAAATTTCCTCCAGAGGGACGTCATATCACGGAATTACTTCAGTTTTATGTCACTATCGACTCGATGGTGTCGCGCGGAAAGAGCTTTGAACATTATTCAAAAGATTTCGAGGCTCCCTCGTTCCCGTTGGCCATTTTTAAATTAGTTTCCCGTCAATGGGGCCGCATATTTCAACGTAGAAATGCATCGGATGGAAAATTGTGTAAAAATCGATGGGAAGCGGTATCAAAAAGAAATAAGGCATTTCCCGTTCCATTACCAGCTTTTAATGAAATTCTTAGCTGTTCCGAAGACGCATTTTTTCCTGTCCGCGCGGTGCCTTTCCGACATAGCGTCCTCGTGGTTGTCGATGCGACGCTTATCTTTGCCGAGACGTTGTGCCGTCGCACGAAAATGTATCGATTATGCTCGACGACTGTAATGAGAACTTTTTGTCGGCTTTTCGTCATTATCTACCCCACTGGAGCGATAGCTTTTCGCTTGCCGAACAGCGTAGAAGGAAGTGGAAACGTTGATGAGGCACCTATACATCGGAAAACGTGAGTCGAAACTTGAAGAAGAACGATGACAATGAGCGGACTGAGATGCTGGTATCTGATTATTACTTCTTTGATATGTACCCTTTATTTTAGTCGTTTTATCGAGCTATGAATAAAAGATATGCCGCCGACTTTACAGTAGTATAAATTAGACCACGAGGGCTTTCCACGTTCCACATTTTTGTTTACGAAAACAGTGAAAAAGAATCTTACATCTATTTTTAAGGAGGCTTCGATCTTAAAATCTACGACAGTTTCATTTACGAGAAAAATGTTCGAAAGTTTTTGGAGACGTTTGAATTTCCAGCATTTTTTGGGAAAAATGGGTCCTCAGTTTCCCCACTTGCTACATCGCGTAAAAATATCTTGAAGCATAATGAACAATGCTTTGCAAAAGTAGAGCCTTCAAGCTTTGAAATGAGTCCCCATGTACTATTTGTCTTGACAAAATTATCAGAAATTTAAATATCGACAATTTTTCAAGAATTATAAATGTTTAAATACTTTTTGGATCCACTGTACTATCTCATGATCCGGTCGGGGAGAGGCTCGATTCGAGCCGACTTCTGGAGAATCGTACCGTGTGGGAATCACGGAAGAAATCACGGTAATGGCACCGAGGGTATATCAGGAATGAGACCGGGGGATGGTCAGCTAAAATGTCAAGAGGGGTCTCGAGTAGCGAGCGCCAATATTTCCGGAACAGGTTCATCGTGAACGAAGGCTCGACTCTGCACCGATGTGGAAGCGAAGGCCGACGATAATGGAGCCTCAGGGAAAGGAGATACCCAGAAGGTGAGGGCGCGAGGACGACCCTAGAAAAGGAGGACGAGGCATGCCGGAAGCAACGGATTCGTCGCTCGGAATGGGAGTATGAGAAAGCATGAAAGAGAGGGTGGTTTCAGGGTGAGTATGGATGGGCGAGGAACGCGGGGAACACGAGAAATTCGTCCTCGTAACTGGGCCCTCGAGTCCTCGACGCTACGGCCCGACTCGCGTTTCAAGGTACATCTTACATTTATATTCCTGAAAATACGTCACCTTGCCCCGGCAATTAGCGCCAAGCACGCAAATGGCCCTTGCCGAGCTTGCTGCGCACCTGGAAGGTGAGAGACGGAAAGTTCAAGGTGACGTGGCGCAAGCTCATTGTTTTAAAGCTGAAATACGAGGTAATTAGAGGGGCCAGGAAGATCGGAAGATAACGCATTCGCGTTTTCGCGTTATCATTAATTAGCTTCTGCCACCGACACCTGGATCAATGCTGTGGGTATTCGACCAGCCGCCCTCTACTGAAGTTTTCGAACTTGTGAAATTGTAAATGGACCTCTAGTTGTGTGGTTTTACGAAAAATCAGGATTTTATATTAATACGGTTGGGTGTGAACAATCTTATTATTAGATTGCTGTATCCACGACGGATTTGAAGGCAAGGTTATAGAAAGGAAAATATTGATCACACAATGATAATACAATTTAAATTTTATATATATTATAATAATATATATATATATATATATATATATATATATATATATATACAGGGTGTTCAGAGATTTACTAGCCAGCGTTTTTCTTGTAAATAGTAAATATTAGAAAAAATGAAATATGAAAAACAGTACTACATTTTCCTCTTTTATTTTTTTCTAATATTTACTATTTACAAGAAAAACGCTGGCTAGTAAATCTCTGAACACCCTGTATATAATATATAATTAATATACTTGGACAAAATTTGTAATGAAAGATTTCTTAATCAATTTTTCTATAGCAATAAAAATTTCAATATACATATAAACTGCCAAGTCACTCCCAACAATGTAATCTAATCATTTCTATTGCGATTGATACTTAACAAACGATTTTTAAGTTCTAATGCAGCACAGTCATTGAGAATTTTATCTGCAGGCTTTACGTAGCCAACCTGTTAATCTCAGAAAATGCATAAAATAATATTTACTTGTGTTTCATGTTTACGTATTCTAATAAGTCATAAAGAAAATGAATAAATAAATAAACATTGCATTTCATAAATTTCAATATAGTTCTGATTAAAATGTACCATTATTGGAATGTTCTCAAATGTGTGTCGCTTAACAATAAATGGTTCAATCAAACAAAATTAATCACACGAATTTAATACGAAACTCTATGCATTTATGTACCTACATTAATAATTCTGTTTAATTTAAGAAACCACAGAACCGTAAATATCTAAAGCAACTGTTAATCTTTATCTCTTATCTCAATTTCAAGGTATAGCCACATGCCACATGGAAGTGTGTTGTAAAGTCCTTAAAAGTCTTTACTGTTTTGAATTTGATATATCCATTTTCCTCGTAAAACCATGAAAACCGCAGTCTAACTATTAGTCTCGACATCTGCTAGTAAACGGCAGGAACTTATTCAAGTATTTAATAATTTAGACAGCCGTTCCCCTCGCGAAATGTTCATTCCGCCAATCAGCCGGCCTCGATAAATCGTTCCCAATTCCATTGCATCGGAGTCCATAAAAAAAAGCGCCCGGCACTTTGCGACCTCTGTAACCCGGGGCCATTCATTTCTTAGCCTCTCAAGCCTCGCAAGAGAGCTGGTCGGCAGATGCACGTGAGAGCCGGTAGCCGTGTTCACCCATGTAAAATGTAAAGAAAGCCGCCTTTTGCATTATTTCGCGTAACACTTGCTTCCGGGCCTCCTCCGTACACGGCAGGCCAGCTTTTTCCTTTTTTACCTCGCTCCGCTGGAGCACCGTTCCAGTTGCGGCTCGGCGAGCACGCTGAAATACTTATTGCACACCGTGCGTTCGTCGCCAAACTCTTCGACCACGTAGCTGTCCGCATATTAAATCACCCACCGTGTACATACCACTTGATGGAAAATTCTTCAACATCGACCATCCTACAAAATAAAAGCAATGTGCCGGACAGAGAAAGAGAGTGAGAGAGAGAGAGGCGAAGAAGAGGGGAAGAAAGCAAAAGCAAGAAAAAGGTACGGCACGGTCCTCTGGGCGTGCTCTCTTCAAACTGAATTTTTATCGGAAGCACCGAAGCCTTCAGAGTGCGAAATAAAGATTAACTTTTTATGGAACTATCCGGATAATTTCAACGATCTTTCTACGCACTTTAATATCTGTTTTAACCCCTTGCCCTACGATTTATTTCTACGGTTTCAGTGATTAGAACTTTTTTGCAGTTCGCAATTTCCTTTAAAAAGAGAAAATTTATATGTATTGTATGCCTATACATGCTCTCCAATAACTGTATATTAATAAAACCAAAATAGAATTTCATCTCGATTTAAAGGAAATTAATAACATACATATTTATTAGACTCTGTACAGAATCTTCATCACGAGTCTGACACGTTATTGGATTAACCTCTTCACTGACAAGGGAGGTTACCCAATCGTAACACGCCGATTTTAATTGGAATTTTGGGTATAATATAGAACTCGAAAAAATATTTGACAAGTATTTTTTTATAGCTACCGAGATTCGTGTTAAGGGGGTGAAAGTAACCCTCAAAGTTGGGGTGAAAAAATACATTTTATTGAATATTTTTGAAACTATTAGTCCTAGATGAAAATTTCAAAATCCAATTTGTGCGTCCTTGAATGACGAATCTTTTCGTATAAACTGTTTTTTAAAAATATGTTAAAAATTAAATTTATTTTGCAAAATTTTTATATCAAATATCAAAGTTTGTTTTAACTTCGTATTAAAGTTAAAAGAATAATATTGTAAAGATCTAAAATAAAGCACGTATTAAGCATGCTATTTTCATGTCCGCAAATTTTTTCTGCTCCATATGCAGCAGTGTTTTCTTGTAAAGTTTAGCAAAAAATGTAAAACATGTACACTTACATAGTTTACACGAGTAACAAGTATGAACAGACTATAAATTTCTTGCATATGCGTGGTCACAGGCATAAATATTTATAACCTCTCAGGTATAATAATCGTGAGTCAATCTAGATTACGAAAACGTTATTAATGCCTTCCTTCGGTCTTCGCACACACAGGGGAGGTAATATTAACTCTCCCACACTTTTCCGACTATTTCATGATATTTTCTGACTTTTTTAAAACTTCTGTGCAAAAATAGAACACCGGACGGTATTAGACGTGTACAGTCAGTCACAAAATTCTACGTACGATGAAATAACGACTTTGGACATGATTGTTAACATTATTTTATTGATTTCTCTTAACACTTTATATTAATCGTGTTTTAGTTAGTTGAAATTTCTATACACGTACCTACCCATGGCCTAATTAACGATATTTTCGGTTACACTATCGAAACTGTGCCTTATCTTGTGTTTCATGGTCTAACGGTCAGAGTAGACATCCACTGTCTAACTTCCTTGATCGAGTATTATGAGGCTACGAGGTTATTTGGTTAACTGTATATTTGAACTGAGAAGCGTAACAAGTTTAAGTAAATTTCTCTCGAAAGTTCGTGTTTCGAATATAACTAATATTCGTTAATCCTTCTAAAAGTTCTGCATTAAATAGTACTCTAACTGCATTACTGAAACATTAAAACATTCACTCTAGCTGGGCGGCTGTCGCATATTATATGGACAAGATGATAAATGGAAATAATGTACGAAGGAAGTGAGAAGGTACAAAACGCGTACTAACATCGCGATCTCAAAAATAGCAGAGAAATCACATTAATCAATGTATCCGAAACATTAAAAAAATTTGTTCATTTAAATAATGGCACAATAATGTAAGGAACATTTCGGTCTCGAATTTGTCACATTTATTGAGGCATTATTTTTAATTTAATAAACACGAAATGCGATTTAAAATTTGCCAGCTCGCTGCATCGTGGGATAAGCTCGCGAAATTTCCAGTTGTGAATCTGACTTTGGAGTTAATCATTTTGGCCACGGACCACGGTCTGGCTCGTTACTTTGGCTGAATGGGTTAATATAAAACTAGCGTGCTATGTTCACTCCGAGCAAAGTGTTTCCGCCGTTACACATGCACTCCCCGAAATTCCGGTGATCACCGAGACGTTTAGTTGCGTGGGATAAATATCTATCCGAAGGAATTCCGTTCCAGGCTTAAATTCCAAGGAATTTAGTGTAGGTATCGTATAACCGGGCCGCGATACGTTTGGCGAAATGGTCAGTGGAGCTTCGTGACCCAGTGAATATCGTCCGGATTCCGTATTATTCAATCAACGCTCTGCATCTCAAATCCTGGAAATTTGGTTTTAATATTGAAAGTTCATTAATAACAGCACACGGAACACGAATGTTGATTGCCGAATTACAGCGACCTGAGCAAAGCTCATCTGCGTCGGCAATGAAAATGCTACTCTGATCTTGATTCGATAAATATTAGATATTCGCCGTTCGATTGACATTCCGTTGTCAAATTTAATTGTTTAGAATGTAATAGAATATACTATACATATAATGTACAGGGCGTAAAGAAATGTTTGGTCTTGGCTGCCATAGGCGTATTCTACATCTACGGATCGATGAAGATCGGTTAAAAAAAGTGGCCGCAAAATTATCCTTGACCTTGAATTTCAAAATTAAATATTTTTTTAGTTGCATGATGCGTAGAATACAATGCGATAAAAAAATTTGACCTTAAAATTCGAGATCAAGGACAATTTTGCGGCAACTTTTTTTTACAGATCTTCATCGATCCGAAGATGTAGAATACGTCTATGGCAGCCGAGACCAAATATTTCTTTACACCCTGTACTAGAATATGATATAATTAACTCGTCACACGACAGAACTTGTAAATAAATAAATCTATGAAATTTTTCGGAAAATACAGCGATTTAAAGGGTAGAGAATTCTTCTGCGGATCTAGTGCATATCAGAAATCGAATATGTGCACAGCACCCTCGCGATGGAATCCAATTATTAATTCACAGTCAGAAAATTGCACGATCCATCAGAATAGAATATATCGAGAATCAATAGTAAATGATACTTAGCGAAATCGCTGGAAAGCATTAAAAGGAAAGCAAATGGAGGAAGTTCATCCTTTTAAAGTCTCGTGGGAGTGCCTGCGTGCCTTCTGGCTGAACTTCAGCCTAATGGAATACATTTTTCCGCGATTGCCGGAGGATTAATTAAAGTTCTGGATAAATTCTTGGTGGACAATTGCGACAATTGTTCTCGTTATTATCTATCCTGTGGAAAAATTTTTCGCTCGCGTAGCATTACTTAAAAATAGTTTGCGAAGGCACAGAAAAATTTTTAAACTGTGCAAAAGATACTCGTGTAATTGGTTTGAAATCATTTATCTAGTAAATGTCGTTAACGAAAATACTAAAACAGGTACATAAAATACGTAATACCTCTTTTTATCGTGTTCCGACATCATCAAACAAGCTTTGCAAGAATCGCTGGAAAAAAACTCCATTATTTCTCGTTTATCGTGAGATAGCTATTACCATCCGTTCATATGGATTTTTATCCACGTCGGAACAAACAAAAAATTAATCTACATAATATCGATAGGAGGCGGAAATGGGAAATAGAAAATGGAGGACTTTTAACCGAGAACGTTGTCGCACGAGAGTCTCTGCTTTACGCGACCGCCATCGAGTTAATCCGGAAATGTCTCGGTACCCCGATAGCAGTAGTACCTATATTAATTCAAACCCATAAATCACACTGATGTCCTAGTATCCTTTAAGAACTTGCCCCAACTTCTTTTCACTGTCTCTGCCAGTACTGCTGCTATAGATACGCGCATGAAGTTAATAGTCCTCGTTATTATCTTCCTATTATCTCAGAAAAGGAAACGAGAGGGAAAATGAGAAAATAACGTGAAGTTATTTTACCATAGAATGAAGAAATTGATAGCGTTCTCTACGTATTGGCTCGTAACATAAATACGTTTGGTTATGCTCGGTGTTAGATTATCAAAAGTGAATCAACCTTCTCAGAATCGTATTCCTAAATAGAGATTACGAAGTATCATTGGAACGTTCTCAGGATGGGGGGCTAACATAAACAGTCTGGAGATATGAGGGGACCCTGTTTACCTCTTGGGGTTCCAGATGGTTTTTCTTGTCACAAGTAACACTACCCAACTGATACTCACTGATTTGAATGGAATTTAACGTACTTATTAAACACCGAAAAATATTAAATACGTATTTTTTTGTTTCGACTAAATACGCTTTTTAGCGATAGAAAGCACCCCTCAACCTCTGGAGATGGAAACGTTTGTGGCTAATTATTTCTTAAAGGATACAGTTTCTGAAAAAAGTGCTACGTCCAGAGTTGTACAGTTCAGAGTGATGAACTTGATGGCGTCCTTGAAATCGACCTTGAGGTCGATTTTCAAGGTCATTTGAAAATCATTTCATGTTTATCAAAGGGAGTATTTTGCTTTTCACTCCGAGAATCGATGGAGCGTAAAATTTTACATTCAGAGCCTCAAGGTCGATTTCAAGGACGCCATCAAGTGCATCACTCTGAACTGTACAACTCTGGATCTAGCACTTTTTTCAGAATCTGTATCCTTTAAGAAATAATTGACCACAAACGTTTCCATCTCCAGAGGTTGAGAGGCGCTTTCTACCCCTAAAAAGCGTATTTAGTTGAAACAAAAAAACGCGTATTTAATATTTTTCGGTGTTTAATAAGTACGTTAAGTATCGGTTGGGTAGTGTTACTTGTTAGAGTTAGTCGAAGCTGAGACTTCGGTTGGTAAAATACAGAAATATGTTTCTCATAGCAAGTGTCTTCTGTTCAATCACAGGTGCGGATTTTATGCATTTTTGACAAAAATGAATACATTTAAATAATAAATACTGAAGAATAAAAACACTGTTGTATTTTCATAAATATCAAAAATATTTTTGCACAAGAAGAACGTTTAATCGTAATCAAAAATGTTTCCTTCATAATATATTTTCATTCATATAAAATTTCATGTTTTTCACAACTTCAACGTCAATATGCCTCGTCTTCCCCTTATCCGTTCAATTTCATCTTTTGCAGGAATTATTTTCTTACCCAATGTCACAATTTTAGGGGGAGGCGTGAAAAAAATCTCGCAAATAACATTTCATTATTTATAGCGGAGGTCCACCCTAGTGTAAACTCCTCAACCTTCTCCTACACTCCACAGGAGTTTATCGGGGAGGACTCAGGAGTAGGAAGAGGAGTCTGTGGCTCGAGAGCCGCATGTTGCCCTGGCCAGGTCTAGGCATAACTAAATAATACGATATAAATACCACAAAATTTGAATGAACACAGTATTATTTCTTTCATAAACCACTGCATAAAGCATGCAGTGGTATTTTTCAATACTATACCACTGCATAGTATCCAGGTTTGGTGCTTGGCAATGCTGATTAGTATTCCAGTAGACAGTATTCCAAACACTTTCATCTGCAGAAAATCTCAGAGAGTTAAAGTTTTTTCACAGTTCTCAGCGCATTCCCAGTTCTTCCCTGTATAGGCACGTTCTTTCTTAACTTTCGCTGTAACGTTTCTTATTTCCAACTTCTTTTCCGAGTTTCGCTCAAGCTCGGTTAACCATTGAACAGCGGATTGCGTAATAGTCGACCGGACTGCCAATACGTGGTCCATTTGGGTCCATTACATCGAACCCATATTTATCAAGCAGAGATTTACTTTTTCATAAATTCCCCCAGTCAATTGGAACGTTCTTTACTCGCACGGTAACGGTAAATAAAATTCTAATAACGTCAAGCAGGCGTAAGCATAGCACAGTGGATTAAAGTATATAAATCATTCTTCGTTGTTGAAGTGCTAGTGCAAACGTATATTTATCGCCCATATATTATGCGTTCGTTGTACGTTTCAAAACGAGTATATACCGTGTGATATACTGCCATATACATTTTGTGATTAACAGTATGCAAACGTGGGTGTTGACAGACCATGTACGAGCGTTATCCGTACCCATACATTTGCCATAGATCCGAGCTTATCTTTAAATTTATTCTTTTCTGGCTTTCTTCGAGGATTTCCATTATTTTTTCCCATAGCGAATCATAAATGTCAAAGAAGTCCTAATCACTGCAGCTATAAAATAAAGCATACGGGTTAAATGAACTTAAACGAAAATTGCTTTCCCGTATAATTGCTCGTAATCACCCATCGCGAATGATTAAGTTGTCCGAAGTAAACGACTTCCGAGGTTGGTAGTGAATTATCGATGTTCTGATAAAGTTAAACAAAAATGCTTCGAGAATAATGTGTGTCGTGCTCCCTCCGTGACGAGGAAACATAAACGATAAATAAAAAAAGGCATTTCGCGAGAAAAGGGCACGATTACAGAGAACAGAGTAAGCCCTAAAAAGAACTACCGACGTAACGTTTGCCCAATCGTTTAACGAGTAATGATAGCCTCGACTTCCATTACCAACAGCAGTAGAGAGATCATTACGGGAAATATGCCGGCAAGAAAAAATGACGCTACTTTCGCTGGAAATTTCGCTCAGAAAACCCTTCAACTCCCTTCGTTACGCCGCCAAGCGTTCAGAAAACATTTATCTTCCATTAATCACGATCCCGTCGCATACTTAACGCTCGAGGAGCACAAATAATTATCAAACGGAATCTCTCGAGTGTAAATTACTCACTGAAATTCAATCGGATACGTTTAGTTCGCACATAGATTTTTCACTTTTAACGAGACTTTGATCCTTTTCGTGAGACTCTTTATCTTCACTAGGTTTGAATTATATCGACGTTACACGTTCTAACCGCAATTTCAATTCTGCATGTATGCGAGAACTGTACGAATAATACATATTTTCACCTTTCCAGTGCCAACCGCGTGCATATGACGAAATTTCCGGTTTTTGCAGCTAAATATAATATCTCTAAATGTTGGCATCGTTCCGTAACATTTCTAAGTTCTAAGCAAATTTTAGTTCAAGGCAACGTTTTAAAATAAATCGTACTACGGAATACCGTTCAGGTGAAAGGGTTCGGAAATTATTCCTGATCACCTGTTTTATTAAGCGACTGTAAAAACATTTATGGATTTCCTAGAAATAAATAGTTAATAAATGCTATTTTACTAAAAATAATTTATTCAATCTCTCAGTCATACTCTTCTTAAATGAAAATTCAAAGATAACATTCAGATATTTCATCATAGATTTATTCAATAATATATATTCATTATGTTCTATTACTTTTTGCCATTTTTGAGATAACTTGTTATTGAATAAACCCATGAATAAATATCTGAATTTGATCTTTGAACTTTAATTTGAAAACGCTACGCACTTTCGTTCCAATCGAATAATTGATACAGACTATTTTGCATACAGATCGACAATTTAACGATTACAATCCAAGCGAACTATCGCTCGCACCCAGCAAATCGATCCACCTCTTTATTTACTTTGTTGCTTCGAGGATCCTTTTTAATGACCGATCTCTGAAAACAACAACTGCTGCCGAAATCCGTGTATCCGAGTTTGTCAACAACACGAACGCAAGCTAACGTCAACACTATTTACATATAACCCACATAACGTCAACAGGTTCGAAAACAGGACCGCGAATACAATTTGCGCGACGAGTCTGCGGCAGCGTGTAGGACCAGAGGACTGATATTTTCCAAAACTGAACGAAAAAGGTTCGAAATCGTGACCGGGTAGGTATAATATTTCAACGATCACCGGCGGTAGGACTGCATTTAATTTGAATGGCAACCGGAATCGATTCCCGACGTTTCCTGCATCGGTACTCCCGAGTCCCGCTTGCTTTCCTCGTTTATACTGCCAGCTGAATTATTGCCAGCAGCTCGGGTTCATTGGCAGACCGAAATCTCGGCGTGAATCCATCGAACGTAGAATTACTGCTACTTACCTTCATTATGGACTACTTTCCGTTTACAAAGGGGGCAGGGACGAATTTACCGCGGTATTTACGATCCTTCTCAAAATCAAATAACGTACGACACCGCCGCGGCGTAGCGACGCTTTTTAAGCACCATAAAGCTCTGCGTTGCTACGGTTTTATTCGCCTCGGTGCGTCAGAGTGGAACGGATGCGCGTAAAACCGTAAATCATTGGCACCGGTATAAAGCCACCCCCGAAAGAGCTCGTATTATCTTCATCCTTTTCTTTCTTTTACAAGCTCGTAACGCAAGGACACGTAACTCAAGGTCGCACTGGCTTCTCCACGCCGCCTGGACAAAATGATAAGAGCACACGTGCTATCTTTAATTTCTCGAAGACTACACGGAATTTCTGAATCGAAACAGTATCGTAATTGTTACGATGTAAAGCAGGCCTGGGCAACTTTTTTTTTTTTATTGAGGAAATCTCATAAGAGATTTATTACAACTTTAGGTACAAAACAAAATATACAGAACAAAAAACCCGTACAAACAGAAATGAGGGTATATCAGTTCTTTTTCCCTACTTGTTTTTTCTTAAACGCGCAGTTTACAGTTTTTTAAAAATGACAATATATGAAGGCAGGCTACGACATTGGGGCCAGCCAGAAACATAGAAACGTCCAAAGGTAGCTGAAATCTTAACTTGAAGAGATTTTTCAATAGCAATAATCGTTGAGTATCGTACAGATTTACACTGCCAAAGGACGTGATTTAGAGTTTCACACTCGAAACCACATCTACACCTAGGATTGTCAATAATACCGATACGAGCGAGAGAGCCAGCGAGATGGTGGTGATCATTATGTTTGAACCAAGGATGACGGTTACCCCTAAAGAAATGAAGGAAATAGAATTTACCTTTGTACAAACCTTGGTTTTTTATAATCGTGGAAGTATTGTGAAAAGCTTTGTACCATGTTTTTTTTCATGAACAGTTCGTACAGATCGGTAAAAGGAATTCTCGAAATCTGGGGAATTTTCGGCTCGCGAGCCGCAGACGACTACTCCGCCTACTCCTGGATCCTCCCCACCAAACTTCTATTGAGAGTACGAGGTTGGAGAGAATAGGTAAGGGGAATATGAAATAGCTGATAGTAGGGGAACCGGTACACGGGTAGTTGCCCGGGCCTGACATAGAGAGAAAAGGCTGTTAGTAAATAAAGTAGGGTCTCTCAGGAGCTGCACCTTCGCGAACACTGTAAACATTTGACCCGTCGTCACGATCGATGAATTATTTAGAGACATTTTTTGGTGCTACTTTTACAGCCTAGTGTACGCGAACACAGACTCTGGCTCGACAAAACCGATGGCAGATCGATTATTATGGCTGATCGATCACTGTGCCCGCCGGAAATCACGTCAACGTGACAGCGACTGCAAAAAGTGTGATAAGTTCGTTGTTTTAATTTTTGTTCGGTATTTTATTTTATACCAAAAAATTATCAATAATTTTTAATGTAATTATAATTTAGTAGGCACGATTACGATTTCCGTGGCGCCTACTTTGAAAATCAAGTTTGTGTTCTTGGGGTCATTTTAAGAAAAAAAACAAGAGTGAAACCGCAGAAACCCGGTTCGAGACACTAAAATCAGTGCGTTCGAAACATTCTATTTGCGCCTGATTCCGAACATTCCCTTACGTCATTTCCTGCACCTCGATCCTGGCGCTTGCAATTTTCCTGACTTTCCAAAAACTAACAGGTCGGTGAAAAATGGTGAGAAAATGATGTGTGCAAAATTTGGGAATTTATTACCATTACGAAGCAAGATTTGATAAAAAATTTGATAAGAAATAATTGCCTTTCATTTATACAAGCAAGGATTTCCAGGATCCGCGCAGCACGACAATGCGTGGCAAAGTTGAAAAGTTCATCCTCGTCGACGACCCCGATAGTTGTTTTTCCCCCGAATCACCGGAATGGCCATCAAGTTTTTCATTGGAGCCCCTAAACTTTACAGCCCCGGGAAATTGCAGACTGGAACGATGACTTTTCTTACCGGGTTATCGCATGCAGAGTTTGTCTTTTCGAATAACAGAACGTAAAGGCGATCATTTGTTTAATGAAGATTGCACCACGTAAATTGTAAATGACGCTACGTGCTTGCTGGAGGATTTTATACTCCCAAGATTTACTTCCGAAAGTAGACGCCGTAATAACTCGAATTTGCGAGCGGCTCTCTAATATTTTATACTCCAGTAGATGTACGTTCTACTTTCGAGAACAACGGTTCCAGGAAAATATTTTTTACGCGGAAATGTTCGCGGAGCGTTTTAAAAAGAAGCGGATATCTGAGTTTATATTGTAATGTACACAAACGTTTCTGCGACTTTTAAATGAGAGATTGTGTTACATCGTTATAAATATAGTACCACGTATTTTTACTACTTTCTTCTGCTTGTTCCAATAGTAAAAACTATAAACTTGTAAAAGCCGCAGTTGTCACTTTCAACGATTGACGCCTGCACAATAAAATAACGCGACTGTTCCATTCGACATGAACGTCACGTAGAATAAAAATTTTATTAACCCATTTTATTGACGTATGTATGACGTGTACAGAACGTATATAGACATTGTTACAGCTTTTGAATAACGGTTTACATCATTTTTACGAAGTCTGAATATGAGAAGTGTAAGCTTTAAAAAGCCACCGTTTCCGTGTTCAACGATTAATATCTACTCAATAAAATACCGTAGCAGTTTCATTCAACTAAAATCAAAAATATTCCGAGTTCATTTTCTTTAGAAATCTGCAGGTACAAACGTGCATAAAATACAAATGTTTGTGCAACTGTTGAACAAAAGATCTGTTGTTGTGTAATCTTTATTTTTACTGTTTTTACCTATTTGTTACGACGAATTAAAATAAACAGTTTTTAGCATTAAAAACATTTGCTATTGACACGAATGATGTGTACGAAACGTACATAAAATACAAATATTTTTATAACTTTTGGATAAAAGATTGCTGCACGTTATTTTTATTTTATTACCTCTTTCCACTTGTTACGATAATCCAGAACGTGAGAATTATAAGCTTCAAAAAACCCACGGTTTCCGTGCTCAATGATTAATATTTACTCAATAAAATGCCGTAGCCGTTTCAATCAATGCTAACGTCAACTAAAATCAGAAATATTCTCGACCAATTCTCTTTTGAAATACGAACGAACAGGCGCGTATAAAATACAAACGTTTCCGTGGCGACCAATATTTGCTTCGTGACGTATTAAAAAGCAGCAAAACTTGCCTCCACCACGGATCCAAATGGGTTAATTTTCTTGATTGTGAGGAGAAAATGTGTCACGACGGCGCGCGGCACCGCCGTATAGCTTTCTCCTGGGTCGCACTAATGTTAATTGACGTCTAAATAATTAATGGCACGCCGGAATGCAGATAGTCGTGGCTCATCCGGCCGCATGGTGCATCATTGAACCATAATCAGCCGTAACACCAGATATCGCAGAGAAACGGTGTTGTGGCCCATCTGCGTAAGATACGCAACGTGTAAGTATTACGAAATACTCTCGCGGCGCTGTTCATCATGCCAGAGCTTTTTTCTCATCGAACAATGCATGCATGCAAGCTGTGTCGACGTGAATAAAATCGACCACGATGAAGATTTTATTTTAACGCGGGAGAGAGTTGACGAGGCTGAGTGACGCGTTTAGCATAGTAACGAGGCACCCGAAGCATGTCAGGAATTTGTTTCACCCTTTTTATCATTTCCCGCGAATATATCGAGAAATATTGAGCACACGTGTGGCGCTTTTCATGCAGAATATTCTCGCTTTCATCGTTATTCGAAAACCACTATTTCATTCTCCCCGTAAATCTTTAGTCGCACATTTATCGATCACTTTTCGGTTTATTACGTTTCGTACAACAGGAAAAGAAAAATGTTCTCGTCCTTGTTAAGTCCCTTACTTTTATAAATTGACCATTGTCTCTGAATAGTAAGTGACTGAAACAAGCTTGAATGATAATTGTTTTACCTTTTTTCCATTTTGCTCGAATATATCTAAACGTATTCTACAAATGTGAGACGTAGAATATTTTTGCTTCTAAAATGTTTTCGCTTCATCTGAGAAAAACGAATATCCCCTCCCCTGCGGAGCATACTCCACGAGGCGCCAGAAAGCTCGAGGGGCCTCCGTAGGTCGATGACGTAGAATCGGCAACCCCCACCTGGCCGGCCAGCGTGAGACAGGTCCGGACAGGACTCGCGCTGGCCGAGCGCGAATCAATAACGTAACATCGGCTACTCGATTTCAGCCGATCCACGTCATCGACTCTCAGAGCACTAGCTGCCCAGGCCTGGTTTAATTGAAGGTATGCAGTAAGTTTTTGGCCGCGCGAACCGTGTTTACTCTCCTTTTCTACGTTCGGCGCGGTCGGCGAAAAAATCGGTCACAAAAAAATAGTAGAACCACAGGATCTAAACAACAGCACGGACCCGAGCGTTTTTGTTAGATCAAGGCTTTATTGTATATCGTTTCTTCTCGAACAATAGACAGACAAGACAGTTCTTATCTTTGCGAAGTTTCTTACATCTTGCAGTTGATCATTATCTCTGAAAAGCGTGGGATTGTGACAAGCCTGAATGAAACTAAAATAATAGAGAGCGATAAAAATGGCTTGACAGATTATTTTTATAATTTTTCTCGTGGAATCATTCAGCCTTGAGCCTGGCATTCGCGGAAAGGTCAAATTGTGCGGTATGAGCAGCAACAAGCCTCCCATCCCACTAAATATAGTTCAAGGATCAGGATTACGCTTGATTGGGTAGAAAAGAGACGGAATTTTAAGAATGGAATACGATCGATCACGAACTGACGCCAGGCATTTTCATTTCGAAAGCCCGCGCGGTAGGCTGGCTCCTCGAATATATCGAAAACATTTCTCTATTAAATAACAGTGCTGCCGTGCCGCCACGCCGCCGCGCCGTCGCGTCGCCGTGATTTTTGACGATAACTCTTGCGTTTATAACTCGGCCCGAAAAGTCCTCCATTTGCAGGCACCTCACGCACTTCGCGTTTCCAGAGGTAAACCGAACATGTAGAATTGATTCGATACGCTGCATTTAACTGGTCCCAAAACGTAATGCTTTCGATACTCTGCTGCACAACGTACAGTTTAACGTGACCGTACAAAGATATCAAAATATAGGGGCTTAAAAGACATACAGTAGCTGGAATCGAACATGTAACAATAATTCACAAACCTCTTCATTCAATTTCATTTTTCACAAAGAATAATTAATCCTCAAACAGTGTTATATTTAAAATAAATATACCAGGTTAGCCTCTGGTATAATAACAATATTGTTTAATTGAGTCTTCTGGTATAAATAGCTTATTGAAGCAAACTACTTGCATTCAGCTTATGACACTTTATTCATTTATTTCGATGTTGAAAGAATCCAATCAACTCCCATCGACTCGGTATTCAATACAAATAATCGTGTTTTTTAAATATATAAAAACTTCGTTAATGAAAATTGTGGTCCAGAAAGTATACATGCTACGTTTACCAACCTTCATGAAAGTGGTAAGTTAGGTTTGTCTTGTGCAGAATGTAAATACATGGTCAGCATTTCTAGTTACAGTAGAGTAGGTATGTACATACCTACGTTTTGCAACCGTACATACATAGAGTTGTTTCGTTGCTTCCGGCTTAAGAGGACAAATATACTTTAGAAAGGCAAATAAATGTGTCTACCTTGACTTACTTTTTCATAAACTTGAAATTATATGTTAATTTTTCTCTTCGAAGCAAAATTGGCCTCTGTTCAAATTTGATGGCTGACATAATGTTAACAAAATGATCCCTTAGTATATATTACGCACTTGTTGATAGAAGAATTATATTAAAGTACATATTGGAGCTGAGAAACTATTCGTTTATTTCTTAGTGTACGTCAGAGTTGGGCAAAATTTTCATCTAAACCAAAATTTCGGATAACGAATAAAAAATTAAAAAATTTGTATTCATTATTCGATGGCTCGAATATAGAAAGTATCTTTATTCGACGATAATTTATCCGACGAATAAAGATAATTTTCTTTATACGATGCGGCTGTATTCGAACTTTGAATAATTTTTTCATTTTTTATTCGGAGGCTTCGAATAAATCTTACGACAACTATTGCCAACTCTAATAAATCGAATAATAAATAAAAATTTTTTAATTTTTTATTCGTTATCCGAAATTTGTATTCAGATGAAAATTTTGCCCAACTCTGGTGTACGTTTTAAAATCGCGTTTTGTAAATATTGCCTGGCCAGCTACATTTTGTTTTCTATCTGGAGAACACAAATAAGTAAAGTCTGGGGACGAATTATGCAGGACGAGTTTGAAGATATAACGGGGGATGGGAATTTTTAATAAAACCTGGATTCCTGACATGGACGGCTTTCCGGGTCACAAAATTCCACGGGACTCTGTTTGGGATCGAAGCGACTTCTTTCAATCCCGGCTTAACAGAGTGCAGAATCACAAAAAGAGAAGAGAAGTCAACACGGCGAGAAGGGTAAATAACACGAGATTGAGCTGCGGGACCGATCATGCTGAAGGGTCCCGGTGCTTTTAAACCCATCCCCGAAATACGTTTATTCAAACCGAATACGCGGCGAAGATAGATCGCGCTTTTCCCCTATTCCCATTGTGTTAGTCAGTCGTCATTGTGACGCTATTACCTACCCCTATCGTGACAAAACCTGTCCCGACTGATCGCATTTCCTGACTCGCCGCAAAATGTGACAGAAGCGCCATCAAATAAATCACCGCGCGTTCTGCGTTTCCCACCGACCACAACAACCTGAATTCTAATAAAGAATCCTTCATATTAGTGTTCTCCTCCCAGGAGAACAATATGTCACTTACCTCTTACCGTTAACGTCGGACGTAGAAAAGGATAGCGTATCGGTAAGATAATACTGATAATGATAAATGATATTTTTTATGAAACTATTACCAATATATTCGTGACATTTTTCTGATTGGAATGATACCAAACACGACATGATTTGGATCATAATTTCTTGTTTAATCCTCCGACGGCGGAATTCGGGTCTATTTTGACCCTGGATATCAAAATCGTCATTAAATTACTAAATTTCTGACAAATTAATTAAAGAAACGTCATCAATTGTAGAACCTCCATTTACGTATGTACTAATTGATAGTAACGTCTACTAATCGTACTAATCCGTAGAACATGAGCGTTTGATAATGCATGATAATGAAACAGATACGTAGCTACAGTGTAGGATTAAATCGTCACCGAATTGTACTACGATAAACCATATATGTATGTATGAATCCTTTGAGATTGAATTATGTACATGTGAAACACGTATTCGAATATTGGAGATTTCAGATGCCATCTGTTCGGACAATCAAGTTTCTACTGAATCGTCAATAATAATTAGAAAGCAAATGTGCTCCGAATTATGTCGCATTTGGTCTCATTTCAATTAGAGAACTATCACAAACATGATAGTGGAAGTTTCATAAATAAATAATTAACAATGAAAAGGTCATCATCCCTAGAGTCTGCAACACTGACGATCCTACATTCAACAATTTAACATTAAATATCTTGAGTAAAGTGATATACTAATGAATGCTATATAAACCATAAACGGTTTAGGGCATTAATAAATAAATAAATAAATAAATAAATAAAATGATGAGAAATCGCTAATTAAATTATTAATTATTATATAACGTATAATTATTAATATTAAAGTCGTCGGCCAGGTGTCCCCTGATGCAAACAATTAGCCAAGTTTAATATTTTCCTCGGCGAAACTAATAGCGAATGCTTCGTGGAGAAGAAACGTTTAGCAGCCGCGGGACGGAAAATGAAACATGGTGAAATTGAAATCGGCTAGGACAGGAGACGACGAGCAAAATTGCAATCTTGCTGGTGGATTTGACGCTCTAAATACCATTAATCGCGTACAGAATTTATCGTGTGCCGGTGGGATACTCGAAATTCCTCGAATATCCGTCGCGGTTACAAATTCAATGGCGACTGCATCCGCTGCATTTTATTGATGCCCGTAGAGAATCATCTTTCTTCCGGGAGCCAACACACGCGTAAAGTTGGATCGTATATCCGCAGATAAATTGACTCACAGTCGAATACACGGGCTCGAGTGCACGCGTCGCTGGTCAGGACCGTTCTCTCTTCAATTTTCGTCATCCGAGTGGTGAACAATAAAAGGAAGCCTCGCGCGCCGTTAGGAAAATGAGAATGTCTGGCAATCATAGAACGATATCCTCGCCGCGCCGCGCCGTGGAAAACAAAACGTCCGGGCTCTTCCTTCCCAGTCGTGTAACGAGGAAACAAGAAAATGAGAAAATTGAATTCCCATTGCAGAAATGAATGAACACCTTGGCCAGACAAAGACGAGGAGAAGAGCTGGGGAACCGATATTGCAGTAATTGGCGGGGACAACGAAAACACATTCGCAAAAACCGAGGGACGTGTGTGTAGACGTTTTTTCATGACGCCCCCCAAAATTGTTCCTTCAGGTGAGAAAAAAATTTGTGCAAACTTTGAGATCGATCGGATAAAAGGATCACGTGGCGCATTTAAATTGAAAATTTTGAAATTCGCCTTCACTATGGATTATGACATATCGTTGGATTTGTCTTTTTTTCTAAATAGGAATATGGAAAAATGATATGACCTTTAAATAAAAATAACGATAACCTTGAAATTTCGAAAATTTGATTTCCAAATAATGTTTTTTTGCCATCACATTTACCTTATTGAGCAGTGCAATTTTCTCCTCTGCCATTGATTCGTATAACCACAAATAACAGAGATATTGAAATACCTACATTAAAATGTAATTAATGGTAGGACATATGTATTATCCTGTATAAGTAAAATAACATATTAGCAGTTGCAGTTTTGTAATGAAGTCTATTTCTATTGGATCTATGTATTTCTTATATTCTAAAGAACTTATATTTAATATTTACAAATTTTTCGCTAAAGAATTTTCGAAATTTCAGGAGTATCGTTATTTTTATTTAAAGGTCGTATAATTTTTCCATATTCCTATTTAGAAAAAAAAGACAAATCCAACGATATGTCATACTTCATAGTTAAGGTGAATTTCAAAATTTTCAAAATTTTCAATTGAAATGCGCCACGTCATCCTTTTGTCCGATCGATCTTAAACTTTACACAAATTTTTTTCTCACCTAAAGGAACAATTCTGGGGGGCGTCGTGCATTGTATCTCAATAGAAATTTTTCTTCAAGTATAACTTAAGTCCACTCTAGTGTAGACGTGTAGACGAGTGGAGAGGCTATGAGCTAGATCAAGACAAAAGGAACAAAATCAAACAATCCTTACAATCAAGTGCCAACATGGAGAGACATTTTTTCTTCGAATCTCGTCAGTGTGCGTCAACTCTGGAGTAGATGAAGAAAGAAGGGAAGTATTTAGCTATGAGCTAGACCAATGGTTCTTAACACTAGAACTACCGAGCCAGTCAGAATGACGTGAAGTTACAGATGTTTTTTCTTGAGAAATTTTTTTCCATGCTTCTGTATTCAAGTACATGTTACCATAAAAATCCTACGAAATCTAAATAAACTCCATTCTGTTATTATTATAAAAGAACATACATCACTCTCGTTTAGGGCTCGGTAGTTCTAATGTTAACCAGTGTTCCGCGAAATTCTGAAAGCCGAATTTTTTTAATAATATATTTTCTAAAATATATTTATTTCTACGGGGGATGTTTTTGTTTGTTTTTTCGATCGTTAAATTTTGGCGTGTTCCGCAAACTTTTCATACAATCAAAAGTGTTCCCTGACTTCGAAATGGTTAAGAACCACTGAGCTAGACAAAGGAAAAGGGGACGAGGAACTATACGATCGCACGATATACCAACAAAATCGAGCAGTCCTTGCAACGAAGTGGCAATCGCCTAGCGACAGGTGCGTCGATGGAGATTTTTTCTTTGGTATGCATCATCGATCCTCTCACCACCCCCGACCTTTTCTCTATTATCTATCAATTCCTGATCAGGGCAGAGATACAGGGGCAAGGACTCCGGTGGCTTTCATGTACCAGCCGGCGAGAACGCCTGCGCGCTACTTTTATTGATCAAACCGAACGAACATTCAGTCTGATTCGAACCATCGAACCAGATGGATCCAGCAAACTGAAATACGATTAGGTCTACGACAATACGCGTCAACCACTGTTCGCCGTTCTTTCGCAGCGCTCGCTGCGCTACCCTGCGACCTTCGTTCTCCAAATAGCGCTCCTTCTTCGACCGCCTCCTCCTGCGCGACCAATAACTTCCAAACAAGAGAAGCAATTTCGCGCTAAATGCAATACTGAATTCCCCCAGCAATAGTTCGATCCAGAAACGGCAATATGGTTCTGGCTGGTCACGACTCGGCAGCCATCACGTTCGCTGGCTTCAAGAACGGAAAAAAGATCTCCTTAAATTCGTTGACGGTAGAACTCCAATTTCCTGAACGCGTTTATCGGGACAATATTGTTGAAGATTAAATGAACCCTAACTGAGCCCCTATTATCTGAATTAGTACTGAACGTTATTACAATTACATGAACGTCTGCTACAAACTGAGACAAGGACGTAATACAGTAGGGTGCAATCCTGAACGATCATGAAATAATAGCGACAGTAACACAACAAAATAATGAAATTACAAATAATTGATCATTTATAGTCTAGACTCTGAGAATGACATAAACGTTAACTGTTTCTGCAAGAAATTTTATATTATTAATGATACAGCCGAGGATCGGCCTGCTTCCACCTTTCGATTCTACCGGACTCTTTTAAAGCAGAGTGAACGCACATTGTTTTCTTAAGGGACCGACTTTCTTAATCAATGTATTCACCGTTTGAATGGAGGCTCTCCTAGCAACGGAGCACCGGTCTTTGAATGCCGTTTGTTTGAAACTCCGGGGTCCTAGATCCAATGAATTCTGAGGAACCATTTTCTGTAGCTCCTGAGGAGCGGTTCTCGTTAAATATTGTTTAAATAACAGCAAAAAGTGGGTGTCGCGTTTCAAAATGGCGGTGCGAGGTCCTCAAAATTAATGTTGTAGATTCTACGGACAAAGCCTGGAGTATTATCTTCACTGATTGCAGTCTACCAGAATACTTCGTCACCTTGCAGAAATCACTGCTGATCTGGCAGATATACTAATCCTTCTATTTTGTAGTAAATAGAAAATAATTTGGCTGACATATCTGAATTACATTTAAATAAAATTTACACAATTTCGATTTTGGAAGAGATTTATGGTAAATTGTTCACCGAGTACACAAAATATGACAAACATTATCTTCTAGAATTTTTTAATCCAATATTTAAATTCTGATATTCGATCGTTAAAATTGATGGTATTATATTTTTTCGTAACGATTTGTCTTAATATGTAAATCGATAAATGGAGAACAGCGATAATAATAAAAAGAACGAATATTGCGTAATCGTCGAGGTCCGCGGTAAGTAGAAAAAGCCAATACTGGTCAGACTGCTATTTAACTTCGCACTTTAAATTACCGAGCTTCATTACAACATTTTATTTAATTTTCAATAGAATTATTACTGCCACTATTTCGATGTATAATAATAAAATACAATATAAATCTAATATTTATACAACTTTACGTTCCCAGAATACTTTACCCCTGTCATTTGCAATTGAGGTAGAACATTTCTATTTTCCATAAATATCCGCAGTCCTAGATTCGATTTTGATTAATAATGAAACAAATGAAGCCAGAATTCCATTGACATTTGCTTTGATTTGTATATAGTTTCGCACACGTCAATGGATGAACACGCTCGACACGACACTGTAGAATAGAACACACCAAATAAATCACACGGGAATTGAATCGCTATCAAAGAACCAGTTTACAACAATTCATCGAAAACTCTGCACGCCACGTTTGCTTTCGGCCGATATCTCTTCAATTAGCGATAAGCGTTTGTTGATCAACCCTCTCAGATATAACAATGAATTTCCGTGCATCTGTCTGCTTAAAGGACCGATGGTCACTGATGCGATCGCATGCAGCCGCAATCGCGCGCATTTCACGTGCAGATGCATCCATCCCCCTGCTTTTAGAGAAATTCTCGCTCGTGTAATTGTCATTCAAACCGCACCGGTAATCGCGCCGTTATAATTATCCGATTCGATCGATGCGCAGCCGGAGAAACAGGGATGGCATTGGAGATGCCGGGGGATAATATCGAGTCGGCCTCGAGGAAATTCGAGGTAATGAATCGCGGGATGCCCGCAGAAATGGAATTTCGAATATTCCGCTCCCACCGCACCGGCGCGGCGCAAACTGCCCGACAATTTCCATGGCTCGAGAAGTAAACCATGGATCTTGCTCGATGCGCCGATGCATCAACGCCGATAACATAATTGTGTTACGGTAGTTAATTATTTGTTCTGAAAACTTTTACGAACCCCGCGCACTACGCTCTTTTATCGGGGATTACAATTTCATAACGAGACTAATTACTCCCTTCGCATTTTTTATTAAGTACTTGAATAATAGTGTCTAGAATTGTCTAGACATCGTGTCTGAGACTGTGCTACGATCGAGTGGAACACTGTCATTTTTTACTTGTTTATTGGCATGCTTAGAATTCGTTACGGACTTGAGTACGGCTGAAAATTAAGTGTCTTGTTTCGAATCGGAAAAACAGACGTATTCCACTCAATGACGCATCGCAGACACACACTCGACGAAAAGGCGACACCACTTTCGGGGAAAGATCCTTGAACAAGGGATCTTTGTGCAGCGTCTTACGAGGCTTTCGTGAGAAAATGAAATCACAGTGTCAGTAGGCGTTGCACAATTTTTGGATTACGCCCCGAATTGGCGATTCGTCCCCTGTTTACCTCTTCCCGAGCTTTGGTAGGGAGTTGCAGGAGAATTAGGATTCAGAACTATAAGAACCTTCCACGTACTATTAGAACGCTACGAACCTTCGTTTAGAAGATTTTAGACTTTGAACTTTGAACTTCAACTTTGAACTTTGAACTTGAAGTTTGTACTTGAACTTTTTGGAATCGTGAACGTGTACTGAACTTTATAAGTACTATTACGAACGATGAGTATGTTGTTTGTGAATGTAAATTACACGAATTGCTCTTGACGAACTAGAGCGTTAATTGTCCCTGAACCAGCGGCAATCTTGGACAGGACAACGCTCGAAACAAATAAGTAACTAATGGTACTATAAACAAGCTTTAAGAAATTTAAAATATCATGACACTTCTGGGATATGTAATGCACATGTACTAGCAACGTATCGATTGTAGAACGGAAATATTGTGCGAGTTCATACAATGGGACGTTAATGATCGTTGTAAAGGATCCTATCCTGCGTATCGTTTACGTTAACGATATTTATTCCCCCTACCCCCCACCCCCAGCTGAGCTGTAGCGTGAATGGAAACTAAGCAACAGATTGCTTCCCGTAGTTCTGTCACAACGGTTCCAGAAAGTCTATCCGTGGCTGCCGCGTTTCATTCAGACAGGCAATCGAGTTTACATCCGACAACTCCCGGTGACGTTCGTTAACGTGCAATCTCCTCTTTTGCGACGAGTCACCCCTGCATGGAGAGTGTTCGAGACTGTCATCCCCTGAGAACGTATCACCTTTACCAGAAACTGTCGTCATAGGTTATCTACACTAGTAACAACGCTATTAAACGAATAATTTATTCATTTCGAATGAATAACGAAAACATGCCCCTGACTATTCACGTGGCTCAAGCCCCTGCCTTAAAATAACGTCGCAGAGACGTCGTGGGTTTCAAACTTAATTATTTTTAGCTTGTCATCGTAAACCAAAATAAAATAAAAAGGAAAATAAGAATTGTTGGTTTCTTTAATCATTTTAATAAAGTAGAAATAATGTATTGACATTCTGAAATTCATTAAATCTTTTTACTGTTTCAGATCTTGTCGTTCGCTTGAAAAAGCGTAAAAACGATAAAACGTTTACAAATGTTTACATACTCTAGAAATCGTGCCACACAGTTAAGAAGTTCACATTGTGAACATGGAACTTTAAGCATGTTTTCCTCAAAGCTGCATCTTCGAGACGCGTGACCAAAATATTTTTAAAACCTCTCGATCGATTTACTTCTATCTTCTCCCGACTTAGTTGGGAGACGAAAAACTAGGTGGTATCGGGACTTTCCTTTTTTGTTGTCCAGATTCCATTTTACATACGAAGAACGGACAACTGCTCGGACGAAAATCAATACTCAAGCTTGTAACTACCGCCTGTTCCCTAAACAGATTTTTTAGATACCTGGAATATTTCATATTCGGTATAATTTACCATTGAATACAGAAATTGTTTGAAAAATGGCTTCCTGGATGTAGCTCATAATTCGTACAAATTTGATTATTTTTGGAGCAGAAAATTACTAATACTTGTTAATAATGTTAATAACGAAAAGGGAGGAAAATATCGAAAAATTAAGTCATTGCATTTTTTCCCGCAAGGAACTCCTTGGACAAACTTCAATCTCGGTCTAGATTATAAAAGAATAGATTTTGAACGTACTGCAACTTTTTCAAGCCGTTCGAAACCCCTATAATCCTGTAATTACAGCAGATTCAAGAGAAAATCATTAAACGAAAAAATGTATAAAAAATCTCCGAAGGCGTAGCAGCGTGTATCTAGTTTCTATGGTTACATCAGCATCAGCCTGATCTTGTTCAGCATTTATTTCCGGAGTTCGACTCTCTTTTGATTGATTTTTCAAGCTAACGTCAACGTCGTGCTGCTCGTTCTCCGTCGGCTTCCTCGACGCTCCCTCCAATTTCGGAATCCAACAATTCCAATAATGCTAAATATGGAGGATAATCGCCAATTAGTGGTACAACCGAAAAGGGGGTGAAAAAGTAGAATAAAATTTATTCATGAGATTTTGTTTTCGAGAAAATTTTTTTGAAAATCTGTCGAGTTCGCGTGCTTCGCATTAGTAACAATTTTTATTTTACATTTTCGACTTATTTTTTTGCGTAGAACTAGCCCCTTTCCGGTTGCATCGCCAGTTACCGATCACCCTGTATATTCCTGTGATTATTACAAGCACGAGTTAATGCGTACACTACGCTTTTCAGGATTTCTATGCTCCTGAAGGTTCTTTTCACAACTATTTTCCAAGTCGTATTGTTAAAACTTCCGTTTGTGTAAATCCATCGAAGGATGTAATAAGAAATTCTTTTTAATTTTCGTCCGATACAATATCTGGCAAAGGTCCCTCTATTTATTTTCAACCTTTGTCGTTGTTTGTCCTTCTTCTACTTGTATTCGAACGAGAATGAATTTATTTATGCTTTGCTTGATCCTTTCGATCCGATTAAAATAGTCTTTCAGCTTTTTTTCAAGAAGATTAAGGCACTTGGAAAACGTAAAGGAGAACGCTACATTTTTCGCTGTTCACCACACGTACATATTTAAAACGAGTGTTCTTCGTTGCGTGATAATTAAAGTTGTATACTCTGAACTAAATTAAATTCTGTTTGACGCTACAAATACCTCAATTTCACAGTTTAATGTCTTCTCTCACAATTTCTGTCGCAACTCTCTTCATTCAAGCTACTTTATCGTTAATAATGTAGTAGATGAAAAAGGAGTTCTTCATTCATCGTAAATATACGTTTACTTTAATCAGTCTCGCACAACAGCTGCTTTGTATTAATAAATGCCTAGCAGGAAGAGAAATTGCATTTTCAATGTAAATGCATGTTTGCTGTGCAATTTTCATATGTGCAAGCGAAAAATAATATTTCTCTTCAATGAAAACCGAATAACGTTGATATCGGCAAAGAGTTAATTTCCCACCATCCTGCGGAAAATGGATCCTCATTAGTAACGACTTCTCATTACTGTAACATGAATTGGTGCAGTACAAAATAATTAATAATTCAATCATTTGCGTCACTTCTTTCTAATTTTCTTCCCCCTAACTTTCAAGATCGAAATTGCAATAATACCTTTTTTTGAAGAAAATATATTTGATGCATTGACATAGAACCTATTTTGCTTATTGTTACTAACAAGTGTATCTTAAGTAGTAGTATTTGAGTTAGTTGATTGTATAACATAAGTGCAAAATAATTTTCCGAATTTCTTATCGATAATATGAAACGGAATGGTAAAACGAGAACGAACTGTAAAATAAATTAATATTTTTTATTCCTATCAAAATGTAAAAGTACCGCATTAATTAACCGCGGTTCTCGACAGTTGTCAAAAGAGGTAGGTAGAACTCGAGGAAATCCAGAGTGTGTTTCTTCTCCGATGAGTGCGAGCGAAGTGCAAATATGTATCTGACAGAAAATACCAAAATCCCAATTTCAATTCACTGTTAAAATAAACACCACGTGGAGCCAGTTCTAAGAACTAGAAGAGATAACTTTACCAAAAATAATGTCTCAAAAGCACTGAACACACTCCCTTAACATCCCATAGAGATTTGAAATACAAAGTTCTCCTTTTTGAATCTAATAAATGCATAGTTCACAAATAAATTGCTCCATTTTTATAAAACAAAAATTGTAGAGGACGGATATAATTTCAACTATATTACCATTTTATCAAGAAACTAATGGTAGTAGTACTTTTAATATAAGTAAATAATCAATACTTATCGTTAGCTGCCATTTTGTAGATCATAATTGAAAAGAAACACGATTAATAAATATGTATTTGTTTATTATTTGTAATATTTTTATCTGCGATGTGAGAGTATCCGTTTAAGAAATCAATTTAGAACTCAATATCGAGAAAGAAAATGAACGAAATCGGGAGACAAGTTTACTGTTTCATGCTGTGTATTCGCGAGACTATTTCTGTCAGCTGTGAACGATGGACCGTGGATCCAATACCGGTATTGTAATAGGAAGTGTAATGGACCTGAAGTGGGTTAAATATTAATTCGATTAAAAAAGCAATAAATCGCCCGAGTCAATGAATCTTTGCTTGTTATTAAAACAATCGTGTTATTTAACTAAATACTCGTTTCCAATTTAACGGAAATGAATTGTCACTAATCGAGATACCTTTCGATCAATACATACCACTGTATCAAATTGACATACTGTAATACCAAATTTTTACTGTAATTATTTTAAAATAGCTACTATTTTTATAAGAATCGTGTATTGTAAAATGAATGTACAGAAACACGTAGGAATAGTTATCTGCCGAGCCCAAAGAAAGAAGTACAATGAAATCAGCAAGTGAAAAAGACAATTCATGAAAACAAAACCAGTAAGTAAGAGAATATACAAACAAGTGAATAAATTTAACAAACTTCGTTCCCCCCATAAGATTAAATCACAAAACTACAGAACCGGAATTGACGTTATGAATGCTTTATGTGGACATAAATCTACGGAAAACTGCAGATACCATAACTTTCCAAATGCTACTACGCACTTCGACGTTCCGTTGAACGACGCAAACTATAATATATAGCGATACTGACATTTCAGTAATTAATCTTCGATTCTCTAAATAAATTATTTATGATTCCGACGTAATTTGTACGTCGCCCTCGGCCGACGGATAAAATATTTTACTACGTTTCACGGACTGGAAATCGTCATAAATGTATAAAATCCCGCATCCTTGTTATCATCAGTCCACGTTTTTATGCAAAATAAAAATATTCTGTATTTCTTGCATGAAATGGGAATTTCATCCAATCTTCAATAATTTTTTAATGAAAAATTTTTATTCTTAAAACGAAACAAAACTACACCGTTTAAATAAAAACATTTATATTTTGAACAGAAACAAATTTACGTTAGAACCGAATGGACATCCTTTAAGGATGTTCTGGAGGTATATAAAAACGCAACAAAATTTTTGATAATTTGACAAGATATAATTCTTACTAAATTAATGCAATTACCAAAGTTTGGGTTCGATTCACTGCACCGTTTAAGAATTATAGCAACTTAAAGTTTGCACATTTTAACACGTCTTCTTATGGAGAGTTCATAAAATTTCACTTCAAACCCTATTTAAACCTTCAAAAAACGCAACTAGAAACTCCAGTTTTTTTTTATATATAGTAAAAATTATATACTTAATTATGTTCAACATTTATTAGGATTCACTAAACAGGTACAGAGCAAAAAATTATAAACTGTTACAAAACGTCAAATTTATCGTGTTGTCATCTCAATAATAACCATGAATATTGCTTTCTGAAGTATTTTTAATTTATTTAAATATTTATTTTTAACTTTTTATTGCGTAAGTTGAAGTTCAAATCAGAGGGTACAATTATATTCGCAAAAGTCGCTTACAATTTTTTATAATATGAAGACAATTTGATTAAAAAATAAATATAACATGCAATTCACTAATTAAACGAAAGCTTTTTAAATTAATCTATTTTTTTAATGCAAAATATACTCATGAATGGCTTTCATTGCCAATATATCGATGTATTTCGAATTTCTTGTACTTTTGTCTCCCATTGTACCTCCAGAACATCCTATTAATTCTTTCACTTTTTGTCTGCCGTTTCAAGTAGCAGAGCTACCCATTTTCGTGACAAATGCATAAAACCGTAGTCTAGTTATCATGCACCCTACTGACTTACATTCGATCCTCGAACAGCAGAGGGTAACAGAAGAAAGAAAGAAAGAAATGAGAAAGGGGACAAACCCCGAGGAAAAGTAATCTGACACGCCCGGTCATATCATCCTTTTTTTATTTTTGTTCTCTCGATTTGTGTATATACATGTACAATGATTCAGTATCGTCACAGTGTAGCATCGCCTTACACGCTACCTAACACCGTCGCGTCGTAGTCGCGTGTACATTCAACGAACGAACGAACGCTGAACGAACGCGAACGAAATAGAGCTCTAGTGTAACCGAACACCACCCCCCCCCCCCCTCCCCCCCGCGGAGAACAAGGGGTGGGCTTTTGCGAAATGCAGCGCTGATCTCTTTCGCCATTAAGTCCGCGTACGTTCGCTGGTATTTGCTTTTCAATTTATTTTATGCAAACGCCGCCGTGCCGGGCCGTGCCGCTACGAGACAAAAACGAATAAGATTGATGTTCGTCGGGCAGAAACTGCATCAGGAAAATCCATTCCGTATCAACATTTTCAATCTCGGAACCATAATCCCTGAACGTTCAGCGAAAAATAACGTGTAGACGACTCTCTCTCTCTCTCTCTCTCTCTCTCTCTCTCTCTCTCTCTCTCTCTCTTGCTCGCTCTCACTCTTTGTTGACAGATCCAACGATTCGTTGACGTTTCTTGGTGAACCGTTCCGGGTGGTTTCTTCCGAGTCGCAGGGAAAGCAATTTGCATAAGCACAAACGAAATTCTGGATGCATGCCCGGCACACATGGTCCACGTTTCAGCGCGTTCGTTTCGGCGACGGTGCACGTGGCTTCTCGCTTTCGGCTCGTCGAATCCATTTCGATGAAAAGGAAAGGAGCCCTTCGGAGGTGCTCGAGGCATTATCGACGGACGCGCGCCAAGAATCGCGTTATCCTCTCGATCGGTTCCTCGATTCGCTCGTCCGAGAGACTCGTTTCCTTCGACGGCGAGCGGAATCGCGGGCGCGCCGCTTCTAATCTACGAATTAGGGCCGACCTATCTCGCGGATCTACCAGCCAGGCTCTCGTCGACTCGTGAGATCGATCCGTGATAACCACGATCGTTCGATCGCACAACGACTTCTCCGATAGGAATTCGAACGAAATGTTCGGGGTAATATCGGCGCGGCGGCGGCGTCGGGACACGCCGCGCCGTGAATCGAAGTACCGATTCGAGCCCGATTTGATTCGTGAGACGCCCAGGTACACCGAGATTGGGAATGTGGCCAATTGGATTTCCACGCCTTTTAGAATTTCGCCTGGTGTCGTCGAGGCTACGACCCTCGTAGACCACCACCCTGCTTCGTATGTTTTCGCAGCTCATCTTTCGCCTTTTAACGATACTGTCACGGGTCTCGAGCAGACCAATGGTTGAACTTTTATCGCAAATATATAATTAAATCATCTCCGGACGATCGATCTGGTCTAATAGTGATATTTACAGAAGCTAGTTAGGATGAATTTAACGATTGTACCCTTGCCACTTTATTCGCGACCTCCTCCCGATCGACTACTGTCAACACAGTTGCTACCGTCTACGACGCGATTTGCTCTTGCTCGAGACAAGCTGCTCCGATTTCGGGAATAAAAATTTGTTTGATTTGGTCCTATCGTCGACTAGATCTAGTCGTTATCACCGATTCTAGCGGTAATCTTGACAGCATTCCTGTCAACGCGCGATTTTACTCTCGGTGCACCTGGTAACACCGACCGAACAAACAATTCCTCGCCAAACATAGTCGAGATACGAAACATTGAAATTCGAAACTCTACGATCATTCTAAAGAAACGATCCCCGTTATATCTAGCACCGAGTTAATTATCCGCGTATCCTGATCGATCCGAAAAACGTCCACCGATCTCGGTGCGAGCGACGCAGTCTACGTTCGCAAACTATCGCCGATGACCTTCGTGATCTAACGAAGCGTATGCTGCACAGTTAGCTGCCCATCGGATTCCAGCGATTCATGATCCGATCATCAATAGCTCGCGCGCCCTTTGACACGTCGGGTATGTTATCAACATATACCGCGGGATCGCCGGAGCACAAAAGGTCGGCTTTGGTCTTGCCGAATTTCGAACTTCCGGTCCGGAAGCTCCGCACACCGAGCTAAACCGGTATCATGTCGAAACTTCAGCCACACTGTTTTATACACACATACGTACGTACGAGCACATAGCTATACCGATAATACGTTAACAATCGCTTCTCGGAACAATGCAGTGCTTTCTAGTATTGTATGATAGCCTCGCGCTACCGTCCATAAATCACTGGACACCTGTACCGAAGAAAGTGTAAATTGAGGGATGAAACCCCATCTTATTTAATTGTATTCTTTATCTTTATGTGAAACTATAATACACTAGCTTATTATTCAGAACAGACCATTATTAATAAATTCATAATTAATTCTTTCTGCAACGGGCTCTTTTGGATACAATTTAATTGTGGGGACAGAAATTGAATCTTTCGTGTACGAAGGATATAAAATAGCATTGAAGAATTCATTCAACACAGTATCTGACGTTCTCTTTCGTTCAACACCGGGGATAATTATTAAACCTGGAAATTAGAAACGAATATTATAAGAAGAATTTTTTCAATTTTTAAAACATTCACGATCGGATATACTAACGAAAGAATATTCAATACTACTCGCGTAATACAACTTTCGTTATCTCCACAATTTAAGAAAATATTACTTTAAATTCTACTGTGTGTAATACGAGTGACCTGTGATTTATGAACGAGAGTGTACGTGATTCTGATAAAACGCAAAGTCACGTGTGAATTCGTAGATATACAGCCGTTTACAAACGCAGCTCAGATTTCTGCAAGCCGACGCAACGACGAGCATTCGCAACGTCCACGAGCGGCCGACAGAACTTCGCTTACATCGAACGCAACGGAACATCGTAATTAATTCTATTCGGGATTCTAATAAGAGGCGACACACGGCAGAAAAATGTAATCTACATGGTACAGGAATCGCCGATAAGATTGTCTTGCAACCGGGAGAACGGATGCGCGGAAGCCTTATCAATTCCACCGTGTGCGTAAGTCAAAAATCGTGAAATAAAATACGGGCCGGGCCGGGCCGGGCAGGGCAGGGCAGGGCTGGGCTGGGGATCTACTTAGAATCGAGTGAAATTCACGACGGGATCCCCGGTGTTCGGATATTTAAATTTTCTCGAAAGGGACCATTTGTTTAGCTCTGACACGATCGCGCTCGTTCATCTTGAAAAATTGCCCCGGCTCTTCGGCGAAAATCCGTGGAGGAGAATCTGCGCGCTCCTCGGCCCGGAACCCCGCACCGGATCATTTTATTCTCTCCGCGCGTTGGGAATGACTTGTTGCTGGCCGTGCTTGAGATCCCATTAAACATTCAATTTTATTTTAAACGACAACACGGGTTGCTGCTCCCGCTCAACGGCGATCACGGATCGCGCGAGCCTCTTGAAACCGAACCAGTAAAATGAAACGCGATAATCATACTCGCGATAACACGTAAACGTCATCGTGCACGGCCGTCTTATCCGCTTTAATTCGCAGTTGTTCGTCCACGTAGGGGAAAAATCAGTGCCGCGTTCCTACGTCCGTCGCACCGACGCGACGCGACGTTGTCGACGGCAGTCTCATCTCGCACGTTTTCTCGCCGACAAACCGTCGACACGCTTCCGAACCTGTTCCGTTTTATCCTACACACTCGACGCTATCTACGCGACGGTTCCATCGCAACCGTTCCCGCCGACCAAACGTTTTTCGGCCTACACGAATGGATATCGTACGACTTGCCACGCAGGTAGAGAAACAGCCAGTACCGATTACAGTTTTCTCTTCCGCTAGAAATACACGGTAAAACTATTTTCCACATAACACCGCTACGATAACCCGCCGAGCTCCGACGCGACAAACTGTACCTTTTTGCTGTCTAACAAGGGAACATATTCAGTCGATACACGCCGATTTTAATGAAACTTATGTGAGATATAATATTTTTTTTATCGGCAACCATCCACTCTGAGGGGGTGAAAACATCCCTCGAAGTCAGGGATCAAAACCACATTTTTTGAGAAAAAAAAAAGTTTGTTAAAAAGTTCTTGCGCGACTACATTTCCCATTGAAACATACACACAATTAAAAAAAAAAAAAATTTTCGACCTCTGGTTTCCGAGATATCTCAAGAAATATGGTTTTGACTGCCAACTTTGAGGGCTGTTTTCACCCCTTCAAAGTGGATGGTTGCCGATGAAAAAAAAAAATACGTGTCAAATATTTTTCGAAGAACTATAGCTCACATCAGTTTCATCAAAATCGGCCATTCTCATTCGAATATGTTCCCTTGTAAGTATACTTTACATCACTTTTCTTTTCGCTCGCGAGTACGCTGACCGGCCGTTTTAACATTCTAACAAAGTATATCAGCTCGAGGAGATGCGTTCGACCTAAGCGATTAATTTGAATCGGCCGACGACATGCGTTTAACACCGCGGTGGCGGTGGCGTGGTGTACGTACACACAATCTACGTTTACACGATACGTACATATACACACATGTTTTCTTGTACACCGTGTCCAGCCTGTCCGACATCAAGCTCAACCTCGAACAGTCGACCAGCGTTGTTTGAAGCTGAGTCTTGTACATCGCCGTTTCTCGATCTATCCGGATGATAAGATTGATAACGATGATAAGAGGGGAAACGTTGGGTGGCCAACCCGATTCTATTCTACGCTCTTTGTCTGTTTCGTATTACCCGTTTCTTAAAATAATCGTGACACTCTGAGTGATTGATTTGGTTCACGCTAGTTGTGGTCTCGTTAAAGTTTTCCCTTTCATCGATTCCACGTTAGCGTATGGAACAACGTCTCCTTCGTTCTTCCCGTCATTTTTTGAAATCGTTGCGCCGGAAGTCCACCGAGCAGCTCGGACATAGATTCGACAAGTCTTTAAATCTCAACGGCGAAGTTTAGTTCGCATATTCGCGGCGGAACTTGCTCGACTCCAGTGAATATAACATCCAGCTAGTAGACAGATAAACGCGTTCGAATTTGAAAAAAAATTTCATCTTCCTTCGAATCTGTCGGTCACGATGATAACCATTTTTCCATTGTCTTATCTTTCCACGCGTCTACAAGTGTTATCGTTAAAACTTCCTTCTCGTTCGATTCAAATTCCCACGCTCTCTATATCGTTCGTCGTCTTCGAAGTTACCTCCGATCTGTTGGTCATTGTACCACGACCAATTAGTCCCTGTCTCGCGGAATTAACTTAAACGAACGCTGGTATTGTTTCATTCTCCGGTCTACTTGGACCGATTGTTCAACTAAACGTTGAATTGTTCGCATGCGGGACGAATCTGGCAACTTGAACAAGGCTCCGCCGCCGCTTTAAAGGCGAGCTCCGACAGCGAAACTGTTGCCGGGTTCCGTTCACGGGTGCGTGGAGGAGACGAGTAAAGAATCTTTCGAAAGAGGAATGCGGTGTGACATTGTCGCTCTAGTAGCCCGATGAATCTGAATAATACTCGTACGTGTACAATGGTCACGGGAAGTTCATCTACTCTTTACTCTACCGGTTGCGATCAGTCCTGAAAGGAGAATCTTCGGAAAGCTGCGGGGTCGTCTATTCCATCGTCGACGACGCAGAACCGTAAAGGCGGTGTCGTTTTTCAAATCTGGAACTGGACGTCGCGCCGATCCTGTCGACAAGACACCAACTGTACCGAACAACCGACTCTCGTTCAGCTAAATCAGACCAAGGTGGAACGAGGAACTCTATTTAATCGCGGACGAAGACGAACACGTTGTAATGATTCCAACGATTCTCCTCGGCGTCCGTACCAGGCTTCGCTGGTTCCGAATTACCGCCAGCCGTGCCGGAACCGCAGCTACCGGCCAGCTTGAACCCTTGCTCCTGCAGCATGTCGAAAGCCTGCTCGATGGAGCTGTGCTTCAGGAAGAACCTGGACGTGTAACGATCCGAAGTCTCGTGGTCGGGATCACGGCTCTCGTTCAACGTCTCTCCGAACACGTCCCTGCATAGCGTGACGCGGCCGCACACAAGGATTCTGGACAGCTTCCTGAACTTTACGTCCGCCAGACCTTCGCGGCCGAACGCGAAACTGCCGCGGTAGCCGACGGTGATGCACCCGTTCAGTCTTTTGCCGGTCGTGCTGGAGAACTTGTTCTCTTGGATAGCACGCTCGAGCCCGGGCAGACCGTAAAAGTTCGCCTCCTGCTTCAATCTCTCCTTCTCTCGGAATCCTTCGGGAAGCACCAACGCCTGATTGCGCAGGAAATCGAGAACGTAACGGAAGAGCACCCCATCCCGGTCCAGGAAATATCTACCCTTCGCGTCCTTCTCTACCGGCACTTTTCCGGAAAACAAAGCGGCGAGATGAGAGCTGCTCTCCCGGGTGAGGGTGGTCACCGCGGTGGTGTAAAATATACCGCCCACGTTCAGTTCCACCACGCCTGGCACGGCTTCCTGTTGCTGATCCGACTGCTGTTGATCCACCATGCTTCTTGCTGTATTTCTGTTCGGGACTCGTCTCGTGTGGTCGCGCGACGCGACTCGAGTAAACGACAAGAGCGTGTGCGAGTCGACCGGAACAAACCGTAGTCCTCGGATTGATTGCGAGGAGGCTGGGAGCGAACAGCGAGTGAGAAGCAATACACAGAGAGAAAGACAGAGGAGGAGAGAGAGAGAAAGAGAGAAGAAGAAAAAGGGGAAAGACAACAATCGTGCGGCGACTCTCTGTTTATTCTCTCTGGCGGCGCGACGATGGATCGGCTGCTGCTTCACAACGACGCGACGAAGGTGGTAACACTTCCGAAACACAGAGCACACGGTACGGTGGCAGAGCCGGAGGGTCGCGTGAACAATCAGAATGGGTATGCACGGGTCGGTGACCGAGGACAGCTGAGGGCTGCGACGAGGTGGTTGGACACCAAGGATGGATCTGACCCCGAAAGTGTGCTATCTCGGGTCCAGGAACGAGAAAGACTGACGATGAGAGACTGCGCCTACGGTCGGTCGAGGAAGGCCGAGCTTAGCTCGGCTTCGTCGCTGCGCTTCCTCTCCTAGGCACTTCGCGCGCGCGGCAGGACGCACCACTCGTGTGTATGTTGCGAGGGCCGATACGCTGGCGCAGAAGGCGCACCGAGAACGCGCGCCGATCCTCGAACCAGAGGCAACCGGAGGGAACGCGCGCACACCACCACCCCCTCGTCATTCGATCACCGCACGCGGATGCCCGTCCGCGTGCTCTCGCCACTACGAATTTCTCTCTTTCCCGGTCTCACGTTAATTGATTACTCTTAAATTCCATCGGCTGATCTCTTTGAGGCCACGCTCCGCTGGCTACCCATCGAATACGACCAAACAACGCTCCCGATCGAACCGAACCCGCCGACAAAGAAAGGGTTCCAGTACTCTGATCCGATTACCCCTCGGAGTGTTACCTGCGCTTCCTATCTTACCACGCAACTGCACATTGTTTTCACGGCCTCCGTTAATTGACGCTGCCGCATTTAGCCCTGTTGCTTCCAACCTTCGCCCTTGGCGCGATAACGAATCATCAGGCCACACGTACTTTTTATTTATTTATTTATTTATTCCTCCATTTCTATAAACAAATAACTATTATACGATTGAAATTAGCCGGTACTTTTTCATTTTAATTCTTTATGTACATACATGTATAGGGTAATTGTTCCAATAGTCAGCCATTTAATCCCTTAAGTGATCAGCGAAAATCAAGAAAGTGGTCGAAAAAGTCGATGTTATTGGTAAATAATAGCTTTTTATTTTTAAAACGTACAAGAATTTTCTTTTATTACATTTTCTTATATCGTTTTTAGGTATTAACGCGTTACACGAGTCTGCGACTGTCATGGGCTAGTCACTTAGGGGGATAAGGCCAGTAGTCAGACGTCATAAGACACTATTTTCGAAAGTACATGACGAAATGAAACTATGTGTTCATTGGAAGTGAGGAATTGGCTTGCTCATTTAAACCAGCAGTCAGCCATCATAAGCGTTGTTATTATTAACACATTATTTTCGAAATGTTTTACACGAGGATCTGAAGCTGTATATTGGAAGTGAGGAATAGCCTAACCGTTGTGCTCATTCATTCATTAGTAGATGTCTCTTATCTTTAAGCAATTTATTTTCAAGAAAGCTAACTATATACTGGATAGTTTAATATTCAATTGAATCTTTTGATATTCTTTTAATACGAAACTGATTCAATGTCAAATATCGAAATGTATGATTCACATTTGTCGTGATGGTCGAACGTAATTTTCGATTCATATGCGATAAAGCATATCGGTGTACCTATATCTGTGCAATATAATTGTCGGAGCATCGCGTCACCCCGCGGCCGCCTACCCCTACCATACGATCAGCTGGTTTCACGAACGGCCGAAGCAGCGCGCCGATCAGTCAAACTTGGTTCGTGAATTGGATGGCATGCGATGGCTGCTGTTAATAACGTGAAATTGTTGCGACCGTTTTTCATTGCGTATCACGAGTCAGTACGTTGTTCCATTACCTTTGGGCTAGAAGCTAGATACCGTAGCGAGACAGGGACCAATGTCGATGAGTAATCCTTGTGGTGTTTCCTCACAGATCAACGCATGTGAACAGCTCAGCCTCTCATCGTCCGTCGGAAACTGGGACGGCAATTCCGCGGGATAAATCATTTTTCCAGTAACAATTTGGGTCCATTCAAGTGTTGTTCCGAAACGGGAGTTGTATGAAATGACTGAGCCGCGCAAACGAAATTTACGGGAAGAGTCCAAAGGAAATATCCTCAGGAACCATTCGTGGAGCAATGGACCTGACAGCGAGGATGAATTAGACGGTGAAAATGAACTGCTCGACGAGAACATAGCTAGTCCAAGGTTCGTAATTCCATCACGCTGCTTGTGTCGATGTCACTTTGTGATCGTAGTGCTCGATAAAATCATTGTGTTACAGTCTTCTCGCGTTAATCTCTGCGTAATCGTTAATCAATAATGGGCGTTTATGTGACTTTTGGTTTCTTCTGGTTTTCATCACTAGTTTTTCTTTGTCATTTGGAGATATGTCATTTGACTACGTAGATGTCATCCTAATGCTAGGTACCCCAGAATATTATTTATTATCTACCGGGAAAGCTTATGCTATGCAAACTTGTATAAAACTAGTGTTCCTTTTGTATATTGGCACGTTAAACAAATGTTATTGCGATAAAATTGCTGTCACAAACAAGGTAAATGTTATTCTTAATTCTTCCGACATAACATATACAGAAAGAGTTAGCAAAGCATTTGTTACCAATTTGTCTGTATCGTACAAGCATTCGTTATTGGTTTTAGTCGGTAACCCCTCTATATAAAAACAACATTCTTTTGTAATCTATATTGAAATATTTTTTCCATTACAGTCACCATGGATCGATGATAAGAGATCCACCAATTTGTAACATGACAACATTTGCAGAAGAAAAGATGCGTAGAAAATTAAAGTTCTTCTTTATGAACCCTATTGAAAAGTGGCAAGCGAAACGTCGTTTCCCATACAAATTTATTGTCCAAGTGGTAAAGATTGTATTAGTCACCATACAACTGTGTCTATTTGCTCATAGTAATTACATGCATGTGAATTATGCATGGGATAATCGAATAGCTTTCTCACATTTATTCCTTAGAGGATGGGATGCTATGCAAGAGGTAATATATTATTATATATTTATTCGGTGCACTTACCATGCACACAGAAATTAAATATATTTAAAATTGATTATTTCTGCTTTCAGGTACCAGCTTATCCACCGGCAACAGGTCCATTTGCAATCTACAAACAAGAGGACTTCTATAGTACAATTAATTATGCTTTAGATGGTTACTTTAATATTAGCAATGCGATTGGATCTTATTCGTATACAGCAGAAGATAACTCGGTAGTCCCAGCTGTCCTATGTTTATTTCATTACAAAGAAGGTATTATATTTGGTTTTAACGAAAGTTATGTATTTGACAAAGAAGTCGTAGAAACGTGCGTCAATGTAACTCGTGAACTTTACAAAGAACACAGTACATCGAAGCATCTATTGTCTCAACGAAATATGACTGTAAATTTTGCAGCCCTTGTAAGGGCCCACTTAAAATTTGCTTTAAAAACAGTCAATTTAAAAGCTGCTGGACCAATGACACCTCCAGATTGTTATGAATTTAACATTCAAATTATTTTGGACAATCGTGATTTTGATGGGCAAATGTTGCTCTCGTTAGATACAGTACCAAAGAGATTGCAATGCAAAGGCGATACGCGATACATCACTGGTAGTCGTATCGAGGCAGCTTTAAGGACAATACTCAATTTGCTAGTGATTCTTATTTGTACTGTGTCTCTTGTTTTATGTTCAAGAGCTATATACAGAGCGCAACTGTTGAAATTCGAAACCATGAATTTCTTTAAGAAAACATATGGTAAAGTATTGAGTCTCGAAGGAAGATTAGAATTTTTAAATTTATGGTATGTAATGATCATTGTAAATGATCTATTAATTATCATTGGCTCAGCTTTGAAGGAACAGATCGAACGGAAACAGTTCAGCAGAGATAATTGGGACGTATGTAGTATATTCCTAGGGACAGGTAATTTACTCGTTTGGTTCGGCGTACTGCGTTACCTCGGTTTCTTTAAAACATATAACGTTGTTATTTTAACATTGAAAAAGGCTGCCCCAAAAGTGGCACGATTTTTGCTTTGCGCAATTCTTATTTATGCTGGCTTTACATTCGCTGGCTGGTTGATTTTAGGACCGTATCACATGAAATTTCGATCTCTCGCCACAACGTCTGAATGCTTATTTGCGCTTATAAATGGCGATGATATGTTCGCCACATTTACCATAACATCGTTCAAATCACCAATGCTGTGGTGGTACTCTAGGATCTATTTATATACATTTATTTCGTTGTACATTTACGTGGTGTTAAGTTTATTCATTTCTGTGATAATGGATGCCTATGACACAATCAAGGTTTATTATCGTGACGGGTTTCCGAAAAACGATTTGCAAACGTTCATAGCAGCGTGTACAGACGAAGCGTCTAGCGGTCTTTATAGGGACGACACTGAAAGAAATGATCTGACAGAGCTCCTCGATCGCTTTTGTTGTTGTCGGAAAAGGCCCTTTTACGGGTCGTTTTCAGGATCAAACTCAGAATTGCCAAGAAAATCAGAACAAACGTGTGGAGGAGCAATCTGTATATAGTGCAATACTGGACAATAATATATTAATTAAACATTACGGCTCCACGGCAGATACTCGGTATTACCACGACAATATTGTCGCTTAAAATATTTTTTAGCAAATTATACTGCATTTATTCAAATACTTCAACTACCTCATTTTTGGTGCCATTTGTATATTTTATGTTTATTGCATACCGTAAATGTTAACGGCGTTAAACTTCTGTACATTTTTATTTTACATCGTAAAATTCAATGTCTCATAAAAAATATTTTCACATTATAACATTTAAAGTAATGAAGACTATAGGAATGTTATTATAAATACAGTATGATTTGTAAAGTATTAATGTTATTGGATATAATTGTAGGTAACTGTTTCTGCCAAGAAGTTTACCATAAACATTTACATATGTAAGCAAAATTGCAACGTGTCAAAGTCAGAGTGATCGATGTATGATGTACAGTTTTATATACACGATCAACTGTATATAATATTAACTATTAATTTTTAACAAAACAATTAATTCAAGATGTTATTCATTGTAAGTATATAGGATTAATGTTTTTATTAGAAATCGAATAATATATAAATAATCTCAAGAAATAGTGAATTACAGAAATCGTCAAATCTGCAACTTATATTTTGTGGCATATATATATATTTTGCTGTGTCATTTCATACAGTATATGTTGTACATGGCGTCTTAGTATTTACATTTGATTTATGAGATCATGAATGCATTTTATTCGAGACAAACGAGCACAATGAAAAGAAAGTGTTATATCTAAAGAAATATATTTATAATATTTACAATGAAGTACAATAAAATTGTAACATTTTTTTCAACTATGTACTATTTTATCTTTTCCCTTTTCGAATATACAACCGTGGTCCAAACTGTCTCAAAGTCAGTTTATAAACAATGAATCATACACCTTCAATGCACATATGCATTCTCGAATGCAACCATTCACACGCACACACGTAAAACAAACAATATAACCTAACAGAAAAATATGGCTTGCAAATGATTAGATATATAAAAAATTATGGCGTGATTCTCTATTCTAATAAGCACCAAAAAAAATGTAAATTACTAGAATGTTAATGTAATGCTTATTAATGAATTTCTTATAACAAGAAAAATACAACTACTTGTGTTCAAGCAATGGATAGAACTATAAATGTTAATAAAACGACCATGTATTTGACATAACATAATACATGCAACACAAACGATCAATCAACGACAGACAAAAGTAAAAAAAAAACGCTCCTTCATATACACACTCATTTCTTTATTTCACACAACCAAATTCACTTCATACATTTTTGTCTCTCACACATTATGTTTCTTTCTCATTCTCACCACACATGTCCACACAACAAGGAAAATATCGTGATCACATTTTTCAATAAATCATAGCTTAATAACGGAATTTCAAATACATGCGCATCGTTTGCAATTTCAAAACTAAATAATATTGATTTCTTTGTACGTATTTTATGTACGAATATGCAGAGTGCACTGACCCAAGAAGTGAAGAGTGGTATAGTCACTGACCGTACCTACACACGATTCACTGTTTACATTCAGTTTTAAACTCCGAACTGTCAAGGTGAAGCGCGCCGTTAACACTCCGATGCTGTTAAGTCTCCGTGCACCACGGACTGTCATCGATCAAGTGGAAATTAAACTATAATCATTTGAAATTTTCATTAAGTCAAGTGCCTTGAATCAATCAAACACAGTGTCGTTATTAGAAAAATAATTATCAGAGTTTTATTGCACGAAAATGTCGAGGGCAGGTCATACGATCTCATCGGGAATGAACAAAAGCGAGCAAGAACTTTCGTTCGCAAACAAAGAAGCGTCCGCCAGTGAGCACAGCATCTCAAGTATAGTTTCAAGTATTTCCACGTCTCAAGATGAAAACTTTCGTGTGTCAAAACATGCGGAAAACAGTCTCAGAGTCATGGAAAAATATTTGCATAAACAACAATTTACAGATGTCACATTAATTGCAGGTAAGCAGTAACCGTAGGGAATTCCTTTGTTCTTAAACAAAATTTATAATTTTAGTATAAATTGCTTGAATCAAAATTTCTTTGAAGAAAAAGTTACAAATTATGAAAATAATATGTGAAATACATCCGCTTATTTGTCATTTGCTTAGGAACCAGACGATTCCCAGTGCATCGCTTAGTTCTTAGTGCAGGTTCAGAATACTTTGCTGCCATGTTTACTAGTTCTCTCAGAGAATCAGGTCAAAATGAAGTCGAATTAATGGAAGTAGATGGGGATGCGCTATGGGCTTTGGTCTGTTATTGTTACACTGGTAAATATTTGTAAGAAGTATAACTTATAGACACTTAATCTATAAAATTGCAGAATTAATGTACTATTTTTGAATGCAGGTTGTATAGAAATAAGAGAGGATAGCGTAGAAACTCTTTTAGCAACAGCGTGTCTACTACAGCTCAATCCAGTTGTTAAGGCCTGCTGCCAATTTCTTAGAAAACAACTCCATCCCAGTAATTGTCTAGGAATAAGAGTGTTCGCAGATACACAGGGTTGTCCAGATTTATTAGAATATGCACATGCGTACACAACTAAGCACTTTATGGAAGTTACTAAAAATCAAGAGTTTGTTTTACTATCTGCTAATGAAGTTGCTAAATTATTAGAATCAGAAGATCTCAATGTTCCTTCTGAAGAAACAATTTTTCATGTAAGACATTAAAAAAATTTCAATGTTTTCATTCTTAGTTTCAATGATTATATTTTAGTAACTCATATATATATATATATTTTTTTAACTCAAAGCTTAAAGTGACAGAAAAACTATTATTGTTACTATTAACTTCAGGCACTTATGACATGGTTGGAGTATGATGCGGAAAGTAGACAGAAGGAAGCGAGCAGACTATTAAGTCTTGTAAAGCTACCTCTCTTATCCCCTGCGGTGAGTTAAATATTGTTACTCATTCATAAAAATTATGTCGACTGTAGATTTGAGTAGACTTTGTTGAATTCGTGCAGTTTATAGCAGACAATATTGAGAGCAATGAAATGTTCAAAGATCAAAGAGTAGCACAGGAACTAGTCATGGAAGCATTGAAATATCATCTTCTGCCTGAGCGTAGGCCATTACTTCAGTCAGGACGTACAAAGCCTAGGAAAGCCACTGTAGGTCATATGCTGGCTGTTGGAGGAATGGATGCTAATAAGGGTAATTTTCTTAAACGAGTAAGAAAATGGTTATTTTTTTAACTGATCATTATTGCTCTCAGGTGCTACTTCTATAGATGCATTTTCCTTGCGTGATAATGCTTGGAAACCAATAGCTGCTATGAGTGGTAGGAGAGTTCAATTTGGTGCTGCTATCGTGGATAAAAAATTAATTGTTGCTGGTGGAAGAGATGGATTAAAAACATTGAATACAGTAGAATGTTTTGACTTTTCCAGTTTTACATGGAATACATTGTCTTCTATGAATGTACATCGTCATGGATTAGGTGTAGCCGTATTAGGTGGACCTTTGTATGCTGTCGGTGGTCATGATGGTTGGAGTTTCCTTGACACAGTAGAGAGATGGGATCCATCTACGCGACAATGGAGTTCGGTATCTCCTATGTCGATACAGAGATCTACAGTTGCTGTGGCTGTATTAAACGATAAGTAAGATTTTGAGTCTGTAAATACAAGCACAATCAAGAACATATAATACCTACTGTGGTATTATATGTACATTATAATGAATATTCAATCATTTCATCATAAAATGAAACCATAGCATATGATTGTTAGTGCTACCACTAACTACATGCTCGTACTTTTCAGATTATATGCTGTAGGTGGAAGGGATATAAGTTCATGTTTAAATACTGTAGAATGTTATGATCCACATACAAATAAATGGACTCCTTGTGCTCCAATGTCAAAACGGAGAGGTGGAGTCGGCGTAGGAGTAGTAAATGGATGTTTATATGCATTAGGTGGCCATGATGCACCCGCCACTAATCCTAATGCCAGCAGATTTAATTGCGTTGAAAGGTTCGCATATTCATAGAAATCGCCAATTAATCAATTATATCATAAACATTAATATCTATATAAATATCTTATGATATTTAACAATCATTAGGTACGACCCTAAATCGAATACGTGGACCATGGTGGCGCCAATGAGTGTTCCAAGGGACGCAATTGGCGTTTGTGTACTTGGCGATAGACTTATGGCAGTAGGGGGCTATGATGGCCAACAATATCTTACCCTTGTTGAGGCATACGACCCACATCAAAATGAATGGCAATCTGTAAGTTCACATAAAATAATATTTAACTTTAAAATATTCGAAAAATATTAGAATATGTATTAAAGAAAAATTTTTATTTTAAGGTTGCTCCTTTAAAAACTGGTCGAGCAGGTCCACCATGTGTTGTTGTAAAGAATTTACCTCGTTTTGGGTATGATTTTGGATTTGATTAACATATTGCTGACTAAATGGGGAGATTTGCCCACTTTGAAAGGCAGGTGTGGTGCGCGCGGTCGGTCAAGTGTTAAGTTTTATGAATTTGTGATTAAAAGACAGCAATATCTTACATCTAAATCTATTTGTAATATATGTATTAAGTTTGTGTGTACTGCCGTAAATTTGTATATACTTATATTTACACTTTTTCTATGGACATATCAACGTACTACGCATTTGAAAATAGGACAACTGTAGAGTAGCATACTATAGTCTTAAGGACTTTTTAATAAAAACTTTTCATTATATTTTTTACTCGCATTTTTGTACAGATGACAAAACATCTTTATGAAACTCACGATAGGCAGATATGTGTGTGATGATGGAACAATCAGTGTATATAAGAACGAATTTATTTCTCTCAATGAGATACTGTTTTTATTTATACATGTATCCATATATATTTTGTGAACATACCTTTTTTAAATAAATAAAATGATCATTTTTAACTACCTCACTGAGTGTTTATTTATCGTATTAACAAATGTTACCCATTTTACTTTTTCATTTGCTCTAACAAGCAGGAAAAGTTCTAAAACATATATTAATAATGCAAATTAAAAATAACGTTATGCAATTCATATAATTTATTTTATATAAATGGATATTTACCGTGGAAAGTCGGATGCTGGTTCTGTAAATTTATGTCTAACCATAAAAGTAGCAATTGCTTCTGCCACTTTATCTGGAACATCTTCGTGCACAGCATGCCCACATGCCGGTAATACTTGCATTTGAAATTTGCCTAATAGAGAAAATCGTAATTTTGTAGAGGTATGCGAGAATTTGAAAATTTTGGGTCGAAAGGGGTCGAGAATTTTATTCGAAATCGGGACGAGTTCTCGAATATATCGGTATTCTCGAGAACATTCGGAATTCTCGATAATTTTCGGGATTATTGTCGGGAATCCTGATATATTCGAGAGTCCCGAAATTTTCGAGAAATCTACTCATCTCGACTTGATATTTCTCCGATCCGACTCGACCATTGGGTGCCCAACATTTTCGAACTCTCACACACTTCTACAATTTTATTTATGAATCATAAAGTTAACATTTACTCTACCTTGCATCTGACCAACGGTAAGTTCTCGATCTAATCTGTCGACACCAGCCAAAAGTAGCACTTTTGGAACTGGTACATTTAAGAATGCAGTTGATAATCCTTTAAACCAACCAGACCAATGCTGTTCAGTTTTTGATAAGTCTATTCTCCAAACATATTTTTTAGTGGGAAGGGTAGTAGTGGTCTGGGACGGTGGTGGCATATTTACAGGTTCTTCCTCTTGGATAATGTCTTCTCGTGGAATCGTTATCTCTATATTACACTCGCATGACGATTGTGATAGTAAACCAATATCGTGTGTAGCTAATTTATTAGTTTCGATGCTGAAACATATGACAAAATATGACATTTAAATTACAGAAAACTAACATTTATAGCATTGATACAATTTATATGTGTAAACTCACTTTTTGATTTGTCCAGGAACTGATACCTTAGCTGATTGTACATTACGGATTTGGCCACTTCGTACACTAAAATGGGGATAATTAGAGATATTCTTTTCTGTAACCTTGGGTTTGATTATACAATACAAATATGTAACATATTAAAGAGGTAAATAACATTTTAGTTTGCAGAGAATCAGCCAAAAATGCCTTCCTTCTGAAAAATGTGCTCAGAATAGCAAATTTTGTTAACTATCAAAAGTGAGATGGTAGAGAAGAATGCAACACCGTAGCGTTTTCTATTTTAGAAAAATGTAAAGTACTTACCACCATTCCACAGCTTGAGGTATAGAACTAAAACTAGCTGGCCGAGATCTTAAAAAGCTTTGCATAGATGCCAATGCGTCCATAGCTGTTCCCTCAACGACATCAATAACTCCTAAACCACATAGATTGGGAATTAACGGAGCAGCTCTAACAGCTACTGCACCACCCATACTATGACCCACAAGTACTATAGAACAATCTTCTGTTGTCGATGCCTTTATAACTTCAGCAACATCTCTAATCATTGAATGAAATTATCAAAATAAGTTTATAGTCTCAATATATATAGGAACCACTTCGATCACTGCATAAACAAACATTATGATGTTTAAACAGTGAAATGTTTTACTCACTCCGCTAAAGTTTCTCCAGACAAATCTTCTTCATTATCTGTGCACGAGTCTCCGTGTCCTCTAAGATCAATTGCCATAACTTTACATACTATCATGGTCATAATTGATTTCTAAAATGTTCAAAATAGATAAGCTTTCCTGGATTTAATACACAATATATAATTGCTACTTACAGTGAATTCTGCCCATGTTAATGCACTATAGCCGCCTCCATGTAACAATACTAATGTTGGTCCTTCTGTCCCCTTGGTATAAATATGAAATGTACCAGTTTTTATTGTCACATCTTCGGAATGATCAAAATAAGGAATCCATTGAACAGGCTCATAATCCCTCTTACGCTGAAATCCTTTTGACTTGCTCACCCTGTAAATTAGAAAATTGAGAACAGTGAATGACTAATCAGCATTAATATTTTATGGTAAATATACATTGAAACAATGTTATCATCGTGCAACATAGAAAACAAGCTTAGAATGATTAAAATTTCAGTTATGAACATAAATTTTTCTGATCCATAACAGACTAACCTAGAGCCGATTCCAAAATTGACACCCGTCGGTGGTAGTTTTGATTTCAAAATCGACTTTTGGAGGGAAGACATATTAGTATTTAGCAGGCACCTCTGCTCTTATAATAATACTATTTTCAATCACTTTTGTTTTTAGTGATTTCATAAACACATTACAAAACTGTTATATAGCTGCTCTAACCACATACATATGAAACAATACCAAAATACGTTCTGACAGTTTTATGCCGTTACTATTTACTGCGATCACTGTTTCTAAATATCCTTGATATGGAATGTTTTAGGGAATTTATGGCTATTGCAGCGTCTCCTTACATTTTTACCGAGCCAATTTGCTCAAGTTATCCGATGCTGGTATTGGACATTTACAGATACTTTTTCCTGACACAAACCGCACGGACCACCGACCACCACCGACTCGTCGGTGTCGGTAGTCGGTGCACAGACTCATTATCTCGTCGGTGGTATTAGCAGGTATTAGTAAGAACTGAATATTCCGTATACTTCATTTTCGGTGTCGCGCCCCATGTTACCGATAGTTCGCGGATTTAGGCGTATCAGCACCACCGACGAGATACTGTTCGGTGACAGGGGCTGGTGTGCAATGTGCAACGTCTGTATGGCAATACTGGCAGTACGGATCTTCAGATTTTGTGTTACAACTTTCAACAAACTACTACAGATGGCGCAAAGATGTATTTAATGCGTATGTCATTCCATAGTATTCAATTTTATAGAAAATAGAAACATTTTCATTCAACAATTATTGATATTATTTGAATATAATAAATTTACTAATTTGAATACACTAACATTTTTTTACTCATTGACTTAGAACATATGAACACAAAAATTGTGTAATTCTTGTAACTGAAAAGAATGTTTAACAAAGTGTATGTTACTTTCGTTCAAAACGAAGAAAATACGAATAAGCATTCAATTAATGCAGGTGAAATGATTTATAGTTTCTGCATCAGGTTACTGAGCGATAAGGTCAAGAACAAAATTTTTCTTAATCGCAATTTGCGATCGTAGGTGCGGCGTTAGTAGAAGAAACTTGGTATACTTTCTAAGTCTCTCAAGTTGTACTGTTCCTGATACGGTGATTAATGACGGCTCGAGAAATCCTCCCTCGTGGACCACCGTGTTCGCGTCTGTCGAAGTCAATATTAATGGACCGGTACCAGTGAAATGTTTCGTATCTTGCATGTAATTAGCAACTCCAGCTGTCCTCGGGAGAGAGTGCGTGCGCTTGACAAATTTTCACGAAGCGATCCTCCCGCCCATAAAAGTGAAGATAACAATCGCCGACGATGACGTAACACCTTCTGAGAAAGTTTTATTTATTGTCATCGTTCGATAATGTCACCCAACGAAATTAGACCGTACTGATAGAATTACCCTTAAGTGGACCTGCAAAATGTTCATTAAAAATGCAATGATTTCGTTAAATTATATTTAATATTCTCTCACGAGATTTTATGGGTTTTTACGTTCGTGTACCAGGAATAGTTTACAGAGCATAAATATCGTCATTTCGGATAAAAATGGCGGACACCAACGATATATGGTACCAAAGAAATTTACAACCTCGGACAATTTTTTCACCGCAACTTGCGTCCATCGACAATGGTTTCGTAAAAGATGGTAGGCATAATAACGTACAGTCTTTATTGTCACGACGATACTTTCACTTCCAGACCGACCACACCCCGTCCAATCGATCCCCGATGTTCATATAAGCATCTATAAACATTCGTATAATATTATTTAATTTGAATTTATGATATTAGTACGATATCCAAGCAATTAACGAAGTAAATGTTAATTGTAAATCGGGACGATCGCTATTTCATACAAACGAGCCACTGTGCCCGGCACCGGTGAAAAGCGAAATCTCGCTTGGAATCGGTTCAACCGTGATATCGGTCTCCTGCGTCGATCTACTGTCCGCGTTTCGAGGATTAAAAAGTGAAAGGACTCGGAGGCGTTCATCGGGAATGATCTCTGAAATCTCGAGTCGGAGAGTGTAAGTAGGTGCCCGAAGGATTTCACCCTCGTCTCGCGCAATTATAATCGGTACAGCCGATCGGTGATCGGCAAGCGCGTTTGCCCGTGCCCCGAGGTTCGCCTTGGCCGTTTCACGACTCGTTGTCCACCGCTCGTTAAGCCGGTTTCGCGATTTACGATTCCGCCGTGCGAACCGCGAATAATCAAGGGAAAAAGACGGAGAGGGAAAGGTCCAACGGTGGCGGGACATAGAGCGAGATAAAACGAACGGAATCGCTCGTAATGACTGTGAAGTATCCCGAGGTGGATCCGCTGCATTATGCTTTCATAAAAGATCACGAGCGAGTCTCGCTCGTGGATGGAAGAAGCCGAGCCACATTGAGTTTATGTCGCTTGTACATAAAGCGAGAAACGCGTCGTTGCATGCGCGCCGCACCGCGTATCGCAATCAACGTTGCGTTAACTAGCTGCGTGTCTCGCACGGTTCAACCTTGCCGGAGAAAAATTCCGTCGTTCGTTCCGGCAAACAAAAATATCCCCGGTTATTAACAAATGTATCCTGCAAAACGATTTATCTTACAACTTCCCCGCGATTCGATTCCCCCGATAACCGACCAGCGCGTTTCATTAATTTCTTCTTTTTCCTTTTTTTCGAGTTTCAGGCTGTTTGTTACACAGCAGTTGGTTCTTGTTGTTCGCCACGGTTTTTGCATAAATGTAGACGTATTAAGTGAATTATCGTACGCGTGTACCGCGCTTTTAGAACACGCCCGGACAAGTCCGAACATGTCCGAACGTCCGCCGCGCCGCGCCGCGCCGCACCGGTTTCAGCAATAACTGAAACAATAATTAACTCTGTCGCGTCTCGTTACGCGTGCCGTGACCAGTGGACAGCGAAAGTTTCAGTCTTGAAAGCTTATCTGACATCTCGGATCTGCGGACAGCGGAGTTACGAAACGAGCAAGTGTCATCGTTAGAATTCGCGGCGTTTCCTTCGCACGCCTGTAGACTGGTTCAAAGTTTTATGCTTGAACGATCTTATATAACGACTTTTACAACGACACGCGTACCCGATGCACGGCCGCTTCTTTATTTCATATCGATTCTGCTTTTACGACACGAGCAAATAGATATCCACTGCGGCTTAACGCGCGCGTTACATCTCTCGCTTCGCTAATTGAACGATCTATTTGAAGATCAAAACATCGTTTCGGCTGCACTTGTTCGTTCATTGAAACGGCCGGACGAGATCTAGATCAAGCGAAACTTCTTCTGATAGTTTTGTTTCATTCGCTATTAATCTTCGTTGGCAATTATTCCCCGTCATCTGCTGCATTCAGCATAGAGGAGGACCAAACTGATCAAGTCACGCTACATTATTAGCGAAATACTATAATATTTTTTGTGGCCAGGTATTTTCATTTTGTAAGTGAACAGCTTTTGATTTGAAAGGAAATTCCAAAATTTGAAAAAGTTACTCCAGTTACGATCCTTTGATAAGTTGCGGTCTGCATGCAATGCACTTCAAACTTCAAACAAGTTTTCTTAAAGCCACATTCTTCATGTTGGTAAAATATGTTTCCGTTTATTAACAACGTTTAGAATTTTTGTACAGTTTCTTAGTACACTGTATTAGTAATCCCAGTACTGAACGCAGTCTTACTAAACAATACGGTGACAGGTTGAACTTCACCTGAGGAAACCAGACATTTTTAACTTTTTTTATATAATCCTGTAGATTTTGACGAGAAAGTGCCGAAATTCCAAGTTTTAATCTTAGGAATTCACTGGTTAATTGCATACCAACGCTTGATTTAAAAAAATGGAACTCTCGTAACTTTCTTATTTTGAAAGCTAACATACTTGCTTATTATTTAGTTTATTACTTACTTTCTCACAATAAATAAAGTTATTGTAAATAATCGGTGGGTAAAAATGTATTAAATGACAGTAGATCTGTGCCTATTATTTATATATGTTTATTACATTTTGATGTAATTATATAGCTATATATGCATTACTTCGAAATGTAATGAAAATGCTATAAAATATGCATATTATATCAAAATGTAATAAGAAAACTATAAAAACGAATACATTAGAAAGTCGTAAAAAGTAACATTACTAAATTGTCCGTTAACGATGCATATGGAATAAGTAATTTTTTCGATAAGTAAAAAAAGACTATAAATGTTATATTCAACATTTAAACCGAAGCATCACGTATGTTTGTTTCCGCCAAATCATATAAAATACGCGTAATGCGAATGTGGTATAAAATTTTTTCTTCATGCTAATAATGCTCAGAATTCGTGTTTTATCAGTAACGGTGGGTGTTGACACTGAATGGTAATGGGGCATCTGTGGGGCGCTAACGCCCTAAAACCGACGATTACCAAAATACATTCGGTGTCGATTGGGTGTTGATTGAACTTATCCCACACTAGAAAAAAGTCCAAAAGACCATTGTTTCGTGCGTGAAAGCTGAAGGCATCAACAGTGAAAATGCGGCTGTAAATGTTCTTAATGCAGCAACCGTGAGCGGTGCTTAGAAAATAAAAAGAATTTAATATCGATTACGATCGTTAACCACGGGACAAATGAACATTAGTCGAAGAAAGTCACAGATTATAAATGCTCATTGAAATATAATTTCGCTTATAAAACGTACTTGTTGGCGAGTCGAATCGTAATCCAATCTAGGCCCGTAACGCCCTCGAAATCGTGGTTATGCGATTTCCAACGAGACTATAAAGGAGCACAAGACATTTTCTCGTCGTTTTATCGGTGGAAGAAGAATGTTCCATTCATACTTTTACGCGCCGTTTATGGACGCCTCATGCGCGATATCAGTCTTATCAGCACTTCCGTGCCGCCTACAATTTAATGCGACTGTATGCGTATGTAGAGTTATCGGTAAAGAAACGGACGGAGGGCTGAAGAAGCGCTACCTGCGCGACGGATAACCATGAAAGGTGTATTCAAACGTGTATTCAATGCTGATCTCAACGATTCGATGTTGTTCCAGTTCATTGTTTTTTTGTTCTTATCCGCCAATGATATTTACGATGATATTGTGAAATTGTTGGGTATTACCATTCGAATCGTTTCAACCGGCCGAACAAAGTAAGACGATAATATTCCGATACCAATCATTCACACTATTCAATTCTGTTTGGTAATCATGTTTCTGGAATATCAGATACAACTCGCTTGGATACTGGGTACTTGGCACAGAGGCTCACGAAACTGTTTGAACGTTATTGAAACTAGAAAACATTAAAAATATACATGTTGGACTTGAGGAATCGGGAGATTGAGAAAAATTCTATTTGTCCACTTCATGGAAAAACATTGAATCATGGATATGTTTTAGGGGGGTGTTCTAGCGTCACACTTTGGTGTTATCACGCAAATTTTTGAATGACCCCAGTCCTAAACCCCCATCCTGCTTGCCAGCGCGTATCCTGTCCGGTCGAGCGACCGGAGCGCGGTAGTGGGAGTTCCCGATTCTACGTCATCGGCTCTCGGCCGGCCAGTGCGAGTCCTGGCTGGACGGGCGCGAGCGACTGGAGCGCGGTAGTGGGGGTACCTGATTCTACGTCATCGGCTCGGTCCGTGTTTACACGCGTTGTCCTTTTTTATGTTCGGAGCAATCGGCAAGGTCCCAAAGAAATCTCTCTCTCTCTCTCTCTCTCTTACACTTTATAGCGTCACACTTTTTGGTGTCGCACTTTTGCTGTCATCACGCAAATATTGGAATGACCCCCAGCCCTAAAACATATCCATGTTAAAATTATTTTTGAGTTTTTTTTCTGAGAAACTATCTGAGAATCTAAGACTACTTAAAAAATATTTTTGCGGTTGAAATGGTTCATTTTAGAGAGTGGCAGTAGATAGTAATATGAACATTTTATAATATTGTTTAATATAATTTTTAACATTAATATCTATTAGAGCAACTTACCCTACTGTTTACGGAACGATTGTTTCTTTAATATACATACATATAATTATCTATCAAAAAATTCTTGTGCTAATCTTTCGTCAGTGTTGCGCTGCTCATCGCTATTACGCAAAATCCATTTGTTGACAGCACGTTGGCTACCTGTTGCCTGCCACATTGTGGTCAGACCGCCGCGCCGCGTCGCGCCGCACCGCACCGCACCGCACCGCGCCGCTGCGTCTTGACACTGACGACTGCTTCCACTGTTGACGAGTGCTACTTGCAACTATCAACGTCCCGCCATGTAGACGACTGCTACCTGTACACGATTGCGGCTTGCAACGTAAACGACTGTCAATTACATTCACTGAAATCCCGTTACGTGTTTCAGTGGTACATGCACTTGCCAGAATCCCGCAGCGTATGCTAGTGCTATCTGCATTTGCCAGCATTCTGTGACGTTGTCATGCGTTATTTGTGCCTAACAGAGTAAACGAGTGCCAACTGCGTGAAAGTCGCACACCGTATTGGTAAATGACATTCGCCGAGGGAACTCAACATTGTATACGAGCATCTACCGCGTTCGCCGTTGTCACCAACACCCACGATGTAGACTCCGATGCCATTGTTGTCGTTCAGAGAATTCTACAATGTTCTGTAAATAAACACCAGTGCAACCAATAACAGGAGAAGTAGCTCTTTGCATTTCAGTTGCAGTCCGTTTCCTTTGACTACTGTTACATCGATACCGTCACTCATATTCTGCTTGTCTCGATTAATTGCCAGCACAGATGACACGTTCTCTTCTTGGAAGATGACCTCGACTCACGTACTCTTCCTTTATTGCAACTGCGATATGTGCAGACACCTTGTCGATGTCAACGATGCTGCCGATGGACACCACGTGTGCAGGACAGTGTCACTCTTCTGTAATTAGATCATCCGTGTTATTACGTATTTTTGTCACAAGAAGTTACAGAAATGATAAAATTACATTTCTAGCCTAATCGACAACAGTCATCGAGAATTTTCCGAAAATTCGATATTTAGTGTGCCAATATATTTATTCAGCCACTGTGTGGTCTTCAAAGTACATACTGTGTAAGCATAGTGAAAGTTTTATAAATGTACGTTTAATCGTTTAGGCGTCACAAAGCAAAACCAAACACTAAACCCGCTCATTCATACAGCAGATCCGAGTGTGTATTGTGGAGCATATAAAAAGTTCGCCATTTTGATCGGCCGCGTCATCGACAACTGTCCAACCTGTCAACACCGGCGAAGGAAAACCAACAAAAGGCCTCTATACTACAAGAGGGAACACGAGGTTCGCGCGATTCCCTACTTTCTAGTACGACAACAGGACAGAGTGAGCAGTATAAGCGAAGAGAGCAGCGTCTCCTTCGATGCAACTATGATTTACGACGTGTCACAGGAGAGGTCGTCAGTCAAATTGTTTCACATTGATTTTGAGGTCGAGAGACCCGTACCGCAGCGCGAGTTCTGCCCACACGCAACGTCTCTCCGCAAATGCATTGTGGTTTCCAAGCGCTTATTTATGCGCGACCCGCTGTTTCCGCCCCTTCCGCTGTTTCGGGCCGTTGACTCGGTTCACTTCGTCGCACGACAGTTCTGTCGCCGGTCTCCGCGACACCGTCTTACATTTTCGGTCGTGCAGTGGACGAAATTTCTATAAGGCCACTATGATTTACGGAGAAATATTCGGGTTGCCTTTAAATCATCGACAATTGTTCTTTCACCATTTGGAAAAGAACGTATTCACTGGTAGAAGAAATTCAGCTTGAACGGTCCAGACGGATTTTCATTCTATTATCGTGACTTAAGGGGGTCATCCCATGTGAGAGCTACTTTATCTTGCTTTTTTAGGAATTTTTTTTGAAGGACCCTTAAAATATACAATCTTGAAATTTTTATCACATATTTATTGACATTTTAACAGTCTCTCAGAATTTCTCATGTGTAAAAAAAGTAGGTTGATCTGATATCAAAAAATCAAACGGCATTTTAATATGTAGACCTGCGGTCATCGCAGGTACCAAAATAATATAAAAATATCGAAAATTGAATTTTTGGCACGGTTTTAAACATTAAGTTCCAAGTTTTGTCACTTTTTTCGTCTCTTTCAGCTTAAAAAAAAACTATAGCAGATATCAGAAATCTGATAGATTCTGACTATACCATAAAAATTTGAGCGAAATCCGTTCAGCAGTTTTCGAGAAATCATGGTCGCCAATATAAAAAATACAGTTTTGAGAAAAACGCGTTTAACATTAGTCTGCTATGTGTTGAGAAATTGTCTCGGCTCGATGCTTCGAAGTGCACGTTGATTCGAATGCACTTTTTTCCAGCACAAATTAATGTCCAGCTGATTGTTATTTCACTGGTTATTTATTAATACTTTAATCGTAATGAGGCAAACCTAATGACGAATACCTGCATATTCTAGGAATGTTATAGAAGCGATTTTTGGAAAAAAAATTTTTTGGATCTGCCACATGGGATGACCCCCTTAAGAAAACAAGCCTTGCGACTACACGATGTACAATGACATTTACTTATTTTTATGCATACGATTTATTATCAGGCTCCTTTTGTCTTGCAGTTCTGCGACAATAACGAGCAGCGGGGGAATCGAGCCGTTTCATACGCAGATTTACAAGCGAGAACTCCTATTTTTGGGGACCGTCTTTTCACGGTCCGAGCCGGACTTTCCTCTTTGAAGCCCGTCATCCGACAATCGCGAGGGTTAAATTTGGTTTTGGACGCGCAATGTTACTGGGCGCGCGCACGCCTTCTTTTCGCCCAGGGACACCTCTTTGTCGCGAGGACTATGATATTTCTGTTGGTTACCAGGCGCCGGGGCTTTGAAGATGCTCAGGGAACGTCTGCGAGATGATGGAGAAGAGCCGAGTTAAATGCGTCGTCACGTGTGTTAACAAATATGCGACGGCCTATTAAATGTCCGGCCACTTTGTGGCAAAGGCTTTTGTGGCGAAATTGGCGTAACTGGGTCATCGTTGCACTTGGAGCGATGTTTGACTCGTTCCAGTTCTGCGATATGCTCGGTAAACTGGGAAAATGATTCTACCTTTAAGGGAGCGCTTCGAAAGGGGAGGAACGATATTCTGATTTAATCGTGAGATGCAAGAGAACAATAACGCGGCACAGATTACTCGATCCTAAACTGACCACCGTGATTGCTCGGTCTCCGATATTTTTTCTAGATTGAATTTTAAATCGTGACTCGCTGGCTGAAAGCTACGGCTTGCAGTTCAGTATTTATCGTTCGATCTCCTTTCGAAAAAATAACACTTCACGAAATGTCGGACCGATTTCATCTTCGGCGGGGTATAGCTTCGGGGAAAGGTCAGGTGGTTTTTTAAGGAAACACTCGAGCCATAATCTGCCGCACAGCTATTTTCTTTTCGTTCGCCGAGGACGTTGACAATAGCCGCTTCGATCCGTAGTTGAATAAACATTTTTCAAAGGTGAAATTTGAACACGGAAGAGGACACTCTCAGTTACGATTTAAATAATAGTGTTTCCGCTATTCAAAGGTGTGATGATACTTCCGAACATTAACTTGAAGCAAATATGTAACATCTTATATTATCATAACACTGATTACTAGACTCCGCATTTTCATGCAAAATGAAAAGTTAGTGCATCAATTGCAAGACACGGGAGCTAAATATAAATGTATATATTTCACTAATGATTTTAATATAGTGAAAATAATATATTAATAGTCTTCTAATTTTTTCACTGTTCTAAATTGCACGTGCTCATTTTTTTCCATTAATGCATAAAATCCGGAGTCTGCTGATTACATATAAAAGTTCGTACTACCTTATCACAAACGTATACTATATGCCTGAGTTTATAAATATTCACAGTACTGTATTATATATTTTAGTTCCTGTGAACCGGTTGTGTTTTATTTTCAAATCGGGCAGGAACTTTTGCAATCATCTATAATAATTCGAGATAAAAGCACGCAAATGTAGTCAGAGATCGAACATTGAGTATGTAAATTTTCGTCGAGAGTACGATTTGCGTGAAAATTACGGCGAAATAGCTGAAATGAGAGTAAGAAACGGTGACCGAGACAACGAAGGCGGATCGACGAAACTCGGAAAGAGGTTTCTCGAGGAATCAACGGTGATTTTTGCTGGAGCCGCACACGAGGCGCGTATGCAAAGAGGCCGAGACGGGCTCATAACGTATGTATCTCGCTTTCTATCGGAGCCCCTGGAACCATATTAGTGCATCCTGTATTGCGCAAACTGCAACCGCCGCCTGCAGTCCGGCTCCATATTAGTCGGCATGCCGCATCCGTGTCTGTTCATTAATTGGAACATTTCTGTAATATTATATTATTATATCGACCTGTTCATCATAATGTTCATTGTGCATACAGGGTGAGTCAGCTTGCACAAGTCTGAATAACTCCTACAGTTTCTGAGGTGGGAAGATGTGTTTGAAACGAAGAAATTGCTTAGTCCTGAAATTAGACAATTTTTGTTATACTACTTTGTAAAAATTATGATTATTAGAATTTCACTCGATCTTTAACACAATTATTGTATTTTATGAAATTCTACATAAATACAGATACTTTTGCAAGAATACGTAAGAACAATTTTAAAAAGTATTATTCCAAGTACTATTATTAGAAACACCTGTGACAATATAGAAAATTGTTGATAACGTGTACAAGCTAGATTGACAATCAGTTTTAATTGCACTCTTTATGTAACGCGTCTTTGAAAACGATTGTTTTCCATCCTTGAAAAATGATACACGTCAGGAAGAGGAAAATGCACCTCGAGTTTAATCGTAGGCAGGAAATTTGATTTACCAAACATGAAATTGGAGAATGACAACGTAGACCGTGAGTTACCTTCAATTAAAACATTACGTAAAGTGAATATTAGTTTGGCCTTACATTGAAATCAATAAACGAATATTTAAATTTCCTGTATTTAAACTGTGCGAATTTGCAATTTTCCGAATGTTTAAATACCTTCTGGATCCACCCTGTACGTGGTCCGTGTTACATAAACGAATAAAAAGAGCATACACCACGTAAAATACGAGGTTGAATTGCAAGGCTATTATTAGATCCAAGATCTTAGGTTTTAGTTCTCCATTGTGTTCAAGAGCGAGAAACAATGGCATATAAAATTCACATTGCCCGCTATATTTTTCTTCAACAAAGTTTAAACAACCCCAGCAGACATATTGCAGTAAACGACCATTGAAAGTTTTATTGCGTCGTTTGCCGACTACATAACAAACAGAAATACATTTTTCGACCATTCAATGGAACAACAAGTGTCGAGGTTGCCACGCGTTAACGTTGATGGCGGCCGCAAGTTAACGCGGATGGACGAACAAAAAAGGAGGCATGACAGCTGGGAAAGAAAGCAACGGAAAACGGGGCGAACAGAGCGAATTCGGTCCAATTGAGGCGGCCAGTTAGAGAAATTAGCAATTATTGCGACCGGTGCGCGACTCCCTCGCGTTACTTGATACCGTAATTAGCGTCGCCTAGCCAGTCGGCGTGTGAAACATGCGCCGGTAAATAAAAGCGATCGGATTAATCGTTAACTATCTTGTACGAGCAGCACGGTTCACGGCTCTTTGAGTCGCCATAAGGGCTTATAATAGTGACAGTAGTAAAGTTAAAACCACGTCCAATTAATTCCCGGCTCGGCCCAGCGCTGCGTCGGGAAACGACCGTGTCCCTCGGCCTCGGATATCGCCTCGTCCCCATAGAAATTAATTTGATGGTGTACCTGCAGACGAATACCACTATCCAAATACAACCCATTAAGTCTTTCATTGATTTACCGGCTCCTCCTCCGGAAGAATTTGGGACTTCTTTCATTATGGTCTCACGATTCTCGAGAATTTAAAAAATCTGTCCTTCATGGCTGACCCAACATTCACAAAAGATGATCTTGAGCCCTTATTGCCTACAAATAAATTTTGAGTCTTTATGTACACGAAGATCTATAACTCTTAGTTACTATAGACGTTGAAACTTGTACGAACTAACCCAATTAATGAAAATAGAAATTACATTAAAATTTGGTACATCAGTTTTGTTAAGCTTCTTGAAAAGTTTGAGTTCCGTTTAAGAGTAGTTTCATACCGAAAGGGAAGTTGAGTTCTTATAATCGAAGCAATAAATTCCCTCGATCTTTATGTATAGATCGGAATGGGCCGAGCTAACTGAAAGGAGCCAGAGATGTTCCCACAAGGTTCTGGACGCTGAAGATATAAAAAATCCGAGGAAATGGTCGGTCGCTGTTCGCTATTAATCACCGTAGCCTAAAATGCCTATTATTATTAAAATCATAGCATGTCAGCGGTTGTCACGCCGCGTTAGGGCTACTATGTTTGCGGATAGTGTGTCATTATACGGAGGGTGCACGTGCGTTGAAAATTGTTTCGCTTTGCGTGTGTGGTCCGCGTATCACGAGGGTTTTATTACGTGCCGACGCGGCGGAATAAGAATTTCTTTAAAAACGTATTCTTTCGATTCAGTTAGGTAGCTAGGTCAGGTAAGATGCAGTATATTTTTCATATAAAAATTAAGAATCTCTAACAGAAATACATATAAATATACCAATGGGAACGTTCACGCAAACATACCTTTTTGTAAATTTCTTTCACATATTGTGGAATACCTTGTATAAATATTTTACGTTTGAAATGTGGGAGTGTGCAAGCTTCACTAAGTTTAGACGCCGTTCGAGCATCCCCTCATTAAAATATATTTAAACGCCTGTTCGTGGACACACCATCACGCGTTTCTGCTTCTAACTATACCAAGCAAATTACGGTACGAAACACAAAACACCTTTCAAATCCTAATTTAACCCTGCACCAGGCGCGCTAATTTTACCACATTTACTACTGGTTAGAGACACGGTTGAGACGCGTTGCCCAATTAAAATAGCACCGTTTTGATAGTTTAACACTGGAACCGTTGAACCGTTCAAAATGACTGGTTCCTAGGTTTTTTTTTCAGAATTACTGAAATTGGAAAAATCTTTTCATCAGATATTTTCCAAGTGCATAAAAATGAAAATATAAACGAAGACTTATTCGATACTTACACTTGGGATAATTATATTTCCACACTGAATTACACCAAACGTTCTTATCGTACGAGCGGATACATTGAATGAAGATTATTCTAATTGATTAGCAATTCAATTCGAGCGTCTGAGTGTTGGAGCAGACTCACAGGCGAGATCCCATAAAAATTCCAGATCCCTGACACGGTTAGATCCATCGGGAGAGCCGTATTGCACGCATGCAAACGATACCGCCGTTGGTAAACCAGATTATAGAGTTCACGTGTCGTATTATCATAGACAGTGCAATGTCACGAGCTCCTCGTCTCGTGTTTGCACGTTAAAGGCGACTGTAACGGCACGGTATAATAGGGTGATCTATACATTGCGGAATCGATGCATACACCGCTGCAGTCACACGTATTCTACTATGTATGTGCACGTCGCGTTGGGGTAAACGAAATGTGGATGCCACACCGTGAACCTTGCCTCGTCCGTAATCCTGATCGTACCTTTTCAATCTACGTCGTTCAGCCTTCCATTTCTTAACAATGGAATTTCTTTTACCGTATTCGAGCTTCCTATTATCATTCATTTCTGCGTTATTTTGCAATTCAGTATTTTTCAAACACTTGTAAATGGTGTTTCTACTAGAGAAATTCTCGAGAAAAGACAAATATTTAAATTTTTCGAGAAATTATTGTTATTTATCGTGAATTCAAATAAAGTGTGTGATCCTACAATTTTTCAATTGCCAATGATTTTGTTACAAAGGAAAGATCTTGACTGGCAGACGCAACACTAGATGCTTTGTGTTTTTTAAAAAACTATTTTAAATCACAGATATAATTTAAAAAAAAGAAAATATTAAAATTTTTTTATTTCAATTGTTCACAGTTTATAAGAGAACATTAATTTTTTTAAATTTTTATCTTACAAGTTAAAAATGTTCTTCGCAAAGGTTTTTTTTTAGAAAGTTGTATCAAAATTATATATTTCAATTATTTAATAAAAATTGTTTGAATATCAATATATGTATTTTATTTCCTAACTACTAAATGTATAAAATTTATATAATGTGCATTATAATACATTGGATGTGTACAATTAGGATAGTTAATAAATAATAAAGTAAAATAAATAAAAAAATTTTTCAAAAGAGATTCTTCGAGAATTATCAGGAAATCAAAATTGTATTTCTCTTTCTCGAGAAACGAAAAATGTTGAGAAATCAGAAACACTACTTTTAAATATCGAAACATTAAAATAAAATAAAAGTGAAGAATTTCGGTATTCGACGAAACTGAAAATTGAAATCCCTGTTGATCAGTTAAAAATTTCTTGGAAACAAAATAATTGTTATTATGTATGTTAAACATATTTGGTTCACTTTTACAAAAGTTTTGATGGTTATATACGTAGACTTTTTTCGACGAGACTAAGTCGGTAGAAATCGAAAAATTGTTTTATTTAGTAAATAAATATGAACGAGGGAAACCGGTCTAATGAACGCCAGCATAAGATTCCGCGTAGCGGGCAAAGATATCCGATTGTTACTCCCCGGTGAAAGACAAAACAGGGACGAGAGGTAACGCGAGTATCATGCGCAACATACTACTCGTTGCTTCTGATCCTACTTGCGAACCGCCTCGAGGCATTTTCGACGTCGTAACAGACGATCGAAGCAATGCACCCGACTCGTGGGAAGATAGAATTGGGTTAATCTTACGGACGGCTATGTTTCGGCGGATAAGGGAACTGTCGCGATCGGCCTACCTTCCACATTTGTCAAAGTCTACCGGATACCGAGCGAAGCCAGTTTGTTTTAAAAATGAGAGAACGCTTTCGGAGGAAGACGCATGAAATGCGACCGCGTAACGAATGCTAAATACACTTCGCCGACACTGAATTATGCAAACGATTCGCGAAGAACGTAACGCCGGCATCGGTCGGCATCGCTTGTGCAAATTGTATTGCTACTGGATACTGGGAATTCGTGTTACAAATGCGCTGATCGGTATAGCGGAACCAGACATAACAATTCAAAAGTGTTACCGCAGAATTTATTCATTAACCCTTTGCACTCGGAGTAATTTCAACTCGAAAATTAAACATTTCTTCCGACCTAAAATAATTCCATTCTACAGGATGTTTATTTTATCTTGAACACCTAAATTATTTCCGCGACTATTAAAAGTAAGAACAAATACCTAAATAGAATGTACATGGTTTTAAGACGCGCATCAGATGGTCATAAAAAAATCCTTTGAAGGTCATTTTAACAGTTTTTTTCAAGGTCACTGTATTTTTTTTGCATATTAACATGTATTTTTCATAATGCAATGTTGTAGTCGGCGTCAAGATGAGTTCAACGACCTACACACCATGACCTTGAAGTGACCTTGAAGTGACCTTGAAGGCGAAAAAATCAGTTTCAGTTTGAAGAATACAAAAGTAATAAAACGGAAAGGGTAATATCACCTTAAATTATTAGATGCACAAAATGCTGGCTGTCCGCAGTAAGACACGTCTGTACACGAGAATTTAGGTGTTCAAGATAAAATAAATACCCTGTATATGAATTGATATAATACCTCATACAATACTTAATCATTTACTAATTGATTACATACGAACATATTTAATAATGTAAATATAATACTTTAAGTAATGGTACTTCATTTAGTGGTGCCTCAGAGTCACCACTCGAGTGCTAAGGGTTAATAAAGCGTACGTTTACTGTGATCAACGGTTCATCAGAATCGGTGGGTCGTTAGAAAAAAATGCTACATTTTAATTGGAGCTTTACAACAAACTGAGAACTTGAAATCCTTCTCACGAGGCAGTCGACGTGGAACGTAACAGAGAGAGCTACTCTCGATTTCATTTGTAATCCTCATCGCATGTCTGACTTGTCGACAAGAATTTTCAAAGAGGTCTGGCGAACGGAATGGCGACGGTTCTTTGTTCACACGGATACGTTGTTCGTTCTCACTTGCAAATAGATTCACAGGAGGTTTACCACACCTGAGCATCACGCCGCGTCGAGCAAAGAGAAAGAGAGAGAGAGAGAGATGTCGATGGATTCGGGCCGTGTTTCGTCGAGACTGTACGGCGCGGCCGGGCCGGTCGAACTGTCTGAGCTGATCAAGATCAAGATCCCTGGCAATCGTTCGAACCTTATACATTTCGCTTAGCATACATGTAGATCAGTTCTAGTTAACATATTCGATCTTATTCGGCACTTATCGATCTGCGAGGTGTTGACACCTTCCAGTGAGAATTTCAGATTCGATAAGGTTCCGGTTGATGTATGCGAATCTGATATACATTGGTTAACGGTTCGGGTCCGTCAACATAGTCTCCTCGCTGCCCGATGATTAACTGAACAGATCTCTCTCGTGAATTAATATAAATATTTTAGCAGCGATTCCTTTTGGGTTCGGTCGGGAGATTCCACGGAGAAATGTAACAATCGAAAAGAAAGCTGAAGGATAATTCACTGGGACGGTTTCGTACGATGATCACGGTAGGGCAATTACGTAAGGGAATCAAGAGGAGCGACTGGTAACCCCGAAACAGCTCACGAACCAGTGGAAATAATGTTCTTCCATGAACACGATCCACGGCGTTTATACGTAAAATGGACGGTGCTCCTTTGAACGGGATACCAGGTCGGCGTGGATTCGAGGATCACGCACACCAGGATGAAGGGTTTCGGCCAGGCTACTTCGGTGCTGACGTCTCAATGCAGCCACTGGAAGGACCACCCAGTCGCAATACTTCCTACGACCGCCCAAACCTGAATTCCCGGGAGAAGGACCAAACCGAAGCTGGAGAGCAAGAAGCAGAGAAGAAGAGAGAGAGAGTGAGTGAGAGACAAGACGACACGGAGAGAGAAGGAAAGAGATGTTGAAGGAATCGCAACACAACAGGACGCGGCGGAGGAGAAACCAACGGCGGAGGCGCACCCGCGAGGGAGAACAAGAAGAAAAAGACTATGGTGGACGCTAAGCGGCGAGTGAGATACGATCGCACTCGAAATTTACTCATTCGGCCGTAATTGCTTTCGGGATGCGCACGTACGACAGGTAGAGAGGCTCTGGTACCACCTGCGCTCACGCGATCCACTTTCGAAAACAGCGCCATAATACCCCGACCGGATTGTCAATGTGAATAAATGAAAGTCGGATGCCGCTTAATGAGTCCCCGTGCCGCGCGCCGTTTCCTTCCGTCCGACGATTTTATCATTGTCTTTTCGGAATAACGGCCCACGGTATCGCTGATCGACGATCGAGGACGAGAGCTGCGACAGAAGCTACCGATCATTTCCGCGATACTGGAATGCGAAAAGAATTGTAAACGCACCGTTATTTTCTTAACACTATTTCTACCACGGCCGGTCAAATGACCGTTTTTAAAATTTCGATTAGAATATCCTATACATACAACGTAATTGCATCGCCATTAAACTTCACGACTTTTCCTAAAATATACGTATAAATACGTTTTTCAATATTCACTTCTTCTTTATTGTTTGTTTTCTGAGAAAAATTTGCAGTCTGTCTTACCTGCCAGGACCGGTCATTTGACCGGTTGAACGATTTGTATCTTTTTGTAATAGTATGTATTCTCTCGAAGACCCAATTCCGAAACTATAAAATCGTTACAAACGAAATGTAATGCAATTGTGGCATGATTTTAGCCGAAAAATGCCTTCCAGGGACTGCTTTACGGCACCTCCAAGTGTTTACAGTTCTCGCTTGCCTGTCGGCCTCGCGGTGTTTATTTGCCAGATTGGTATCCGAAGCGGTCCGAAACCTCGGATGTAAAAAACGCGGTGAAAACGAATAAAATGTACATTATATACTTCTGAATGAAAGAAACTATATTTTTATACTGTCAAATTGGCTATTATCTTCATTCTACTGAAAAATATAAGTTGTGCTAAAGATTTGACCGGTCGCGGTAGGAATTAGGTATACGTGAAGTGTCGGTAGGATTAGTGTTAAAATTACATTCTAAAAGTTTTGATCTTCGCAGTTTTCCAGAACCTCGATCGTTGCAGGAAACATATTTACATTGAACAGAACAGGTGCGAAACGCATCCAGGTACCAATAAGTTCAAATATCGGGGGTTCGGATAGTCGAGGTTCTACTGAACGCACCACCATGTTTTGTTGATTACATTATGATTACCCGAGGATGTTATCTCGCGCGGCAACAGGCCGACAAGCAATTATCGATTTCACGAGCGAGAAATTTGCATGCGGGACCTTTAATTATAACGCTTGTAAATATCATCGCGCTTCGCAGCCTCGGCCCCGGCGATCTGCGTTCCTGGAATACCGTCACCGATCGTCAGATCGTCTGACGCTGCCGGATTATAAATCACTCGGCCGTTTCGAGGGCCGAATTAAATACGCTGGAATGCTATAATTCGATTCTATGGATTTAAGACGGGGCCCCCGGCTGACCATGCTCCTCTCAAAACACCGTGTCCGTATCCATATTAATCCCGTGAAATATCCCGGCCACGCTGGCCAAGCGTCGCAGTAATTAACATAAGCTTTTATTCATTGACAAATTCGAGATGGCGCGGCTAACTCTCCCGTAGATAATCCGCGTGTAGAAACCCTGACGGTGACGGACACGATCGAGGTGTTAATAATTACGACGAACTATTTTTCGATACCGACCAAGGATTTCTTAGAAACTAGCTGAAGTCTAATAAACATGGTTGACCTTCGAATGACCTTGACGCGTCCACCTACAAACAAACTAATAATGTCATAATATGCCCTAAATACACTAAAAATACTGTTGCTACATGTCATAATACTGAGGTAAGCCAAAGATCAAAATTAGGTGAGACAAGAGAGCGCCTAACAGGGGACCAAAAGCATTAGTGCTGTATTTATGTACAGTGACTCCCATTAATATTCGGACGCTCTTTAAAAAACGATAACTTTTTTGATATTGGACCATACGATTTGAATTTTTTTTAGAAGTGAGAGTATTTAGTTTACTACATGATGTGAAAAGATATTTTTACAAAAATTGCAATTGATCGGAATTGTAGAGAAAATACTAAAAGTTGCATTTTAGGAGCGCAGTTCCAACATCTGATGTAACTTGATTTATTTTGTAAGAAATAAGTTTTCATTAAAGTTACGTTTGCCCTGTATATGTATTCATTTTGATTTTAGATTTTTAAATGTAATTTTGTAATTTATATATATACCTCTTCTTTTAATTAGATATTTATTCTGTTCCACACACGGTAAATTATGTTATGGTCCAGTGTTCAAATATTCTAAGATCGTTGGTTGTCCAAGCGGTTAAGGAGTTGGACTACCAAGCGGTAAATAGACCGGGGTTCGAATTCCGTCGGGGTTAAAACCGTTTATTCTCCGTTTAAATTTTCGCGCCACTCTCGACTTCCGTAACATAACAAATACGTTACCCTCAGCAAAGAAGTTTCACTTCAAAAGTTGTAAAACATACCTTTTAGTATTTTCTCTGCAATTCCGACCAATTGCAACTTTTTCAAAAATTCTTTTCACGTTACGTAACGAAACCGATTGTTCTAATTTCTCAAAAAAAAAATAGAAGTTGTATGGTCGAATATTAAAAAAGTTATCGTCTTTTTAAGAGTGTCCGAATATTAGTGGGAGTCACTGTATATCCCATCAGGGCAGGGAGGATAAATTGAAGTGATTTTTGTGGCCATTATTGCGTTTAAAAGAAAAAAAATGAGTGTACTCAAGTGTCTACCTGGCGACCGGGCATTGTCATCGATTGAAGGGAGTACTCATCGACCAAGCAGCTAATGACTCAATTCCGAGGGCATTTCGTTTCCGTTTGTCGTTGAACCACCGTGATTCACCGGGCCGGTAATGCTGTATGATATTATTATGCAGGGTTTGTATCGGTCGAAGGAGGCCAAGTGGTGGGACCGTACAAAGTCACAAAAGCTGTCGAGGCCATTGTGCGTAGACATTATACTCGCAACCCAATGCATTATCTCACGCAATGGGACACTGACACCCCGTTTGTGGTTTCTCTGCGGCGTAAAGAGCCACACAAAGCGACAGGCGGACGTGCTGCACTGCCTACGGAAAACTGATAAGCTGCTGGAGCCTCCGAAGGGAAACGAGTTTTGTCGCTCTCGGATCGAAATCGTTGTCTCGTTCTGCCCGCTGTTAGACTAATTGCTGAACGCGTTCCACCACCGTGGCATTCGGAGAATTTCTCAGCCATTGATCTTCCTCCTGTTGCTTTGCTAGACTTCATTCGACGCAACTGACAAATTTCGGCGAAGAAATGCTAGGTATGAGATCGATCTTACCGTTGGAGAATTTTGTTGCATGGAGCAAACAATAAAAATTGTTACCCTCATTTTATATAATATATAATATTTTATAAAATATATAATTATATTTTACCAATATTTTAACCCTTGTAAGGATCCAAAGTATTCAATTATTAATATTCTGTTATATCGATCGTAATGATGTTAAATGAATAATTCGTGCTGTCGGCTTTTAGAATAGTTTACACAAAACAAGTAAGTAAAATTAAAAGTTGTACCATTCAGTTTATCAAACATACATTAACTTATACAACACTTTACAGACGCAAAATTCTCTTAATAATGATCCACAATGGGAACGAAACGTTGAGAAGTAATTAATTGCAAAATTGCTTAAATTTAGTAGAAGATGAACCTGTTGCGCCGACAGCACGAATTATTCATATTCAATTATTGTTGTTATTTATACCTTGACTGCGGAACGATCGTATAGTGGCTGAAGAAGTCATCAACAGTGAAGTGGTTAGAAAATAGGGTTGAATTTTTCTCTAATCTCATTGCACGTAATAATGGACAATGTGCAACCACAGCAAGAAAAATAAATCCTCCGTTCTTGAGATGTGTACGAGTTGTCCGAGTAAAGTTAAGTTGACATGACAAACTGAATCTCTGAGAACCGTATAGTGGCTGTAGTTATCTAAAGTCGTAAATTAATCGGGACATAAAGAAAGGTGCATGCGGGTGGTCGGACCCTATCTCAAAGGAAAAGAACAATCAAGGATACCGCGTTTTATACGTTTCAATTTGTTCCATGAAGCTTACTATATCAGTCGTGCGGTCAAGACTGTGAAGTACGCTTAAGGTCGCGTAGACGCTATTCATCCATTATAATACAAAACACTGTAAATTTGAATAGTGTTAAAATGACGCAGTGGACTTTGAATGATCAGGCACACGCAAGTTAACGAAGGAAATACCACTTTGAAAATTCTTCTTTGTAGCTACATTCTGAGGACTCATTGTGACCTTCGATGCTAAAAGGCATCGTAATCAAAACTCCGTGTCATGTCATGTAGCATCGCCGTGACGATGTCAAGTTACGGAGTAAAATACCGTCGATTATTCGGACATGCCACAAAATCAGCTCGTTATCGCGAAGATTATTATACATATACGGTGGTTCATTTAGATGAAGTCACATAAATCTCCGTTCAAATTGGGCATTATATAATAATACGACCTTGGAATGACCCTCTGACTTCGAAAATTAGAATTGAACGTAACACTTATGTTTCTCGATATGTATTCCAAGCTTTTGCAGAGACGCGATTAGCAAGAACTCGTGAATGTAAATAAATATATTTATAATCCCACAGAAATGGTATCTGAGAATTTATACACGATTACATTAAATGTCAGTCGAGATGTTAATAGACACTTTAATTCTTCTAAGAACCGAAGAACAAGTCAGTCTAGTTCTTCGACAGCTTGAACGCGAACAATCGCTGCTCTAGTAATATTTGAAAAGCTCCGTAGCAGACTCGAACAATTTCGCAAACACTTCTGGGCGGTATAGTGTATTTGCGTACACGAAACGAGTTTCACAACCACCCTCGGATTTCCCTACCGCAAGCAATCACACTACTAAACGAAAACGGCGCTGTGGTGCAAGCTGAACGTCACCGTAAAGCAAATAACAAGTATCGCTGATGCTAACCGTCACATTTGTATCTTATCATTGGCGCGGTTAGTGCACCCCATGCTGAAATCGCCTGGTCGCGGCGTGTAATTAAATGGCTCGGTATGAAATCGGCGTCCGAGAAGTCACCGTGGTTTCTCCGCAAACATGTTGCAGACTTTTTCCAGGCGATACCGACTCTCATGGGCGAGCCACGGTAAAAAAGGTTTCATGGTTGGCTCGTTTAAATGCTGCTTGAAAGGCTTGTCCGCAACATAAAGGCGCGCGAGTTACATAAACTTGTGGAACGCGTCCGACTGATTCTCTCGCCGTCACTTCTGACTCACACCTCGTTGCGACTGGTTAATTATGAGCTATTTCTTGTGACGGGACGGGATTAAACGAACTGTCCGACAATACGCTCTGTTGATTCGGTGGACCGACTTCGAGCGACGCGACGCGACGCGACGGATCAAAGAAATGATTTCAAAAGTGAACGCTTCCCATGACGCTTCTCGAACCGTGGATTCCTCCTGCAGCCCGTACTTCGTTAATCCACGATTCGATCAGAGTACTTATCAAATAAAAACTATTAGGAATAGACAGTAATCGATGGACCGCGGATCTACAGGGTGTTTCCTATTTTTCCGGCAAGATTGTAGGAGCATGATCAACAAGTGAAAATACGATAAAAATGTTATATGAAGTTTATTTATAAACGCTTGTATTTTCACTTGTAGATCATGCTCCTACAATCTTGCCGGAAAAGTAGGAAACACCCTGTATATGCAAAATAACAATTTTCTGCTTCGATTTGCAAGAAACAGGTGCTACATAGAAATTCTTGTTTTCTTGCTTCATGAAACACATAGTGCTTGTGATAATTACGAAGCAAATTTAATTAATGAGAATTAAACGATTCCGAAATAGAATTGTACTCTGTACCGTGCCTGTCATGCCACGTCATATTAAATTGTATGGAAACAGCAGGCAGCTTCTGCGACGCACTTGCGCTTCGTTGCTTTTGATATCGTCGTTCATGCTTCTGAATCATCCGTAAAATTCCCACACTGCATACGACGTCAAGGACAAAGAGAGATCACTGACACAGAGATGCACGGGCAGCGGAGCAGGGTTAGTTTAAGGGCCTGATGGCCTCAGCTAAGTAGAGCCTTGTTGCTGCAATTATCGCGGAAACGAAGCGACTCTGAGAAACAATGCGGCGCACGCCATGTAAACGAATCGAAGCAGAAACGATGCCTGCCAGTCGTTGAACGGGACGAGTGTGTCGCTGTTTTATGGAAATTAGGGCACGAAGTGGTCTCTGCTTAAAGAAGATTGCTATTGCCATCTCTCACTTCAATGGGAATATCAGTTGCACAATATAATTGTTTCATTTGTAAAACATACATACGTTCGCTAAGACATAATTAATCTAATATATTATATTTCAATAAACCAAAATGTATATTTTTGCAGATTAAGTTAAATAAATAATTGTTACAGTAGAAAAAACCACGAATACCAGAATTTATGAACCGTAAATATTAATACAAATAATGCATGCGTGTAATAGACCTCGATAGCCAATTTCTTTCGATTTGTGGCGATTTTATTTTAGAACGTGTCGTAAGCAGTCATGCGTCATTGAAAGAAGTTTATCTTCATCCAAGAGCTGCCATAAAATCATTCCTGATTGATGGGATGGTCGAAGGAAAAATGGGTCTACATGTTTTCTGTCATAGAGTGTTGTGCAACGCGACAGAACATGTTGAAGCTTAAAAGAAATTGGAGATGAGGTAACCACACATGGTTCTGGAGCGAAATCTGACGTAGTACTTCGACCAATATCAGCCAGTTGATGATGAAGTAACATTATATTCGCCTTTAAAAGTCTCTGTTCATCGTTCCAAGTGTTTTTCTTATGGCCCAACCGATGTGTAATCTAACCTTCTATGATCAATGAACTTTTTATTCGACGATGCTACACAAAATCAGTTCCAGCATAGAAAACCTGGCTTCTTGGCTCATGAATACATGACAGATGTGTATGGAAATTAGATTTTGAACGAAAACGAATTTCTTCCAATAACAATTTTTTTACACCAATTTATTTGATGCGATGACTATTCGAACTGCAAAGTTAGACATTTCATTGAATTTGTCATAGTTCCGAAAATACTTGCAACATATAACATAAATCCAATTTTCCAATGAAACGGTCGAATCCACCTGGACAAAATTGTATGTAGATCAATTCTGTTACAAATCATCCATGAGATGGTCCATAACAAGCAGAGAACAGCACATTGAAAAAACAACGGGGGTCTGTAGCCACCCCTGGCTTCCCTATGACCAAAGATTCTTCTTCGTATGTCAGTCGCGTCTGGTCCCTTCATTAGAATAATTGCGTACCGCAAGAAGATTAAGTACTCCCTATACATACGTCGACATCTTTTTGTTCAATCTGTTATATTATACAAAGTATAGGCATGCGAGACACCTGTCTTATTATCTTTCAGCAAGTATCACTCGTTTCAATACGAAATGAGCAACAAAATCTTTTTCAGAAATCATTTTTTGTGTGCAGGGTGTCAGTGAGTCAGTGATTCAATGTAAAACAAAGGCAATTTACAAACAATCATTTAAATTTATTGTACTAATGCTATGCAAATACTACTAGTGAGAACAATGAAAACTTTTTTTAACTTTGTCGGAATAATTTAAAGATACAGTAATGGCGCGATCTAAGCGCAACGGAGGGGTACGATCTAAGCGCGTTCGCTCGAAGTGTAGAAGTTTGTCTTTTATTGCCTTTATAATAATATTCGTAACTGTATTCTTTTAATAAAAACTACGTGTGAGTTGGCAAGGTTTACGTAATTGGGTGTACTCATTACTAACTCTCCATAATTTGATCTCTTTCGCGTGTAACAGCCGATCTGTACTACTGATATCACTTCTATTATTACTGGCGTCGCGAGATGACATCAGCTCATCCGTAAGATGTTGCAGACTATGACCTCGCGCAATGCAGTTTTGATGAACCCAGGAAACGAAACTGTGTAGACAGACGAGAAGGTCAGACACGTTAAAAGGGGTGGTGAGACATAACATATAGGGGGAGAAATAATATCTGGATACGTAACACTGACATCGCTTCCCACGAATGCTGCGCGTATATCATGCTTTAGATCCACCCGCATGTAAATACTCATCCACTTTCAGAAAATGGGTGAGCAAATAAAGTCTGACTTTCCCACGGGAATCGGAGTATATTCGCTACGCTTATTAAATTTCTCATTTGAATTTGAAAACCAATTTGCTCATTCCCACGTACATGCAGTGTATGTATCTCTGCGATAGGATCTAAAACGGCTTAACAAATAATTACTGTAATTTTGATCTCGTTAACTTTGTTAAAATCTCTTAAAAGTCGATGACACGAGATGAGCAATAGAATGTTTTTAAGAAGTGGTAACAAGTTGTTATGTCCGATACTAATACTTTTTGCCAAGACTGTATATTATTTAAATAATGTGCCCGAGAAGCGATTAAAGTAACACGCGCGCACAGGTGCAAGGGTTCGTTAAAAACATCTGCACGTAAAAACGACAAGGGCCGAATACTTTTTCGATAATCACTATATTTGATGGCAATTATACGCCCTTTGAAAAAGGTTACAATGTTTCGGCGGCGACACAATGCGAGAGCTGGGGGCAGCTTAAAGCGCATCCAGTGTACAGTGTATCATAAATTCCAACAAATACTTATTATCCTGTCCGGCGTGACACGTCTACGCACCTTCCCGAGTGAATTCCAACGATCGCGGGGCAGCTGCATGTGCAATGTGCATCGGCCCGGTTCCCGGCTGCGGCTCGCAAGAAATCCAGAAAAGTCTCCTCGGTCTCGTTAAAAGCGGCCAGTCGGTCTCCGCCGGTCGTTGTTTGTTGCTTCCGTTTGTTCGTTTCTCCTCTTTCGCTTTGTTCGCCGTCCTTCTTCCTTCGTTTCACTTCCTTGTCCAGCAGCGAGCGTAATTCATCCTCTCGTAGCGTGCACGCATCCACAAAATAAAAAGTAGAGAAAATCGATAAAATAGTATACAGTAGTACTTAAATTTGACTAAATCTGTTACAGTTAAATTTCCATGACCCAAATCCCCACTCTTCATCTCACTGTTATCGTTCAGTGGTATCCACAGTCGGACTCCGTTTGTTCGTTTCTTCTCTTTCGCGTTGTTTACATGTAAAGAATACATAATGTAATGTTATCATGTAAAGAATACATCTTTATACTGCTTGTTTAGCAGGCATACAAATGTTTATAATCTTTATCGTATTATGTGGAGTATTGTAATGTGTTAAAACGTCTGTACAGTACTGCAAAATAATCTCTTCCTTGAGATTCAAATTGCATTAATAAAAAAAAGAAGTAGAGAAAATCGATGAAATAGTATACAGTATTGCTCACTTAAATTGGACTAAATCTGTTACAGTTAAATTTCCATGACCCATCCCCACTCTTCATCTCACTGTTATCGTCAGTGGTATCCACAGTCGGACTCCGTTTGTTTGTTTCTTTTCTTTCGCGTTGTTTACGGTCCTTCTTCGTTCCACTGTTTTCGCTTCCTTGTCCTGGCGGCGAATGTCATTCCTTCTCTGTTGGCGTGCACGCACGCACAAACCTGTAGCGCCTTTGTTTGTAATGTAACCGCACTTTTTCTTCGTCCTCCCCCTCGCACACCGCCTTCATGCCCGTCCTCCCTTTATTCAGTTTATTCCACGATGATGCGTCCGCGGCCTGGTCTCATGCGATTTTTCTCCGCGAGCTACTACCCTCCTCCCTCTTCTCGAAGGACCCGATACCGTCGACTTTTTCGGCTGGCAAAAGTGCGCAGAGATTTATGAATGAGTAGCCATTATTCGCGACAGTGTTCACCTTCTACGGTGTTGTAACTTATAGCCCCGGCCGTATGTTGAAGGGCATTGGGCACTTTTTTCGATGCATAATATTCTTCTTGGAATCTGCCGCAGCTACCGATTTCAACTTGTTAGGCGCATCTAGTATTAGGTCGATCCATATCAAATGTAATGAAGAAATAATTCGAATGCAAATGTAATGAAGTTTTATAGAAAGAAAAAATGACAACGTAATCGTCAGTGATTGGTCCTTCTACCATATTGATAAAGGATTCAATTGAGCTAATAATGAGATTTAAGCTGATATACATCGGTTCATGATTCGTTTATGTTTATGTTTGTATAAAGTTATGATAAACAGGATGCTTTGGTACGTTTGAATTCTTGGATGAAGGACATAGGATGACTCACATATTCATTCGAATAAGAACATGACCATCAACCAGATTACCCCGTGTGGGCGTAAGTCAGGATATGCAGTGGGGTGCAGAGGTTTCTGGATGTTTACTTGCCTGGTTTCACTACGAAAAAGAAACATTAAGAGGAACTGAGAAACAGGTTTAACTAATATTAGAAGAGATATTGTTTCTAAATTTTATCCTCGGGTCTTATTTTCTTCTTGTAGATGATACTATTTAAAAAGTTAATAATATCATCCTTAGCTCGTCCGATGTTTTGTGCTACAAATTTATTTTTGCTTTTTTCTCTATCATTCTCTTACACTATACACTAAGAACAATTGTTTTCCTATGAAACTATTCAATTTTTATAAAAGAATTCAGATAACAATTCTACAAAAATATTTGCTAATTATCATACATTAAAATATTTGTTTATTATCGAAACATAATAAATAGACAATTTGGAATGATTTTTACAGAATCGTTACTAAACGTTTTGTTTAAAATTAAATAAAAGACAATTGACCTCTGAGGCCGTAAGGTTACAAGAATTTATCCTCGTTCTATCCTTCAGCAACGCCCACTATTTCCACCTCACATAAAAATGAATGACATGATTCACATTCAACAAAGCAGAGTTCAGAAGAAAATTAAGTTTCACTCAAACTCTTGCATTAAATAAAACAAAAACGAATGCAATGAAGCGATTAACTGTATAAAAATAATTAAATTTTTGATATAAATAATATTAACTTACTAACGAACATTATTTAAACTTTACGATATTAACCGAAGCGATTTAAATTTTTCTTTATATTAATTTAGTCGCTTTGGCTTGCGGCAGCAATTTTCTTGTTAATCGAACCATTAATTCCATAATATTGAAGATTATAAATAATCTTTTATATTGCACACTTCATTGTGGAGGTCAAAGATTTAAAATTTGTAAAAATCTCAAGGTTGATCACTTTGGCTTGCAGCAGCAATTTTCTTATTAATTGAACGATTCTTTAATATTGAAGATTATCAATAATCTTTTATATTGTAAAGATTTAAAATTTGTAAAAATCCCAAGGTTGACCTGTCCAGTGTATCTCATTTCAAATAGTGAGACTGTGCGCGTTGATAATCTGTACCGCTTGTACCCACTTTCGGTGTGGTCTGGCAACAATGTCACCAAGTATCGTGTCCTCCCAAATGGTGTCATTTATACTTAAAGAAGGGTTTCATTAATCACTCTCGGCCAATAGCACTTTTTAAATCAGAAATTATAAGCAATTATAAGAAGAAAGTGTTATTGACCAACAGCGGTTAATGAAACCACTTTTGTGGAACCTATCATCAGGTGGGTACGATACCTGTCGACATTGTTGTCAAACCACATCGAAAATAATATGGGGTACGAGCGGACTGTCGATGCTTCACGTGAATTGGGGTGCACCGGGCCTCTAACAGCTCGTTATGACATTAATTTCCAGACTCCATCCTGGAATCGTGTTTATTTTGTAAAAAGGACTACAAGGAATATGGTCATAATTCTTTCGAGTTGTTAGATTTACAAAATACGAATTTCTTTATAGTTTCTAGTACACTACGAAATTAATTTTTCAATAGAATGCTTTTTACAACATATGCAACCACGAAAAGAATAATATCGCAAATGAATAGTAAATAATTAATTACACTACACACTATTTAAAAAGCTAAAAAAACATTACAAAACAAAAAGCAGAAATAAAATATACCAAATAGAAACGAAGCTGAACTTTTTTGAAAACTGATATGTTTAAACTAGATTTTCACAGTTTCAGATCATTAAAAGGTTCTGCAAAACAGGGCCCAATTATGATTGGACGAGCGGACCGTTGATCGAGTGACACTCGGAAGGCACTGGTTCCTGTTGCTTCTAACAACAATGTCTTACACGAGAGTGCATAGGTCAAAGCGCTGTACCGTTGGACCACCGTGTCGCGTCGCGTCGCGGCAGACCACGAAACTGTAGCGTTGCCAACGAAAGACAGCTCACCGCGCGGTAAGTTTAACGTTTCATACACGAAACAGTGAAATCACGATCTTTAGGGTCCCTTACGTGCAACATACATACGTCCGTGTTAAAGTCTAGGCTTGTGACCTAGGTGGTCCCGCTGTCTCGTTCGTACACGAGTCGAACAGGCCACAAAAGCTTCCCCCGCACCGGTTACGAACTGCTTCGCGATAGTGATGGGAGTGATCCAATTCTTTCTCGTGATCTTCAAGTAATTCGGTAATCAAATACTTATATGGAAGAATCGAATCGTACTGAAAAGTAAAGCACTTGGTTTCGAGTAGGTATCATTTAGAAATCGCAGGTCAGACGTTGCTATTAGGAATAGATCAAATTGAGAAAAATCATACCCAACACTACTTGCATCCATTGCTTCGTTAATTCAAAATAAAACATATTGGAAATAGTAATTGATAGATTTCGGATCTTTAAATAGGAGCTACAGTTGATATCAAAAGTGTTTGAACAATAAATTTCCGATTCGGGAAAATTGTCGATGTTTAAACTGTGATTCTTTGATACTGTGATATTCGTGTATTTATACGTACCTTAAATAAGATCATACATTGCTGTTAGGAATCGATCAAATTGAGAAGAATCATACCCATCACTACTTGCATCTCCTACTTCGTTAAGCTAAAATAAAACATATTGGAAATAGTAATTGATAGGTTTCGGATCTTTCTGCAAAATACTTTTCTGCATCGATTACAGGAAATAGGAGCTACAGTGGATATCAAAAGTGTTTGAACACTAAATTTCCGATCTTGAAAAATTGTCAATGTTTAAACTGTGATTCTTTGATACTGTGATAGTCGTGTACTCATACGTACCTTAAATAAAATCATTCGTTGCTATTAGGAATCAATAAAATTGAGACGGATCGGGCCCATCACTACTTCGCGATCACACGGTATCCTTCGACGTTATGAAATCAGACGTTCCTCCCGTATTTTACGATTTCACGGAAGATCCTCGTGCAGTCAAAACACGATCATCCTTTTTCCCCGCTATTTACGACCAGTATATTGCACTTTGCTAGATAGACTCTTCTTATTAGTCTGTCCCCGTGATATCGGACAGCTTTCGGGTTATATAAACGAATCGTAAAACAATGGCCACTAAATTTGAATTAATTTCCATTGAAACACGATAATGGGAAAAATTGATGTTTATTTATTGTTCAGACGTCTCAACAAGTCGTACCGACGAGCAGGCTTATTTGACTTTCTAAGATGTTTCAGGAAGTTCATACTGCCTGGGTCAGAAAATAAAAATTGTGTCGTGTTCGATTATACGGCGATGATCGAAAGTAAAAGATCACGAAGTTTTAAGAGAAACATTATCGATATTTCACCTGTTGCAACTTCGTGAAAGAAAGTCGGACTGAATTCTACCTAGGCTTACTTTACAGAGTTGAAACTACGTATGTATACTGCCACGACCCTGAGTTGCTTTTTAGAGGATTCTGTTACACTAGAAAATTTATGGCAAAGAAAAGGTTGTTGTTTCTTTAATTGTACAAAATTCGAACGTCCTGATGGTGTATCTCAGAATATTTTTTAAAAATTATTTTGAATGTACCGAAACAGTTCCATGAGAATTTGTCATAAGAAATTAAAGTCGGAATTTTTCAATGCGAGTAACTGTATGTGTTTAACAGATCCTGAAGCACTTTGTGCAAGCCGCGAGTCACCACCAAGTACAAAGGCTTATTAAATAGACGATCGCGTTGAACGCAACTGAATAAATAAATAAATTAGCCTGGCATAAATACGAAACTGTCAGCTTTAAGGATAGTCTAATTTTCAGGTTGAAATCGAGTTATGCAAAACAGGAGATCGTCCTTTGAGCATACAATACGATCGGTTCCTCGGCTGGGATCGAGCTGAAGTTCAGGCGGCGAAGAAAGGACATTAAATAATTGTTGCCGGGTTGTTGTCACGAACAGCAACGTTGGCCACTTCAAGGTGGAAGCGTCGTTGGTCTGTGCCCATCTGACAGCCACCGTGATCGGGAACGCCCAACGCCTCGTTCGGTAGAATTGCGGGGAAACGATCGCTGATGCAAAGCGTGTCGTTGCATTAATGCGTCATTGCATCTTCATGAAGCAGCTGCGATAACGCCGCCTACGAGTTTCCGAGATACTCATCTATCTTTTCCCGAAAATTTATGGTCTCTACTTTCGGAGAGCCACTTATTAAGATTAACTACCTCCTTGAACGGAACTGTTCTTAGATTTCTGCTCCGACAGCCGATGCACGGTTTTCTGTTGCTTTTGCGGTGATTAGCATTCACTTATACATACGACCGCACTCTGATCACAGTCATCGTAATCCGGGGAAATAGAAAATTCAATGCATTGGGGATACTATTAATTTTTATTAAATATATTAGAAACTAAATTACAAATCAGTCGGAAATGCGTAAAATTAATTTTGCTCCACGACTTAATTCCTTTAAAATTGTTTAGAATTACACATGTTTGATTCAGAGAAAAATCACTAAAAATAAACAACCCCTTGGCCGTTATTGTCACAAATAAAAACTTAAGGCTGCGGAAGGCAAGTTTATGGACAGCGATGACAGATTGGCGCAACTTCGCAACAAAGAGTATTGTTCATACGGCCCCCTTTGAAATGAATACACCGCAAACGTATTACTTTCATTGCGAGTTACACAAGTGATTCATCTATCTTTTCTGTGAAAATTTATGGCCACTGCATTTGGAGAACCTCTTATTAAGATTAACTACCGCGACTTGAATGAAATACCTACTAGATTCACGTTTTAGTAATTATTCCCATATATCCTATCCCTCTGGTTGGAAATCATTTTTGTTTGACTTCCAGTCTATTACACGATCATTTCATATTTATTACGATTCAGTGAATTCTTAAAAATTATTTTTCGTTAGGGTTGCATGATAATGTTCCACCAATTTTCTAGATATAGAAAAACTTATTATTCATTTTTGTAAAAGTCTCTATACGGTCATCATGGAAGGTACGGACATTTTTATTATAAAGTGGTAATTATAATGTGCACAGTAGTATAGTGTAGGCCATTATAATACAGAATATCCCAAAAATGTTGTACTTCCTTGAAAAAGGAATCTTCTCCGCGGTTTTGTTAAGGAGCTATTCCCGAGAAACGCGAACCAATCAGAGCGCGGCTACTGCGGACAGATTATGACTCGGCCAATGCCAACGTCACGCTTAGCGGGACCTATGCTCTGATTCGACCATTTTTTTTCGTTAAGAACTCCTTAACAAAGTCACACAGAACATTTTCGCAAAGGAAAAAGTTACTTCAAATGATCTCAGGATTCACCCGTTTCAAGGACCTACAACATTTTTCGGACCCCCTGTATAACAGCAGGGCACTATAATAACACTCTCGACTATTTCACCAATCAAACCATTACAAAATGGCAATTTTCTCATTGAACCATCTAGTAATTCAATCCACTCGATTCTCTATGAAGTGTTTGGTTACGGTTGCCTTGTCTAAAACATACTAAAACGGTTTTGCACTATCTGCACATGACCGTGAAAATTCGTGCGCGCTGTTATTATAGCAGAGCACCGAATTAGAGCTGCTTCCTGGAAAGAGTAACGACTATGGAAGCCTTGGTTGCTAGTCGTGGGAAGGTTAATGTTTCATCGTCATAGCGCTGTGTCGAATCGCACAAAGTGTTCGCGGTGAAATTGGTTTCAGGGCTAGCTCCGTGGCGCTCTCGTCTCTTCCGCTGCCCCTCTTTTATGTGTAGTAGTGGAACCCTTGGCACTGTTTCTCCTCGTTCTTCTTACTTGTATTTGTTTCCTCTTCGTTGCTGCTCCCCACCTTCCTCTGGTCACCATCTACCACATAATGTCCCTTCTATTTTTGCATGGTGTACACACGTTCGTCCCACCGTCTCGATGACGTAGAATGTAGAATACGAGTCGACGTCTGTCTAGAAAATCGTTTTATAGTAATGTAGTAAATGCCTATTTTGAGAGAATTTCTTGAATTTCAAGAGGATTGGCGAAGTCCTTAGACGAATGCTTTACGTAGAACTTTATCGTGTGATTCAAACAAATTCCCGGAACACCATGGGTGGTTCGCAGGACGCAATGGTAGCCAAAATAAACCGGGAATTAAAAACTTAAACGACCGTACGGTAGCCTCGATTCCCAGTCCTGGCCAATGGAGCTCATCGCTTTATCACACGCTATTAATCTGCACCCAGTTTTTCTTCGGTCTTCTCTTGTCCGGCCCGTCCACGGCTGAGGTCGCGTGTGAATTACAGACAAAGGGGGAGAAAACGCAGCTTTCGACCAGACATAAATCACAATTGAAACGTTAACTCGTTTCTCAGCGCCTTACATGGCCGCCGACTTTCCGCCACCAAACGTGGCCAACAACGGTTTATGTAGATGAATGCTCAGCCCAAACGTATCGTCGATATAAATTATCCTGTTAAGCGAAAATGGAGCCACTTATTTCTACAATGGATTGACTCAATCATTCCTTTTTTTTCTGCGGGGAAGGTATTAAACCGCGCCGTATTATTTCGTAAGCTGCTTTCACTGATTTCTTTCTGCTCTGTCATTACGCTTTCACTGAAAATTCTGTCGTCGATCCGTACAATTTGTTGCTTTTCAAAATTTTTTCATACGCTCGGAAACGTCACCACGTTATTTATCACTAGACTGCGGATGGTCATGCACAGTTTTCAATTTTTGTCGACGAATTTTCAGAAAGTGGAATTAAATCAAATATTATTTTCAGTGGTAGTAGCATTTGAAGATCTGAAATAAATAAAAATCGTGCTAAATTCTCTCGAATTTTATATTCCAGAATTTAATCAATAGACTCCGGAGCTTTATGCAAAATAAAAAGTTTCTGCATCAATTGCAACACACAGGTGCTAAATATAAATTTATATTTTTCACTAATAATTTTAAAGTCTTCTAATATTTTCACTGCTCTAAATTGCACTCATTTTGCCATGAATGCATAAAATCCGGAATCTATTAATCAATATTACGGTAAATCGACACGAACATGCGCGCATTATAGAGTTAAACATTTCTATCTGTATAAAGTTGATTTGTAAATGTTTGTTCAATTGTTTCGGACTCTCATCGGTAACTTGCATTAAAAATCGACTTTCCCGATGGTCGGCAAAATAACTTTCCGCGAAATGGGTTCGATAGAATCCGAGAACGTCAGGTTGCGTCGAAAGTGGTCGTTTTGAGGAACGAGAAAGGTGTCGACAAGCTGGCTCGTTCATTATATCTTCGCAGGGTGAACGCACCGTCCACAATCACGAGATGCACGCACCTACGTGACCGGCTTCCACAAGCGTTGACACATCCTGTCGCGAGCCACACCTGCGATACGATGGCAGCGATACATCTGTTACGATAAAATTTCTGGAAACGATCGGACGCAGGAAGAAAATATTTGCCGTGTTATATTAGCCGGTTTTCGGTCGGGTCGGGACGTTCTCAGTGCCTCTTTGTAGGCCCCGGTGCGGTGCACCGTTTCTGAGGAAGTTCGAGTATGTATGGTAGATACGTGCTCTTCGATGCTCTCTTCATTAATATTCATTCACCTCTGGGCGATGATTGACATTAAACGGCCGACGATTTTAAGATTTTAAAGAGATTTTTCGTCAGCCCGCGGGCGAATCGTGACGTTAAGTTGACACTGATCGCTGTAATTTCGAATGCGATTAAATTATGTGCCGTGTCGTGCTGCTGGAAAATTTCAAAGTTCACCGTGCGTTTTCTATTACACGTACCACAAGATTGTTCTATAGTACATATTTAGTGACTAGATTTTTCTATATTTCTAGCTAAATATTTTAAACACACTTCTTAGATTCGTTACAATTATTATTCAATTCAAATTCATTTTCCAAAAAATTTAATAAAATCGGGAAAGTTTAATTCATGTAAAATCTTTGATTTTGTGGGATTTTTTGAGGTGGGAGTTCTGCGGCCAACATGTTGAATATGGAAACGCACACTCGTGCTCCTGTTTCGGCATGGAGAGACATTAGTATGCCCGATGCAGCTCGGCATGCTTTCTTATTGAACCGTTTCGTACGGTGAAAAATGTGAAGGGACGTTTAGAATGATCCGTAGTAGCAGGCTGTTTATTACCTGTTAACGGGTGGCACTTCTTCATTCTTTCGATCATTCACAAGCCCATTCAGCAGTGGCATTGTCGAAGGCTGCTATGCCATTCAGCTCTCGTTTCACCCAGGTTTTCCTTCGTGGGCTCAAGAACACCGACTGGTTTTTGTCACGCGCGGATCTCGTTAAATTCCATCGTCAGTCCGTTTTATCGATCGTCCGAACGAGATCCGCGCGTTTCGATCTTGCTTTACGCGTGTATTATATAATCCGCCTCTGGCTTTCTGTTCTGCACGCTGAAAGCAATGTCTATCATATTTCACTTCGTTGACAGTATCCCCCGATGAATACCTTCTGCAGATAGACAGTAGGAAAAACACAACTTAAAGTGGTTAATTAAAGTTTACAAATATGGAGATATATATATAAGTTGATCTATATATATATATATATATAATTAGGTATATATGGATTGTATTATGGAATTGTTTTAAATGTAACTAAGTTTGAAAAGCACAATTATATTTATAGTACTGTTTATATACAACATTTTGTTTAAATTGCCCTATATGGTACGGTAGGTCTACTTAATTTTATTTGGGTTTTTGTATGAGTTTAATTTATATTATTTAAACGGATTTAAATAACATGTGGTAATATTATTATTCCAATCTGACTGGACCACGTCGACCTAAAACCAGTTAAAAATCGATGATAATGACCGGCATGTCGGGACGTTCATTAGAGGCAGAAACGATTTTTTGGCTTTCGACCATTGTGCAACCAGGTCGGATGAGATTGACGATATCTCGTCAGGAGTTACCATTGAGACAATGGAGCGTCTGGTGCTCGCCTCCCTTCGATTTCTAAACACCTTCGGTGAACAACGGCTTCGTCATTGACGCCTACACGGCCTATTGTCATATAGGGGCCCGATGATGACTCGTATACCGCGGAAACTGCCTTTCGATGGAGCTACACTACTCATCGAGGATGTGTCAATACTCGGTTACGGACTAGCCGATTTTACTCGATACGCAGAGTATCTCGGTACACACGCGGAAACTACCGAGCACCGATGATTCGGAAAGCTATACATATAGTCAATGTATATGGAGATTCCCGTGGGTGGTTCATTGCAGAATCATTGAAACTGGACAAACGGGGTTCCAATAAATCTTAGAGTGCTTTGAAATTTATTCACACTCTGTAATGTCTACTTTGTTGCACTTCTATGCGGCTGCGTAATATAAATTGCAGGACTTCGAGTCATTACTCTTAAAGTAATAACACTATTTACTGAAATCCGTACTATTCGATTGAACGTTGAACCACTAACTTAGGTGTTTTCGTATTTCGTTTGAACTACTTACATTTACTATTTGTCTCTTCAAATGTTAATAAAACACTTAGTTGAGATCGTGAAATAGAATTAGAAAAATCGAAATATAATTGAAATTTGCGAACACGATTACGCTTAAATCATACCACGCGCATTTATGGATACGCAATCAAGTGAAAACATTCCGCTTAGTTAGTCAACTTCATTCATAAATCTCAACCGGTACTCGTGAGAATCTCGATGGAGAAATCTCACTTCGAACTTTCAACATTTCGCTTTTCCTAATTATCCTTATTCACTTAGAATCTTTATATTTGTATATTGCGTTAGTACCGCGCACACCAGACTACACACATATATCATCGCGCGGGTTTAATTTTATACGAGGCATCGAACGGAAAAAAATCTTTTCGCTAACAAGGAATAAGAAAGCAAATGAAGAGATTTCTCTGTGCTCGCGTGAGATATTAATGGAATGACAAATATCGTTGCTACATTTCAGAACGAAGAATAAGAAAGTTAAATATTGTCTGGTGAAAGCGTTCAATTATTTTCGAGGAATACTTGCAGCTTTGGTCATCGACCATGTTTATGGTCATGATATTTCTCTGTCCGTGGGTCATACGGCCTAACTTTGAGATGGTACACGCGCGAATGAACCAGCCGTCTAAAAACATCATACTTGCGAGCGAATCAAAGGCTGGACCCGGCATCATCCATCGAAAGGCCGAAGCGATAAGCCCTGTACAGGGCTCGGCTTAAAAACGTGAGTAAAGCTCGGTTGGCTCGACTTCGCGGAGGGTTAGTTTGCAACGCGGTTCGAGGACCGGGCCCGGTCGGTTTACGATGCGACGGCCGATCGTCACCAGATTCCGGCATGGGTCTCTCTCGGGCTCTCGACGAAATCGCTTTAATCGCGAGCGTTAAATGTTCCCGGAGCGGCGCGGCATTTAATACGATCCCGCGTAGTGCGGCACGGTCGTAAACCACGAAAGCCGGATTTCGATCGTCGCCGTCTGCGGTTCTGGCCAACGCGAAGCGACGCGACGCGACGCGACGCGCGACGTATAGGCCCGACGGATACGACGATATTCGAACGACCATAAGGCCGCCTGTCCAGATCCACGTTATCGAGGGGGTAACAGGTCCCATGGCATGGCAGTCGATGAACGCGGGATCCGCTCGTCCCGTCTCATCCCGTCCGCCTGTATTTAGCGTATATCCGCGTGGCGCGCGGTGTGGTGTGGCGTGGTGTGGCGTGGCGTGGCGTGGCTCGCGCGAAACCGCTGCGTATTTGCATAATAAAACAGCCTTCGCCCAGGTGATTCATCCTGATGCACCGCCCGGACGACACTCGAGCCGAGGGGCCAGCGAACTCTTTACGACTTGTACGGAACCCGTCCCGCTACGATGCGCGCAGCATCGGCTCACGGGGAGGCCGGTCAAGGATCGAGATAAGAGGACAAAATCAAACCAGTCCGATTTCTTCGAGGTGTTTCCGACGCGACGTCGCGGACTGACGAGCTGGACACGGTAAGGGGGATGCGTCGCGTCGCGTCGCGTCGCATCGTGTCGCGGCGGCTGAACAGCCCACTGATTATTATTGGGGTTGATGGGGATCAACCTGGCAAATATACTACGTTACAATTACTTTATTTTGTTGATCGTCAAAATACTACGTTACATATCAGAGTTGGGCAAAATATTCATCTGAAAAAAATTTCGAATAACGAATGAAACAAAAAAGATTTTTATTCGTTATTCGATGGTTCGCGTTTATTAGAGTTGGCAATAGTTATGGAAAGATACAGATAAAAAATGGAAAAATTGTTCGAATTTCTGAATAAATCCGCTCCGTATAAAAAAAAAATTATCTTCATTCGTCGGATAAATTCTCGTGGAATAAAATCATTTATTCGATGCTCGTCGAATAGAGATACTTTTTATATTCGAACCATCGAATAGAGATAAACATTTTTTTATCTTTTATTCGTTATTCGGAATTTTTATTCAGATGAAAATTTTGCCCAACTCTGGTTACAATAATGTTCTTTTAGAGCAATTTGAATCTTCGGCGAGATCACAGTAGAACTCCATTTACTATGTGATTCCATCGGGGGACAAACTGTTCATTCACTGTAAGTACAGAGATCGTAAGTCACCGAAGATTGCGAAGATCTACAAATTGACCAGCACCGAGTAAATGACAAATCATTTTATTGAACCCTGTATAATCAAATTAAGAATTGCTTGTTAAGTTATATATCTGGTTCCAAGTTCCTCAGTTACCATTAGTCGAAACATTGCTTACCTTTATATTTAACTTTCCATACGGCGATTACTTCATTAAATATACGAAGTAAATAACGAGTAAGTGTATAAACATTAAAATCTCGATAAGGAATCGGTTATCCTTTTAATATTTTTACCGGCACGATAAATGAATCAGTTCGCAAAAAAGCAAAAAAAAAAAACGAATCGCATTATCAGATGGACGATTATGTGCGAAGAAAAAAATGTGTTCTCATACGTAGATGTACCACGATAGTGGATTAACTGGATCGATTGAATAAAAAAGGGATCGGGGTAAAAGGAATAAATTCGAACCAGTTTCTCAGTTACTCGCCTTTTGGACTTATTCCTTGACGAGCACGCGTGCTTTCCAATATCTTTGATAACGTTATTCTTTAAATTCCATCGATTTTATTGAAATTTATGGGAATCGGTAATAAATAAGGATATCATTCTAAGAATTGCTCCATTGCGAATGGTCATCGACGATTTACGATCACATCTTGAATTCACGCATCCTAAAAGTGCGAACTTATGGCTTTGAGGGTACCTGAAGTGAAAGGTGGTCTTTCTATTTACTTTACCACTTGACCATTTGCTGACATTTTCGATATGACAAGTAGTGATGAAACCGTGTCCATCGTGTACGCATAAATGTTAATCAACGCCGTATTTAAAGTTCGTTTCGGTAACTTAGATCCGTATATGTAGAAAATATTCATGTAGGTTAATTAATATCTTTTTTGTATAAATCGCCTGGTAAACTAATCCCGTCTCACGTCTCAAAAATACTCAAGTAATTCCGTCCAATTTTTAAAAACTTTTTAAATGGTGTCCCCGACTACAAAATGTCTAAAAATCAGAAAAATATCATTGAAAACCCCGTTAATGTTGAACGAAAGAATCGAACGAGGAAAGGCTGTCGGTACCTCTATAAGTTTTTCGATATTCCGTCGGTAACTCGAGGGAATAATACGGACGCGTAGCTATCCGTGGAAAGACTAACGACCACCTCGAGCACGCAGCACGTCGCCGCATAATTCAGATATTTTATACAGTGGTTTTACAGTATACGCTGTATATCAGATTCCAGCGTGCGACGATGAATGTAACGAAGGCGAACAAGGGGAACGGAGTTCGTTTTATGCGGGACTCGACGTCCCTGGCGACGGAAGTTGAAGAACTCCCCGGCAAGTTTTTGCCGGATTGGCCGAAGCATAACGAGTGCAAAGTGTTCCTTGAATCGCGACGCGGACAGCTTTGTCGAACCGTCGGAAAAACGTAGGGAGAGTATTTACGCGCGGCGGGTATTTACCCTCTTTTGTTACGCGTCGCGTTGCGTCTAGAGGTGTGAGAGAACCCGAAAGTGTCGCGCACCCGATGGTCGGGACGTCATTGGGCCGAGACGAGGCGAGTTCTCTAAAATCTCGAGATTCTCGAATATCCGAAGAATATTCGAGAACTCGTATCGACCTCGAACGAAATTCTCGGCCCACCCGACCCGACATTTTCGGGTTCTCGCACAGCTCCGGTCGCGTCGCGTCGCGTCGCGTTGCATCGCGCGACGATAAATTTTCATTCGAATATTCTGTAGGACGAGCAGAAAACTGAAGAAAGATTCACGTGGGCACCGTCCGTAGGTAACGTACCCTGTTCCAACCAGAGCCAGCCTATCAGAAGTCCATTAAGTCCTTTCGCTATGTGGGCACACGCACGTGGGACACGCGAACACGCCGACGCACCCACGCGTCGCGTTTCGCGAATTCTCGAATCAAATTGCGATACGCGCCTATGGAAGGTACACAAGGATCTCTTATACTCCCATGGGTGATCCTTTAACGGAGGCGAACTCGGGACGCGTCCTGTCCCTGCACCGTACATAACTTGCCGTGGTAAATAGCGTGTCGTTGGATTTTTTGTTTCCTAGAGTATAGATAAGAAGTGGAATGATGCTGGAGGGATGTTGCTTCTACGGTGGTCAGAACGTAATAAGATTAAGCGAAGAGTCACTTAGTTCTTTTCGGACAAAAGCCATGGGATTTTTCTGACGAGTACGTGTACTGTTCGTCCGTCGGATGATGGCTAGACAAAGACTTACGCCCTCTCTGTATCCTGGCTCCCCTACCATCGCACGGACTGTCGCTATTGGCCGAACACGATGACGGAAAATGACAACCGGTCATACCGAGATCGAGTGAAATAGTATAATTTCACACAGTGATCTATATGTAAGTGGATCCCCATGTGGTGGGGATAGAATTTTAACAGTTACGGTAGAGACCTTTGCGACAGTTATGGAGAGAATATTAAATAGATCACCTATTCTGGAGTGAGAATATAAACACTTCGCCTAACCATCATCCGGCGTACATACGGACGGTAATAGGTGAAACCTCGTTGAAATAACGATGACCTGGTCGGCCACTGTGGGCAATATCGATTTTTAGAGGAAAAAGGAAGAAGATCGCAATGGAAAACGAGAAGAAGACTTTCCTTTAGCAAGCGTCTGAAGTGTAATTGAAAATTCTAATGATCGTGGCCGATGCGATGAAGTGAAATCAGTGAAATCTCAAGCACGCGTGTAACATCTGTTGTTTGGTAACCGACGCAAATTTTCTCCACTTTATGAACAAACATCGAATCATGGATATGTTTTAGGGAGGGGTTTCAGCGTCAATGTTTTGGTGTCATCACGCAAAGAGCCAGCGCGAGTCTTTTCTGCACTGGCAACCGGAGCGCGGTAGTGGAGGGTAACCGATTCTACGTCAACAACTCTCGGCCGGCCAGCGCGAGAGTTCTGTCCGGACGGGCGACCGGAGCGCGATAGTGGGGGTACCCGATTCTACGTCATCGACTCGGTCGGTCCGTGTTTACACGCGCTGTCCTTTTCTACGTTCGGTGCGCGCGCTCTCTCTCTCTCCTTTTCTTACACTTTTTAGCGTCGTACTTTTGATGTCGCAGTTTTTGGTGGCGCACTTTTGGTGGCCTCACGCATATTTTGGAATGACCCCCAGCCGTAAAACATATCCATGTTAAAACTTGGATCGAAAAGGTTTAAATGAAATTGTGCAAGACAGTGTTCGACTACCTGTTCGAGCCTTGCCAACGACATTCTACATCACGTTGATCTTACGTTTGTCTTTAACGTTGGTACACTTTGCGCGAGACCGAGCACCTCTGCGGTCTCGTATTTCTCCCGGTGCATACTATCGATACGCGCCTCCTCCGATATCTCGTTCCCGATAGTCGCAATGTAATACCGGAAGCTGCGCCTCGATCACGTCGGCCCTGTCGATCGTCAATAGCTTCCTCGTTGTGCCGTGCTCGCTGCCGCTGTTGGTTTTACCGATATGATCGTCGAGTCCGCGGCCAGCGAGCAGCAAATTTCTTTATAGTATGCCACCTACGCGAGATTATACTCGATTGGAAAGTACGTGACTGTCAACTGGCTCAAACGGACCTGGAAAAAAAGAATCCGAATAGGAATTTGTGCGTCGCGATGACAAACTGTTCGCTGGATCGCGCGTCGAACAGGTCTATTTAAACAGGTCTTTATGGAATGAAGGAAAGATCTGTTTTGCCGTTGCATAACCACTATACTTGCAAGTAATATAAATTTATAAACGTTAAACATTGAAGAAACCTAACATTTTGGATGCACCTAATGCATTCTGAAAATTTTATACATTCAGCGAACGCAATCAGATAACGGAAGTCTCCTGTTTTGGTCACTTGTGACGTCGGATTCTAGACAATAGAGGAACAGGGTTGCTAGGAACGAAGGGATCCCAGGACGTTTTAATGATATACAAGACAACTGCGGGGGTGTACGGATCTCCTGTAAATTGATCTTTCTGACGACTAATCTGACGAACAGTACCGTCATTTCCCGCAGAAGGATCGGCGACCTTCTAAGGAAGCTTGCGCGCTTGCCTCTGGCATTTGAAGCATCTCCGAATGGAATACGACTTGTATTTCCATTACCAGAGTTACCTTGAACTTGATTCGATCGTTCTCTCATGTCAGACGTGCGGCTGAATCTCTCGATCGATCTGGTACATTAAACCTGTTGCATTCATTGATTTCTTTGAGTGGCGGAGCTCTCAATAGTCCGCTCTCAGCCTTGCCAAGGCCCTCGAATTCATTACGCTCTTGAATGCAATTGGAAAAATTTCATATTCAATTATAAATGTTACTTCTTTTCGTCAACTTTTTACTTTATATTATCATGATTAAATTTATCTTCACATATTCACGTACACCGTTTTTTAAGGAAATTGTATAACATTGATGGACACACATGATGTTTGTTTTTATTTTACCTTGTAATCATTAGACTCCGGATCTTTATGCAAAATGAAACTCTTCTACAATTCATTTGTTCATTTATTACAAATTCTTGTTACTGCTATTGACATGTTTTCGAATCACAAACTATGTCTTCCGCACAATTCATTATCGAGACGTAATTTTCTAAATTTAATATACCACTGTTTAAAAAACATAGAGCATCTACCAGAAAGATACACAGCAGTGGTAAAGGCGAGTGATCAGGAAATTGATGAAACGATGACTCAGAAGGTAATTATGACTCAATATGACGCTCGCCAGAAATGCTTGGAACATGAACACCTAGTGCAAATATGTAGCTAATTCAAGGGAATGAAATCAGAATGTTTCAATAAGTGATCGTAAGGTTTCTATGCAAAGATTGAATCATTTTCGATTATAGAACACCGTTCGTGCGTATGTCGTTCCACTTCCTCTTGCATGTTTCACGTTCTTTAAAACTGTTTGAATTTTTCGTGTTAGAGTTCGTCAACGTTCATCGTTATTACTGTCCAATTTCCCGGGTTCGTAATCGTTTCTGGTGGTGATATTGCTGTAGCTTCTTCGCCATTCCGTGGAAATTGGTTTCAGCTAGGATCGAACAACGGATACTTACGGTAAATGCATCTCGTGATAGCTATGTGCAAGTAAATATTGCCTACCTGAAAAAAATGTTTCATAGAAATTGAGACGTTTACTTTGTAGTTTCTATTTCTCGGATTCGCACGGTGCCATCAATTTAAACGTCTAGTACATGCGTTTTTCTTTTTGATAATTCTGGGTATTACGCTGAGTCACGATGCAGGAGATAAGTGAGTCTCAACGGACTTATTTGCGTAAAGTGATAAAACAATCCTTGTGCAAATGTGTTACTCTTATGTTGAAGGATATTAGTTATTTATACAGAGCGAGTCTCGGAGCATGACAACTCTAAATAACTCGTAAATTATTTGCGAGTGACTACGAAGTAATTTCTACACCTAATCATTCGCAACCGTATTCTTTTGCCTTTAAACGTTACTGCAATGTATGCTATTTGTACATGTATTAACATATATGTGAAATTTAATTAACTTCCAGAATGTAAGTAATCATAATAATTCTCACGAGACCGGAAATAATGTTCAAGCTCGTATAAGAGTCGAACAAAGAACATCTTTCATCGTGACACGTACTTATCGCACAGTTGATTTCTGTCGATAGTAAAAAAAAAATCATAATTCATTTTCATCGATGCAATAACAAAACGTTCGGGAGGCGTTGAAACCTGCATGTGGGCGAGCCATATCGAGAATTACGTCACATCAAGGTAATTTTGCCCCCTTCGTTCTTGACCGGCCAGTCGATGGGATCGCGTGGGATTGAACTGGCCCACGAACCGTTAACTGTAGAGGCTGATAATGATGGTTGATGAAATGATTGAGGAAATCTCGAAACAGTAGTCGGCTAATTTAGTCGTTTCGTTCTGGCCGTGTACGCGCCGTGCCGGTGCACGTTCGCCAGAGGCTGTTGTATCCTTACGACGAATATTTCGATTCACCCCTTCGTACTTCGTACTCCGTTAACTGTGATCGCGATAATATCAATCAATCGTGACGTTTATGATTGGACAGCGAATTTTAAACATTTATGCCACAAATGGATCGGTCAAATACGAAACTGTAAAAACATTAAAAACTTCAGCTACATTTGCATTTACACTTTTATATTCTACCTACTCTAGTCATAAACAGAGTTGAGCATTATTTAGATAAAAAATGATTTAAATAACGATTCGAATAAAAGATACTTTATCTTTATTCGTTATTCGAAGGTTCGAATAAATCATTTTATCCGACGAATAAAGATAATTTTTTTTATTCGAAGCGGATTTATTCGAACTTCGAATAATTTTTTCATCTTTTATTCGAAGCCTTCGAATAAATCTTCGAATAATTTTTGCCAGCTCGAATAAATGGCGACGAGGACCGACGAGAGCTGAATTTGAAAGACCAGCGACAGCGACCGACCAACAGCATACATACATTGTAAGCACCTGGGGAATCAAGCATTATTGAAAATTTAAACTTTCATATTTTTATAATACGAATAATATTTTTAATACGAATGAGTGTAGAGTTCATCCTGATGAAAATAAGTCCAAACACGACATCATTTGGAGTATCTTTAATAAGATTTTAAGTTTTATTATAACATTACGTATCAATAAAAATTGTCCGATTACACTCGAGTTTGGACTCATTTTCATCAGTAAAAGCATCCCAATATAATCGTAATTATTTTATGAAGGTATATTGAAAAATCTAAAAGTTTATACTTTCATTCGTGTGTGATTCCCCATCTGCTTACGTTGTATGCATGCTGTTGGTCGATCGCTGTCGCTGGTCTTTCAAGTTCAGCGCTCGTCGGGCCTAGTCGCTGTTTATTGGAGCTGGTAAAAATTATTCGAAGATTTATTCGAAGACTTCGAATAAAAGATGAACAAATTATTCGAAGTTCGAATAAATCCGCTTCGCATAAAAAAAATTATCTTTATTCGTCAGATAAAATGAAATTATTTATTCGAACATCGTCGAATAAAGACAATTTTTTTATTCGAACCTTCGCACAACGAATAAAAAATTTTTTATCTTTTATTCGTTATTCGAAATTTTTATTTAGATAAAAATGTTGCCCAACTCTGGTCATAAAGCACCGCAGTCTACTAACGAGGAAACAAGTAATCATAAGCGCACCCCATTACACATCAAGTTCAAGTATGCCATGACCGACAAACTTCCACGCAACTGATTTCGCTTCTCCGGGATCATGATATCTGAATATATCCTGTCGGAGACGTAGAAAGATCGATGGATATTGAAACGTTCCGAAACGCGGCGTCTGAATCGCGTATGATACAGTTCCGCGCTAGTTTAACAAACGTATGCACATGTGGGAGCTCAGGATTGCAGCGTGACCGTGCACGTCACAGGCGGCTATCGATTACCAGTGATTTTATCGATTAGATTAATGGGCGAGAGCGAGAGCCGGTTACCCGAACGCGAAATCATTTCGTCGTGCGGCGGCGACGATCGCGAAATAGTTCCGTTACGATTTACGAAGGTTTCCTGGGTTAAATAAGGGACTGCCGTTTGTTAGCCGGGTCTTTTGGTCTCATTTGCGTTCGAGTCTGCGGACTCTGAAATCGATTTTCCATCGATAACAGCCGCCAGAACCCAGCCAGAATTCACTTCGATTAGGGAGACTCACGGTTAATCGATCGCGCCACTGCTCTCTACGAACGAGGAACCCTCCTTCCTGACACTTCCTCGCGCGAACTAATGAGGTAGTTCGCTTTCCGAGCGAGCGAGGACGAAGTTTACTTGGAAGCACAGTCATTTGAACCAGCGTCTCTCAACCTGTGGCTCGCGTTCAATTTTTTACCCTCTTCATCGTAATCGAAAAATTTCACACTGTTTCATGATCCAGGTATCTACCCACGAGGTATCTACCCGTGATACAAGTCTTTCTCATGATCTTCAAACAATTCGATACTTCAGATTACTTCGATCACTATCAGCCAGCTGTCTCGCTTGGATTGGCATAACAAACGATCCACAATATCAATGCGGTTAGGAAACTCAGGATATTGACCATGTACTATGGCAATGCCCCATATTTAAAGAACAGGGATCAAAATTTATCAACCACTTGCAAAAACTACATCTTTTTACGTCGAAGATATGTAAAGCGACCTAGTCTGTTTCGGACTGACTGTGAGTAGTGATGGGCGTGATACAAATCTTTCTCATGATCTTCAAACAATTCGATACTTAAGTACTTGTTTGGATGTTTCGATATGTATCAAAATATAAGGAACTTGAGAGTCGATCTGTGATACCACTACGTGCCGAAATGTTACCAAGTAGTATTGGTATCACGTCTTGGATGAAATTGGTGTCGTTACATTCGCGATTCACGTCTTCACCGTTTTTAACGTACCAACACAATATTTTCATTCTATCTTTTTTTCTCACGCTTGATATTAGTAAACATAACATTTCATTATATAAGTAGTGCTTGTCAATCAGTCAACTCTACCCCACAGGATTGTGATAGAGTATCGATAACAAACCCATCCAAGATGTACTTATAAAGGATCGAGTTTTCTGAGCGACTATCATTAGGAATCGATACTTTTTGATACACAGAGAATCATACATGCTTGTGATACCATGATTCTTTGTTACAAGGAATCGATACCGCTTGAACATGCTCAAGGCCCATCACTAACCATTACCGAAAATCCTTTACCTCAACTTTCTCTTTCTATCTGTGTGAGAGAATACAAAACTTCGTATTCTTTGAATATGAAAAAAAAGTTTTTGCAACATGGTGTACGAGTGGGTGACTTTGTGCGTCGTGGATCGATTACTTTTCGTACGCCACAAGAGGTCCCTCGAGACGGCACAGGGGTAAAGGGAGTCCTCGCTCGCAGCCAATAGTTATGCTTTGACGTCACACACTTTAGCCAATAATTCGGCTAGAACTGAAAGTTCGTGTGGAATCACCCAATCGGATGACTTGCTGGCGTATTCCTTTCGAATTCCTGCCAGGAGACTCCTTGTGGCGTACGAAGAGTACTCGTTCACTCGAATGGAGAGGAATACAGTTACCCTCTCTCTGTCGGTACCGGATTGGTCGCGTGACATCGTGACACAAGCGCGACAGAGACGAAAGCGCCACGTGACCGGCCCGTGGCGGAGGAGTGGGGGAATAGCGTTGTAGAAGGGGAAAGGTAAAGTGGGGGACAAGTCTTAATCTGGCGACACTGCTCCAATGACGGAAAATAGGTCGACAAATCTAGAAATTATGAGAGACTTCTCGACGAAGCTAGCTATTGAATCTATGTTAGATAAACCTTTCCAATTAACTGATACAACACCACCCACTTCCGAAATTATTCCACGAGATCGTCACCAATGTTTCGACTACACGTAATACAGTTAACAAATCTGATAATCGCATCTTCCGCGACGGAACACACAGCTTAAAACGCTCGTGAAAAATCAATAGTATGTAATTAAATAATAACGCATCCGAGTGCGATAGCGTAACGTCCTCGTAATCAAAATGATACCGTTGCTCACTATAAAATGCTATCGACTCGGGTGATGCACATGTCTCGAGATCGATAAGATTATATGTAAGTACACATATGAATCATAGCATCCCGATAAAATTCTCATTAACTCGATTTCTATAACATCCAGTAATTATCACGTAAGATTAATGACAATTTATCGGCAACCAACAAGAGAAGCGCCAGTAATGATTATATCAAAAGGGTCGCGAATATAATTGAAGAAAAAGAAGACGATCGTTTTCCGTGTTCGTCCCGAAGTTTTACGAGCGAGCGAGATTCCGTTTAAAGTTAATCAGGATATCGGGCAAAAATATATCTGGCTCATAGCCGTGGACATTAATCACTTCGACGGATTCCGCGTTAGCAACGTCCACTACTGTGTCTACTAGTAATGACTAGTGAGCTCCGAACTTCCGTAGGTGATCAAGAATTAATGAGGTACACGGGGACTGAATGTCAGTCGTTAATCATTATTACAACGTAATTATCGGGGACTCGTTAAGCAGAAGCCTAAGAAATTAGGTGGCGCGCGTCATTATTAAACTGGCTGATGCGTAAATTTAATAAAGTCGGCGAATCGGCTATTTTGCTATTCGATCTGCCATCTGTTTCTCCATCGATTTCGTTGCACGTACGTTTATATCGTTAATAATATATCCTTCTATGTATATAGTATGCATTATATTATTTTCTTATATTTTATTAAAGAATTAAAGTGAATCGAAACACTTGAAGAGCAGATTGAAATTCTTTCATAAAATGGCTCCTTTAGGTTTTAACAACTCCATAAAATGAATATATTGCAACGCTTTATCGCACACGCGATCTTATCTTGGAAACGTAAATAGCAAATAACTTATAATCACCTGTTTTCCCGCACCACCTTGTACAATTAAAATTTCGCACTTTGCTCACAGCCCTAATCCATATTTCGAACCATTACATCTTGCAAAAACGAAAAACCCAGTCAAACAACTATCACTATGTTCGTTACCAATCTAAAATTAGCTTACATATTAATTTTTAAAAAATCATGCTTTTGCACTGTCGCTCTCTTGTCACCTGATCACTTATTCGACGTTCTCCCTAGGACGCGTTAAACGATGGTACGTTTTCCATTGGTTCAATTTTCCAAATAGCTGGCTGACAGTGTGATATAATCAAACGATTTGTTCAGCCGACAGATAGAATCTCGGTCGGAGAATTTGACACTGAGGGAAAGATAGGCTCTCGCGAAATCACGCGTTGCCGAGCAGTTAACGGAACTCGTGGTTCGATTGAAATAATGGAAATCGCAGATAACGTCGTCCCTGTTGCAATCTCGGTTGCAAGATCGATTGTCCGATCGCTATCAGAAAACGTGTAACGACATAATTGCCGGGAATACTTTGCGGCAATAAAATCAGGCAAGGTGTTAATAACCGACCCGCTGCACCGATTCAGTTTATATCTCGACCAGACCGTGCTGAGATTTCGCAAATAATAGAATGTCTGCTGCTGGAACTGAGATGTTGTCTCTAATCGTTAAATTCACAGGTTAGCATTCTCAGCGTTTTACTCGCGCGATTTTAACACGTTGCTTGGCAAATTACCACCTTTAGGAAATCCAACGAAATCGAAGTTAATCAATAAAATCATAATTGAAAACGTAAAATTGATCATGGTGATTATTTCTTTAACCAGTACTGCATCCTTCGGTCTTGATAGAAATTAATTTTCGCCAGTATATTACAGTAAAAACATTTTGATACATGAAATGGCTTTCATTTTGGTAAAAATACAATTCAAGTTTGTTGGAAATACAGTGACTCCCACTAATATTCGGACATTCTTAAACAGACGATAACTTTTTTAATATTCGACCATACAACTTGGATTTTTTTGAGAAGTTAGAACAATCGGTTTTGTTATGTAACGTGAAAAGAATTTTTGAAAAAATTGCAATTGGTCGGAATGGCAGAGAAAATACTAAAAGTTATATTTTACAACTTTTTGATGTGGGCTTATATTGAAAATGTAGAAAACACGTTTAGTAGATCTATATCAATTAAATATATTCTGAAAATTTCATTAAAATCGGTCAACATTGCAATGAGCTACAAACGTTTAAAGATGGTAGAAATTGCCATTTTTCACGATTTTCGGCTTCTATCTCTATCTACAGTTTTCAATGCCTGTCGTTTTTTCCCACATCAACCGATTTCGATGAAACTTTTACAATGCATATAATTAACACAGATCTACAAAACATATTTTTTAAATTTTCAATTTAGACCCATATAAAAAAAGTTGTAAAATTGCAACTTTTAGTATTTTCTCTACAATTCCGACCAATTGCAATTTTTTAAAAAATTTCTTTTCACATCATGTAGTAAACTAATTGCTCTCACTTCTAAAAAAAATTCATATCGTATGGTCCAATATCAAAAAAGTTATCGTCTTTTTAAGAGTGCCCGAATATTAGTGGGAGTCACTGTACATCAAACAAGGATGACATCAGTCTCCTTCGTGTCAAGGAGAGAAAATATTGCAGTATTTTTATTTGTGATATCATTTTGTATCGATATTGAACTGTAAGATAAAATGGTTGCAAATATTTATGTGGAAGTAGTAAATCGTGACATGTTATTTCACTTCGAATTTTAACAAAAAATGTTACCGTATACTTTTTTTGCACACGTGGAAAAATCAGCATAATTATGCAGTTGTTTCGTCAGAATGTACCAAATAAACGCACCTTTGCTAAATGGCACTTCCAAAATTTCAATCTCATAAATAAGGAACATGGACGACTAAATTTAGTTTCTGTCGTAATGGAGTTGAAAAACTGCAGTTCGTTGATGTTTTGATTTCGACGGTGCTTCATTTGGCGGAAAATAATGTCTGTTCAAAGTCCCTGTTAAGAAACGAAAATTTTGTAGCGATATATTATACATATAGGTGTAATGCTTTATGACTCTATCTGCAGTTTTTAGCATTGAATCTTTCTACATTGAAAAGCATCGCGTGTCCTGGATTTATCCTGAATTTTTCTTATCGAAGAATGCACGCGTTAGAGTCGACTGGAAAGTTACCATTTTGTACCGTTCGGCATCGTTACGCGTTAACCGTGGTAAATCTAGAAATATTAGCACGGATCTACGCGACGTGCTCACCGGTCACCATGATAACTATCGGTGACAGTGAATTATTAGCGCAGAATCACGTAACCGAGTGTAGATGAAAGGCCGGACTATTGAGGCTCATTGAAATCATGCGACAACGCCGCAATTCTTTCGCGCCTCCGATGAAATTCGACCGGAATGCGAACAAACTAATGCCAACAAGTTATGACACCAACAGATAGATAGATCTCTGTCCTATTTTCGATAGCAGCAAAAAACTGCTCGCTGTGCATACCTTCGGAAATACTTCAAACTGATTTTGCACTGAAATCCGACATTTAAATACTTCAAAGTCCAACATGTAATGAATACTAATGAGATTATTCAAACATTATTTTCCAGTGAATCTTGGCCAATAGTATAATTAATACAATTATATTCATATCGATATTATAAATTTAACCTACCACGGTCACCGGTTTCATATTTCATAATTATTGAAATTGTAAAAATTCATTTATCGAAAATAATGGAATAGATTTTCTCGCTCAATCATTTATTCTATTGAAAATTCCGGTTAATCTGAATAAGCTTAGTGTTGCCATTTTTATAAGGCAACATTTACCAGGCACTTTTAATGCTCGGTATGTGTATAGTGTTAAATAATGCATATAAACGTGGATGCACATAAACCTCTGCATCGAAATCCACACGAGCGTACTTCCAATTTTTCGGGAGCACGTTTGCATTTAAAAAATGCCCGTCGGAATTGTTATTGTCATGCGAGCACCTCTTTCTCAATAATTTTTTCACGGAACGATTGTCTGTGTCATAAAATGAGGATTATTTAATTTTTTTTTTTGGTATAAACGTCGTTATTTATTTTTTGTATCGTCCCACATCTCGAAGCTTGCAGCTATTATATTCGTGCGTGGGCGTTGGAATTACCGGCGAATTTCACGTATGTGCTCCATTGTAATTAATGTCGGCCAGGTTCGATCGCGTTTTCGTATCGGACGTGGAAAGAACGCGCTACATGCACGCACTTTCACCGTCCGCGCCGTTCGAAGGTTCGCTCTTGTCAAGAAGCGTTTAATGAGACTGTCTGCGCCGCTTATTCTACGATTCCGGAATGCGAATTGAGGCTAGAAACAGGTCAAAGGGTTCGGTTTCATTGCCCGAACGATTGGCCAATGGCGCTTCTGGGAATGTTCGAGCGACGCCACGATGACCGTAATCGCAACTCGTTCTGGCATTCCAGTGACATAATGGTGCTGTTGAATTTCAACGGCAGGACTATTTGTGGATTAGTGTACCAGCTGTGTTGTACACATAAATATATTAAACACAACTCCATAATCGTAGGATCAACAGGTCGCCGACCTTCGTGGCGCTTCATACACGTTCTAGGTTGATCCTTTAATCTTATGGATAAATTAACAGGTTGTTAACGTTTATCGCTCCACATACAGCTAATTTTTTAATCCAATCACAAGATTAACACTGAAATACATATTTTCGCCGTGTAAGTAAATGGCTTTGGGAAACATTGAAAGATCTTGGTAACAATAGGCAACAAGTGTTCACGTGGGTGGATGGTCTTTTAAGATTACAGTTTTTCCTGTGTGAAATATTTACTCTCTGTAATAGAAAGGCGACAATAGCACATTTCGACACTAAGACATTTGGTATTTGATTTCCCTAGAGAAACCATGGAAAGCTGGTGCATTGTGTCTCGTGGTACCACAGACTAGGTGCACCACGTTGTAAATTCTTGCACGATTCATTAGCAAAGCACCGGTTCGTGTCGAGCCTGTACATTGTTTATATGGCCTAGGATTTATCCGACTTCTAATTTAACCACGCAATAAACCTAAATATCTTTTCAGTGCCCCAAAACCGAATTTTATACGTATCGATCACTCAACACTAGTACTACCTGATGGGTAAAAATAACTTCTTTTACAATTATTGAAATGATGAAAATATTTTCATGAGAAACTTGAATTTCTTTATTCTAAAAATATACGTTTATTTGACAATTTTCCCTTCCTTGTACAAAAATAAACATGTAACAAGACAGATTCGTATACAACAAATTCTTGTGGTCAATCTTAATCGAAAAATGTTGTCCAGTTATAATTCTTTTATAGTTACGATAAACTAAAAAAAAAAAATTAATTGAAACCATAGATTTGCCTATAGAAGAAAGATATTAATCTTTTGGGAGCAAAGGAGTTAATATCTTCAGTCATCTTCGATCTCGTGCATCGTTTTCTATCGAGCAGTGCAACTTTATATATCTGAGGCATGCAAGTACATTAAACGCTTCCGTACGCGTTTCATTGGTTCTTTATGAACTCGTTTCATTGCTGCCTTGTCAGGCAATCAATTGCAGTTTGATATTGAGGCCTGTGGCAGTGTCCTCGCGATTTTCCGCATTGCCACAGCGCTTGCTCGAGCATACTTTAATTAATTAAGGAATAAAATTATGCTGAAGTAAAACGAAGAGAGGTAATAAGTAGTGGCTAGTTTAATTAGAATTGCTTCATGACTTTCTTAGTAGCAAGAGAACGTCACTGATTCAATTGCAACAAGGTGGTGTAATGATAGTGATTATGTCTCGATTGGTGCTGGATCATTGGACACAGCAGGGAATAACGTCGCGGGCTTATTGAGTATTCACCGCACTGGAAACCGGGAACTGTAGTGTCTTACGTTGTAAATACAGTCGACTTTTTTTGGTAAAAATATTCATTTATGGATAGAAATGAAAAGTGCGTGGGGAAAAGTGGAACGTCAATTTTAAGGAATTTTGAGTTTAACGATGAAGGGGAATTACAATTTTAACCCTTAGCATTCGGATGGCGACTCTAAGGCACCACTGACAATTGTTATGCCATTCTTAAAAATATTGTTCACATTATTTTTTAATAAACTACTAGACATTTACATATTACATGAGATATTATATCAGTTTCATATGCAAAAAATGAAAAAAAATGGTGTAGAATGGAAATATTCTAGAATGGAAAAATCTTTCGTTTTTGAATTAAAATAGCTCCGAGTGCAAAGGGTTAATAAATTTTGGAGTTAATGCATATATGTCCGTGCTCTTTATCACTGACTATATTGCGATTGAAAGTTTCAAGAATATTTCCTCTGATATTAGAATTACAGAAAGTAAACCGACGACTACCTTATTTATGGTGATCAAAATTTTAATATCTTCATCGAGCGATCTTGGTCTGAAATTATTTGAAAAAATATACGAATTTGTTAGATGTCCAGATACTTGTGAACGGGGGTGTACTTCTCTGAATTCCTTCAAGCAGGAATGATGCTCGCGATGTAACCGAGTTTGCCATTCGATTGAATGAAACGCGGAACATCCGGAGTCTCGGTGACGTTTTTGCCGATCGGCTAACTCTCCTGTTACGGTGAACGGTACCACGATGCAGTTGATGCAACCTCATCTCGTTAGTTTGTATCCGAGGTATCGACACGATATTTATCGTCGGAGACGGTTATCTTTACTGCTTCCTCGCTCCGTTAAAGACTATTTTATATCCTAATTAATTAGCGCATCGACTATCTCGCGTAATTGCATTGCCATCGGGTTGCGTTGTACCGTAGAGGGCCCAGATGTAATAAATGCTAGGTAATGGGGGGATCGGTCGTAAACCATTGCCAAGAAGATTTCGAGATGATCTTGGAACAGTTTCGCTTTTTGCGAGATTTCGCATATCGGCATATCAGATTCCGATCGGAGCCAACGCGCGTCGTATAACCGAGCGCAGTTAAGATACGGGGAGATTCATTGCCAGTGTCCTCTCTTGATACTCAATGAATCAGCGATTATCTTCTGTACTAATAAACAGTTATTGAAACGGGATCGTTAATATTTTGATAGCGATAATGAATGTCGATACCGTAATTAAACAAATTATATGCGAGATAAAGTTATGACGGCGAAAAGTTTAACAGAAATCGTTCAATGAAATATACAAAAAAAATAATGAATTCATGTAGGGGTTGCTGAGAATCATTGCGTGGTGTAGCAGGCTCATGCATATTCAAAGGTTAAGGGGGCATCTCATTTGAGAGCTACTTTTTCTTGCTTTTCTTAGGAATTTTTTTGAAGGAACTTTAAAACATACAATCTTGAAATTTTCACCACACATTTACTGACATTTTAGCAGTCTCTCAGAATTTTTTCAAACCAAAATAACGAGTTGGACCGACTTTACACCATTCGGAAGACACTGATGTGTAAAAAAAGTAGATTGATGACGACCATGATTCCAGGGGTTTCGATCTTCTGATATCAAAAAATCAAACGGAATTTTAATTTGTAGCACACTTTTTTCCAGCACAAATTAATGTCCAGTTGATTTATATTTTACTTCTACATTTATAACAGTCGAACGACTTCGAATATCGAAATATCCTTTTACCTGCATATTCTAGGAATGTTATAGAAGCAATTTGTGCGGAAAAAAATTTTTCGCTTTTTGGATCTGTCACATGGGATGACTCCCTTAAAGTATTCTTGTATTTGATGACCTGTACAGATTCTAAATGGGTTAATAAAAAAGTGCAGTAGGAATATTTATGATAATTCTTTGTGCAATGAACTACAACAACGAAAGGGAGAATCGTTTGAGTCGAAGGCCAGGGGATTCACGTTACAACTTAGGCCAGTAGTAAGATCAGGAAATGGCGTAAGTAGATGCGCGCATTAACAGCTCGCAAGCGCGGGTAGTCGATCGATAATTTATCGTGCGTGGTATATTTCTATCCATTACGGCAACACGTTGCAATGTCCGAGCGTGATGGCGCGGTGTGTATTCGTATCGGAACGGTCGTTAGGATCGGTTACGTTTATTGCTTCCTCCTTACTCCGAAGGAATTATTTTATTCAGCGATTATTTAGTTCGCGGTGGACATGCCCGCGGCCAATTTTCCCAGGTGCGTTGTTATTTCCACGGTGTCGTCGCACAGTCGTCTACGCGACATCATTGATTCCCTCATAAATTACCGGAAGCGAGCGCCGAGAGGATCGCGTGCTAGAATGTTTACGCGACGTGTTATTTACGTCGGCCGGTGCAGTTTATGCATTTTCTACAATATTATCCGGCTCCTTTGCGTCATTCCCGTGCCGCAGCTGCAGTGCGAACCCGTTGCACGCCGTTTGCACTGTCTATAATGCAATCGTTACCGAGTCCATTTACTTTTATCGCTTCCTCCTTCATTAGAATTTACCGATTTCCCGACACGATTCGAACAGTGCTGAAATCGAGAGGCTCAATTGTTTTTCCCTTATGCTCCTTGCAATTTTTATGCGACACAAAAATTGTCGATAATCGTATAGAAGTTGGTGCATCCTCCTCGACTTAGATGACCTTGAAATATGTTGTCAAGGTCTCGATATACGTCACTTCGATATTTTTTTATACGCGAAGTTCGTTATCATACTTTCTCATATATCAGGTTTTCATAACGATATACACTTCATTGTCAATTGTAAATTGTTATACTAATGTATGCTATATAAAACCATACACGGTTTTTAGGGCATTAATAAATAAATAAATAAATATATCAGGTTTTGCTGAATTATTCTTCGAAAGTTCCAAGATATTAAAAGTATGGGTGGTGCTGTAGTTATGCACCGCAATGTATTGATTAGTTACACACGATCTACTGGCGACGCGACGCGACGCGACGCCCGCGGCCGCTAATTATTATCAGCCGACAAGTTGGAGACTTTTCTAGTCGACGTACCCTCGCGCGTACACCACGATAACACGATTATGCGTCGAATCTTCAACGGAATTAAGCGAGGCATATCGGATGTCGTGTTCGTGCACGCGCGCATGTTAACGGAGAGGTGCACAGCACGCGCAGGTCCTCGTAATGCGGTTGAGGATATCGCGTGTGAAATAGTGCGAATGCGGGACACGTGGATCTTGCGCACAGCTGATCGAATTCAGGATACTTCTTTATTATAAATATGTACGCAAGAACCGAAAATAGGACTTGAAAGATCTCCAGAGACTACGTAATAGTATTTCTTTATTAATTTCATATTTCATGTGCAACAACTCAGAGAGTGACGAATGATACATGTAAACATGTGTCGAATATCGTGGCGGAAATTATGATCTTCTCGAAAATAAGGTGTAGAATGTAGTTTACCTAGACTCTATCATTCGGAATCCACGTAAGAACTGAAGATAAGACTTGAAAAAAGCTCAGCTTTGTATCTTGAAATGCCAATAATAAATCTGCAGAGACTACATAATAGTACAGTATTCTCGCGATAAATGTCCCAAATGTCTGGCCAATAATTGTCGTAAAATATTCGTGCGCATGGAAGGACAGCGTATGGGAAAGAAAGAGACGCGGAGAGTCCCAGTCGCCGGTACAGTTCAAAGGCCCGCCGGGTGCTCACAATGTAATCCCAATAAAAAAACTTTCTTATTATTACTAATTTTTTTATGAGACTTTCACCGATACATTTGTGACATTTTTCTGATTAAAATGATACCAAACACGATATAATTCGCATCATATTTATATTAATTGCCGTTCATATAATTTTAATGAGAAGTTACGCGGGGTCGTACATTACACACGTAATTATAATCGGAATTATATCATTTTTGGTATTATTTTCATTAGAAAAATGCCAGGAATATGTTGGTGAAAAATCCATAAAAAAATAATGAAAAATGAAGTAGTTTTATCATCGGATTATTAGTAGTCTCACACCGATATACCCGACCCGTATTATTCCACGTTTTTATGTTTACATTTCTCGGCGCCCGAGGCCTCTCGAACTTCTCAGTCCATTTCTACGTTCGGCACAAGTCAAAGAATCGTTTCCCTGGACGATAATTGTCCCTGCCCGGACCCGTGTTTGGGTCAATTATCGCGAGAATACTGTATTTATTTATTAATTTCATATTTCATGCGCAACAACGGACATTTCGTGTGCAGCAACTCGGAGAGTGATGAATGATACATGTAAACACGTGTCGCGTATCGTGGCGGAAATTATGATCCTCTCGAAAACAAGGTGTAGAATGTAGTTTAACTAGACTCTATCATTCGGAATCGACTAATGTCTAATGTTTCGCTGAACGAAAAAGACGCATAGATTAGATACATTCACATAAATTATTCGCGACTGCCGTGTCACTTAATCGGCTTTTAGACTCGCAAATGAATGTAATAAATCGTTTCGTCAAGTCGACGCGACGCGACGAGACGCGACGGGACGGGACGGGAGAAACGCGACCGTTAATGTCCGGGCCGTGCAGCGAAGGATGTAGAGAGGATCGCGGCCTGGACTGTACACGTTGATATCCCATTGATAACAGGGTTTACCCAGATGTGGTGGCGGAGCACAGTATCGCGAACTACGTTTCTATGGTTCGAGCAAGCTCTCGGCGCGGCGGATGTGTTGCAGCAGGCGGCAGCACCTGCAAAAATAAATATCGCTTTGATAAATGGATTATCAGACGACTTCCTGCCTGCGCGGGCGAAATTTGTCGTTGGTGAAAGTGCGATGACAGCGGCGAATGGAAAAATGCTTTTATCTAGCTGGAAATAGCGCTTGCATAGGAAGCTAGAGTACCGGCTGCTCGTTCCGCGCTGTAATAGGAGACTCCGTGATTCTCTTCGCTTCTCGCGATTAATCGAGAGAGTGATGGATGTCCTGTTCCGACAATTTCCGATTAAATATGGATTAATCGGCTACGGCTAATTGGTTTGAAAAAAGGAAACCGAAAAACTCGACGGACCGGAAAGATTGGGCTAATGGATAGAAATTGTATCATTAATTACTAGAAAATCAGTAGATGAAACATATAAGAGTGGAAACATTAAAAGAAGAAATACATTTTTTACCGAACTTCTCTTACTTTTGTAATCGATGCGAACCTCTTTTTTTTGTTTTGTACGAGGAGTCTGATTATGAACAACCTTCTATTCAAGCTTTACCTCGCTTATAGTTGCATTTCGTGCGTTCTATGTACCCAGTGTATACCCACAATCGTTTTCCATAATTAGCAGCTCCTCTGTGCCTTTCTCAATGTCAGGTACGCAAGCCTGCGAGAAAAAGAGAAAGGCTCGTCCGTTTCCGACAGTTCGGCGTCCTCCATTCTTCCTTGGCGGCGTGAAAACCGCGATGCGGCGGGAAACGACGTTTCTTCAATTAGGAGGCTGCTATTCAACGTTTGTCCCTTTCGCGGCGGCACCGATAAGTGGCAGAATACTCGGCTAACGAACGCACAATGTCGGCCAATTATGTTCCGCGGTAGTGCAAATTTGCATCGCTAATCCCACGCACAACGAATGACGGACTTGTTGCGCCTGCCACGGCATCCTCTCGGCCGCGGTTGGCCTTAGCTTCCCAGCGCAGCGCAGCGCAACAGAACGCAACGATTTTAACGAACATTGTACCCGGTAATGCTCGCTCGAGGTATGCCATAATGGAAAGATTACATTCGAGGTACAGATTGTAACTATTCATCCCGATTGAATTACAGTCGTAAGCTGGCTTCTTTGAAAGCCGGCGAGCATTTTTTTTAACATTACCTCAATGCCGCGCATTAATAATTTCATACACGTTATCAATGCTATCATTAGACCGAATATTTCAGAAAAATTGAATCGTCGTAGACCATCTCCAAGGCTCGAGTATTAAACCATTAAGACCTAGCATTGCGTTGATGCAACATTTCTCTCGTTATATCTTTTCAATGAATTTTTATTAATTATTTACATCTTTTCGATCACTAAATTTTCTCTTTCACTTAGCTCTTCCATTTACTTTTACACTAATTTCAAATGACGTAAACTTTTAAATTGCATTGTGTATTGCTCTAATTCTATTATACTACTTTAGTATGTATTACTATTGGAATATGGGTACAAGAAACTAGAGACTTTATGTAAAATATAAAATAGAATTTATTCAATTTTATATGTCTGAAAAACACGTAGTGAGGCACGTGTTTACTCTTCGACAAATAGGACGCGAGTGAGGATCGTTCTAAAAAACGGACGACGATCTAAGAAACAATTGAGAGTTGAGGGTCCCATGACGTGGACAACATAGATACAATGTATCAATCGAAAGTTCTCGAAAGACAAAAGCTAATAAAATATCCTACTAAATAATAGTAGATAATTTTTGTCAACTTGTTACTTAAATAAATTCCAACAATTACTATATTATTTTTTAGGAAAAGTAAATATTGAAATATTGATTTTTATAATATGCATAGCGCATAGACCAGTCATAAAAAAGGCTCTTAAAAATGATGAAATAATTAACATTGTAATTGAACCTGCAGGTTCGACGGGAATTCAGGGAGAAACGAGTTAACACTAAACCTACCAAGCACGAAGCATACATAACAAAACCGATTGTTCTATCTTCTCAAAAAAATTCAATTTATACGGTCGAATACAAAAAAAGTTATCGTCTTTTTAATAGTGTCCGATTATTTGTGGGAGTCACTGTATGCGCTTAAATGAAGAAGTAAATTCAGTAATAATATGCTATGAAAGCGTTTTTGTAATTGCAATAACTATGGAATATGGAATAGAAAACCGGTGATTTGACCGTGGTAGGTTTAGTGTTAATTTACAGAATAACACGTTCTATTTTTTGTATAAAATTTTGATCGACGCAAGAACGTGGCGGTACCTCCAATCTGGGAAGGAGCAGAGATAATGATAGCCAAGCGGAAGGTTCCATCTGGCTGGCCGAGCAGACATCCTGATGCATTTCGCGGAGAACAGACAAGCGGCATTGTCTTTCTCGGCGTGACAGGGGTCACTTAGCATAAAACAACATTGTTTGATCGTATTTAGCATATCCCGCGCGGTAGCCTGTCTAGTCGGTATATATACTACTCGTGTAACGCACGCTCGACGTGCTCGTACCGTTTCCTCCCGTTGACATCACAATAATGATATTAATTATGCCCGCAGGAACGAATAAATGACTGGAAGCACGAACTAGCGCCGCGCCGCGCGGCGTTTTATCGTTTTGGACGGCTCGGACGTTACGGGGTGTCGTGTCGAACCCAATTTCACTTCTGTCTCGTTACTTCTGACAGTATAAAGCGTTAAATGTTCGCAAAACAGCTGCTTATGCAATATTTATGAAGGATGAATGGAGGTTCTCTCAATGCTCGAAAGTTTACTTGTTTTGTTCGAGAGATAACCATGTCATTTACTTTAATATCCAGTGAGGAAATATACTGTTAACAATGCATCGATGATTGTCGTTTAACGAAGCAGTAAACGGACCATTCCCCCCCGCTCCTCCCGAAAGTTCAGTAAAATTCGTGAGAGAAAATACTCGGCAGGACGAGAATGTAATGGCACGAAGATGTCGCACGATAATATATCGATAGGTGCTCCATGGCTAACGAGGTACCTGGATCACGGGTAGAGCGTGCCAATCGATTTGACACGCACTCGAGATCTCGAGGCGCCGAATAATCGCCTTCCATCCTCGCCAACGACAACTTAACAAGACGACGAAGAACCCTATGTTTCTCTGCTGTTTGTCCATGGCGTAAGCCATTTTTTTTTCTGGTAGCCGCATTTATCATTATTTCCTCGCTGGTATTTTCGTTAATCCCCCGACGACGCGGATTTCACGGAACTGCAATTTATTTCAACGCAACATGCATTATCGTTCCTTTTTGAAAACGGGGACTTGATTTTACGCAATAAATCAACTTGTTTTTTATTTTGCTACATTTTTTAAATACAAGAAAACATGTATGGTATAAGAAACATTAATGACATATCTCTACTCTATGCTTACCATAAGGAATTTTCTAGTCGATAGATTGAACTTGTTCCTCGTCCTGGTTTTTATAAAATAAACCATGAAATGTAGAATTTAGAATGATGGCTCGGCAGTGCTAATATTTCTCTAATATTCTATTAAGCATGAAAATGTTTCGTCAACCACTCCAATATCAATCAACGAGAAAATGATAAATAGTCCAGACAGGAAAGAAACCAATTACATTAAAGATTCCAGGTCAGTTCAGTTCCCAGGAAAACGCAATTTGCATAGTGTATAAAATGTTCTACGCAAACCGCCGTAGAGACTTCTTGCGTAGCCCTGAGCGAAAAAAAAAAGTTTCGCGAGAACCGGATGGCGCGTTTTCTATTAGCGTTGTATCGTCAAAGAGGCCTAGATCGCCGTAAGTTGGACTTCGTGTTACCGTGGAAAACTCTCACGGACGATAATGCCAGCGGAAGAGAGATCACGTTGACTGCCATTAGGGCACATATAATAGAATTTGCACCGGTGAAATTCGAGATACGAGCGAATCGTAATAGAAAAACGCGCTCGCTCGCGGAAGAAACAGAAAGAGAGACGGCAAAAGAACAAGAGGAAGGCATTAATTGTGCCCCGAGAATTTGTTGCATCGTTAAAGTATCCGCCATTGTCACGAACCGGCAATGAATCACGCAGTGCTCGTAGCATTGTCAAGTGCAGCTATAGTAATTTATCGCGTTGCTGTTAATCCTGTCCACGGTGTCTTTTAACGTCTTCGATTTAAGGTTCCCAAAGATAAATCGTGAAGGAGTCTGATTACAAAGTGCTTTAGAGGTGTCACGCAGATATTTCATTTCAACTGGCCAGTTATTAATCCGCGGGTTGCTCAATGTAATCTCGCAATAATTCCCTCGTGATTTATAAGAACGGGAAATATGTATCCTTTACAGAAGTGAAAGCGGACGAACGCATTAAAAAATTATTGCTATGTCGATTCAATAGGCCAACATTTGCTAGATACTCGGTGTCTTTAATTACGTGGCGTTTGCATTAAAGCATTTCTCTTTTGTAAACGATGCGAATAATCTCGTTTGAGGTTTCATTGTCAAAGAGGAACTCTGAAATCTTTCCATCATATTGATTTTTTACCGTTATCACTTTATCATAATGACAAGATGCAATGTAGGTATTTAAATTTCGCAGGATTTTTGTTATAATACATATGTGCTTGTATAAAAGAGTTTATTAACTTATAATTTCAATAATTCTAAGAGAATCAGGAACAAGTCATTCTGACCCAAGTGGTAATTCTGGTACTAAATTGGAAGAACTAGGATAAGGGTTAAACTATGATTAATCAAAATTTATGAAAAGCTTTTCTAAAGAATTTTTTGTTTCCGTAGAATGTGGAATAAACGTGTAGAAAATTTCAGATTAAATTTCGGTCGGTGCGTTTTTGTTTCTTTTTTTTATCAAAGGGAGTCCTGTTGAGTTCACTAGCATATACTCTTATCGTTAGTACCATAAGTACAGGCTCGAGTGCGTCAAAGAACCCAGCGTCGAAAGCGTCGTTTCAACAACTTAGTTAACAGTCCCTTGGATCGTATACATACATACAAAACAGACCACCACACGGTTTTAGTATACTCGAGGGAGGCAAAAGCGAAGAAAGATGAAACTCACCCTCCTTCTAGTCGATCGTTACCAGAAGTGTCTCGACGTTCTTGCATCATTCCGTTCTATCCGACCTCTCTACTTTCATTTCACATTTCCTCGTTTATCCTCCCGCTCCGGTTTGTTTTAAAGAATCACGGCACGTCGCGGCTTCTTGTATTTTTAAGCGGTGTTCTCCGACTGAATTTCTGACTCGTTCGCTCATAAATTATCGATGGACAAGAGGTGTGAGTTTCTCCGCAGGGTGAATTATGAGTTCTAGTCTCTCCCGGCCAGGGTCCCTTTATTCTTCGATCTCCTTTGAAGAATCGTCGAAACTCCGTCTGTTCCTATTGTTGCCACGACTGGAATAGAAGACAGTTGTTCTCTCGCGTCTTCCCTTTTTTTTTTAAATCTCAGCGACCTTGCGACTGGCACATTCCATTTAAATTCGAGAATGCTATGGGTCGAAGGATCTCCGAAACACAAGTTCCCCGAAGCAGGTGCTATAAACGTTTCTCTGAATTGGTATTTAGTACTTTGGTTTCACATTTTTTCGTATATGTGAATTCATTTGATCTGCAGTCTACAAATGAAAAACAATGGAACGTCTTACTATGGTTTCAAACAAAATGTTACTGTTGATACAACGAATTCTTTGCTTTCTAGTTCACTTTGATAAATGGTAACAATGGATTTCATAACACTAAAGTATAAAAACACAGCTAATTTTACATAAAGATTCGCAGTCTAATTGTAAGTATACAGGGTGTCCTACCCGATTTTGACATCTTGATTTTCTCGCTATTGTTACTCGTAGCAAAAAATGTTTCGGCGGAGGCTTGTATGGTATCGAGTGGAGCATATTCGGATGTTATTAGTTTTTTCGCGAGTGGACGCGTAAAGGTCATGTAAAGGTCAACTTTGTTTTTTTAAATGGATACTAACCTATCTATTTTTTGCTACGAGTAACAATAGCGAGAAAATCAAGATGTCAACATCGGATGGGACACCCTGTACAGTGTTGTACAATATTTGTCAGACTAATAACAACAGCAATGCCTTTTCTCTTCGTTTAACACCGCAAGAATCGCGCTCGTAAATAAGAAGGGAAGCAAAAGGCGTCTCATGCTCCCTGTTGCTTAGAAAAACGATACTTTCAGACGATGTCCGATATCACTTGCAGGACAAATGGCGTTTTATGTACTCAACGGCGTGCAGTATAAAGCACAGGGCTCGAGCAGCTCGTGCTAGGCAAAGGATCCTATATATTTAGTCCATCGGACGTTTTACAGCTTTTGCGGTATTGTGCTTACGAGCGAGTAATACGCAACACGTTCGTTCCCTCATATTATAATGATCCTAGCCGTCGGAACGATCAGCTTTCCAGTCCATTCCCTTTAGACTTCGAGGACCAACCCTTGAAAAGTGACCTTCCTGACCAACCCCACGTGCGCACGCCACAATGAGCTCTTTGTAGACCGGCCATGCTGGTCGACTTCCTGGCTAAACGACCACACAACGCAGCTCTCAACTTTTTTTTTTAAACAAAACGTCCCTCGTGGTCGAGGACCAAGATTTACCCCGGACAAATATTTCATTCACATAAAGAACTGTTAGCTAATTGACTTACAGCCATAGGAATATTATCCGAACATTGTAATCGTTTAACCGATTAACCCCTTGCTTTATAATATCGGGTCAGGCTCGCGGCGAAGTGTTGAATATTTTTTCAATATTCGTTCCAACAACTCCCTATTATTTTAAGTGTTTCATTTAAAATGTATTTCAAAAGAAAGCGCCTTGATTGGCAATAATTTTAAAGAATGTTGTTCACTGATTTTTTATTGAATATAGCTAAATACCTTAATCGATTTTGGTGAGACATTCTGCATATTTTGAATGTTCATTATAGGCACACAAAAAAAATAAAATTCGTGACCTTCGCAATTTTTAATAAATTACCTAGTAAACTAACCCTTCTAACATCTACAAAAAAAAAACTCAAGTTTTCGGTCCAATTTTTAAAAAAGTTACTATTTTTTAAAGGGTGTCCACTTAATTTTACCTCCGATTGCATATAGGTCAAAGTGGTTAGCTCTGGGAATACTCAATTTTATCGGTAGGTCGATCGTTGTAGGTGTTTCTTGAGAACAGCTTGACGGCTTGAGTTAGCGCTCGGCGAGAAGCAAACCGCGTTTTCGTGGAACTGCGTCGAACCGTTCCGATCAATTTATCGCGGCGGGGAGTCGATTTTTCAGCGAGGTTTATTAATTCCGGTGCAGAAAACAATAGAACGAAATCAGCTGGCCCCGGCGACAGGAGAGCAGAGGTGAACAATACGGCACGGTGCCTAGGATCGTCGACGAGGAGAATGTGGCAGCCAGGACACTTTGTCACGCAGAAATTATCTGCGGGAACACGATGGCGCCGTTTAGAAGAGGGATACCCGCCGCTGTTTCTCTATGCGCGTCGTGCCGGAAATAATTTATCGGCCGGAGCGTCAATAAATAATTCGTAGCCTGGACGGTCGCGCGTCTTAAGAAGCGCTCGCTGCGCCGGGGTGTGACTCTGTGTGACGCACTGTCACGACAGCCGACAACAAAACGATATTAAAATGCACGCTGATGCTCCGCTCCGACCCAGGAACGTGCCCTTTCGACGGACGAGCGTCGTGCTTTCCTTCTTTCACGACCCTGGGAACGAATCCTGAAAAGGTGGGAAACTGACTTCATGGGGTTGCTTTGTTACCCGAGCGAATGCTTCTGGGAAAAGAAACGCCACGAAAAACCGAAGCGGATGAAATTTAGAACACCACCGAATTGGAAAGTACGCTGATGTCTCGGTATGGGGATAAAAGATGTGCACTATGTTTCAACCCTTGGAATTAGATAAGTCGGTCAGATAAAATTAATTAAATAATAAATCTGTTTTCAATCTTTTATCAATACATTCGTGACATTTTGCTGGTTAAAATGAGACCAAACATGATATAATTCGCAGCACGTTTGCTTGTTCAATTGACCATTTTAGTAGCACCTCGATTATCAGAACCGGATATCTAAATTAAATTTTTTAAGAGATCAAATGTTCTTGTAACCCAGAGAGTAACTTAACTTGGAAAAAACATATTATAATCGTACAACGAGTGTGCCGATGATCTGCCATTGTTGGCTAGAGGAAGATGGCATATTGTTCGAGAGATTGGTATCTTTGCGAAGTCGAAGACAACCCTGCAGGCGAATTGAAGTCGCCGCGCGGCGCGCCATGCCAGGGCGAAAAACCGTGTGACACGCACCGTCCAGGGCGTCCAGACGCTGGCGCACCTTTAAACACAGTCCAGAAGATAAAGAAAAGACAAAAAACATAACGGCAAGTATCCCTCGTCCTGTGTGGAGAACGAAATGGGCGTCTTCTATGCGTCGACACAAGTAGAGTCACATGTGGGTGGCAGTCAAGCGATTTATACCGTACAATGGCTTTGTACATATTACGAAAAGCCCTTGTATCTATTTTATAATCCATATAAATCTATACCATACATGATAATACTCTTGGTAGGGTCTTTCGCAGTTGTATTTTCGAATGGCAGAAATTACCGTAAACACTTAACGTTCCACCCCCTACAGTTTCACTTCTTTCTCTATGCACAAACCTGTTAGATCCCTCCTAAGAAATTCTTACATCAAATCTTGTGTTCATAATACGATACCAACATTTTGTAATTATTCAATCGCATCATTTCAGGTATTTTTGAATCACTTCTATAAAGTTTGAAAAATTACAGAATCTAAATGAAACCTATAAATATGAGGAAAAGATTAAAATGTATTTGTTTGTGATATTTACTTAAGACAGGTGTATCTCACTTACTACAAATGCTGAGAAGTGGAATTATCAATATCTGTTAATGATACCTCGACATTTGTACACTAAATTATGTGATTCGGATATTCAGCGGGAATCAAAGATATAAATCATTGTTCGTTATCTCAAAGCGAATTCGAAGATAACAGTCGAAGTCTCGAGATCTTCCGAAAACTAATCATGCGGATTAAATCCGTCGTATTTCTCTTGTCTCTTTAATGACGTGCCTAGTTTCATAAGCGTTTCTTTTTAAGCCGCAGCCTGTTCGCAATGCATGACGCCGCTCTGTGAGAAAACACGCCGCGAAAGAGGAATAAAGATGCATCGTAAACAGTCTCCTGCCGAGACCAGAGAAAAGATATGCGATTTCGTCGTGTGCGTTTTTATCTTTCGTTTGTCCCATCACTGAAATATATCGAGTCCTTTCTTAAAAGGGAGACTTTACGGACTGTCGTAATGGCCGGCCACTTTCAAAATCCATTTTTCTAACTCGACTGCATTTTCTCGAATACTCTTATCTCATTAGTCATCCGTAACATCAAACTTACTCGGAACTCAACGCTTTTATTCAATCACCCAGATTGCGGTTCTCAAATTTTTGTTTTCGATGACTCCTTATTTTTGTATTGATATTTTAATTGTGCATGTTGTTTATTTTTTGCATCAAATTGTATGAAACTGTAGTTGAACGAAACGTACTTCCTCCCTTAATAGTTTTAATAAATAAAAAGTTACTACTTTGTACAATAGATTTGGAACATTTTTATTTTGCACAAAGATTTGCAGTGTAGTCATTGAAAAGAATGATCGTGAATTACAATATTCATCGTTTTGAACAAAACAACTTCGCCCAGTCGCATCTTTTACATCGGCCAAAAGGAACGAAGATGTTAAAGCGAACAAGATAAACGAAACCCTCTGTAGACTCGAGGAGAACATATCAGAGATAACATCTTGCATCGTTCGATATGCACCCAACCAAAAGACTAGATCCCAATAAATATTAAACACATGTTACGTCTTCCTAAAAATGTATCCCTTGGCAGTTTAATAAACTCTGCCTAGACGGTATTTTTGTCTCTCTACTAAAAAAAACGCATAGAGAAGTGGTAAAAGGACGTCCGCAGATTTTTTTATTACAAATTTGAGTCCTTCGAAACCCGACAGCTGGACCGTCACGCATTCTTTCGAGGTAGCCGAGCCAACTCGTTAACCCATTTCAAAATGGGTGGAGAAAAGTCTGGATGACGATCGAGGGAACACCGTAAATGCTTTATCGCCTCGTTTCGTGGAACTCCTTACTAGGGTTAGCAGCTCGACGACAGAAAATGTATTCCAGGTTCCCTACATCCCTTTCGCTGCATATCGCGGTCTGTATTTCTATTTCTGGAAGTTCTCTAAATCTTTCCGTCTCGCAGGGGAGACTGGAGTAAAACTGGAATTTCGAGAATGAAGTGCCATAACTCTGAAATGAACGAATATAGTTTAAATCCTCTTTTATTTGAGAAGGTCTCTCCTCCATTTACTAGGCGTACGAATTAATTCACTTCAATTTGGTGGAGATAAGCTTTGCACGTCAATAAATGGCCTTGAATGACCTTGGACCACCAACATATTATACCATTCTTTTTGTGCTGAAAAAAATATTTTTATGCTGTTTAATCAGTCAACAAAATACCCCTGAAGTTTCGGAAGTAAATATTAAACACATTTTTTAATAAAAAATTCCTATAAATCACATTAATTTTCTAATTTATTCCAGGATCTCTTCTTAATAATTTCCAACATAATTACGTGGATCGCAATGAACGAGACACCCTGTAACTTAGCGTAATAAAGCACAGCATAACTTAGCTCCGGTAGATCCGGGCCTCGTCCATAGGCATTTTCATTCGGAATGGACGTGTTCTGTCGAAATTACCTCCGTTGCCAAGGAGCATCCATTGTAGCCCATGATAGGGCTGTGTTAGCTAGCTCGGAGTCCCGTCAAACGTCTTGTCTTCTCCCGTTGCCCGTTCTCTTCCGTCTCCCGGCGTATCCACGTACACGGTGAATCGCGATGCATCACGGCTAGGTCTGGCTAGGTTTGTTTACGTTCATCCCAGCCGCGTTTCTTTCTTAGCGGCGCGGTGTCGTCGTTTTCCTCATAACGCGCGCGGGCAGCGGAACGATCGGCGATTTCCAACCGAGAAAATGTTCCTTCGATGGCATCGAACCGGTTTAACGATGTTTTCCATGCGGTAGTTAACGTCTTCCCTTCATAGCCAGCCTCTTTTGCTTATGCACACGTCCGCATACCTGTGCAACATTTATGCGCGCGCGCACGCTATACGCCAGAACGTCTCCTATCCTGTCCCGTCTGTTTCGCTCGTGTCGCGGACATTTAGAGAAGTGACCGGCACGCTAGCAAAACTAGGTAGCCTTGAGGGTCTCTCTGTTTTCTGCCAGTGAATTCTATCTGGTCATCTGCATGCCAACTACAAGCGACGTTCTCCGCGCCGCGCCGCGCAGCGCAGCGCCGCGCCAACCAGCCACATCCCTACACACATTTTTATTTCGCAGAGAACCACCGACGTGTGTCATCGATTTGCATAGTCACCGCTGCGATACGCAGGCCTGGCCTCACTGTTGATGTAACCTTGTTTCCAGTCCCGTGGCAAAACCCGCGTTTCGACATGCGATCGCGATCCCGATCAGGTGCACGGACTTGCTCGATCGGCTGCCGACCACTTTTTGGCCATTAGCTAACTAGAGGTCGCCTCCGATGTTGACGGGAAAAAATAAATGTAATAGTAGCGAGTAAGAAACTGAAAGTTCCTGTTTAGATACAAGAAATTATAATAATTTGTTAATTTTTATGAGAACAAGGTTATAACAACAGTTAGTTTTGTAAGAGTTATTATGTATTTGCATGTTTGTATGTGTAAGGCTTATGGATCAGAGAAAAGATCTAAAACTCTTTAATATTAAAAAAAAAACGTGTGTGGATCGAGTCTGTTTGATTATACCTGTGTTCGTATCTTATGTAACAATGGTTTCAATGAGTCAGTTCCAAGGCGTGTTTAGAAAACATGATACTCTATTTTAAGAGAAAAAGTGTTTCTGATTTTGTTTATCGTGCGCTCTTACTACCTGAATATTCTTATGAGATTTCACGAAAAGTATGGCAAATATTCTTTGATAAATTACATAATTGTACTGATTTTCTTTTCACGGCTTAACCGGTCGTCGACTGTTTCTCTGTCTACGTCAGCTCTGGTATTATCAATTATCGTCTCAAGATAAGCTCAACTGCAATACGGTGGTATTGTAATGCATACATCTTTTGTTTATGCTGATAAAGTGCCGGTGATAAGCGTAATGTGTTGCAGTGTTTGCAGTCTGCATAATCACCCGCGATGCGCAACATCTTCATAGGACTGAATAGTAAAATAGTAAATTAAGTAGTAGTGCTGAAAAATCACGATGTATTGTTTATATTTTAATTATATTTCATGTATATTTTCCTCGGAGAACTGAATTATGCATAACTGTTTTGAATAATGGGGTCTTTTGTTATGTAGACAATTAAATGATTTATTTGCAACTTCAGGAATTAGATATAAGGGGTATACATACATATAACAGTCCCGGTGTCGCCAATATGGCGTTCGTCCTCACAGTGTTAAAAATGAAAATTTATGCATGTGTAAATGTCAATTTTACACCGGATGAAGGATATCCGTAAATCACCCTTTGTTTGAAAAACACTTCGTCCCCAATGTGTAAGAATTTTTTCCTATATCCTGCTTTCCGCGCTTTTCATTTGCTAATCAGTTTTAACCAGCTTCATTGTGCATCGATAGTAGTGTCAAGTGTCAATGGAAGGAATAAATGCAAGCGGAATCATTTTACCGCAGAACCGGTCGACGCCGGATCCTCTGACCTCAAACCATAGGGCTAAAGGGAGTATCCAACATATCGACGGATGAATAATGCACTTTTGCTGGAGCACATACTATTGAGCACCTAATATTCCGTTATTTAATCGTATTGTAGAAATTCGATGCGTCAGCCTGTGGGGGTGAATACATTCGGAAAGAAGGGGAAAATGGTTGGATGCATGTGAAGCGGCAGCCCTTTAGTTTCGATAGGACTGTAATATGAACCTACGGGATCGAATGTTTCCCAGAACTTAGAATTCCTTGTGCCGCGTCTCAAGAATGCTGTACGATAGTCTAGAAAATCTTCGAACCCTAAGAGCATACAGTATTTAATAGTTTTACAAATTAATACAATAAATTTATCTATAAAAATAAAAATTAAATGCTGTTCGTTGGTAAGCGCATCACTTGAGAACGCCTGGACCGATTTGGCTAATTTAAAAAAAAAATGTTCGGAATAGTTCAAATAAGCTTTTTACGGAAAGAAAAATTGAAAAAGTTGCCCGGAAAAATGGAAAATTCGGGAAAAAATGAAAGTGCTTTTTTCTGTATGAACTCAAGTCCATAACTCACGATTCGAACGATGGATATGCGTGATTCTTTTTTCGTTTTGTTCGTTATGGTCCTGGAAGTTTTCAGGAAAAAAAAATTCGAGACAATTACAAAGGAAAGTCGGAAAATTCTAATCGGAAAGTCGGACTAAATACGAATTTTTCGCCCGGAGGGCCGTTTAGTTTCTAATAAAATGATGCAATTCATTAATTTTAGAAAAGAAATGGAAACTTTTTCGCTCGGCCGACATTCTGCCTTGTCTCTTGCAATGCTTTGAGTTTCGAATTTGAAAGGGTACGCTAAACCACTCTAATATTGTGTGCCACTGAATTTAAATATAGCACCGCGATATTTAGATTTGTCTTGCAGCGTGACGTTTGATTGCAAAAACACTTCGATCGTCGCGTCGCATGGAAAGCCACCGGTGTGGTTCGGACGTGGATATCCCGTGACACGGCGTGGAAACGTTTTGAAATCATTAGAAAAAAGGATCACGCCTCGTCCAGCTTCGTGGTTCATTGATTTCGTGTGAATAACAATTCGATCTTTATCGGGCCACGTACCAATACGCCGGCGCTCACGAGGTCGCCTACAACCGAGAAAGCAACGACTACTGCCACCGAGCGAATGATAAATTTCTCTTCGGGTTCTCTTTAAATAAACACGGTTTTGTGATTTACCACCGACTCGCTATAAAGGTAATGATGCGCCTTTTAAACGGTTCGTATTCGGATTCCCGGCGCAACGTGATATCGACCATGGAAGCCGAGAAATTCTGAAGAAGCCGACGCGCTCAACAATAAGGTCATTATTGGAGTCGAGAGGAACAATCATGCGAATTGCAGATGTTCCGAACTTATCGTGAGCCTTTCATAGGAAGAGAAGTAGATCAATCAATACTTTCGATAACACGCAAGAAAGTGTGCCATAAATGACGAACTATTCAGCTTACTTCATCGACGAAAGAATCGAGCGTGTTACACTAATCAGTTTCGGAAATGAGGACGCAACGATAAAGCATCAAATCAACTCGGTGAAATGAAACTAACATTTTCTTTAACACTAAATCTACCGAGTATTAAAAGTATCGGTAAATGTTTCCTAATAAAAATGGCAACACTTTTATTCAGATAGCCCTTAATTTTCCATATAAAATATTTGCTTGGAGAAGGAAATTTATTCCATTAGTTTCCACAAATTTTTATAGTTTCAATAATTGCAATAATAAACGCCGGTCATTTGACCGTGGTAGGTTTAGTGTTAAACAAATAATGAAGCAATTTTTATTGTTCTTCTCTTCAGAAATAATTATTTTGTCACCAAAAACAAAAAATTGCTTTTATTGTACTAAGATTATCAAAAAAGCGTGGATATAACAAGGACATCTCCGGTAATTGAGACATCGAACAAGAATGAATTAATGCGAAGAGCCTCGAAGAAGAGGAAAAGCACTGACCGAAATAGTCAGTTTCGGTGGTGAATGGATTTAAAAGGACTAGGAAAGGATCTATTTTGTAGAAAGCATACCGAGATCCTGCGAACGAGAAAATTTAATGGTCACTGATTCACAAAAGCAAGGCTACGTGTCAGGTTGTACAGCCTAGCCGTTCGGCAATGATTCGTTTTCGTGGTCGTAGTGATGGTGCAAACCAGATAGGAGGCAGAAGGAGCTACGTAGATACGATCTTCCGGTAAAAGGAGAAAGAACCCCCCGGAGTGACTTTGAATCTATGGACCCTTTTAAGGTGTCCTTTTGCGGGACTTGTTCAGTTTGGCTTAGCGTCGGAAACGCAACAAATGATCCCCGGTCGCCCATGAAACCGCTCTTCCTCCTGTCCTATTAGAATCTACTTCGCGAAATGATACGAATCTAGATGAACCGATAAGCTGTGTTAAGACCGTTTTTGCATGATCCACGACGGATCCGGTAATTCGCTCTATCGTGTAGCCGGTCGAAAATGTGCTGCGGAGGTAATTACGAACTATTATGGCCGATAGTACGCAAACTCCTAAAACCTTTTAGGACAGTGTGCTGTTTAAATATGAATCCAGCTAACCGGAGTTGGGCAAAATTTTCACCTAAATAAAAATTTCGGATAACGAATAAAAAATTTTTATTCATTATTCGGTGGTTCGAATATAAAAAGTACCTTTATTCGACGAGCATTGAATAAATAATTATATGCAACGAGTTTATCCCACGAATAAAGATAATTTTTTTTATTCGAAGCGGATTTATTCGAACTTCGAATAATTTTTTCATCTTTCATCTGTAGCTTTTATTCGGAGGCTTCGAATAAATCTTTCCACAACTACTGCCAACTCTAATAAACGCGAACCATCGAATAATGAATAAAAATTTTTTTATTTTTTATTCGTTATTCGAAATTTTTATTTAGATGAAAATTTTGCCCAACTCTGCAAGCTAACAAAAGCCAAACGATTTGGAAATACTATAAGCATGACAATTTATAGATTGATATAATTGTTCCGTTTAACACTAAACTTACCAAGCATGAAACATATAACAGTGAAACACCTTATAGCAGTGAGAAGATTGAATTTACTTAAACTTTGTACGGTTTTCATTATAATATGTGCTTAAATGAAGAAGTCAATTCAGTAATATTCTATGAAAGCGTTTTTATAATTTCAATAACTGTGAAATAGAAAACTGGTGGTAGGTTTAGTGTAAATATTAAATATGTAATTATAGAATTACCCGCGACAGAAAAATTTCTCTACTAGTTGAACGTCGCTCTACGTTTCTGGGAATTATAATCAGAAGAATGTCTTGTTCACGCGGAAGGATTCGAGCAGACCGCGAGACAGTAAACGCGACGATAAGCGATGATTAATCGCAATCCATCGAGGGAGAATTGACATTAAACTTTGCAGTCTCGAAGCAGCTGACACATGCAACTCCGTTCCCTCTATTATCTTCACACTCGGCTACCCTGGACGCGTTTTCTATTGTTTGCTGAATCTCGGTTCCACGCGCAACGAATGCCAACGCGATAGGGAGGAATGAGTTAAGCTCATGTCAGTCCCTGATTTAACGCCCGCATTTCCATCCGACACTTCCCATAATCGCGAAACGGCCAATGTTCCTGCAGCGTTCGCGATATTTGTCATTATTACCGACCAGATGCGGTTATTGTTATTTCGCCTACGAAAATATCGTGTTATTTATCAGCTCTCGGAAACGGTGGATCTTATCACTTCCATAGAACATTTATCAAGACGAATAATGAATTTGTTTTTGCATAATCGGTGGATACATTGAATGTATGCACAGTGTCATGCACTCTGTCCATCGACCAAAAATCTTGTTACAATGATTACTTTTGGAACTATTTTAGGTCGTGAAAATCGTAATGAAATTCGGTTTAAGCACAGAGTGTTTCGTAAATGGTGGGCAAAACATTAGGAATAGATTCCTAATGTTTAGACAAGACAAAAAAGTTATATTAACATAGGTCCGGAAATGATTATTTTCTGAGTTATTGTGCCACAATTCTCGACACATCGAAGAAGACATTTTTTTTTCTCTAACCATTAGGAATCTATTCCTAAAGTTTTTCCCACCATTCCACGAAACACCCTGTATAATGGAAAAAGTAATTTTTTAAACATACGCGAAGAATTGATAAATAATTTGCGTTTTTTTCTCTATGCATTAGAAATCTATTCCTAAAGTTTTGCCCACCATTCCACGAAACACCCTGTATAATGGAAACAGTAATTTTTTTTAAATAGGCGAAGAATTGATAAATAATTTACGTTTGCGTAGTACAGTGTAGATGCATCACAGCGTCAATGTCAGTTTCTCGAAGAGGATGAGAAGAAAGCCGGCTACCAAAGGTGGGCGCACAACGGTTCATGACCCCACTTTTGTTAACTGCTTTTAATTGCCCCGTAATTGAGATTAATGGAAAGGCATGCGGGCGCACATGATATCACCCTCGGCGAATTAAAATTAAACTGTACGAGTGGACCGCAAAAGAAACCGCCGCGCTCGTTTACTTTAAGCCTGTCGTCACGCGATCCGTAGCCCACGAGAAACGCGGAGACGCTATAAAACATTGTCATAAAGTCTCATTGTTTTGTCGTTCGTTTCGCAATTTCATGCTGTACCGCCTGTACCTAACGGAAAAGATTCGCACACGGCCGGGCTATTCATATGAAAACCATGCGACATGTCTGCGCGAATTTTTACAAGAAAAATCACTAGTCAACAGAGAACTGCGCAATGCATACATCATACGTCGCATATCAACGGAATTATCTTGTTATTACTTCATCTAGTTTAGAACTGTGTCAATGAACTACTTTCGCGCGGCGTGATCTCGTAACTGAGTTTGTTTCATCTTCTTGTTTGATGTTCATTATCAGCATTCAGTACTTTGTTTAGAAAGTAATAACAAATCAATTTTTACACATATATCCATCGTGGCTGTATCAACATAATTTTTGATTTATTGTAGGATCATGTTTGTTCGGGGATTTCGAATAAAACATCTTTAAAACCACGAATAACATGCTAATAAATTGAACAGGAAGGGAAGCTCGAACGAGCCCTAACACGCCCCTTAACACGCCCGCCGCCTCGAGGGTCCTTGAAATGGTCCGAAATCTCACGTGGTTCTCATAATTGTCAAGTGGCGCTAGGACTACCCGCAAATACCGTGTGCCATTAATCCTAAAAATAAAAACCGACGGATGTCTATTTCTTGGTATTAACGTCATTCCCAATACCCACTGCCATTGAACATGTCAAGTGCTCAAAGGATTTTTAAATAATCCAAAATTACTCTCCTCGATCGAACCCATAAAGTTTCTACTGGCTTAATTACACTCACTTTTCACTTCACTTCACACTTTAACTGACACAATAGAGTGCTCATTTGAATCGCACAGTGAGTAGATCAAATCTAAAATAGCAGAAATATTTAAAGAATTTAGAAACACTATCGTATATTTACGAAATACATATATTTTTATTTTAATGGATTGTTGTTAAATTCGAATTATTCGAGCGAATGCAACCAGAGATTATTACCACCGACTCATGTTAAACCAAAGTTACCCGAGCTCGAAGACCCCATCTTTCGCCTACGAGATAGGGAAACACGTGTGTATGTGCGCGCGAACGTTCTACGCGTCCGTAGAAAACAGCTGAGAGTCGAGAAGACGAGTGTTCCACCGTATGATACATCCACGACGAAATTAATGCCCCAGGATTCCCGGTCCCAAGGACAGAGGCTTGTAGGATTGGAGGACGAAACATTCTATCGCAATGGTGCCACCAACATCCTTGCATACCGCCGATCAGCCGCGATACGATAAATTTTCCCGAGTCTCAGCGTTGCCCGATGTTGGGAAATACTGTTCGCTTTTAAGGAATTCCGTTTTATCTCGGAAACGCGTAGAACACAATTTCACCCGTGAGTCGCCGATTTACTGGTCTCTCCGTTCAGCATTGTTTAAATATCTCGGGGAATGCGAATTGCGTCGGTCGGGGATTCGTGGAAGACGCTAAGTTCGCGGAAACCATGCTAGAACAGATCTCACGGAAACTCGCTGTAATTAAACCGTGATATCCCTATTGTTTTCAATCGATACACGCGTTTGTCGTCCGTGATTTTTCCACTTGTGTTCTAGGTCGCTGAATCTATATAAAAATGTAATATATTACGGGCAATGTGTCTGAGGTGAGCATTCTCCAGAATGCCCAGGTATTGTATATAGAATGCCCTATTTTTCGGGCAATGTGTATAATGGGTAGGTATTTCACAAATTTCCCGGACATGTTATATAATGCCCACGTTTTGTTGGGTAGTGTGTTAAATCCATACTTGAGATTCTTTTATGTTTATCTTTTATCGCTTGTACTCTGACTATAACTGTCATTCTTTTACCCAGATCGAACTCAAACTACGCATACGAAAATCCATGTTTTCGCCCGTTTCTAATTTCTTTCTCACTCCAAAAAAGTGAGAGTGAGTTGTGATTAGAATTTATGTGGTCTGAATTTAAATAATTTAAATTGAAATATCTCCTGAACTGCTAACTTTTCGACATACATAGGTTAGTACTATTTTATAACGAATGTCTAGCTGCATCGATTGATGTATTAAAAAATACCTCATTCGATTTAAAAAACAAAGTTGACCTTTATATGATCTTTGCGCATCCACCCACGAAAAAACTAATAACATCAGAATATGCACCACTCGATACCATTCAAGCCGCCGCTGAATAATTTTTTGCTACGAGTAACAATAGCGAGAAAATCAAAATGTCAAATAATCGGGTGGGACACCGTGTATAAAATATCCGGGCAATTTGTGAAATACTTGCCCATTATACACACTGCTGAAAAAATCGGTCAATCTATAAAATACCCACCGTAGACACATTGCCCGTAACATATGTACATATACATATAAGTGTGTATCTGTGGTGGTAAGGAAAACCGCCATACGTCACAATTTCAAAAAATTCGAATTTATAAATTAACTGAGCTTTAGAGTATAGGAGAAAGGCTGAAAAAAATAATGCAATTTAACCGATTTCCTATGTAATGCATTAGTGATCAAAACTTTAAACGGCAATATCTCGAAATTGAAAGTACATATGTGACATGCGGCGTTCTCCCATTCAACCACAGAAGATTCTATAGTATAAAATGTGTTAGAGTTAGTGGTTCAGGATATTCAGCCGGGATCAGAATCAGTCTTATTTAAGCAAACACAGACTTACGATTAATATTGCACAGGTTTATTAATAAGTACGCACGTGTCGTGTTCAGATACAGAGAGGAGGTAAAAATCGTACTGTTGAGTGTACGCGGTGAATTTGAAATGTAGAATTTATTTCTAATAAAATGTGTACATAAGAATTTATTTAAAAAACGGTACTTTCATCCGCAGCATATCTGACTTCCTTCGGTAGCTGCTTGAAAGACGGAAGGGAAAATCCGTCGGAAAGGCTGGTCACCGCTGAACAATCGTAGGTTCGTCAACCTCCCGGCATTCCAGCGTTCGAATACTAAATACTCGAGAGGGTAAGTAGCTGGTTCAGGGCTTGAGTGGCAACAAACGGAGCCAGCCACGTATCCCGGCGTAGATCGGGGAGCGGTAGTTTCGGTGAAAACGTCGCGTCGGCGCCTCCACCGTCGCGCGTCGCGTCGCGTCGCGTCGCGTCGCGTCGTGGAGAACGTCCACGCCCGGGTTGCAGCGAATGCGCTAATACAGGACCTTGATATTCGCGCGTATTTTCGGTCCCGTTTCGTGCAACGAGCGAGGTTCTACTGTATCGCATTGACAAGTTCCCGCCCAAGTCGATGGTTGGTCGTTGGCAGAGCTCCTCGTCGCTCTCTCTCTCTCTCTCTCTTTCTCAGCCAGGTAGCATGCGAGCGTTTGTTTCTCCCGCGAACGAGTGAGAGTCACGCGGGCGAAGATAAAGAGAGATACGGCGAGCCGGATAAGGACGGAGATAAGGGAGCGTGGGAGAGAGATAGGCGGTCCCTGAGACGGGAGCGAGAGAAAAAATCCACGGAGTAAAAAGAATAAAGGGGTTAGGAACGAAAGAGGCACCCGGGAGAACACCGCGAGGAGACGGAGCAAAGCGCGCGCGCGCGCGTGCGCTCGCTCGCTCGCGATGGTGTGCATCGCTATATAAGCGAGAAGGAAAGAGGAAGACGGATGGAAAACACGAACCGGCGAGAGGAGGAAAATTGACGGAAGGGAACAAACCGTGAACCGTTGCTGCAAAGAGGTTAGAAAAAGAATGGAACGGTAAAAACGAAGGAAAGTTACGAATGCGGACGGGTGGCACGACGAGGGGCGGGGAGGGGGGGGGGGGGTAGGGGCACGAAGAAAAGTATCGAGGAAAAAGAGGAATGAACGGAAAGAGTAAACGCCGACGGAAAGAGGAAAGAGGAGAAACGGTAGGAAAGGGACGGAGAAAACGGCTGGAGAAGGAACGGCGATCGGTGAAGAGAGTAGGAGGAACAGAGAACGAAAGAAGGGTAGAGTGCTCGTACGGTCGGTTTGCCGCCTGCCGCGTAGTAGTAGCGTGCCGAGCGAGCAGCAAGCAGCGCTGAACGTCGTCGTCGTTTCTCAGTGTCGCCGCGGCGGTCGTGCCAGACGGTTCTGACAGTAGTTTTTCGTGGTGCTAGCCCGATCGAAAACTCGCGTTTCCTATCCGTTTACCGAGAGCGTGTCGTTCTGTGTAACGTGTCACTTGGATTAGACACGGCATTCACGAACGGACGTGCTCCTGGAAGAGATTACCGATTCGTTTGACAACTCGCGCGGACGCACGCGACCGAGCGCTACGAAACACCTATACACGGCTCTCGGCCACTACTCCGTCTCCGTGTCTGCGCGAGGAACCCGCGGGGTTTTGCCAACAAAGTGACTTCTCGTTTGACCCTGTTCCCGGAGACAGTGCGTCGATCGCGAAAGGATAGTGGTTTAACCGTTCGCGCGAACGTTGGCGGGAACGCGCCGATACCGAACCGGTGCTGCCAGTTTCGAAAGTGTGACGTCGAGACCACGTGCGGCACCGGCGCCATCCGCGTGTGCTGCTCGATTTCGAATTTCCCGCGACCACGCGACCGATGCGCACTGTACCGGTTCACGAGTGCGCGCCGCGCGGTTCTTTCAGTGAGCTCTTCGATTGAAAAGGAGAGTAATAAACGACGTGGTTCTTGGTGGCTATCTCTCTTTCTCCCTTTCTTTCTCTTTCTCTCTCTCTCTCGCTCGTATTCTGTCTTTCTCTTGCTTTCTCTGTTACTCTGGTGGCCGTGGAACACACGGCGGGTGGCACATTGTAGCCGTCTCGCGCGACGTTTGTACAAGTGGATTTAACCTTGCGACCGAACACGTGGATGCATGCAGTCCTGTCGACGACGACGGCGTGCTCCTAACCGGCGGAACTGTCTGCACGAAAATTCTAGGTAAACACGACGTTTCCGTTGGCAGATCGACACTGTCACCGCATGATACAACACGCGGACACTGTCCGTCGAAGATGATATCCCACATAATATATAACGAACAATAGAGCTACCGAACACTGAGCGCCACTGATACGTATTCTTTTTAATTTCAGTAATTGTAAAAGAAAAAATCTGAAACGTGTCATTGGGTTACTCTTACCTTACTGACAAGCATTTCGTTGATATACGATTTCGTCGACGCCGAATTTCGCCGACAGTATCTGCTCATCGACACCTTGAGATCACCGACAGTGTTTTCATCGACACCAAGTTTCGTCGACGATATAAACTTTCGGGTCATACTGCGTATTATGAAAATACTGTCGAAAGTGCTGTGCAAACGACAGCATCCTCGTGCTGAAATACGAAGTTTTTCACTTTGTTCATACAACGTTATAAGTAGATTGGAACGATATAAATATATCAACAGTCAACGGTAACTAAAAATTATGAATTATTGCTAAATGAGCAGACTACGTTAGAAACTGTAGCTATGTTTATAGTAATAATAATAAATTGATAGTTTAGGAATAGCTAAGAATTATATTAAAATGTATTTTCAGCCTTTTATATAAGCTGTCATTCTCTACGAATCAGAGTGGCTGTAGTCATTTGTCCTTAACAGTATCCTTCTTGTTAAGTCCTGTTTGTTAAGTGTCAATAATATTTAAGAATAAAATCACACATTCACTGCATGTATTGTACACAATTCTTAAGGTGCATCAAATTAAATTGCTGCTCTCTGCACAAAACGCGAAATTGTGAACGTCGCACATGTTTGACACAGAAAATTAATTATTCTGTAGGATTACATATGGTTCATAAAGTAATAATGAATATCGAGTCCCGTAGAAAGAATGTCAAACTCATTGCTAACTAGGTTGTTCTCGTTATGCAGTTCACGTGAATTTCATGTTGTCAAAGAATTATATGGGGGTGCCAGCATAGTATGTATGTGCAATTCTATAGGAGATAAGCAAGTAGGTTTATGTCCGACAATTTTCCATAACACGACGCAATAGCTTCACGCAAATCGGTTGATAATTATTGAAAAGTGAAATGGTCGATGAAAGTTGTTTATTTTTACAACAATTAGATAAACATTCGAAAGCGTTCAATATTTACCGTGAAACACTTATCGTCCTACTCGAGGGTCTTACGTATCGTGCTGTCTATAGTGATTTCGTTAAGTGTCGAAAGCGACGTCGATTACCTCGTTGACGTAACCCAGATTGCAGAGTAGTTTACACGAATGTATAGAAGATCAATTCGAAATTAACGAGCGATCATCGTCGTTTGTAATGTCTTCTTTATTGCTGCTGGGTACCGAACTCTTTAATAGCAGATCGTTATCTTCGATAGCGGTCTCTGCATCGCCCTTATCGGTGACTTCACTACCATCTGATACTCGCGATTACGCGAATACTACTATCATGATCAAATCGACGTTACAACTGTAAACGATTTAATTTCTTGATTAACCCAGAAGTATCGTTGAACGGCTGTTGAACTTCTATCGATAGTTACTCGAATTGGATAGCGAAAATCATCGAGTTCGAATCTTGATGACTTCCGGTAGTAATCGTTTAAATAGACGTACTAATAAAATAGTCCTACATTTGATTAGCGAACGACAGAACTTAAAATCACTTACATAAGATCATTTTTAATTTCACATAAGATTTCGCATAGTTATTTATTACTCCATTTTTGTTTGCATTATTGAAACTGTGTACTGACGTAAGCCAAGCTTGTTTAAAGAAGATTACTAATTGGAACACGTTTCTCATTGCCTTGGGATCTAGAACTGCATTCGTTCTCATTAAACATTGTAGTCATGGTTCAGTTTGTTTTGTCAAACGATACTGTCTGAAAGTATAATTAATTGTCATGCCAGGTAAAGTAGTTTATAAATATTTACACTAACTTCGTTCAAGGTCAGCACTAAATGATTACGATAAGAAATAAAACAATTTGAAATACTTTTATTCATAATTAATTGAAATTTGAATTTGTAATATGTAGCGAAAATCAAAGTTTATTGATAGCATTTTAAAAAATGGAGTAATACTATAGTATCTATGCTTTATGTACATGTTTGGTTCTAGTTAATTCTTATGTAATTCAAAGTGTGTAAAATGAGTTGGACATAACGATTTACATAAAGGGAAGAAATTGCGTGCACCATGGTCTGCTTCGGATAAAGACTCAATGAATCGGAAAAGGTGTCTGATGGTACATAGTGGACACCAACAACAAACAGTAGTAGTGGTTCGTAATCGATCGATTTATCGATCGGTCGATCGCTATCTGCCGAAGACTCGTTCAGCAAGTATGCGTGTTTCTCGAAGGCGAAATCCTGATTACGATTCCGCTCAATGTCGCAGTGACATCATCGAGGATCATCATCCTCTTGGAATTCCCTGCCGATTAAATCTGCACGCGATAACTGCGAATCTTTTGCGACGTTACTTCTCGCTCGAGGCTCCGTGTGTGCCGAAAAATTGGTATTCATGCTTTCGATGCGATGCGATGCGATGCGATGGTCCGCCGGATTATATCGACGCCCGTTTCGATTAATTTCGTATTGAAATTCAGATCCTCGTTTCGCTCGTCACGATCGCAAGGATTATATACCTCGCCTTCGAAACTTAATTCTTTGATTTCTCGATGCCTCTCTAGAGAGCATGGGTATAATAACAGTACAAAGGGATTGACACTGAAATTACGTTCTTAATTATTTATAAATACCATTCTTGCTCGTGGTAAATGCCAAATCATTATATTATTAGTCACGAGGTCGTTGGCACCGGTTTAAACATTTTTATCGCTGTTCCGATTAAAGAAATTAATTTGAATTTCTCGAAATACCATTTCTTCGTAGCAATGAACCCTGTTAGTCTTAAAAAAACGTGCACTATCCTTGCTTGAGCTGACCCGAAGCGTCACTGTTTATATTAGAACGATAAGGAAAAGATCTGTTCCGCTCAGGTGAGCATACCAGCAGGCGGGTTAAAATGATCTGACATTCGTTCAGCGGGAGTTAACAACACAAAAGTCAGAGAAGATATTATCCATGTAATACTTAGCCTTGTGTTAGACGCAGGGTTGGCATGTGTCACCCAGTCTTTTATTCGTTATCGTATCTCTGTAAAACTAAAAATACCGGAGCAATGTCCTTTCAGGTGCCTTCACTTGTTTTCCTGTCTATTAAATATTCTTTATAGCACACTTTTATTACCATATCTTGCATATACATATGTATTTTTATTTGTCTTTTCAACAGACATGCATAGGATAAAGTAATCAAATATCATTTTATTGAATTTATTCGTAACTGTTGTAACAAACTGGAGTAAAACAGAGATTTGTTTCCTTTCTCAATAGATTTAATGACTCGACAATTTTTATTGCTTTTATTGCTTTGCGCAACATCCACCAAACACTTTAAGACCGACACAGTGCAGAAAAAGTTTCCTGTCGACAAGAGTTCCGGTATCGTAACGTACAACTTTTGCCATTCTGACAGTCGCATTCCCTAGCATTATTGCGGCGAAGGGGCTCGTATAGAAGTTACGTAGAGAACGGAATTGTCGTTGTATGTATTAACTGCGAATGATTGCAAAACCGAAAAGTCTGGCTAGTGGTGGTGGTACGACAACGCCGCGCCGTATCCCGCGAATCCTTTGCCAACCTAGGGGATCGAGTTATTTCTGTGAGTCGAATCCCACGCGATGCTGATGAGCAATTTCTGCGATCGTGCTTCGCCTTCAATCAACGATAGACCTCGCCTATCGTTTCGTAATAAAACTCGCTCCAGAATCTATTGTTCGTTGTAACGATGTCACGTGATGATTATTTTGAAACAGATTCGGCACTGTCGCATGTCGTTCGTGAATATTTTACGTGGACGAGGACGTCGCGTCTTAAAATTAGTGGAAAGCTAACTCTATCGATAGGTCCTTAACATTTGTATTTTTCAGAAGATATTTTCCATTGTAGAAAAAAAACGTTGAAAACTGTCTAGTTTTTTGTTTGTTAAAGATAGTGTCTATTCTGAAAAGACGGCAAAGTCGAAATTAATTTTACATTGCAGAAACATTGAGACTTGTCCCCCCACTCTACCTTCCCCTTCTACGACGCTATTCCCCACGCTTCCACCGCGGTCCGGTCACGTGACCCGTTTCGTATCTTTGTCGTGTGTGTGTCCGATACTGGCAGAGAGAGAGAGAGAGTAACTATTTCCCCTCAATTCGTGCTCCGTTCCCTCATCTTGACCTTCTCATCGTCCTCCTCTTCTGAACAAACAGAATTCGTTCGCTTCTGCGTCGATTTCGTATAACTATGTCGTACGAAACGGGTCTAGGAGAGCTTCCCCCCCATAGAAAGAAACATATGGTGTTATTGTGGAGCAGTGGACCCCGTACCGAACGAATTCTTATGGGGAACACGTGCGAGTTACTGCGGATGGGATCACGAAATCATTTCTTCGACCGTAAATCGCTCTTACGCGATGTTTCCGGCGGGATCGTCAGCCTACCGAGTTGTGAATGACGGCCGAACATTTATCACCTCCGAATAAACATAATGTGCGTGAGTCGTCAAACCGACGAGTCACATAGATACTCGTGTTTGCAGTGAACGAGACTTTTCTTTGTTATAGGCTATCGACCGTGATAAGATTGCGACTCCGATTTTCTCCCCTTCGGTTATGTCGCGGTGGTCGTCAGGATCAAAGTGTTTGTAATCAAACATTTCTAGTGTCTTAGGTCAAGAGATGAGAAGTAGTCGCCGAGTCTCCTCACTCAGTCTACCGCATTTATTTTCTCGAAAACCGCCTCTGTGTGTGTTCGCTATAATATAATTTCTCGAATACAATAGAAATTTGTATACGGAAGTAATTGTGAATTTTTCTGTAAAGTGAAAATTGTCTGAATTAATTGTAGGACATTCTTGCAGTCTTTAACCATTTCAATAAGTTGAAAGTAATATGTAGATATTATTAATTTCTTTTCATCTTTTTACTGCTGCTCAGGAAGCTAAAAATAAGTAGGTATACAAATCGGTGCACGTAGAATATTGAAGCAATGAAACATTTTCTCGTCACTCGGCTATACCATTTGTAAGCAAACGCTGTGAACTAAGTTTTAAGGGGCAATATATACATATGTACCGTTTCCCTGTGCGTTGCAACGACCACGTGGTCGACACGTGTAGCTAAACCTTCAAAACCGTTTACGCCTCTCCAATGTTGTGCTCTGCGCTGCTGTCTGCAGTTTTCCCCAACGGAAGCAGCGGTCATGTTTACAGAATCTTTCAAGGTTCGGGCTTTTCGACACTTTACATCGCCGTTGCATGTGCCGCTATGATTATTCGATTATCGGCTGGGTGACACGCGCGTCTATTTTCTGACACTGTGGTGTTTATGTTTCTTAATCGTTGGTTTCGCTTTATTTACGTTTCATATAGGATTCCATAATTTTATTACTTCCTGCACTAGGTTGATGCCGCTGTAGAGAAATGAGCAGTAAATAAATTCGGAAACATTTTTCATTTCTCGCTTCAAAACAAAATGTTTAGCTCTCAAGAACTTTAACATAAAAGTTGGAGTTGTTTAAGTAGCGGTAATCTTGTTCAGCAATTATTTAGCTTTGCATTTATTCGATCAATATTTTCTAGTAGAAATTATATTTTTAATAGATGTTACAGTAAGTTAAAGTGGAATGGATTATTGATAAGTATTAAAACGTTTCTATTATTATAGCGTAGAATATTTATTCTAGGAGCGTCTACTATTCTTATCTTGCTATAAATAATTAACATTAACCCTGCACGTTGTGATGAGAGAATGTTAAGATGATAGAATTGCATACAGAATAAAATGCGAATCAGAGACGGATTGTGTATACATATCCGTCGAAAGTACAGACCTTGTAAACACTGTAAAGAGTAATGACGACATTTTACAATTACACAGAACCAGTGACAGAATCGTGTGTACAAACGGCGCCAATCGCTATATTGAATAACGTTATTGTGAACAATGTTTCCACAACCGTGCCATCATTGTCCGGCTTCTGTTTCTATTTGCATTCTCGCAGATAAGTGCTTAACTCATCACCGTGAGCGTCATCTGTTTGCTTTCTCCGTTTCTCCCGCACGTATAGTGCGATCTGTGACCCAGTTCGTAACACAATGAAATCGTACAATTAATTCGAGAGAAGCTATCGTACCTCTGCAAACAGTAAATGATTTTGCTATATTTTGTACAAATGTGTAAACATGTCCAATTAAATTTAGCGAACCGAGTCGCTAAAAGTGTGTCTATAAATCAGTAATTTACTGTTCTTCATTAAATTCAGTATTTGCATCCATGAATATTTGTTGCGACCATAAATTTTCTTTATCTTGCTCGCATTAAATAATAAATTTTAAGCCTAAAGTTCTACGTTCCTCTCGTGTCTGAAATGAAAGCAGTAAATGCGATTGGATCCACTTTTCCCTATTACTATCAGTTTTATGGTTGCCAGCACAAGATAACCATTCTGTGTCATCATTATCGACATCAATGTATGCGTAACAGCACTATCATCTTCTTCTTCCTTTCTCTCTTCTGGCCTATCTGTCCTAAACAAACTTAATAAATTACGATTTCATTTTTCACCAACGTTCATAGATTATTTTAATTGATTTCGATTTAAAGAAACTAGAGCGATTTATTTACTGGGATCAAATTAATTTCGGATGTTCCGCGTCTGTATCTTCGTTAAAGTGCATATAATTTCACGATAAACTCACTATTCCGTCTCCCATTTCTGGGCATGGCACTCAAAGTGTTAGTCGCTTGTTAGTCTACTTGAAAATTGGCGATCACGTACGTACGCGAATGAGTCCACGCAAGACAAAAACTGAGTGGACTGAACCGGCCACCGTGGAAACAGTCGCGTGTAGTTTATAGTCTCGTATTGTGCCGGCATGCTCGATCGGAGATGGCGCTTAGCGATGAAATTCCTTTTTGCCGCGCTTCTGTGGAAATACGTGGCCGGCATGCGTGTCGAGCGATCTCCGCGAAAAATACCACCATGACTCACGGTGTCCGCGAGTGCTTCATATGCTACCATAATCGAAGGGCCTAAGTGCCAAGGATCCTTTGCCTCGTGCGATCGACGATTTTCTTTCGATCGATACATTAAATCTCCAAAGTTTCGGATCCGATTTATTCTTTTTCCTTCTTCGCAGAGATAAGGTTTCGCCGAGCTCAGGACACTAACAAAAGTGGTGGGGGAAAAGTGGGTAACAGATAAATAGTTAAGTGTAACAGATTTTGCAAATTCAAGCGAGCACTACCGTACGATTAGCCCGGTCTTTTTACGCTCCTTTTATCTCCGGCAGCCATAAACCAACGTGCGCACATAGGTGTTCGCTCATTTCTCATCTGACTTGAGCTCGGCATTTTCTTAGATTACGAGCAGTGACAACATTAGTCGCCGACTATTACCAGCCCGTAACTTTGAATTCCCGCCGAACCGATGCAATTACGTACGAGCGGTGTGCCGATGACAATCGAGTATTTATTCCTCGACGGAAGTAATGTATGGCGCGGATTGATAATGCAAATTCCGCTTTGCAACGGTCGCTGTTGCGCATAGATCGACTTCTGTGCGACGACGGCGCGGCGTAGCCTTTGCTACGGTGGAATTATAATTGTCTGCATTGTTTGCGAATTGTTCATTATTCATCGGCCGTTTTAACGAAGCACGAACGTTCCTTGAAACAAATGAGCGAGGCAGAGAGGTTGGGTAACGGAAGTGGAACCATTGCGAATCGTTAAACAGAGGAATGTCTTTGTTTGATGGATTACGATCTATTTTCCTGTTGCAATAACGCAAGATATGTACACTGACAATCTACAGCGACAAACTACATTAAATTAAGCAGTAACCACTGTCTTTCCACTTTTCATACATAGTTTCATACCAGAGCTGGTTAAAATATTATTTCACATGCCAACCAGTAAATAGGGTAGATGTACCAGTGAATAAACACGAACCAATGAATGCACATTTTATATAAAAACGAGCGAAATAAATTAATCAAAGAACTTAATAATTAAATATCCATTTTTTCTGATTCCTTATTTCAGATTCGAACAATTTTCACGCCACCCGTGGTCGATTATTTAACTAAAATAACCTAAATATTATCTATAAGTGCAGTGCACGTGTCGAGCGTGGTCATAAATATCCTTTTAAAATTTATCGCAATACATTACAAATATCTGTATGATTTCGTACGCTTTTCAACCACTTATCATAAAGAAATCGAAAATATCGAATATCGTTCAATCACTGGTGAAATTAGCCTTTTTCTATAACTTTTTATTGTTATTATTTATTTATTGCTTTAAACCATATAACGCTTATACAGCACGTACAATATAAATCATACAACACACGATTACATTACATGCCTTAGTGTCTAACTTACAATTGGTTTACAGTAAATTTGTTAGGTTTCAACTACCTCGTTGAAATTAAATTTTAATTGAGCATAACTTAATAAAATCAAAAATAATTTTCAGGCCTTTTATATGGAAAGGAATGGATAGAAACTGGGAGACAGTACTTGTATCGGAAAAGCGCTGATATAAGCGTGTCACGCTCAGCTTCATAGATTGGACATTGCCAAATAACATGATTTAGATCTTGTGATTCAGCACCACACTCACAACCACTGTCTAAAATAAAATTAACTCTGGCTAACGAAGCGTTTAAATTGTAGTGATTAGAGCGACACCTGTTAACAAAGGTTACAAAGTTTCTAGGGAGCCCATGCTCAGTAAACCATGGTTCTATAATTTTTTGTTAAACTACTTATTTTTTGTTAAAGTTTCTATTTCTACACGTTCCATATGAAAGTTTAGACATTAAAGAATCTAATTTTAATATTATTAACCTTTAAAATTTAACCAAGAAAGTTAACAAAATTCCTTAAGTGTTCATTCATTGGTGCATCCACGCTAGTCCATTCTAAATTGTGCTTTCAAAATAAAACAATTTGTGAGAGATGTTTTTAAAATGGTATTTAATCCTTACGTCGACCATCGAAATGTACAAGTTATTTTAAAAATCTTGATTACGAATCTATAAATTGGTTAAGTAATTAACCAAGAAATGTTTATTTTCGAGATGAAACCGCGCTTGAAACATAAGGCTGGCGGGGCTGGCTACGGCAATTTGAAAGGGAAATTTGTTTAGTGCTTATTGATTTATAATGGTGGGCAACGCGAACCTCCGCAATTCAAACGGAAGCACCGATTGCGTTCAGGGAGCCTTTCAAAGTCTATTACGTTTCTTGGTCGCCAACGCGCGTCCTCGGCGCGGCGTTAAGCCGGGTTCACTTCCCTTGCACACCTTCTCTCTCTCTATCTCTCTCTCTCTCTCTCTCTGTCTCTCTGTTTCTCTCCCTTTCTCTCCCTTTCTCTGTTATTTCTGCGAACCTTTACGCGCCTCTACAGAATCGGCCGCATCTCCGGCTATGATTTACATCCCACATTTATGACGCAACGTAAAATCGTGCAGAACTTTTCGCCAGCCGGCGGACATAGAGAGCCAGGAGCGGTTAAACGCCTTCTCTTTCCGTCGCCTTCTTCACTCTTTCCGGCATCTTACTTCGTCCCGTGCACGCCTTCGAAACGGCTCGCACATCTCGTAACATGATATATGAAATATTTTGCAGACGATGCGAACCTTCTTTCCATCGATTCAAACACATTCTTTGGGCAATGACAGCGACGCGCGTACGCGCGGAAGCTTCGGTTAAACCGAGTGGCTGCCATTCGCCAATTCTTTCATTTCGACCTCCCGAATTTATTAATTTGATCATTACGGTGACCACACGAAGAAAATAAAAGACAAATCGGGAAATGTTTGAAAAAAAAAATTTCATTACGATACTTTTCACGAGAACGAACATTCTAAAGGCTTGTGTTTTAAAAATTCATAAAATGATATACAATTCATGTGAAAATTTATTTCGATTTTTAATCGGGTCTTTTTACTGGTCCGCATATCGTTAACTAATGAAAATACTCGTTCAGTGGTGGCATTAGATTCAATAAACATGACGATTCTTAAAATGTTTTTAAAAGGTGCGGATATATCCAGAAGATGTTAATAACGATGAACATATATTAATGAATAAAGATTCGTAAGGTCGCACGTCCTTTCACTTAAAGAACGAGGAATCTCTCGAGCTGTTAATTAAAAATCCATTCTAAGAAGAATTCCACGGTTTATTTAACCTCCATGGCAATATCTTACCGGTTTCTATGCCTCAATAACTCTCTATTGCCGCTTATATTCCGGTACAGAACCATCGAATTGGCATTTCATGTACGCAACGCAGCGTACGCCACGTTCCTCGAGCACGGCGCGTAACTTGCAAAAATGGAGACGTCTGTTAATTTTTATGGAACTAGCATTGACGATGACTGACGCGGAGAACGGTTAAGCACATTCCCCTCCGTCTATCTTTCAATGGTTTATCGTACGGTCGCAGACATCTGTATATCTAGCAGTACGATGTATGAAATATTTATGTGCAACCCGGCCTTTATTCGCTTGACATCAATGCGCTTCCCCCTTTCGAAATGCATTAGTAGCGATGCGTCTACATTATCAGATCGGTGGCTTCATATGGACGTCGAACAATGCGTCTGTATTCATAATTTTCTTAAAAGAAAAATCGAACGTTTCACCGGGCAGCTTCTAATCTGAAAGACTGGAAGACAAACACAAACCTGCGCACGCTGCATACCAAAAAATCTGAAGTTATGGAATTAATGTGTCAAGTGTAAAAGAAGAAATGATTTTCAATCGCAGAGATGTATTTATCGATGTATTCTTCTCATTCTCGGATTCTAGAATTTTTATGTGCACGTTAACAACTGCCAGTCTCTTTCGCTCGGTTCGATTACTCTTTTATTCCGATTGTTCTTGAGATGGTAACAAGCGGCATACGGGATGGGGTTTAAATATGTTGTAAATTCTTGGCGCAACTGATAGGTTTATCGACAAAGAAGAAGGCGTACGGTGCATCTGAATGTACATACACGTCAGTTCGACCAAGTAATTTATTATTTGAGAAGTATTCGCTGTTGTTAATAAAGCCCGGTGCTAGGTAGGAAGCTAGGCGGCCGGCTCACGACCGTACATACAAGAAACAATGACTAAAACGATGGAAAATTAACGAGCCTGCTCGAGCAACAAGAGTTTGGCACCGACTTGTTGTTGTCACTATTTTTTAACCGACTGAAGGATACTAATAGTACGTGCTCCTTCCGAAGAAATAAGTTAGCTATCGTCGGAGGCGAATGGTTTCTGATTTTTCTGGCCGATGATCGAACGAAACCCTAGCGTACAATGATACGAAATAATAGACATTTTTCCCGTGTAATAATTTTGTTTAAATTGATGGTATGTTGTGTAAAGGGTCGCCGTCGTCGTTTCGGAGGTATACCGTGTTTGGACACAGTTTTTCGCACGATAATTTCGACATCGCGAAACGTTCGACTTCGGTACGCGGAAAAGACACTTCATCATCGTTCGCGAAACACACGGTAACACGCGGTTTAAAATTATGCCTGACGTGTCTACTACTTTCACGTGGAATTACATAGCCGAACGAACGCGTTCCGTTCGACGAGCTCGTATACAGCTCGCGTGGCTCTTGCAAAATCGAAACAACGATCCGCGGGACACGTAAATGTCGCTCCCTTTAGGGCACGGTTACGATTCCCAACGAGCTCTTACTTTCGCCGCACATGTGAGAAAATTAAGCACTTGCATTCCGTCTAACTGCTAAATTGGCCTGGGAATTGTTCGCGGAACAACTGAAAAGGAAGAAAAGCGAAATGCATAGATTAGCTTGACTGTTAATCATTATTGCGGATGTTTATGCAATTTGAAATTTTTCTAAGCTTTTAAGAAAGTGGAATCGTGCAAAATCTTAGTTGGAATGGTAATTGTAGTTCCGAAATAAATCAAAATCGTACGAAATTCGGTGGAATTTTATTTCGGTAGGATTTTTTGTAAATTTTCAGAAGCCACGAATGCATAAAGATCCGCAATGATCTAGTAATAATTAACAAGTTAAGCTAATCTAATCAATAGCAGGGGAAAATGTTTCTCGTGAAGAAATAGGCGCGCATCTGCCGCTGATTAGGTCACCGGAAGTCGCAGCAACCACGCTGAGAAGTGTGGGCAAGCTTCCTTTGATACAGCAGATGATGCGCGTGTATTTCTCTTGCAGATTTTAGATGTTTGTCACAAAGGAAGTACATTTCGGTCACTTTTGATACGATCGTCTAAATTTTTATTTTAAATTAATTTAATATTTGAGATTTATATATTATATGATATTAATTGACAGCGTGCCAATATTTTCTCTACGATATTCGCACTTCAGATACTGAATTAAAAGGCTCTTTATGCAAAATAAAAATTTTGCAAGCTAATTGTAGAAGTTGAGTGAAAATGTATTTCTTCTTTTAATAAAATGTCGAAATAATGTAATATTCTTAAATTCTTCTCACGTCTTCACAATTTTATGTTGCATATTCATCAATTTTTTAAATTATAAATGCACAAACTTTTCAATGAAATTTATTAACGCAGCGAACACTATACAGGATGTTCCACGTAGCAGTTTTCACGATTTTTTAAGTACTTGCGATAATCTGACAAAAATATTTTCAATAAAAGTTGATCAGTTTTCGATTGGCTATATATTGCAATAAACAAAAAGTTCGAAAAACATTTTTTTTATAGTATCGTCAAGGTCACCTTCATTTTTTTAAATGGCACTTTGTATTTTTGGCTTAACAGTATTACAGCCCGTGTCAAGACGAATTCAACGATCTATTATACCATGACCTTCGGATGACCTTGAAGTGCCATTTAAAAAAATGAAGGTGGTCTTGACAATAATATAAAAAAATTTTCGAACATTTTTTTTATTGGAATGTATAGCCAATCGAAAACTGATCACCTTTTGTTTAAAATATTGTTTATCATATTATCGCAAATACATACTTAAAAAATCATTAAAACTGTTACGTGGGACACCCTGTGTTTCGAGCCAACTCGAACTTTTAGGCAATTATCTGACATCCGTATTTGCTCAAAATTAATTGAACAATATGCCAAACGCAATTCGTCGAATTGCGCCTTAGATCTCGAAGTACCGTAAGTTTCAATTGTTACGCAGTCACGATTACTATCATGAGAAAGCTAGCACCCGAGACGTACGTATTTCAAACGTAATTAAGATTACTCCCAATGATCCAATTTCGCGTTCACAGAAGCGCGATCCGAACAAAATAAAATTAATTGCGCTCACGGAAAACCGTGGATAGTATAGGTATGCACAGTCCGTATGGGACAGTGATTCTGCGTTTGATCTCAAAGTGTGTTGCGCATGGACGTCATTCGTCGAGAAATACGACCGAATGACAGGCTAAGTGTCGGTCATTACCACGCGTTATTGACTGCGAGGTACTAAGAAAATTAAATTCTCACTTGGGGTTTGCTCGCACGCCGCGATGCGTCCGAATAGATGTAATCGCGTGTTCACAGAATTGAAGTTATTATTGACGTTTCCATATTATCCTTTACGAATCAACCGACTATTAAACGTCATTTCTAGTCTATCATCTCCGGCCTTTCGTTTCTAAATAACTCAACTCGTTCTTTGTTGAAGGTCTTCAGCGAGAGATGATACATGAGAGAAAAATGACGCACGGTGTTCCTACAAAAGAAATATAAACAGCATGAATAGTGAAATATTTAAAATATCGATATAGACGGTACACTAGTCCATAAGGTTAGTGCTGAAATTTTTCTACTCTTCTCTATTCTGAAGATTACAGCTGATCTGCAGGTTTAGATTTCAAGCGAGAATACTTGGCTCTAGCCATAGGTACAGATTTTCATGTGCGTTAGGTTCTTACTCTGTCCGAATACAAAGTGACAAATCCATGTTTACTCGTAGCACTCGGTGCAGATGGAGAGAGCAAGGTAGATAAGCCTTCTTCTATCGCTAGTTTTTCAACTATAAAATACTCTTGTCGCCTACGCTTGCTCTAGGGTATTCCAAGCATGCGTCTCTTCTAGCTTAGGCTGCCGAGTCCGATCTATGAGTAGAGCTCTAAGAGTAGAACTTTAAACATGAGTTCCTAGGTCTACGCTATCCTGTCTTCGGTCTCTTGGATCGTAAGTTTCCTATTTGAAACTGCCAAATCCAGCAATCATCTGGTTTACGATCCTCCAGCTCGAGATAATCAGATTCGAATCCCTGGACTTGGAGGTCCTCGGTTCATGCAAATCTTGAACCCGTTCTTTTCCTTACATCACTCCGCGTAATTGTTAACATCGACTAATTTCGTATGGCATCGAATGTAAACCCGGATGCGTATATCGTCTCTTGATCGATTCTTTCCTGATTGCCAGCTTGTACTGACCTTAGATTCGGTTAATCAGAGTACAGCCCTTAAAGAATCCGTGTGCTACCTCTCTCGGTCGTACACTAAACCCGTCTGTCCCTGCATCTCGCATCCTTATACATCGGAATCGACCGCGTGTAAAACCAGTTTTGCGACTCGAGACTTGCGAGAGGATAGAGCACCTTATACTCGCTACACGCGGCCTGCTAAGCAAAATGGTTCACACTGATCACGCTTAATTGTATTTTTCGTGTCTCCCTTCGCTCCCTTCACCGGCCTTCGGGACTCTTCTGCTCGCTGGATTGTGTGATCCATTCAGGGTATCTCTCGTTCAGACCGTGTATCGTGTGTCGCGAGCGTTCCAAGCCACTTCTAGACTTTTTCTGCAAGGATGGCTCGTCGCCTTGCGGCTGCCAAGCGTTTCCTCGCATGACACTCTGTTTTACATAGGGACGAGACCGACTCGGGCTCTGACAACGTCGTCGTCCTCGAGGACCTTATTTTACGGCTGGCGTTATTTTCCCGTGAAATTTTGATTACGGAAGGAGAGATTCACGACTTCCCGGACGACAGGATAACTGTACTCTTCACGGTCGTTGTCCATTCTTTGACAAATGACGCTTTGTCGACGACATCAATTTTCAAACACTTTGTTCGACGCGGTTGTAAGCTGCTTATGACACTTCGAGAATGTTGCGATCGTATCTGCACGACATCGGTTCATGTAAGTCGTGCAAGTTGCAAAGTATTTCAAATTTCTTTTCTTGCGCTGTTTACAAGAAAGTCTCGGAAACATTTTGCTTTTAAATACACCTGCTCTTAAATATTTATTTCTTATCTACTGAAAATAGAGAATACAGCTAAACTGTTGGCAATAATTTCTACAAGCTTCTTCTTAACTTTCAATGAAAGTATACAGTATATATTTAACACTAAACCTACCACGGTCAAATGACCGGTTTTCTATTTCGTAATTATTGAAATTATAAAAACGCTTTCATAGGAAATTACTGAATTGACTTCTTCATTTAACCACAAAATATAATAAAAACCGTACAAAGTTTAAGTAAATTCTCACTGCTATAAGGTGTTTCAATTTTATATGTTTTGTGGTTGGTAGGTTTAACAAAGTGACGATTGAATCGAGCAACGAGGAATTTTTCTCGACGGTTTAAACAAAATTTTTAATATTTATTATGTATTACTGTTTCCAACAGAACGAACCGACATTGAACTCATTTCACGTATATAGCAGTACCCACGTGACCGGACATGCCGTCGCGTCGTTGCAAAAGCGCTCTCCTGTCAGTTGACGTTACGGGAACGTCAAAGCACAAAGAGCACTGTCTTAACAATCGCGATGTTGCACAATAGTCGGTAATTAAAGCGTGCCCGAAGGGACGTGCCCTCGTGAATCGGCTCCTCCCTTATTTCTTGGCGCCGCTTAAACAAACATCGTGTCCGATCCGATTCGAGACACGCTACCGTTTCCTTATTCTCCTGCGACAGAACCGACGTGCCGTTTATTTAAATTGCTGCAATGCTCACGATACGGTCAACACATTTTAATGTTGTGCTATGCGTGCACGACGGGCAATCGTTTGACGGTTCATTATCCGATGGACGTCGGGGTTTTGTGCCCTTTGCTATTTTAAGTTGCGTCTTTTACCGCAGAGGGCAGCATTTCTATTGCCTTTATAAAATCTGACTTTAATTCAATTTCCTTATTATTTATCTATTCGGTACTTAATAAAAGCACCAATAGAGAGAAGACAGTACAGAGAAATTGATGATTTACTAAACATGTAAGTCTGCATAAATATCTGTAATTAATCGTGACAATATAAATGCGATAATACTTATTAATAAAAACATTGAAGAGGCAATACAATAATTACTGTCTATTTTTAACAAGCAAATCTAATACTGTTCTTAACCAAATCGTTGCTTCTGAAAAGAAAAAAGGACGAAGAAAATATTTTGCAGCAAAATATGGTGCAAGTAGCGTAATACATAGCATTCTTCGGACACTATCATTGGTCATTTAGGCTCGTTTCCTAGCTGGATGCGTGCCACTCAGAGTCACGAGATGCGATGAATACGCCGTCCTTGAGTGTCCATTTTCTTTCGGCTACAGACATACATATTTCAATGTCAATCTTACAACTCATTTGCGAGGCCTAATAGCTCACACCTCTAAATGTCAAGTTATTCTTGCTTGAAGCGACGACCAGTTTCACCTTCGATATTGTAATTATTCGAAGTAAAGCGATAAAATTAAATTCCTTACTTCTACTTGCACGACTGATTAAGATTACACAACCTCCGAAGAACTTCAGTTGAGTGCCCGTGGTTGTGAGTCACCGGTACTCGTTCTGCATTCTGCAAGGTAATTAGTAACATGCGACTGTTACTTAATTACTATACTGTTGAAGAAGCAATTTCCCACGAAATCGCAATTATGGTTATCAATTCTTTGCTTCTATGACAATTATGGACTGTACTCGGTAACCAAGAAACTGAAATGTTAGTTGGAAAGTTCTCGGTTGAGTATTGAAAAAGAAACGTGTTTATTAAGTTCTTAAGCATTGGACGTGGATCAGATACACTCTAAACTGTAAGTCATGCTTCAATAATAACCCTCGTCATCTAATCATCTCTATCACTTTATATTTGAAGCATACCATTAGTCCCTTAGACCGTGTGACAGAATAATTATACATTAGACACCATAACAATATTTAATTAACGTTAAAGACGTAATCAGTAAGGTAACCCGTCAACATTGTATCGCAACGAATCACTTAATAACGTCTTAAACGATGTTGAAACACGTCTTCTATTACGAACTGGAGTATCATTATCCTAGAGTTGCACCGGGTGCAGTGATGAAATTACAGTTACTTCGATTTCCGATCTACTTGACGGTCAATTTTCAAGATCAACTGAATCACCCAATGAGTCACTACTGTACAAGGTATTGATATTGGATTTCATATGGCTTGAAAAATATAATACCCAGAAGACATTTTAAAAGACTTACTATTACAATTGAAATAAACAATTAAAAAATTCATGTTCTACGTAGGTTGCAATTAAAACTTGAACTGTGTCGGAGCTACTGTGGAACTACAATATGCTCCTTAGATTATGCTGCTAATATGTAATATTAACCCTTAGCACTCGGATGGCGACTCTGAGGCATCACTGAAAATTGCTATACCATTGTTAAAAATATTATTCACATAATTATTTTTTTATAAACTACTAGACATTTATATATTACATGAGATATTATATCAGTTACATATACAAAAAATAAAAAAAATTGTATAGAAAGGAAATATTCTAGAATGGAAAAATCTTTCGTTTTTTTAGTTAAAATAGCTCCGAGTGCAAAGGGTTGAAATGTTTATTCTTATCTGAATAAAAGTAGCCGATACGACGAGTACAAGTAAAGGAATTGACAATAATTTTTCAGCCAGTCTTCTTAGAAGAAAACTTTTGGTTTGCTACAGCCTTGCAGGTAAATGTGCAGGTGTAGCTGATGACGTTGAAAAATCCTGAGCCAAAGGTCAGATTGGTAATACGCACTCGATGGAGGTTCGTAGACCTCGCTAACAGATAGGTAACCTTGCAAGGCCTCCTGGCAACCTCTCTCTCGCAGCAAGGAACCCGCTACAAGACATTCAATGGAAGGATACGAGAACTGGAAGGAACTCGACTACCCAGGATGCTGGATGCTCGCGGTATTTAGCAGCTGTTAAATGGCTCTAAACAGCTCTCATGGAATGATCACTAGTTCCTAGGCGTCTCTTCCTTTCTCTTTCCGTTGCCCGGGTAAAAGATGGAAGATCGGTGAGACACGTTGGCTCTTTTTACCTCGCCTCGTCCCAGTCTTCGCTGATTATGCTAATTCCGTAACGTAACAGCTCGACGAGACGCGATTCCGATTCCGTTGAAAATTCGAGCGAAGTATTATGATTATCGTTGCTCTGTTACACCCTTTGGCTCGCGTTTACGACCGGGACTGGTAAACTGTTATGAATTTCCGTTTTCTCCGGGAACGCGTACTCGCGTATTCGCAACAGGCGAAACGAGACCGGGTCGAGTGTATATATGTGTGTATGTACGTATGTATGTCTGTATGTATGTATCTGCCTCTCCTCGCCATTCAGTCTCGGAGTAGGTAAGCCAGAGAGAAGTCAAGATCATTAACAATCCTTTCCTTCAGGCATTCTTCGTCACGGTTTACCGATCGATCAGATGTTCCGTCCGGGAGTGTGTGGTCTCTTTGTGTTTTACCAAGTTCTTGTTGCGGTAGCCAGTAGACATGACTCAGAGTTTATTAGAGATTCCGTTGAATGCACAGCAAAAAGATAGCACGATGCTGCGTTCCCGGTTTTTGCCGAGATACCCGGTCGACGGCGTTACAAGTTAAACGCGGCGAATCGCGAAAAATTTGCCGGTCGATCGACATTCAGTCACGAAGGCTCGAGTCGAAATTCGCCAAAGTCGAAATCTTTACTCTTTGGCCCGAGCGAGTACAAACGTTCACTTGCCACAACGAATCGACTACGATTAATCGACAGTTCAGCATTTTGAACAAATAACAATTATTTAATAAAAATTAGAAGTGGGAAGAAATATCATTCGTCTACTAAAAAGTTCTTCGTTGTAAAAACGAAATAAAAATGCTATTAGTTCTTGTTGACACGTTCTTGTATTTTCTTAATATATTTTTCTGTTTTCGCAAAAGTGACAAAGATATTTACAAGATAAGCGAAACACCCTGTATAATTCTATGGATTGTAGAAAATAAAGGGAAATATATACATAGAGTACTAATGGTTTTGATTATGTTTTAATACATTAATATCCAAAGAACGATCTGATACTTCCTTACTGTTTAGATTTGAGTGTAGTAAGAACCATGAGAGTCTGTGTGCTCAATTTGGCTGTTGGAATGTGAAACGAGTAGAAATCGTTAGTGAAGTTAGTCTGAAGAAGAAACAGGATTGCTATTCGCCGTTAGTCACTACAACCGATGTAGCAAAGAAAACGTGAAGGGAAGTCCATGAACTTCTTCATTAGAGCTTGTGATTTCTTACAAATGCGCCTTGTGGTTTCGGTATTATTCGACTGATTAACAGAAAATTGCTGTATCTATTACCCTGAAAATGAACATGTGCTTGCGACCGTTCTCGTCTTCGGTAAAATTAATTAAACATTCATGCAGCATTGTGTCGATACGTCTGAAAACATCGGGACTGAAATGTCACTTATCTCGTGAGAAAATAATTTAGTGATAAAAATTTTTGTCACTATTTTTCTATGAAACTTTCATCGATATATTCGTGACATTTTTCTCGTTAAAACGAGACCAAACACGAAACGGTTCGGATCATATTCATTTGTTCAATTCACGGTATTTCACGCAGCGAAGAGTGGACGGTTGCGTCGCGATCGTAATCCTTTGTAATTACAGGCCGTCATTGTAATCGCGCTACTCTAGTTGAATTGACGCGATGATTACGGGGCACTGACGAAAGTAAATCTTGGATGCGCGGCCTCAATGGCGCTACTGAACATCCCCGAGCAAGCAACGCGGCCCAGGTAGTGCACCAATTAAAGAAGTGACGGCCTCGCTTCCACGAAGTTATCGCGGCGAAGATTGAATTTTACGCGGTAATCAAGTTGCAAGCTTTTTGTCTCGGACATGACTCGCCTGACGTCTCGGGCCTTAACATTGAAGCTAATAGCCGCGGTTCCACGTTTGTTCCGTGGTTTCGAACAGTTAATTCTCATCTTCACGATCGGTTAGATGTGGATCGCACATTTCACGCTCCTACGCTTCTCCTCCCTCGAAAGAATATTTCTTATTTAATCGACAATTCGGGATTTCTTTTATACTAATCATATAATAATTTGATAACAACCTACTAAGTGAAATCCACTAAAATAAGACGAAACACGTTATACAAATAATAATGTTTCGAATAGCTTACTGCACCCATGTCTGCCAACACATACGTGCCTACCTCGTTCATCCGTCCAATGGCAACCATGTACATACGTGTACAGGGTGTCCCAGCCCGATGTTTACATCTTGATTTTCTCGCTATTGTTATTCGTAGCAAAAAATATTCTGATGTTATTAGTTTTTTCGTGAGTGGACGCGTAAAGGTGATATGAACGTCGACTTTGTTTTTTTAAAAGGAATGAGGTATATTTTAATACGTCGATCGATGCAGCTGGACATTCGTTATAAAAAAAGTACTAACCTATGTAGGTCGACATACATTACTGTCGATAAAATTAAATTAAATTTCTTTAAACCATTAAAGTCTTAGTACGACAGTAATGGTGTTTTAGAATTATTTAAATTCAAATATCTCCCGAACTACTAACTTTTCGACATACATAGGTTAGTACTTTTTTTATAACGAATGTCAGCTGCATCGATTGACGTATTAAAAAATACCTCATTCCATTAAAAAAAAAACAAAGTTGACCTTTACATGAACTTTACGCGTCCACTCACGAAAAAAACTAATAATATCAGCGAGAAAATCAAGATGTCAAAATCGGGTAGAACACCCTGTATATCATCGACCAAAATCTGTACAATTCAATAGACACGATATAGCTAAGCAAGTTACGGAATACTCTCCCATAAAAATAATCTGATCGTTGTCAGGATAGAGTCTCCCGGGACGTCTGATCGGCCGGCATGTCTCTGTCAATTTAATTACGTAAAAAGGATTTCCAATGTCGAATGAATCGGATCCAATTTCGCGTTCCTCGGATACATCAATGTTCCCGCAATTAAGGTAATCGTGTATCGCACGATCATCGATGTTCCGGCAGAGAGAGGATTCTAGCGACCCATAATGGCACGCTTGCTTCCTGCTCTCGTGCGCCGACGAAAGCCTAAGCGCCACATAATAACGAAGTTTATCTCCGTTCTCGTGGCCGGGGAGAGCCGGAATTGTAGTTCAGGTGATTAATTAGCCAAGAGAAGACGATTGTGACAGCGAGGTGTCCCGCGAGGGGAACGGCATCACGCAGGAATGGATATACCGTGTACCTCTAATTATTGTCGCTATCACGGTATTTATCATTGGAGCGTTTGTAACGGGTGGGGGAGGAGGCGGGGAGGAGGAGGGGGGTGGAGCGGTGCATTTAATTCCAATTAGTCGCCGCGAACCGAAACCAGTTTTGAAACCGGCGAGGATCCATTCGAAAGGAACTATTGCCTCTTATTCTCTCTAGGAGATATCCTTCGCACGTGAGAGATACCGTTGAACCGCGCACCGATTACTCCTCAAGCTGCTTCTTTTTTTTTTTTATCCATCGAGCCACGCCGCCACCTATCTTTTCCACCACTGTCGCCGGTTATCGGCCGTTTCGTAATTTGAATAATTTATGGCCGCGATAAGGATAGGAGTAGCGGCGCGCTTCGACGTTCCGCGTGGAAAAGAATTTCTCGTATGATCAACTGTTGCTTCCGAACCCCCGGTCTCTGCGCCACGTGGCCTCACATACCGTGGGGTATACTATAGCGAACTACAGAAACGTCTCGATAGATGTCACGGAGATGTTCACGATTTTTACTACCGTTCTAGGCTTTCGAAAAAATTTTTTTAATTCTTGAATCTCTCGAAGTTCCTATTTTAATATAATTTACGGGGAAAAAATAAATATTGGGAAGAGCGAAATTTCGCTCCGGATATGAACGACCCAGGTAATAATGTGCAACATAGAAGACTTTAGCATTGTCAGGTTAAAAAAATTAATGAAGTTCAAGACCTCGTGAGTTTTTACGTGCTCGAGATTCGTTTCGGAGAGCCATGCCCGTGGAAGCAGCCAGTGTACCTGCCTCGCTGCGGCTTTCATTACTCAACTGAATGTACACAAACGTTTAACGAGTGTTAAACCCATAAAGGTGTTGCTGACACTATGAGTACGACGCCTCCACTTCTTCGTGACGAGATATTCCGTTACTTTCTTAGAGTGGGGTTACATAGCACGCATTGAGCTAGATACGAGAACAGTTTCCTTTCATTCGAGAAAGAATTGTTCTGTTTGGCTAGAAAATTAGCGACTGTTTAACTGTCGTTTCATCTATTCTGCTACTTTTCGGTCCAGTGGCCACTTTGAACAGACTAAACAAATCGATCGTGTCTATTGTTGGATTTTCAGAATTGGCAGTTAGAGTCGTTTAATGTTCCAGTGCTATTAATCGGCTTTTGAGCACAGTTTGTTTTCGTGTTAGAGTGCTGCAAAAAGTACACGATTTAAACGATCATTATCACCGCGTTGTCACAATAGTAGCTATAATAGAACAAATTGTAAATAACGTACCATTTACTTATAGAACAGAATTTTCTCCGCGAATCAAATAGTTTAAATATGCTGTTAAAGATTTTCGAGATTTGTTTAAACTTGCGCAATATTTAGTTCGTCAGATAGAAAACGTTTACACAATAAGCTATGTCCACAAAGAGCCTTAATGGCCGGATTGACTTTTACATGAAATATCAGTGGTGTAATCTGGGAATTCATTCGAGACCCACATCCAAGAAGAACGACTGGTCTCTCGATAAAGTGGATTGATAGTACTCTCGTGTAAATGCTGACCATGTGGAGAGAGATTCGGGAAAAAGAGAAATCAATTGAATTTGTTTTTTACGTCACCGATGGGTACGAGGACCATTAGTTCTAAACAATCTCCGAATCAAATCTCTGATGCTCGAAGGAACGAAGACCTACGAATAAATTACAAATTCTTGCGAAGCAAATTTGGAAGCTGTTATGTAACATTCGCTGGAAATAAGCCATACGTGAACCATAATTTTACTTAAGCACAGAATATTAAAATTCCTATGGTTTCGGAAGAGCAACTCTATCATTATCCTCATCTCGTAAAGATCGATGTCAATCGACTTCCCAGAAGGAAATCAACGAAATCTAATGAAACCCAGTGAATGGCGTGTCTTGAAAAACAGAACATCGTAACGTTCTAATTATCTGCTTACACCCGAATGGAGTCCAAACACTTGACAGAATAGCTTCCCGATGAAATCAGTTCTCCATATCGATAACATCAGCGTCGAATGGCAAGCCGGGTCCCGTTACATATTCGTCTAGAGTAAATAAACGAAACAAAAGGCCCAACAATGCTTTTGTAATTTAATCTCCCGCCATGGCGCCAACCGGGTCGGCCTAATTGTCTATCGTTGGATTTTTCCCGAAGAAGACAGTGCGCGTCCGGCTCGATTGTATCGCTCGCACATATAAATATGGAAAAGACGTTTGGTACATCCGTTGGCTCGCCAGACTCTCCTTCCAATAATTTGTTTTGCAAACGAGCCTTAAGGTGTGCGATAAGCATGACTGGTCGATGAAGCTTGTCATGCGGATTCTCGTCCCGTCTCCGTCCGACCGAGTTCGCTCTCTCGCTCTTCCACTTCCGTTTTCTCTTGTTCTCCTTCGCGTGCACGCCTTATGTGTACCAACCTGTCGAATTGGTTGCAACTCGACTTGTCCTCTCGGATGGAAGGACGACGGGATGGTCTCCCCACCGCATATACGGTTGGGATCCTTCTTTTCTTTTTTGCGTGGGTGATTGATCGACGACCCTGCACACGCTAGCCCTGCCGATGAATCTCCAAGCACGGTGCTTTGACCGCACTCCGATGACTTATTGCTCGGACACCCGCGTAGATACTCGTGGGATACCTAAGCACATACAAATACAGAAACCCATTCCTACAGCCACCGACGGTCGGGCCTGTTTGCGTGATCATAAACAGGTGTCGACATAATTCTACGATCCTTCCATCCGCGAGCGGCTCGCTTCTGTTTTGCCCCCTTTCGCTCTCTCGTCCTCTTCTCTTCTGCGAGCTAAGGATGTAGCGCTGAAACTACCGTTTTTCGTGTATCACTGCGTCCGTCACATTTAGTCGTAACTAGTGATAGACCTTGTGACAAAGAATCATGGTATCACAAGCATGTATGATTCTCTGGGTATCAAAAAGTATCGATCCCTAATGATAGTACATCTTGGATGGGTTTGTTATCGATACTCTATCACAATCCTGTGGGGTCGAGTCGACTGAATGACAAGTACTGTCCGTACGCCACAAGAAGTCCCTCGAGTCGGTTGAGGGACAAAGGAGTAGGTTGATGGCGACCATGATGCCGGATGTTTCGATCATCTGCTTTCAAAAAATCAAACGGCATTTTAATTTGTAGTCCTGATTGTGATAGTATCGATAACAAACCCATCCAAGATGTACTTATAAAGGATCGAGGCTTCTGAGCAACTATCATTATGGATCGATACTTTTTGATATCCAGAGAATCATACATGCTTGTGATACCATGATTCTTTGTCACAAGGAATCGATACCGCTTGAACATGCTCAAGGCCCATCACTATTCACAGCCTGATAGCTGAACACCAGTGGATCTTTCCGAAGGAGTCATCTGGTGGGAATCGCGGGAATCGCCGCAGCACCACAAAGGTGAGATAGTGGTTGTGAATCACCGAATACCGCAAGATCGGAAAACGTTAGGCTAACGGAGGGGCGAGCAACTAGAAGAGGAGGACGGCGTGGCGCGGCTCGGCTCGGCGGAGTTGTCACGCGAGGCGTTGCGTAAAATATCAGTGTTCTTGCTTCGCAAGGTCCCGTGATAACGATCGGCATTGATGCACGCACGGCAGACACGCATCTCGCAGGTTGCGAGGACGTAGATGAGGACGAGGGGGCCTCTCGGCAACCACAATTAACCTTACGTAACTTCTTCGGTCTTTCTTGGTGGGCTGATCGTGGCCGGTTCGCCGCAAAGATAAACTGCACACAATGCGTCGCACGGAAGGCAGCGCAAGCGGAGTCCCGGGGACTCGGAGAGCTCGAAACCGGCCTGAACCAAGACGAACGGTGTCTTCCTCGTCGTTTTCGCTCGTCCACGCAGACCCGCGCCGGCGAATATATTGGCGATAATTGTTTTTAGTGCCACCACGCCACCAGGAAGACGGACACGCCGACCAAGTGCTAATCGAAATCGTAAATCCGGCTGATAAGAACCACCGCAGTTCCACGTACGAGCGACGACGTGTCCGCCACGCGGAATGAAGCTCCGAGCCTTCGGGGGACCTTTCTATCCTGCATTATGATCCGGTTTCAGCCTGGTGGGCTGGCCTTTTTATCCCATTGTCATTAACGTTGCATTGGTATCAACGATAAACCATACGCCGAACGTTCGTGTCTCCGTCTTTCGCGAAAAATCGTGCGAAATCGTGCGCTCGAGGGTAATGTAGTGTTCCCAAATCGCCAGATCCTTAAAAATTAATTTTTCGTTAGGGATATGTCTGTTTGATTGGCTGCTCCCAATTGCATCCCAATGCATCCCAGAGTTACAAATACCACCAATCTGAAGTGATCGTGGCGTACAGGATGGGTAGCTGTTACGATCAATGATGCACGCCATGTCTCACCGTGGTATCGTTTATCACGCCATACATTATTTAGTGTATTACGTTCTTCATCACATTCTTCGCTTACCCCGTGTAATCAATCTTCCGCTCACTTGAGCACATCAAAATCTCGCTAATTGCTACGATGAGAATATAATAAAACATGCAAAAAATACTCTGTTCCCTCCCTATTACAGCACCTTTCCAAACTCCTTACGATCGCGTCTTCATTCCCACTATATCATGATGCTAGCTGATAATAGATTGCATATTAATGATCGAATGGGCGGGGACGGGATAGCAGCGAGCCACTAGCTAATGAAACAATCACGAAATCGTATCGAGTACTCCTCCATAATTACATTACCGGTCCTGAGCGATACAATCATGCAGTGTGAAATGTAATTCGTTTGTTCGCACAAAAATTATGAAAGAATAGAAATAGAAGTACACATCAAATCTTTTCCTGTCCTGGGAGCTTTGTTTTCAATTTTTCGGTGTACAGGAACTTTCATTCGCACCTATTTACGTTCCACAGATTAATCATTTGTCCGTGCGTTTATTAATAAACATAGTTCATTTTCTTATAGGAACATTGTTGCTTTATTGCATAAAATCATTCGTATCTATCTACGGTTCACAGATTAACCATTTGTCCGTGCGTTTATTAATAAACACAGTTCCTTTCGAAGATTGTTGCTTTATTGCATAAAGTCAGTACAGGTGTGAAGAGAATTTCTTATGGACCCGACTGGTACGCTAGTGAGTCAAGAAAATAGTTTTCGGATAAATGGAAGTGATGCGGTTCAAATAATACAACAAGTTTTTGCGGATAGTACGAAGACACTCGCTAATGGAATGAAACGATAGTCATTTAGGGTTAGGTTTCACAGCATTCCTTTCGACCGTGCCTGAACGTATATGAATTTTCTAACTGTATTTCCCTCTGATTTCGGTCTGCAATAGCTTAGATTCGATTATCATAGGCAACGGAGGCGTTTCATAAAAACGGTACTGTATTTTATCATCGAGTTTCACTTTAACTGTCTTCGATGGCTTCCGAAAGACCAGTTTTTGGCTGTCTAGGAGACCTCCTTACGAATGGTGTCAGTCTTTAGCATACGTGAATCTAAACAGGATAACACAAGCTGTTCCTAAATACTCTCGCGTTTGCTGTTTAAGTTGGCGTACTTCCATTTCGCTGCCTAACAGTGTATATTCCGTAGTACGTATATTGTTTCTTGAGGTTCCGTGTATTTTAACATTATTTACATCTCTTGGGCATCGAAGCAAAGGTGAAACTTCACCATCAGAAACCAAAATTTTTTACCTTTTTTTTAGTGTAATTCTGTAGATTTTGGTGTGAAAATGCCGAAAATCTAAGTCTTAATGTTAGGAAGCGTCGTCGCACATTAAGAAGATAGATGTGTGCAACTGGCCGTTAGGAGTGGGAATGAATGAAAGGTCGTCGTTTTATCAGGTTTGTTCACACAATGTCCGTATGTTTGGGTCGTGATTTCGGTAGGTTCGTAGGTTGTAAACGTAAGTTTGTAAAATTGCCTGAACAATTATTTTCCTAAACTGATAGGCGCCAACCTAAATGCCGACGCGAGTGTACGTTCGCGACGATTAACGAATGTGCTAAAAGCATCGGTAGAGTACCAAAGCAAGGAACAGTTGTTCGGCTCGGTTATCTTTGCACGGGCTGCGCGAAGGACCAATGATAATTCACGGTATCGCGTTGCTAATAATAAAGCGCACGTTACCCACGTGTCCGTTCGGCCACGGATATTATTACCGATTCCGTGACAGAAAGTTTCCTCGGCATAATGGACACTTGTCGAGCATTACGAGGCAGCGGCGCGTCGCGCACACGACTTTATGAACGCGGACGAACGTGGAAAAGGGGTTCGGTCATGTTTATGTGCCCCTTAAAATTCGACGATCGGTTTTACGCCGCGTGATTAACATACTTCAATGTATCGTAAACGTGCCGATAGGACGATGCACGCGGGGCGCGAGAGAGCGGCGAAATAAATAACAGAGGGTCGCAGAGAGTCGCGTGCAATTGATTTTCTATGCGGAACTGAACCGTTAAAAGTCGACCGATCGTTTCCATACGATTATCATGTCCCGCAGTACACGGGGTTATAAATACCTCGGCTTAATATTAACGATTTACAGAAGTCCCCAATAGGTACCAGCCAGGGGTGTATTTTAATGAAATTAATGCACCACGCCACGACGATCGCTGCACATCCGTAAATAATACAAACTACGAGCATAATTGAGCCCATAATTATGAAAGTGGTCTAAGTCATATATTACTTGTTTCGAGATATTTAAAGGATTACATTTGAAACACTAAATGAATTCCATATAATGTTGAAATAACTATCCGACGGTTCAGTTTTTACGATGTCGTAGAAATTACATTGAATTAATTTAGTTTAAAATAATGTGATATGAAATAACCGATAAACTCATTTTTTTCAAATTTTGACTTACACCACTTTCATAATTATGGGCTCAATTGTCAGCACGGTCCGTGTTTACGGCGCAATCGGCGCGGTCACAACAAAATAGTAGTACGATAGGATCTAAGAAACAGCACGGACCCGACAGATTTTCTTAGATCGAGGCTTTACTGTAATAGAAATTTCAATAATTATGTATCAAAAAGAAGCTTAGATTGATTGGTTCACAATTGAAACTGCTGTTGAAGAATCTATTACAAACTCTTCAGCCGCGGAATTTTAAAAATTATTAAAAATCGCTAATCGAATTATCGTGAAACTGTAGGAAAATGCAAAAAAGGGCATTCTTACCTATTGGGCATCGATTATCTTAAATGAAACAGCGTTCAAGGATAAATTCGAAGGGTTAAAATCGGAATCGAGGAAACCCTTCGTCGACATTTCGGCGAACGATTTCCCGTCTTCAGAGTCACACGAAATTCCAGCGAATTTGCATCGAAACGATCAGTTGGTTCGTCCACTGTCGCGTAATCCACTTATTAATGCGCATAAAGTTCCGAGTTTTTTCTGTCCGCGGTTTCTCCGCGCGAAAATAATAAGCGTTACGTTCTCCCGCTAACGAACCGACGACGACCAGCCACGATCATTTGTCGGCCGAGTTTTTACGGTAGGCTCCCCTCGCTGTTTGCTCTCGTCGTCGCACGCTCCCATGAATTGCGAGCGAAATTACTGTCGTGTCCGCTTGACAATGTCGGCGTAGGACGTGGGAATTTGTGGCTGGCGATAGGTCAGCAATGAACGCCGTAGCACCTATTTAAATAGCCTCGATAGAGGTATCGCGAGTCGAGCTGCATCTCGCCGTAATATTTCGTCGTAGAAAGTTCGTAGACTACCATTTTAATGCGTTTCTCTGTGAGGACGTTGGAGCTGTGGTAAATAAGTGGGTGGAATACCATTTATCTATATAAATATTTTAATTATTAAACATGATTAACAATATCACATATAAATATGAAGCACACTTTCAGACAGTTACACAGGTGGTCGGCGTGCATAGTGCGTCGTAACCGCCACGCTCTCTCACACAGGGGCAACGGGGAATGATTCTGTAGTTATTGTTTTCGAGACACTTACACTCAGTAAAATAAGGATTGGTTTACTAAATGATGTGCAAAAAAAATTTTCCAAAAATTATAATTTACAAGGTTACATGGAAAAATAAAACAGGCATTTTTTAAAACTTTTTTATTTGGGCCCTTAATGAAAATTTAAAATATACGTGTTGTAGATTTATGTTAGTTATACAAATGCTGAAAATTTCATCGAAATCGGTCGACGCAGGAAAAAACGACCCGCATCGAAAGATGTACGATTCTGTGAATTTTAAACAGAAACTGATCAAAAGTCGTGAAAAACTACGATTTTCAACATTTTTATCTCAATCGATTTCGATGAAATTTTCAGTATGTGTACAACTAACATAGATCTACAAACCATATATTTTAAATTTTCTTTAAGGGCCCAAATAAAAAAGTTTTAAAAAATGTTTTTTTATTTTTACATGTAACCTTGTAAATTATAATTTTTGGAAAATTTTTGTTTATAAATTATAAAAAAGTTATTCTGTTTTGAAGGGTGTACGGAGACTTATTTTACTGAGTGTATTAGGAAAATTCGGACTAACGCACAGTGGTCCACTCGCCCGATCTAGCTGATTAAACAATAATAACTTTTGTATCGGGGCCGAATGGGATGTGATTCTTGCATGATTTCATAGAGAAAAGTACGCTGAAAACAATGCACTTTGATAGAATGGGGAACGATGTGGAACTCAAAAGATATCCTTTACCAAAGATAGAAAGCTTTGAAGATTCTCTTTAGTTTATTGAGCATTGTTATTTCAATAAATTATAAATATTAAATCTTAGTACACAAGATATACTCTAAATATAGACAAATACTATTAATTTGAAACAAAAATGGTCACATAATATTAAATAGATTCTCCAGGGTGTCGATAAGAAACGAGGTAATTTTTTCGGTGACAAATAGGATTCATAAAATGTTGATTTTTTAATGCTTGTTCTAATCACAATTTTCAATAAATATCATTAATTTCATCGTTTTTGAATGTCATGAACATTTAAGAAGCAATATACATTCAATAAACATCGATTTGGGCAAGATGCTGTTTTACCAAATGAACAGCTAGATCGAGCGCGTGGACCAGTGTGTAACAACTAGATTGTGGATTTTATGCGCTTGTGACAAAAATGAACAGGTCGAATACAAAACTGGATAGACATTAGAAGAATTTAAGGATATTATTGTGCTCATAAATTAGTGCCTCCTTAAAATGATTAATTTTGTACTACAACTGTAGTAGAAACTGCACGTACCGTGAAGACTTTTTATCGCGGTATTTTAAACAGAGTTCCATTAAAGCGGACATGTACCGATCGGTGTACCGGCAATCGGTAGAAAGTCCCATCCCCCGTATCCCGAGTGGCGAATTAAGGCATAAATCGACGCGCGTTCGGCGTACAAGAATTTCAAAACGCGGGTTACCGATCGACCTGTCACGCACGTAAGCCATCGAAATAAGTGGGTCATTAGTTAACCCACTATGCCCGAAACAGGCGGCCGAATGTTCCCCGTGAGGAATTCCCAGCGTCTGCGAGCATATATGTATGAAGTTGTAGAACGCGTGAAATCTCTTCATCAGGGGTTGTCGGAACGAAAGCGGCGAAGGCAATTTGGCCGGCGCTGCGTTCGTCGCCGTTAATTGCCAAAAACCGCTATCCAATCTCTTGTATCAATCGACTTCTCGTTTCACGAGAAAACGGCAGTCAGTCGGTGAAATTCCAGTCGACAACTGCCTGTCACCGTGCGGCCGCCGCGCCGCGCCGCGCCGCGTCGGTGTGGGACGTGGGAATTTGTGGATCGCGATAGAGAGGCGGAGGGGCGTCCAGAATGCCTCGTAAATAGCTTCGATACCGATGCCTCGAGGTATCGATACCTCACCCCGATCGAGTGCCACTCCCGACAGAGGACACTAGCGATGGGAGTGATCCAATTCTTTCTTATGATTTTCAAGTAATTCGGCAAACGCGAATTTATCCATTTTTTCGAAAGTTCGTGCATTTCGTCCTAGAAATGAATTCAAGTCGAATTTAACCTGTTAACTGTTTCGCTTAAGTTTTAGATTGTGCGAGCATCGTAAGTTGCTATTGGATATCGATACCAATTGAGAAGGATCATGCCCATCGCTACTGGACACGGCCTGTTAACTCGCCTGAATTAAAAACGTCCCGCTCTGTGGACGTGTGTCGCTCTTATCAGTCGGAAATGATTGCCGGTAATTTACTCCCGGTCGGTTGCTGCCCGCCAAACTTCTCGCCACGACGGTTGTTCCGCGAATCGCCAGTTAATTACGGATTTGTCCGGCTATGTTGCGACAGGGTAGTGCCCCGGAATGCGTAACAAAGTTGTTCCTTAGTTTTGACTGGCCCCTCCTTATTTTCTCTTATCTCTATCGCCTTTTGCCTTTCTTTTGGACAACGTGTTCTGAAAGTTTTGCTATCGGCGGTTGTTTCAGAGGTACATATAATATCGAAGCAGGCTACGTTCAGCATTGTTAATAGAAATTGTTAGCTATTCGATCATGAAATTTCCACTTTGAAATCGAATCAATTTTGGTATTGCAAATTAATGTCGCGTGGTTATTTTATGACGATCATTCTTCAATATGTTAACCCAGCGTTGGTAAGGTGGGAAAATGTATCGAAAGTGGTAAGGTGGGGTCTCACAGACTCCCCGAAATAATATATTGTAATATACTGGGTGTCGCAAAACTATTGCGTTAAATTGATATGGGAGGTTCCTTGGGTCATTTGAAGCGACATTTTCCTTAACAAAAATGGCGCCCGCGGCATTATTTAGGAGTTATTAACGAAAAACACGGACCAATCAGAGCGCGACCTAGACGCTCGTTGGCACGTTCAGCCAACCGCCTACCGGCTCGCCGCGCTGCACGTGTCAACGAGCGTCTAGGTCGCGCTCTGATTGGTCCGTGTTTTTCGTTAATAACTCCTAAACAAAGCCGCGGGCGCCATTTTTGTTAAGGAAAATGTCGCTTCAAATGACCCAAGGAACCTCCCATTTCAATTTAACGCAGTCGTTTTGGGACACCCTGTAGAAATAAATACCTTTTTCATGAATATAAGATTAGGTATTGCTTAAAAGGATTGTAATTTTACAGGGTAAAAACGCAGATTCACAAAATTAAATTTTTATTATTCGAAAATACTGAACACAATGAAACATCCTTACTTTTCAACAAAAATTTAAAATCTTTGGGGTCTGTGAGACACCACCTAACTAACGCCGGGTTGACCGACGGATGGCAGGATTTCGGTCCATTCTAACCCAAAATTACAAACGTCGTCTGCAGCAATAAGTGAAATGCCCTACACCTACCATTAGATATGCAATAAATTTTCATCAGTCGCCAGTAATATTCTGCAACTCCGGTACATGCAACGAACTTTTGACCGTCCTTTGTTACTTACTGCAACGTTTACGTAACAGTCTCCCCGATGCACTAGCAATAAAGTACATTGATAACGCTCGATCGCAAAATTTAGGAGCGCCCCATAAGCTTGCATCGATTTAAGAGTGACACGCCTAATCGTATTCCCGCTAATAAATCAACGTCGATCGGGAAACTGGTCTATAAAACCAGCGAGCTGCGGTGGTCGGTCAAAACGTGTGTTTTGACTATTGCGTAAAAATTAATTAAATACCGATCTCGTATACCGCTGTCAGAGATAGTTAACAAGCGTCGCAGGCCGACTGACAGATATACAGCGTGGACGCGTGGCTAATCATGGATTTGCGAAATTGATTCGAACGCGCGAGCCGCGTTTCAACGTGCTCATGCTCGCGCGGTGGTTTGTAATTATCCGGACGGATTTTCCGTTTTTCAATGTCTCAATTGTCAAGACACTATCGGGTTCCATCGTCCGCGCGACACCGTCCGACATTTTATATTTACAAAATTACTACTTTCCAAACGTGTTATTATTATTATCATTAGTTCCGAATACCGGCGTGATCCGACTTTAAAAAGTCGATCAATTAATTTCACGGTACGGCGACGAAGTTATAGTGATACATTTATCAAGTTGGTGGAAATGTCTAGCGATTTTACGGTTTCATTTACTTCCTACGTTCGCCTTTAATGAACGACACGACCGGCAAGAACAACTTCTTCGACTCGTTATATGTATCTTTATTGACTCCATTCGCGTTTCTACCGGTACGATCTTGTATAGTTAAAAACAATGCGATAAATAAAGTTGTTCACCTTTTAGGAAAAATTCGATTCGTTATTCTAATTTACGAGCGAGATATTTGTTCCTAACGAGTTGGGATAATATCTCGTTTATTTTTGCTTTATTTATAATTAGATCTCGATGAAGACATTACATCTCGCAACAGAGATACGAAGAGATCGATCATTTCGTATGTAAATGAGCGAGTTTTCACCGTGAGGAACGTATGGGGGTTAAAACATACTCTATAAAAATAAATATAACTCGTTTAATTTTGATTGGTTTTACCTCAGAAAAATAGTTGATGTACTTCAAATAGCCATGGATGTGTATGCAAAACCTTACCGCAGAATGTTTAATAAATGTTCCGAAAAAAATTCGTAAAAATTGGTGAAAAAATTGCATTCAAGTCCAGAACACACCATTAATTTTGCGATTAGCGGCTGGACAGGAAGCTCGGCTTGAAAAAAAGAAGGATTCTTATTGCATAGAATCTCCACTTATTTGAAAATCGAAGAATATTTCATGTATGAAATTTTTAGTTGCATCGATGGCCAGTTTCCTGCAAAAACACTTGAAAATCGCTGCTCCATCGAGCATCATCGCTCACCTGTGAAATCACCTGACTCATTCAACGGCAACAGGTTACCGCGATCAGACATCCGGCGATTTTCTAATATTATGTCTGCGCCTCGCGAGACCAGCGCTCGTGTTCTCATGCATGACTTTATTGTTGGCGAGCCCGGTGAATGAAACGGCAATCGTATCATGTCCTATAAGTATCCCACTTGACTCGGCACAATCGATACACGATCTCGCAGTAGATCGCCCAGATCGTGATCCAGCTACTATGATAGAAACCTGCTGGCCCGTTGAACTTTGAAATAGTCGCAGAACTTGAGAAAATGTTGTCCCATTCACGAAGGAGCGTTCTCATGCGAGTACCATAATACCTACCACAGGAAACCGATAAACCACGAAGAAAGACATTTCGCGAAGGACAATGGTGTTTTGGTCGAACCCTTGCTCGCTGCACGGGTCAATTTAACACGGTACAAACCTTTACTTTCAGTCGTGCCTCTCGTTCTGCAAATATTTTATTCGCAATCGATTGTAATTGAGCGTTTGTTCCATCTACGTAATGTTGCCACTAGATTTGACTTATTGAGACATCTAGAAGCTAAAAACGTTTCTATCAGTTCAATAAAATCTAAAAAATCTGAATGACTTTTACCTATCTGGTAGGTCTAGTGTTAATCATTTACAAAATATTTACAATTCTTGACGTAGTCTCCTTCTGACAAAGATTATTAACAATTTAAGTAACACTCGTGCAGTTCCATCCACATAATGTTGCCACTAGATTTGACTTATTGAGACTTCTAGAAGCTAAAAACGTTTCTATGAGTTCAATAAAATCTAAAAAATATGAATGACTTTTACCTATCTGGTAGGTCTAGTGTTAATCATTTACAAAATATTTACAATTCTTGACGTAGTCTCCTTCTGCCAAAGGTTATTAACAATTTAAGTAACACTCGTACAGCTACATCTACTTGTAAATTGATTCTTACATAAAAGTAACTTGTTCGTTCGTATTTCCTGTAAGTGCACATGAGCTACAGGATTTGCAAGTTTCGACTTTCGTCTACATCGTGAATTAAAATGAAACGTCCACCTACAGGAAGCGAAGAAAGCGAGAACAATTGCGTTCAATGATCGATCAGGCGTTATGGGACGCGATCAAGTTTGGATGGGAAAGTGGGTCCAAAGTACGGCGGTAATTTCAGATCAGCCTTCTCGCGTTTCGCTGGGAGAACTAATCTGCGAAATATAATTAGCTGCAGTGACTAACGCGTACGTTTCTGCTAAATTTAGCGAAATGCAATCATAACAGCGCAGGTGGCCATTTTACCCTTTTCAAGTGTTTGACAAGCCGGGATTATACGAGCGGCACAGCGCGGATAGTGAGTCACACTAGGGCTAATTATAATCCCTTTGCCCCGTAGGTATCCCCGCAGGTTTCCTTTTGTTCTGCTGGTTCGTCGTTTCAAACGCTAATTTGTAACTCCGCAATAATAATATTAATTACAGGCCTTTTTGAAGAACAAATACCGGCCGAAGGGCGGCAGGCTTTCACGATTTGCTGGACACTTAAATTACTCGCCGATTAACACTAAACCTACAGTCAAATGACCGGCGTTCATTGCTGCAATTATTGAAAGTATAAAAATTCATTTGTGGGAAATAATGGAATAAATTTCCTTCTCCAAGCATCTACTTTATATTGAAAATTATGAGCAATCTGAAGAAATTTAGTGTTGCCATTTTTAATAAGGTAACATTTACCGATACTTTTAATGCTTGGTAGGTTTAGTGTTAAGAACGAAATATTTCATTTTGATGCAATAAATTTGTCGTGAATGAAGTTGTTTTGTCTAGCCTCTCGGGAAGCAGAGATAGACAAGAATAATTGTGCCATGTATCTATTTATTTATTTATTTATTAATGCCCTAAACCGTGTATGGTTTATATAGCATACATTAGTATAATATTTACGATTGATAATGAAGCGATTGTGCCATGTAGTCAAATAGAATGAAACTATTCTAGTAAAACGATGCGACGTCGATTATGAATGCGGTGTCGTAGGTCACGGAATTAGCGAATCGTTATCGGCGCCTCTCGAATACTTACATATTTCATTACTTTCTTCGTCCGTTGGTGGCTCAGACTGAACGGCGTGCGTTACTTCTGTTACAGGTGCACAAGAAAATGCGCGTAAGGTCAAGGTGACGGCAGAGCATGGAGACCATGCGAGACACCGGTGGGCTGCAGGTCGATGGCTCGAAAGGAAGTGTCGCGTCGGGCACAACCGCCACGAAAACAGTGAATCGATTGAAAATAGTGGAAGGTGGTGATGAAAGTGGCAAAATTTTGAGTGAGAGTAAACCGGAGATGGATCCTTATAAGGAGCTGGAGCTGTACCTCGCCAAAGTCAACGTAAGTGCTTCGTGCAAGTTCATACTCCATACCAAAAAATCAAAACCTATATTTCATGAGAGTCGTTTAACACTAAACGTACCAAGCATTAAAAGTATCTAGTAAATATTGCCATATAAAAATGGTAACACTAGATTTATTGAGATTGTCTGTAATTTTCAACATAATAGATTAATAGACACTTGGACAAATTCCATTATTTTCCATAAATGGATTTTTATAATTCGAATAATTGGAAAATATAAAACCGGTCATTTGGCTGTGGTTAAGTGTTAAAAATCTCGAAAGCATTCTGTCATTCGTCAGTTTATAATGTATACAGGGTGTCCCACGTAACAGTTTTCACGATTTTTTAAGTACTTGCGATAATCTGACAAAAATATTTTTAACAAAAGTTGATCAGTTTTCGATTGGCTATATATTGCAATAAAAAAGTTCGAAAAACCTTTTTTTTTATAGTATTGTCAAGGTCACCTTCATTTTTTTAAATGGCGCTTTGTATTTTTGACTTAACAGTATTACAGCCCGTATCAAGACGAATTCAACGATCTAGTATACCATGACCTTCGGGTGACCTTGAAGTGCCATTTAAAAAAATAAAGGTGGTCTTGACAATAATAAAAAAGAAATTTTCGAACATTTTTTTATTGGAAGTAATAGCCAATCGAAAACTGATCAGCTTTTGTTTAAAATATTTTTGACCGATTATCGCAAGTACATACTTAAAAAATCATGAAAACTGTTACGTGGGAAACCCTGTATACACATTAGGACATAAACTTTGCGAATTTATACAATTTTGTATATAATTTCCGACTTAATTGTTGAGTGTACAATTGAGGGTATGTAGTTTTATTAGCTAATTGAGTGTAATTAGCAGATTTCGAAGAATTTAATCTTGCGCAAACGGATTAAGGTAGATTAAGGTATCTAGTTTACATATTAGAAATTTCTCTGATTATTTAATGTACAATTGCATTTAGTGCTTAGGGAAACAGAGCCAAGATGCACACAACAAAAATCTTTCAACGAGTCTGTATCGACTAGCACTTTACTACCTTGCGTTTTGAATGGTTACGATTTTAATGACAGTAGTGCACGCTAATGGGATTCACGCGATGCACCTAATTTTTTCGAATGGCATAACGTTGTTCGCTCACGGATCGATCATCAACGTGATCGATCCTTTCGTTGGTAGAAGTTGGTACGATCCAAGCGGGCCAAGCACGCACAACAAATTGAACATGACGCTACGATCGCTGTGCAAGATTCCAAAACACGTTTCATCCATGACCGCCTGGTCCAGCTCTCTCGTGCGTTGCCTTATCCTTCCCCTTCTTATTTCCAGATCTTCTTTTTTTTCCAATTCTGTCTTTGCCTACCGCGGTACATCTGTTTTAGAGACCTCGGCTGCAGGACTAAACGTCTCCAGAGACATCCGAAACCGTTGTTGGCCGGTTTTCACTTTCCTCTTCCGACTTTCAACATCACACTCCGGTCGAATCTGTTACCTGCTGTTTCTTCGAATTCATTCGTTTCACAGGAAACATTATTTTTCGGTCATTATCTGCCGGCAGTTTCGAATCAAACGCGGCGAAATTGTAGATCCTCGAGATTTCACTTATCGAATTGCTACGACTTCTTTAATTGGTACTGATCTGAGCACTTCTTTAATTGGAGAAATTTATGCATAATCTTAACGAATTTTATTGAAAATATTGAACGTTTTATAAAAAAAAAATGCTCTCAATGTACCACATCAATTGAAACTTTCGATATAGAATCTGTGCAATTTAACGTTCTTCCGACGATAAATATTATTTTATACATTTGCAGGTCATACCTCTTCCCAATTTATATACGCTTTTACTAATGGCAGAAAATTAAAACTTTCTTGTTTTCTTTGAAATTAAGTCTTTCCTGTTTCACCTATTGTTGGCATAATTGCATAAAATCCACAGTCCACTTGCAAACAACGAAATTGTTCGAGATGAACGAAGTCATGACCCAACCCCGCTTCCAAAGTGACCACTACAGAATTTACATGATCCACACCGAGCGATCCCGTACATGATCCCGCCATCGAAAACCCCATCAGCGTAATTGCGAAACGATTATGAGCGACACGTTATCGGAGCGGAACGTTATCGATTCCCGAAGTTGTTCGTTCCTGCGGTGGCCGCGGTCGGATCGCCTAAATTAGTCCACCTGCTCCAGATTCTTAGACCGTGGAATTAAATGGTTCTCGTGGTTCGATCAGGATGCCGAAAAAAAAGGCGAACGCGACCGGTTCTGATTCGCGAGTCAAAAGCTTGTACGTAGCCGCGTACACAGGATTCCCGGCGCAATTATTTCTTGCGGAGCGTGTCGGTGCGTCGATGTTCCCGTCTAAGCGGTGTATACCAACTGCATCGGCGATGCACTGGTGCATGTCGATGCAGCGCGAGCATCGTCCCGATATTTGCGCAGCGCAAACAGAGGATTCCGATCCGCGAACAGGCCGAGCGTGTTGGTTCAGAATGGCGGTTTTAAAAACGTGTCTATGCGGAAACAGTCTGTCATCCTCCCACCGTTACCGCGGTGTTACATCACTCACAATTATTTTCCGTCTGGTCTCGATCCTGTGGTTCTTTTGTTCCGCTATGCAGTCGGAATCGATTCGGAACTGTCACCTAGCGATACGCATATGTATAGTCACTTGGGTTACCCTTATCTCACAATCATTTCATCGACAATCATTTTCCCTACAGTCATTTCATCGACATCTGACTTCTTTAACAATATTAACTGATCGACATTTTGAGATCACCAACAGTCATTTGCCCGACAATCATTTTCCCTACAGTCATTTCATCGACAATCATTTTCCCCACAGTCATTTCATTGACATCTAACTTCGTTGACAATATTAACTCACCGACATTTTGAGATCACCAACAGTCATTTCCCCGACAATCATTTTCCCTGCAGTCATTTCATCGACATCTGACTTCTTTGACAATATTAACTCACCGACATTTTGAGATCACCAACAGTCATTTCCCCGACAATCATTTTCCCTGCAGTCATTTCATCGACATCTGACTTCTTTGACAATATTAACTGACCGACATTTTGAGATCACCAACAGTCATTTCCCCGACAATCACTTTCCCTACAGTCGTTTCATCGACTATCATTTCACCGATAAACGTTTTCATTGATACCGAGAATCGATATCGTCGATGAAATGACTGTAGGGAAAATGATTGTCTGGGAAATGACTGTCGGTGAACTGAAAATGTCGGTTAGTTAATATTGTCAACGAAGTTACAGTGACTCCTAAAAATATTCGGACACTAGGTACAACGATTTGATAATTCGTTTGTTGATAAAGAGTCACTGTAGATGTCGATGAAGTCGTGCCGGTGAAACGATTGTCGTCGAAGTAATTGTCTCTGAGTTAAGAGTAACCCAGTCACTTATGCATCAACGAGCAACGTAAGAATTGTTATGAATTATATTTTTAGCGATTCCTCGGAGTATTTAGTCTAGCTACCGGAAAAATAAAATCCTGTCAGCTACGATCATTCATGTTTATTTCGGCACCAAGCTTCCTCCTTCGAAAGAAGTCTCGACAGTCTGGCAAAATAGTGAAACACACCGGATGTGTCTTCGAAACCCAAATAAACAGGGAGATTGGCTCTATATTTGGCACACATGGAACAAGTTTCCTCGATCGATCCGAACTTTGGATCCCGTGCAGATAAACGCTGATGGGTTTTCGTCGAAGTCTATATGGCCGTCGCGTCGCGTCGAGTATCCTGTTTACGATTGCAAGTTCCAGGGACCTTGGCAGCTGACCTTGTCGTCAGTACCGAAGCAACGCTCGAAGAACGACCGACGCAACGGTCGCCGACCAATTAATTTGACCGATTAATTCTGCTCCGGCGAATTACTTTCATTAATTAATTGTCTGCCAGCTTCGGGCGAAGAGCTCATATCATTCAGAAGCGGCGGCCGAGTCGCGCAAGCTTCGGCACTCGCGCGGCCATTAATCATTTTAATTAATTCGTTAACTGGCTGCTTCGGCGGAGCAATTAATTAAAGGACAGAACAACTTACTGCGTGCGAAATCGTGTTACTTTGTTTCGGACTCTGACTCCCACTTCTTCTTGATCCTTGTTGCAGTGTTGCCTGGATAATGCCAAGACTTACTTGGAACTTATTGTTGCGCAACATGTAACGAGAGTAATTAATTTCTAAAGACTCCACTTGCATTAACAATTCACTGTGTCTGAAAAGTAATGTTATTTGCTAATCATAACGACAATTGTCTTCAGGATTCCTTAATATAAGTAGAGCATCAAGCTAAAATTTTTTGTTCCAGTTGTATAGCTCATGAAAAATTAAAATATTGGTAATAGACATAGATAAAAGGACCATTAAATAAATAAGACAACATTCAGATAATTGCTATATTTCTTGCAAACATCAAACGCAAATCGCACGGAAAAATTCGTCCGATTCAGAACATAACTTGTTTTCCTTCCGCGTCGTCCACATCCTGAAGCAGTAAAACGATCATTTTCTTACGACGCATTTACCAGCTAAGAGTAACCGTCTGTCTCATTAATTCCGTCTGTTCAACGTAACCGTTTAATTAATTACCCGCGAAGCAATTAATTCAGCCGAGTCGGTTAGTCGGAAAAGAGGAACAGCATATGCCACGGTTACAAAGGCTCGACTATCGCGCGGCTAGAAAAAGACGAACCGTTTTGCGTCACTTCTTTTAGAAAAACCGATGTTCGCGCGATCAACGACAAGCTGAGAAGCAGATGACTCGAACGGATGCCTCTTTTCTGCCCTTCGCTCATGCTTTTTTTGCGGCCGGTGACGTAGACTTTTTGCTCTTTCCGCCGATCGTGCGAACCGGAGGGCTTCGTCGAGCAACGAGAAACACTCGAGGGCCACCAGTCATTTTTATTCGCTGGCCTTTGACCCTTCTTCTTCGGAAGAACCACGAGTTCAGAGTATCGAGAAGCTGACGGTCCAGGCACTCGTTCGTTTCTGTTCATCGAAAAACGCGATTGAACGCCGATCTCTATTGGGGAACTACTTGACTGAGAATAACCTTGACCAAATCTGTCGATGCCCAGATCCACCGTGTGAAAGATGTGGTATTTTTGACGGTGAAGCCGTTTAGCGATCGAGCTCTTCAGAGTCGAATGTTTGCATCGATCCACTTGTCGATGCTATCATCGTTATAAATATTTTGGAGCTTCGGCGAGCTAATTTCGTAACGAGTAATCGCGTCGCCTCGCTGCTGCTGGGAAACCGTTTCACGACATTAACCATTTGCCAGATGTCAGTTCGATTCGGAGTTCCTGCTGTGATTCACGATTGGAGTCTTCTATTGATTCTGCCGAGTGATTCTTCAATTCTCTTTCACGGAGACGATAGAATAACACATACTCGTTAACGGTCAACTTGGCGCGTCAAAGTCACAGTTGTTCAAAATTTACAGCTTTTCATGATATTCGTTTTACAAGTGCGGTTTCCACGATTTCTAATCATTTTCATCTGATAATAATGCTAACCAATAGACACGCGTATATTTCCAAAATTGTTTCACGCCTCGTTAGCTTCTCAAAAAAAGTGATCCGATGCAATTTTTAAAAAGTTATTCTGTTTCGAAGAGTACTCGTCCCACGGCGCGAGTATTTGTATGGTCCTATACAACTGATTTGTAATAAAAATAATAGCTGGACTGGCACAGAAGCTAAACAGCATCGAGAACAATCGATCGGTAGTGCGTCGAGCCAACGCAACGTACGTGTCAAGAACCTCGGATTGCAACTTGGAACGTTGTCCCCGGTAAATTAATTAAGCGGTGACTGGCGCAATCGGTGACAAAACAATGTTGACGTTGGCTCAAAGATTGTCCAGCGAAGGAATGCCGATGGCGGTGGTTGTACCCGCGATCGACTTCTATTATTCCTACGCAATTTACGCCTCCATAAATGCAACTGAACTACCCGATCGTTGGAAACCACGTGGGAGGGACAAACCGTGTAACAGATTGCTCGGAACCCCGATCACTGACTCGGGATTATTGCTTAATGATCGTATGTCGCTGGGAAATGCCTGTGGTTGACGATCGACAGCCCGTTGCCAGCCACGCCACGCCACGCCAGCTTCTGTGGCGTTCACCTGTGCCAGGTGAGTCAGTCGGTCGCCGAAAGTGATCTCACTTTTTACTGCCCTAACGCAGCTTCTTGGCTGGAATTTTCTTGCGGTGTACACCATGCAAACGGTCATTGTGTTACGCGAAATATGGAAACTATAAATTCACAATTTATCACCCGATTACCCCGGCATAATAAAATATAAACTCGTAAATGTTGGTGAAACTCTATTATTCGTATTTTATTGCGCAACTTAAAATTCAATCGCTCATAGTAGTTTGCATTATATTATAAAGAGAAAGTCCTTCGCACGTATCGTATTTATAAAAAATACTTTCTACAGAATTTCAGCCCCGTATCTTGTTTGGGAGGGTAACTATAGTGGAAAATCGGAAAACCAGTTTACTCCATTTAATCGCATTAACAGGTGTACCTAGTTAATGAATATGTGGAATTTCAAATAATTTCTCAAAATTATACCTATTTATAATATATAATATGAATGAAACTTAATCCTTCCATAATATAAATATTATCTTTTAATTTCATAATCTCTGAGTTCGTAGCCAATGTTCTTACACGATAAATGAAAGTTGTTCTTTCGTGTCATTTTTCTTTTTTTTTGCCAGGAACTGTTGATGACCATTTGTGTGTTGCTATCGTGTATAACCATCGACGAATCTATGATTTCCGTTTAATGTAGCAATCGATTGGCAGTAATTGAAACGAAAGGTTGTTACATCGACCACGACATCCGACGCATAATTTACTTATACTCGAATAGTACATCTCTGCTTGGTACACGCGTATCTCCGCGAGTAAACCGTTTGACCCTCGGTGACTACATTACAAAATGATGTCTATTTTAGCTCTTCGAAGTTTCCAATAATCAACGTCTACACAACGAGAAGATTTCACCTGATAATCTGATACTGGTCATACGATAATCCACGTTTATACAATTATATTCGGGTATTTTTAGTATATCTGAACTTTCACAGTAAGTGGATAATCTGAATAATTCATTGAATGCGAGAAATCGAATTCTAAGTAGATTGCTAAATGCGTCGAAATGGAAGTTCCGGCGTTTCTTGTTACCAATCGAAACTAAATTCAGCAATGTCTACGCTCTTGAATCGCCTCTTGTTTTTACAACGACGCATACTAATCCATTCATTAGAAATTTATCGTGTGCCGCTGAACTGTGCGCGAGTCCCGATATTCGATGCAAACTGCGGACGTTACTGATGCAAACTGCAACCTGTTCGAAAATTTATCCATGCTCGATTCTTTTATTATCGTGGTCGCTTGTAGCCACACATTTGCATCCTATACACCACAAAATGTCCGGCTTTATAGCCAAAGGACAGCCAGAAACGTGGATCAAGATTTCACTTGCGTATGAATTATTAACAACATTATATAACAATTGAGAACACTCCGAATTCGTGCGCTAATTTTTCAAAGACGACTTGCAAAAAGTGGTATTAAATTAAATGTTGTATTAATCATCATTTAATAAAAACGATGTTAAAATATTGAATTTACATTACAATTATTCCTATAAAATCGTGTTAGTTTATAAACATAAATATCGTCGTTTCCACTTTTTCCTGTCCTGAACGGTTTTCTTTTAAATTACTTGAAAGGAAGAAATTTTTAAATTGGAAACTAAAATTATACATTTCTTATCAAGTTAGATATAGCAAACACTATTTAATACTCGTCCACAACGAACAATGAAATTGAACAAGTGATCTGATTTTCTAGTAATTAGGATTTAGTATATTTTTGCGGGAAGTAATATTTACATTTACAGTTACTCCTATTAATATTTGGACGCTCTTAAAAAAACGATAACTTTTTCGATATTGGACCATACGATTTGAATTTTTTTTAGAACTTAGACCAATTAATTTACTACATGATGTGAAAAGAAATTTTTTTAAAAATTGCAAGTGGTCGGAATTGTAGAAAAAATTCTAAAAGTTGCATTTTACAACTTTTTTATGTGGGTCTACATTGAAAATTTAAAATATATGTATTGTAGATCTGTGTCAATCATATGCATTGTAAAAGTTTCATCGAAATCGGTTGGTGTGCGAAAAAACGACATGCATTGAAAGATGTACGAATCCTTAGATTTATTGCAGTTAGAGGCCGAAAATCGTGAAAAATTACAATTTCTACCATCTTTAAACGTTTGTAGCTCATTTCAACGTTAACCGATTATAATGAAATTTTCAGAATATGTTTAATTAATACAGATCTACGAAACGTGTTTTCTACATTTTCAATATGAGCCCACATAAAAAAGTTGTAAAACATAACTTTCAGTATTTTCTCTGCAATTCCGGCCAATTTCAATTTTTGCAAAAATTCTTTTCACGTTACGTAACAAAACCGATTGTTCTAACTTCTCAAAAAAATCTAAATTGTATGGTCGAATAGTAAAAAGTTATCGTCTTTTTAAGAGTGTCCGAATATTAGTGGGAGTCACTGTAAATAGTTTACGTTAATGACTGATGGTATCACCGAGCAATTAGATGAAAATCAAACAACAACAACAACAACAAGTTCAGATCATGCCACGTGCGTCTGAACCGAGTCGGGAAAAAAAGTGTTTCAGTTTGAAGGTGTGTTGTGTACGGGGAGTTTTTCGGCCGGCGCGGCGGTATGGTTATTTACGATTCCGCTTTAATGTAAATATGCTCGACACCCGCGAACGCTTACTTAGTTGGAGCGCGATGGTCCGGCGGCGCGGCGCGGCGCGGCGCGGCGCGGTGCTCGAGGTTGCGGATAATAATCAGAACGGAACGCGGCGCGCGGCGCGGCGACCTGAAGCGTAAACGCCAAACGCAAACGCTGACTGCAGTTCTCGCGCGCGGGAACGCTCTATCTGCATAGCTATCTTCTGATCTCGGTAACGCGTACGCGTACGGCGTGCACGCGGGACGGATTCGAGCACGGAATAAATTCGTAGTCCGACGTCTCGACGGCTGATTGAAATTTTAAGCCGTCGAACGAGGCCGGATTATGGGAACCGATTGCGAGAACGTGGTCGGGCATCGATAGGAACTCGTTGCGGTCGCTGTTATGACCGCAGCGCTTCAATGCAATTAACTATAGTCCTCCGCTCTGTTGAGGTGAACTGGACATTGAACTCTATTACGATTGCTCCGGCGTGTTTTAAACATTTCCATTCTATTGCTGTATCATATTTGGGATCGCATCACTTATAATTAGATCTTTAAATCTGGAGTATAATTTTTTAAAGACGCGTTAATTGTATGTATAAAAGCATATATTTGATTGATGTTGTTCTATTTTTCAAAGATTTGTAGGTACGTCACTTGTTAACCCTTAACACTCTGATGGCGACTTTGAGGCACTACTGAAAATTGCTATGACATTCCTAAAAATATTGTTCGCATTATTATTTTTGTTCGTATTCAATAAATTACTGGACACTTGCATATTACATGACATATTATATCAGTTTCAAAAAATGAAAAAAAAAATGGTACAGAATGGAAATATTCTAGAATGGAAAAATCTTTCCAAAGGGTTAATTTCGATGAAGAAGAGCGTTTCGATCAGTCATAGGTTATTTCAATCACAGCCAGCCCTGTACATACAATTTGTGAGCCACTATGGCTGGAGGAGCCAGTTGGTTTATGTTCAGCACACCGTGCAGAGCATCGACATCCGCGGCTCGATAAAATGGCATAGATCACGTACACGGAAAGAATCTCTCTTCGGAGCTGAGCAAGCTCGGGCCACCGAAGAGAATTCTAAAGAGTTTCAAGATACCAGGAACTCCCTCGAGTCATCCAGCCGGATGTCATTCCGTATTCCAACATTCCGCCCTCCTCCCCTACTGTTGTGTCGCAGCTCAGGCGCCGCATTCTAACTCTTCGTTTGCTCATTTTGCATCGAAAGATTTTATCTAACGGCGCCGCACCGCGCCGGGCCGCGGCCGTCACTCTAGAAGACGATTTATGCGGTGATGCATTGCTGTTGTTGATACGATCGAGCTCAATATCTATCCACGAATGTCAGTCGGGCTTGTATCGACCTATCGTTTCATTAGAATCGATTACCCTTTCGAAAAATCAATGTTTCATTACATGCACGCTGCCGATAGAAAGTTCGAGCTCCAGAGACGCGTAAGAGAAACTGATGGTTCTGCAGATTGGCAAAAATTCGACTCCTTTCACGATGATACCGATGAACATTATGTAGTTAAAGATACAAGTTAATTGTCTTTTTTAATTTCAAGTATGGAATACGAACAGAACATTCCGTAATAATTTTATATTTCTTGCCGGAATTTTTAGTGTTTTTAGTATTATTGCTAATTCTTGTGAAACAGTTGGAAGATTATTTGCAATTTATTTTGCCATTATATCGATTGAGATATCATCGTTGACCTTCGCATTTGTACTTTCCACATTTAAATTTAGCTAACCACTTACGAATAATCATTTTGTACATTTATTTTAACGACATTTTCATGTAAAACATCGACAATTATAGATTTAAAATTTATAATTTATGCTAATGCAGTTGGCCTTTTTGAATGTCAGATGTCGATAACGTTTCCTACTTCTCCCTTCCCTGTATCTTTAAAATAACGCAATTTTCAGAAAACGAATTAATTATAAACAGTCTATTTTGCATTCAGTGACTTTTAATGTTCGGAACGTATTAAAACGCTACCTGTGAGAAGTCGCAACAAACTTTCCATACATCCCCATAGTTCTAAATACCTCAGGTGAGTCTAGGTGGAGCCAGTGGCATACTTCGCCGGTCTCCATATTTTGTTTTCAAATCAATTTCCATCGAACTATATTTTTCACTGTACATACTACAAGAATTAGTTCCATGTAAAAGTGGCACGATACTTCCATACTTAGTTAATGCTCCTGTGCTTGATTCGCGCTTTTGACAAGTAACGTAGCCGGAGTGACATTTGATATTGTTAAGCCAGTATCAAATCCTGCAACGATTACATACACAATTCGAAAGTATGCTGGCGTTGATGTAACTTAGATTTCTTGGAAGTAACAGTGGAACCGTTCTCATGATTTCTATTCGATGTTGCGCATTAACTATTTTTTCTTTTGATAAAATTGCAAAACGCCAGCAATGTCTAAAATGTCTGGTTTAGGTCTGCAATTACCTCCGTGAATTTCTTTTTATAATACGTAGTCATAGTATAACATTTTTGTTGCATGTAGTTATAATTACTTCTTTAATATTGGATCCAAAGACAACAATCTATGCAAGTGTAGACCATAGAAGATCCTTTTGAAATATTTGAAATATTATTTCATGAAAAATAATTTCTATTTGTTTCGAAAACATTTTTTAAAAATCTAAATATTTATACCATCCGGTGCACGTGTTTTCCGTGTCACAGTTAAATGTCAAACGGTGAATCATACTTTCAGGCGAATACACGAGTGTCGGATACACAATTTCACACGAAAAACACGAATGTTTTATTCATATGGTAGCCGAAAACCGTAGAAAATATAATGCAAATAACATTTGTGGAACCGGCCATAAGATTCTATGCGATCCTCGTGCTCATTGGTTTTTAACGATCGATGATTCTCCGAAAATCCGGTAGACTCGTCTCCTTCGTCATCAATCTTTCACAAAACGCTGGTTTACCGATTCTTGGGAACTCTCGTTTTCTTCGAACTACTGTTTACGACACGGCTTATAGAGGATTAATATAAATTCCCTGCGCCTTGTCACTGACAGCCGCCATTTTGAAAAGATTATCCATTTTAGATTACAATATGTTATCATAGCGCGCCATAATTTATATTAAAATACGGCTAGGTTCGGAATATCTCAGTTTTTATGAGAAGCTTATTTATTTGACTTTCCTTTTTATTGTCTACGCGTGCTCATAGCAGTGAAAACGTGTTATTCGTGTCAATATAAATCAATGTGATACGATAATCACAGTAATTTTTATTATGACACGAACAGTGTAAGCAAGGGATATACATATGTACTATAAAATATCTGTAAACGTAAGCTTATTCTGTTGTATTACATATTATACCAATGTTGACACTATTATTATTTCGGTCTTATAATTTCTGTAAACCTGTTATAAACTTTGTAGATATTATGTATAACACATGTGGTCGCTAACAACCTTTATAAATAAATAAATGAATAAAACAAAATTCATACTTATCAATAGACCACGGATTTTATGCATTTATGACAAAAATGAGTATGCGTAATTTAAAACAGTAAAAACATTAGAAGAATTTAAAAGTACTGTTATATTATTTTCAACCTATTAAACATATTAACAAAGCAAATAAATATCTATTTCAGTTTATTGTAATTCAGGTAAAAAAATTTGTATTTTGCATAAAAATCCGCTGTATACTTATCAAGTATCTGAACCTAAATTAGTGTAGTGGTATTGAGTGAAGGTCCCTTAGTTTTATGCGTGGCAGAACGAAGTGACTACTACTGCCATAATTAAGAAGTGAATACACAACGATCGTTTCTATTCAGCTGGTAGTTCATTCGAAATTTATGGTGGGTAGTGTACATTACTATAACAAACCGCGATGCAGCTCGCGCGGCAAGCAAACAGAAGCAATAAAAGAACAGTTTGTACAAAGTTGCATCGCGACTCGCGTTCCGTCGACCGGCCGCGGCCGGTATCATTTACAGCGCTACTTAAACACGATCTAACGTTCAGATGTAATTTACACGAGGCGAGCAGTCCCGGCGCTGAGTCACGCATTCATTAGGCCACTCGAAATTACGGCTACATAAATGAACCACTATCGTTTTTACCACTAAATAATCCCCGCGCAATTCGAGCGCGTCGATTTGCTGCTAATTGCGCGCGTAAAATTACGATAAAGAAACAACAATGTTTCATCCGTTGGGGCAATTACGGGATACCGTGCGTGGGGAGGACTCATCGTTTTTTAATAGCGCGTTTCATATCGGAACGCTCGAATATCTCCTACGTAGTTGCTTAATTGCCCGTGTACCAACGGATTCGTTCTTTATGAAATTACGATATTAAATAAGCATGCAAAAGAGATAACGCTGAACAGATACAAACAATTTGATCTACTCATTTCCGGCCACAAATGCACAACGTCCACAGTCTAATTACAATTAGTAAGAGCAAATAAGGCAAGGAGTCGTGAACTCCAATAAGATAATAGGATAATTATCATGGTTAGTTTTCATAATAGTGTTACGTATCTCTGTACATACATTGTTTATGCGACATATTTAAAAGAGCTACACTTTCTGGCATTGGATAGATACATTGCCCTACGGGGCACTGCCCTAGCTCCGTTGAAAGTAAGAGCAACAAAACCACGCCCACGCAGGACACTCTCCATAGTGAAAGTAAGATAGATAATCTTCTATCGCCATTGAAGCTGATCTAGCAAGATCTAGGGTTCTCTGACGTCATTTGCTCGGAAGCATTGCAAAGAGCACCATTATCCATGCCTGTGACACATAAAAAAATATAAATAATTGCATGATAACAATAGCAATTTTTAAGACCCACGAGAATAAACAATTTCTCAAGTACTTTTAATAACAGAATAAGTGGCACGCTGTTGCAAACGTACTTAATTGACCAAATTGTTTATTTACGCATCTCTTAAAAATTACTTTGCCGTGTCAATCGAGATAACATCTAAGTTGCGACTATTACCGGTTGCAATAGTAAAGAATAGAAAACTGTCGATTTTCAACTCAATTAAGAACCAGGGTTTTTCGAACGTGTCTAATTGACTCGGTCGCAACAGCCGTAACCGCAAATCTCCCGACTGACAGTTCTCGTTAATTTCTTGCAGCTAAATAGTGTCTCCTGCGGAACAATTAATATGCTAGTGGAAGTCGTACGTTTACCCCCTCCATCGATCAGTCGATTTTCCATGCATAATAATGAAAGCTTTAACAAAGGCGCGAGACCCCGATATACCTACACACGAGTCCGCATTCAACAGTTCAAATCAGCTTAAACGTTATCAGGAGAACGCGGGGCACATGTAACAGCCGCTTAGAATTTTTGCGCTCGTAAGTAATTGCTCGAACGCGGCTCAGCCATTCGGGATCATGCTATGAGTCATTTGCCCGAACTACTACATACAGCCATTTTTCGGCGGAACAAGAGCTTGATCAACTAACGAGATATGGACTTGATCCATCAGGGCTTTTTTTACTTCGTTCTCCTGCATTTAGTCATTGATAAAGTTTTAATTTAGCATCAACTCTATTTACATTTGAAATTGTTCATTAGTTTCATCGAGACCTTTATAATCTGAGACTCGATTTCCAAAATACCAACAAAACATCGTTATTCAGTATTAAATCAGAAGTAGATCCTTATGCAAAAATTGTCTACATCGAATGCAAGAAACTGCTTTTCATTATTAATTTCATTGAGTTGTAAACAATGTGTCGACATCATAAAAATCTTTTAACCGCTTTACTGTCTTAGATTGCACCTATTCCAATCTAGAATACAAACTAAAAAAGTAAAATGGATTTTCTCAGGAAAATTTCGCAACAACTTAACTTCAAAATTCGTCAACGTTTTAGTCGATTGACGGTTCCAACGACGTGTCACGTGTTTGCCAATGGATTTTATTTCACTGATGTATTGTTTTTCCTGTCGCTTCCTGTCTTCTGTGTTTCGGTGCGACTACTGGGAAGTCAAGGGGAGCACTGGAATCGCGTTCGCGGGCATCGAGGGAAAGGACGTACGGCCTTGGAATTCCTACGTAACGTTCAAGTTCGCATGCAAATCTGAGCCAAACGGCAGGAGGTTCGCGCACGCTCGAAGCCGGAACGTAAATAAAATTGTGACGCGCGAATAACGCGGTATATGGGTAAATAGAGCGACCCGGAACGGTGTAGGTAAAATATACGAGACGATCTTCAAAGTGAATTCACGGTCGCGGTACGCTAGCGGGATGAAACGGCGGTTGTTGCGGTCAGGTTCTTCTTCGTGGTCTGGTTTTGTTACCCTTCGTTACCTGGAACCGTCTAAACCACGTTGCTCCAAATAAGCTCAAATTTTTCGGGATTACATATTTTGTGAAAGTTGGAGAATGTACATTTCTTTCTTCACGAGCCTTCATTGAAATGTGTCATTTTGCTATAATATTTGGCTATCTGTATGATACAGCAACGAATACCGTTGATAGTACTTTTTGGAAAGTCATCTCGTTATCTAAGAGACCGTTGAAATTTTTCGCCAGGAGTGTTCATGTAACAAGACATTATCATCCAGCGATCAGTTAATAACCCCGACAACAGATGTCAGAGCAGCGTAGCTAGCAGGTAGAAGATTAATATATGTACAACAATATCGAAACTATGAGCGTGGCTTGAGATCGAGCGCAGTCAACCTTGCCTTCGATAGGCCTGATTAACGCGAGAGAGCAGCAATTAACCTTGCACTTCGTGGCGGCGTTACAGCTGTCTGCAACCTTGCCAGAAATGCAGAATCCTTCCCCGGCCAATGACCGTGCTGTCGTTCCCTCGAATTCCTCAATGACTTCTTTGTGCCAACCTCGGTACTTTCACTCTTCATCTCCCAGCCGGTCGGCCAACCAGGTACTGTGTCCCCGTCGCGTCGTTCCCCGCGGATTGCAGTCGCGCGTATGCAGTATGCACGCAGCTGCGTACACGGCTACGGTTCTCTCTGTTATGCGTTTGCTCCTTACTCCTTGTCTACACTTCGAACCAAGTATTCGCCTGTGTGGGTGGGAACTGTGGGACTGCCGTACATCCGGTTGGGTGTGTCGGATGCGTTCGGTCCTTAACGCATTCTCCCTGCTAATTTTCGGCAGATACCCCCTTGTACCCCACCCTTTTCTATTTGGACCTCCCTGCTTTCTCTATTTGGACCTACTTGCTTTTTGTATAATATTTGGACCTCCTTGCTTTCTCTATTTGGACCGCCTTCTTTTTTCTATTATGCCCTCCTTGCTTTTGTATTTGGGCCTCCTTGCTTCTTGTATTATGGCCTCCTTGCTTCTTGAACAATATTTGGACCTCCTTATTTTTTGTATTATGACCTCCTTGCTTCTTGAACGATATTTGGACCTCCTTACTTTTTGTATAATATTTGGACCTCCTTACTTTTTGTATAATATTTGGACCTCCTTTCTTTTTCTATTATGCCCTCCTTGCTTCTTGTATTTTGACCTCCTTGCTTCTTGAACAGTATTTGGACCTCCTTACTTTTTGTATTATGACCTCCTTGCTTCTTGAATAATATTTGGACCTCTTTACTTTTTGTATTATGACCTCCTTGCTTCTTGAAAAATATTTGGACCTCCTTACTTTTTGTATTATGACCTCCTTGCTTCTTGAACAATATTTAGACCTCCATACTTTTTGTATTATGACCTCCTTGCTTCTTGAACAATGTTTGGACCTCCTTGCTTCTTGAACAATATTTGGACCTCCTTACTTTTTGTATAATATTTGGACCTCCTTACTTTTTGTATAATATTTGGACCTCCTTGCTTTCTCCATTTGGACCTCCTTGGTTTTTCCATTTGAACGTCCTTGCTTTTTCTATTTGGACCTCCTCCTTTTTTCTGTTATGACCTCGTTGCTTTTTCCATAATGACCTTGCTTTTTGTATTTGGACCCCCATGCTTTTTCTATTTGGACCTCCTTGGCGAACTATATTGTTATATGACGTCAATACATTTCTTACGGATGAAGTTGGCGCTGTGGAATGTAAAAGGAATGGGAAGGCGATCGTAAAGAGCGCGTGAGCGCGATTTATAATGAAGTGACGTGGTTAATGGCAGGCATATCGCTGTAACTCGTGTCCTGTTTTTTGGGATTCGGAGAAATATTAATTTTACTTATAAGATCTCCGGCCGCTACCGTACGCACAGAAATGAAAGTACCGTTATGCTTGATAGCCGTGACTGAACATTTCTCAGCGAAAAAGAATCTCCACAGCAAGTACGCAATTACTTAATAAAGTCGAGCATTTCTACGCATATAAAACTGTTTATTATCTGTTCATTATGTCTTACAAGATACGTCCGGGATTTACGAGCTCCGATAATTCCGAGGGTTTCACGATCTTGCCGTAATATCTTGATTCGAATACAACAGGCCCGGTGAGCCGAGCTCTAATCTTGATTTAAATGCGACAGATTATAGTGCCGGAAAATCACTTAGGATGCTTAGATCTCTGAAGATATCGATGCTACCAATATAATTTAATAAAATATTACGCTATGCTTCGTAAATTATTCAGCATCTCAATGCTCGCTGCTTTGTATAACCATAAAATTTTATTATACATATTGTGCCAGAAAACGCGAGACTAGAAGGAATACCAGCTTTCGATAAGTAATTCAACAAGCATTCTCTAGTTCTTATATATTGTAACCTATGTTTCAAATATTCATTTTCAAATGAATTTTCTAACTAAAGGTAATATAAGTCTGCAATGTTCGACAAACATTTTCTACTTCTCGTTTATACAGGGTGGTCGGTAACTGGTGGTACAGCCGAAATGGGGGTGATTCTACATGAAAAAATAAGTCGAAAATGTGGAATAATATTTTTTTATACGAGGCTTTGTTTTCGAGAAAATCGAGTTCGAAGATTCGGCGAATTCGAATGAGGGGAAGTGACTAGGATCGAGGGGAAAAAGTTACCCTCTCTCTGCCAGTACCGGATTAGTCACGTGACATTGTGACACATGCGCGATAGAGACGAAACGCGTCACGTGACCGGGCCGCGTCAGAGCGTGGGGGAATAGCGTCGTAGAAGGGGAAGATAGAGTGGGGAGACGAGTCTTACCGATTCTACTTACAAATGCTAAATCCGCGAATTTGGCGGATTTTCAAAGTAGATTTTCTCGAAATCAAAGCCTTATATGAAAAAATTCGATTGTACACTTTCCACTTATTTTTTTATATAGAATCAGCCCCTCTTCGGTTGTACCATGAGTTACTCTGTGTATCTTAATGAAAAGGAATTTTGTAACGATTTGCAATAGCAAACTCTGCATAAGAACAAGAACACACCGCGGCGGTGGCATTCTACTGAATTATGCTTTTAACTAAAACAGCAATTGACGTTGATTCATCGGAACGAAGGCCAAGAAATCATGCTCGGAAATCGTTTCGCCGCCGCGATTCATTGATGAACGAGCAGCACTCGACCTAATTTAATTCAAGTGCAAACTCACAACGTTTCCTTGGCGTCGTAATGTTAGCATTACGATAGACCGCGTGTGCATCTCGGCTTTATGAATGAAGAATCTGATGCGTCAGTGAACCCCTGACTCGAGTGCATCGTTTCCCGGAACGAGCCCGAACACGTCCGCGTCCGGTCGAAAATATTAATGTGGAGGTGTGAAAGAGGAGCACGCAACACTTAGGTTACCAGAGCTCATTTATCGAACTCGCTCGTCACATTGAAGTGAACATAACTCACTGTGTTGGCCGAACAAAAAATCGTTTATCCAATTACCGAATGAAAAATCGTTATCACAATTTACTTTTTATCTTATATGCTCGTATTAATGTCCCGAATAAATGCTGTTTTATTAACATTTAATTGTACGGTACATTCTGAAAAAGAAATTGTCACGTTTTTATTCGTATCTGTTCTGTTATGTAATAATAGTTGTTAACGCTCTAATAAACACGTCGTTGCCAGAACTGAAATAAGAGGGAGAAAATCCGTCGGAACATTGGAACGCGCCTAATGTCATTAAATGTCCCCCGATTACTAGTTGCCGAGCGCAATAAAAATGCGAAAAAAACCAGCAGTTAGCCTATAAAATCTGCATAACATTGGCCACTTGTCTCAGCACGACATAATCTCGTTCGTGGCTAGGGGGCTAATTGCACGGTTCGGCGTCGGAACAATCGAGGCCGTGGCTCGCGTCGCGGTCGCGTCACCCGTCTCTGTCCTGTTTCGGCTACATTCTTCAGGGTGTTTGCAAAAAATCTGCTCGGAAACAGGAAACAAAAACGCGAAAAATTACACGGTCGCCGTCAGCGAGGACCGGCGCGGCGCGGCGCGTCGCTTTCATCGCGCGGCGAAGGCCGATTACGCTCGGTATGCTCGACTTACAAATCCGCCGGAGTATTTCCATCTTATCAGCATTGCAAATTAAAAAGTACGCGGGCTCGGAGAAGCTACGGTCAGTTCGGCCACGATCAAAAGGAAAAGAATCGGGGGAAAAAATACATTTATTCGGCCCCGTGAACTCCGCGTCCGGATTAATACACCGGGCGGGCATTGTTTCGTGGCTTAACTTTTTATAATCGACCATTGTTCCTTTACGGGAACTCGTTCCGAGGCAGCACATTATTAAAGAAAAGAGGGGGACGATGGGAGTGCGTGAACGGACATATTTGGTGCAAAATAAAAATTGTGTGTAAAAATCTATTTCTTCTCCTAATACCTGCCAATAAATTGCAAATAATCTAATAACATACAGTTACTCACATATTCGATCACACACAAAAATGGCAATTATATGCCGAAAATCGTGAAAAATTGTAATTTTCACCACATTTCATCGTTTATAACTTGTAAACCAATTAACCAATTTCGATGAAATTTGTAGCATGCATATGACTTTTTTGTTTAAATATTATTAAGCTATAAAACCCCACATGGAATTATTAGCAGCATGCACATGACTGTGCATGTTAACATTACAAGAATAACTTAGAATCTAGGGTTGACAATAAAGTGGAACATTTCTGAATACAACTCTAAAGGTACAAACAGTATGCATACAACTTATACGAGTCTAAAAAACACATTTTTTAAATTTTCCTTATTGGCCCAGATAAAAAAGTTGTATTTATCCCTTTTACTATTTTTTTTCACAATTACGACCAAATGCACTTTTCAATATGTTTGTTAGACGTAATTTACTGAACTAATCCTTCTAGGCTAACAGAAAAATTGAAGTAGTTTGGTCGATTTGTAAAAAAAGTTATTCAGATCTAACGTGCGTGTGATCAATTATGTGAGTAACTGTATTTACCGCAGTCTCCGTGTTTCACCTACACATTTTCATCGTAAACGCAGAAACTCCGAGTGATCAACCGCGGCGATCAACCGCATGAAATCTAACTTTCAACAATCAAAAATACCAATCGAATTCCTGAGCGCTCTCTACCAATTACTACCGTTGTCGTGCATTTTTCAAACGTCGCGCTAAAAACCGCGACACGTGTTCAGCGTTTAGCGTCGAAAATAAAAGGAAAAACGGTCGAAAAGCGAAAGCGTAGCCGATTGGTTCGACGCGTGTACGCTCGCTGCGCTGGCTCGCGAGAGTACGAATGACAGACGGAGAAGGCCGGGCACGTAATAAGGGTTATCAGTTACCACCCACGACCCGTAAAGGCCTCGTTTATGACCGTCGGAGGGGGGGGAGATAGAGAGAAGACGTACACCGGTCGCACAGGAATTAACGCCGGAATTAGTGCATTGGGCCAGCGACGCGTGTTCGTTACGAACAAATTGCCGGCACAAAGACCGCCTCGAAACGCGGGGACGCCGCTAAATAGATGTAATTCCGAGTTAACCACACGTCGGATCAACACGGCGCATCTGCCGCACGGCCGCATGCTCCGCGAGTTTACATCCGCGTTGCAGCTGGCTAGAAAAAGAGAAAACCGCCGCGCCGCGCCGCGCCGCGCCGAGCGCAGCGGGTTGGGCACGCGAATTAATTTCGACACGGCTCGTTCACGAGGTCGTTCACACTGGGAAAAGAGTGAAGAGTGTACTGGCATTTGAAAAAGTTCGGCTTAGCTTGCCACTTTTTCGGACCAGCACACACGTTCATCTTTATTCGAACGCTTGTAACAGGATGTTCCAAAAATGTTGTTCTTCCTTAAAAGGGGCGATTCGCAATGTCATTCCTAGTAATTTTTTCCTTTGCGAAAAACTTCTCCGCGGTATTTTGAAGAAGTTATTAAGGAAACACGTGGACCAATCAGAGCGCGGCTACGGAGGACGGACTTCGGCTCGGCCAATGCCATGCTCGCCGGGACTCGTCGTACAGTGTTCTAAAACGCCGAAAATGTGGCCAAGCATTAAAAACACTAGAAGAATAATAAAAACCTTTCTAAAAATAGTGTGTACTAAGGTGCTTGGGGTCGTTGATCACGAATTTAATGTTACATTTTAATTACCCGTTCGTTAAGAAAAAAAATTTTTATTAAAAAATCAATTTTTTATATTTTTATACGAATATAAACGTTTTTCTATCTATGAACATCGTAAACATCGAAGTGAAACATCAATGTTTTAAACAAATGTTCATACAAAATAAAAAGTTTATATTCCTATACTAGTAAGGTGTACAATAATATAAGAATAGTAACATAAATGATAAATACTTTTCTTAATTTGTTTATGTATTATGTATATAATAAATATTTATAAATAAACATAATAAACATTAGAGGCGCGCCAGCAGTGCCGAAATACGACGAAAGCCGTCCCAATCCAGCGAGTTATACATGTGTATTGAAAGAAGACTGTATTCTGTATACTTACCTGTGTCAGGACGACTGAAACGTCACGACGCGACGCGACGTCAGTAACAACACAACCCATCGCGGTATATCGAACATTACTGTACTATTTACACAAGTGTTTTTATGACTGCTACGTCACGATGTATTGATCAACACGGACGGTTTCGCGTATCTGCGATGACGAAGTCCTCGTATCAGCGCCGGACCATCTTTGACAACACGCGTCTAGGTCGCGCTCTGATTGGTCCGCGGTTTTCGCTAATAGCTCCTCAACAAAGCCGCGGAGAACATTTTCGAGAATGAAAAAGTGACTCGAAATCACCTCACGAATCATTCTTTTCAAGGAAATACAACATTTCTCGCGCACCCTGTATAGCGCTGTGTAACTTCGAATCCGGCTAGGGGCAATAAAATTGAACACACCTCGATTGATTTGTTAATTTTTATTTAGTAGACAACATAAATGACATTTCGTGTACTCTTGGTACGCCACAAGAAGTCCCTCGAGACGGCACAGGGGCAAAGGGGGTCCTCGCTCGCAGCCAATGGTAATGCTTTGACGTCACACACTTTAGCCAATAATTCGGCTAAAACCGAAAGTTCGTGTGAAACGACCCAATCGGACGGCTTGCTGCCGCATTCTTTTCGAATTCCTGTCAGGAGACTTCTTGTGGCGTACGAAGAGTACTTACATACATCGTTTTACACGGTTTTTGTTTATTTGACTGAGTCGGTAAATGTTCTATCTAGAAAAATGTAAATTTTCAAGACAGAAAGAAATGACTCGCTGCCAGGTCTGTGTTTCGATGTTTTTCATCGTGTACCAATACACTCAAATAAGTGTAAGGAAACTGATCGTATAGTTAGATAAAATTATTACATACAAAGTATTTATTTATAAAATTAATTTCTGGATGCCTTCCAGTTGTTCAAGACCTTCTTCGGTAAGTTTCACTAGAAATGAGACGATCCTATAGTGGTCGCCGAAATGATTTCTGTCACGCTGTCAGTAATACAACGCGTAACATGCATCACAGTCTACCGCGAGGCAAAATTCTCCGACCACTGCTGTTCGAGATTGATCGACCTGTTCGCGGGTGGATCGGCATAATTTTGCAGCAATTATCGAACCGTTTCGTGTCGGTTGATCCTTGATGTGGCAACGAACCTGATGTGAAGGTAGCTTAAACACGTAGGCGATTACGAGCCGGCACAGTAGTGGTGATGTTATGTCATCGCCAGAGGCATGCCAGCCTCTCGTTTCATACCGTTACGTTACGTCTCCTCGGCATCCAGATAATTTATGTTAGGGTACGTTTACACTGGAGTAGAATACTTCTTCCCGATATGGAAAAATCGAGATTTTTTTTTTCATCGTAGAAATAAAATTAAATATGTCAATGGTTCGAAATAGTCGAAGTATTAATTTTGTTCATGATGACAAATCATTCCAAAGGTGACATCACATAGCGGATGAGCTAATAATTTAAATAGTCGAACGTATCTTACATGGTCAACACTTCACTTCCAAAGCAAACGAGTAATCACTTCAGGAACCACTTCAATTTCAGCCGTGTACAATCCTGAAGTGTCGTTTGATGATCAGAGACATCATTCTGCTGACAGTATTCGTGCGTGTTTGGAGGGGATCAGCACTTTGCAGTAAATAAAAAAGAGCGTGTGCTATCTCATTAAAAATCAAGTTTGCAGCTTGTTAACACGGAAACACGAGACAGCTGCGTTACGAGTTACGGGCTACACGCGTTTGCATTACCAAGAATTCAGTTCTCCGGCCATAATGTTATCTTTGTTATCTAAACTACGAGCATTCGCATTCTTCAAAGTTACAAGCGCGCCTAAGATGATGAAAGCGATTACGCTTATCGTTCCGCGAGACGCGACACTCGCGGAAAGCTCGCGCGAACGACTCAACATTATCGCAGCGTGTTTCCACTATTTTACGTCACTTTGCGGCTCTAATAACTGGATGATAATGGAGAGAGACTCGCGTCGTCTACCTGATCGTCCGCGTTCCCCTAAGTTCTAAGTGATACCACGAGCCAACTTTCTGACACCTATTAGTGTTACACATCTTGGCAACCGTTTGGCGAGGTGTTCCGAAATTATTTCGGTTCGACTTGATCGTGCATCGAACCCTCTTTGTGTGAACACTAAAGTGGAACGGTTCTTGGAATCGATCTCCTAGTTCTTTGTCAGAGGTTGCAAGCTTCTCGGACCTCGGTGACGAAACTGAAAAGACCCGAAGAATACAAAAAAATTGTATACATTCCCGAACAATAAGAAACGATCTCGTATTCTGTTAGACACTGCGAATAATGTAACAGTAAATACTCGATCGAACTGAAATTCACTGAATTTTATCGTTTGCAAAGCTAACTGAATTAAAGAACAAAATCGGAATTTATTGAACAATTAATTTTTGTAATATTTTATCTCGGCAACCAATTCATTCACTGGCTTTGATGTTCTTACATTGCGAAACTTGTTATACAGAAACGATCATAGTAACAAGGTTGGATTATTATTATACCATAACTCCAAACGTTGTTGCAAATTGGGGACGACAGAGATAATGGGACATTGCTGGTGAAATACGCTGACATTTACCGAGATTGAGCTATACAGCATCTATGGAGACACTTGCCGAGTTATTTTGAGAGATTCGTGCAACGAATATCTGGGTTGCAATCATCGTACAATTGAACGTGAAGTGTGTTTAAATTGTTGGAACGTTGAACTGTTGCAATTTGTGGGACCAATCGAGAGGTGTATATTATGCTTAATAATAGATAGCTGGAGAGAAAATGCCTCTGCAAACTCAACTTTGTTATTTCACTGAAATGGAAATGGAGGATCAACAGATTGAGTTTAAAGTACTGGAATCAAATCAAAATTTGTTTTCTTCCTTTAATCCTTTGCACTCGGAGCTATTTTAATTCGAAAATTAAGCATTTATTCCGACCTAGAACAATTCCATTCTATATGATATTTTTCATTTTAGGGATATGAAATTGATATAATACTTAAATGTTTAGTAATTGATTAGATACCAACATATTCAATAATATAAACGATATATCGAATAATGGTACAGACATTTTTAGTGGTGACTTAGTGTCACCACTCGACTGCTAAGGGTTAATAATTTTGATAAGTTTGATAACCATATGCACAGAATTTTGCAATGATTATGACCAATTCGGAACGAAAATAGATTAAAAAAAGAATAACTAGTTACAATACTTTGATCTACTGATCTGCTCACATAAAATGGAATTCTTAATTTTTCTGTTAAAAAAGTGAGAAATTTCATAACTGATTGCATGAATATTTTTTACTGATGTTTGATACCTTTTGCCAGGGATAGTGTAACACGAAGTGCTCAGTGGAGAAGCGATGGAAGTCGATTTTACAAAAAACGAGATAACTGTAAGATACCGTACTTAAAACATTTATTTATCTAAAGACGAAAACAGTGCGACGACTGTGCAAGAACATTCGATCGCAGCGAGCTGAGATTACTGCACTAGCTCACTCCGTGGAACCTTTAGAAACTTTTACTGAAAAACAGTGTACCGTTCTCCAAGGTCGGGACGGAGTGCAGTCAAGTTCCACGCGCAGTCGAACATTTGTGATAGAGAGCGAGGCCTGATCGCATCTGCGGTAGTTGATAATGGAACCTGGAGATGGTGTCAGATCTGTGAGCAAATTTGATATTTACTTCTACCAAACGTGTAATTTGCACAGCGTGCGGTTTATGCAAACTTGCAATCAAAAACAAAACCCCTACAATAGCAGCAGTGAAGAGATCTCTTACGAACAATTATATAACGCAAAAAAGATAAAAAATAAATTCAAAAATGTTTTCAATATACGTGTGTATTTTTAATAATTCGTACGAATTTTTGTAGAAAATTTTTGCGATCACAATTAAAAATTCATCCGATTCTTGACATTTTTATTTGTGCAGTGTATTTGCTAACACATATTTTCAACTAAGAAATCTCTTTATTTGCAACCGGGACTGTTTAGAGCAAGATCGTTCGTTTGAAAAGTTATGCAAATTATCTGTGGCTTGACGATGAAAGTTTATATCGAACCACTCCCATTCACCATTGTGTAAAGACCGCATTTGTGCGAACGTTATTGTTTTATGAGTGTTCGTCTATCCATGGTGCGATAAATTCAACGATAATACTGCTATAAATAATATGTTTATCATCGATTGTAGATGTGCAAAATAAAAAGTGAAAACTGGGTCAAATTGTTACAACACGAAAATTGGTGTTACAACAGAATACGATCTAAATTTTATTACAGAAACACCTGAAGGCACTAGAACACTTTGATGCCTGCAAAACTGTCACCAATAGATACAACTGCCTAATGAAAAGCCTAAAATAATTTAATCGTAAAAAAAAATGGAGAAGCCAGTTCTGTTTTTGCGACAGACTGTATTTACAGTTTTATCTTTCAGTCATACATTATTGCTATAAATTTTCTATAAATTCCTTTAAAATTCCGCTTTATTGAATGTCTCTTCATTTCTTTACTGACACGTCGTTAAAACATTCTACAAAAGTCGTATTCTACGACCTCGCACATTTTTCGCGGTTCTGCGTCGGAGTCGCTGAAAATTGCATTCGCAGAACCGATATTATAACTATACGTGTTATTTAACGCATTCCTGCCCGCGAGAAAATCAACGTCCACGTAAGAATCTCGCCGTGAAATTGTGATTACCTGCGAGTAATATCGAATGCCAAGGCTGTATCAGTTATTCTCCCCGATGAGTAATGGCGTTTGTGTAATTTTCAATTCGCTAGACAATCTCCGGGGCTTATTACCCTTCGACACGATTTTTCCAGCGGCGCGAGAAGAACGAACGGGGGAAAAACGTTCTCGTACAGATTCTTGATAGAGCAAACCAGTCTTAAATCGCGAAGCCACGCGTTCATATATCATTAGGGCCATTAATATTTTTCTGCGGACTGTGAGAGAAAGAGAAAGAGGGAGAGAGAGAGAGAGAGAGAGAGAGAGAGAGAGAGAGAGAGAGAGAGAGAGAGAGAACTGTTGGTGGCTCGGGAAAAAGTGCGGTTTCGCTTTCACGATAATTGGATTAGTTGCGAAATAATAGGAACTCCGAGAGCGTGACAGATCGAGCAGATTGAACAGATTTTATTTCCCCTTTGGTGAACGCGATTTCTGCTCCATCGATAGAGACGTAGTAAATGTCAGATTTCAATTCATGCTTTAATATCGCTATTCATGGGCTCGGCTACCGATGTCGCGCTCAACACACGCGCACGCGCGCGCACACACACGCACGTACGGTTTATCTCCTTTGGATTCCTGACGGCTAAAATGCCCTGTACGTGTCACAGATAGTCCTGCGAAATTTGCTTCGAACGATAAGGGTCGCGATAACGAGTTCACTGTTACCGGGAATCTCTCATTGTCATCTTTATCCTCCACACAAAGCTGCGTGAACTTTCTGAAAACTATTGTCTGGATTCTTCGGAATCGCCGAGAAATCACTGGCAACAATACTACGATTGAAAGTTGATTTTAAATTGAATATTGGCTACGGTAACAATCGAGAAGGAATTTTATTTATTTAATGTTGTGGGAGAAGTATTTTATCAAAATAGAAATTTGTATTGCGATTATGCATTAGACTTATGTATTAACCGGTCAAATGAGCGTTTGTGAATGAGCGTTTTAAAAAATTTTTTAAAAATGTTAAAACTATTGAGGGGTGATATTAAATTTTCGTTGAAATTAAATTTGATTTCAATTATCATTCGAAATTATTAAATGAATTTCTTCAGTCAGGCACATGTTGATATCAAAATTGACATCTAAATAAATTTTTTGCTCGGTACGGTTAGTGTTAATGCTACGTTGAGATCGTTACGTCGGGATCGGTACTTATCGAAACGATTTCGTAACAAATTTGAATAATATCGATCCCTAAAATTCCGTGACTGCGAGTTGCGAAACGAGCGAAGAGGTTGTTACATAAAGGCTGAAGATTCGAACGCCCGAACTCGGGAGCCATTGATTTCCCTCGGCGTTAGGAACAATGAGAGAGACTTTCATCGGATGGCAAAAATGCCGGTTGCCGTTTGTCGCGTGCCTCGAATAATTTGTAGTTTCCAATCGTCGCTATCCGTGTGCCGATCGAAACATTAAAGTTTCGAGAAACTCGTCGCTCTCGACAAAGGCACACATTTTACACTCGCTCGATAAGACGACGTCTCGCGCTCATGTTCGACACGTTTCTCCTGGCGTCACGGTAGATAGAGCACACGAGTCGGCCCGTTCGCACGAAGTGGAAAATAATTAGATGCGAGTGTCGATAAACATTCGAAAGGTAGTGAATGCATCGAAAAATCCTCTGCGCCGAGATACTCACCGATCAAACCTCTCCGTCTACTGTACCACGGTAGAACCTCGGTAGTTGCACCGAGACGGGGCTGAAGAAGTCTGCAAGTATCGGGGTAGCCAATCAACTGCATGAAATCTACTTCTATTACAGTAGGGTCTCCGTAACTGTCGTATCGTCGGGTCTGTTGAGCGACAGCTCTGGTAGAGGTTCTTTGTAATGTGCCGAACGTAGAAAAGGATAGCGAACTGAAAAAAGAGGGACTGAGGTTCGACGCTCTGCCTCTCTTTCTTTTCCATTCGCCGTTCACTTTCGGTGGGAATCAAATTTTGACAATTACGGTGGAGATCTTTGCGACAGTTACGGAGATAATACTGTATGTCGCTACAACGTCGAAACCTCGCATCTCTTACCACCGCGTGTCACGTGTTTTCCTTAGCCGAGGAACAAGGTTCTCTATTACGAGTTACCCTATTACGCTATAAATTAGGCTTACTATTAGAAAGTTATAAGCAGTAATGCGAACATGCCCCAACGAGAGAAACTCTCTGTCGATTTGTAGCGACGAGTGGTGGTTTTAGCTCAGGGATTACATGTGTCTGGTTGGTAAGCCCGTGTTAATGCTGGAACGATACCGTATCGTCTTTTATTTTCAATCAAAGATATCTAGAAGAACTACCGCCGCGACTATACCATACATACTACGTAGGTACACGATTGTTACAGTTGCAGGATGGATTCCTTTACACGGTTTTTACAGTTATCGATTTAGATTAAGTTGCGCGTGTTACAAATACAATTTCCTCTATCCCGATACGTTATAAATTCGTTCCGGGATTAGAAAGCTGCGAGTAGTTTATCGGAGCGTACCCTAACCAGTGAAGTTTCATCGATTCGTTTGGCAAATGGCAGAATTACTTACTCCGCGACTTTAAATAATTGCGTGTTGTCCGGTAGAAGAGTTTCACCGATCACACACACTTCAGGCTCCGCTCGTAATACGTAACAAAATGTTTTTTTGATCAAAAACCAGATAACCCTCCGCGATTAATCGAGTGGTAGAAAAGGCATAGCCGTTGAACTAGCTATAATTTTAATTAGGAGATTGCTGACAGGAAACTGAAACGTTCTTGGCTGTTCATTGGAAAAATCAAAGGCTAATTGCTCTACATTGATTACACATTGCAACACCATTTATTTCATATCGAAAGTTTGTTTTGTGTTGAGAAGTTGATTGCCGAAACTTTCTCTCAAAAAGAGCAAACAATTCAGGTCCGAGTGCAGATCGAGGCCCAACCTCGACCTAGTAGAGGTTGTCACCCCATAGACTGACGATTCGGACGTAACACCTGTGGTTGGTCAAACATTGTTTAGTTTTATTTTAATATGGGGGAGATTACGATTTCCGTGGCCCCTTTTTTAGAGGTTTGTGCTCTTGGGGTTATTTTAAGAAAAAAATGTATATGTCACAGGTTTCGAATGGGCCTGCTTTACCCGGTAAAGTATATTTCCTGTTTTTTATAAATCTACAAATATCTCGGTAACTATGCGAAATATGGCAAAATATCAAGAGACCTTTTTTGTAGAAAATTAAATTTCCCACAATTTATGTTGTATGACATTTTTTTATCAGCTGCGCAGTTTCCGAGTATATTTATATTTCGGTGAAGTTGCAGAACAACTGCCTCTCCCCCGAAATGATGCTCGGGGGAACGTAAAGGCTCCGTTCACAACTGCTTATACGAGACTCAAGAAATGTGTATGTATTAAAACTCAATTAGCAGTTAATATTATTGATGTATTAGGTTAGGTCTGGGTTAGCTCTGGGTTATTTTAACATCATTTTAATGTTTTTTTTATAGGAAATTCAATTTTCTACAAAAAAGGTCTGTATATATTTTGCCATATCTCGCATAGTTTCCGAGATATTTGCAGGTTTATAAAAAACAGGAAATCTACTTTATCGGCTAAATCAGCCCGATTTGATACCTACAACATATACAGTTTTTTTTCTTAAAATAATCCCAAGAACACAAATTTAACCTTCAAAGTAGGGGCCACGGAAATCGTAATCGTGTCTTAATATGATATACATATTGAACAATAACACACTGTTAGTATTAAACAATCAGAATTAAGAACTGTATAATAAGAAATAATCTCGCCACGTGCTCTATGGTATTCAACCGTTGTATCTCTCACTTCAATGTCACTCGCTGTTTACTCGCTCGCAGTCGACAACACACTCCCTCCTTTTCCATACTCGCACGTTCACCTTCAATCAATCATCGAACATACATATTCCTAGACACTCTTCGAATATACACAACAGACATACTGTTCGTACGCCACAAGAAGTCTCCTCGCAGGAATTCGACAACAAACTGTCCGATTGGGTGATTCCACACGAGCTTTCGGTTCTAGCCGAATTATTGGCTAAAGTGTGTGACGTCAAAGATAACCATTGACTGCGAGCGAGGACTCCCTTTGCCCCTCAGCCGTCTCGAGGAACTTCTTGTGGTATACGGACAGTACATTCACGCCATCATCCACACTATCATTTGTACCTAAAACCAAGTTCACAACACCGTGGATCACATCACCGTCAGTCAAAGTGTTTAGAGTCGACTCGAAGGCTACAGAGGACCTTGTATAAGACGCGTGGCGACCAGGTTCAGGCCAGGTTCAGTCGAAGGGTTACACTTCGGTCGCGTTGGCATTTCTCATTAAAGGCGACCGCGCTCGAGCAAGAATGTCTCCGGGCATCCTCGTAACTCCTCGCCCGTAACTTTCCTTCCTTGTTCCGCGATAAATAACCGCTCGCTTTGATCGCGCCTCCGCCGTATGCCGGCCAGGGAACGCGAGTCCAACGGAAGAGGCTTCTGCGGGGGTGTAGCGGGGCTCGTGGTGCTCATAGGGGCTCGTGGAGGCCCAACGGATGAAAGGGGCAAGGGTGGAAAGTTACGGTATCGCTCTATCTCACCATCCACACCCCTCCCCCCAGTCCTGGGCAAGGCAGCGTGATCGGATTATGGCTCGCGGACACGCTTAATGCCCGACGAAAATTTATGTCGGCATAGCGCGCGTGGCATTCGCGTATAATTATGCGGGTCACTCTCGGAGGATTATGTAAGGTCCGAGAGGCGTTCTTTGATTTTCTGGCTAGCAGGGACTCTCTCTTTCTCCCACCAGACTCTTTGGAGACTCTTTCTCTACTCCCCTCCTCCTCCCCCCCCCTTGTTTCCTCCATCTGGCTACCTCACTTCCTCGATCTTTCTAATCGCATTGTTTATCGTCTCGGGGCACGTCTGGTCGCGCTTGGTGGATTCAGCGACGGGATATCAATGAACGGGCTACTTGCTTCTATTTGTGGGTTTTTCGTGTAGGAGTTTCTGCTCGGCTGATTTGTGCCCGCCTCGGGCACTCGAACCACTTTCTTGCCGGCTTCTCATTGTCAGAACTTTTTCTCTAACCGCGCTGTTGCCTGGTAGTTTTGAATGGCCTCTCGTTGCTTCCGAAACGATACTCGTGTCCCTTTCGCGCTGATTAGAGAATGATTTTTCGAGGATTGAGAACACTGATGAACTGGGGTATACAGGGTGTCCTAGACCACCCGTCCACCCCTATTAAAATGGTGGAGAGTGATTTGTATTGAAAAATAAAAAAAATTTAATAACTAATTCGGGTACGCTCTATCGAATGGTGGTAGTTGCAATTTCCGGTACTAACCGGAAATAGGATTTTCAGACCGGAAGTCATTTTATTATGGGACCTGATATTTTTTATTGCATATTCAGATGGCACGCAAACAAAAATAGAAGTTTTCCATAGTTTATTTCTGTTAAGTTGTTTATTAATCTATTTCAGAGAAGGTATTGTCCTTTACTGTTTGTCCTGCAACTTGTGCAAATTTATTATTAAAAATTAAACCTTTAATTTCAAAAATGTGAATTCGTACATTGGAGTTCATTTTCTGTCCAATGTAGGCATTTTCGAGAAAAACGTATGAGACAAAACTTTTACTATTTTTTTCATACAATCTGAATATGCAGTGAAAAATACCGGGTCCCATTTTTTAAAAACGACTTCCGGTCTGAAAATCCTATGTCCGGATAGTACCGGTTTCCATCTACCACCATTCAATATAGTCTACTGGAATTAGTTACTAAAATTTTTTTAGTTTTCAATAAAAATCACTCTCCACCATTTTAACAGGGGTGGGCGAGTGGTCTAGGACACCCTGTATAATTTGGACGTGCCACATATAATGCGAATCGTCTTCCATGTTCCCGAAAGATGAATCTCTGGCAGAAGATATATGATCAAAATCGAGAATATGATTGTTGCCCTTTACTATAAAGAGTAGTGTTACCACTTACAATTTTAGATGTGAACTGTAGTATTGCTACATATCAGACATGCGTACAGTTGCATATTAGACAATTGTTCATACCGTCGCGAAGCGTCAATGTCTATCAGTATAATACATATAATTGCGTCGCGCAGAATATTTCTTAACCCCGACAAGTTCTGAAAAGGTTATTAAAAGTCGGTACGATACCTTCGAGATTGATTGCAGAATCGATGCGAGAACGTATCATTAGATGCAAAGATACCATCTTCGTGACGCGAGAGAATTGAAACGCTTGTGAACGAAATCACTTACACATACCTTTCAAATTCCTTTACCATCAAGAATGTAGCGTCACAATGGCATCCCAGTAGCATCACGATTGTTCCCTTAGAAAAAGAAAAATTGTTAGAATCGTTTTAATATTTTTCCAGTTCTTTTAAAAGAGCATATATTTTTAGTTTTCAGTGTTTGTCGAATATACTAAATATAGCAACCTCACGTGCTCTGCTGGAAGTGCGCAATAACCAATCCTTAAAGATTACTCACTTTGCACACTGTCACTCTGTCTACTAGGTAAATGATCATGAGTCACTCTTGAAGTTTCTTGCATCAAATTCAGAGGCCACATCGGTGACATAACATACGACAATAAAACTTAATTTCTGAACCTGGTGAAAGAATAGTCTGTACATGCTATAATCCGGTATGTTGAAATCCGATTCGGTGGTTCGAAAGCAGGCCTTTTCTGGCCCGGAACAAGTGCGAATCCTCGCGGCTCTCGGGCGGAGAGCGAGAGTGAGAGAGCGAGCGTGTTTCCTTGGACAAATTCTTCTCTTGTCAGAAGGATAGTTTGAAGAATACGCCTATAAATCGTCGGCACTTTCGCGGGAGAAATCTTAAAATAAGCCCGGGACTCGGACCTCTCTCGTCCGGCTCGTTTTGTTTGGAGGCAAGCGTTTGTTGAGTCACTAGTACGTTATGCGGCGATAAAGTGTCGCAATACATCAACCTGCAACAAGTTATCGCCGAACAGCCAGTATTTCTGCGGACGATAATTACTCCTGAACCAGGCATCGTTATTACTAGAGTAGCAATTAGTTCCACACACACGGCCGATTTCTAATTGGGAGTCCATTAAATACTAAGCTTCGTTATTTCTCTTTTCGTTTAATCAAAATCGCGATACGGGCGCGATCGTGCTCCGGAATGTCCGCGTTGCGAACGACAATCGTTCGCTTTTGACTTTTTAGTTATGAAGTAAGCTAGTCTCGGTAAACGTTCTTATCTGTTAATCACTCGGAACGAATCTTTTGTAAGCCACGTCAAATAGACGATAATGATGCAGACTAATTGCTGGTGTTACATTACAAATACTCCAACAAGTACTGGCACACTTTTCCGATTTCCGAAAAGTTTCCGACATTCAAACTTACAATTTCGTAAAAAAAAGCTCAACCGAACTCACTTTAAAGCTTGAACCCTCTATTCCTGCAATGCATCGTTCTATTTCTTCCAAGATATTTTTACATGATATATCAGGTTTTTTCTTGAGAATCCTACAAATTGGAACGTCTCAGAACAGTCTACACTCTTTGTAATAGAATGATAATTTAAAAAAAAAATGATATTCGTTACATGACTTTTCTTCGCGATGCTAATGATTGATCTATGTGAGAAAATTGTATTTATATTCATCTCTAAGGATTATCGAACGAAGAGAACGTTGACGTCACATAAAAATCCTTGCTCGGTGTAATTATTAATATCGACTACAAGACTGGTTAAACGGTTCTCCGCGAATCGAACAAGACGTTTCGGAATATCATTATGATCCGAGTAAGTATTTAACTTAATCTATTTCCATTTAAATGGCGAAACCAGATATTTCACCTGATGCAATCTAATACCTGAACTCGCTTCGCAGCCTCGGCGCAAGTTGGAGTGCGCCTCGCGGTCTGTAAACATCCTCACCGGTGTGTAATAATCGTGAAACAATTATCGAGGTAGACAGGCTCTTGCCATAGACAAATAACGTACACGTACGCATAGAAGTAAGAGGGGAAGGGTGGGAGGGAGGGAGGGAGAGACGGAAGGGGAATAACGTGATTATAATATCACCGATTGATTTATATCGGTTCTGTGGTCTAGCTTCGATTTTTGCCAAATCGTCGGGAACATGCGAGCAGATTCCGCGCTATCGCGACTATAAATCATTCGGTTGCGTCGCGCTTCTTAGAACTCGATCCGGCCGTGTGCCGTTTTCCATCTGCGCTGAATGATTTTTCACCTTGTCACCAGAAGAGGAGAGCAAGGTGTGCGCGATGCCGCTCTCGAAGAGTGTCGATATTTATCGGCCTCTCTAATGGACATATTTATCTCGCGGATGGAAGAAAAATCCACGGTTACAAATTCTGCGCGCATTTATAAATAATGCAACCCCGGTCGCGCGCTTATCTTGTTTACGAGCTCTCTTAATTGCGCCAATATTTAACGACGATGGACAGTTTTAATGCCATCCTAAGCCGCTTTCTAGGATCCACTTTGACTCGTGTGCGAGAGCTATCATATTTTGTTACCGCTAAAACCTGTCTCTCGGGAAGGATACCTACCAGTCGAAAGAATCGACGTTTAGTGGATATTTTCCGCCTCGAATGGAACATAGTACGTACGTACATACACTCCATCTGGTGATAATGATTCATATTCCCTGCCGGCGGAAATTGTATCAATGCTTTTTTTTCTTTCCTCGATACAGCTGGAATATTGAATAGGGACGGCATAATTATCATTCATTTCCTTTATTTAAGACTTCCTACTGCTTTAAAGGCTGGTTCGTGTTATTTCTCACGTACATAAGTGTTCTGGAGCTCAAATGATAGGGAGTTCATACTATTTTCAATGAAGTTTCAGAAGTTCAGTAGAATTTCAGATACATTCCGGGCAGTGGTGATTTAACTAACAAAGCGTTTTAAATAGCCAGAAATGTACAAATGTTGTGAGGCTAATTTGTTTCATGTTTCATAGATTTTTATAATTTCAATATATTAATTTATCACATTTTTCTTAGACTACAAACCGGGTAAGCATTTGTCTATTAGTCAAAAACCGTCGTTATCGTAGAAAATATCAAAGTTATTCGTACCGGAAATAAATAATGATATGTGCATAGATTTACGAGCAGCATTGCAAAAATTCATAAAATATATATATACATATACACGTATAATACCTGAAAGTAAAAGCATATTGAGGTATCTCTCCTGACCTTTGACTTCTAACATCTGACATTTACAGTGGTTAATTAGAAAACTTTCTCGTTTATTAATCGTTAGTTACCTATAATTTCTGTCAACCTTATTTATTATGCAGTAGCTTTAATTATATGTTATATGAGATTTGATGTAATATTATAGTAGAGACATAGCAATTCTCCAGACGAGATACTTTAACCACGATAAATCAATTTATTTACCGAATACGACGTCCAAACACGTTTTCATTGGCCAAAATCTCGATCTACACAGCGCATCCTCTCGATCCCTAACTTAGAAGAAACCGGTACAGACCAAAGGGAGGGAGTTGCATCGACACAGAATTCCGCGAGCCGATTGAACGGCTTTCTATTCATAATAAATTTTTGCATCTAACTGGGAAGCAGGGGCAGTCGTGCACCGTGCAGTGAGAAGTGTCGATAGTTATCGATAATTCTAATGGCCGCGGCCACCCCGTGATTACGAGGGTCGAGGATGAGTTATGGCTGCGGGCGTATCGGCGCGGCGAACAGCCGAGTTGCCCGCATCTCTGCCGGCGCGGCGCGGCGCGGCGCGGCACGGCTTCTACTCGTTTCGTAACACGGTAACGCGCGAATCGTGCCGCAAATTGACCGATTGGAACTCGGCTAGCAGGTATAACGGCTACTCGCCTTCGATCGATCGAGATCGATCGATGTTAAGAGCGCGTGCACGCGGCCACGTATCGTACAGTACCCCGTTTTCGCGAAAACCTGGTCAAAATTCAATTGCCGAAGCATGCAGCAGCTCGTTGCTACTGCAGCGGTTTGTATACGCAGTGTTTCCGTGAACGTCTCATTTTAAGTTAACCATACATATGGCATCTCTGAATGGAAACATCATTTCATGACGAAACAGTTCAAGGAAGTGGTAACTGTAAATTCTAACCGGGTTCCAAGCATTTTTAGTCCACAGTACTGTTTTAAAGTAAGTGCTTAGTAGACACTGCAAAGTACTGACAAGATTTTAGTGAACTGTGAATGCAGGTTATCGCACCCGTAATAGCTGGCCAAGAATTAAAAACAATAGAAGAACACTAAAAACCTTTATAAAAATACTGTGTACATAAGGTTTTTAGGGTCGCCGATCACGAATTTAATGTCACATTTTAATTAACCGTTCGTTAAGAAAAAATTAAATTTTTATTGAAAGATCAATTTTTTATATTTATATATGAATATAAACGTTTTTCTATCTACGAACATTTTGTTTAATACATCAAAGTGAAACATCAATGTTTTAAACAAATGTTCATACAAAGTAAAAAGTTAATACATGTATTCCTATAATAATAAGGTGTACAAAGCAAAGAGGTGTACAATAATATAAGAATAATAACATAAATGATAAATACTTTTCTTAATCTGTTTATTTGTATTATGTATATAATAAATATTTAATAAAAAAACGTAATAAATATTAAAGGCGCGCCAGAAGTATTGCAAGAAGACTGTACCCTGTATACCAGTGTCAGGACGACTGAAACGTCACGACGCGACGCGACGCGACGTCTGAAACAACACGACCCATCGCGGTACATATATCGAAAATTACTGTACTATTTACACCAGTGTTTTCATGAGTGATACGTCACGATGTATTCATCAACACGGACGTTTTCCGCGTATCTACGATGACGAAGTCGTCGTATCAAGGACTTACAGACTTAGAGGACTGCTGGCGCGACGGACCATCTTTGTCAACACGCGTCTAAGTCGCGCTCTGATTGGTCCGTGTTTTTCGTTAATAACTCCTAAACAAAGCCGCTGCGAACATTTTGGAAAAGGAAAAAGTGACTTGAAATCACCTCATGAACCACTCTTTTCAAGGAAATACAAAATTTCTCGCGCACCCTGTATAGCTCTGTGTAACTTCGAATTCGCGAATACAGTTAGGGGCAATAAAATAGGACACACCTCGATTGATTTGTTAATTTTTATTTAGTAGACAACATAAATGACATTTCGTATACATACATCGTATTACACGGTTTTTATTTATTTGGCTGAGTCGATAAATGTTCTATTTAGAAAAATGTAAATTGTCAAGACAGAAAGAAATAAGTCGCTGCCAGTTAGTGCACCAATACACTCAAATAAGTGCATGGAAACTCATTGTATAGTTAGATAAAATTATTACATAATTTATTTAGAAAATTAATTTCCTGGATGTCTTCCAATTGTTCAATTTCAGAGAATCAAGAAAACCTCTAAGACGAACAAGCACGTATCCGTATTTTTAATGAGCTATGTTAGTTATGCTATTTTCCCATTGTTTTGCTAATCAGAGTAGCATTTTCGCGGATCATCAGAGGTCGCGTGGAATATCGCATCGAACAAAACAGATATGATTCGAAAATGGTCCCGATATTCGGAGCAAGGCGCTCTTGGCGACGAACTAGGACGATCGACAATCTCGATTGGCACGGTAACTCTGCACCGTTATGCTATAAATAATTGGTCACGACCATGGTATCACCAAATCCGTTCGTTTATGTGCTTCCGCTCGACGGATATGATGATATTTTTCTATAATCCGGCACAATACCTTTTGATCCGTTGCTTTAATCGCGAGTCGGGTCGGTATTATTTTGAGGACAGCGAATTAGGCCAGTTTCTTGATCGTTGACCGATGTGGCATCGTTAGAAAATCCTTCCTAAGAATAGACCCTATGTTACAGTGAAGATTCTCATAGGAATTTGAATTAACTTAAAGGGTAAGCAATATATCAATGTTGCATAGAGTTACATTAAAAAAGTCCTTTCTAAGTTCAGACTATAAATTCCAATCAAACTTTTCGATATAACTAACAAAGCAAGTAATATGAAGGTACATAAAAATTTTTGTATCGTCCACGAACCTCGTCTCTCCAGACAGATTGTATTCCTTTCTTCAGTCGCACATCTTATTATAAGGCGAAGTCGATTGAATAATGCTTTCTGCTCTCTTGTTTTTCTCTAGAAGAGATAATAGCATGGAATCCATTTCGTAACCAGTATCCAAGACACATTTATCGCGATAATTACAAAGATAACGACATAGTAATACAATGTATACGGCACAGACTTCTGCTTATTGCAGAATGTAATCTGGATGCTCTCTTGTACTTCCGTTATTAATCATTTCACTATCGGTAATTAAGTCGCCCATTCTCACAAAGAACGATCGTTCAATATGTATCGATCAACGTGTGTAAGGGCTGAAGGATGTCTGATGTGAGAGAACTCTGCTGTGGGAACCAATTTATTTTACATTGTTACTGGTAACAATATTAACCATATGCAATATACAAAAATAGTTCAATATAGCTAATTGAATATTTCAAGTGGCCTAACCATCCATTTGATAGATGCTAGGGAGAGATGCCATGAAAGGAACGATTTTAACATGGATATGTTTTAGGGTTGAGTCATTCCAAAATTTACGTGATTGCAACAAAAGTGAGACATCAATAGTGCGACACCAAAAAGTGTGACGCTAAAAAGTGTAAGAGGGAGAGAGAGAGAGAGACAGAGAGATTTGTTTGGGACCTCGCCGACCACGCTGAACGTAGAAAAGGACAGCGCGTGTAAACACGGACCGACTGAGTCGATGACGTAGATTCGGGTACTCCCACTACCGCGCTCCAGTGGCCCGTCCGGACAGGACTCGCGCTCGCTGGCCGGGTGGGGGTCATTCCAAAATTTGCGTCATGACACCAAAAAGTGTGACGCTAAATTTGTTGATACTCCTAAACAAAACCTCGTAGAACATTTTCGTAAAGGAAAAAGTTACTTCAAATTACTTCAGGAATCGTATACTTCAGGATTTTTTTAGGGCTGGGGTTATTCCAAAATTTGCATGATGACACCAAAATGTGTGACGCTAAAATCCCTCCTAAAACATATCCATGATTAAATGTTTTTCCATGAAGTGGAGAAACATCCCGATATCTCTTATGGTTCAAGTAAAATGCCAGGACAAAATTTTCACTATAATTCATTAAAAAATGATTCCTATCCACTGATAATAATTGTAATAAATATATATTGTCCGGGTTTCGGACGGAAAAGTCCGGGGTTTTTATCCCGTTCGTCCTGGGTTCGCGATGTTATATATGGCAACCCTAGTCGCAGATCGCAACAAAGCACGATGCTAACAGCTTCGAATGACCGCAAACTGCAAACGCGATCGGGGAGGGTCGGCAAAGGCGTGCTCCTTGCCCGTGCGAATCGAGCCACGAATAGATGGATGGTCATTGGCGGGCTCGATCTGTAAAGCCAGTAATTACGCCTATTAGCGCCGTGCTGATTGTTTTGCTCGTGTTTGCCTTTTTTCACCTGTGTCCCGCTCCCTCGGGCCTATCTCCATTGCCGCCGGTGAGAGCCAGTCAAGGCGGTCGGTCTTCCCTCCAGGGCGGCACGCAGCAAGATAGGAACCGATTAGTACTCACTTTGACCGGCAATTAAAGGATTTTAATGAGAGGGAAATTTACTCGTACGGCCGGCCTGTCTCCTATTTCTTTTCCACCGCCGTTGATCCGATGGATACGGGGCCCGATACGAGGAATGATCGAGCATCGTGATAATCGGATTCGGATACCTTCTAATGAGAAGGATTTATGTACAATGTCCGCAGTAATGACCCCAAGAATTATTGTGGATAAGCGGGGATCAAGCCTTTGATCGGGAACTATCGACGGAGCCTGTGATCTTTAACGATGAAGAATCGACCGGATGATATGTGATCATAGGATTCGATGTATTAGTTAGGTCATCCCATGAGTTCATGCACCTATATAAACATCCATATTTCATCGAGGCGATGTGTTAATTATGGAAACCACTCTCTGGACCTTTTGAGAAGGATCTCCTCGTGTTATTATTACTTCGTGAGAATTAGTAAAAATCAATTCGATAGTTTCGAACGAAAACGAGAACCGCGCCGAAGAAAAGTGGCTGCCGATGCACTTACTCGGTACACGTGCATCGTGTCTAGTCCCAGCCTCGTCGTGCGCTACCGATTATAAGTACATGTAATTACTTTTCATGGCCGGCAACTCATTATGCAGGCCTGCTGGAACTTATTTGTTTTACTACAAGCAATTATGCAATTATCTTCTTATCCCCTTGTTAGGAATCGCTTTTACAGCGCGGGAAACAGGTTCGCGATAATGCTCTTAACCTAGTCGGTAACATAATATCGATCGTTTTAATACCGGTGTTCCACTATATACATTCACTATTTTTTTTTTGAGAAGAAAAGGAAGATACAGAAAGAGCAAAAAGAATGTTCTAGCAGTACGAAAATATACAAGGTGTGATAAAAGAGAAACCGGACTCTGTCAATTTCCTTGCTGTGAGGTGGTATCGGATAAAATTTTATGGTTCTGCTGGTCACTTCTCTATGACTTTTGTGTATGTCAATATTCATCTAGGTGCTCGAGCTATTGTTATTTCACATTAAACAGAGAAGTATTATCAGTAGGGTCGCGAATAAAGCCGCGACCTAACGGACACGACTGCCGCGTTCCTTGCATATAACTACCGATGTCAAGTGAATACCAATAAATTGTTAAATGAGCCGTATAAATCTGTTCTTTTTATTTTCTATCTTGTCTTTCTTCGCACGGGATCAATTCGTTTTATTCATTGTCCGGGGTGAAAACCGCGCATTTATCGCCTTAGGAATCCTTGCTGAAGTTTTACGAGGCAGATATATTGCGAAGTCGTTCCGCCGAGTAAGCCACGACCGATCGAGAACCGAGATCCCGAATTCGCACGGCAGCATTTTTATCAGGACCCCGTGAACACTGTTGCACACCGGCCACGCCGTCGATACATTTGCATCGGGGCCGACTTTAAATAGAACGCTCTCGAACGAACCTTCTCTATGAATCCCTGCTGATAACAACTTTCATTATTGTTACGACGTTTTCGCATGAGAACCCCAATTTTCCGCGGCTTTCACGAAAAGCCGTTCTTCTTCGATTTTGTTCTTACCGTGTCCTCAGCGGCGGACCGTTAATTTTGGGTCCCTGGGCTAACACTGTTTGGGGGTGTAATCCAAATTAACTGAAATACCAAAAATTTTTGTATAATTTAATAAATTTTTTTGCGAGACATTACAGCGTTCATTTTTATTTTCAATTATATCGAAAAATGTAAGATTCGCAGTTTTATCGTTTATGTTAATTTAACTTAGTATAACAATATACACCTCATTGTCAATTGTCAATTGTAAAGTGTTATGCTAATGTATGCTATGTAAACCATACACGGTTTAGGGCATTAATAAATAAATAATTAATTTTTTTACCGCGAAGCCTTCTTTGACTAATTGTACATTTCAATGCCATCAATGAAGTCAGTTAGAACACCCAATAGTATAATTATAAAAAATAATATAATACAGTCATTATACCTGCAACACCGATTCCACGTGTACATGAGGTGTACCACTGCGCGGATGCGGTTCGCCGAGTCGGTGCATGCACCAATATAGCCAAGTGTAAGGATATTTCATCGCGTTTACAAAATCGTGTAAACGCACACAAGCAAGTGCACGGATAGGCACGTGCGGAACGTGCATGCGAAAATGTACACACACATACAGACGAGATCTTGTCGGATGCTCGTAAACCAGGGCTTTACTGCGTTTTGCATGCAGTATTTAACCCTGAATTTATATCCCGTCAGGACTCATTTATACCGGGCGTCGTCGCGGCCTCCTTTAACGGCTGCGACCCGTTGTTGCATTCAGTAATGCACGCAATTAGATAGTAATTATCCAGCCACGCGGACCTGAAACCCGCAAACAGCTAACGCTATTGTCGCTTGTCCGCGTGGAACGCTGTTGCCGTTTTATTGGCGGGAGATATTCAATTCTAATAGGACGATTGTCTAGACAAATTCACGTATAGAAAAAATATGCATCATACCATTTTTATATGGTTACTAAATGTATTGAAAAATTTGCTTTATTGCGATATAAATTTTAACACAGCCTAGGTTTATTAATCTGTATTTCCAAATGGTCCGTGATTCTACTGAATGAATAAAAAAATAAAATCACGGACAATTCTATAAATTTCTCCACTTCGTGGAAAAACACTGGATCATGGATATGTCTTAGGGGGGGTTTTAGCGTCACACTTTTTGGTGTGACACTTTCGGTGTCATTACGCAAATTTTGGAATGACCGCCAGCCCTAAACCCCCACCCGGTCGGTCAGCGCGAGTCCTGTCCGGACGGGCAACCAGAGCGCGGTAGTGGGGGTAGCCGATTCTACGTCATCGGCTCGGTCCGTGTTTACACGCGCTGTCCTTTTCTACGTTCGCTGCAGTCGGCGAGGTCCCAAACAAATCTCTCTCTCTCCCTCTCTCATTCTTACACTCTTTAGCGTCACATTTTTTGGTGTCGCACATTTGGTGTCGCAATTTTGCTATCATCACGCAAATTGTGGAATGACCCCCAGCCCTAAAACATATCCATGTTAAAAATGTAAAACGCTATAATATTCGATTCCTTGGAATCTTGAATTTACATTAAAATATTGAATAAATTCGTGTCTATAGATGAAGCTTAAAATGTCAGTAAATAATCAGGTTTACGTACCTATCGTAATTATAACATTATTCATAATTATTTTTGCAAAGAGTACTATAATATTTTAACCAGTCACGAGAATTCAGGATCAACCATGGAATCGCCAAGTTTTTTCGAAACTGTCCCCCTAAATTTTACATAAGTATCCGAAACCTCGCAGCACATTGAAATCCAGGGAACAAAATATCTAAATTAAATCCTGATAAATTTCGTTCGTTGCAGCAATATAAGCGTCATTGTAATGCAGAGGTTCACGCTGGCAATTTAAAATTCAAATGGTCGCCGGTGTTCCAAACGGAGCCGTAAAAAATCTCAGGACTCGTCGCTTCCCACCGCCGCGTTTCCACTTCCTTTTTCAACCCAGGAAAGGACTTAACATAACCGCCGTGCGCTCATAAAAACATCAGCATAATTTCAGTGACTGCGTTCCCCGGTTATGCGTATGCGCCAAACTTAAACGCGTTCCTTTTGGAGGCTGCACCGTAACATTCTGTCAAATACGGTATCTACATACACACGTGAACCGATGGGGGAAAAAAGCTGCGTCTCCTAGTAGTAAATATTACGTACCTGAATCGATTATCTAAATTAAGGTTCAGTTATAACTCTCAAATATAATTCCTTTTTCCAAACACACCAGAACAACTGCAATACTAAAATTTTCTTTTGCTATTCTCACGCATTCCATGTTTTACGTTGATTTCACGGATTTTACAGTAAATTGATGTTATGCAGTCCTCAATCATAAATATTTATCTTTATATCGATCGTAAATTGTTTACAAGAAATGTGTTGATGCTATCGGCGCATGGGTTCGATCAGTTTTTACCAGTTACTAGCAAATTTGCAAATTATTATTCTTGAGAATGGTCTAAAATTAGACCGAAACGTCGAAAATTAATAGTTTGCAAATTTGCTAGTAACTGGTAAAAACTGATTGAACCCGTGCGCCGATAGCATCAACACATTTCTTGTAGTCCTCAATCATATTTATAAAATATTAGTTGAAGACATAACTCTTTTCTGCGTAGCTCCAATTAATAAAAAAAAAATATGTCTAATTACTCGAATGTTGTCGTAAAGTATCCTTAAAGTTTCAAAAGGATTGGTCCAACCCAACAGTCGCAATAAATTCCCGAACACTCCCTCGTTTCCGATGATTTACACTACACTCCCATAAACACCTTGCTCCATCAGCGAAGACACGACGCTCCTAATTAAAACGTTCGATAATCAGCGTACCGCCTGCAATAAGTATACCAGCAGACTGTTTTACGGTGTCCGAGAAACCCGGTGCTAATGACAATGCCGTGATAAATAAAATGAAATCGAAGGGACGGGGCAGCGTGCTTCTGTTTCTGCATTACTGTAGGTGTGCATGTGCTCGGGCCGGGCCGGGCCGGGCCGGGTCCGGGCCGGCACGATTAACATATACTCGGCGACGTGTTTGCGTGCCACCGACTGATTCGACATGAAATTGGGTCGTTCGTGGTGTGAAATAAGAGCAGCGCGTCGCCTCGTACGGAAGAGGAAAGGAGATCGGTGGAAAAAGAAGCCGAGATTCGTGTCGACGAGAGACCGTCCGGCAAGTCGGGCTCGCCGCGCCGCGCCGCGCCGCGCCACACCGCGCGATAGCCCCGAGATTTATGCGGTCTACTCGGGGCCCGGCATGACACTCATGGCAGTCGCCGCCGAACGGCAGAGTTTCAGAGTTCACTGACGCCCGGTGCCCGCAACGACCTTAAATTGGAGTAAACCAGGCCTACTGGCTCCGTTTTCCGCAGACGGAAACGCCTGTGTTCCGTCTTTGAACTCTCCTTCGTTCAGCGCGACACGACCGAGGTCAGGCAAAGCGTAGGGTAAAGAAGCCTAATGGAAGACCTCTCCTAATACGAGACCCTGCTTATCTCCGATACTGAACTCTTGAATGTCTTCTAACGATGCTGTTTTTGTTGCGTAACTAAGCATTTGGTAGTTATTTTAACCGCACATTGGCGTTGAAAGCTATTGGTAATTGGTAACTAAATGACTGGAACACACCGAATATCTTTTACAAACTGTTTTAATAAACAGCTCGGAAGGACGATCCTCACAGTTCGGCTAGCAGACTCGAACAAGAAGGAAATAAATGACCGAGTTGTTTATTGCACTTGACCTTGGGTATGACAAAGACCAGGCCTATGGGTCCAATGACATCCGGTCTGTTATTCTACGTTAGAGAAACTGCAGTGTTCCCCATGAGAACCAAATTCATTTTTGCTCTCTGGCAAGTTACATTATTATTGCTAATAATTCTACAAAAGCAAATAAGCATATTGTCAAATATGTTACTGAATGTTTGTCCTTTTTATAAATAATTGTAAGCATATTCGCAATTTGATAGTTAAAACGATATTCTCCTTACGTAAAGAGGAGCAGGCTAAAAAGGAGAGAAAGATCGGGTACACGTGATTAACAAACCAGAATTGCGCAACGTTCTTCTTTCACGCAGATGGAAGTGCTTCCTGTCGATCACCGATTCATCGGCTCCTTAATTATCCAGTCAAAGAACGGCGATATTGCCCAATCGGCTAGCGGGGTTTGCAGGAGACCCTCTAATTATCATTATGAAGGCGTTACTCGTTAATCCGCCGAGCGTACAATCGCGATGCCTTTGTTTTCCTCCGCGATACCGAGCGAACGTTGCTCAACGTTCCTGCTAGTCGTCGCGCGTTCTGTTATTATGAAGCGATGCCTTTCCGTGTTAAACTCTCATTGTGTTCCAATAAAAATTAGTTAGGAAACGAGCGAAGAGGAATTGCACAAGTTTCCGAGCGAGTTCAGCTCTAATCCTGATCGGTTCATTAGAAAGGATCATTTAGCGAGTTAAATAGGAAATTTAATCGTAAGAACAATAGAATAATATGAGAAAAGAAGATATTCGTTGTTTTGATTTCTAAAACTGTAACGCAAGTGACACATATTCTTCTAGATATTATGTCTTTGAACAATGATGTTAGATGTATCTTTTAGAACAACAAAGAGAACAGGTGCTGAAAGAAAGATGAGGTTGAGCAGCGAAAATTTATCGGAAGTATAAAATAGCATAACGTATACATACGTATAATACCAGTGGGTGGTTTACGAGATTCGTTCGCAAGATTCACAACCTGGCACATTTCCTCGATCATAAAAGTTGCGTTTCTTGCCAAATGTCTCCACACGAGTTACGAAGGCGTGACTAATTATGACAAACGACATGCTTCGAAATAAATTATGCAACGCTCTCTTAACTAAAGGAAATCCGATGAGAACGGTCCCCTGTTACACGTGAATGTGATCGGTTCAACCAAGGAAAGAAAAATACGTGCTAAATGGAGAAACTGAGGAGAAGCTGGTCCACTTTGTTTGTCCACTTGTCACTTCGTTCCGAAGCAGTCTGGACTAATACTTCTGATGACAAAGGATAATAAAACTGACACGATGGTACGCATTGGACCCAACCGGTCGTTCGACTCACTGTTCAATTTCACTTTCGTTAAATATAAATTCAAGTGGTTGTACGAATTTATAGTAATGCCGACTCTTACGTAAGATCGATGAAACTGCCAAAATGTGAAAGGTGAAAATATTTCGGTTGCCTCGAAATTCATATTTTGGATTGTACAAAATGATGCAATAAAGTGTTCAGTGTGATCGGTTGGTCTATTGCTGATAAAATTTTATTTCCATCAAAATAAATCAGAAGAAGCAAATAATTGTTTGTAAGATTTTATTACGGAAATGTCTCTGATGTGAAAGTAGAAACTGGTCATTAATCGTTATTGATTTGATACTTAGCTTTCTTTTCAAATAAATTGTTGTGTAGGCAATATTATCTTTACAAAATAACATTAATGGCGATGTTTACTACCCTGTAGGTGCACCACGGGGTACAGCGTAATATGCCTTCTTTTCAGGCCAGGTTTGCTGATCTCTGATGGAGCAGCATCTGATCACGGTAACTCGAGATCTCTCGTTTCCTCAATTACCGCGATTAACCGCACCGTTGCCCAATACCCTCGTAAGGCCGCGAGAGCGTGACTAATTATTATAAACGCGATGCTTATTAACCACTGATTGTATGTCTCGCGGTATACACGGTGAAGATATACACGTTGCTCCAGGGAAGAACGATTTCTGCTGACTTTAACGCGTCGATAAGGAAACCATTTTCTTTACTTTTTCAATAATTTTGGCATCAATAACGTGGACTATTGATTAACAAACTCATTAAACAGGCTTACGGAGCTGGCACATAAAATACACATACAGTGACTTCCATTAATATTCGGAGGCTCTTAAAAAAAACGATAACTTTTTTTGATATTGCACCATACGATTTGAACTATTTTGAGAAGTTAGAGCAATTAATTTACTACATGATGTGAAAAGAAATTTTTTCAAAAATTGCAATTGATCGGAATTGTTGAGGAAATACTAAAAGTTGTATTTCACAACTTTTTTATGTGGGTCTATATTGAAAATTTAAAAAATATGTTTTGTATAGATCTGTGTCAATTATATGCATTGTAAAAGTTTCATCGAAATCGGTTGATGTGGGAAAAAACGACAAGCATTGAAAGATATATGTATCCTTAGATTTATATGACCGATTGTAATTCAGAATATGTTTAATTGATACAGATAACTTTTAGTATTTTCTCTGCAATTCCGACCAATTGCAATTTTTTCAAAAATTCTTTTCACGTTACGTAACAAAACCGATTGTTCTAACTTCTGAAAAAAATCCAAGTTGTATGATCGAATATTAAAAATGTTATCGTTTTATTAATATTGTCCGAATATTAGTGGAAGTCACACTGTACATAAAATATAGTTCTTATAAACAATTTTGTTGATCGCAGGGGGTCTACTGTAATCGCTTTCCAGGCTCGCGTCGTTCTAATCGAGATAGACACGGAGAAAGACGGATGGACGAAGGCGGGGTGGAAGAGCTCTGGGTAGCGTTATTAATATCCAATCGTCTAATGGAGCGCATGCGATATGAATGATTTTATTGAGCTGGCCATGATTTAAATAAGAAATCGGTGTCCGAGAGCACACCGCTCTATACGCGTCACACGCTCGGTTAAGTCGGTCGATGACCCTGCCAGCTGATTGTGAGGAATTGTCGGCGCGAACGCGCAGTATACGTAACGCGTTGGGGACAAACGAGATGCAACAGAGGCAGCAGCAATCGTATCGAGATATTAGCCACTCTGGTGGCAACATGCACGGACACCACCGACGAGAGAGAGGGAGAGAGAGAGTGAGAGAGAGAACTATTCAGCAAAACTGCAAGGTGGACAATTTGAATTTCAAAGCGGCAAAGACCGGACTCGAATCGCGGCCGATAAATTATGACAAATCACCGGGGAGACTTCTGCGGGTACCCGACGCCCGTCGCAATTAATAAGACAACCATGCTGGTCGCTGAGTAAACAACGTTAATGCCTGTGTACGCGATGCTCGCTCGCGCGGTAGCTATTCGAGTCGCCGCGCCGCGCCGCGCCATCCTATACTCTTCTTGAAAGGGAGTCTCTCCCTCTCAAGCGATTATTAGTAGGCTACAGGTCTTTACGCATTTATACGCAAATGTTAATTATTTTCCCATTAACCAGACCCTTTATCGGCGAAAACAATTTTCCCGTCATCTCGTTTTTATGACGTAGACCGCGAATGGAACCCGTTGCGCGAAGGTCAGCCGTCCGATCGTTATGATTTTATACATAGAATAATTAAAATTAAGCGGCTTTTGACAGTTGCTTTTGTCATAATACGATTTGTAGCAAAGTTTCATTACAAGACTCACCGACACCATACATCTCGGCTCCCCCCAACGAATATTGAATTTCTGTTTTCTATGCATTACGCGTACAGTCGCTGTGTACTTGACCGCACGTCCAGCCGCAAGGTTGGTTACATTGTTCCAACTCATACATATACAATGCTCAAATGATTCTTGCCGTTGAAGCTATGCGTCATTATTCTACGACCGGCAAGAATCATTGGACCACGAGCCTTGACCGAGCTACTCGCTCCAAATTCCTCGAGCAGTAGACACCGAGGCGGTGTCTTGTTTGATCAAGTGGTTCAATTGGACGAATAGGAGGCTTATGTTAAAGACACGGCGCTTTATATCCTACGAATTTGACCGGAAATGAAAAGAACGCGTTTGTTTCAAATGGTATGATGTTTTAAATGATTTTTGCCGTTTTGTCATTCATCTACGATCAGCTAGAATGGAACTGGGATGGCTCTTTTGCGCACAGACGATTGCGCACAATGGCATGGCATACGGGTCTGGGTTAGGTCTCGGTTAGTAATAATTAGTTTAGTATAGTATAGTATAGTAATAATTAGGTCTGGGTTAATAATACCGTGTCCAAAAGAACCGCATGCTATACCATTGTGCGCAAATCTCTCGAATGGAACGAGTTTTGAGTAAGCTACTCGCTCTGAACTTCTTGAGCAACAAACACCGGGGCGGTGTCTTGTTTGATCAAGTGGTTCAATTGGACGAATAGGAGACGGCGCTTTATACCCTACGAATTTGACCGGGAACTGAAAAGAACGCGTCTGTTTCAAATGGTATGATGCTTAAATGATTTTTGCCGTTCGAACTGTGCGTCGTTTATCTACTATCAGCTAGAATGGAGGAGAAACTGGGATGACTCTTTTGCGAGCAGACGATTGCGCACAATGGTATGGCACACGGGTCTGGGTTAGGTCTGGGTTAGTAATAATTAGTATAGTATAGTATAGTAATAATTAGGTCTGGGTTAATAATACCGTGTCCAAAAGAACCGTGTGCCATACCATTGTGCGCAATCGTCTGTGCGCAAGAGAAAACCTCTGGAGCTTTTAGTAAGCTAGCCGTCTTGTTTGATCAAGTGGTTCAATCGGACAAATAGGTATGTTAAAATCGAGCGGCGCGGCGCGGCGCGGCGCGACGCGGCGACGACCACCTGCGATCTCGCTCCACTTTATACCCTGGGGAATTTTATAGAAAAGGAAACTTAGAACGCGTAGAGGGTCAAATGGCACGGGTGCTGCGCACAAAGGCAATATGATCCTTTCGCAGAGGATCCTGCAATGTAATCTTGTCGTGATCCTATGTGGGAAGATCCTCGTGCGGCGATCTTAAGACTGCCTTCTTCGGTTTCTTTTTCTCCGTCCGTTTCTCCTTCGGCTGCCTGGCCATCTCTCCACTTTGCCTCGCGACGCCTTCGCCGTAATGTATCGCCGATCTCCCTCCTCCTCCTTCTCGTCCTCTTCCTCCTTTCCTCCCTGTTCGTTATTTTTTCTCTCTCCTCCCTCGCCCCCTCTGCCATCGCTCGGTTTTTCGATGACTCCGCGAAGAAATTTCGGCGCCGCGTCTGGACTAAGCAACGCCGTCGGATGTTTGACACGTCGTCAGAAGGAACCCGTAAGTGGCTCTTTCATCGGTGTACGCACACCCCGTGACCCCAGATAAGATAGTCTCGCCAATAAAGTTAACATAGAACAGCGTCCCGGCCGCGCCGGCTTCATCGAATTTCGATCAACCCGCGCAACCTCTATCTCGGGAGATAATTTTATCGGTGGCAACTCGAAGGGCTGACAAAAGCCCGAGAACAGAAGCGTCGCTGTAAAGATTGGGTCCGAGTTCTTCCGAGACTAGTTAATTTGATTTATTTCATTCAGTTATCAAGATTATGCGACTATTGAAATAATGATTATTTTCCGTTAATATTTCAAGTGACAGTGTCTTCTTTGATACACGCGTATATCGTTTCCTTCGATTTCATTCGAAATATCAAATAGTTCCGTGATTTTTAGTCAATGTCTATCGATGCGCCTACTTTCATTGCTTTCTTCAGTATTAATCTTTGTACCGGTTTAACCCTTAGCACTCGGATGGCGACTCTGAGGCACCACTGAAAATTGCTATGCCATTCTTAAAAATATTTTTCACATTATTATTTTTGTTCGCATTTAATAAACTACATTTACATATTACATGAGATATTATTTCAGTTTCATATGCCAAAAATGAAAAAATATTGTATAGAATGGAAATATTCTAGAATGGATAAATCTTTCGTTTTTGAGTTAAAATAGCTCCGAGTGCAAAGGATTAAATTATTTCCTATTTCGTACTCGATCGTAAGATTTCAATTATCAGGTTGCATTTTCATTTCTACAGAGATTTTGGAAAAGTAATTATTCTTAGACTACAATCGTGTTTTAAATAGTGGCCACAGCATTTTTAAATGAATGGATAAGTTTCAAGAAGTGGCGAGAAATGCGATAAACAGATATTTGTAACAAATTGCTTTAAAAAAATTACTATTCTGGGATATCTGCTGCTAGTTACAGATCCAGATTTGTACAGAAATTTTTCTTGTCGAGAGAGCGTCGCGGAAGAATGAGGCAAATGGGTGTCCGCTTTCGTTCGTAGATGGCAGGATGAACATGATGGCATGATATCCAGTCGGTCAGGCTGGAATCTACTAATTGATTTTAATTATAAACTCAACCAATCTAACACGATAAGAGTTTCTTTGATAACTCCTTTTTCTTGGTGTAATAATTTTCCAAAATTACGACAATTTTCATAGAGGTACAACAATATCGATTTCATCTGATTTCTTCAAATTTTCTAATTCGTTATCATTTTTGTTAATTTGTCACATTTAGTTATCAACAAAGTTATTTAACAACATTTTTTTATCATATAATAATTTTTCATGATTACCATCGCAATGGCGTCGGCAACAAAAATATACAATTTTGAACATTTATTCACCGATGAAGATTATTTAACGCTTTCAAAACAATATATAGAAAAATTTATTATTGCCATTTTAAATAACTCGCAATATTCCAGAAATAAATGATAGGTTACGAGTTTTACAAATGTCCAGCTGGATGCAACGAACGAAAACAATTCCATCGCGATTAAAGCAACCGGAATTCGCAAAAGGCAAATAAATGTCGGTCGGAATATCGACGCGTTCACAGTTCATTCAATAATTTCTTCTCGACTCATTTATCATATTCTTCTGACCACGCGGAACGCGTAATGATCCCGAAATGCACCGCGACCGACGTTTTTTGTTCAGAAGATCGTTAAGACCCCGTACAACCCTCATTAGTCCCGATTTATCGCGATTCGCCGACTACTTCTCTTATTCTTCGAAGCTATCTCCGTGAAATCCCTGTACATCTGCATCTCGTTTCGGCGCGCGATCACCGTCTCCCTTCTAACAAACGGTTTCGCGAAATTGTTCGAAATCCGGCCCGCAACGTGCAACGCCGTGAAAATCCACCATCCGTGGATAGTATTATGGCCCGTTCAGTTTCAATGAGCTTTTGCGGAAAGTGTTATAGACCATTCTGCTACGATGTAATTCTAGCTCATCGCGCGTTCGTTCACGTCGCCACGCAACACTCTCTGAACCCGACAAGTCAATGAACGAGTAAAATGTCGACTATTCTTGAACTTGCTCTCTTCAGCTTGCGAAATTCGCTTGGCCGTTTTTACGTCAGTAGCTGCTTTACTTTACTGCGAAAATAGGGTTTATCGAATAGTAGAACTTCATCGTTTGCAGCGGTTATATTAGTATACAGTGTACAGAGTGTCGAATAATTTAGTAACATTTATGATTGTTGTATACTGTGATGGCTGAAGCGTATATACAATGAGTCCTTTTTTCACAATTCTTTTGAAACTGGCCGAAAAATTAGACTAAGCGAAAAATGCTGAGCCAAAGAGTATGGCTGAAGATACGATGGTCAAAAACGTCCTTGGACCAAATTAAATGGCCTATAAACTATCGATAGGGCAACAAGCAAAAACATGTTGCGTAAAATTTCAATCCTATATTTGGACCCGGAGGGTAGTTATGGGTAAAATGGAAAAAATTAGTGTTCGATATACATACTGCAATTCATTCGGATTTTTAAGTTGAAAACCGAAAATCATGGACCTGAAAAAACTTGGAGAAATGTGCAGTTAGTCTTTCATCATGCAAATGGTAATAAGTTTAGTTGTGTAATATGTTCGCTACAATAGAAATAAAATGCGCCGTTTACTAAAAAATTTGCATTTGCTATTAAATAAAACTTAAGAGTATGACATGACGGTATGAAATTAAATTTCTCCACTTCATGGAAAAACATTGAATCATGGATATGTTGTTTTAGGGGGGGTTTTAGCGTCACACTTTTTGGTGTCATCATGTAAATTTTGGAATGACCCTAGCCCTAAACCTTCACCCTGTCCGAACGCGCACTGGAGCGCGGTAGTGGGAGTACCCGATCTACGTCATCAACTCTCGGCTGGCCAGCGCGAGTCCTGTCCGGACGGGCAACCGCAGCGCGGTAGTGGGGGTACCAGATTCTACGTCATCGACTCGGTCGGTCCTTTTCTACGTTCGGCGCGGTCGGCGAGGTCCCAAAGAAATCTCTCTCTCTCTCTCTCTCTGTTACACTTTTAGCGTCACACTTTTGGTATAGTCGCGCGGATTTTGGAATGACCCCCAGCCCTAAAATATATCTATGTTAAAAAGAAAGCTCGTGCACGCGATACGTTCATTAACGAGAATTATTATGAAAAACACAAGTCACCCTTGATAAAGGAAGCGATTGGTGGACCACCGGTCGGAAACGTCGCGTCGGGAAACGAGGGCATCCAAATAGTTAAATAAGTGGTTGGATTCGTTTGAAATCGGCACGCGAGGCCAGTAGCCGACATTCTTTTTGCCATCCCGCGCAGACAAGCTTCTCCGTTGGCGAACAGGACCGTATGATTTCTCTGGTACGAGAAGCAGGGAGTTCTTGCCAGGAGTCAAGAAACGACAAGCTGCCGTATTAGGGCAGGCAGCGGCGCTACCGTCATCAATAGAATTCCCAATGAGCTCATTGAGAGTCTCGTCGCAATTGGCCGGTTATGAAACCGTCGGGTTTGTCGTCGCTGCGATCGTCCCGCGTCTCCGATCGATGAATTCCGATTCGCGGCGGAAAAAACGCAGGCTGCGGCCAGTTTCTCCCGATGAATGGCCGCGCGGACCGTAGCGCTGCGTCGCGTCGCGTCGCGTCCTCCTCGAAGGAAAACGCTTCGATGATTCGATGGATTTCTATCCTCGACGGCTGATAGACGTTTCCTGTGTGGTAGCTTTCATGTTTGTCGTAGAAAGTAATAAAGGGTAGAGAGAGTTCGTCCGCTGATGAACTTCGCGAAGTGTCAATGGTAATTAAACCGAGCCTTTGAACATACGAAGCTGAACGTGTAATCTTCGAGGGTTCGGCCTACTAATTGGACATTCAGATCCCGTGTTTCGATAAACGGGGTATTAGCGGAATGGTCGTTGATGTGTTGATGGAATAAACACCGGAAGGAAAAGTTCCGCAGCATCTGGTGTTTAATGAGTCGTGTACAAACACGTGGACACGGTAATACAGGAGTATCGTAACTGTTATGAATAGTCTGCGGATCTGTATGCGAAATGAAAAGGTTCTGCGTTAAATTGTACAGAATAGAAGTTGAATTAAAATTAATAACTTGAGAGCAAAGAATATTCTTGAATTATCGTGGTCACCTATTTTTGCCATAAAATCTGCAGTTTATTACGAATTATGGGAGTATTGAAATGTTTATTACATTGTGCTATTTATATAGCAAATGTTTGAAAGTTTTAAGATCCTTGGTTCAGTTAACCGGTCGAAGAATTGATTCAAGTATGTGCAAACTAGATACGTGACTAGTGAGCTAAATAGTATCGAATGATTCACATTACTTCTGCTGCTTGTATACTACTAGTTTTAAGAATAACTAAGACATTGTCTAGGTCTGGATACGATTGGCTTTATTAGAAAATTGCAAACAATTTTAAATAGATTTATTATACCTAATGGTGTAATAATCGAGTCATTTTATATCTTGAGACTAGAAGTTCCGGTTTGATCTACAAATTCGAATCACGACGGATCGAAAGCGAAATTCGCGGGCTTGTTGAAGCTGTGTAGGAATAGAATGACGTCGGAGGCAGGTGCAGAAAAATACAGTCGAATTACGTGGATTGCATCACCGAAGCTCTGTCATCTTTATAATTTCGAACTCTAGTATCACGTATGCGGATGTACGTGACCGACGCGACGCGACGGGTTCCTTCCCTCCTTTCTTCTAGGACGAACGTCGACAACGTGGTTGACTTCTAATACGCTCGTTTCAACTTCGGTGAAAAGGAAATGGACTGACGACAAATTTTCTTACCTTTTTCTGCAGTTTCAAATCATTCTGCAATATTTGTTCTTTATAAACGAGTTGCCTGCGCCGCACAGTCGGCCATTTCGATGAATTTTGTGTGAAAATCAAAGAACTTTCGATAGAAATGCGATAGAGCGATGATTTTTTAAAAATTAAAGCTGAAACGTTGCAGAATATGGGATAAATAGAGAGATTATGGTTCGAACGTTTTTTAACTTTGAAAATATTTGTTAAACTTGCAGAATTTCAAGAAAATTGTTGTTTATCTAATACCACGAACGGATAGATTTTTTTTTGACATGCCATATATCATTTCCCGTAGATTTTGTCACGCTGATTCCAAATCTGGTCGAAAGATTTGTCTACCACCTCAGGATTTTGAAAACAAGCGATTTAGAACCAGCGTGACAAAATCTACGGGAAATGATATATGGCACATCAAAAAAACAATTTTCTTGAAATTTTGCAAGTTAAAAAACGTTCGACCCATAATCTCATTATTTATCCCATATTCTGCAATGTTTCAGCTTTAATTTAAAACAAAATCATCGCTCTATCTTATTTCTATAGAAAGTTCTTTGATTTTTACACAAAATTCATCGAAATGGCCCACTGTGCGCCGTACCTTACAAGTGCGGTTTATCGAAAAGTTTAGCGCACGCGACGAGTCCAATAATCATCAAGTTTGAAAGATCTTGGCCGTGTGATCGCAGGCTCCATGAACATCGCGCCGAAGCGGAGGACGACGATAAGCGTCCGCGCGAAATATCGGTGGTTAATCGCGATGCATCCGCCGCGTCGCGTCGCGCCGCGCCGCGCGTCGGCTCGTAAATTCAGTTTTCAGCGGGTGTCTCGGCCAGTAATGTTTATTTATGAGGCGGTCTACAGGGGCGTCCAAGTCGCCCGGAATCGTGACCATATCGTTACGACATTTTCAGGGGAATGCGCCACGTTGTCCCGAATACGCGAATATTCGATGCCCCTTTTTGTTAAATAATTACCGGCGTTCCCGACCCAGTTGCATAATCCTCTGGCCGATGATCATTCGATGATTCAGTCCGGCGCGGCGTGATGCAGCTTTAATGCGCCACCGACGATAACTTCGCTCCCGTATTTATTAAGTCGATGAGTCAGGTCGTTTAAACGGGTGCCATTTTAAAAGCGATTCGCGTTCCGAATCATCCGCAGGCTTGTTTCTTTAAGATTTTTTAAAACGACGAAATACTGTCGCGTTCAACACGACATCGGTAGTGCGCCGTGAATGGTCACGAACTGCTCTAACCTTACAGCCATAGAACGACGATTACCATAATTGAAACATAATTTGACAGTTCAGTTAATTGAGCCCCCGGACTCCGGTCTTGGGTAGCCTGTCTACGAAGATCGGAGTCCGCGATGCCAGGCCTGGAGTTGAAAGTCACTTTCCGAAGCGAAAGGATTAATTAATTTTCAAGAAACTTTGTATTCAGTTCTCAGGAAGTCGAGAACGGGGAACGAGATCTTAACTCCCCGTTACGAAATGAAAGTGAAATTTCTTCCTATCTTTTCTGTCCATTCTGATGGTCTATCATGGGAAAACCGATGGATAAAATAAATACATATCTCGCAATTATGGCCTGCATAATCTTTATGGAAATTCTGGGGGGAAATCTTAAAAAAAGGAACAGGCCGATCTGGAGAGGATTTTATTTAATGTCTAGCAGACGTGTTGGAACTCTGCAAATAAGAGTTCAGAGCATCTCCGAAGTCTGTGTGTGTCATCCTATGAAAGACGACGTTGTTGTTTTCGAGGGCGAACTGTTCTGAACACGGCCCCTACGATCCTATAGAAGGCATAAAAATGGCAATAAAATTCTGCATCTCGTTCTTAGGGATCTCGTGCTGTTGATAATATCGCGAGTTTGGATCAGCCAACCATCGAAATTTACCACCGGCGAGTTACACTATAAAATCTGGAGGAGGGAACGACGGCGACGACGACGCGGAGAGGAGAAGAGGACCGAGAGAGAGGGGAGGGGGAGGTTGCACCACAGGGACCGTAGAATATCGCCATTATTCGCTTTTCCTCTCGTTGTTCTCGCTGTTGGCTCGCATTATTTATCGTTCCTCGGTGCATTGTCTCGCGCGAGGGTTCACAGTTTGTTTCGATCCTCCTTGTACGCGTCTCCTATTCGAACTGTTTCTCAGGCTGCGAGTGGGCAATCGTGTTGATGTGGCCACGGTAATTGTCCCTTAGGTTCCTGAATGTCCTGACTGTGATGATACGCCATTAGGTCACAATAAATTATGGATTTTCTTGGCTCGTTAACAAATATTTATTTTGGATTAACCCTTAGCACTAGGGTGGCGACTCTGAGGATGCGACACTGAAAATTGCTATGCCATACTTAGAAATATTTTTCACATTATTATTTTGTTCGTATTTAATAAACTACTAGACATATTACATGAGATATTATATCAGTTTTATTTACAAAAAATGAAAAAAAATTGTATAGAATGGAAGTATTCTAGAATGGAAAAATCTTTCGTGTTTGAGTTAAAATTGCTCCGAGTGCAAAGGGTCAAAATGGGATCATATATTACTAGACTAGAAAGGAATAGAAACGAAATAGATTGTTATTTCTTCCCTTAATAATTTTAATAGATGAGAAATCATATATTGACATCTTCAATTTTCAATTTCATCTACTCAATTTTGCTATAAATGCATAAAGATTCGCAGTCTATACATATACGACTTATTTATATTGGAAATTTTGCAGAAAAGCAGAGCAATTACTTAAAGGTTAATACTATACTGTTCAAGCTGACTTACAATTGATCGATGCGAATGTTCTTATCTATGCTATAAGGATTTATTTTATACAGGATGTTTCCTACTTTTCCGGCAAGATTGTAGGAGCATGATCTACAAGTGAAAATACGAAAAAAATGTTATATGAAGTTTATTTCTAAACGCTTTATTACAATATTATAGGCAAATATCGAATGTAGCCTGAATAAAACGGAAGGTCGATTGTGTTTACGAAAGCGTTTATAAATAAACTTCATATAACATTTTTGTCGTATTTTCACTTGTAGATCATCCTCCTACAATCTTGCCGGAAAAGTAGGAAACACCCTGTAGAATCTAATGTGTAATCAAAATCAAATGCGGAATTTGATTGACGAGTGCGAAAAAGGTAACAACCAAAGGGATCGGGTAACAAATAAATCCACCGTGACATGTAGTTCATCAAACACTAAGGCTCGATTGCTCAACATCATCGTCTGGCATTGCTGGAACTGTCAGCAAACAGCAACAATGATTAATTCACGAGAGCACGTCGGTCATAGTAGGTACACGCAAAAGCAATAAGCCCATCGAATCGTACAAGAAGTCTCAATCGCTCTATAATAGGTAGGTGCATGAAAATTCAAGCACCGCCTTTGGCGCGTTGACGTAACGAACACCGGTGTTCAACAATAGTTGGCGGACACGGGGGTTAGAGAATCCCCGGGTGTGTTTCACAATCGTACTCCAACTTTCTAGCCTCGGTTTCCCACGGTTTTCACGAGTGCACGATATATTTGTCAGGTTGACGGCGAGTTTCACGCCCGCCACGAGCTAGATATCATGGTAATAGCTCGCGCGGGATTTGCACCGCGCGAATTCCCCGCGAATTATCTACGTCGGTTTCCGTGTACACAGTACGGGGCCCCTGGTGAAGGAGGAAATTCTCCGATTTACACACGTCCAGCCCGCGATTTCATTTAGAATCCCCGGAATGCCTGTGCGCTGTCAGGACCGCTGCGCGCTGCGCGCTGGGGACACGCTGGCCATCGGAAACTCACTGCACCGCTTTAATCTTCGTAACCCCAGGGGTAAGATTTCCGAGAGCATTCCTGTGGACATGTTGCGTGTGCTGCGGAGCTTATTGTCGGCAGAGCCACTCTCGACAAAGAAAACAGACGCGCTGATAGCGGATTCATGGTCGCGGTTGAGCGAACCGCGAATTTCACTCGGCGTTCGCTTATGCGTGGAATCATCCGTTTTTCCTATATTTCTATGTATTGTAAAAGAAACACCGTGCGCTGTTGTGTGTGTGCTAATGTGTCCGTTGCGCGAGGTGGGAGCAGCGTTCCTCAAACGATGTTGTGACGCGCGGTCGTCGCCCTGTGTTTTTTCCGTCGCAGGACGACGCGACGGCTGACCAACGACGACTCGCGCTCTAAGGACACGGTTCGAATCAACATGTTTTTGAAGAGTAGTTAGTGTGCTAGAGCAGGGTTCGGAATTATTGAATCGCGACGGCCGATTCTCAAAGGCTACGCCCCCTCGACCCGGCCGTGCGTCTCGCTCCCCGTGGCGGCCCTAGTTCTCGAGGTAGCTCAGGCGCGTACCATAGAGTGTTACAATGTAGTCCAAACTTCGAAGTTATCCCAGATGTTAATACAATTTGGACGATACAAATAAAAACTATCTTTAAAATTTATCTTAAAAATTTATTTTCCAAATTTATTTTCTGCAGCTGTTATCCGAAATTATCGTGCGACATAGTGGAATAGGCCTACAATGGATACCACTGACAAAAAAAAACAGCGCATTGACAACAGTACCTCGACGGTAATGTGGAAACCTATTGATACGTGTATCGCCCTAATGCGCCACGAATAGCGCCTATGGTACACGCCTGAGCTGCCTCGAGAACTAGGGCCGCCACGGGGAGCGAGACGCACGGCCGGGCCGAGGGGGCGTAGCCTTTGAGAATCGGCCGTCGCGATTCAATAATTCCGAGCTCTATACTAGAGCAATAATGGATATCTTTGCCATACGTTTCGATTTCCTGAGAAAACCCTTTCACTCTACAGTATATTACAGTAATGTCTCGATATCTGTGACAGAGATGTGGACGATATTTTCGGGAAAAGTCCCCATTACTGCGGGGTATATCCCTTTGTAAAATATCAAACCCCTTTCAGAAGAACCCTGTACTAATCATATGGACAATCTATCCTGGTAAAATCAGTTGGAGTTTTCATGACTGATTATAACTCGATAACTGTCCATTATTGAGCTTTGCACTCATTACATCTTTTGTTCAGTAGATCACAAGCTACAACATATGAAAAATCCAACTGATTTTACCGGGATAGATTTTCCATATGATTAGTGCGGGGTTCTTTATCCAGTATTATAAACGGAGTAGGGAAAGGGAGAGATTTTTATTTTGCACAAAGATCCCAGTGATGAAACATGAAAATCTTCTTCGTTTTGCGAACACGTGCACGAGGGGGGTTAAGCAGACCCTGCTTTAGCCGCAAGAATAGTGGACGGTTAAGGAACGGTGTGCATTAAAAATTGACGTCGGATCGAATAGCTGCGGCAAAGGTGTTATCCCAGGATTCTTCTGGTGGCGAATGCACTAAATTAGAAGCTAACCGAACACCGGGGAATGGAAGCAACTCAAGCATAAGTAACACGCCGCCTAAGCTGATTTCCAGAAGCCACACACTGGGAATTATAGACATAATAAACGATAAAGTACTACATTATACATACACGACTCCAGTGCGCTAGCACAGGTGCACACAAGGATGTAAGTGCACGCGTCACAGAAACAGCAACGTTATTGTTTGCAAAATTGTAGATAATTATAATAATATTAGGAAAAGAAGTAGAATCAAATACATAAATAATCTATCAAAAAAGTAAGCAATTGAACATGTGAATATACGTTTCCCTACATAACCTAATTATCGTGGAGTACTGCATCTTTCGCAAGAAATCTTTTCGATGACACTGTAAAATTCTGTGTATGTTTTGCGTGAAGCGTATCGTACAGCATCATTTATACATTAGCCGCATCTACCGGTAATCCCAACTTGGTTATACAACTCCTAATTAACCCGTAGAACAAAAAGAACTGGGCGTGTAGGAATTTCCCCCGCGTAAGAATAAGAAACGAGCTCAGCTTCTTCGTCGAACAAAGTGAGCATAATTAATTGCATGGACCGCTGTGCCGCTTTACAGCCCCGTGATTTACGGGACAAAGTTAACTTCTCGGTTTCCGGGCCCAGTTCTCGTAACCCTCGGTACAGAACTCTTTGTGAAAAGTAAAAATAAAAAGATAGGTTGTTTATTCGTCGTCGGAGCGTGGCTTTTCATTACGAAAATTCAGCGGTGGTTCGTCGACAAATAATAGCTTTAATTATCGTCCGGCTGTTGTTTCGTTAGAATCAACGTGCGTTCTCGTTTTCGGCTTTCCCTCGTTACAGAAACGATTCCATTGGAACGGTGAAATGCAAATTTACTGGAAAAAGAATTAATTAAAAATTGCTTTGCTGTCACGAAGACTATAACAGTATCGCCCATTGTCATCGGTTTCATTTAATTAGCTCGCAAGATTCGCTCGATCTCTGTGGTCCAACTACTGTTTCCATCTTCCCCTTGAAAGCCATTGAGTCCTTATCCGCACAAATCGGGATGAAATCGCGTGAACAGCGTCCACGAGAATCGCAAAACAAGAAAATTTACTTTCTACTGAATTAGAGGCTCGCTCTGCAACCGAGGACTAAGTTCAAGGAACGTTCGAATAAGGCAATTCGCCTATCGAAACTTTCCTACTCCTCGTCGTTGTCCCTTCTTTGGTAGCGATCGTAGATCGTTCCTGTCAGCGCGGATCTCTGAACAGCACACTTAAAACGACCGAATTATCCTGTAATGTTGCTGCGATAGTGCTGACGATACTTATACGCGCAGCACGTTCGATTCCGATTCGCAAATAGATATAGTTTAGTAAACGATTTAATATGCAAATACAGAAACAGCGAATGCTTATTTAACTCTATATTTTATTGAAATACACCAATAACAATCAAATTTCGTTTAGACAAAAAATTGTTCGGATCTGGTTAATCGTATCAATATTTATGGTTCCCTTGATTTCTTGGTTATAAAATTACGTTAAAGTGCATTGGAAAGTGTGCCGAGCTAAATTCTCGTATGATTTTCATTAACATTCAATTACAATCTAATGTAAAATCAAAAATCGATTAACCACGATATAATGTCTGGAAGGTAAATATCGAAGAGTATAATCAACGAGCAATTACGTTCCAGAAACTGCCTTTAGAATTTACGTTGAAACAGAACGAGACAGTTTATCTGAAGATAAATCAAGCAATATCGCAAAAAACGATAGCGTATAAGTAGTGAGCTGGGGAAAGAACTCCGTAGAAAATAATTCTTGTTCCTCGATCTCGGTCTGGACCGTTCATTACATTCTATTTTACAAGTATCTCGGTTGTTATCAGCTGATCAACGGATGAAACAAGGGTTTAAGCGGACGAGGAATAAATTCTCGAAGCAGCTGATAACAGGGATCGTTCGAGTTTATCTAGGCGTGAGGTTTCGCGCTTTATCTGCGCGTAAAATTCGAGATCGCGTTGATTCTATCTTCTCCCGCAGGTATTATTACACGCGACGAGTTAATTACAATGTTTAACCGGTACTTTCACCTCGCGCGAACCTCGGGGCCGCGCGTGCTTAGATCAATCGATCGGTCATCGATTACGCCTATTCTTGTGGCTCTCAACTCGGATTTGTCGCTTTCAATGACAAATGATTGGATACAGCAGCGTTACCCAAAACTGTTTCTACAAACAAACAATTTGTTTCTGTGATATAATTACACCCATCTGTTGAACAGTTTCAGATCACATTTTTAAAATATTAATTTCCATTAGAAAAATAACTTCGCGAACCTTGCGAAACTTAATATTGATTAAAGCATAGCAGTAGTCGCAAGTCAGATTTCCAAACCTAATTTCATCCAAATGTCCAGAAACAACGAGAATAATAATTCCGAGGTGATGGATAGCACTTTTACAGTTCATTAGCGTAACTCAATTATGTGATTTCTTCGTGAAACGACGGCGCGGCGAGCGAGTTCCATTCGTTTCCATTAATCGTGACAACTTGATGAAAATATAACCCGATAATCGAGTCGGCGATCGGACCCGTACCACTGTCGGTGACTGGGCGAATCCCGCGAATTTTTCTCAGCCTCTCGAGCTATCGTTATCGAACTGCCTAGAGCACCGTTAGAACGATTAACGAACCACTGCCGGACTCTGCATCGCGTTCGCACGAAAGTATTAATCACACCGGCGATCGCTGACCGAGAATAATCGTGCCATTATTTACGATGAGCACGTTGGAACCAGTTTAACTTCACGGTTACGCGAATGATGGACGCGCTCCAGATTGCTCGGCCTTTTGGAATCCCACTTTCGTTTGCAGATGCCCGGTCGGCTCCTTTCTTTCCTTCTCTTTATCTTACCTCTTCTTCTTCTTTTTCTTTTTTTTTTTAGTCTTGTTTTGCGTAATTCCTCGACCGCGTTCCAGTCTGATCTTTATCGTGGATTAATCGGAACCCTCGATCCGTTGCGTCACTCGCGTGTTCGAAATCGATCGTCCACGTTTTCGATGATTCAGGAGCCTCTGTAACGACTCGGAATTTTAACTCTTGCGCGGACGGCGGTGGGTCCATCCAGACCCAGGAATCCTGTTTTCCCTCGTTTGTTTTCTTCCAATAATTTTTATGACACCGATATATTTTGATATATTTTGTGTTCATAAACTGCTGAGTTTATGTATTTTTTTAAATTAGTCGTTGACCGTTAAAATGATCAAGGGGGTCATCCCATGTGAGAGCTACTTTTTCTTGCTTTATTTAGGAATTTTTTTTTGAAGGACCCTTAAAACATACAATCTTGAAATTTTTACCACACATTTATTGACATTTTAACAGTCCCTCAGAATTTTTTGAAACCAAAATAACGAGTTGGGTCGACTGTACACCGTCCGGAAGACATTCATGTGTAAAAAAAGTATGTTGATGGCGACCATGATTCCGGTGGTTTCGTTCATCTGATATCAAAAAATCACATGGCATTTTAATTTGTAGACCTGCGACTATGTCTGGTAGCAAAATAATAAAAAAATATCGAAAATTGAATTTTTGTCACGGTTTTAAACGTTAAGTTCCAGGTTTCGTTATTTTTTCGTCTTTTTCAGCTTAAAAAAAAACTATAACAGATATCAGAAATATTTCGGTACGGACGAGAACTATAGGTGTGCTGACTATACCATAAAAATTTGAGCGAAATCCGTTTAGTAGTTTTTGAGATCATGGTCGCCAATATGAAAAATACAGTTTTGAGAAAACGCGTTTAAAGATTCAAGTACAATTTACACAAAGAAAATGTAAAGTCAACATTAGTCTGCTATGTGACGAGAAATTGTCTTGGCTCGATGCTCCGAAGTGCACGTTGATTCGAATGCACTTTTTTCCAGCAAAAATTAATTTTAATACTTTAATCGTAATGAGGCAAACAGGTGCTCCGTTCTACGTTTATAACAGTCGAACAACTTCGAATATCGACATATCCTTTCACCTGCTTATTCTAGGAATGTTATAGAAGCAATTTGTGCAAAAAAAATTTTTCGGAACTGCCACATGGGATAACCCTCTTATGGGAATTTTCAATTTCGAACCAGTTTGCTGCGATTCGCCTGGAAAATGGTTATTTCGCGTAAAGACCCACAGTAAAGTTTTAGCTAGTCTCGGCACAAGAGATTTCTCGCGCAACCTCGAGAAAAATGGACGTTCGGAATTTTTGCTGCATAATGTCAGATATAAATGTATAATAACCGTGGCGCGCGCTTTATTCCGCTGGTTTCTTTGTTCTTTCCTTTTTTAAGCGCGGTGGGCGAACCAGTTCCATATTTCCGCGCCCACACGAGACATTTCACGTTGCGAAAGGAAATTATTATTGAGATCGATCTGCGTGAGAATTCCGTGGTAGTTAGCCGAGGACGGTCTACGTGGGCTGGTTCTCCCGAAATTTTATTTCCAAGGTAAAATAATAGTCACGTAATTGCTGGGAACGGAAAAACTCCATAGTCCACAGTCGTTCCGGACATTCGGGGCGAATTGTTTTCAACGCATATAGGTATAGAATGACTCCGTTGCGTTGGTTTCGGGCTTGATTAATTTCATTGTGCTCGGAGGCAATTTCAGCTCGTGCTTCGTCTCCGTTACTCTGGAATTTGCAGATATAACGTCTGATTAGTCGAATATTACATTCGTGGCGTCTCTGATAAATGTTTCTTTGATGTGCATAAAATGGCTTTAATAAATATTCTTGAAATCTCATGATTATTGAACAGATGTCCTACTAATAATAAATACAAATTCAATAAACCCGACCAACTTCTTCTTTCCATTCAATCAAAGTTATTATAAATTGCTCCATAAAAATGAATTTCTCCATGGCTGATGTATTCGCAGGCCCATTAACATAATAGACTGTTATAACCCGAGTTACGTTACGGATTTAAAAAGTGGTACATTAGTCACTGTAAGACGACGATGTAAATGTGACACGAAGACGGAGAGTACAAAAAGAATAAGCACGCCCGGAATTCTATTAAATCCGATTTAAATAATGAACCATCGAGCAGCAATTAATAAACCGTTGAGGTAAGGGCAAACGAAGAGGAGACCGGGAATTAATCGAAAGGTTTAATCACCAACCGTGGCCGATTCGAACTTGCCGGGACTTCCGAAAGCGACACCGAAACGGTTTACTTTCACTGTTCACCGTTCGAGGGAATTTTCAGCGGCTGATATATAATTGGTTTCGTGACGGTGTTCTCCGGTAATCGGCCGATTTTACGGGGCGTTCTTCTGGGAATCAATTTGCACGGCTTCTGGGTCACCTCTTTCAATCGTTTCCACGGAAAAACCTCCGTTCTAATCGCGCACAGTTTCCCATCCCCGATTGATTCCGTTCGCGCGTTATCTTCGGCTCATCCCTCTTAACGCTGTCATTCCGCACAAGGAACCGATCATTCGCCGAACTTTCTACCTCTACGGACGGAATAGAAAGCGGTTTTTATTTCCGAACAGGTGGCGAGTCGATGTATACCTTCGACGACGTGTTTAGTGATTTATTGGTCTCCGGGTTATTAATGTTGTTAATTTTATTGGACTCGGATGGACGAAGAAAGTGTTTTACTTGACACTTTGTCCACCGGCGATCTTCTAATAGTTCTTTCGAAACGAACGATCAACGTGTTCGATACAGAGTCGGGGGGGGAAAAGTTACCCTTTCTCTGCCAGTAGCGGATTAGTCACGTGACATTGTGCACGCAAGCGCGACAGTGACCAGACGCGTCACGCGACCGGATCGTAGCGGAAGCGTGGGGGAATAGCGTCGTAGAAGGGGAAGATAGAGTGGGGGGACAAGTCTTAATCTGGCGACTTGGGTTCCGTAATCAACGTGTTTACTGAATTTAGTGGTCCCCGGATTATAAATATTTTTTCATTTTATTGGACTGGGATGGACGAAGAAAATGTTTCATTTCACGATTTACTTTCTAATAGTCCCATTGAAATTAATTACGACTGAGAATTTCTAAATGACTTGGCCAATAGCGACAACAGTATTGTTCATAATTATATGTATGAATATAGTGTAATCTTCTGAGATTATTCTTTCGAAAGAAATTATCGAGCTTCTTTCAGATACAGCTCAATCATTACGTAAAGTATTAAGAGAGTATGACTTGGCCCATCGATGGGTCCATGGATGGTACTGTTGATGACCAGCGTTGGTAGGTCATTGCCTGCCTCCATTGCATGGGAATGTGACTCATAGGTGGCTCGCTGCGAGTAAAACATTCGGATGAATAACGCAAAATGACGCAATGAAGAAGAAAAAAGCTTGTTGTGATTTTATAATTTGCAATAAAAATAATTCGAGTAGAAAATTTCTCAAGTGTAAATTATTCCGTATAATCATACATAACCGTATGGAATTAAATAGTAGAAATTATACGGTGTTTTCTTCGACAAGAGCCATAGATGGGATAAGCTTCTTAATAGAACCGTAATGGCGCAAAAGAAACAAAGATGTGAAACCAGAGGTGAGATAATCGATTCAGTCGTTACCGATTCTAATTGACTCGCCATCTCGCACAGGGTTCGCGTTTAGAGTTCCGCAAATGATCCACCATGAACACATTTATGGGTAGCCGGGTTAACCTATCAATCTAGCCTTATCTTAACGCGGGTTGGTTAATCACTCGGTGTGTTCGCGTGGAAGCCGAGTAGCCGAGATAGGCGCGTGTGTATAGATCGTTCCCAAACTGGAAACAGTAATCCGTGTACAAATTACCCACCTCGTTTATCCGACCAGTTAATTCGGTGAACCGAGAGCTGTTTTATCGCCTACTTCGCGATGACACGGTTACCGAATCGATTCGCTTGCGATCTTTTGCTCCTCGTTGGCGGGAAACCAGACTAAACGACGTTAACACGTTTTTTAATCCTTTGCACTCGGAGCTATTTTAACTAAAAAACGAAAGATTTTTCCATTATAGAATATTTCCATTCTATACCATTTTTTTTTATTCTTTGCATATGAAACTGATACAATATCTCGTGTAATGTGTAAATGTCTAGTAGTTTATTAAATACGAACAAAAATAATAATGCGTACAATATTTTAAAAAATGGCATAGCAGTTTTTAGTGGTGCCTCGGAGTCGCCATCCGAGTGCTAATTGTTAATCTACGATTATTGAAATTATAAGTACGCTTCCATGAGAAGGAAACATTCAATAATAATCAGTTTTATTGATTCATAAGCGTAGTGTTAGTTTTATCTAAATTGTCCTCTTTTTTTATAAATGTCTGATTTTAACACGCTTCGATCCATTGTTGTTCGAATACAGTTTAAGGAATCTGCAAGTTCCTCGGATGTTAAAACAAACCACACGGTACTTAGTGTGCCAGCGTTAATCCTTGTTGGTTTTCCAATTGCGGTGGGATTTAAATGTAAACATCTTAAGACTGGTGAATTCGCCAGCGTATGTGTCATTCCTTTGCCTGTGTGGACGCTAAACCGTTGACTCTTTTCTGGTAGAAGGCTATCAACAGCACAGCCAGAGACCATCAGTGCCTGACTGACCAGACAGTGCGGCTCTGTTGCGTGTTCCAGTAATCGTTGCGATGCTGCCGATCCTCCGAGTGCACACGTGATCTCAATTTAAGTGTGTTTCTGGATTTGTTGTCTTCTCTATGAAACGTCTGTGTAAATACTGAAAAATTGCACAAGTTAATACACCGATAAATAATTAACGTCCAAACTTCAGTCATTTTTATTGTTAATATTATTTCAAAATAATTACAGAAAACAGTTTTATTATTCGTTTAATTTAAATCGAAATGAAATTCTATTCTTGTCCCTGTTTATTTACGAAGTACAGAAATAAAATAACATTTACATATATTTAATATTTTATATTATTTTTCACTAGTTTTATAGATACTAGATTTTTTCGTAACACCATTCGCCGAAGATTTTGGTATGATTTTAAAAAAAAATTTTGTTGTAAATGTTACTCCGTTTTGATGATTAGAACAAAAGCACTTTTTATCAAGTTTACGTAGCACTTCAGATCGGACGTGACGACTTCTTCAACGTAGGTGTAATTCTATCGCTTGACCAAATCGTGATTTCCTTTGGTGAAAGTGTTGGATGTTGTCTGTGTCCTCAGAAATGATGTCACAGAGTTACACCCTGATTTTTATTCGGCGGAAACTGTACGCTTCCAAAATTTAATCAAGGCAAACAAATTGCCTTTCTCCCTTTCGCGAAAGGAGAGAAATTCATAGCATCGTCTGTAATCTTTTGATCTCAATTACGGTAAAATACAATTTTACAGTGAAGAGTAAAAAGTACAGAAGTAAGAGAAACATGAGAGAATATATACATATATAGTCTTGCATAATTGAACACCTGTTAACTTCGTTGACGTGAAACTGGTGTAATATTACGTTCAGCAAGAGGTGCACTACAGAATTCTGTGTGTCACTCAGCTTTTAAATGTGCAGAGAATATTAAAAACTTTTTTATTAGCTCGTACGTTTTATTACTGAAAAATGCAGAACTAGGTCAACGCGTGTATAAAAAAAAATATGGATTATTTCAGTATATCGCATACTGGATTAACGGAAAGTTTAAACAGTTAATAACTGTTGTAGAAGGAAGGTTATTATACTTGTTATTCAAAATGATAATTTTCTATAGAACTTTCTCAGTCTTTCGTATTGCGAGCGTGCATAGCGAATCTGAGTTTAACGAAAAGAATGTTGTTCAGTGAACAATTGCTAGGGCAAATACCGTGATTTTTCCTAGTGGAAAGCATCAACAGAAATCTCGTATTGATGCCCAATCGGTGTCACCGGGTGATCCTTGAGCAGCGATCGTGCGTGCACGCTCGATCGTGGCACGCACTCGCGTCTTGATCGTCGAAGATCACGCTGCTGTATGGCTTTGGTTCCTCCGCTACCTAGAACGCGAACACGAGTATCGATCAGTGACTACCCGAGTGTTGTTCGATTATAATTCAGTTGTAATATCGTCTTCAAGACAATGGGACTAGTAACTGGGAACAGCACCATGTGCCAACTGTCTAGTGGGAGATTGTAGGATAGTCTATGGGTGAGTAACACGATCAATACGAAAAAGTGACTACGGTGATTTAGCGACTCTTTAATTCAACGTTACATCTTTATTGAAACCATTGTCTCTGCGATGAAATAATGTCTCGGTTGAACTATTGCGCTCTCGTGGCTTCTCTGAAAGTTCAACAGTATTCGTAGAACAGCGACAGAAACTACACAGAGCGTTTCACTATAAATTAATGTATGGCACATTCCAGAGGCGAGGAAAAATGAAAGTTTGCTTGGTAATGTTCGGTTCGTAAATGATCGATGTACTTTAAATTTATTGCATCAAGTATAATTACGCGTGGAACAGGTGTTAAAGTATAATTATTACCATTTACATCGCTGAACACTAGTGTAAACTTTTTCGTGTGGTGGGTAGAATTGCTCTTTTCTATTGATGGCGCAGTTTTTGAAAATTTCCGAATTTCCTGTTGAAATTTGGTAATTAACACTAAACCTACCAAGCATTAAAAGTATCGGTAATTGTTGGCTTATGAAAATGACAACACTAAATTTATTCAGATTGGCCATAATTTTCAATATAAAATAGATGCTTGGAGATGGAAATTCATTCCATTATTTTCCACAAAGGAATTTTTATACTTTCAATAATTGCAATAACAAATGCTGGTAATTTGACCGTGGTAGGTTTAGTGTTAAGATACGGATAGTTTTAAGAGTTTCTTTGAGTTTGATGTTTTGCTATCATTGGTTACGTATCTATTGGTGTTCTTTGCTTTACAAGGTTTACGACGTTTACAAGTTCGCAATATTATTAATAGCAAACTACAGACTAACTAGGGTTTTTGCTATTGCATACGTATTAAATACGCGCAAAAAAGAGCATAGGCTGATCAACTAGTCTATTTTTCATGGATTATGAGGAATCCACTCAATTACATCTCCAGATCAATTAATTAAAGCGACGATTAAAATGCTTCGCGTTTCCAGAATTCCAATGGCGTGGTAAATATCCATGATAGTCATGGATACAGGTTCTTTCTGAACCCACGGTACAAATATATAGGGTGTTCCAACTGAAGGTAGACACTGAAATGTCTTCTTCATTTATAATGATATAATTGTTGTTTGAGATTTTTAACTAATCTCTATCGTGGTTCAGGCATTGTTGCGTGCATATTTATGTACTCCACTGAAACATAATCCATTATTTTGTTAAATCCATAAAAAATCTGGAATCATAACTGTCATATTATTAAAAATAAACAAAATATTTGTATGACTTCTTTCAATTGGAACACATTCTATGATCCTATGTATTTTCAAAATACCTTTCAAAATGTTTTCAATACTTTCTAATATTTTTCAAAATTCGTTTATCATTAAATTTTATCATTCGATATCTTTTAAGATTCTATACTTGGGAATTAAACAAATGAAAATTAAAAATCAAACTATACAGGGTGTTCGACTACGGGTGGGGGAAAATTTAAGGGGTGGTTCTCCACGATAATATAAGTCGAAAATGAAGAATAAAAAATTGCGATTCCGGCTTCGTTATTTAGTTATTAACTCATAGCACTCGAGTGGCGACTCTGCGGCGCCACTAAAAATTGCTGTGCCATTATTCAAAATATTGTTTACATTATTAAATATGTTAGTATCTAATCAATTACTAAACATCCAAGTATTCCATGAGATATTATATCAATTTCATGTCTATCAAATTTAAAAAATCAGGGGGAATATCTAAGTCGGAAGAAATGTTTAACTTTTAAATTAAAATATCTCCGAGTGCAAAGGGTTAACAATTAAAAATCCACCTAAAATGCGGCAATCCATAACTAAATAACGAAGTCGAAATCGCAATTTTTTTATTCTTCATTTTCGACTTATATTGTCATCGAGAACCACCCTTTAAATTTTCTCCCACCTGTAGTCGAACACCCTGTATGCTACATATTACAAAGTAGCAGCTCTTGAAAAAGACTCAAAGATCGGTAAAAATAAAAGTCCCGGATAAAGACAACTGTCGTGTTGCTTCTCACGATAGATTTCTCTGGCCCGAGGACTCGCCAGCCAGTCGATCGACGTTCTGGCGACTGCGGAATCGATTATCGTCGAGCAGCTGATAGATTCATTAATAATAAATTCCCGTCGTCGCGTTGACTGAAACGTAGGCTCGATCCTTTGAACTCCCGGCGAAACTACGAAGCAGTTCAGAATGTGGATGCAGCGGCGCGGCGCGGCGCGGCGCGGCGTGGCGGCCACTCTCGCACGGTGGTTCCGTTAAGGCGAATCTAATGAACGCCGGCGCATGACACGAGAACAAACCTCGTGAAACTATAAGCGTGGTCTACAATTTAGCCAGTGAATGAATCAAACGAAATCACCCGGTTCACTGCGACAACCGTTTGACACCGTTTCCCATTGGCCCCGGCGCGGCGCGGCGCAGCGCACTACGCGAAGAAATCGTTCGACGGGAAGGCCTGAACACTTACGCCCCGGTTTAATGAGTGGGAATAATTCATTGGAGGGAACGAGCGACGTAATGGTGTTGCAGATGCTGCGCGTGATAACGAGACCCCGTAATGATTAGAGTGACAAGAGAAATGGGCAATTACGAAAGCCGTGCATGCGGGGAGCTTGCGATCCGATGAAAACAGTGCTTGCGCTCACCGCCGCGCAGCGCAGCGCCGCGCCGCGCGCCGTGTCAATAGCGGCTACTGTAAACATGCGTAAAAATATGACGATCTACTTTTTTATTTTGTCAACAAGGTAGGTGGTAGAGCTTCTATTTTTCCCAGGTGTCTGCGCGTGCAATTATTCGATTGACTAGACTGCCGATATTAATCGTCGTACTTACGTATTGCTAGGAAATTGTGCTACTGGACCGGAAATCATTTTCTTCGATGATCTTGTTTAGCTCGGATATTCTCTGCGTCACACTGTTATTACGTTTATCCATCATCTTATTGTAATATTCTTTATAATTTGTTAGCAGAGGTATGAAGTAAACCGGTGTGGCTTTTGAGGGTGGTTTTATTTAGATATACATTATCGTGGTTGTATTACCTGATTATAGTGGTTGAAGACACACGCATACATTTTGTTTAATGCGCTCGTGTATTTTGTAGTTTCTGGTTCGCTAAATTATTTCTACGAGTACGCATATGTATGTATGTATTTTTGTTTCTCCCTGTTCCAACGTTATACAGACGAAAGATTATTGAAATAATCGTATTTCATGGGTTCGCAACAAGCGCATTTTCACTGGTTTATGGATCTGTACATTTTTCCTATGACGTTTGGATTATTCAATTTCCGGTTACACATGCCCTTTTTAATCGGGTTTACTCGATTTTTGCTGCTGTCTGTATTCACGTCAATTTATTATATCAATATGTCGTCGGTATACGCAAAGTCTACAAGATATACGCAAAGTCTACAAGATTACACAAGAAAAAGGTAAAAATTTCTGGTTACGCAAGGTACAGTTTAACCCATTTTTATGATACTTAGTTTTATATTTGATACGTGACAATATTTTCGTAAAATAACAGTTACATAGGCGTTTGTAAATAAGATACTATGTAGGTAGAACAGATTTCTAATCGAGGGAAGGGAAACTTAGCTTCGATGTTCCTCGATGTTGATCATGCTCTTCGTCTTTATCAACCAGCATTTAACGAGTCCTCCGATGAATCGTGTGCGATCGGTGCGACACTTTCACGGATGATTAATGTCACCCGTCATCACGAATCCGTAAAAAATGTCTATCGTCCTCGTGTGTAGACCTGATCGCGTCGATCCTTCAAGAACAGCACCTTCGGTCCGGTTCTCGATGCGTCGTTAATCGTGCTGAACCGCACTCGTGGAAGATTTCACGGCCAATTAAAGGTGAGCATCGGTTTAACCGCGGTTCAGTTCAGACGCGGTTGTCGCGGAGGCGAGCGACATAAATCTCGTCCTTCGTGGTTCCAGTTTCTCGAAAGGAGTGAGAGGTGACCGCCGATCCTCTCCTTTCGTTCCCCGGCATCTGTGCTGTCCGATTTATCTATTCATTGATTCGATCGAGTTCCGACGCGTTTCCCGAACCGTTGAAATTTAGAGCTGCGAGTTGCTACTTTCTTTCACGATGGAGCCTGTTTAGTGGGCCAAAGGAAAATCTAAGAAAAACCCCCGGGTCTGTCCGTATGTAGGAAAAGACACAGTATGTGTAAACACGGACCACGCGGACGCAAACTTACTGCGTACCGCGAGAGTCGATGACGTAGAATCGGCACCGTTGCCTGTCCGGATCTGTCCTGAGGCGGAGCGCGATAGTGGGGGTAGCCGATCTACGTCATCGACTCTCTGCCGGCCAGCGCAACTTCTGTCCGGACGAGCGGCCGGAGCGCGGTAGTGGGGATATCAGATTCTACGTCATCGACTCTCTGCCTGTCAGCGCGAGTCCTGTCCGGACCTGTCCTGACGGGCGACCGGAGCGCGAAAGTGGGAGTAGCCGATTCTACGCCATCGACTCTCGGAGTCTAGTTGCCCAGGCCAGAATTTAACCACTGAATACAGTTCAAATTATACCGTGTTTAGTGTCATTTTAAGCAGAAAAATGCCACAAATAAGCTAGTGAAAATCGCAAAAACAAAAAAATTAAAAAGTTTCGTAATTGGATTAGAGCATGATGTGGCTGATGTGGATAATTTAGAAATTTTTTGGCTTGCCTGAAAGAGCAGCAAAACTCGTTTTTCACGAGCCGGGAATTTGGTTTTGACCTACCAAGTAAAGGTCGTCCCCTTCGCAGCGATTCTTTAGCTTTTTGGCCCACTTGGCCAGGTGCAGTTCGATTGCTGCGTCCGTCCTCTTAATTGGATTAATCGAATCGCAATCGTTGCAGCACTTTTGTTTCGTTACAACTAGTTACGTGCACCTGTAACTCTAGCAGAATCAATTTTCTCATTTCTGTAAAAATCAGAACCGGATCGAGTTCTCGATGTAACGATATGATTGCAAATAGTGGAACATCGTGCAGAAAATAACAACTTTGTTTCGCGGTGAGTGAAGATATTATCCGATCGTACTCATCGGTTTTAGTTGCTACTTTTAAGGTTACTTTACGACTTAATTGCAACAGAAGTCGTAAAACCGTGGAAAATGGGTTTAAAACTTGTTGCAAAGCCGTGTAAAACGTTTCGGTGAAGTTTTGCTGTTACCGAGAAAGAATTACGACAGCTTTTGTTGCATGGTGCCGCTCTAAGTCGTCAATTATAAAGTGAAATGACTATGATTCCGCTTAGTCTTTACACCTTTTCACCACGGTGAAGTTGGCAGTGACACCATTTTCATTTTGGCGTTCCCTGTGCGCGTGTTTATCAGCGCGATCATTTAGTTTTCGCATATAAGGCATTTTCATACTTTCTGTTTCCAAATTTTATTTATACGATATCTTCGAATTGCATTCGTTGTCAATATGCGATTACTTAATCAATTTGCATTGTAATTTTAAGTAAAGAATAAGATCGACATGAAGCATACAATTCATCATTGATTTTCTTTACGTAAAATATAAACTTCTCAAATACATACAGTGGGTGTACAAAATATTCGTACACCTTTTAAAAACCAATAACTTTTCCAAAATTCAACTCAATAGCTCGAGTTTTTTTGAGACGTTAGAAGGATTAGTTTACTAGCTAATGTGTAAATAATTTTTTTTTAAATGTTATTGGTCGCAATTGCGAAGGAAAAAGTAAAGGTTACGATTTTTAAATTTTTTATCTGTGCCTGTAATGAAAATTTCAAACATGTATTTTGTAAATCTAAGTAAGTTATACATATACATGTACAAAGTTTCATTGAAATCGGTTGACGCATAAAAAAGCTATGGCCATTGTAACATGTAAAAAATCTTTGAATTTAGGGTTTGCGAATCATTTAAATCGCGGATTCTTATAATTTTTTCTATTTTCAATCATCGATCGATTTCAATGAAACTTTGTACATGTATATAACTTACTTATACCTACCAAATGCACCTTATAAATTTTCATTACAGGCACAGAGAAAAAATTAAAAAATCGTAACCTTTACTTTTTCCTTCGCAATTGCGACCAATAACAATTAAAAAAAATTATTTACACATTAGCTAGTAAACTAATCCTCCTAACGTCTCAAAAATACTCAAGCTGTTGGGTCGATTTTTGAAAAAGTTATTCGTTTTTAAAAGGTGTACGAATACTTTGTACACCCACTGTATATACTCAACTGAATCCAGTTTGCCAATACGATTTTAATGAATCGGACACAACGCTGTCAAACATTTGACGCACGTGGACAAACGACTTTTTCCTGCCACCCTGTCTAGCTCATGGGGTAGAGAGCTACGGTCACGGGGCAAACACTTATTGCTCTGCGTCGGTGGTTTTATCTTCGCCATCGGGAGCAGCTCGACATTCCTCAAGAGGTTTTATAACTCGCCGGTGAAATGGCCGGTCTTGATTCACCGATAGCCAAACCTAAGAACCACAAGGATGAGCAGGGATCCTTGATCTCTCCGTAAAAAGTCACTTCGACTGACGGTCGACCGAAGAGACTCTGTCTCAGCGAATAGTCCTCCATGTTTTATCGTCTACGAATTTTGTGAGACGCGGCAAGAACATCTTTCATTCAAGAAGAGTAGATTTACTTACAGGAATTGACAGTAACTGACAAATATATTTATAAAAATATTCGTACAATTTTATTGACAAATGGCATTGGTAGAGAGAGAGTTGACTCTGTCTCAGCGAATAGTCCACCATGTTTTATCGTCTACGAATTTTGTGAGACGCGGCAAGAACATCTTTCGTTCAAGGAGAGTAGATTTACTTACAGGAATTGACAATAACTGACAAATATATTTATAAAAATATTCGTACAATTTTATTGACAAATGGCATTGGTAGAGAGAGAGTTGACTCTGTCTCAGCGAATAGTCCACCATGTTTTATCGTCTACGAATTTTGTGAGACGCGGCAAGAACATCCTTCATTCAAGGAGAGTAGATTTACTTACAGGAATTGACAATAACTGACAAATATATTTATAAAAATATTCGTACAATTTTATTGACAAATGGCATTGATAGAGAGAGAGTTGATATCCATAAAGAAGCAAAGGTCAAAGTTCCACGCACGCATATTTCTACACACACGTAACAAACCAACAACGAACGTAACAATATAACAGGACATTTCAAACGGACATAAACAATGTTTATTTTTCCATGGTACGGAAAATCTAACGAGAAACGTGACAACGTTTCGCCAATTTGCGATTCGTGCTACGAAGTCTCCGGGACGCTTTTGAAACAACCGATCGGCATAATACCGTTTTTAAATAATATTCCACGAACGTACCGTGGAAAACAATGATTTATTCGCGTCCAGGCTTTGTTCCATACGTGACACGAGGTTCCGTGTGAAAGTCTTTTAACGAGGGACATTGTTCTACTCGAGGCGTCGCGTCGGCAGCTAAAACGCTCGGAGCATGCACCACGACGCGACGCCCGCGGCTTTGAAAAGATAAGATACCGTTTACCATACGTGTACACGGACGCGCCTTCGTATATGCTCCGTGGAGAACACGTGGTATGACCCATTAATACGCACCGCGGCGCGGCGCAGCGCGGCTGCGAGTGCACCGTAGACGCAGTGGCGCTGTGCGTCCGTCCGTCAAAACTAGATCGATACGCGCCGAGCTGTTCACAGGCCTAATGAATTAACCAAAGCAAAGCGAATTTTCAATAATGTCTATAAAACTTAGATAATTTCAAAAAGGTTCGCTTTGTTACATAATTAACCCTCATCCGTCCCTCATTTCACGAACTGAATCTGTCCTTCGGTGTCAAATTGATACAGTGGTAAAAGATCGATTAACAAGACAAACAGTTATTTTTCGATTTTTTTTTTATTCAAATTAATGAGTTAACACTTTCACGAAAATGATTTTGGGCGCTGGGTTCGATCAGAAAATACACTGAGAACCCTATTTGCAAAAATTTATCGATTTACGTTTTGTACATTTTCACTTATAAACCTGTTTTCTACAGACGCAATCACTCGATTCTGAGGATGATCTCAATGTAGATCGAAACGTAAATCGATAAATTTTTGCAAATAGGCTTCTCAGTGTATTTTCTGATCGAACCCAGCGCCGAAATCATTTTCGTTAAAGTGTTACACAGTTACGATCGATATTTCACATCAAAATTTCTTAATTAGTTAACATTTTTACATGTAAGGTTTCTCTGTTATGAGTTTCGTATTAAGAAAATAAAAGTCACGAAGTTTCGGGCAAATTTACCTAATAACAGGACAGCATAACTTATTTCGGGAAAACTATGTTAAATTGACACGAGGGACGGATGAGGGTTAAGACGCGGGAACCGCATTTTCACGCAGAGAGCCGCCTATTTAATAAACGAGCATAAACGAATAATAAGTTTTTCTCGAAAGGTCAACTATTGGTGTTTCGACCTTAAAATAAAAATTAAATGCAGTTCAATTGGTAATCGCATCACTTGAGAACGGCTAGACCGATTTGGCTAATTAAAAAAAAAAAATGTTCGGAATAGTCCGAATAAGGTTTTTAGAGAAAGAAAAATTGGAAAAGTTTCCCGGAAAAATGGGAAATTCGGGAAAAAATGAAAGTGCTTTTTGTATGAACTCGAGACCATAACTCACGATTCGAACGATGGATATGCTTAATTCTCCTTTTGTTCGTTATGGTCCTGGAAAACTTTTCAGGAAAAAAAATTCAAGACAATTACAAAGGAAAGTCGGAAAATTCGGACGAACTTCAAAAATCATAAGTTTAGCAGGATTCGAAACAGTCGATTCGTTCAAAAGTTGTGACGTCATTAGTGACCAAAGACGACTTTTTCGCCCGCCAGGGCAACCCGCCCGGAGGGCCTAGCTGTGAGGGCATGCCGTAGGCACGTCACGAGCAGCTAGTTTTATATAAAATTAACTGGCCAATGAGCGGCTCCGATCTGGTGGACGGTATCAAACACAATTGAAAAATGCTCGGCACTTTCTTTCAGAATAACAGGCTTGGAGAAGTGTTCTTGCGTCACGGCGTTTTACGCGTCAAGAATAAGAATAATTACCGCGAGAAATTTCCTTTTCCGTCATGACCAAATTACCGAGTATTACAAAACGGCCGATCGTGACAGAACTGGCGCGCATTTTTCACCAGCAACGAAAAGACACGTGTTCGAAACAGCCGAACAGCCGAACAACACTTTCTCGTCATCAAGAATCAAGAACGATGATCGATCGGCGTGTCGGTTTGGTCATTACCTGGCAGGCGTAGGGTCATCGGTGCAATTCTTTCAGCTTTCTATCGGCCGTCCACGGAAATTATACGTTGCATTCTCCTGTGTGACGGGGCTGGCCGAGTGTAATCACATTACGCATCTGCTTTGCCATCGGGGAAGACTATTACGCGTAACCGGGTGCCCGAAGTACATCGGAATGAACCGCTATGATCAAACGAATGCGGCCCGACCGGCCCAGTTTCTAACAAGTTCGGAAATCGATACGTCGCGGACGGAATCGAAGTCGGTGATTTCAGCTCGGCCATTGAAAACGGCTTTTGCGTAATACTCGAGTTGAAAGCGCGCGAAACGTTTCTTTCACTGGAACTGGGCGTAAAGCGAATCGATCTGGCATCGAGTAAGTACTATGTATCGCGCATTAGCCCAATCGTTGCGGTCTCGGCTAATCGCTAGACCTCGGGTTTTACACATTTATCATAGACATGCAGTTCCAAACAGGAGTTTAAAACGGTGGAGAGCAAAACCAGTTAAGGGGGTAAGGTACTCACGTGACTTTCCCTAGAATACCCCTAGAATACCCTAGAAATCTGGCCGAAACATGGGTTTTCGTCCTTATACGAGCATATTTTTCGCTGGACAAGAGCTTATTCGAAAGAGGAAGATTCAATGAAGAGGGCTCAGCCCCTTTTTTATATGAAATTATGCATATATTTTGTACTATAAGTGTTAGAAGTAAGCCAAAATTGATGATGTTCAGCCATGTAATCCAAGCCATTTTTATGCCATTGGATGAGTTTTTTGGATGCTATCATGGGCTGAGCCCCCTTCATTCAACCTTCCTCTTTCGAATGGGCTCTTGTCCAACGAAAAATATGCTCATATAAGGACGAAAACCGCCCATATTTCTAGGGTATTCTAGGGTATTCTAGAGAGGATCCTACCCTCTTAAACTAATTTTTAAAGAGTTTTCATTTGTTTAGATCGAAAGTGATATTGGACTTTCATTTATTTGGACGCAACGGTGGAATTGAATGGTTCACCGATACCTTCGAAATTTTATTATTATTATAAACAAACTTGAACGTTCAAATGCACTGCCGGTAGTTTAAGTTGGGGACACAATCGGTGGAAGTATAACTCGAGAAACTGGCAGCGCACTTTCATCGAAGTTCCGGTTTTATGCGGCCGTATATGTATACATACAACCGCGCCGTTTTATGGTCGGAATAGCAATAAAATATCGAGGTATGACAAGTGGTGAAAATTTATTGGCAAGATTTTTTCCTATCTTGAGCCTGGCAGTTCGATCTCCGGATTTCTCGGGGCGAGAAATATTTTTGAAAGAGCATCCTTCATGTATCAGATCGGATGATCGCGATTTCATTCGTGATATTGCTCGAGAAATCGCTTTCGAATGCTCCGAACCAACATTCAAGAAAGTAATTTCATCTTCGAAAATGTTCACACAACCCTATAATTAAATAATTAAAGAATAACCTGGTATGTCACTATTTTTTTTTCGTATTGGCGTACTTAACCCTCATCCGTTCCTCGTGTCAATTTGACACAGTTTTCCCGAAATAAGTTATACTGTCAAAATTTTGTGACTTTTAGTTTTTTAATGTGAAACTCATAAGCGAAAAACCTTAATGTAGATGTTAACTCATCAATTTGAATTTAAAAAAAAATCGAAAAATAACTGTTTACCTTGTTATTTAATTGATCATTTACCAGTGTATCAATTTGACACCGAGGGACAGATCCAGTTCGTGAAATGAGGGCCGGATGAGGGTTAATCGATTAGGATAAAATCCGTGATATTTACAGTTCTAACGTTTCTCTATGGTTCACAGTGTACACAGTAGGAACATTTTTTAACGGCCATGTTTTCTAGCACAGCCTTTCAGTTACGTATCTCTTTTTTCATCAAGGAAATGGTGTAGCGTTCGCCATTCAGAATTCAGATTGCGTTCGCGTTCATTCAATTTTCCTCGAGTGCGAATAAAGGGTTTGTATTTCACGCGACAGAGACGCGAAAAAAAAACACGATAGAACGAGAGAAGCGATCAGGATATCCAGGTTCCCTTTGAAATTCGTTTATCATCGTTGCAGCTCCCGTTTCCTTTTTATCATCGTTCGTGGCGGGTGTTAACGCGTGATATGTTCCTCCAGTTCGCTGGTTGACGTTAATCGAACCGAGTACGATCGATTTTTTGGTTCTGTTTTCAAATATTTTTGGACGATCGAAATTTTGGTTTTGCGGATTAAACCGTGTTTAATGTACCATAATTAAGGGGGTCATCCCATATGAGAGCTACTTTTTCTTGCTTCTTTTGGGAATTTGTTTTGAAGAACCCTTAAAACATACATTCTTGAAATTTTGACCACACATTCATTGACATTTTAGCAGTCTCTCAGAATTTTTTCAAACCAAAATAACGAATTGGATCGACTTTACACCGTTCGGAAGACTCTCATGTGTAAAAAAAGTAGGTTGATGGCGACCATGATTCCGGTGGTTTCAATCATCTGATATCAAAAAATCAAACGGCATTTTAATTTGTAGACCAGCGGCTATCGCCGGTATGAAAATAATATAAAAATATCGAAAATTATAAAAAAAAACTATAGCAGATATCAGAAATATTTTGGTACGGGCGAGAACTATAGATGTGCTGACTATACCATAAAAATTTGAGCGAAATCCGTTCAGTAGTTTTTGAGATATCATGGTGGCCAATATGAAAAATACAGTTTTGAGAAAAATGCGTTTAAAGATTCAAGTACAATTTACACAAAGAAAACGTAAACTCACCATTAGTCTGCTATGTGTTGAGAAATTGTCTTGGCTCGATGCTCCGAAGTGCCCGTTGATTCGAATGCACTTTCTTCCAGTACAAATTAATGTCCAGCTGATTGATATTTCACTTGTTATTTATTAAAACTTTAATCGTAATGAAGCAAACACAGCTGCTCCGTTCTACGTTTATAACAGTCGAACGACTTCGAATATCGACATATCCTTTTACCTGCATATTCTAGGAATGTAATAAAAGCAATTTGTGCAAAAAAAATTTTTTCGATTTTTTGCACCTGATACATGGTATGACCCCCTTAATGTAATTGACGAGATGTCTCGTTACGAGGATCAGTAGGTACGTGGTTTTTACACGTGAAATACAATTTTGCTCGAATACTTAATTGATCGTTACCCTGACCAACTGAAACGCGCGTGATCGATTGCGTAAGCGACGTCGCGTCGGCCCGCAGAAACTGGCTCTCTCGTCGAGACCTGTTCGAAGCATCGGGAACGCTTGTGGATCTCGTGGAGCACAATGACGTTGTCGGTGTCCCCGGAGTAAATCGCGTTCCAGTTTCGTTTCGAGATTTAGAACAAGTGCAACGAACGTCTACGGACGCGTGTTGCGCGGCACCCTGCATTTAATGATATAATCCTCGAGGCAGTGGACAAGACCAGTCGTCCGATTGTTCCCGTCGACCGTGCATTCCTCGCCGAACATGGCAGATTAATGTTTCCACGCGAACGAATAACCGTCCACCCTTTGACGCGTGTTCTTCTGCGGAATGCGTTTGACGTGTTGCAACGGTTCTGACGAGTTCTGCTCCGCTTACTAACTGCGCTATAAAAGGATGCTCTTTCGGAAAACTATTATGAAATTGTCGGTAAATAATCTGTTAAGAATCTATTGGTATAATGTAAACCAATTTGCAAGTCCATGATCGATTTGACATTTACAAATAATACAGGCGACGCGCACTGGTCCACTCGCCCGATCTAACTGTTCATTAATATTTTAACACTATTTGAAAGTTTAAAGGTATAATAATTTAGGTCGTTGGATTCGTTTTGATATCAGCTACAATATTATGAAGTCGAAAATACATATTGACTTTTAAAAATTCAAGGTGACTTTAATTATTTATGCATTAAACATTTCTTTTTTAATTTTTTGGATTGAAATTTGCAGACTGCTGAATGTTGATTAAGTTTTGTTTGAAACAGTTTTTTCTCAGATTACTGGAAGTGTCTGATAAATCAGGTTCCGGTTTTAAATAAACACAATAATCAATCATTTTTGAAGTACTGAATTTTATAAACATAATTAAATATATTTTATTTAAAACTGTGCAAAAAAACAAAAATATAATTTTTATAAACTAAAATAACAATTGACAAAACATCACATGCGTTTGTTTCTTAAATTTAAAAGAATTGAATAAAATCGCCGCGCCAGAGGTTCGGCCGCAGTTCAGGCGACACATACGCTTTAAACAATAATAACTTTTGTACCGGGACCGAATGGGATGTGATTCTTGCATGATTTCATAGAGAGAAGTACACTGAAAATAATGCACTTTGATACAATGGGGAACGATGTGGAACTCAAAAAATATCCTTTACGAAAGATAGAAAACTTTGAAGATTCTCTTGAGTTTATTGAGCATTGTTATTTCAATAAATTATAAATATTAAATCTTTGTACACAGGATATACTCTAAACATAGACAAATACTATTAATTTGAAACAAAAATGGACACATAATATTAAATAGATTCTGCAGTGTATCGATAAGAAACGAGGTAATTTTTTTGGTGACAAATAGGATTCATAAAATGTTGATTTTTAATGTTTGTTCTAATCACAATTTTCAATAAATCTCATTAATTTCATCGTTTTTCAATGTCATGGACATTTAAGAAGCAATATATACATTCAATAAACATCGATTTGGGCAAGATGCTTTTTCACCAAATTAACAGCTAGATCGAGCTCGTGGAAGAGTGTGCGACGATCCAGACACTAAATCCTTTTACGTCAGCGATCGTGTACGAGAACGTTCACTTTCAACGGGGTTCAATCATCGAAAGATGTACACTTTCTGGATTAAACCGTTCTCTTCTTCCTTTCGAATTCAGTTTATCTCGCGGAATCGGATCAACCGTGGCCCGAAAACTCGTTTATTCCATCGACGTGAAACGCGATTCGAATCGGGCCGGGAACGAGTGTCGAAATCGAAACGATTATCAAATTTCAGCGAAGCAGCTTTCATCGATGAAACGAGAACAAAAAGAAATTGTAAGCATTGCAGCTCGCAGGCTGGTTCGACGAGTCGCGACGCGACGCGACGTGCCTCGGCGACGAGCGTCGCGGTCCCTAGCAGAGTCGCTAGGTCAGGGGAATCGAATCGAGGGGAAAAAGTTACCCTCTCTCTGTCGGTACCGGATTAGTCACGTGACGTCGTGACTCGTGCGCGACAGAGACGAGACGCCTCACGTGACCGGGCCGTGGCGACAGCGTGGGGGAATAGCGTCGTAGAAGGGGAAGGTAGAGTGGGGAGACGAGTCTTAATGGGGGGACGAGTCTTAATCTGGCGACTCTGGTCCCTAGAGACCGAATAACGTCCCATTTACCAGAATCGATTGCACGGATCGGTCGGTTGTGCGGCCCTAATGGGAAAACGATTTCTTAATTGAATCGTATGGCACATTATCGGCACGGGCGAATCGGATCCACTATTTCGCTGAAAGTAGAAGCGAAGATATCGTTCCCTGGCGCAAAAGCTCGAGATTGATTAGAACAGTACAGCGCGTAATCAATCTTCGATAGGTGCTCGAAGCGAGTCGTTTGGTAAATGTAGATATAAGTAGCTTAATGATGATATTAGTATGACATGTTACTTTATCAAGTCCCTGCACCGATTTAATATGCAAATGCAAGTGCAGAACAAAATGTTTCTAACTAAATTGAAACAGATCGGAGTGAAAAAGATTTTCTTACTTAAAGTTCTTTCTTTCTTAATTATTGAGAAAACTGTATCCATGCGAAATTATTCAACAAATTCATTTCTTTTAAAACGTATATGAATGGTCAGTGGAACTTTCATTACAGTGCCTTTTCCCAGAATTGGGCAAAATTTTCATCTAAATAAAAATATCGAATAACGAATAAAAAATTTTTATTCATTATTCGATGGTACGCGTTTGTTAGAGTTGCCAGTAGTTGTCGAAAGATTTATTCGAAGCCTCCGAATAAAAGATACAGATAAAAGATGAAAAAATTATTCGAAGTTCGAATAAAAGCCACTTCGTATAAAAAAAATTATCTTTATTCGTTGGATAAATTCTCGTCGTATATAATTATTTATTCGATGCTCGTCGAATAAAGATACTTTTTATATTCGAACCATCGAATAGTGAATATAAAAATTTCTTTATTTTTTATTCGTTATTCGAAATTTTTATTTAGATGAAATATTTGCCCAACTCTGCTTTTTCTCAAGAAGAAAAATCAAGCAGATTATGTGATTTCGTCCCACTTCCATACGTTTTCCATTGACCTCCGTTTCCATAGGGTTAAACGTTTTCAGGGTTAACGATCCTGCTAGAGGATTTTCCTCGGTTATGTTCTTCGACGTCACCGATCGAAGTTGCGGTGAAAGTGCGACATTATAAAAATAAATAAACGAATCTTCCATGTTTACTACGCACGAATCCTAGAGATCGGTTCCATGAAAATCCCGCGTAATGCGAGGATTCTTTCGAATGAATCTTGGCGGATGCATCGAGCCGGTGAAGCACCGCAAGCGATCGCCGAGTTAACGACAATATAAACGTCTCGTTGCCTTTGATAAACACGCTAACGAAGGCGCTAAATTTCTTCGTGAAAGTAAATAAATTGTGCTAACCCGTTCGTTCGGAGGTGTCGCGATAGAAAAATTTCGATTTTCTCCAATCGGAGGTGGTCGTTCTGATTTTTTCCGGTGGTTCGTGGCCGATGACATCGCCCCTGGGAAAATCCTGCTGTACAGGAAACTAATGATGCGGGAACGATCAGTGTCATTAGCGGCCACGCTGTTCGTCCACCGGGAACATTAATAAAAACGGTAATGGATCGGTCGACGTTGTATATTGGTGACTTTGATGTGGCTCTTCGTGCGCGAACCGCTTCACGACCGGATTCTTCTTCTTATCCTTCTTCTTCTTCTTCGGGACACCGTCTCCGATATTTCTTTATTAATTTTTCTTAACCGCGTGCCGAAGCCCGCTGGTAAAGAGGACGATCCGAGACATGGTAGCCCTGAACGAAAAAGCGAGTTGTTTAATTCTTTAAAAAGAATTCTATTCTTCGAATTCCTTGCATCCGGTGACTTTTCTCTTTTTTCACATTCATTTACTTATTGTTGGCAAATCTTCCAATGTTCAGTTGCGACTTTTATTTTTTGAATTTTTGTTTGCGAGGTAACATTCGACATTGAAAAGCGTACAAAGCATTTGGCGAGATTGTTCGACTGGTGAAAGTAAAAAAAAAAGGGGTATGCTGGTGGCGAACCGAGCAAATGAATGGCCAAACGAAACATTCACTGTCTGTCGGCGATTCGCTAATGATTACACGGTACAGTCGGTCATCGAGTGAAGAAGCCGCGCGGTTGCGATGCGATGCGATCCGATGCAATGCAATGCGTTGACGAAAAGAGAAGGCTCGCCTTGTCGGTTCAAATAAATTATACAGCTCGGAATGAAAAAGTCGAATTCCGTGTCGCTAATTCTTCGCTGCGCTGCCTTTGTCACGCTTCGTGATTGAATTAGGTTGCGTCGGATTGGAAAGTTAAAGAGCTTCAGAAATTAATTTCCTGGCCGTAAAAATTCAGTACAATTAACCCTTTGCACTCGGAGCTATTTTAACTGAAAGACGAAAGATTTTTCCATTCTAGAATATTTCCATTCTTTACAATTTTTGCATATGAAACTGATATAATGTATCATGTAATATGTAAATGTCTTGTAGTTTATTAAATACGAACAAAAAATGTGAACAATATTTGTAATAATGGCACAGCAATTTGGTGCCTCAGAGTCGCCATCCGACTGTTAAGGGGAAAATAAGACTTGCAAAATAAAAATCAAAAGCTTTCTGGATCTTTTGTAAAATTTCCATTCTATACAATTCTTTTCATTTTGTACATATGACACTGATATAATATCTCATGTAATACGTAAATGTCTAGCAGTTTATTAAATACGAACAAACAAAATAATGTGAACAATATTTTTAAGAATGGCATAACAAGGGGAAAATAAGACTTGCGAAATAAAAAGGAAAAGCTTTCTGGATCTTTCGTAAAATGAAAATTCTACGGAAGGTTTTAAAACGCGTCAGCATTCTCAGATATATTCTCGGCAATAAAGCTGGTAGCAAACGTGAATGTTTTCCATTTTGCATGATTTTCTCCGTGTTCCGATGATCGTGTCTAGTCTGAAGAATTTCAGAAATGGCCCTCCGAAAGAGCAATTCCAAAGCCACGTAAACACGTGACTTTTTCTTCGCGAGATTATTTATGGCCTCGTATAAGTTAGGCCACTGACTGGCGCGTTCGCGGCGAGCGTGTTAAATAACATTTATGTTAATGGGCATAGGTGAGCCAATATCCTTCGAGAGAGGTTAAGATATTGCCGTTTCGTAACAACGTCGACTTTGTAGGCGTTTCCTATAATGGCACCATGCCTGGATATCTCTATTTGTGCCCCGGCAAAGGCGGAAACGTATATACTCGGAAGAAAAATCGCCGGAGTCGTGAGCACGCCGATAGAACCCCGATGAACGAGCTGACCGCGGTTACTAATAGCGGCCGGAACAATGGTATATTTAAAATTTTATCGTTTCTTCAACAAGAACCGTTATGAATCACGTGTAATCGTGATTTAATAACTGAACGCGACTACGATCACGGTTCCCTTCCAATTCTTCCTGTGCACTTTTCTCTGTGTATTATTTCGTCATGTCGTAAGATTCTTTTCGGTCCATACACCCAGCAAATGTGAAATTTCTGCAATAGCATTATGCAAATTTAGTGTTCATTCGCGTGCATGCTTTGACTTGTTCATGGATGACTTGACACACTAGATTTACAGGACATGTCAAAATGAGGGATTCTAATTTTATAATTTATAGTTATTGGCATTGTAATGATATATTTATAGGAAATTTATTCCTTGGATTATATAATATAATTACCAATAAATCATAAGGGAAGCGGCTAAGATTGAAAATTCAATTTCGTTGTGTTCTATGTATATTAGAGTGGACTTAAGCTATATGTACTTGGAGAAAATTTTTTATCGAGATACAATGCTCCACGCCCCACAGAATTGTTCCTTTAGGTGAGAAAAAAATTTGTGCAAAAGGATCACGTGGCGCATTTAAATTGAAAATTTTGAAATTCACCTTAACTATGGAGTATGACATATCGTTGGATTTGTCTTTTTTTTCTAAATAGGAATATGGAAAAATGATATGACCTTCTTCAAATAAAAATAACGATAACCCTGAAATTTCGAAAATTTGATTTCCAAAAAAATTTTTTTTCTTACCATTATATTTACCTTATTGAACAGTGCAATTTTCTCCTCTGACATTTTTTCGTATAACCACAAATAACAGAGATATTTAAATACCTACATCCCGTATAAGTAAAATAACATATTAGCAGTTGTAGTTTTGTAATGAAGTCTATTTCTATTCGATCTATTTCTTACATTCTAAAGAACTTTTATTTGATATTTACATATTTTTCGCGAAAGTAGCTTTCTTTACATCAGGATTGTAGTATCATCTGTTTTTCTCAAACTTTGCATAAATTTTTTTCACACCTATAGGAACAATTCTGGGGGGCATCGTCAAATAAATTCGTTGGTCAAAAAATAAGGTCCACTCTAATGTATATTCCTCGGAGACTCGTCGAACCGAACGCACAATATTCCAGCGTCATCGGTAGAGTAATTTCATCGGACTTCGCCTTAAATTCAAGCTTGATTGCGGTGGACAATTAAAAGAAACTCGGTCGGTGCATCGTGAGTGCAGTGTTTCTGTCGAGCGACACGGAAGTGCTTGTGAATCGTCTTGATTGGGATTGCATTTAATCTCCACCAGATGCACGCCTACTATCGCCATCACTGTTCCATTCTAATATTCTCCATCCATAACGCCGCGCCGGTGCCCGGAACATTTATCAAATGGATATTTATGTGAAAGCTTGGCCCGCGTGCTTTTAGCGACCGCTTTCTTCCTGCTCGAGATAGCTCCGGTAACAAAGTGATTAGAGGAGCACCTCTCTCGCAGAATTTTCTCGCGTGGGTCGACTAGTTATGATAACTGTAATCAGCCGAGGGAACGGTCCGTGCCGAGGAGTGTGCCAATTGAATAGAATGGCTCTTGAAACGGACACAATGATGCGATCCTTGATAGACAGCGTGTAATGATAGCAAGAAAAGCAGCTGAGACGTTCGGAGCAGGTGTCGATTACTCTTACTTGAACGTAACATCCGTCTTCTGCCGAGTTGCAGACGAATTTTTTCAACCAATTTTAATAGGTCTATTTCTATTATGCCAAGTGTCCCACCTAATTTGAATTTTTTAAATCAAGAACATTTTGATAATTGGGTAGGCTAAACACTGTGATAAGCAAACAACTTTACCTGGGTTGTACCCTTTGATGTTTTATGCACATCTTCATTCTTTTCTCGTTGAGCTATAAAATACTATATCCATAAATATATATTGTATATCCATAATATATTTCATAAATAATTGGAACTGGCATGCAATATTTTGGTACATTGAATAAACGATGGGTATATAATCATCGATGATCGAACCCGTGAGCCGAGAGCATTAATACATTTATTATAAACGATGGATTATATTGACACTTCATTGATAGGAGAACTAATATAAATTGTTTTTTGAATAATTTACACTGTTCGGCTCGTAAATTGTGTGACCGAACGAGAATTCTACGAACTTTGTGTTCCTCTAAATAAAATTTGAAAACCTCGATGAAAATAAAAGTCTACTTACGTGGTTCGTCAAACAGCGTTGCAATAACAACCTCGACGATTAATCATCGATCACAAGCTTCCCATAGTTTCCACGCCGGTATTGCGTTGCCTGAAGCTGGCAACCAACTTACGTTGAGACAAGGGAATAATAACTGTCTAAGAGTTGGCCATCAGATTCTTATCAGTGACTAATCTGCACTCCCACCTATTTATCTTTCAACTGCTGAAACAATCGTGTTCGAGTGCTAATCCGTAACAATGAACTGTATCATAAAATTAGAATCGTTCCACTCTGATTGATTATTATAATTAATAATGATACATCTTGCAACTCGTTGACAGAATAAATTGATTATTCCGTATCCAGAAGAAAAATTGTCTGTTGCTAGACAGAGGCCCCACTTAAAAATGACTTTCTGTCATTAATAATTTTAGCAGGTCGAAATACTTTTGAATTAATTTAATTTTTCTACTGTTCCTAAAATTGCAGCTATTCATTTTTCTAATAAATTCAATAAAATCCAGAATCTATTAGTTACAATATTTTCTTTAGAAGACAAATTTATTTTATTGTTAAAATTCGAATATTTCATATATGCAACAACCCGATATTATAAAAATACGGTGAAGTCCTGTTTTCCTGATTAAACAGTGAATCGAAAGCGCATTAGGAACGGAGCCTAAATGACGTACGATAGAAATGATTTCGCCTGACGTACTCATAACCCAAGCCTACATTTCCTCGAGATATCTAGCGTTTGAAAGCTCTGCGCGTCCATCAATCCTCGCAGCGGGAATTGCAATCGATATCGCGCGAGTCTGCCTGAGCAAACTGTATCAATGTTCGTTACGCTTAACTCGTGCAAATTGAATTTGCAGTTACTTAAAGGCGACCCGGAATGCAATTTTGAAGAGGTAGTGTACGATCGTGCATACGATGCCGCGTCGAACGAACCTAAATTGCATGAATTATTCTCCCAACTTCGATTATAACGTCGTATCGCGTCCCGGCGACGATCAACGCGAATAAAAGATAGCTTTCAACGGGAACAGGGGGGTCCGCGATGAATAATATCGTATTATAGCCGACGGAAAAATGTTGAAATTCACCACGATCAATTTTTCAGTTTCATAGTAACTTTGATTGCTGCCTGTTGGCCTGTAAAGCTTCCCTTTCGAAGGAACTTGTGCACGAATAATGTTCGCCGTTTGATTAATGACAGGACCGGCGCGGTATCGGCGTCGTAGTATCTCGCTAGATGGAATCACAATTCGACCTAGCCGGAATAGGTTTAATCAACCTTTTCATTACCGGTGGTTATAGTGCTGCAGCCACGGTTTGATAGATCGTCTGTACGTCGAAGGTGACGACAATCTTTTAGTCGTCGCGTCGCCCGCAACTATGAAACGCGAGTCGGTCGAAGCGGCCTCGGTTTATGTAAATCCGCCATTGAACAGACAGAGACCGTCATCATGGTTTCCAGGTGGATTGACGAGGCTCGTTCGATGCAAATGAAAATGTTACTGCGGCAAAGAGAGAAACTCTCGACGGAATTCGAGAGGACGATCAACAAGATATACAGAGTCGATACGAAAAGTATTTCAACACTCTTTCGATTCTCGAGAAATTGTTAATATTTGAACTATGATAATTTCGTTAAAAAATTGTACAGTCATAAATTTCGACTCATGTTAAAACTCGAAGCCTTTACTTTCGCAGACCGTCATTCATTTATTTTTCTAAACTATTTGTGCAGGATATAGCTGCTGAAACACCGGGGACTCATTTTTTGTGTCTAGGAAATACTAAATATATGTGTACAGTACAGTCTTGATCTAAGAAAAATCTTCGGGAGCGTGTTGTTTCTTAGATCCTGTGGATATACTATTTCTTTATGACCTCGCCGACAGTGCCAAACATAGAAAAGGATAGCGCGTGTAAACACGGACCAAGAGGGCCAAAATTTAGTGCATACCGCGAGAGTCGATGACGTAGTCAGCTCCGGTGCCTGTCCGGACGAGCGACCGGAGCGCGATAGTGGGGGTAGCTGATTCTACGTCACCGACTCTCTGCCGGCCAGCGCAAGTCCTGTCCGGACCTGTCCGGACGAGCGACCTGAGCGCGATAGTGGGGGTAGGCGATTTACGTCACCGACTCTCGGAGCAATAGTTCCTCAGGCTAGAATTAAACCACTAAATCCAGTTTAAATTATATCGTGTTTAATGTCATTTTAATTAATTCACCAGCTTATTTGTGGCATTTTTCTTAAATTAAGGTCGCATAAAAAAAATGAGAAATAAAGAAGTTTTGTAATTCTATTGTAATTTTGTAATTCTAATACGAATTTTATTCACATCTTGGAACAAATTGGCCACTATGGAAAACTGATCGTTGAGAATTGAACGTTATGATCTTCACGGGCAATAGGACCGTTAGACGGTTATGGTTGTACGAACGGTCGCGCGAGAAATGAAACCGAGCGGTATGTGCACGCGCGGTTTAAATCGGTGGAGCGTATTTATAAAGCGGTCCATAATGAAGCAGTTATGATGCTGACAGCGCGGACGTGAACCTGCTGTTCGCGAACGTTGCCCGGCGCTCATGGGAAATGAAAAATCGGCGGTACCCGGGCACTTTTATTTTCTAATGATTTCGCCGGGTGCCGCCGCGCCGCGCGCCGCCGCGTACGTAGAAAGTGATGTTTCTAATTTATGGAGTTATCGCGGTCTGGACAACGATCAATTAACCTCGATCGCCGGTTCAGAAACCTGTTCAGTTTGCACGACACTTGTTCGAGTTTTCTTGGCAAGTTTACACTAATCCGATGGACGCTTTAACTGCAGAGTGATTCGGTTCCGATGGATTTAATTGTTCGAAGCGTTACGCAAGCGATCGTTAAACTGCGGAAGTTTATGGCACTTCGCATTTCTCTGTACTGGTTTTGCGAATGCGGGAAGTGTTCTGAAACCTATTTCCTCTCCGACAGGTTTTTGCGGAATTTCACGAGGAATAAAAGTATTTATCAAGAGGTGCTATGAATGTGCAAAATCTGCTATCTTTTTATCGTATATCGATCCAAGTTGAAAGAGTTTCAACTCTTCAAACGTGCAATCCATTGCGATAGCGAACGTGCGAACGACTTGAAATATCTTCGGCAAAACTTCTTATACACATTTGTCATGGCGCATTTATCAAGATATTTCAAAATCTTTATTGCGATTAAACGAAAACTTAACTCGATTTAGATTGGCGTGATATGAAAGTTATAAACGACACAGCAACTTTTACATGAATTGATTTCTTTGGGGCGATTTTTCTACTGATTTGCAAACATCCTTAATTATTTTCGGTCGTAACATAATCTCTTTTTGGTTTATTAACAAAAATGAGAATTACTTTGATTTTTCACAAACATCGTGTGCATCTCTTTCACGTATATTAAAATTTTAATTCTAATTGTTTCTTAATATGTACACTAGGGTGGACCTTATTTTCTCACCAACGAATTTTTTTCACGACGCCCCCCAGAATTGTTCCTTTAGGTGAGAAAAAAATTTGTGCAAAGTTTGAGATCGATCTGATAAAAGGATCGCGTGGCGCATTTAAATTGAAAATTTTGAAATTCACCTTCACCATGGAGTATCGTTGGATTTGTCTTTTTTTCTGAATAGGAATATGGAAAAATTATATGACCTTCTTTGAATAAAAATAACGATGACCTCGAAATTTCGAAAATTTTATTTCCAAAAAATTTTTTATTTTTCCATTCTATTGACCTTATTGAACATATTTTCCATTACGGTTGCCACCGTGCCTCGCATAAGCATTGGAACATAATAAGACTATTCTGACCGCGGAACGAAAATAATTTTTTTCTCACATTATTTATCAAGGTATGTAGACTGTGTATAAAAATTTTCATGAAAAAAGTATAATATTTTGTCCAAAAATGTTGCAAAAAAAAAGTTAATTTTTAACATATTTTTTAAACAAATTATTATTTGTGTAATCTGTTTACACGAGAAGATTCGCCATTCAAAGACGCACAAATTGGATTTTGAAATTTTTATCTAGACCTAATACTTTCGGAGATATTCAATAAAATGGATTTTCCACTCCAAATTTGAGAGCTATTATCACCCCCTTAACATGAATGTCGGCCGCTACAAAAAAATACGTGTCAAATATTTTTTTGAGTTCTATATCGTGCCAAAATTTCATTAAAATCGGCGTGTTACGATCGGGTAACCCCCTTGCAAGTATACCTTAAGTCCACCCTAATGTACACATATAAGACCACGTTGTTTTCGTCAACTTTCCTTAACTATGTCGTTTCTTTTGGGCAGGAGGAAATCGGTGAGATCATAGAATCAGCGCCGACGACGCCGTTGACTGTCTCGGATGAGCCAAAGTATCCTACGCAAGCGACGGTCCAGCCGGCGAGGTTCACGGACGTTCCGTACGGGACACAGCCGCGTCCGTCAAAGGCCTGCGTGTTCCGAAGACAGAACTCCGTAGGCAGATGGCAGCAGACCTTCACGGACGATATAGGCGACTGGTCGAACAATATCCTGGCGGAGTTGAACACAATCATCGCGAACGAAATCAACGAGCTGAGCAAAGAGAAATCGCGACAGGAGTCCGACCGGCGTCGTCGAAACAAGGAAGACTCGAGGATCGTGCAGTACAAGGAGCTGCTGAACGAGTTCGGCATATCGGACAGCGAGAGTTCCGCGGGAAGCTCGTGCGAGACGAGCACCGATCGATCATCCGGCCGGCAAAACAAGGAGAACCGTGATCGACGAAATGGAAAGTTGTTCGCCGACGAGACAGAGTATCGCTTCCTGTTGAACTCCGACTACGACGAGCCGCAAGATCGGGTCGTATCGACGGAAGCTGGTCGCAGAAAGAGCGGCAGTTTGCCGGGGAACTTGCAGGGTCTGATAGACGACAGGCGGGAGGAACGATACGGGTCCGAAGATGCGTTGAACTCGGATTACGACGAGCCGAACGATTCGTCTCCGATGAGCAGCTTAATGGGTAACCAAATCGACCGGAACAGCACCAGCCTACCCTCCCAGCTGGACCGTGGCCACGAGAGGGAGAGACCGCGCGCCAACTACCTGGACAACAGCTATGATCAACCAAAGAAACACGTAGAAATAAGCTCGAGGACCGATGAAGTCGACGTCAAGGTCACCATCGGCACACCTTACAACAACCTCCGCCTCCTGCCGGAGAAGGTTCGCGTCGACGACGATAAACCGATCGACGAGTCGAACGCGAAATTACCGCCGAGACAACGAGGAGCGGACGCCCACAGGAAGACCAGTCTGCCGTTGAATCTGATGAGCCAGAAACGAAGGAGGACACCGAGGCTGGCCAGGATACGACGCAACAACGAGGATCACACGGATCCCGACTACGATTTCGACGAGGATAAAATTCCAACGGTCGGGATGAGATCGTTGGAGAGCAACGGGGCGAGATCGGCGCCGGTCACGCCAACCGAGGAGAAGAAGTCCCCCTTCTCGAAGCTGTTGTGGAAGAAGCACACGCCCGTCTTCCACGAGAACGCCGAGGACGTCGTTCTCGTGCGAGTGTCCTCGTTGCCGGATCAGGACTTTCTTCGTACGGAGAACGAGACGGCGAACGAGACGTCCGGCAGGGATCGGATTAATTCGAAGGACGGCCACGGCAAGAAGAGGGCCGTCTCGCCGTTGACTTTACGCTCGGACGTATCGGCGAAACGGTTGTCCGAGTCTGATAAGGACATCAGGCAGATCAGCCCGGTCGATCTCAAGAAGAAGTTCACGCTTTCGAGATCGAGGGGCAACGACGTGGGTGTCAGCTGCGATCTGCCGGAAGATGACAATGTTGAGTCGGTTGACAGCGCCGATAGCGCCAAGTTCGAAAGGATGGCGAACGCCGACGCCAACAAAATAATGGACGAGCAGAATTCGAGGTCCGGTTCGGTAAGTTCTGATTACAGATTTTTTCATCTGATCGATGTAGTCCGGCAAAAAAAGTGTCCGGACATCTTTTAAATAAGCGTGATTCTTTAAATAGTCGACTAAACAGTGAAAAATAGCATTTTGTTATTCTTCGATCACTGTAGAACGGAAACTATATCCGTACCAATTGGGACCAAGGTGGTTCGAAAAATCGAATTGATGAAATATACAGGGTGTCCCAAAATTCCTTCGACTCCCTGACATGGACGGTTTCCTGAGGTCATTTGAAGCGTCATTTTCCTTTTGCAAAATGTTTGTCGGGGCTTCGTTTGGGAGTTATTAATGAAAAACACGGACCAATCAGATCGCCACTCGTCGCGGCGCACCGATACGCTCGTAGCAGTAGAAACTCCTAGCGCGTCAGACCAAGGCAGCCAACACGGGTCTAGCGCGCGCTCTGATTGGTCCGTGTTTTTCGTTAATAACCCCCAAACGAAGCCCCGACAAACATTTTGCAGAAGGAAAATGGCGCTTCAAATGACCTCAGGACAATAACATTTGCGCCAATTTTCACTATCATATTCGTAATCAGCACGTCAAAATACGTAAGAATCCAAAGTATAAAAAAACTCGGAGGTATGGGATTTTCGGAAGTTTATAACAACCCTGTATATTCATTCACTCAATTTATAACTGTAGCAATTAAACCTAAAATTACTTATTCGATAAAAGAGTTTTGTTAATGAAACTTCTTCGTAGAAATCCGACGACAGCATTCTGCAGTTCAAATTTCTCCTCCGAGTAATGAGACAATATACTTTCAGCTACCAATTTCTCTTCAGTCGCTATTATCGAAGATTCGAAATGGCTCTGGCTCCTGTTGCACGAACGGTCCACCTCTGGATTCGATCACTTGTTCTGACATGGCGACGCAAACTTCGCCAGCTATTTCGAGAAGTTCGAGCTTCACCTGGGTCAGCGATTGCGAGTCACCTCGGGGTAAGTTTCCTGTCTGTCCGAGTGTCCTTAAAACTTCTGTCATCTTTCCTCGGCGATCATATTATTCGAAGTTCCATTTTATCTTATCATTCTACGGATGATAAATGTCATATAATTAAAAAGAAGATTAATGAAAATTCCTTTTTTCCAATTTTCTCAATTGCCAGTTCTTATGTATTAATTCGTCTTATCGGTAAAGAATTGTTTTATTAATGTCTAAAATGTCACTGGAAAATTTTTGTCGTCAGTGAAACTATAAATAACATTTCCTAGTAATGAAGCTGAAACAAAAACCATTGAGAAATTTTATCGGTGAAGAATTGTTTCTTCTTTAATGTCTACAATGTCATTGAAACAAAGTTGGGCAAAATTTTCATCTAAATAAAAATTTCGGATAACGAATAAAAAATTTAAAGAAAATTCATTATTCGATGGTTCGAATATAAAAAGTACCTTTATTCGACGAGCATCGAATAAATAATTATATTCGACGAGAATTCATCCGTCGAATAAAGATGATTTTTTTTAAACGAAGTGGCTTTACACGAATTTCGAATAATTTTTTCATCTTTTATCGGAATTTTTTATTCGGAGGCTTCGAATAAATCTTTCCACAACTACTGCCAACTCTAATAAACGCGAACCATCGAATAATGAAATAAAAATTTTTTAATTTTTTATTCGTTATTCGACATTTTTATTTAGATAAAAATTTTGCCCAACTCTGCACTGAAACTACGAATAACATTTCCTAGTAAAGAAGCTGAAACAAAAACCATTGTGAAATTTTGACCGGCATTGCCAAGATTAATTGTCCGCGAGTGTTAAGATGATATAACTGGTCAGTCATGTGCAGTAAAATAATATCAACGTATTTTTATTGTTCCACGGCTGCAGCACGTGAATTAATGTCGCTTTGTAGTCCACGTAAATTCAAATCGTCACCTTCTACAAGTTTGAGCGCGAAAGAGCCTGACGGATACAAATTGTCGCATTCTTATCTTTAAATTGATGTTCCCAGCGGAATCGCAAATGGATTCTCAGTCGTTACAAGATGAAAGCACATTGGATCCAGCTTCCCCGCAAGACACCGTCGACGACGACAATAGATCCTCGTCCTCGTCGCAGGATCTACTTCAGAGCATGGATGAGATTTCCTCCGGAAGTCTATCGCCGGATACGACCGACAGAGCGTCTCCGCTTGAAAGTGGCATTGGCACTGCCAGTCCACCGAGGAGTACAGATCGACGGATAGTTAAGTGTAAGTGAATTATCTTTTCTTGTAACCTATCTCCTTACATTCGAAAATCTCTGTCAAATCGTCCTTTGGATGTAGTTCAAATTTCACATAGACCTTAGAATAGAATTAATCGAAGCATTATTCAAGTTTGTTTTGTACAGCAGAAAAGGAGGATGAATCTATCAATATGAAGTGCACAGTGCTGGGTACAATTCAAATAAACAGTATTGGAAATAGTAATTACAATACTTTTATTCAAATAAAGTAGTATTTCTGCATTTATTTTATTTCTTAGTTCTACATAGAAGAATAGTTGAAAATATCTATTTATTACACATGTATAGAAGCTATTAATTGAAGTAATATTTGCTGTGCGATGTTTTAGAAATAATTATTTGAAATAATAGTTTTCGTAGAATGTATTAGGAATAAATATTTGAAATAATATTGTTTTAAGGATATATGAAAATTAATTATTTCAACTAGTATTTCGTAGTATTTTACTTACAATAGTCATGAGAAATGTTTTTTTTTTTTATAATTATTAAAGGAAGTCGGGACTGACCGCGACAGTCGGGTGACAGCACACACGAATGATCTCTGAGAAATGGTTCTGTTGTGGATTTTAACCACTTACTTACTATATAATGTATAAGCATAATTATGAATGTCTAGATACATATATCCATAGCTTATTTCGGTGAAAGGTAGTGCTGAAGTTTCATTCCACTAATAATGGCAGAAATATTTATTTCAACTATTTTAAGTTCGTGTTGAGAAACACATAATTGAAATACATATTTCATATACTTGGGAGATTAAATAAATATTTCAAATAGTATTTCCACTAATACAAAAATAAATAGATATTTCAAATTATTCAAAATAACATACTTTTGGAAATAATCCCTGAAAATATTTTTTATTTCAAATACTATTTTACCCATCCCTGGAAGTGTCTGTACACTTCTCTTTTCTTTGTCCATCGTATGGACCCTCCTCTACGAGAGAGGAGCTTTCGCAACCTTCTGAAAACAAAAGAAATTCGAGTTGGTGGCAAAGTGCGTTTCGTTCGATTGTTGCAGCCCCGTCGTCGAGCAAGTGTCACCGCAAGGAGACGTGGGAGAGGATCCGGCGGCGTCCATCGAAGTTGAATTCCCGAAACGACAAGCATTCGCAAGACGTGTGGATCAAACGCGAAAGCGTGCACACGCAGACGAAAGAAACCGACGACCAATATTCCCAGGAGGCGGTGGACAGCAGCAGCGGCCTCGACGACACCCTCCCCAGAATGAAGCCCCTACGACCAACGAATCTGCCTCTGTGTGAGTGTTAATTAACGCGCGTACACCGATCTATCGGCACGCTAATGGAGCCTCTAAACATGTTACAGACATATCCGTTCCGCGAAGATGCAAATTACGCGCGACATGAAAGCTCGCCGTTTCCAACGAAAATATTTTCCAAAGTCAAACACCACTTTTGTCCCGTCCGTTTGCGAAGCAATTAACCGTCGCCGCGCGTCCGATGCTCGAATCGGAAAAATTTCGGTGAAAATTAACGTTGCACGCGCGGTCCGCTACGGAAATAGATGAAGCGTATAAATATTCATAACCCCGTGAAGAGTACCGAGTCGGAATAAAATGGACGGTGGATTTATACGACGTCCATTAATGGCCGCGTTATGACTGCTATTTTCCTGCTCGGAACCGAGCATATCGGTTTTATTCTTCAATTGACTGTGTTTTATAACGTTCGCGGATACACAAGTGTCGCGTAGTAAAATAATTTATTACCACTCAACAATAACGACTGCACGGTACAAATATTATGTCGGTTAACCTCTTGAGAATTTTCTAAAGGAACAATTTTACAAACAGTTCTCGTGCGATTCGACTCGAGCACCAGAGTCGCCAGATTCAGACTTGTCTCCCCGCTCTGAATTTCTTGGCGCAGAGAGGGGTCATTTTGAAATGAGTATTTCAAAATTTTAACGATCCTCACACATTCAGAAATATCTTGTACGAACAGGCAACATTAAATGGAAGAGTTGAAGGAGTTGTAATACCATGAAGTGACAGGAAGCGTAATTAACACCACTCGTTTTCTTCGAGTACAGGTCTGTCCACAACCGCGAGCAGTTCTTTAAGTTCTGGCGAATTGTTGGAAACACCCCCGCGTGCTCCATCATCGCCTTCGGCAGCGAGTCTTCAGCTGAAACCAGAACCTCTAGCTGTAGAAATGGGTGGAAAAAGCAGTAGTGCACCATTATTGGAGAACAACGGTCCGGAGAAGCCCAACGGGAAGGTGCCGGTAAGTTTCCATTTTTTAAATTTCAACCCTGTTTAGCTACCTGATTAACAAGTAGTGTTCGGTATTTCTCACAATAACTAAAAACTTTTTAAATATCGATGAACAAAGTATACTCCGTGCGTCACAAGAAATCCCTCGAGACTTCGACAAAGGGGTAAAGGGGTAGGTTTCGGCAAAGGGTCAAAGGGGGTCCTCTCTCGCAGCCAATGGTTATGCTTTGACGTCGCACACTTCAGCCAATTATTCGACTAGAACCAAAAGTTCGTGTGGAATGACCCAATCGTACGACTTGTTGCCGCATTCCTTTCGAACTCCTGCCAGGAGACTTCTTGCGACGCACGGAGAGTATCTGGCCCAGTTATAGGAAAACTAGGTCGCAATAAGTTTTATTTCAACGAAGACTTTGAATGGCATTTCTTCATCTGTTCTCATGGGAACATGTGACGCGAGGACGTCCTTTAAAAAAGATCCATAGGCTACGTATTGTAATATGGGTACAATAAACCAGACTCTACATAAAATATAAAATAGAATTGATTCTATTTAATATAACTGAAGACACGAGTGAGGATCGCTCTGGAAAAAAACGGACGATGATCTAAGAAACAATTGAGAGTTGAGGGTCCCATGACGCGGACAGCATAGATACAATGTGTCATTCGAATAGGCGCTCGAAAGTAAAGCGATAGAACAGTGATGTGCATTTTTGTCTGCCGCAATCAAGAAGGATCCGCGGAGCTTCCCCCACCGACTACTCTTTCGTGCAGCGCGCACCTTCGCTGCGCAACGGTGCCTCGTGCCTTCGTCCCCCCCCCCCCCCTCATACGTCTCTCCATAGCCGACGAGGTTGGTGGGACACGGTAGGGGCCCCTCCGTTCAGTGATGCCAGAATGAGGTTGAAACCAACCTCATTTCCCCCTCCAGGCTCTCCACCTTTATCCCCTTCCACTATCCTATTCCACCACCATGAGCACACTCCAACGTCCCCCACTAAGACCGTAGACTGGTCGCGCAGTCGCGCAACGTGTCACATATTACTCTGGTCATCAGAGAGGGGGTACTTGTGTTCCCCTCGATTCCTTTTTGATTACCCCTGTCTGGCATCACTGCCTCCGTTGCCTGCTTCTCCCACCAACCTCGTCGGCTATGCAACGATATGAGGGGGGAAACGAAGGTACTGGTAGGCACAAGGCACTGCTGCGCAGCGAAGGTGCGCGCTGCACGAAAGAGTGGTTGGTGGGGGAAACTCCGCGAAACCTTCTTGACCGCGACAGACAAAAATGCCCATCACTGTACTAAATAATAGTAGATGATTTTTGTCAATTTGTTTCTTAAATAAATTCCAACACTTTTCAATAAAACCTATTAAAAAGTTGCAGAGAACTGTTTTGATACCCCGCTAGAACCAGCACGTATTTCGGGTGTGCAATCCTTTTGACGCGGAGTGTATGATAAATAATCGCCAAGGTCCGGATCGACTGACAACTGTCGAGCCGGTTACGAAGCAGGGCCCGTGTCCCGGCAATGTTTCTTTAAATATCGATAACAAGCCTGCGCATGGGCTCGAAGAGAGCACGAAGTTCGGAGGTTTAGCGAAGAGTATCGTCCTAGCTTCAATAGGGTGCATTAATCACGTAGCAGTAAAGCGTGTATGGCATTTGGCATCGCGATAACCGAGCGCAGATACGTTCCACGGGACTGTTGCTCTCCGTTCGGTGATCCGCGCTTATGGGCCACCATTAGTCTCTGCCCACGTGAAGCGTGTACGTTGCGTGGCATTGACCATCGCGAACACGGTATTTGTATTTGACTCGGCTGTTGCTCGGCGTACACAGCCCGTGTGGGCCGCGGCCGGCCGCAGCGGAGGCCATCGTAAGATTGACACTTTGTTGGCACGATGAACCTTAATTTCCCTTTCATGACAGGTATCTCCACCTGCTACGCCGCCCGAGTAGAATGTCCTGCAAATTAACCGATTCGTTGCTCAGGTGGGATCTGGTAAATCCCACCGGTTATACTCGCCAGCAAAATTCAACTACCGATACAATTTTTCTAGAAAATCGTTCAGGTGTCTATTAACGCTAAACCTACCAAGCACAAAACATATAAAAATGAAACACCTTATAGCAGTGAGAAGATTGAATTTACTTAAACTTTGTACGGTTTTCATTATAATATGTGCTTAAATGAAGAAGTCAATTCAGTCATTTCCTATGAAAGCGTTTTTAGAATTTCAATAATTATGAAATAGAGAACCGGTCATTTCACCGTGGTAGGTTTTGTGTTAAAACCGGATCGTCGAAAAATTTAAGGAGCACGTAATTTTATATTAATTTATACTTAAGAAACGATTAGCTTTCAAGCTAACTCCAGAATTCATCATCAAAATTCCCATCAACCTGTAAACCAAAAAATATTTCATAAATAAGAAGAATACAGCACATTTATTTGTATCGCACTTAAATTTATTAAATCCATGATCAATGTGGTAGTGTGGAAATTGTGATGAATCGTGGAATGATCATTTGTATCGTCAACAGAGCAGAGTCCCCATTCGAGTGCAAACGGTGTAATTCCCCATTGTTTATCACGGCTCTGTTCGGTCTTGCACCAAGAATTGATTTCGAATATAATATTTAATTCAGAGGCCTTTTGCTTTTATTATATTGGATGTATTCGTGGAGGCATGCTTTGTACAGTTGGAATGTACACAGTATTTTAAGGTTTACAGAAATGAGTGAACGCTTATGCTCTCGTCGCATGCAACGGTTTATCGATATTTAGCCTGGCGTTTCGACGCGCTCGACGGTATTCAGAATTTCCGTGGAAATATCGGCCGAGGAATTTGCGAATTGAAAAGTACCAGCCTGTGAATCGGAGCCGAAAGATAACCTTTTTCGGCGCAGCGCTTTTCAGCTGTGATCAATACGCTGATATTTTGAGCCGGTGCGGCGCTGATTGTAAAAGCGGATCGCGTTGTTAATTGCTGGATTTTAAATGTTCGAGACTTTTTGAAAGGACGCCGATGCGTTTCTCACTGCTTCGAAATTTCTGGCGATGGGACGAAACTTGTTGTTGAGGTGGAAGCAGGGTGTCATCCCATGTGGCAGATCCAAAAAATCGAAAAATTTTTTTGCACAAATTGCTTCTATAACATCCCTAGAATATGCAGGTAAAAAGATATTTCGATATTCGAAGTCGTTCGACTGTTATAAACGTAGAAAGTTTTAATAAATAACCAGTGAAATATCAATCAGCTGGACATTAATTGATGCTGGAAAAAAGTGCATTCGAATCACCGTGCACTTCGGAGCATCGAGCCAAGACAATTTCTCAACACATAGCAGACTAATGTTGAGTTTACATTTTCTTTGTGTAAATCGTACTTGAATCTTTAAACGCGTTTTTCTCAAAACTGTATTTTTCGTATTGGCGACCATGATATCTCAAAAACTACTGAACGGATTTCGCTCAAATTTTTATGGTATAGTCAGCACATCTATAGTTCTCGCCCGAACCAAAATATTTCTGATATCTGCTATAGTTTTTTTTTAAACTGAAAAAGACAAAAAAAAATGACGAAACCTGGAACTTAACTTTTAAAACCGTGCCAAAAATTCAATTTTCGATATTTTTTTATTATTTTGGTACCGGCGATACCCGCAGGTCTACAAATTAAAATGCCATTTGATTTTTTGATATTAGATGATCGAAACCACCGGAATCATGGTCGCCATCATCCTACTTTTTTTTACACATGAGTGTCTTCCGAACGGTGTAAAGTCGGTCCAACTCGTTATTTTGGTTTTAAACAATTCTGACAGACTGTTAAAATGTCAATAAATGTGTGGTAAAAATTTCAAAATTGTATGATTCAAGGGTTCTTCAAAAAAAATTCCTAAATAAGCAAGAAAAGGTAGCACTCACATGGGATGACCCCCTTAAGCTAGAGTGATTGAAAGGGTGCTTATCGATGATACCGATGCTTGTCATAAAATTGAAAGTTTGTTAGCCGGATGGAGATCTTAAATTCCCCCCTCACTGCGGGATTCACCGCGTGTACTCGATATCTCGCAACTCGATCTGATTTTCTTCAATATAACGTACACGTATCACCGGACAATGATTATGCAATTGATATTTTGTGAACTTGATGAGATTATTCTCCTCACGACGGGTATCTCCACCTACTCTCGAGATCTTCGATGTATGTATCTTCCGAATGAATCGCACCAGTACCGATAACATCGGACGCGGACGTGCCACGAATATTTCTTCTTATCAATTTTTATTCAAATTGACCCAGGACGTGACGTCGCGCGTCGCAACCAGGAGACAGTGAAATTCTATTTTGTTAGCACGATCTTGCACATTCGAACGCTAATATTCTGGCTTCTTGTGGAAAAAGACCAAAATAAATAGATGAACATTTCAAAAAGTATTTTGCCATAATAATTTCGTCATGCTTATTAAAAACGATTGTCTTTTTTGTATTCTATTGTAGCCTCTTGTCCATCTGTTAGTTTTTGTAATAAATCTGGACAAAGTCATGTGACAGATATTGAAATTTCTCGCGATTCTTTTTATTTTTTTTTTTAAATAAAATACTAACTATATAATCCTATAACTACATAAAACTTTATTAAAACTAAAACACAACAAGAATTAATACATATGCATTTTAACTTACACAACATTCCACCGTCTTCGTGACTAAAGAATTGAATGCAATATATGCCAAAATAATTTCATATCAAAGATAATGTTTGAGTTATTATATTATTTCGATGTTCTGTTAAACATAACATATTTTTGTTAACTTAAACCTAAATAAATCAATATTATTTACATAATAGTGTTGTATTTCATTTACAAATACAATATTTCATTAAAGTTTTAATTACTAGCAAATTTTATTCTTTAGTAACAACTAACCCAGAACAGCTTGCGCCACAACGCAACGGGGCAAAAACTTCCGCTTCGCCCGACCACAAATAAATGAAAAAATATAAAAAACCTGTTACAATATTTTAATATTACGGTTAGAATTTTAAAATATAATAAATTTAACAATAAATTACCAGAGAATATCTATACCATTTCTGCGTCATTTTATATGTTTCTTCAAAAATGGAACTTTTAGCCCGGTCTCCCCTATTATAGAACTTGTAAATTTTACGATCTCAAATTCAGTGTTTCAAACCTAGCATAGAAAAAGTTAATAGACTTCCTACATGCCGGTGATTCAATCACGGAACTTCCACTGGTATAGAAAATAATAAATTTAGTTCCTATTTGGGAACGAGAAAAATCGATAGTGTATTGGAGACTCGATAATCGGTTCAACTGTGCGCTCGTTATTTTTAAAGCTTTGATCAACAATTTGCACAGTTAATAGGCTGGTACCAGTTTTCCCAATCCCATTTTACTCCACAGGTTTATCTCGTTATTGCCCACTTCGATTTAGCGTGTATGTTGTTTAATAAGACGGCTGTAAAATCTGAAAATGTATTGGCGATCCAGCACGCAAAATATCGAAGTACAATCCTGCATTTTCGTCTAGAAACCGGTATTACTTATCCGTGTACTTAAATTGTTGTGTTTCTACAACATTACGCTTTCCTAGAGTAATTTATTAAAAACAGGAAATAATTGGCAATAGACGTTTTTTCTTGTAGATGCAAAATAATCCAAACATTTTTATGGATTTTATCATAAATGAAGATTTTATTACATAGAAATTTTAAATTGATTTTTAATGATAGTTTAATTTTATATATATATATATCAGCCTCCCTCTATTTTAATACATATGAAACCGTGAGGATGGAATGAATTATTTTATGATAAAAGGCGAGTTCTGCGGTATTGTCTAATAGATCAAATAATATACACAATTTCTGTGAGAATTTTAGTCCAGCCAGATATTGTAACTCATACTCTGTCACAAACCATGGTGGACAACCGGTCTACGTAAATTGTTCAAGGCCACCGTGGACGCTTTGATGCTAAAAACGACTCTTCGCGTCGATGCACAACCGCACATCCAATACTCTATTTACCTCGAGAATTTTTTGCTGCTACTAGCACTGAATAAAATACCGCCTGAACCTTCAAAAGGAAACATAAAACTTGAATTACCCATCGTGTATTTTCGCTGAAGTAATTTCGACGTTTGGTCCAATGTCATGATAATCCAAATCATGATATTTGATTTCTTATGTTTTTATTCAGCAACTCCAGTGTTGAAACATTTCATTCTCCGAAAAAAAGGAAACTGTTCCAAGTGCTCGAACAGATTCGTTTAATTCGATAGAAGCGACGAATTAAAGATTCCATTGAAAAAGAGAATATTTAATTACCATTTCGTGAAATATTAACGGGCATTCTCCGTTCGCTGAATAATTATTTCCAGTCGAGGCTAAAATTAATTTCTCTTGGTGCACTTGAAAAAACAGATGCGAAGCTTTTAGCTCTCCGTCCACAATTAATTTTCTATGAGCTTCTCCGTTACGTCAGACGCGCTGCTAAATATTTTCGTGTTTTCAGTCTGTGCCAGTATGCATCAAATGAAAAAAAATGGTGCAGACAGGGTTATACTTTGGAACCGAGATAAACCCATTTTTTTATAATATATAAAATATAAATAAATGCAATATTCTATATTTCTCCACGTGCAACTGTCTGTCACAAATTTCTGACTTTCCTTATTTTTGGTTTTTGAAAAATCGCGTTATCAAATTATATATGTAAAATATTGAAACGTTACCGAATGTTGCTATTTTATCAAATATTGGATTGTGCAAGTTATCCGCGTTCGCGCACGCTATAAAGTGAATGTTTATGCAGCTAAGAATATAAATTACAACAACAGGCTCTACAGGTGTTGCACTCTGTTGCCTCCGAATATTTTTATTACCCGCAGGCGTTGAATAGTATATAAACTTTTCAATACAGGCAATGTTATGCACATGCACGAAAAGATCGTCAAATTTATCGATCTACTCGTTGCTTAGTTACAACACGGAGCGCATAAATCACGTGCACCTTGAACAGTTATACTATAGAATTGTTATTAATTGCTCGGCCACGTACTTCAACAGTAATTCAATCGGGGCTTCACTTATTTCCATATTTATGGGTCAACTTTGTAACAAGGCTTTCGTGAACTAAGAATTACGAACATAAACATTGTATACATATATCATGATTTATAGAAAATAGTCCCGGTATCGATAAGCGTACTTCGTGCTTTAAGATTGCAAAGTTCAAGTGCACTAGGCTGATCAACAGCATTTAATTAAAAATCGATGCTTTATGATTACTCGTAATTTAATTTCTTTCAACAAAATGCAACTCTGGTTCATGGAAGAATTTATTTTCTGATAGAAGTATACAGTTGTACAGTGTATTTTATTTATATCGCAAAACGAAACGAGATTATCGTTCTTTCAAATTTATTAAAATATATTTCTCCGCAGCAGATTTTGAGGAACACGACGTAGTAAACATTTGTGTGAAACATAATTAAACTTAAAATCGGTGTGCACGGATTAACAATGAAACGTCGATACACAAGATGGCAGTTCGTGCACGAGAGAGGTTCGTCGCTGCTTCGGCGAACATATGTTTTCGCGATACACATGTACAGGAGATCGGCAGGTTGGTGTTTGGGAGTGATCAAAGCTAATGGAGCAGCGAGCCATGTCGGCGTATTAATCGGTTGGCATCCCTCATACCTCTAATAGCCATCGTGTGTGGGTTGTGTGTTTCCAAAGGGCCTTAGGTGGAGGAGAATTTCCTACGAGGAGCGAAAAAATCATCGCACCCCGATGTAGCTTCGAGAATCATCGGTGACTACAATCTTCGTCGTTGATGAACATATTTCCCCCTATTTATTAACCCTTAGCGGTCCTGTGCACAGTCTGACACCACTTATTTTTAATCGGTGCTGATGAACCTGTGAATTTTATACATTTATGACAAACATGGACATATTAAACAAAACATTTGGAAAATTTTAAAATCCTGATGTATTGCTGTCATCTAATTGGAATTATTAGGTCGAGAGTCTTTTCGTTTTTCGTGTAAAGATGACATTGCTTCCATTTGTTCTTACTTAACGTTATTCTAAATAGCAAAATCGTGGTATATCATTTCGTAGTGCTTTATAACATTTCAAGCATTTTTTTGATATCGTAACAAATATGCAGAATTGAAGTACGCGTTTACATCACCTTTTGCTTTTTTTTACCACAAGGGTAAAAATACAGTGAATGAAACAGTTGTGTGCTGTTTACGGAGAGGATGTACCATTAGATTACCATTTTTTTTTTCGTTCTTCTCAACATTCTTTATGCGGTGTAAATTGCATTTCAAATAAAATCGTAAAAAGTCATATAATTCAATTTTTTGCTAATAAAAAACAGAAATTGTACGAACATGGGATCTCCAAGTCGCCTGAAAGATCGCAAATGATCATAGAACGAGATGTTATAAAACTTATTCTAAATAGTAAAACATCGGCTTTAATTTTCCCGTGGGAAAACGAAGTTACTTTCCGAACGATTTAATATTAAGAATTTCAATTACTTAATATTTTACAATTAATGCAGACAATTCTTATTTTGCATAAAAATCTATTTTATCTCCTAAACACGTTTTATAATAAAAACGAAGTTTCTTACTCTAAATGTACGAAATTCTAGGATGATCTTTATAAATACCTACACCTCATTAGGAAGCTTAAATTAAATTCGTTAATATCTTCGGAAAGAATAGGCAGGAAAAAGGAAAATAAATTTCTTAGAAAATAGGTAGCGCATAGAAATGAAGATGCTACCAAGGAAAATTAAGAAAATTAAGATACCTAACCCAGACCTTAAAGCAGCAAACACGATCTCGTTTAATCAATATTGTTTACCAATTTAAAAAAAGAGTGATTTTATCTGCGCACAATCATCCTTCTAATTCCCTCGCTGCAACTCTGTTTGACTCCTTGTACATCCAAATGCGTGCGAGCGTTTGCATGTTTCCAAGTGCACGCAATTAGACCAAGGATGCGTTCTTTCTGCGGTTTTAATTTGCTTTCGCACGATCCCGCGGCCAGCTGCCAGATAAAAAGAGAAAAATATTTGCCGAGGGGAACCGATGAACGATTTACGATCGGCTTCGGTGGTAGAATCGGGAAACAAAGGTTTAACGAAGGCAGAAGATACGTTCGGATCAAAGCTTCTTGCGGAATTCATTTCATATGAGGAATGCCGGAGTGACCGGGATCTTTGTACGAACGAAATACATTTTTTTCGGTGCACTTTCGTTCGTTGGAGTCTTCTTTTGAAGTTATGCACCTCGTAAAAGACAAGGCTCTCAGTCTCCCGGGCATTGTTCGAGAAAACATTTGCAACGCGGCCTGCGATTTTTTGTAAATAGACTGCCAATTCGAACGGCAGCATCCCGACGTTTACTGCCTGCAGGCGATTAACCGTCCATTTTATCATTCTGTATTTCACGCTGAAGGACAATTAGTCTCATCAGTTTTTTTTTTCTTCTTACGCTGTCGACTCGTCGGCGCAGGTTTTTTATTCGTTGCCAAGAACCGAAAATAAAAATTGTCCGTGTTAATTGCAAGGTGCAGGAGTCACGTAGACATTTATTTCTTTTCTTAACAATTTTAATGAGTTCAGAATAACGTAGCACAGCATTTTTATGTTCTGTAATTGTTTGCAGTGTTTTGCATTCGACCTCCCCCTTTTTATTTAGTTATTTAAAAGGTACGTGTAACTTCGATGAACATAAAAATTCACTAAATTTATTGGCTATTTGTTGGCTAATAATTGACTAAATTTTTGGTAAACTTGTCGAAGTGGTAGCTCTTCGCTAATTTCAATGAGCTTTAAATATGTTCCCAAGGTCACTATTCTAAACAACTTTTTCCTTTGGAAATATGTAGAGCTCGGCTTTCGTTTCGTCGAGATATTCGCAAAAATAGTTTCTTAAAATTGCTATACGCGACATGGGTATCCCCGCGAGGGCATGTAATACCATTTCTCTTTGTTTTCAACGAAGACAGAACGCAAACAACTGTCGCACGCTGTCTGGGTTAGGTCTTAAAATATGTAAAATATAAAAAATGCATAGTGACTGTTTCTTGATGATTTTTCATATTGCAAATTCCGCATATTTTCAATGATCAAATTTGTTCTTTATGACAAGGGGGTGGGCTCTGCCTGTAACCTAACGCAAACGCACTCTAAAATTCACTTAAATTTAAATCGAAATATGATCAAAACTACCAACCTAGACATCCACGCTGGCTAAAAGCTCGAGTTACATTCTTTGTTGTTATTTAACTTTTCAGAGAGAGTTCGTGTTAGGTGTTGCGGGGAAGGTGTACAGGGGAAAGGGCTCTGCCCTACAAAACAAATACGGTCATTCAAAATAGGCAAAATTCGCAATAGTGGGGGGGTCTGACAGTTATTTGCGAATATCTCGGAAATTAAAAGAGACCGCCATATACTTCCAAAGGAACAAGTTGTTAATATTATGACCGTGACAACAAATTTCAATTACATCAAAATCAGAGAGGAGGTAACGTTTCGACATGTTTACCAAATTTTTTGAGGATAGATTTTTCTTCGCCAAATATCCTACAAGTAACATGAAGAAATAATATGTGTAAATATAATTACGTAAATATTTTATCACGAGATTATAATAAAAATATGAATTAATAATCAACTTACGTTTCGATACAGCAGGAAAATTGATTGGCCATATCAAAATATTTATATTACTTTATGAAGCGTGCACATCAACGCGAAATCACGTAATGGAACAATGTTTACTGATACATATGAATGCAGGCTGAACCTTCTCCTTTATTTGAATAAGTAAACACAATTTTTATAAACCGATGTCGACGATCAATATTCACGCAGCATCGAAAAAGGAATTTGTCGGTTGCTATTTCATATGTTTATTCATTCGTTTTGGTAAAACATTTGCGAACTTATGTTTATACAAAATCTTTCATTTAATTTTACCTGTAGTGATTGCAAACAATAAACTTTCAAATAGTTCTGAGCACATTTTCTTTCTATTTTCTATTTTGTTTCTATTCGAGTTTTCGGTTATCGATATTCCACCCTTGTGACAAAAGTGACACAAGTCAAAAAACCTGATTCGTGAGTTATTACCATTAATGAGTTCTGTAAATATTATTTCATAAGTCATCGGATGCGTATTAACTTAACTTCATTGTCTAGCTGCCAGGTGGCATTTGTGTGGTTTTTTGTGTCCCAGTCAGTGTATGCCTAAATGTACAAAAGTCAAAATGACACAAAACGTCACAAGAGGGATGTTTTAAGGGTTGTAAGGCTAAAATACCAAAAATGGCATTATTATTGTTTACTTCCAGATTATATTCTGTCTAACAATAACTTCTGACGCCTCTGCAATATTCTATTATGTTAGAAACAGTTTTTCGCTGTTTCTGAAATACAGCTTTTCTTTTCCTTCTAGGAAATGATTAACGACAAGGAAGTTGTAATCGTCGTGACTGTGAAAGCATGATAAAGACAAGGGGTTAACAAATATTTTTCAAATAATTTCTTCGGATAATGGCCGCGCCTAGAGCACATTAATGGAAACGCAGCCATGTTGCTGTTTACCTTTCAGGGAAGCGTAGGAAGCCCACGCGCCGCTCTTTTTATAAAATTATTTGTGCTAACATTAATCGATGAACGTTTTGTGCAGCAGTATGGCGAGGATAAGGTCACGGTCGTTCGTTTGTTTCGACGCTGGCCTGGCTCGATATCGCATGTGGGTCATGGTTTGCCCTCTCCACGCGTTTTCCCATCGGCGAAGGATAACCCCGTGGTTTTTCTGAAGCACGCCTCTGCGAAAATCCCGCACACTTTAACCCAATACATCGCCGTTAAATATGATAATAACGTCCGCCCACGGCAATTCGGACGTCGCTCGTGCATCGGTCAATTAACGAGGCAAAATGATTCAAAATGCAATTTGAGCCGCGCGCAATCGTTACTCATCAGCCTCCGGTAACTTTATACTGAAAATCTGTTCGGTGTTGGTCGGCCAGACCAATTCGATTACCGACTATGGCTGGCAACTACTGTTTTATCGCGACTGGATCTTCTGAAAACCATCGAAACAGTCACCACGTTTATTCCACAAAAACGGATTAATTTCGTGCCCCTTACTATGGCACATTCGCTTTGACGTTATCGATAGAAAATATTTCATTAAACAAATTCAATATCCCGGCAATGATGTGCATTCGACGATCGTTAAGCATGTTTTTATTATGCATAAAATCAAAGTGAATATCAATGGAAAGTTCTTTTAAGGGTTTTCAGTTTATCAGAATTTTTCCTATAAAATAATTTCATTAATAACATTCGTTTGGTATTTGGACTTTTAAGTAGTAAGTAATAGAAATACTGCAAAAGGTACTTATTAATAGTTCATTGGTCCAAATACGGAGTAATTTAATGTTTGATAGAAAATGAAAAATATTTTTTATTATTTTCTATTTTTCCTTAAATATATGTATACCTATATCTATATGAATATTTGCATGGGTCAGTATAATATGTCTTGTGTAGCAGATGTTGAAATCTTCGGAACGCCATCGAGCATGCAATGCGAACGAATCCGTAAATCTTCGGTTGCAGTTTATGTTTAGATAAAAGCATCAGTGCCACAGCGCACGTCACAACTATCGTATTTGAATCGATGATAACGGGACAGAATAATGGTAAACTTTGATAAATTTATAGTTGTTGCCAGCTCGTAGACTGTAACGAAGAAAGGGACGATGTGAACAGTGAAGAAAAATTGCTTTAAAATTATATGTACTGTGAGAATATATTCATGAATAATATTCTATCATTATTTGTGAAAGATGTTCGTAAAATAATCACAAAAAGTATGAACTACAATTTTTTAATATACACTCTGCAAAATAAACTAAGTATAGATATGGTGCAATAATGTAGGTATCTTGCACTTAAAATAACTTACACTTATTATTATTTCTAATAACCTAACGAATAATGAATACATCTATTTGAAATGGAAATTAATCATATTCCTCTTTCTGGTTTCAGAGTTTGCAGCAGCCGCGCTCGCAATCGGAACGACAACTGTCAGGTGAGTTTTCAACTTTCTAGTAAAGTTCAAATCACTATAGTTCTACAGTACGATTTTCGAATGCTAGAACTTTTAATGACGATCTGCGTTGGTTCCTTGTTCGCGACTTTTAATACCAAAGTAGGTATCGGTGTTCAAGTTGCCCGTATTCTCCGGCATCAAATTATTGCAATGTTAATTATCAACATTATTTTATTGCCTAATGAACACTAAAGTGACAAATACAAATTTCGAGACTTTTTGAAAATTCAATGTTCCTATTGGTACCTCCGGCTACAATATTACCATTAACGATTTTATAAATGCTTTTAACCTACATTGTGAAAATAGCATAATTTATTAAACGTAGACACTTTCATTGCGATCATAAAACACGTCTGAGAATTTATCTTTTACTTACAGTGAAAATGACTTTTATGTCGCGAATGTTACTTATTGGGACAGTAAGACAATCTTGCTTGCGTGTAAATAATCTATTTCAGGTTGCAATCGTTCGTCGATCAAAATCTTTATCTGAACTTTGTTTCTAAACGTTTATAAATTGTTGATCACGATATGCCGAACATTAACCCTTAGCACTCGGATGGCGACTCTGAGGCACCAAATGAAAATTGCTATGCCATTCTTAAAAATATTCTTCGCATTGTTATTTTTGTTCGTATTTAATAAACTACTAGACATTTACATCTTACACGAGATATTATAACAGTTTCATATGCAAAAAATGAGAAAAAATTTTATAGAATGAAAATATTCTAGAATGGAAATATTCTAGAATGGAAAAATCTTTCGTTTTTTAGTTAAAATAGCTCCGAGTGAAAAGGATTAATCCTACCGAAAGGCCCGCTTCTTTCAAGAACGGTTTCCTAATCTGCGAGCTCTGAAATATCGCGGCAGTGGTTCCGCAGCACGGGACTCGCCGCCGCCGCCGTGTCCGTTTCTCCATTTTTATTTCCGCGAGGCCTCGTCTCTTTCCACGCAGAGTGATTTATTGGATCGGAGCCGAGGCAATTTGTCGCTCGCAGCGAGGATGAAAGTAGCCTTGCACATCCGCGAAACTCGCGTGGGTTAATTCTTAATATTACCCCTGGGTCAGCACGCCTCGTACCGGAAGCTTTAATTACGACGACGACCGACCGACGCTCGGAGTCGCGCCTCGAGAAAGCAATTAGCACCGGCTCGCGAACGCGTCGATAATTAATTAAACTTTCGCGATCGATTCCGCCGCTGTTTTGACCCGACCAGTCTTTCGGTGCACGGGATACACATGCGAGGATACAAACCATCGTTCGACGGCACGCAATGTATTTTGGGACTGCTGCATCGCGATTCTTTGATGCAATTCGCTGGTCGCATACCCGAATAGAAAGCTGACGGAAGTGTCGTCGTCCCTGAAACGACGAAACAAGTCCTGCTGGAAATTAGGAGAAATAGAAACGTGCCACCTGTAGATATTTCTCTCTCTCTCTCTCTCTCTCTCTCTCTCTCTCTCTCTCTCTTCGTCTCTCATTGCACTTGGCTTTAATCTTTGATCCGTCTGAGTGGTGTGCCTTTGACTTTGGTCCGTCGTCTTCGATTGAAAATAAGAGTAGTGTAGAGATTAAACTAAGAGAATACTAGAACGTTAATGGTGAAAATTAGGTATGTAAATGGTTTAAATAAAAAAAGAGCAGAAATATTGATTTTTAATTTTTCTACGCGTTTCAAGCATCTACGACTGTACAACACTAGAATTAGAATTATTCTTTGATCCAACTGACAAGGGAACATATTCAATTGATACACGCCGATTTTGATGAAACTTATGTGAGATATAGTTCTTCGAAAAATATTTGACACGAATTTTTTTTATCGGCAACCATCCACTCTGAGGGGGTGAAAACAGCCCTCGAAGTCAGGGGTCAAAACCACATTTTTTGAGAAAAATAAAAGTTTGTTAAAAAATTCTTGCGCGACTACATTTCCCATTAAAAAATACACATTAAAAAAAAATCAATTTTATTCGACTTCTAGTTTCCGAGATATCTCAAAAAATGTGGTTTTGACCCCTGACTTCGAGGGCTGTTTTCACCCCCTCAGAGTGGATGGTTGCCGATAAAAAAATACATGTGAAATATTTTTCGGAGAACTATATCTCACATAAGTTTTATCAAAATCGGCGTGTATCAACTGAATATGTTGCCTTGTGAGCACCTTTGACTTCGGTCCGTCGTCTTCGATTGAAAATAACAGTAGGGTAGAGATGCTTTAACGTTAAGAGAATGCTTTAACGTTAATGGTGAAAATTAGGTATGTAAATTGTTTAAATAAAAAAAGCGGAGAAACATTGATTTTTAATTTTTCTACGCGTTTCAAGCATCTACGACTATACAACATTAAACAATGCGGGAATTTCAATTTATAATTAGAATGCATTGGACACGCTGAGAACAAAGTTTTCTCTTTTCATATGTTTGTGCCCATAATAAAAAGATAATGGTGTACAGTTCGCATTGTTCCGATTTCTATTTGTAATACAAACAGAGATGCATTTAGAGGGAGAAAGCTGTTTGAAAAGGTCCCATCGTTTTACCATTCGTGGAGAGACGGAATTTATGATAAAACAACTCTTGCCCGCTGCAAACAGAATTATCGAAGTTTCTGTCAGCTCTTCGTTCATAGTAATTAAAAATCAATACAGCGAAGTACGCTCGAAGTACACGAAGTTCGAGCGCCTCAAGTCACGGTGCATTTCGTAATTTCCATAACCAATCTTCGATCGGTCCGTTCAGGTGAACATTTCATGTTATGTAAAACAATGTTCAGTCGAGAGTGAACGTACGAATACTGCAACAAAAAAATATTGATAATTTAAAGAGAGTATCGAATATCTGTCTGATAATAACTGATTGTGAAATTCACTAACACACACATATAGGCTGCGATTGCTGGCGATTAGCATTGTTTCTCGGTAGTTTTGTTATTACTAATTGCGAGAAAACACGTGTATATTTATCACGTCTGTATCCAGCGAGTCATTTCCTTAAACGAAAGAAGATTTATCGTTGCAAAATTACATCGGTATAGTGCATTTGTCATCTTCCGTATCGCATAATACGTCACGAGTCCTCCCCCTCGGAAGTCCACCATATTTCACGTCTTCGTTTCTTTGTTCTAAGACGTCGGAAACGTATTTCATTTTCCCACAAAAGAGAAAGGAAATCTCTCCGCGAAGGAAAACTCTCGGTATTAGTGGAAATTAGGTTAGAAAATGGCTACGTTAATTGCGGCGCGTTGATTTTCCATAAAAAGCTCCCTCGTAATGTATTATTGTGTTCTGCGAGCACACGAAATTAATTAGAAATACGTTTATAAACCTCAAGGATTGTTGTATATAGAAATTCGTATGAAAAGTGGGTCAAGTCTACTTCAATAAACCACTGTTAGTACGGTCTCTCGAAACCGTGTACAACTGTACAACGTGTATTCGCATGCTAATGAATTCAGTTCCCGCATACGTAGACTATTAATCAATCAGTGATTTATACTTTTACCGTATACATATGTATATTCATTGAAACATGCATACAGGGAAAAAAGAGTATCTTCATGACACGGAAAGTTCCAGATTAATCATTTTTTTTTTAAAAAAGCGTGCTCGGGCAAGTTCGAGACAGCCATTTTGCATTAATTCGAAGTTACGCTCGATAATAATTATCCGACGGTAAGATAAAGATTAACACGTATAAGATGGAAGATAGTGCGTGATATAATCGTTTAGAAAATCAATGATTTCTAATTACCATAGTTTGTAATTTACCTTCGGTAGAAGAAAAAAAAGTATGGAAATTATGCGAACGTAACAAGAATTCTGGAAAAGTCTTCTAAAATTACATTGTCCTTAATATTTCAGTTAAGTTAGGATATATGTGTAAATAGTACTTACATTCATAACGGGCCATGAATGCTAAAAAGATCCGCAAACCCGGGAACGCAATTAGGCAAAAAGGTTAATGCGGTCCATATTATTTTTGCCTCTTTCCTACCATATCGCGACCACATCCGCAGACCACATGCGCAACCTAAATCGAAACGGTGTGTTTTCTGTAAACTTTTAATATTTCAGTAGGTAACACAAAATATGTACATCGAGTATAAATCGCAAAAATATTTTAACAATTACGTACTCCTCGAGTGAGAATCCAGTCATTTTCTGTTCTATATACTGTAAAGTCCTCCCTAGAATTAATTCTGTTTTGATTTAACGTATTTGTTTGAAGTATAAGATTACGAATGAAACGCAATTAGTCAAATTAACCTACATACGTCCCTCATTTCAGGAACTGAATCTGTCCCTCGGTGTCAAATTGACACAGTCGTGAAGAATCAATTAAATAACAAGATAAGCAGTTATTTTTCGATGTTTTTTTATTTAAATTGACGAGTTAACATTTGCATCTAAGTTTTTTCGGTTATGAGTTTCGCATTAAAAAAATAAATGTCAAGTAGTTTCGGGTATTTATAAATTAGAGGATAGTATAACTTATTTCGGGAAAACTGTGTCAAATTGACACGAATGACGGATTAAAGTGTAAAATGAAAATGGGTGATAATATAAGAGGATCATTTGCGTAAAATTACCCCTTATCTGACGTCAGATTACCAGACCTGAGTTGCCTCTAGGACGTCACTTGGCCGATAAAGATTGTTATGTCACGCATCAAGTGACAAACATCCGCATACGGTAAAAAGTATATTTTGTGGAATATGACGACAAGGGTCAAAATGGGTGAAAACATATCAAGATCTTCTGTGCTAATATTTTTGATTTTTGTCGATTGTTAGCGCAATGTGGAGCGCGGTGGCGCACAGTGGGCTGGATTGAGTAATTTAATGACATTTTAATATAACTCTTGAACCATAAGAGATATCGGGATGAAATTTGCACTAAAATTCATTATAAAATTATGCCTATCAACTGATAATTATCGTAAGAAATATATGTTTTTTGTAATAATCTTTTTATTTATTGTTTGAATTTGATTGTCTTAAAATAATAATTGAAATTATTTATTTGTTACTTATTTAGTGCTTCCCAAGATAATTTAAATCACCGATGTCTTTGCTTATAAATTTCTTCGTATTTCTTGACATTTATTCTTCATATTATGAATATTTCAAGAAATACAAAGAAATTTTTAACCCACGACATTGATGATTTAAATTATCTGGGGAAGTACTAAATAAATTGTACAAGCAGTGGATATATTTATAAATATAATATTTAATATATAACAACGAATACAGATGACGTACACTCTTCGACATGTAAATTACTGGCAAATCTTTTAAACAAAAAACATTCTTCTTTTATCCATTGCACACTCATTCATGCACGCTCATTTCGTAATTCACTTTATACATTTTGTCTCTCACTCATTCTCACAATAAAATTTAAACAAATAATAAAAAAATGATTACAAAAAATATGTATTTCTTACGATAATTACCAGTGAATAGACAATTTTTTAATGAATTTTAGTTTAAATTTCATTCCGATGTCTCGTATGGTTCAAAAGTTATAGAAGTCAATTGCCGAAATGAATAACAATTTGTAGATGTATATCTGTAATCCAAAGAGTTTCTTAGAAAAATGTCTTAATATCCCGCAGAGTACCGATGGTGGCTATCGAACGCATGAGAAATGACGTGACATTACTAACTTTAAACGGTAATAACTCCGAAAGGTGGACGAATGTGGACGTGATTTTTACACATTATCTAAAGGAAAGTGTCCCGAACATATTGTGGTTTGTCCGAACGCGGGTTCTCTGGGGTGTAAAAAGTTATTCCTTGTCAATTGTAAAAATTTCGACATTTTTCTATCCTACATTCAACATTAAATTTTTAATACATTGCATATAATAATTGTAACTGCAATTATAATTTCTTAACGGAAAATAATGCTATTTACTGTAGAAAAAAAATGGGGCTGAAATCTTGAACAGGATCGTCAAAATATCGCTAAAAAGATACATTTTTCGGGTGTCAAACGTAGATTCGAAAATGTTCAACATTAACTCTTTGCACTCGGAGCTATTTTAACTAAAAAATGAAAGATTTTTCCATTCTGGAATATTTCCATTGTACACAATTTTTTTTCAATTTTTTGCATATGAAACTGACATGATATCTCCTGTAACATGTAAATGTCTAGTAGTTAGTAAATGCGAACAAAAATAACAATATGAACAATATTTTTTAGAATGCCATAGCAATTTTCAGTGGTCCAAGTGCTAAAGGTTAAAAGCTCGGTAAAAACAATTTTCATTTAATTTGATTAATTCTTCCATTTTCGAGGTCAGTGGATATTCGAAAGACAATGTACCAATTGATTAGACATCGATATGAGAAAGTTCGTTTCTTGGTAAAAATGTCACTAAAATCTTGGATCCAGCCCACTGTGTGGCGGGGCGCAGCGCGTCGGCGTCGCGCGAAAGATCGTCTTAATAAAAATCGGGGATCGTCGGGTAGCAAAGGTGCGCGCGTATCTAGCAGGTGATTTGATCGGTTCCTTGGGGTAAAAAAAGTCGGAGAGACGCTTGCGCTGCGGCGGTGACGGCGGCGGCGTCGGTGGCTTTCCTCTCGTCGGCCAATGGAACACGGTGCCAGTCGTCGCTATCACGGGCACCGCGGCGCTGGCCGCAGTTCACCAAGCGGCGTCCACGCGACTCGCGACGCGACGCGACGCGCCGCATCTTGGTCCTCGAAGCCTGCGAAACCCTTGCGGAAACCCTTCTTGATGCGATCGGCCCCGCGCCAACGGACGACCCTTGCGAATAACCCTTCGCCACCTTCTTCGCACGGAGCGCTATCACACCGGAAACTCGTCTTCGTCTTGGTCTTCGTCTTCTCTTCTCTTCCCGCGTGCTCGTGTGCGCGATCGTCGAACGGACCCGATAATGTTCATGTTAGGTATCAATCGTTTCAGTGCTCGTTCCTTCGACACGGCAAACATCAGCGAGGATAATTGATCGACAAAGGGTACGCAGCGAGTGCATTAAATCGCAAGTCAAACTCTCTCTCTCTCTCTCACTATTGTTTCCGGATATGTATTATCCGACTCGTGGGAACAGCGTTTCGTCATTGAATCGCGCTGCCGAGGATCATTCGAACGACTAATTCGTTACGCTCCGCGACAAATGAGGCTCGTTAGTGGGTGGCTACACACGATCGCGAAACGCTACTTTTTGTCAACGCTAATTGCGACCAAATCTGTTTTCCTTCTATTGATTCATGTTCGATAATAATCGAAATGGCCAGCAAAGATATACTCATCTGTGCGATACGAAAAGGAGTTACGTAGTTTGTGGAGTTTCATGCCGGTGCTGTTCCGATATGTGTGATCTACACCCTTGCAAATCGATTATGACGTTTCGAAGCAAACTGTTTTGCAACGTTTATGAAAAATCTATATAGCGATAGCTTGTATTTCTGATGAAATTATTTGTGCTAATTTCATACAATTTCGAACGTAAATCAAGATTATATCGAATCGTTTTTAGTTTAAGTAGATGCTCAGTTTCAGTTTAACCGGATGAAGCTCTATTTTTTGATCTTTTACCGGAATGCGAATTTCCATAAATTTACATAGAAATCTGCGGTCTGGACGTTTCCTTTTATCTCGTGTGGTCCTGGAATCGCTTGAACTCATGATTCACGTAATTGAGTATAATTTATTGAATAAGATACCGTGCTCCTTTTTCTGCTAGTTAAGAAATGATTTTTTACTGTTCGTGTGGTAATCGTGGCGTTACGGAAGTGCGAGTGAACGTTCTGTGTCTTGATTTTGCGCGCCAATTTCTATGGAACGACCACGCATTCGAGGATATTCACACTGGGATTTAGTTTCACCGGAGAAGTTTGTTAACATCGTATTATTCTTACTAAACATTCGTGGCTCTGGCGAGATATCCATTAATATTTTCTGTTGTAAGTTTCTTTTGATATCAATTTAGACAATACATGTATTGGGAAATCGTTCATCGTTGAAAATCACTGCTTTATATGTGTATGCCTATTAAGATACTATTAACAGAGTAGGATATCATTAAGAAAACTACGTGACACGTATGTATGTGTTAGCCGATGACGCGACGACCTACATATTTATAGGTTCATCGCGTACCTAGTCAATCAATGGATTTATTCATTAAGAAACAATTTTTAATTCTTCCAGCTTTTACGCGGACTCGGTAGAATCTCGTAACTACTTTGAATAGGATTTCTCATTGACGTAGCCATTAATCATTTTCTACTGCTCAATCATGATATGTTACCTAGCATAATTACGAAAAAGTCATCAATCAATCTAATGGAGATTATCAATTTTCTTCGCTTCTTTGTAGAATCATCGATATTTTATAACGACGTTTATGTATAAACTTTCTCTATTTTTGCTTTTAGTCGAATGGATCCTAATAACACGAGATAATAAGACTGGCTAATAATTCATAACACATAATTTGTTCGAAATTGGGTCATCACAGTTCATCATCTGTTGACATTCCAAAACTGTTCACACATTATTAGCGCACAAACACCAAACTTGTTATCACGCAACATACGTACACATATATCATCAATATCATCGATCAATGTCTATCAGATATGTGGCTCAAACTTAAAATCCATTAACCCGATAATTAACTTCGATACGAAATTGTCGTTCCTATTCCAGTCAATTTTGCTTCGAATATATCATCGCAATTTTCTCTCCGATTAAAAAAAAATTCGAAATTCGTGCTTCGTCGTTACATACAGAATTATAAAATTTAAAATCATCGAGCTTGCTTGTAACTTTATTAAATATGAAAATAAATTATCCGCGATGGTATATCGCTACGAAAATTATTCTGACAAGAAAAGACGAACTATTTCAAGCTTGATTCTTCTTGCACACTAATGGAAAGACACCTCGCTACTGTAATTAACCGAAAGCGATTAAGCATTCGTTGGAAAATCTGCTGCTGGGACGAATAGACGGGATTTCGATTTTCCGATCTTTTCGAAAGACGGTGGTGTCACGTAGATTTTTCGTCGCCGTTAAAAGCTGTCTGGCTGCCAGAGTAAAATACATTAGCCGAAGTATCGGAGCTGTTCTCGCGGTTATAAACTATTCATCAAGACCGGGACGCGAAGTCAAACAGTCGCAGACTTTATTGACAGATGGAACGGTGAATTTTACAAAATTCATCCGCCGGTGATTCCAGTCCCGCTCCAGTTGCGTTTCGTTCTAATTATTCATCGGCTATCTCGTCCACTTCCTGTTAGGCGGTCGCGACGTTTATTAAGTTTTCTCGAGAGCGGTTTTGCTATCGCCGCCATGGTAGATTCGTTTCGCGCTGTGGCTAAATACCACGTGGACCTGGACATTCGTCTGTCACGCTGACAGCCTCAAGTTCAAAATATCCTAACGCTTGTCTGTCAATTCGTGTCTTGAAATCCGGTACCCTGATGAAAAACGAACAGATATTATACATTTCGTCGAGCGAGACATTATTGTGGTCGTCTCGCGTCAAAATATTGGGAACAATAAATTCCTGCTGGGTTTCGAGTATAATACTTGTTATAATTACTGTTATGAAGAAATGGACAGAAATGGATTTCACTTAATTTCCCTCCTTTTAATTAATTTTTATTCTTGAAACATCGGGTTACACGATTCTTAAGATTCATGAGTAGACTACGAATTTCGTGCATATATAACAAAATTAATAGGCGAACTTTGTAACAGTTCGGTATTGTCGAATTTAATAATTTCACATAACGAAAGGATTTCAAGAGAATTTTTAGTGAAAACATTAATATTTTCTTTAAATTCACATTATTTCAGCACTTTGTAACAGTTCGGCATTGTCGAATTTAATAATTGGACATTTCACAAAATGAAAGCATTTCAAGAGAATCTTTAGCGAAAACATTAATTTTTTGTTTAAATTCACATTATCTCAGCACTTTGTAACAGTTCGGTATTGTGGAATTTAATAATTGGACATTCCACATAATGAAAGAATTTCAAGAGAATTTTTAGTGAAAACATTAATTTTCTCAATCGAATCGAGTATTAATTTTCAATATTTCAGAGAGAAACAATGTTTTACTTAATCCCAAAAATATCATGTTTCATTGTGCTTGTTAAAAGTTCGCAATTATATCGCGTGGGTCACCTTCCGAAAATTTGCCAAAAATTCGTGGAAACTGATGTTTTATGAATAATTAAATTGTATATTTGAAACGTCAATGTTGTAAATGTATACTCTGGCTTCGAATCACGATAAAAGTTCTTGCCTGTATTAGATGAAACAAACCAGTTCCAAATAAACAGAAACCCAAACAGGAAACAAATACCTTATTAAACTTGCAGTGGAAACTAGAGCCGTACATCATATAAACACGAAGTTATGTTGCATATCAGGAAACAAGGTCTAATACCTTCGTATTCAATGTTTATTCAATTGTACTTTTCGAGAATGTTTTATAGGTGATCGCTATTACCGTGCTTCATGTGCGAACCTTTGAACTTTGCAAAGATATTTGTTCGAAACATACCCTTATCGGGGAAGGTAGCTTCTCATCGAAATTCAATTTCCCACCTACGTGGCATTTCGCGGAACCGAATTTAATGGATATTCCATATATGCAACGTAAAATCGATTTATATGAAAACACGATCCACATCGGCCACGAGCAAGAATAAAAACGTTCCGCAACTGATCGCGATAAACAGAAACTTTGAAATAGCTCACCCATTAATTTTTGTCACAAATGCATAAAACTCAATTTACTCGCGAATCTTCGATATTTTATAACCCGCTGTCTCAAATGGGAATTCGATTAAAAAGAACGAAAGCACATCAAATCAACTATTAGTAACTCGAAAACAATTATTCTTATTCCAACATACACACAGAGAACCAAATTTATTTAATAACTTCTCTTAAAGTCGCCTTTGTATTTTCAAGAATTGCAAAATACACAACCAAGAATAGTTTTGACCAAGCTGGTAGGTACATGTTAACCCAGACCTTTCAGCTACTGTATGCCACTATAATTGCTTTCCTCCGCGTCATTGTTTAAAACAGTTTGCCACGATGTTCGTGTATGCTGACATATTGTTCTTCCACTGAAAGCCACGTATATTATGCATACGCTTTGGCAACGTCTGTTTATATTTTTTATATAACGACTAGACTGCGGATTTCGTGCATTTGTAGCAAGAATGCATTAGTGAAATACAGAGCAGCGGAGGTATCAAAAGAATTTAACAGTATCTTGGTATTAATCTTAATTTATTAAAACGTTTAAAAGAAGAAATAGGCATTTATTTGTGTCCTGTTTCTTATAGTCGATGCAGAACATTTTTATTTTGCAATAAATATCCGCAGTCCAATAAGCAAATTCAGAGTTTGAGAAGGTCTCTCATACGGAGCAGCGAAGGTATCAAAAGAATTTAACAGTATCTTGGTATTATTCTCAATTTATTAAAACGTTCAAAAGAAGAAATAGACATTTATTTATGTCCTATTTCTTATAGTTGATGCAGAACATTTTTATTTTGCAATAAAGATCCGCAGTTTAATAATTGGCTAATTCTCAGAACAAAAAACGACGAAGATTTTCGTTTGGTATCCTAGGTGACGTTTCGCAACAATACCGAATTAGGATCGATCTCGCAATCGCAGCGGCGAGGTAACGTGGTTTATTGTTACCCGGGGAAGTGTTTAATCTTGTCATTAGCTATGATCGAAGCAGCCCTGTCTGCCTACTGTCGATAGAGAAACGCGTCGGATTCAATTCTCCCCCCGGCATTGTCTCGCAGCGTGAGCCTACTTTGGTCAGCTGCAGCCGGAAAATTGCCGGGGAAACCTCCAACTGCGCTTTGACAAATTGAAAGTAGGTCACTCGATCGCGGGAAGCTGTTTACCGTTGTTATCCGATGGCTACGCCAATTTTCAGAGGAGACTTTTGCTCGACGGTTTTCGAAATTCTCACATGTCGTTAGCGTACCTGCTAGTTTCACCGATAACCGGAAGTAGCCGCGTTTCCTGCCGTTTCCGGTTTCCCGTGTGCGGATGCTTTCCCATGGGACAAAAGGGACATTGTTTCTTCGAGTGAGATTTGCTTGTGCCGTAACGAAGATTTAATTCAATTCCCTTCGCAGCAGGTCTTTGTTTGTTGGACACACATTAATGTTATTAAAAGCCTGTGGAGTTTTTATCCAGAACGAAAATTATTTACATTCATTGCAAAATACAGGGGAGGACTTTCACAGAAATTTTTTGCTTTTCTGAATAATTTTAATACAGTAGCGATAAAAAATTTGTTCAGAAAAACTGACGCAACTTCTATAGCAGTGTTCAATCTTTTAATCTATTTAAGCGGAAATTTTTGGCCGTGTCAAGGCGAAAAGAAATTAATTAATTAATCGTAACTCACTGTATTCTTCACAGTTATACGAAAAATATTCTTAAGGAGGGTTTCATACCTCCTATTGTTCCTGAAAGTTCAAGACTGTTTAGAGCAGGTTTTATTAATAAATTTTACGGGATTGCGTATTTAGAAACAGTCTCGTTAATGTTCTAAACGCTCCCCCGAATACCAGTGAATCAGCGTTGGAATCAGCGTCCGCTAATTTTATACCGAAGGGGCTCGGTCCCTTCGAAACGATTACACTTTCGAGAAATTTATATTTTCGTCGCGATGGAGGGCTATTTTTATCCGTTTGATCGTCCCACCGGTTTAGTTCATTCCTGGTGTGTTCCTGCGTTCTTCGCGTCGACCCCGTTAGAGTTTTGAAGGGCCGTCAATCTCCAATTCATTTACTTTATTCCGTACCAGCGAACGCGTCGAATTAAATCGAACAACAATGTAAACGTTCGGTGTTTCGTAATGCGTTAATTGAACCATCGATTCGCAATATTCTTTTGCAAGAAGTTTATTGCTTATTACGTAATAGAAGCGTCTTTTAAACAGTTGAGCGGATTAGAAGAAACTCTATGATCAATTTTATGTTTGGAAATGATAGAGTGATGCTACAGATTCCTGTTTGCGTGAATTATTAAATTGTATGAATTTCATAAGTGGTATTACACTCTTATTAATTGAAGTCGTGTACGAATCTCTTACTATCAAGTTGTTTTTTAGAAAGATTTTAATACATCAACAATTGTTGGGAAGTGATATTTTTCTTTAATTTAATTGGCTAAATAAAATTTTTTAAAATCTTTTATAATCTGGAATATATCTATTTTTCTGGACAACCAACCCAGCAACTAAGGGGCTCATCCCATGTGACAGGAATTTTTCTTGCTTGTTCTAGCAATTTTTTTTGAAGGACCCTCGAAACATATAATCTTTACCTGTATATTCTAGGAGTGTATAGAAGCAATTCGTGCAAAAAAATTTTTTTGAGTTTTTGGATCTGCCACATGACCCCCTTAATTCAACTAAATTCGATGAGAAAGGCTGAACATTTTCGTTGACAATATGTCTCTAACCAGGCTTATTACCTCGAGTATAATATTCCCGTTATCCCGAAAGTCAGAATTAATCGCCGGAGTTTCTGATGTATCCGTTCGACTATTTTCCAAAAATAGGATTAGCCTGGTGACAAAGCGACAATTGGATCGTAATTTATTAACAAGTTCTGGTTGTCCAACCAGAAACGTACGTCCGTTCAACAACCGCTCCGACTGACGATTTCACAAGCGTGGCCGATTAGACAACCAGTTTTACCGGCTTATAAACAATCCGTACGAACGATAGCGTTTAATCGAGCATTCCCGGCACCTGCCTCGACCGTTATAAATAATAGGAAAAGAAAGTATTTGGCACGGCGCGCGTTTGGTACAGCTCGCAACCGTCGCGACGACACCATGAATATTTATAAACCGTCCGGCAAATTAGTTTCGCTGAAAATTAGCGTTCGCGGGATTTCTATCCGTTAATGACCGTCCGGATCGGCGCTGTTTAAAATTCGGTTGCAATTATCAATGGAAACCTGAGGAACGGTTTCTGCGCAGTCAATTCAAGGCTGCGGACATTCTCTATCCAGATCGACTTTTTTCCCTTTCCGGTCCACCGTTATCGGAAAACACGAGGTGTTATACGTTACCGTGTCTCGCCTGGTTCCGCTCAAGTATGTAGAATAAAGAAAAACACGGGACTTGTCGATAAGCTAATCTCGCTGTAAGCTGTAATCGTTCTTTATCGATCGCACGATTTTTCGCGTGTCCATGTGCCGGATGGGACATGCTCGGTGAAATCGGACAATAGGATCGGCAGTCTGTCGCGAATCGCCAATAAGATACATAGAGGGTGTTTCGGCTAACAATAAGTAATGTATCTCTTTCATTACGAGACTTCTCGGAATAATATTATGCAACAGTGGGAAGAATCTTTTCTGAAAGTAATCTATTAATTAGATTAAAAGCTCAATGGTATTTTTTATATGGTGACCTACATATTCGTCTCAATATTTTTGTAGAGCACGAAAAGACGAATCCAACGACACCCATGACCGTACCATTACGATCATTTATTCTCGAGATATACAGGGTGTCCCACGTAACAGTTTTATAACAATAATCTGACAAAAAATATTTGAAACAAAAGCTGAACAGTTTCCGATTGGGTACGCATTCCAAAATTTCGTTCTTATTATTGTCAAGGCAACCTTCATTTTTTTAAATGGCACTTCAAGGTCATCCGAAGGTCATGGTATACTAGATCGTTGAATTCGTCTTGACACGGGCTGCAATACTGTTAAGTCCAAAATACAAAGTGCCATTTTAAAAAATGAAGGTGACTTTGACAATAATAAGAAAGAAATTTTGGAATGCGTACCCAATCGGAAACTGATCAACTTTTGTTGAAAATATTTTTTGTCAGATTATCGCAAGTACTTAAAAAATCGTGAAATCTGTTACGTGAGAGACCCTGTATTTGTGCGAGAACTATTTCATGCTTTATAATAAATAGTAAAATCATTAAAAGAATTTCGGACTGTATTCATATTATTTTCAACCTATTGGACATATTAAGAAAGGAAATGAATGTCCATATTGTACAATTTTTGTTAGAATTCAGGTAGAAAATTTGAAATTTGCATAAAGACCCCCACCCTAATGATCACATTCGATTCGAGCCGTTACTGGATCGACAGGAAAAATGGCCGATAAGGATCGAAAGCTTAATCCGCTGGTCATAGACAACAATTAGCGGGTACCGGTGCGACAAGCGTAAGCAATTAAGGGATCGAAAATTTTACAGGAGTAGAATACTACCCCGGAAGTGTCGAGTCACAGTGAACAACCGCTAATAGCTTCCTCCGCGTCTGTCCGAGCGCCGGTGACAATGTGACAAAGACTTGCTCGGCAAACGGTGCTCGAGAAAGTGACGGTAATTTGCATAAACTGCGCGGGCTCGTTTTAATTTTGTTGGGCTGATCGTTTCACCGTCGCGTCGCCCGCGATGAAAATTGAACGCTGGAAACCCGTGTAAACGGCCAGCTTCTGGCCCGAGCTCGGCCCGAGCTGCAAACACGAAATGAATTATTCAATGCGCCGCTAATGACGATATTAACGACGTCGCTAATCTCTGCGAATGGATTGAAAATTTTCCGCGAGCAGACAAGCTCAATATAAGACTCGATTCATACCTGAACGATTAGGATTTTTGATCTCGCCGATATTCCCGTTAGGATGCAAAAGCGGCGCATGAATTATGATCATCTGGCTACATAGCAATGGCAACTACCGATCGACTGGCTCTATTTTCAATCATGAACGAAAGCGAGGAAAATTTAGACGACGAAAATTTTGTCATGATTCTTCATGGTCAATACTTGTACAAGCAGTGGATAGATTTATAAATATAATATTTCACCATTTGCACTCGGGACTATTTTAATTAAAAAACGAAAGATTTTTCCATTCTACAATATTTCTATTCTATACAATTTTTTTTTCATTTTTTGCATATGAAAATAATATACTACCTCATGTAATGTATATGTAAATGTCTAGTCGTTTATTAAGTAAGAACAAAAATAATAATGTGAACAATATTTTTAAGAATGGCATAGCAATTTTGCCACAGAGTCGCCATCCGAGTGCTAAGGGTTAATATAACAGCGAATGCAGATGATTTTTAAACAAAAAACATTCTTCTTTTATCCATTGCACACTCATTCATGCACATTCATTTCGTAATTCACTTTATACATTTTGACTCTCACTCATTATGTTTCTTTCTCATTCTCACACATTCACCCCCCTTGTTTTTATTGAATACATAATAATTTCCCAAGAGACAAAGAAATACAAATTCGAACTTCCGCTTTCAAAATCTCATCTTTGTCTATTACCACGAGAATTTATAATGTGGGCCATTTTTAAGACCATTTCACGGTTTACATTTTAAATGTAACCTATTAAAAAGCGGCTACATTATCGATCTCTGAAAGAAGGAATTATTGATCATTTTTCTCAAAAAACCGACAGCATAAGCGACTGAAAAAAGACAACGTTGATCGCTAAGCGAAACTTCTTTAGCAACGTTAAAAGCTGCTTTCATACCATCCGGTAATGGAATGAGTTTATGGTACAGGATTTGCCACCTGATTAAATACAGTTAACCGAATTGCCCGGATTTAAAGCGATTGTGAGCCGGTGGACGGACGCACGGTAAAACCGGGGCCTCGAATTCGTTGGGCAAATTACGAAAGGAGCACGGTAAAAGTTTGTTAGCCCGCGAGCTAGTTATCCACAGAGTCTGTTGCGTTAACGACCGCAGCGTGGGTTAGGTTGGTGGGTTCAGCTAAAAGTGAAGCAGAAAATGAGGTGAGGCGAAAGGTATACAGTCCATCCTCCACATTTTTATGCGGATCCGATTACGCTAATTACACCGAGTCCGCGAAATACTGAATTTCTTTGGTTTTTCTTTTAAACAGAAAATTAGCCGAAATTTGGCGACGATGGCGTATACTGTTTAGTATACTGAATCTTCAAACATAGTGATTTTCAATATTCTCTGTATTCTTTGATTTTTTTTAATTAATATGAGTTTCCAATAGTAGAATCTCTCAATATTCAATGGTTTATAATAACTTAATATGCCCAACAAATTGTCATTAAAATGACCTTTCATGTAGCTTTCCTTTGATTCATTATCGAGAAAACATAAACCAATTACGAAGCCAGTAATTACGTGAATATCTCATTTGGAAAATGGATAAATGGTATTCAAATATGTATACATACATACATACATACATACATACATACATACATACATACATACATACATACATACATACATACATAATCCTGAATAAAGTAAATCGTTTTTGTTCCTGCTTTACTTGTTCATCGTTACAACACTAACCTGTAATTGTCATTCGTATGCATCTGGAAACGAGGTTTCTCATTTCCCACCGGTAACGCAAAATAGAAAAACAAGATTTCTCGTTTCCCCTCGATAACGTGCTAATATTCGCGGAGTTCTCTCCACCATTTCTTGGAAGTGCTCGAACACCTTTGTCTCTATTTCATTCACACCGAATGTTTCTCACGCTCATCTCCGATGGCCCCAAGAGGAGAGCAAAGTGAAGAGAGATGACAGCCGGCAATTTTCAGAATATCTACGTGCCTCGATAATATTCGCAATTTGTAAATTAATGTCAAAAATTTCGAATTCCATTCTCTCATTCTTTTAATCTATAACTCCTCCTCCGCTAGAACGTTTTAACGTTCGATGGAAATTCTTTCGATCCTTGATGCTTCAATTGTTGTACATTGATAATTTCTATAGACTGCAGTTCTTTCTGCGAAACAAATATTTTCTAAATCAGTCGTGAGCCTTTCTAATAATTTTAATAAATCAGGTCTAACGTAGCATTATTTCTAAAGATGTATTTTTAAAGAGAACCAGTTATTCAACATTTTCCATTAATTACTAATGTCTACAACATACATGTTCTAGCCAATGTATATATTTAGGTAAAAGAGAGAAAAATTGAGGATTCTATGTTGCTTTCGAAAATGCAACGTAATAAATAAGGGAACTTATGCAATTTTATATTAATGTTTTTAATAAAATCGCTATATTATTCAGTGTATCCTATATGGAGATTTTCACAGTCGCTGAGCACGAGTTTCAAATGAATCTTTGTTACTAAACGTCGAGTCGTTTGAAACGCCTGAAATGTTCATTATGTTTGTTTATAAATATTTATTATATACATAATACAAATAAACAGTTTAAGAAAAGTATTTATCATTTGTGTTACTATTCTTATATTATTGCACACCTCTTTGCTTTGTGCACCTTACAATTATAAGAATATAAACTTTTTTTTATAGGTAGAAAAACGTTTATATTCATACATAAATATAAAAAATTAATTTTTCAATAACGAACGCTTAATTAAAATGTACATCTAAAATTCGTGATCAGCGACCACAAAAACCTTAGCACCTACACAATATTTTTAAAAAGGTTTTTAGTGTTCTTCTAGTGTTTTTGATGTTTTGCCAACTTTTCGGCGTTTTGGAACACTGTGCGCCGCGCCGTTTTAGCTACTTGATTTATCACGAAATTTCCCCTTAGCAAAACGTTCGGATAGATGTCTTGAGTTTTCACAGTCTACCTCGGCAGGGGGTCAATATTTGACGGAAAGTAATACGCAGCCTTATTCGTGTCTTTTCGATGCCATAAATCCCCGAGCGGCGAAGACGACATTTCGCGTTTCGCTTTCCGATATTCTACGGTTCGTCGACATCATATTTTCTCGTTCGCAAACGGACGTCTAGCCATGCGGCGCGCGTATTTTTCCCTCGGACAAATTTGCTCGTTGGTCAAAGGCTGAACGATTGATAGGTAAATAAAACGCCGAACGTTTTCGGCGGACGAAAAAACACGGTCTGGCATTAGAAAAATTATCGTTGAACTGAAAATAAAAAAAACGAACTGGATGATCGATAGCATCACAAAGGAAACGGATTCATCTTCCAGGAAGTTGAAATATAAATTCTTTTTGATTTATTCGATACCGTTATAGTATACAGGGTGTCCCACGTAACAGTTTTCATGATTTTTTAAGTATGTAATCTGGCAAAAAATATTTTTAAAAAAAGCTGATGAGTTGTCGATTGGCTATACATTCCAATAAAAAAAAAAGTTCGAAAAGTTTCTTTTTCATTATTGTCAAGGCGACCTTCATTTTTTAAAATGGCACTTCAAGGTCATCCGAAGGTCACGGTATACAAGATCGTTGAATTCGTCTTGACACGGGCTGTAATACTATTAAGTCAAAATGACTACGAAATAAGTATGACTAACTTGATAATACTATAAAAAAAATGTTTTTCGAACTTTTTTATTGCAATATATAGCCAATCGAAAACTGATCAACTTTTGTTGAAAATATTTTTTGTCAGTTTATCGCAAGTACTTGAAAAATCGTGAATACTGTTACGTTACAAAAACTGTTACCCTGTAGATGTACGTATGTGCATTTACTTTTAGAATTGGTAGTATGCGAATTACAATCGTAATTTTCGAAAACGACAATTCCAACAGAGAATGCTTCTTCGTTAATAAAATACTGTTTCGGTGGTGCACTCGCTGCGTATATTTTGTCGACATCGCTCTTTGCCAAGTGCCTCGAGTGAAAAAAAAATCCCTTTAAATGAATTTTTCCCTGGTTCCAGTTAAGCTGGAAAGTGTACTAGAACTAATTTGGAACTCCATTTAATTTCCTTCAAGCCGGCTGGCTTACGAGAAATTAAAGATAAGAAGGCAGCGAAAGAAAGTTTCCAGTGAACGCAGAAATGCGCACGGAGAACCTCCAGGATACAGTGCAATAAGGAATCTCGCATCTCTCCGCACCTGTTGCGAACGCAGCTTCCTCCCAGAGGAGAGTTCTCGTTCGTCTACGCAGATATCTTCAAAGTGCACCGCAGTGCGCTGCCTTTGGAGACCGAGAGGGGAGGCTCGGCGAATAAATTGCACCGAGCGAAGATTTATTAGCGAGATCTAGAGTAGTTGACTGGGAAAGAGTCGACGGAGTCCCAAAAGTGAACTTGACATTATCAGTAACTCATAGGAATTTTCCAATATGCGCCTGACTTGACAGACGAATGATATCGGAAACCGATAGAAGATCGCTGACGAAGAAACTTGATATTTTTAATTAATTTGAAATCGAGGGAATTCATCGAAGTTCCACGGTACGAGTGAAATCAAATCCAAAGTGAGTGTTGCTTTCCTATTGTTTAAACAGATATTATTCGGTGCAGTATAATGGAAGCTGTCAGAACTGTTTTCACTCGGTTTCGCGTTTCAACCTGGTAACGATAAATGCGTGTCCATGACGAAAACGTGGAAACGATAATCTGGAGTACCACTGCAACCTGCAACAAGTGGGCAATTCTTTAAGAATCGTACGGAAAGCCGAGCAGAGAATACCGTGAATTTTTTCGCCCTGTACTGAAATGTACGTCCCAATGTACCTCTGTTTTTTAATCCACCTACACCCAGAAATAACAATGTACGCTTCGAAGAGGATCGTTTCGAAATAACGCAATCTTTATTGAAAAATTCCAAACTCGAGAAGGCTGGAGATGTTCGTATCGTGAGAAGAAAAGAATTACTTTTGCTGGTGACTTTCATCATTTTCGTCAAGTGAAAGCGAAGACTTGAAGCCAAGCTGGAGGGGACGAAGCAGAAACTGAGCAAAATCTATCGGAAAATGTCGACCGAGGAAGCTCGGCCTTCCACTCCTGCAAGTTCTGGCCCAAACGACGAATCCGGACACGCGACCGGCAGAAGAATGTCGCACTTCAAGGAGTACAAGTTCTTCCGCAGCTTCAGCGCGAAGGTGGAAAACTGGCCGATGCGAAAGGCGGAGGCGCTGTGGCGTCGTATGCGGGAACGGAAGATCGCAGGTGAGCCACCATGAATTTCATTAGGTTGATACACGAGAAGGCGATTCGTTTTTCTCCTGTGACCGTTCGCCGTATCGTGTTGCGTAACGACAGCGGACCGTAACAAGTGGTGTATAACATATTTTGCTATTTTTTCAATTTCAGGCTCCGTCCTTTTTTAGATCGAGCAAAACAGAAAATATTTCGTTGCATATCGCTTCGCGTAGTAATTAATTAATTTTAGGAAAATAGGTCTTCGGTTTCCCAGTTGCCATGCAAAAGTACCTATCTTGGATAAAAGTGAAAGACGAATGCCAAAATGAGAGGCTTCGAGCTTGAAAATGAAGGTATACAGGGTGTTCCACGCAGCTGGAAAAGGCTGTATCTCCTAAACGGTTGGGAATAGAAGAAGATGTTACAAGTAAAAGTAAAATAGTATCAGACGATGCGTATATGCAAGTAATTTTATGCACTTTTGTGCATCGGTGCATCAGAAAAATGCAACTGCACTTTTTTTAAAAATGGAAATCTATGTTTTCGACTGCACCAGTCGATGTAGTTTCTTGTGCTCTGCATAAAAGTAGTAACATACTTATGCCCTAAACTTATTCGTTACGAAGTTATCGAAGCTAAAAGTTCCCTGAATTATTTAAGAAAATCCAAGAAATATCCAAAATCACGGAAAGGGATATCAGAGATGTGTTGCGCAACGTCAAGAAGCGGATAGAAAAGTGCTTAGACTGCAATGGAGAACCGTTCGAACACTTGTTGTAATGTAGTGTACTCCGGAACACTTGCCGAGAGACCAAAATAATTCAGGGAACTTTTAGCTTCGATTACTTCCTAACGAATAAGTTTAGGGCACAAGTATGTTGCTACTTTTATGCATAGTACAAGAACCTGCATCGATTGGTGCAGTCAAAAGCATATGTTTTCATTTTTTTAAAAAGTGCAGTTGCATTTTTCTGATGCATCGATGCGCAAAAGTGCATAAAATAAGTTGCATATATGCATCGTCTGATACCATTTAACTTTTAATCATAACATCTTCTATTCCCAACCGGTTAGGAGATACAGCCTGTTCCAGTTGCGTGGGGCACCCTGTATTGTTGTACTATGGTTTTTAACAAAATTGTCACAGTTTAGATATCAACAAGTTTTTTCAGGAATGAGGAATTCAGTGTTGAAATACATTTTGGATCCACTGTGTCTGTGAAAATAGAAATCGTAGGACATTATTGTATAATTTATTGAGTATCGATGCTCAGTTATCAAAACTACGTAACAGTAGAATCACCGTACGATTCCATGTAGATTTCTTTTTCTCGAGTTGTTACGTCGCTCCAGACACACCGTAACAGATCCAGAATCACCATACGAAAAGATCGATTTCTTTCTTGCGCTCGTTTTATACGGGGTCACAGCATTAATTGTGCACGATCGATACGAAACGCGCTTCCACGTCAGAGTAAAAGTCGGGTTCGAATTTAAAAGAGGGCGGCTGGATGGTCCGAGTCGGATCGGGCCGGGCCGGGTCGGGCCGGGCCGTTTTCGCAGTCGACCTAATTACCGGTGGTCGTTCCTCTAGCTACTTGCAATGTAAACACACCAATAGCCGGTTATCGTCGCGCGTACACAGAGATCCGGAGTGAAACGCGATGCTGTTCACCAATCCGTACGTTCCACCGCAACATGATTCGCTTACCCGCAGACGGCGCGAGCGCATTTTCATTTTGACCGCGGAGCAAATCTCCGAGCCGCGATTGTTCCCGATAGGTGCAAAAATAGCAGCAAATCGTTGCGGTCGACGGGGAACGGCGAATTGATTTTTCAGAGAGTTTCTAGTGCCGCTTTAGACCGCAAAACCCTCCTACCTGGATCCCCGGAACGCGACGATCGAGCCAACGATCTAAAAATTCCCTAGGCGGTAAAAAGAACCCCGCACTAATCATATGGAAAATTTGTTCCGGTAAAATCAGTTGGATTTCTCATATGTTGTAGCTTATGATCTACTGAACGAAAGATGTACTGGAGACAAAGCTCAATAATGGACAGTTATCGAGTTATAATCAGTTAATAAGGTTCAATAATAAGGTTCGATCAATTGTTAATGATTAATGGCAAATTTGCAACTTATTTAACTTCAACGTTTCGGTCTTGTTTCAGACCATTCTCAAGAAAACAATTGCTCTTTTCGTTAAAATAAATTTGTCTCATCATGCATATAGCAAGTAAGTATTGGTAGTGTTACTATCTTTAACTTACAACTTATTAATATAACGAATAATTAATTTACAGACGCGATTGTTTTCTTGAGAATGGTCTGAAACAAAACCGAAACGTTGAAGTTAAATAAGTTGCAAATTTGCCATTAATCATTAACAATTTATCGAACCCGTGCGCCGATAGCATTAACACATTTTTTATCAACAATTTACGATCGATATAAAAGAAATATTTATAATCAGTTAAACATTCGAGCTGCCGAATACTTGAATCTCGGGAAGTATTTATTTTTTGCAAAAATGTTTGAAATAAAAATAGTAGGATTTTACAAAATCTGTTAGATGGTGTCATTATTTGTGAATTTTGAATGACGTTGAAAAGGTCTGTGAACAGAAATTTTTCACAAAAATCTTTGCGTGTCACAGCAGAGATAAGGACCCTCTCTGCGTGTGGATTAATTAAAAAATGATCTTATTATGTATTACTCATTTGGATTCTGTTGTGGTGGTGGCTCGAATTTGTCATGTTTGACTGATTAGAACACGATAACTGTCCATTATTGAGCTTAGCGCCCATTACATTTTTTGTTCAGTAGATCATAAGCTACAACATATGAAAAATCCAACTGATTTTACCGGGATAGATTTTCCACATGATTAGTGCGGGGTTCTTTATACTTTATACCCTTTAACAAATGCACAGTCAGTCAAATATGTCTCCATACAGTGCTTAAAATGAAATAACTGTTTTGAAAGAGGACCAAATCACTCGAACGAATTTATTATTTTACATTTGTACATTTGATAAAGCAGTTTCGTACTTATTTGTATAATTGCTCGAATTTCCAAGTAGCAGCAAAGGTGAGAAACGAGCCAAATTTCTGCAACACAGGGTAAATGAATGACATTAAGGCAAAGGATAGGGTGTGCAACCCCGACAGCGTACATGACATTTCACCGTCATGTCTCGCGTCATTATCATCGTCCACGTGAACACGTAGGATCGTCGAAATATCTCGACGCACCGTCGAGCGCGATAATTAACGCTGCCAATTATTCGAAGTCATAATTGCGCGAAATTAGATTTGAGAGGCAACCGGAAACTTTCGTTCGTTGTAATATGTAAATAAAATGGACCTTGTTAACGGTAATCGATGCGAAGCATTATTTCGACGTTTCCTCTGAAATTGTTAAAATTGAACTAATTGCTACGGAGAAATTAGTAACAGTATTCTATTTCTACTGGATGATGGTTATATCCAATTAATATTCCGTTAGTATGGATTCGCACGCGATCGTGATTCTACAGCGTATTCCACAAATAGTTCATTTCAAATATACTGGGATCTAACAAATAAAATTATCGTTCTTAGCATATCTTTTAAAAGTGTGTATCGTTATTTTATACGTTTTTAAATACAGGCTGTCCCACGTAACAGTTTTCACGATTTTTTAGGTACTTGCGATAATCTGACAAAAACATTTTCATCAAAAGTTGATCAGTTTTCGGTTTGGCTATATATTGCAATAAAAAAGTTCGAAAAACATTTTTTTATAGTATTGTCAAGGTCACCTTCATTTTTTTAAATGGCACTTTGTATTTTTGACTTAACATTATTGTAGCCCGTGTCAAGACGAATTCAACGACCTAGTATACCATGACCTTGGGATGACCTTGAAGGCGAAGAAATGAAAATTTCAACAAAACATGACAATCTGCTTGAATGGGTGATAATAACTTGTGTTTATTATTAAGACTCGAAATTACGTTCAATACAGAATACCTTGACTAAGTGAACGCAAACGATTTCCGTTTGAAATCCGTTTTGTTGTAGGCACAATTCCGTTCTTCGTAGTAAATTTGCATTGGTTGATCTTGCGATACTGTCGTAGCGAAATTTTCATTTCTTCGCCTTCCAGGTCATGTCAAGGTATACTAGGTCGTTGAATTCGTCTTGACACGGGCTACAATAATGTTAAGTCAAAAATACAAAGTGCCATTTAAAAAAATGAAGTTGACCTTGACAATACTATAAAAAAATGTTTTTCGTCAGATTATCGCAAGTACTTAAAAAATCGTGAAAACTATTACGTGAAACACCCTGTATATTGAGTCCGGAAGATTAATGCGTAAAGTCGAGCTTTTAATTTCTTACATTTTCTTTTCGAAAACTCGAATTTTTGTTTGATCGTTTATCGCGTTGTAGAGTAATTTTTTCTTAGACTTCACTAGAGTTTTATCACTTTAATTCTTTAGGTTCGAGCGCTAGTTTCTTTTTTTCGCCGATGTTGACTGATGTTACACACGTTACCATTAATTAATGGAACGTTCGTATTTCATAAGACCTTGCAATTTTTAATTAAATTTATTAACGCGACACCTATTGCACTGATGGCACAATTTTTCTTGCGTCGTTCATAGGGACTAAGGGCTGTCTGTGAAAGGTGATACAAGAACAGTTAACTTTCATGGTCGTACTGTTTCAAGCCTGATCCTTTCGGACTACCGGCTTTGGTAAAACGCGTCAGTCGCGTGTCGTGTAAACGAGAACTCACCGTCGAGAGGTCTTCCCGAGCAACGACACGACAAGTTCGCTTTGTACAAGCCGATACATCGCATCGTTTCGTGCAAGGCAAACTCGATGCAGAGGCAAAACAGCTCGTCCATCACGGCTAGTTGTTTCGGTTAGCGTGGAGACATTTTTCTGCGCTTACGTGAATCGCTTAACGTCACGTAATCTCTGTCAAAATACGCATTCCTCGACTCGAAAGGAATCGCATGCATTAGACGAGGAACGCGACATTTTTTTTTACCGTTGCAACGAGCATTCTATAAGTAAGCTAGCCATTCCCATTGATAAGCACGAATGCATAAAAATTTCCTTTCTTGCCAACGTAAAGTTACTTATTACGTCCCGGCACAGTCACGAATATCTTTGAATGATACTTTACGAAGATAAGAAAAAGAAGACAATTAATTTTAATAAGCACTTGTTCGACTAGTATGAAATATAGACATTTGTTCTCAAAATTTAATTGCATTCCTGAAGTCCATCAATTTTACTTTTCCTGCGAAAAGCGTGATGGACAATTTCCATCATCGGTAATCCCACCACCGAGTGCACCCATTCCCATGTTTTTGCACGAATCAAGAGAATTTCACAGTGACATCGGGATTAATATTTAAAGGTCTTTATCGACGTTATAATTTTCCCCCGATGGAAATTTAACTGGATAATGTGCGTTGCTGGCTGTACACCCACATCTCTGCTTCGGGATGTACGTCGATTAAGTCGATAGGTCGGGCGTTTCAATTTCGATATCCTTGGAAACTATGCGCCGAAGCAACGGGTAACCTTTTCGTTAAAATCTTTGTAATAAGCGAGTATTTGTGATGTTATTAGACTAATGTGCTTTATGAATAATTGAAGTGCATTGTTCATACAGAAAGGACTTGGTAATGGCTAGTACCATCAGATTGTACTATACAAATAGTTTCTTTATGCATGCGTGCTAAAAGAAAATGGCCTTACTCGATCGTCAAGCTCGCGTGACCGATATAATCGCGTCTGCCAGCAAAATTTCATTTGGCCCTTGCACGCGAATCCGTTAGCTTGCTACGAAATTACTATGGAATCGTGTGTGTCCAATCTGTGTAGGTGTTGAAAAAACGATGAGGGGAAAGCTCGTGTGAAAGGCCTTTGAATATTCAGAAAAGCTGCACTCTTAAAGTTCAGCTCTTAACCTATTGCAATTATTAGAGACTGCTGCACGCATTTGTGACAACAGTGAGTAAAATGAAATACAAAAGAGCAGAGACAGTAGAACTTCAGACTATAGTTACATTGTTTCATTGTTGTATAAATACAACTTTCATTCCTTGCAATTGACACAGAACATTTACATTTTACATAAAGATCTGGAGTCTAGTAGTAATTATTCAGCTTGTTTCAATGACATTTTATTCCAGTTTTACTACTGTACCTATAAATATAATCTTATTATAAATCATTTATGCATTCTCCACTGAATTTTAAACAAATTCTTATGTAAATCAAATTTCCTCGCATCTAGATAGCTTACGCCAGGGCTCGGAATTATTTAATCACGACGGCCGATTCTCAAAGGCTACGCTCCCTCGACCAGACCGCGCGTCTCGCTCCCCGTGGCGGCCCTAGTTCTCGAGGCAGCTCAGGCGCGTACCATAGAGTGCTACACTGTAAGTGTCCGCGATGCGAACAGCTACGTCCAAACTTCGAAGTTATCCCAGATGTTAATACAATTTGGACGATACAAATAAAAACTATCTTTAAAATTTATCTTCCGAATTTATTTTCCAAATTTATTTTCTGCAGCTGTTATCCGAAATTATCGTGCGACATAGTGGAATAGGCCTACAGTGGATACCACTGACAAAAAAAACAGCGCATTGACGATAGTACCTCGACGGTGATGTGGAAACCTATTGATACGGGTGTCGCCCTAATGCGCCACGAATAGCGCCTATGGTACGCGCCTGAGCTGCCTCGAGAACTAGGGCCGCCACGGGGAGCGAGACGGGCCGAGGGGGCGTAGCCATCGAAAATCGGCCGTCGCGATTCGATAATTCCGAGCCTTGACTTACGCAACAACCGACATTAAATTGAAACATTTGTTTGCGTACTGAAACGTCCGCACGTTCGAACAGAAAAATAAAATTCTATTACGTGGAAGAGTTCCCTTTATTACAACGACGGCAAACGTGGTTACAGAATCCCGTGAAGTGGAAGTATACGATCAGCTTCCGTGGTTTTACATGATCGCGAACTTGTTATTACGTCGAGGTTGGCACGTCGTAATCAGAAATTTAAGGAGACACAGAACACCGGCAATCACTGTCACGCTGATTCGCAGCACGCCGCCACGTCTTTACACTCATCAGAGTCTGATTACAAAGTGGCAGGTTAATAAATGTCGACGAACACAAGAAGAGAAAATTCTATTATACCGATACTACGTTTTGTTACGCGTGCAGGCGTGCGCCCACGTTGCAGATCAGTTACATTTACCAATCTCTATTAAGATTATATACATACATACATATATGCATGGCTGACTGTATATGATTTATACTGCATACTATTACGGTTTACGTTCCGTAGTTTTTTCAAACAATTTAATCAATTACATCGTTTTATTCAATTACATCATTTCATCTTTCGTTAATATTCGTGTATTATTTTAATTCGTTTTCGTTTAAACAAACCAGATTAGCTGCTGCGAGACACAAGTGACTAATATGACTAGTATTATGTGGTAATTTATTAAAGATTTGTATTTAAATTTATTGTTGGATTCAAAATGTACAGTGCGTTTAATAATGGTACAAATGCAAATATTTACCAAAACAATCAGTTCTTAAGAATTCATACTTTTGCAAATTCACTTGCGAATGTGCACCAATTACGAGCATCAGCGCATCGCAATTTTCGTGAGAACGGTTTCTTTAAACGCCGATCAACCGGATGTTGCCTTTATCTAACTGTTGTTCCAACAACGTAAAATTGCTACCGTGCGATCGTCGTGGATTTTCACAGAGCTCGTGTGTTTCCCAACTGGCCGACGACTCGCGTTATACGAGAAAAACACATATTTCTTCTGCGATGCCGCAGATGCTTGACAGTTACCACGTGGGAAAATACTTTTAAGGCTGCGATCACAGTGGATCCGACTTCGTCCGACGTACGACTTCGGCAAACACCCACGAGCGTTTCGAGCGCCTAGGGAGGCATGTGTTGGTGTCGGTGCGGCCGATTTCGTCGACCGATGTGCTCACAGTGGCCTGATATCGGACGAATCGGTCGAGGTCCGCGATAGTCGAACCTTTTCAAATGCTTCGAGAGGGAACCCAAACCCATTGGACAACCGACGCGCGACGTCGGACGATGGCCTGAGGAAAATCAAAAACATTTTGTTTTTCGTCCGACGCGTCAGCACCATAGACTATAGACTTATACATACAGGGTGTCCCAAAACAACTGCGTTAAATTGAAATGGGAGGTTCTTTGTGTCATTTGAAGCGACATTTTCCTTAACAAAAATGGCGCCCGCGGCTTTGTTTAGGAGTTATTAACGAAAAACACGGACCAATCAGAGCGCGATCTAGACGCTTGTTGGCACGTTCAGCCAACCGCCTGCCGGCTCGACGCTATCCCTCGCCGCCATTGTGGGCTTCAACGCTTCGTACAGGCCGCGCAGTCTATCTCTATAAATCTATATTCAGTACTTACATGTTTCTACTAAAACTAGAACCTTTACCCGGGTACCCAAGTACCTGGGTAGAGCAAAACTACCCTGTTGTCTCAAGAGTAGACTCCGGATTTTATGCATTTATGGCAAAAATTAGTACGTGCAATTTAGAACAGTGAAAAAATTAGAAGACTTTAAGAGTATTAATATATCATTTTCACTATGTTAAAATTATTAGTGAAAAATATAAATTTATATTTAGCTCCTGTGTCTTGCAATTGATGCAGAAACTTTTCATTTTGCATAAAGATCTGGAGTCTACTCATAAGATAATTTTTGTTTACCCGGGTATCTCATAAGTAACAGTTGTAATATAACCACGAGCAGTAGGATGATGTATTTCAAAAAAATAGCTACACGTTATATATTAATAGTACGTAAATTGTGAAGAACAAACGTTCGAAAAAAGGCAATTGTTGCTCGCAAGTGGTACATCGATTTTCATGAGAGTACAAAAGTTCGCCAATTGCAACCAAGGACGCGCTGATTGCATTCCGAACGAGACTCTCCGATGACAAATGAAATTCGTCAAATCGTAAAATAGACGGTGTTCAGGTTCGTGGAACTTTCCTCGACCTAAAACGTCGTACAAAGAAACTAATAATTGCATTTTTTCTGTACGTACATATGTGGGTCATATAGCAGCTGTCTGTGTCTTGGCAAGACTAGGATGTTGCTCGGCTAGCAGAACGTTCGATTTAATTATTGTTTGACAACATTCGACGGTTCGCTGACTGCTCCAGCGGCGCCGCATTTCAACGGGAAAAGCTTTATCTGGCTTATTTAATTGGAAAGTATCGAGCACGGCAGCGCGTGTCGCTTGGGAATCTTCTCGTTTCAAATTTAATGAAAGTTAGTGACACGAAATGGAGGATTTAAAACCCTCCAAGTAAGTAGGGATTATTGGAACGAATGGAAACAATTAGGCTTCTGTTCTTGCGATATACACACAGTGAATTCCCATTAATATTCGGACGCTCTTAAAAAAACGATAACTTTTTTGATATTGGACCACACGATTTTAACTTTTGTGCGAAGTTAGAGCAATTAATTTACTACATGATGTGAAAAGAAATTTTTTCTAAAATTGCAATTGGTCGAAATTGCAGAGAAAATACTAAAAGTTGCTTTTTACAACTTTCTTATGTGGGTCTATATTGAAAATTTAAAAAATACGTTTTGTAGATCCGTGTCAATTACATGCATTGTAAAAGTTTCATCGAAATCGGTTGATGTGGGAAAAAACGACAGGCATTGAAAAATGTATGAATCCTTAGATTTATTGCAGTTAGAGGCCGAAAATCATGAAAAATTGCAATTTTTACCATCTTTGAACCTTTGTAGCTCATTGCAAAGTTGATCGATTTTAATGAAATTTTCAGAATATGTTTAATTGATACAGATCTACGAAACGTGTTTTCTACATTTTCATATGAGCCCACATGAAAAAGTTGTAAAACAGTACTTTTAGTATTTTCTCTGCAATTCCGACCAATTGCAATTTTTTCAAAAATTCTTTTCACGTTATGTAACAAAACCGATTGTTTTATAAATAAATCATAATAATAATATTTAATTTGACGAGTATTCATTTACTCTTTGAAGCCGCGAAATCGTTTCTGATTATTAACATATTCAGTTTTTTTATACGAGGGAGAGTCAAAAAATAATTTTATGTATAAAGACTGAAATACTAATTCTCTTTTCTATGAACTCCACCTGGAACTACGATCTAAGCTAGACTAGTGGATTCACATAAACATTCCTAGTCTATTTATAGTTGCAAACATTACTGACGTCGACAGAACAGTACTGTCGCACTGGTGCCACTCGTATCGAAAGGAAAGTGTAGTAAACAATACTTTCCGAGAAAATTGATATCTAGGACAGGGAAAAGTCGGAGAAAATCAGTGAAGTGAGAGAACCGATAAGCAACATGAATTCAAGACCCAGGATGAATCGCTTCGCAGCTGAATTATTAAACACTCCAGTTCCTTTAGTTTTCTTGTCACTGATTCTTGTAGACGTCGACAAATTTTCACAAATCTGACATTTAGTAAAATTAGTTTATACGAAATCACTGGTTAGGCTTGAGAAATAAATAACACGTTTTCTTCATTTAGTAGAGTGGGGGACAAGTCTTAGTCGGGCGACCTTGGGTTAAACTAATCATTTATTATTATTTATTATTGCTTATATTGTAACGTAATCATAAATTGTATAATTTTCAATGTATATGCTATATAAACTAATCATTCTTTCAATTTTTTTCTCTGGTTAGAATAATTCCGAATATTACTAATCAACCATAATTTCAAGAAATTTCCACGAATAAGACAGTTCGAAAAGAAGTGGAGGGTATCGGGCACACGACGAGGACTCACTATGCCGATCGTGGCCTTCACGGTTCTACCGGCAATGCTTCCAACAGCGTCGCGTCGGCCCGACATTACGAAAGTCCATTACGGTTCCATTGTTCGGACGCGTGTGCATACTTTTCATCGCGACAGGCTACAATTATTTGACCAGCGCAGCGCAGCGCGCGGTATAGTTTTCTGGTCAGATCGAAATCCGGGATTTTCATATCTCGGGCGAGCGCGAGCGGCGACGCTGACAATCGCGCGCCGCGCCGGAACGCCTAACAATAACCCGAAGCCTTTCACTGCCAGCGAAATACATGGTCGGTTGTAACAACGAATTACCCGTTCGGTCGCGACGCATCGATTCCTCCCCCGATAAACATAAGCGAACAATTAAGGAATACGCAATTATCGTGGCTACCCCTTATGGAAAGCTAGTGCGCTTGCCTAGCCCATAACGGCGTCCCTAATAATAGACAAAGCACTACAATTACTTTGATCAATTTCGATAGCCTTTTATCGTTCTCCAAGTGGGCCCCCGGTGTCGTTATAACGGTATAACGCCCCTTTTTTCCCCATTTATTTTAGTCAACGATGTCGCAGCGCCGGTAATTAATCGAGTGTTTAGCACGTACCAAGCGAATCGAGTTGCGAAACAGGAATTTGATTTTCTCCTTGAGCCAGTTCCGACGAATATCCTGCCGCTTGGCGAATCGAATTTCACTGAGATAATCGTTGTACAATCCCCCTAATAAAATAATAATTGCTCACGCTTTTCGAACATAAAAATCGGTTATTTACGACTTGTTAATCGTGCGATAATCTTCGATAGACCATTCTCTGTTTCTCAATTATATTAAAGATGTTCTCTTATGAAATTTATTAGTACTTATATGTATGTACTCAATGTAAAATAATAACTGCACACGCGTTTCAACTATAAAAACCTATGATTTACGACTTGTTACTTATAATCGTTGATACGCCATTACTTGTGCCTGTTCTCTGTTTTGGTATTCTTACGATGTTTATTAGCACAATGTTCTTACTTAACAGAAAAGAAATCCAAATAATCTTGATCGATAGCAACCTGATTCGCTTGAAAATTAAACATTTCTTTCGACCTGAAATAATTCCATTGTAAATGATTTTTTTTTCATTTTAAGGATATGAAATTGATATAATACCTCATACAATACTTAAATGTTTAGTAATTGATTAGATACAAAGATATATTAAATATGTAAAGAATATTGTGAATAATGGTACAGCAATTTTTAGTGGAGACTCTGAGTCACCACTCGAGGGCTAAGGGTTAACGATACCATAGAAATATATTATTTAAATAACATTCAAAATTTCCAAAATAGAAGTCCAATTGAAGTGAAAACATTTGAAGAATTTAACAATACTGTTGTTTGCAACGTAATCACATTATTCAGAAAAGAAAGCAATGTGAAAGTGGTTGCTGTGTCTTCTAGTTAATGCAGATCATTTTTACTTACAAGGTAATATATTGATTTTTTTTTAAAATGTTTTTTTTTAATGGGAAATGTAGTCACGCAAGAATTTTTTAACAAACTTTTTTTTTCTAAAAAAATATGGTTTTGACCCCTGACTTCGAGGGCTGTTTCCACCCCCTCAGAGTGGATGGTTACCGTTAAAAAAAAATACGTGTCAAATATTTTTCGAAGAGCTATATCGCACATAAGTTTCATCAAAATCGGCGTATATCAACTGAATATGTTCTCTTGTTAGCATACAAATCTACAGTCGAGTTGTAAAAAAATGTCAAAATGAAAATGATGAATATCCGAAAAATGCTTGATTCGAATGAAACACGCAAAAATGAGAATAAGATCCCGAAAATGTATGGGTAGCCATAATAACAGATATACTTATCGTTCGCGTTCGCAGTAAAATTGATTTACATCGAGGACCATTGTGTCGTTATTTGGCTAACGAAACTGATTGGCTTCGGGCGTAGGTGTGCCCACAAAACTGTGTTATCATTCGCGGAGTTTTCTCGACGAGCCGTGAATGTTTCACGTGGGATTCGTGTCCTCTCGAATCCCCGAGGAAACATCCTTTTAGCCGTTAAGATGGCCTTTCGACGAAATCGTTCGCACTCAAGTTGTCCCGAGTAGCGGTTCCGGCAGGATCAAAAGATTATATCGTGAAATCCTGCAGAAGGTAGAGCTACAGTCGCCGAGAGTGCCGCGTTAATCCCGTGCAGTATCTCTCGTAACGGAACCTTCCGTCTTTGCTTTTTCACTTTTTTCCCCCACCGTGCAAGGATTTCGTATGAACTGCAGTGGAAAAAACGGTTCATACTTGTTTCAATTATTTATTGCCCTTTGAACAAAAATTACCGCCTGTCCGGAGATTACCAAATAAATTCTGACGCGACTACAGCGATATATCTCCGTAGAAGAAAATTAATTAAGCGATATTTTTATTCTTTGCGTTAATCTCTGCCGATATGCATGAATTGGACCGATTTTTATTATTGGTAAATTGAAAAGAACATTTTTTAACACTACATCTACCACTGCCGGTCAAATGACCGGTTTTATATTTTTCATTTTACGATTATTGAAATTATGAAGTCACTTGCATGGAAATTAATTGCACACATTTTTTTATCCAAGCACATACATTGAAATAACAATTGCACAAAATCTGAATAAATAGAGCCTTGTAATTTTTATAAGCTGAAACATTCTAATCGCTTTCAGTGCTCGGTAGGTTTAGTGTTAAAGAATTACGTACCGACTCCATCTTGACGTGCACGAGTACCTTAACCCTTTGCAATCGGAGTTATTTTAACTCGAAAATTAAACATTTTTTCGATCTAGAATAATTCCATTGTATATGATTTATTTTCATTTTATCTGTTTGAAATTGTTATAATACCTCGTACAATACTTAAACATTTAGTAATTGATTAGCTACCAACATATTTAATAATGTACAGGGTTTAAAGAAACGTTTGGTCTTGGCTGCCATAGACGTATTCTACATCTTCGGATCGATGAAGATCTGTAAAAAAAGTTGCCGCAAAATTGTCCTTGATCTTGAATTGTAAGGTGAAATTTTTTTATCGCATTGTATTCTATGCATCATGCAATTAAAAAAATATTTCACCTTGACATTCAAGGTCAAGGACAATTTTCAAACATTTCTTTACACCCTGTACACAATATTGCGAATAATGGTACAGCAATTTTTAGTGGAGACTCTGAGTCAAAGGGTTAACAAAGGGTTAAATTCGAGTGTCTAAAGTATCTAAAACACTTCTGCACGAAAGTACACGAGAACTAACTCGCACTCATAGAAATCTTCGGCTAACAGTACAAGCTCGATCCGAATAATCCATAAGGGAAGAGATTAATTGCGAAACCGATGCTTAATCACGTTGCACCGAATCGGGGGGGAAAGAATTCGTTGATCTGGGTAAGACTCGTTGGCAACCAGCACGTGCCGAAGGCTATTCACGAGCGTAGCTGTAATCACAGCGAAGCGGAACGTAATTTCCATCAGCGGTTGCTACAACCGCGGGATAATCGTCATTCGGCCTAAGGCCAGGCGTTTATGTCCCGATGAAGCCTTCGCCGGGACTGGACGTTAATGTCCAATTATTGTTCTCACTAAATATTTTGTCGGATTTCAAGGATTTACACGGTGCAATAAAAGTCAGAGCGAACGTACGTACTAGCCCCCATAATTCCTCGTGGACACTTCATCACTGTATTTTTACTGGCATCGTTTGTTTCGCACGAATGTTCATATTACATATAATACAATCGCTGATTTACGATAAAACGATTCACACTACGCTGTCAGTTTTTTTTTTTTAAATAATCTTGTACATATAAATTGTCTTAGAATGTGTTCATAGAGTGGTGATAAGAAAGTTCACGTTCGTGACTTCCGGAATCAATGAATTCATCGGTTAAATCAATCCTTTCGAACTCATTCAGTTGAGTTATACAGGGTGTCCTATTTAAGTGAGTAGCCTGTAGTTATTAAAAAAGTGTTCGTAGAAAAGTTGTTTGGTAGGACAGGCTACATCATGTGGTAATAATTGTTTTCTTGTGGGTGGAGTACTTTTCTTAATTCGAATGCTATATTTTTTTTTAAAGTAACAGCAGACACCAAGACAAATCCAAAAAAGCGCTACATGATATTATTCTGATTTTGATAAAGGTAAATTGTAAGCTCACGTTTACATCCTGCATCGATCAACAGCCAGCAGCCGCTGCTGAGCATAACTATAGTAACTACAGGTCCTTCCGAGATATCCTGCTGTACTCACTTAAACGGGATACCCTGTATGCATGCTAACAACTCCGAAGACGAATTCTTTTATTTTTTTTTATTTAAGCATTTCAGATCTCAACCGAGATCTATTTCTGCTGCACTAAGTAAGATAAAATACAGTATACACATACAGTATACACAACCTACATTAAATCAAATAAAACACGTAGCTTACAGTTTTTTAAGAAATTAAAAATGAGAAAACAAGCTCTAATGTTAGGTCGGGAGACTAATATTTCCAAACATAAGGGTAATTGAAGCTTAATTTTAAGCAGGTTGATGAATTAACTTATCTCGCTGCGAATCGAAGTGACAACATATTGCCAAACAATATGATCGATATCCTGACCGTCATGCCCGCACTCGATGTTTCTAAAAATAGTCTTCACTATTTTACATTGTGATTCGTTGACAGAATAATGTTGATTACACAATAGTGCTTGATTCGATGAATAAATAACTGTTAAAACTCGGACGTATGCAAAAATTCAATAGAAATGTAAATCAATGAAATTGTTGATTATAACATCTATGAACGCATACGGAATATCGTTCGACAGAACAGTGGTAAAATCGCTGATAATTCCGGTTCCGTTTGCAGTAGCATTTCGAAGAATTGATTCGAAGGCGCATAACGGTAGACAAACCAGTGTTTCTGTTCTATCCGTCTGTACTACGTTGAACGAGAAGCTTGCCGAGCATTTGGCAGAGTCAGCAGCGGTGCGATTACGGCTCATCGTGAGCGAAACGTTGTCGGTGCACGTTACGGTGCCAAGTTACTCGCGGAAATTGCACCTGTCGGCCGCAGCAGCGTGTGCCGGTATATCGATCCCCGTCGAATTAAACGAGCACCGATTAGAACCGATTTACTTTCTACTGGAAAATCGATACGCCTTCCACGCGTGTACCATCGTTCAATAATTCAAGGAACAGGTGGGGACGCCCGTTTCGTTTGCCCGCAATCGAATTGCGTGGCACGGGATCGCCTGAATTAATTGCGGCTTGGCGTAACTCGAAGGTCGTAAACAGTCAACCAGACAGCGACAGTGAACGATCTTAATATTCGACGTGTGTTGAACCCGTCCGAAGGAGCAAACCAACGTTTGCAACGAGGCACGTGGCCAGTACTGTTCTACCAGTACTGCGAAATTTATTTGCGAGTGTCCTGCGTCTGCCAACTGCATACTAGGGTTTGTCGGGTACGACCTGGATGCGTTCCTCGCTTTCACGACACAGCATTATCCGAACCTCGTTTGTACGAACCAATTAATGCTGAGCCTCATCTTAACCGAACCTCTATTATACGAAATAAAATTCTGTGTTTCTCAGATACCTTTAAGGGGGTCATCCCGTGTGAGCGCTACTTTTTCTTGCTTTTTTTGGGAATTTTTTTTTAAGTACCCTTAAAACATACAATCTTGAAATGTTTACCACGCATTTATTGACATTTTAACAGTCTCTCAGAATTTTTTCAAACCAAAATAACGAGTTGGATCGACTTTATATAGTTCGGAAAAGACTCGTGTGTAAAAAAAGTAGGTTGATTTGTGTATAATTCTTGTTGCGTTTTAATTTTTTAAAAATATTATATGGTTAGTAGTTTATTAAAAAAAAATAATAAAAAGAATCGTGAGAGACTTCAATATCTGTCACATGACTTTGTCCAAATTTATTAAAAAACTAAAAGATGGACAAGAGGCTACAATAGAATACAGAAAAGTAGAGAATCGTCGTCAATGAGCACGAAGAATAGATTATGGCAAAATACCTTATGAAATGTTCATCTATTTATTTTGGTCTTTTTCCACAAGAATATTAGCGTTCGAATGTGCAAGAAAATTTAACTTACACAATATTTCACCTTCTTCGTGAAATTTTATACCAAAGATCATGTTTGAAAGATAATGAAAGACTATAAAACAAACCTATAAAAATATTTTCATTTTAAGGTTAGAATTTTAAAATGTAATAAATGTAACAATAAATCGTTAAAGATATATCTATACTATTTCTACGTCACTTTATATGTTTCTTCAAAATCGGAACTTATAGTCCCCTACCCCCTCGTGTTGGAGCGTATACATATAGTAATTCTAATTTCAACGGACACGCAGCGTAAGCGTGTTCGTTCACCGAACAGTGAACAGGTTACCCTATATCGAGGCATTACTGTAATTTTGCCTAGCTGGGAAGCTTACACCGACCACTGTGCAACGATCTAATCTAGAGCGTCGGGACAAATTGCGGTCTGGAAATAATTCTGCGGGTTTAGGTGGGACGAGGGTTGCAACGCATGACTATTTCGAATAGGATTAATTAGATATAGATGACAGAGAGTCGCGGCGGGGTATGCGGTCCGCAGCAAACGAGAGCGTCGCGCGCCCGGACAAATTGCGGTTTAGAAAGTTCAACATTCGACTGCGTAGCTCGGACGAACGAGGCGCGTTTTGCACCTGAGAATGTTCTGGCCTTCCGACGAAGGCCGGGACAATGGAGAAGCGGAGCATTTCGTGCATGTACTCTCGTGGGAATGCAGCTGCGTCGCAGCCCTGCAGAAAGAACGAACCGCGCCACGAGGTACCTAACCCACCTCGCTGGAAAATCAGCAGCCCCCCCCCCCCCCGCCCGATAATAAATTAACGACAGATTCGCGGCTTTTCACCGCCTCGGGATTAAATTAACGCAAGCATAATTCGCACGGAGGCGAGAGACTCCAGGCAGATCCGCGTGGAAATTACCGTAACCTTGCGGTTCAACGACGGAATTTGAAATACTACGAACTTCTAACCTCCGGTTACTAATTCCAGTTGTGGGCTCTTTCTTCTTCTTCTTCTTCTTCTTCTTCTTCCTCCGCTTGCTTCAATGTTTGCAAGCGGGGCCCGATGACAAATTGCGGGTGAACTCTGGAAATTCCTCGACCGTTATCTCTAATAACTTGGAAATTCATTCAAATGAGGCGTAATTATATAGATTAGGGTACACCTCGACGATTGCGATGGCCTTGAAATATGGTACAAAGGTCGACGGTCCCGGTGACTTCGCTTTTACGTACGTAACCGGTGCGTGGCTTTATAGTTGATAGATGTGAGCGGGTGTCGTATGTTACCCATTAAATATGTATTGAAAATATACTATGTACTAAACAAAATTTGGCCATGAAAAAACAACAATTTTTAAAGCAAATTCGTCTTGGAAAGACGTAATTTTTTTTTAAAACCTCTAGTTACCAGTACGCAAATTTATATTTATGTTGTTTGAGAAAGTATGTGTTAGATACAGTTACTTAAGATATCGGTTTTTATGTATCATTCAAGGTCATGGTAATTTGTGACGCGTACACTAATCTATAATCTATACAATTAACAAATGAAGATAGCGTGTTTGTATATCTACCAAGGAAACATATTCAAGTTACACAAGCCGATTTTCATGAAACTTATGTGAGACGTAGTTCTTCGAAAAATATTTGAAACGTGTTTTTTCTTATCGGCAACCATCCACATTGAAGGGGTGAAAACAGCTCCCAAAGTTAAGGGTTAAAACCACATTTTTGAGAGATCTCCAGAGGTCGAAAAAATCTAATTTTTTTTGTAACCAGTGTTTGAATGGAAAATTCAAGCGCTAGAAAATTTTAACAAAAGTTATTTGTTCACACGATATATTAAAAAATTCGATTTGAGCTTCATCGAAATCAGCTTGTGTAACTTGAATATGTTCCCTTGTGAATTAATTTGTTTCGCTTTTTGTACAGTATTAAAATTTTAAAATATTTTGAAACTGAAAACACATGGAGCTTACTACATCTAATGTTTCTACATGTATAATACTATTTCTACTTCTATGTATATTGTATATGTATACTTCTTCATTTATATTAAATTCAATCTTGTTATTATATCACAAGGGAATACATGTCAATCACATTTAGCACTCGGTAGTGTTAAATATTTCAGTCCGACTCGAAAATTATGAATTGAATAATCAAACCGATAATGATCGATGGGTAATGCGATCGGCGAATGTGAAGATTGACACAGGTTGAGAAGGCGAGTTTATTCCGAGGCGAGGCAACGCGACGCGTTTCGTCTGCGGAGATGTTTATCGTGGTCCTGGTAATTGAACGAAACCCAAGGTGGGATTTATAATTCGCCTGAAAATCGTAACGTTCGCTTTCTACGCCAGCGCGGCGTATTATACGGGCTCTCATGCAAATCGTTGGATTTATTATAGCATGGGACGGGTATGCATATGAGAGGACTTCGCATTTCGCGGACGGATACACCCCGTTGATTGCGCTTCTTCCGTCTCCGCCTGCCCTTTCTCCAGCTGCCTCCTTCGACTCTTGAATTTCACGCCATTGTTGTCCTCGAAAGATCCTGAACGGGCCGGCCGCCTCCGGCCCGCTGCGATCCGGAGAAATTATGTGCCCGTCGGTTTGTTAACGTTACGAAACAAACAGCCCCGATTACGCCATCGATCCCCTAAACCTTTTTATTCGATGGCCGTTTCCCTTTTTAGAGTTCGTTCACCTTCGCACAAAAATTCGCGCTCTTTTTTAAAAAATTAAAAGATTGAATTTCTATACCCGTGCATATGCAGCTTGTACACTATATCAATACTAATCCATACCCGATTGTGTATTAGGGTGGAGCTTATTTTTTGACCAACGAATTTTTTTCATAACGCCCCCCCCCCAGAATTGTCCCTTTAGGTGAGAAAAAAATTTGTGCAAAGTTTGAGATCGATCGGATAAAAGGATCGCATGCCGCATTTAAATTGAAAATTTTGAAATTCACCTTAACTATGGAGTATGATACATCGTTGGATTTGTCTTTTTTTCTGAATAAGAATATGGAAAAATTATATGACCTTCTTTGAATAAAAATAACGATGACCTCGAAATTTCGAAAATTTGATTATCAAAAAATTTTTTATTTTACCATTCTATTGACCTTATTGAACAGTGCAATTTTCTCCTGTGGCATATTTTCGTATAACCACATATAACAGAGATATTTAAATAAATTTTAATTGATGATAGGACATATGCATTGTCCTGTATAAGTAAAATAACATATTAGCAGTTGTAGTTTTGCAATGAAGTCTATTTCTATTCGATCTATTTCATATATTCTAAAGAACTTTCATATGCCATATTCCTATTCAGAAAAAAAGACAAATCCAACGATGTGTCATATTCCATAGTTAAGGTGAATTTCAAAATTTTCAATTTAAATGCGCCACGCGATTCTTTTATTCGATCGATCTCAAACTTTGCACAAATTTTTTTCTCACTTAAACGAACAATTCTGGGGGGCGTCGTGCATTGTATCTCGATAAAAAATTTTCACCAAGTATAGCTTAAGTCCACCCTATTGTGTATTAGTAAAATTTGTACAATTGTGATATAGAATATTTTTGTTTCATACATGTAAATAAAATTCTTAATTTAAAGATTTTTTCGACATAAATGTACGTATGATTAAACACATAAAAATTTGAATCTATTTGTATGATAATATTTAAGGACCAACGATAGCGTGCTTTAATGTTGAAGTATTCAAGTTACGTATGTCGTCACTGCACCGTGCAATCGTTCGGTGTTGCTATCTGAGTCCAAGGAAACGGGAATATTTGTTAAGTGACTGCTGGTCACAACAGTGAGTTGCATTTATCATTATCCGTTCGTAGTCGCGCGATGTTATCTGGGTCATTTTTCTTCGACGCGGGCTTTATCGCTATCGTTCGGGGAACTGTCATTTTCTGGGAAAATGTGGGTGGAAGGACGATGTTCAGCCTAGAAAAGTATTTTTTTTTCCAGTGGAAACTCGTCGAGGACAATTAGCTGTGTGTCAGATAAGACGGTTATACGTCCATCGGACAAGAATCTCGGGAAAAAGCGCACCGGATATTAGGAACAGCTTCAAAGAGATGGGAATCGCGCATGTTAAGCGTGGTATTTCCGCCATTTTCTTTTCGAACTCTCGAGAGTTAACCCTATAATACACGTTGCAGAATTCACGTAGAATACTAGATTATGATATAATGATAATGGCGGTAATAATTTTAATACTGCGGTTCTTTATGCAAGATAATAAGTTTCATAATTAATAGCAACAAACAAGAAGCAGATAAAAAGTTTATTTCTTCAATAATTTGAATGCATTGAAAAGTAATATAATATGCACTAAATCAATAAGTGTAAAATAAAATATTTGAAATCTATTTATTATGTTGATGAGTTCGAATATTAAATGAACAGTAGTTGTTCGGCGACTTCGCCCCTTTTAGCAGGCAACACAAACTACAGTCTAGTATAGTCGGCTGAAAGCGAAGACCCGCAGATGCACTTTGCATCGCCGCATTAGATTGCCACCTAGTGGCCTGACTGTAGAACCACAATTATACCGAGACAGTATTCGAATTATAAATTCTTAAAAAAAGTTGGTATTTAATTAATTATGAAATCAAAAAGTCATTAAGCGCTTAATGAATATTTGTTTACGGATCCTAAATTATCAGACAAAAGATCTTGATAGTTAGATTGAAGTTATTATTATTAAAAAGCTTTTCATTGATACCTTAGAAAATAAACATTTATAAATTTTTATAATATTGTAATAGAACATGTATTAATAAGTAGGTGCACATTCATATGTTCTATCATAAAAATACAGATATTACATTATTATACTATATTATAGAATTTCTATAGTCGTATTTCATTTAAGTTATGCAAGAATTTTATTCACGTATTATTCTTGACAAATTCTCTTTTGAAAAGAATGTAAAGAATCTTTTATTGGAAAGATCCTTTAACTTCTTTAGATTAGTTGGATTAGTTAGTCTTAAATTATATACTTGAAGGTATCTGAGAAAATTTATGCAGGATTTTAGTAAACATTGTATCAATTAAATGTTAAGAACACCGCAGATAACTGTTTATTTCGAGCACTGCTTCCGATCAATTTCGCGAACGCAACTGGATAGACATCGTCGCGGTTCACCTAAACCAGCTTCCTAATCGTTTCCCTAATCGATTATACATCCTGCGAGCGTGTAGAGGCAACTTTTTCATTGGATATGTACTTTCATTCATAACCGGCTCGCGGAAGCGATCGATCGAAACTCGCGTTTCCCGGGACTGGTTTTCGCTTGTTTCCGCGTTCGACCATCTGTTTTCAGCCTTTAAAGTTAGAGGGATACAGATTAGGGTTCACAAAATAAAATTAGTAATTTTTTCGATAGAAAATCATATTTACAAAATGTTAATTTTTAAATGCTTGTTCTAATTATAATTTTTATTACATTTCATTAATATCGACATTTTTGGCAATGCTAACCGTTTAGAAAGGAATGTAGATACATTAAATACCGATATGAAACAAGTTATTTTAATAGGGACATGTTTTAGGGCTGAGGGTCATTCCAAAATTTGCGTGACGACACCAAAAGTGTGACACCAAAAAGTGTAACGCTAAGTTTGTTAAGAACTCTTTAACAAAGCCTAGGAGAACCTTTTTGGCAAAGGAAAAAGTTACTTCAAATGATTTCGGGAATCTTGTGCTTCAGGCTTTTTTAGGCCTGGGGGTCATTCCAGAATTTGCGTGATGACACCAAAAGTGTAACGCTAAAACCTCCCTAAAATATATCCATGATTCAATGTTTTTCCATGAAGTGGAGAAATTTGGAATTTTTACCAAGTGAACTGCTAGATCGGCCCGGACCGCTGTGCGACGTGGGGAAGACGTGATACAGCGAATGCAATCTTCATTCTTTACAGGAATTATTTTCTTGCTCACTGGAACAATTGAAGGGTACAGGGTGAAAGAACTCTCGCAAGAAAATTTTCACTTTGTCCACCCTTTCGAAGTTAGGAGGTTGCTGCAGATGCAGTTCTCGCGGCGACGCGACGCGACGCGCAGATGCGCGGTTTACGAGCAGCATAAAAAGCCACCGTTTTAGCTGTCTCGTAAAGCATTGTCCCTCCGCACGCGCGTTTATCATCTTTTATTGGCACACGACGCTGTCCACCGCACCGGTGCGGCGCGGCGTGACGTTCGCCGGCGTTAATTGCAAGAAACCGACTCGCCGCCGCTGCCTTATTAAGCCGAGGATTCGCGTTATTTCGCGACTCGTGCCCCACTTACTTTCTTCATGCTCCGGGTCAGCCGTTCAACCTTTTCACTTTTCCTCCCTTGAAACTTTGTAATGAATTTTTTCCCCCTTTCACGCGCCTCTGCATGGATTCGCGGCTGAACCGACGCCGGCGGCCATTGTCTACAGGGTGTCCCACAAATGTTGCATTTCCTCGATAGGGCTGATTCCTGACGTCATTTCAAGTAACTTTCGCCTTTGCGAAAATCTTCTCCGCGGCTTTGTTAAGAAGTTATTCACGAAAAATCACGGACCAATCAGCGCCCTGCTACAGCGGACAGATTACGGCTCAGCGAATCCAACGCCACTCTCGGCCACACTGAAGCCGCGCTGCGATTGGTCCGTGTTTTTCGTTAATAACTCGTCAACACAGCCGCGGAGAACATTTTCGCAAAGGAAAAAGTTACTTCAAATGACCTCAGGTATCAGCCCTTTGAAGGAAGTACAATATTTTTGGGACACCCTGTGTATTAAAAGAAGTTGAAACTCTTTGCACCAGAGACACTAGGACACCATGAAACAGTGAAGATATAATATGTCTATACTTTGTCTGAAAATGATTTATGGTAGGTTTCCGGTAAAGAGTTTTTGTCTTCCGAATGAAAATTGTACTGCGTCTTTTTTTATGTCGGACATCGGTGCAGTCCCCGTTCGAATGGGATAAGTTTCCAGCGAAGATTTCACTTCACGTCTAAAACTCGACTGTTCTTTTATGTTTCAGGTAAGCACCGCTCGATTACAAGCAATGTTAGTACTATGGTAGCAAGTGAAACACTAAATCCTCGCGTAAGTACGTTCTACGTTTTAAACCCCATCCAATCACCATAAAATAGTGTCCAAGGGCACGTCTTTAAGGGCGGCGCGGGACAGAGGAGGGGGAGATATACAATTTGCATTTTCATGGGCCTACGTACGCATGGTTATCCACCTTCAAGGTGGACTGCATTTCGACCTGGACTTCTCGTGACGAAAAATGCAATCCATGCACGCAGGTGCGCTTTATCGCGTGCTCGATGGCGGAGGCCGTCGAAATGCTAGTTTGGTTTTTTATCGTCTTTTGTTTCAAGATGAAAGTCTATGTCTGAAGAAAGTGTGAAGATTACTGATAAAATGGAGATCAGCAGAGTTTCGCGTTCGATTTAAACCTTTTATTGTATTCGCGGGTGCTTTATCTGCAAATGGGGAATTAGGATCTTGAAAAGTATATACATTTCATGTAGCAATATTTTATATTTAATTCAATTTTATGAAATTAAAATCATAGTAATTTTATAAATTTTTCAAATTTAGTTTAAAGATTACTGTGTTAGTATTCTGACATTTTACGAGACTAAAAATGTTATAAAACGAACTTTTATTATCTTTATCTTGTACGTTGTACTATAACAATTGTTATAATGTAAAATAATCAGTTATAGCAATTTTTACTTTATATTTGAACATCTAAAATTTTAATTTTTTTTTAATGAACCAATGCTACACTGTTTAATTCAAGGATGACCATAATTTCTGAAAAATCCAAGGTGCTCGGCTCGTAATTTTTCGAAGTGGTCACGTGCATCGGTCGCGGGAACCATTTTACGTCACGTTCGATGATCACGTACACACGATCCCGCGGTCATGATGGAATTAGTTGGTCAATTTCAAGACGCGATGATTACGATGTAACGATCACTCCCGAGCGAACCGCTCATCCGTTACAAGGAAGAAATTAATAATTTCACTTAATCCTTCGTGATTAATGTTGTACCCCGGCTTCCGCTGGCTTCCGAGAAAGTCCACCTTCGAAACGCCCGTAATCTACCGCACGTTTCGAGTGTAGCTTCGTCAAGTTAATATCCGCTTATATGTATGTACGCATACATATTCAGGACGTTTATGACACCATAAATCGTCGTATGCTTTTGATTTCTAGTTCAACAGGCAGAAAGTAATATGCGATCAATTTGATATGTGGAAAATTTGAATAAAACATCTCGACGACCTCGGGAAGAATGTTCCATACTTTGCATTAACTTTCGATTTTTATTCCGTAATTTTTTTTCTGCACTGCTCAATTCGCTTTGCAAAAAACTATCGAAAAAGAAAGTTCATTTGAAAAGTATCTAGACAGAAAACTGGCTATACTGAAAGTTAGAGCTTCGGAATTGCTCGTGCACCTGTTTTTCACCTGCTGAAGAATTTTGGTATCAGCAAAAATATTTAGTACAGCTTTACTTCGATCCCACTTATTTTATGGGAGAAAGCAGACAGGCAGTATGTACTACATGTAGAATTAATTTGCAGAGATACAGAGGTATGTGCACTGATAAGAAGGAAATTCCATGGATTCTGGAACTAAAATTAGCTCATCTGGGTTCCATTTCAGCGTTATCGTTCGCGAGTAGCATGAAATCCAAACACTCTTTAATATTTATTTCTCATTGCAGAGGAGGTTGCGGTTGCAGTAGATACGGTTTACAGCCGCGTCGACCTTTCTGTAGCGAGAGAGATCGAGTATGCAATAAAAAGAGCATTCTTTCGTTATCTCTTCTGATGTACTCGGCGAACAGTGCGTTCCAGTTATGGTTTCGGCGTTTAGACGGGAAGCTCTTTCAATTTAAGGATGTTCTGCAGTTACAATGGGAGACAAAAGTACAAGAAATTCGAAATCCATCAATATATTGGCAATCAAAGCCATTCATGAGTATATTTTGCATTAAAAAAATAGATTAATTTAAAAAGCTTTCGTTCAATTAGTAAATTTCATGTTATATTTATTTTTTAATCAAATTGTCTTCGTATCATAAAAAATTGTAAGTGATTTTTGCAAATAATTGTACCCTCTGATTTGAACTTCAAGATAATAAATTTGTGATATTCAATATATAACAATTACGCAATAAAAAGTTAAAAATAAATATTTAAATAAACTAAAAATACTTCAGAAAGCAATATTCATGGTTATTATTGAGATGACAACACGATAACTGTTTAGTGAATCCTAATAAATTTTGAAAATAATTAATTACATAATTTTTACTATATATAAAAAAAAACTAGAGTTTCTAGGAAGTGGAATTTTATGAATTCTCCATAAGAAGACGTGTTAAAATGTGCAAACTTTAAGTTGCTATTGTATAATTCTTAAACGATGCACAGTGAATCGAACCTAAACTTTGGTAATTGCATTAATTTAGTAAGAATTATATCTTGTCAAATTTTCAAACAATTTTGTTTCGTTTTTATATACCTCCAGAACATCCTTAAAAGAGATTCGCATTTTACCGGGGATTTCTATTGTTTATGCAAAACTCATCTTCTTTCTATTTACCAAACATTCGCACTTTAAAAATATAATAAAATAATCAAATGCCGTATTCGTTTTATAATATATTTTCATTGCACGCATAGTTCTACCGGTGCGAAAACATTTCGAATTTAATAATTGATCGCTATCAGAAATCGCTGCCGCAGCATCTCCCCGACGACGTTAACTAGAATCTAATTCAACTTCTCGGTCATTAAAGATCACGAACTCGACGAAAAGCTCTTCTGGCCGCTTCCGGCTTACGAGAAGTTTCTCAGGCAACTACGTAATCTGCATCAATCTCGTACAATTTCGTTCCTAATATTCTATTAACGTGCTATCCCATCCACTCGAAACGAAACCTTTCCCTTCTATTAATGTCCAAAGTAACTCCGCCATAGCAATTCCAGCGAGCATGCTCGTGGATACGCACACCGGCGCGGCGCGGCGCGGCGCACCATGCCCACAGCGTCTTTCAATTTCCGAACGCCTCTAATCGAGGCCGGAATGCAGCCAGAATTTTTCTGGTTCTCGCGTCGGTATCTAGAAACGCGAACGAGCCGACCAATTATCCTTACCGGACAAAACGAAGCCACGAGTCCACTAATAACATCGCTAATTATGATTACATACGGGCTACCACGAGGAACACGTGGCCGGTCGTACGGGAAAACCTCGGAAAGAGGATCGAGTCGAATCGAAGGGAACGAAAAATAGAAGAGAAAGAGAGACCGAAAAACCACCGATGAATAATAGTACGTACGTGGCCGTGATTATGGATAAAGATATCCGCCGATCCCTTAGGTACATTCCAAAGGTGCTTGCAGATCCTCCTGCGAAATTGATGCGCCGCTATCAACGCGTGTTTTTCGAATCGCGAGCAACGCGTGCTCGCGCACTTAGGCCAATGCAGGCAAACTGCACACCGACGGAGACGTGGTGTGTGTTTGTTTTTCTGTCTCCAAGTACGGAGAATAGTAGTTAGTGTCAATTGTCCTCTTTTTACAAGAGATCGCTTGCCATAATAGCTGATAAGCCTCGCTCGAGGGTGAATTATACTCGGAATACTGAAGATATGAAAAATAGTACACATTCTACCGGCGAAGAGATATACACACGGCGCGGGTGTAGAAAGTGCTCGCACACTGATCGGTTTCAAGAAACATTAGACATATGGGAATTGAAATTTGATTAACTGCCACATTGGCCGCGTACGAATCACACTAATCTTTGTGAGCAGGCTTTAGAAAAACATTCTTACTCTGCTGCATTGATTATTCGGATTTGTAGAATGCTACAGTGTTGACATAGCATCCTCCATGATCGATTTTAAGTTTTTATACAGAGTGGGGCATTTATCCTGACCACCTGGAATATCTCAAAAAGTAAATTCCAGAGAAAGAAATATTTAAAATAAAAAGTTTAAGTCAAGGAGGGGCTGATGCTGCAGTCATATCCATTTTAAATTTTCATCATGTTTTCAAGGTCTTTCCTAGGTCAACTTAATTTTTTCAAATGGAAACATTTATTTTTTATTACAGATTCTAAATCTACGACTTTAAGCAAATAGATTTTATTTGAAACATTTTTTTCTCCGGGATTTAGTTTTCGTGATATTCCAGGTGGTCAGGATAAATGCCCCAACCTGTATTTGTCAGTATCATTGATTGCTTTGCTTTTGTCAATTTTTGGAATCGTATTAAAAAAAATCGTATAAAAAAAGGAATCGTATAAAAAAACGACAGAATAAACATTTAGACCGATAAAGGCCGACGAAGATACACGAGATGAATTGTGGAGTAGTATAATCATAGGAAAATCGGACGCTATATCAGCTGATTTAACAGCTTTATTTCCGATGTTGTGTTTTCATCGCGAACTGCTTGTTTAGTTTTCTATCTTGATCGAGCGTTTGTTAGCGCTCGAGTAAAAAGGAATCGTACAACGAAACGACAGAATAAACATTCGGACGACGATCGTCAATCTCGCAACTCTCGGTCCTGACTGGAATGATAAAGGCCGACGAAGATAAACGAGATAATTAGGAATTAAGGATAACAGGCTATCGTAATAAACGAGATTACTCGGGGCGAGCGTTATGCTCGGCGAGCATACACGCCTCTAACCCCCATACACGGACGGAAGAGCCACCAGCAACCCTATAAACCCCATAGACGGCCGCTAATGGCGCCATAAGCCGGTCCAGAGAAGAACTGATCGCGCGTGCGACCGTTCTGCATCCTTTCTTCCTGTCGTCTCTTCTTCGTCGTTGTTCGTTACCGACTCATTCCGTCATCTCGACGGTGAATAAAGAGGAGCGGTGACCAAAGAGAAGCAAAAGGTCGAATCGTTGGTTAAAAGGTGGACCGACGTAAACGCTCGAATATCGTTCGTTTACGGTTTATCGCCGCCATAATAGTGATCTTAATGCCTGGTCATGCGTCCTATGTGTAAGCGGCGCGAGTCTCGCTCTAGTCACGGTATTATAACGTTCCTGAATAGTGAACATTTCGACGGTAATGATTTTGTCGGTTCTATAACTGTTAGCGAGAGCACCACTGTGATAAGGAACCCGGTGGTTGCTGGGAATGGTTTCATTCGAAGCTGTTCTAATAGATTTAGGTATTTTTCGTTCCGAGTCTGTTTATTGCTGAGAAATGTACAAGGTGTCCTACTTAATTCAGTTATTTACTTTATCATTTGGAAAGGAGAAAGGAAATTGTTTGATTTACTTGTGATAATCCAACATTCCGTTATGCCACTAATCGTTATCTTATTGAAATTAAAAATAAGTACTTCGCCTATGTATCTAACAGCAATAAGCAAAGTTTTATCAAGTTCATACGGGTACCATCTCATATTGGACTTATTGACAACGAGAACCATTGTTCTCCACCCACGTTGGATATTAAGACTCCATTTACCGATTTTCTCAGGATTATAAAATTCAGACACGAATATCCACTAACAAATTAGAGAAAGAGCAAGGTGTATTTAAGGGAAAAGAGTACATCCGATTTTTCTATAAAGATGATGGTAAGCCAGTGTTTACTGAGCGTGGGCTTCCTAGTAACTTTGTAACTTTTGTTAATAAATTGTTCTAATCATTACAATCTAAACGCCTCGTTAGCCAGAGTTGATTTTATTTTAGACAGTGCTTGCGAGTGTGGCGCTAAATCGTGTAATTTGGCGATGCCCAATCTATGAAGTTGAGCATGACACGCTTTTATCAGCGTTTTTCCTACACAAGTACTGTTTCCCGATTTCTATCAATTCCCTCCTATGTGGCCCAGATGTCAAAGGCCTGAAAATTATTTTTGTTTTCGTTAAGTTATGCTCAATTAAAATTTAATTTCGATCAGGTAGTTGTAACCTAACAAAATTAATGAAAAGTAATGAAAATTAATCGTAAGTTACAAAGTCATATTGTAACATAACTATATATTGTATATGCTATATAAACCTTATAATAATATAGAAACAATTATCTCTGAAATTATACGTGGTGTGATAATATTACACATTTAATAATTATTTATTAGCATGAGTGGATTCCATTTGCGTCTGTTTGCGTCATTACGATTAAAGTATTAATAAATAGCTAGTGAAATATCAATCAGCTGGACATTAATTTGTGCTGGAAAAAAGTGAACGGATTTCGCTCAAATTTTTATGGTATAGTCAGCACATCTATAGTTCTCGCCCGTACCAAAATATTTCTGATATCTGCTCTAGTTTTTTTTTAAGCTGAAAAAGACGAAAAAAATGACGAAATTTGGAACTTAACGTTTAAAACCGTTCTAAAAATTAAATTTTCGATATTTTTATATTATTTTGGTACCGGCGATAGCCGCAGGTCTACAAATTAAAATGCCGTTTGATTTTTTGATATCAGATGATCTAAATCTCCGGAATCATGGTCGCCATCAACCTACTTTTTTTACACATGAGTGTCTTCCGAACGGTGTAAAGTGGATCCAACTCGTTATTTTGGTTTGAAAAAATTCTGAGTGGCTGCTAAAATGTCAATAAAGGTGTGGTAAAAATTTAAAAATTGTATGTTGTAGGGGTCTTTCAAAAAAAATTCCTAAAAAAAGCAAGAAAAAGTAGCTCTCACTTGGGATGACCCCTTAAGTCACACGTACTAATTTCCGCCAGATATGCATAAAATACGCAGTCTAGTCGAAACAATCGTTTCGACGCAGAAGAACGCTTTCTCGGCGCGTTGCATTCTCCACAAAAGAGAACATCGAACGGCGAGGAGTCGAGGTCCGGAAACGACGAATCAGAGGAAGCGTTCAACAATGACACACGTTGGATTGCCCGCAGCTACCACGGGATTATTATGGGCCCATAATTTCCAAGCTTCGTTAGTGATCCCGTGTGTGTTGCTCGCGTTTAAACAGGACGAGCGTAGCTGTTTTACGACCGAAATATATTATGCAAATGCTGATCCGTGTACGTGCGTGTGATTTGCCATATCGGCGCCGTTTCTTGCGGCTCCGCGCGGACCGAGCACGTTTCGAGAGCGTAACTTCTCAACGGAAATGTCATTCCTTTATGACGGGGCTCCGTACAGACTTTTCTATAACAGCAATTAAACCTCCCCGGCAGTCGAAACTAATTATTCCTGTCAATACTGACCGCGATAATTACGAACAAGTATCATTTTTATTCGCATGCGAACGGGATATTGAAACGTTTCATTTAACTTGGAATGAAAGTAGTCCTATTCGACGTAGAATTAGATATGAATGGAGTTGTTGTATAAGTTTATGAATTAGGAATTTACATCAATGACAATTTCAGGGAACGTCGTTGATGACAGCTGCTCAGTCATTCTTGATTACTAAAAAATTCGAATAGCTCCAACATATCATTGTTGATTATTTGTTGAAACATTAAATTTCCTTTGAACATCCACTCGTCATGTTGTAAATTTCAATCTGTTCGGCTCCGCTGAATCGTCGTGGTATGACGGCCGCGTGACGTCACGAAGCGTGTGATCTCCCTTTCGGTTTATTAAGGCGCGCACCAAACATTCGAATAGCTCCAACATTTCATTGTTGATTATTTGTTGAAACGTTAAATTTCCTTTGAACATTCCCTCGTCGCGCGAATGTTCGTGAAATAGTATAAAAAAAAAGATTAATGGGTTTATTGGATTAATTATCACATCGTAGGTTGATAGTAGTTCGCGCGATTCGCGTACGATAATTCAATAACACCAACAATGTAGCACACGAAAATCTATTTCGCAGGCAGTCGGCTAGGCGTATAAAAGTCATAAAGTTGAAAGTTTCATTGACGTAGCCATAAACGCGAAAACTTGGCACCTTCGTCGCTTAAGCACGTAGAAAGTCCAATGCGCAAGAAGCATTAATGGAAAATTTTTCTCGTTTTCCAGGACCGTTTTACAGCTGACGTTAATGTTCAATTTCTAATTCGAGCCTCTCGTATCGGCTTTCAACATTTTTTTTTTTTCGAAAGCACCTCTCCCGGTAGTAAAGTATACAATTTCATAACTAAATTAAATAATTCACATATATCCGCAAACTTATTATGTGTGGCCCCTGCCTCCTGGTTCCCTCTTAATAAATTGAACTGCCAGGATGATGCGGAACTTTCGAAAAAAATCAATGACCTTTAACAAAATTCTTGATCAAGCGTTCCGGTTCAATTGAATAGTTGACACTTTGATCTTGTTCTTTTTGTGGAGCGGAGAATTCTGAATGAACACGGTAACGACGACAGTGACGGAAATTCAATCTGTTTTCTACTCGGTCTTGCTTTTAATGTTCTTCGTTACTTCCAAGGACTTGATTAAGCAGAATCATTTCAGAAATGAAAATGTAGTGACGCGCCCACGATGACTCAGCAGTTTAAATTGTGTCTGGACAGGTGGATATTTGCAAGCAGCTGAGGCAGCTATAAATGCACGCAGCTCCTCCCTACTAATTAAATATTGAGTAATCAAGACGTACGTGTATTCGTGTCATATGGACATTGCAACTTTTTTCCTGACGAATTAAAAATGCAGCACCATGTTTCCGAAATCCCAATGAGAACGACAATGTACAATTATTGATGCTGTTGATATGAGACGATTAATTAATTCGTCATTATTTTTAACATGTCTCAAATGTTGGAAAGACGCATTACTTTTTTCGAATTTCATTAAATGCCTTTAGGAAAATATTTTTGAATGGTTTTAATATTACTGATTTATTGCCAAATAAAATCCACTTCTTCGACCCACAACATCAGAGTTCTCCTTCAATCTTTCTACACATTTCGAGAAACGAAGAAATCGTTCGGAAAGGCTGAGATCAGTGTCGGCGCTAGAATAATTGTCGTCGAAAAGCGAAAGTGTTTTCTGAAGACCATCGAACGAACGGGTGAAGTGTAAAGCGCCTTTCCAGCCGGTCCGTTTGTTTGCGTTCGGTAATATATGATCGTCCATTATCCGCGCAACCGTCAGCCGCATCCGGAGATACCGTAATCCCATTTCACGCGGCCTTTGCCAATCTATACGGACCGCGATAATGACGCCATTTAAACAGAGCCGTACGTCTCGTTCCGACCTGTTATTTCGACCTTATTCATCCGCTCGTCTTCCTAGAACGTTTCAATCGAGAAAACCGCCTAGATAAAGCGTTTCCGGATCGGCATTTCTTAAAACCGTTTTCCCATCAATTTAGCGGTACAAAGACCTCTATTCCCAGCACCTACAGTGACTCCCGTTAATATTCGGACGCTCTTAAAAAAACGATAACTTTTTTGATATTCGACCACATGATTTGAACTTTTTTGAGAAGTGAGAGCAATTAATTTACTACATGATGCGAGAATAAATTTTTTCAAAAATTGCAATTGATCGGAATTGGGATAAACTTTTCCTTCAACCCACAGATTTTCGATTGTTACATATCTTATCCTGTACATTTCGTCGAGAAAATACTAAATACGATGTCCCAGACCGCGGACACCACTCGTTTTTGAGTTATGAGCACGTAAAGTTGACTAATTTAATATTAATTTTCGTTGTTTCACCTCAGAAAGTGACAGGTATGGGCGCCGCCATATTGGTAAGTAGGGAGCTCTCCCGTGTAGTGACTCAGTGGCGCCCCCATATCGCACACGTTACGGGCAATGCCGAATGCCGATAATAACATACATATACACACAATCAAGATATCTAAATTTTTCATGCTTATAATTATAAAACCGATACAAAACTACTCTCTTTCCCAATTCTATAATTCACTGAGTCACTACAAATAAGGAGCTCCCTAGTTACCAATATGGCGGCGCCCATACCTGTCACTTTCCGACGTGAAACAATGAAAATGAATGTTAAATTACTCAACTTTACGTGCTCATAACTCAAAAACGAGTGGTGTACGCGGTCTGGGACATCGTATTTAGTATTTTCTCGACGAAATGTACAGGATAAGATATGTAACAATCGAAAATCTGTGGGTTTGGGAGGAAAAGTTCAGCCAATATGTTTTGTAGATCTGTGTCAATTATATGCATTGTAAAAGTTTCATTGAAATCGGCTGATGTGGGAAAAAACAACCGGCATTGAAAAATGTATGAATCCTTAGATTTATTGCAGTTGGAAAAATGGCAATTTTTACCATCTTTAAACGTTTGTAGCTCATTGCAACGTTGACCGATTTTAATGGAATTTTCAGAATATGTTTAATTAATATAGATCTACGAAACGTGTTTTCTACATTTTCAATATGACCCCACACAGAAAAGTTGTAAAATATAACTTTTACAATTTTTTCAAAAATTCTTTTCATATTACGTAACAAAACCGATTGCTCTAACTTCTCAAAAAAATCCAAGTAGTATGGTCGAATATTAAAGAAGTTATCGTCTTTTTAAGTGTCCGAATATTAGTGGCAGTCACTGTAAGGCATATTGTAATGTAATCGCGTGTTGTATGATTTATATTGTATGTGCTGTATAAGCCTTATATGGTTTGAAGCAATAAATAAATCATAATAATAATATTTAATTTGACGAGCATTCATTTACTTTTTGAAGCCGCAAAATCGTTTCTGGCTATTAACATATTCATTTTTTTTTATACGAGGGAGAGTCAAAGAATAATTTTATGTATTAAAGACTGAAATACTAATTCTCTTTTCTATGAACTTCACCTGGAACTATGATCTAAGCTAGACTAGTGGATTCACATAAACATTCCTAGTCTATTTATAGTTGCAAACATTACTGACGTCGACAGAACAGTACTGTCGCACTGGTGCCACTCGTATCGAAAGGAAAGTGTAGTAAACAATACTTTCCGAGAAAATTGATATCTAGGACAGGGAAAAGTTCTCGTCTTTTTAAGAGTGTCCGAATATTAGTGGGAGTCACTGTCAGTGACATTTTACTAATATCGAGAAAGTCGATCTTGAATAAAGAAATCTTTAAAGTCTCTTTTTATAACCAGTGTCGTGAACAGGATCCAATAATGTTAATAAACCAAAAAAAATTGAGGCCAAAATGCTGGGACTTAATGAGTTAACCAATGAGAATTCTTGTAAATCTAGTCGTGGAACAAAACTGAAATGGAGAAAGGAAATTCTGTAATTGTTCTCGGTAGTTATTAGTTCTACAAGCTGCGTATCCTCGAAATCAGACTATAACGATTGAGTAATGCTTATTGTACAGTTTACAACCGTGCCCTCGACTTTTACGGCTCTATAACTTCCGAGAAGTTCAATTTTTTCCACCGATCGTATCTTCGTTCTCCCCGGTGAAGCGTATTACAACTACAAATATATTATCCGAGCGGCGCATTTACCCCAGCATAATGATAATAAAATGATTTTTTCGAATACCAGCTGCGATCGTGTCCGTGATTTCAGACTCGCTAACGCTAGCGATGGGCATGGATATTCTTGCAACTGGTGGTATGTACTATCGAAAAGTGTGTGATTTTACATAAAACAACAAGTCGAAAATAATAAAATTTTGTCACAAGTGTCTGTTCGCGACCTACCCATTCTACTTACTAAGCACGCGAACTCGACGGATTTTCAAAGTCGATCTTCTTCGAAAACGGAGCCCCTATGAACAAATTTTATTCCAAATTGTCGACTTATTTTTCTACGTAGAACCACCCTCTTTTCGGTTCTACCGCTAATTACCAATCATCCTGTACACATTTCTGTTTATCGGATGATCTAGGCCACTATTTCGGATATTCGAGCGTTAATTGAATTTTCCGTTAATCAATGTTCCGATAATCAATGTTTCGATAACCTAGGCTCTGGTGTGCAGTCAAGCACGCCGGGGTTACTCGATTAGCTATTATCCGAAGAACCACGTCCGCAATAAAATCCCTCATCGTCAGGGCATAACATGTTGCGAAAGATGATTGTATCGAACTAAAACTGATTTACAGTCGAAATAACGTACAGACTCGACTCGTTTAATACTCTCAATCTCGACCCATAAAAACGGACTCCGGTCGTGCGTATTAACAGAACGTAAAATAACTCTTTAATACAGCCATTAAGATAATTCCGGATGCTTAGCAGAAGTTATGGAGTGAACTAATGGAACAGAAGGAGGAACCCGCGTGTCTAATAAATATTTATACAAAGCTGGCAATACCCGTTTCTTTGGCCGCGTCTTTTTTAAACTATTGATAAATGGGAGTATTCGCGAACGGGCAAGAAAATATATGAAAAAAAGGGGGCTCCAAAGCGGTAATCACCGTTCCACACAGATTGCTTCGAGTATTAATTAACGAACGGCGCGCAACGACGCTAAACACCGGCGAATGCTCTTTGCGATTTCTATCGTTTACGACTTCGTAGAGGCGCAAACACGCGATTCGTGGGAAAACGGTACACGGCTGTTCCACGCTCGATTTCTTCGATTTATCGCAGTCGCGTTCCGTTTCAGCGTTTCGATCGGTTATAATTACGCGCGTACCGATGCGGCTGCTTTACAGCCGTGTTATCCGAACGACCCGATGGTACACGCTGCGATTTACCTGGTTACAATATCGTTGCCACTAGCTTTCGTTGGCCAACGCGTTGAAGGCGAATTTAGACTTTTCACTTTGGCTGGACAGGCTGTTTCGAAATTATATGTCGTGGCCACTATTGAAGCAGTGGCGAACCTTTTCATGTACGCGTGTAAAAAATTTATAAATAGTATTTATCGAGTTGTTGTCATACCGAACAGTTTTTAATAGGGGGAAATTAATAAAAATTTAGTTATTCCAGAATTTTATTTTGACAATTTTGAAAGTTATACATGTAAAATGTAAAATAATAACATATAAAAAAAGATCAATTAGTGAGATTTTTGCTGTTGTGCCACAGGTTCACCATCCCTGCACTATAGCGTGATTCTGCACCTCTGGATCGGTGGAGATCAGTTAAAAAGAATGCACCGCAAAATTGACCTTGAGCTCGAATCTCAAGGTCAAAATTGTTTTTCATTGCGTCGTATAGTACTCGTCGCGGTAAACAAAAGTCTCGAAGGAACCATGGGTCTCAAGTCAACCGTTCTCTTAGAAAACGATTTTAAAGTTTCGCAAAGTATTTTAATTTAAACGAAAATGATTTCGGCGCTTGGTTCGATCAAAAAATACACCGAGATAGCTTATATGCAAATTATATCGATTTACGTCGAGATCTACATCGAGATCTTCCTCAGAATCGAGTGAATGCGTCTGCGGAAAAAAACAAGTTTATCAATTAAAAACGAAATTTGATATTGAGAAAAAGGTTGCAACAGAAAAAATACGTCGTACTAACTGGCTATGTAATTAGAATTGAATACATGGAATGTATTTGAACTGCGAGTGTACCGTATGACGGTTACCGGTAGACTAAAGTGAAATGAGCAAAACCGTAAACACGGTAAGGCAAAGGAGCGTTGAAAAAACTTGTAACAATATATAAGGTGACAAACGTGGTATCTATTGGTGACATTAGAGACTTTTCAGAAGAGCGAAACACACACACAAAAAAAAATGTTTATAACAAGACCACAAAAACACTGCAATATCGGATTATCGTTGGTAATTTTAATCATTAACATTCAATATGAAAAAAGACAAATAAACCTAAAGAGGTTAAACAGAGAAAAAATGGTATTTTGAAACAATTGTGACAGATAAAAATGTAAATTCGGAAAGAAAGGACCTAGAGCATAGTGTTTGTTTAAAACAGGACACCTGAATATCTTCTCTATCTCTGAAAATACAAAGAAAGTTTCTGACGTAAAGTTTTTTAAAAATTTTAATTTTTTAATCGTTTTTTCAAGGTCACTCGTGTTGTTTACGTGTATACACACATTTTTTGTTGTTGTATGTTGTAGGAAACATTATTGTGCATTCATCCATGTTTAATAGCACGACCTTGAAATAACCTTGAACTCTACAATTTGCTAATGTCTAGTATATACTTACTGTATATCTACAGGGTGTTCCAAGATGATATAAACGTGGATGGGGTGATTCTACAGTACTTGGTATCGACAGCTGACATTGATACATGTCAAAATGAATAGGGAATAGCATTAGTATCGTGACAGCAATGGACGTATCGATACTATCACCAACAGAATCAGATGTTTAATCGATCTTGAAAATCGATCTTCTGAAACTACATTCACCGTTATGAAACATTCTGTAGGTATTTCGCAATAATTGTGCTGTTAATAGTTCGAAGCTCCGCGCGAAGAGATTGTCTCGTTTCGAGCGTATGAAGGAGGAAAATGCGAAAGTGCAACGCGTGCAACGCATCTTTGGACGCCGCAGTCCGAGTCCGACCACGTGTTTGACCGCGCTGTGTTTCGTCTCTGTGCAACACACGCGGCTGCCCCGTGCATTCGTTATTCGAATAGCATTCGCTCTGTATGCGCCGCTCATAGGTCCGTATGTTAATACCTCCGCTAGTGAATTAGAGGCGAGCGTTGTGCGCGAATAATTCCCGTGTATTTTATACATGATTGCGCGTATGCCTGCATGTAAAGAGATCGCGCAAGCGCAGGTTTAATCGAATTTGACGGCCGAGGCGTGTCAGGAACTGATTATTCCAACAACGACACGTTATGGATGGCCTGGGTAAACCGTTCTATGGAAAATCATACAGTTCCTTCTCCCAGCGGCGCATTCTTGCATTTATTCTCTCCTGTCCTCCATTTACATTCCCCTGTTAACCCTCGGATGGAGGGAGTTGGGTCCATTCTGACCCAAACTTGTAAATGTAACATCTGAATTCTGATTTTTGTTAATATCCAGTTTAAATTATCAGATATTGACATTAAGTCCAATAGAATTGACGTTTGTCTGAAATAAATGGATTCAAAAATATGTAACAGAAAATTTATACGTAGTGGTGTTTGAGTGGGTGCAGCTGTGGTTGCTATGAAATCGTGACAGGATAATTTTGTATTATTAATGACACGCCCATATAAATAATGTTATATGACGGTGTCAATAATTATCAATTATATCATTAACAATTATCAATATATTTAATATTTAACACAATATAATAATATATTAACCTGAATACATTACACTTCTACGTACAGTATAAACTCATTTTCTATAATTTAAGTATGTCATTGTATACTTAAATTAGGTTCTTTAACGTTCGATGTAAAAGCATGTCGTAATGTATTGGCTGTGTAATTAACGCTTCTACTCTGACAATGAGAAGCAATTGCAATTTTATTTTTAGCGTGTGTCTAATTCATTTTTGTCGTTCAGGATCGTACGGTGTATATTGTCACTTCATTGATGATACGTTTACAAATAATATTGGATGTAGTATTCGATTGTCTAAATATACAAAAAGCAAATTCCCTAGAGTAAATACAAATAGAAAAAATAATTTTAGACATAAGAATGATGACCAGTCCTCCCTCATATATCAAACAAGATGGGGTGCAACTATTTGTTCTCCTTATCATCCCCGGCACACGGACGCGAGTCCAATCTGGAGATTCTAATCATCCAATCCAATCTTCTGTGGATTTAGAGAGCAAACAGTCACGGAAATACGTGGAGCGTCTTCGCCTTCTGCTTTTTTCGATGGGGGTGGTTTTCTTTTGTTACCTCTGACTTTGTTCGAAATCAACTCAATACTTCGAAAGAAATCCTGCTGTTTTAGCTATCGAGGTATTTCAATAAAATATCCCTACGAATTAACTAATGAAATATCGTGACTATTTAACACTTAGTACTCGAGTCAGAGTCACTACAAAAATTGCTGAATCAATATTCAAAATATTGTTTACATTATTATACCCATAAAAAGTAAAAAATCATATACAGGCTGTTTATTTTATCTTGAACACCTAAATTATTTCCGCGACTATTAAAAGTAAGAAAAAAATAACTAAATAGGATGTACATGGTTTTAAGACGCGCATCAGATGGTAATAAAAAAATCCTTTGAAGGTCATTTTAACAGTTTTTTCAAGGTCACTGTATTTTTTTTACATATTAACATCTATTTTTCATAATGCAATGTTGTAGTCGGCGTCAAGATGAGTTCAACGATCTACACACCATGACCTTGAAGTGACCTTGAAGGCGAAAAAATAATTTTCAAAGAAAATACAGTGACCTTGAAAGAACTGTTAAAATGACCTTGAAAGGATTATTTTTTATTACCATCTGATGCGCGTCTGAAAACCATGTACATCCTATTTAGTTATTTTCTCTTACTTTTAATAGTAGCGGAAATAATTTAGCTGTTCAAGATAAAATAAACGCCCTGTAGAATGGAATTATTCTACGTCGGTAGAAATGTTTAATTTTCAAGTTTTCAAATAGCCCCGAGTGCGAAGGTTGAATATTTACGATTAACCTTAAAATTGAACACTTTGGGAAATTATGATGATTAACATCCGAGTGTTCGTACAGACATTGTCAAGTGAAAAAACCTTGTTACACTGAATTCTCATTATTCTTTTATGGTGTTTCATTCGTGGTGCCACTAAACGCTTAGTCGCGCAGCTACTTTTTCGCGGATCGGCCGCGCGCAGCATAAAAGAGAAAAAGGTTCCGAATGAAGTATATCCTGGAAGTTGAAACGAAGCTCGAGCCCTCAAAGTGCATCGCACTTACATAACTCTAACCCGCGTGTAGACGACGACGGTGGTGCAAATACTTCGGGCATGATGCTCTCATGTTGCTTCGCACGTACGAATGAATGCGCGAATGCGAGAAAGAGCGTGCGCGAGAGAGAGAGAGGGAGAGACAGAGAGAGGGAGAGACAGAGAGAGGGAGAGACAGAGAGAGGGAGAGTGCGTGTAGACGGAACAACGCGTTCATTGTGCGTTCCCCGGGCTCAGCCGAGAAGCCGAGAACTTCTTTGCCACTCTCGGGGATTGAAGGCGCACGGATAAAAGGGTGGCGCGATTCGGAATGCTGATTTTTACCGCTCCCTCCGGTATTCCGCGAACGGAATGCCGACCGTCCTTCCAGACGTCCTCTGAAAAGCTCCGACGTTATGATAAATGAAACTCAATACACCTTGTAATAAAGCCTCGAAACCAGGATAGAATCAGTCGAGCGCGTGCTCTCCACGCATCGAGACTTCCCGTTGTTCAAACGTTCGTTCGACGTGACTCGGAATTGAGTTTCGCGAATACGAAAGTTGTTTCGATGGCCCCATCTGGAAATCAATAAATCCCACTCTATTGCGGACAATCTTTTATTTAGACTTTGTATGCGCCGTGGAAATGCTCGCACAAAATATCTACGCCCCGTTTTTATTCGTTTCTGTTTTACAATTTAATTTTACCACCCTGTATTGTACGTGATCGATGAGAGTTCCATCAACGCATAATAGAGTTCTATCGATGCATGATTCGGTAAACACGGATAATCTCGAAAGCAAATTATCGGTGGCTAACGCGGTCAGAGAACGATTATACGAAGCACACGTGAAACGATCGTCGAAAATAAAGTCCTGATATTCGCGGTTCGTTAAAACGCATTCATAGCTCTGCCGCGATTCCAGTAGAAATTTCGTACAGCCGTTGATACCATCTGCGAGTTATTTGTGCAATGCTCTCGTGCATAAACCTGATTTCATATACTGGTTGAAATTGTGTGTCGACACCGAAGCTTCCCAAGACTTCGTAAATAGAAATTCGATGAAACGTCGGAAATAATAGTCCCTGCATTGCATTTGTATTACTCTAGTACTACGAAATGACAGTTAATTAGTATCGTAACTTGAATGTTTAAAAAATTTTATTATGTCTCATTAACATGACTTATTAATAATTTTGTCTGCAAATTGCACGTGGCCAGACTGTCAATTCGTATTTTTGCGAAAATTTCCAACCTACGTAGCACTATAAATGTACTTTAATAGTCGTTAATTATTAATTCAATATCATTACAAGCACCGACTTTGTCGGTGCCAAGAGATTTATTTTCTGATTAAAATTTCGTATAATGCTAAACGGCGTTCAAAATAATTAACGCTTTCCACCCACCATTTACCATTTACCAGCGACTAGAACGTTCGCAGAAAATAATTTCGTGTGACATTTAGGATTCAAATTGAAAATTCTTGTTAACCTGTCACCCTGCGAATTACGCGTCTATCGGTAGCCGCGAAACGAACAGAGAGCGAGGGCGAAATAACGCGAGCGCCTGACGGCTCATTAAATATTTAATTAATGTGTCGCGAAAGGTGTAAAACTGCGTGATAATTGAAACGAATTAGAGAAGAAAGAGAGACGAACATTCATTGTCCGTCCGGTATTGGGCAAAGTCCGACCGCGTAGATAACTACGACCGAAAATATAGCGGAATCGTTAAAATGCCGTGCAGTTGCGAAGAACGGTTGAATAAGATGCTCTTTTGTTTTGATTCGTGGTCGGCCAAAAGTGCTGACAAGAACGAACACTTGCGGGTGCAATGAGTCACTCGAACGGAACGCAAGCGATGCAATAACTCAACGTCAGAAGTTAGATAATGCGTCTGTTCTAGAACGGTAGGTCGTTTACATCGTCCCGGAACAATAACAACGATACTCTGCCGCTAATTGGTCCGCGGCAACTCGAAATTATATTCTACGCCTATGTATTTTCAAACTAGTTAGACGTGTTTACGAAATTTTAACAGGGATATGTTTTAGGGTTGGGATCATTCCAAAGTCTGCGACGACCGCGCCGAAAGTAGAAAAGGACAGCGTGTGTAAAGATGGACCGACCGAGTCGATGACGTAATTCGGGTAACCCCACTACCGCGCTCCGGTCGCCTGTCCGGACAGGACTCGCGCTGTCAGCTCGAGAGACGATGACGTAGGGTACCCCCACTACCGTGTACTGGTTGCCCCTTCGGACAGGACTCGCGCTGACCGGCTGAGTGGGGATTTAGGGTTGGGGGTCATTCCAAAATTTGCGTGATGACACCAAAAAGTGTGACGCTAAAACTCCCCCTAAAACATATCCATGATTCAATGTTTTTCTATGAAGTGGAGGAATTTAATTTTTTTTAACACTGAACCTACCGAGCACTAAAAGCGATTGTTTAAAGTAATTTCCAACACCCTTCCGTACTTATTTCTGAGTCAGTCTTGATAGTCATTTGTACAGTTTGATTTCGTTAACATGGTGACTACCATTATGGTTACCATCGATTGGCAATACCAAATAATTCCCAAAAGGATTTTAGATATTTTCTTTTTTGATTCTTTGATTTTAGATTTTACATAATTTTCTACATACATTTCTATAGAAGCAGCATCAAAGTTACCAATGGTATCATCTTTTAACATTATTATTAACCATTTAAAAATAATTACATTAAATTTTTTTCCCACTATGATACACCCTTGGAGCGTGGAACATTTAGTGACTGAGGAAAGAATTTTTTCATTTTGGCACTTGCACTTTTCTATTACGTTGCGAAAGAGATCTTGAAGCTTGTGTTCGAAGCCTGTGCCAACATTCTCAGCAACCGAATGGAATATCAGGAAAATCGCGAAGTCAACACGTATAAACGCTCCGCACTGGCCGACAGACCACTTGTCCCGAAAGGAGGGGCGCTAGGAATCTTCTTCGTCGGATCAATTCGGTGGGGGATGAAAGGGTGCACCGGTTGAAGAACGAGATTTAACGGAGCTCTCCGTTCCATCATGGTAATTGGACTTTGATGGAAAAGAGGCAGATCCGCCTTTTGTTCCCGTCTACACGGGGTTTGCTGCCCTCGTGTCGTGAAAGGACCCTTCGCTCCCTTCCCGAGGCTTCGGGTTTGCAAGGGCGAACTTGCTTTCTTGTCGCGCACCGCTGTAATTGTACCGATATGCCAAGATTCCCAGGCGACACAGGAAGAAATGATATCATGTTCACGAAAATTGAAATTCCACAATTTCCTTATTACTTAATCTATTAGCAACTTACTAAAATATAGCAGAAATAAATATCTACATCGTTGGATCGACGTGGAAAGCCATTCTTTCGAATACAATAGATAGAGAAGAATTTCTACACATTATTAACGAAGATAAATTTTGAACATCAACGAATAACCTTGAACGACCTTGAAACACCAATTTGGATCGATGAATTTATCAAGGAATGGACTAGAAGCTTGGGGCTAAATGAAAATATACATTTCTATCTAAAAAAACAAAGACCACCTCGAGACCTCGAAGGCGACTCTATCTACACAAATCTCGTGTCTAGACCACGGACTTTCTCGATTTATCCGACTCCTCTTGTTTCTTACAATTCATTTAGAAAATTTTTACTTTGTATTTAGAACGACCATGTATTTCAGACAGAGTTGGGCAGTAATTGATTACATGTGTAATTTCTGCAATTACAAATTACAGTAATTGGTAAGTAATTGTAATTGTAATTACTTTTTGCCCAACTCTGATTTAAGATAACATAATACATGCAACACAAACGATCAATCAACGACAGACAAATGTTCAAACAGAAACTCTCCTTCATGCACACTCATTTCTTTATTATTTCACACAACCATACATTTTTGTTTCATTATGTTTCTTTCTCATTCTCACCGCACATATCCACAACACTCATTATCATCCTCCTTGTATCAAAACAGGTTTTACTTCAATAACGAGTCGTTTAGAAAATAACATTCTAATGGGTTTGAGAAACGCAGGAAATCCAAGGTTCTATTATCATTATATCGTGGATTGCGCGTGGGACCTATCGTTCAAAAAAGGAGATGCCAATGAAATTGTCAACACTCCAGTCTCGTTTCCCAAGCAGAGATAAATTTCCAGTGATCAAGATCTTCCGCGCACGACAATGTAATTTCGTATATATAGGTCGATGGCCGATTATCTCTGTGCACAGCTCGTGTTTGTTAATCAGCAACTCGTAGCCGCTCGAAAACAGCCGTGTCCGACAGGTGAGTCCGCGAGCCAGAGCGGTTAGCGTAACCTCGTGAAATCTAAAGTGATCTCGCCTTCTTTCCCGTTCTTCCTCGCCGCCCGTAGTTCTTTCTTGTTAGACACGGTAATTACCATAATCACGTGGATTATATATTTAAGCTAATTGCACGTTGGTATACGACGTGAAACCACCCGCCCACGATCGGCCACGCTTCTCGCATCAATTCGATCGGTGCCGCGCCGAGCCGCGCCGCGCCGCGCACTGAAAAAAGTCATTGACCGTCTGGAATGCCGCCGATACCTTCCGACGTCGGTATTTCAGTAAGGAGGGAGGCACGGTTTTATGGCATAATTAAATAAACCTTGGGACGGACCAGCTCCCTCGAAGCATCGATATCGAGAATCTGATTGGTCGGGATTTATCCGAATATCGCTGTTTAATTGGAGCACGGGACGATTCTGTGGTTGTAAGGAAGAACGACACATGTCGCATACTTTCACTTTCGAGATATTGCCGTTTAAAGTTTTCATCACTAATTCTTTGTACAGGACATCGGTTAAATTACATTATTCTATTGAGCCTTTCGAATTTGTTTTCGTGACTTTTTTTTAGGTAATACGTAAATCCTATACTCTCAAGCTCAATTAACCCATTGCCTTACGATTTATTTTACGGTTTCAGTGATTAGAACTTATGTGTAGTTCGCAATTTCCTTAAAAAAGAGAAAATTTATATCTGTTGTGTGTCTACACATGCTCTCCAATAACTGTACATTAACAAAACCAAAATAGAATTTCATCTCGATTTAAAGGAAAATAATAAGAAAATTTATTTATTTATTTATTGCTTTAAACCGTATGAGGCTTATACAGCACATACAATATAAATCATACAACACACGATTACATTACAATATGCCTTAGTGTCTAACTACATATACATTTATTAGACTCTTTGCAGAATCTTCATCACGAGTCTGATACGATATTGTAGGGCAAGGAGTTAATGCATTAACTCAAATTTTTGAGATTGTGACATGCGGCGTTTTTCCTTACAACCATAGAATTCACTCTTGCAAAGTGAAGAGGACACTGTTCAAATTGATAAAAGAATGATAAGAGCTTCGATTTGGTGTAATATTGCAGACGTTCTATTGCGAAGACTCGTAGCTAGATATACACGCACAGTGACTCCCAGCAATATTCGGACACTCTTAAAAAGACGATAACTTTTTTAATATTCCACCATACAACTTGAATTTTTTTAAGAAGTTAGAACAATCGGTTTTGTTACCTAACGTGAAAAGAATTTTTGAAAAAATTGCAATTGGTCAGAATTGCAGAGAAAATACTAAAAGTTATATTTTACAACTTTTTTGTGTGGGCTCATATTGAAAATGTAGAAATCACGTTTCGTAGATCTGTATCAATTAAAGATATTCTGAAAATTTCATTAAAATTGATCAACGTTGCAATGTGCCACAAACGTTTAAAGATGGTAAAAATTGCCATTTTTCACGTTTTTCGGCCTCTAACTGCAATAAATCTAAGGATTCATATATCTTACAATACCTGTCGTTTTTTCCCACATCAACCGATTTCGATGAAACTTTTACAATGCATATAATTGACACAGATCTATACAAAACATATTTTTAAAATTTTCAATATAGACCCACATAAAAAAGTTGTAAAATGCAACTTTTAGTATTTTCTCTACAATTCCGTCCAATTGCAATTTTTGAAAAAATTTCTTATCACATCATGCAGTAAACTAATTGCTCTCGCTTCTAAAAAAAAAAATTCAAATCGTATGGTCCAATATCAAAAAAGTTATCGTTTTTTTAAGAGCGTCCGATACTTAATGGGAATCACTGTATACATATGTATATGTAATATGTAAGTGCAATCTGCAACTTTTACAGTACGAATTCAGGAGGAATTTCTGGATCTTATTGTTAGAACGTAATCCCGCAGGAATTTTTAAAAGTTTCAGGACTCGCATTAAAGTTAGAGATGATGGTACTTTGTCATAGGGGCACTTTGATTTAAAGGAACAACAGAGCACATGGGAGAAAGCAATAGAATCCTATCATCAGCTCGAACAATATTGACTGGACAAAAAATTGTTTAACTGTGAAATAGACCGAGTCAACAGAAGTTTTAGTTTTAGATTAAACTTCACCTCAGGAAACGCGAAATCTTTTAACTTTTTTTTTATATAATCCTGTACATTTTTATGAGAAAATTCGTGTGGGCCATTTTCAAATGGTGTTCATATTTCTACTATCGATGTTGTTCGTACTCTACTCAAAGCCTGTCGACTGTCAAGTTTTAATTCAACGAAATCTTGAGCTTCGGCCCCGAAAAATCTGTTTCCAAAACACCGGTTGCGTACCGACTGCACGCGTGCTGCACCGACAATTGCACAATTTTATTTGAACAATTTCGAGTCAATGGCACACATACACTGCAGAAGCTGGAATGCAGCGGCCGCCGATTGCAATATAATCCCGCGAGCCGTCTATCGGTCTACCCATCAAAGACACGTCTGTGCAACGGAGGCGCGTGTGCATTTAAATGCATCTAGCTAGCCAGCAGCAGCGCAGCGCTGCGCAGCGCAGCGTCGACACGTCTGTAGGTATGTGTGTGTATGCGTCCCCGCGTTGCCGTCGCGAGCGGCACTTGCATCACTTCCTCTCGCACAGTCTTCACATTGTTGGTGCCAGTTATTGACAGACCGTAGGTTAGAAGCTAACACGACACCCGGCCAGCGGTTATTTACACGACGTGTAAATAATTCGTATATACGCGTCGCGTAAATAATTCGTATATGCGTGAAACGGTCGCGGCTCTTGGATCCACCGAGGAACGATTAGCGCGGATGACTGAGATTTCACATTTGGAACGTCCCGGCCTTACGGCGCGGCGTTTCTATCACTGATTTTATGTTTATTATTAAGCAAAACGCCCGATCGGCCAGCTGAGCCATACGCGCGATCGTTGGATGCAACGGAACATGCTACATTTGCATAAACGACTTCGCCCAACATCCGCGCAAAATCACACCGATTCACTTCGCATGCTAGTAGCTTCGTGAGAATGACACTGATCCCGATAATTTTTTACCGAATTCTGAGGTCGACGCGACATGGTCGAGATTCTCGATTTTGCGAAATGTGTCAAGTGACACGGTTCACATTTAATTGGCATTCGTCTTGTTTGTTCATAGAAAACATCGAATAATAAATGCTAATTAACTTCAATAAATATATTCGAAGTCGAAAATTATTCACCACCCTGTTCTCTATATTTTTTCCTGACTCTGCAACGTTTAAGCCAGAGTTGGGCAAAATTGTCATCTAAATAAAAATTTCGAATAACGAATAAAAAATGAAAACATTTTTATTCATTATTCGATGGTTCAAATGCAAGTAAATGTTGCCTTACAAAAATGGCAACACTAAACTTATTCAGATTATCCGGAATTTTCGATACAATAAATGATTCGGCGAGGAGATCTATTTCCATTATTTGCCATAAATGAATTTTTACTAATTCATAAATTCGTTAATTTAAGAAAAGTTTTCACGCGATGCCTTACATTTTTACCACGCGCCGGAAATGAGGTTGTGCGACTGGTTCGATCTTCCTTTGCAGAAAGGGAATCTGCTGAAGGAAATCGAGCTGCAGGCTTTTAGGGATGCTTCGATTATCACGTGTACATACACGGTACTGATCGCGTAGGATGAATTAAAGAGACTAGTTTATGACCATCGGGAATGGAGAACCTTGGAAATCGCATGTTCCCCGTTCGGACATTTTTAGAACGGGAAATGCGGGTCGAATTTGAATCGTGCTTTCCTGAAGGGGAACGCCAATTGACTGAAGTGCTCCGTATAAATACTGCACAGGGTATTTTTAAGTAACCTCTGCATTAATGGTTTTATTGATTTCAGTTGAGTATACAGGGTGACCTGTTTCGAGCTTGATGCTGCGTTCGCGAGCGGAGGTTCGTTGCCGCTTTTAAAGCCCGAAACTCTTTACTGTTTTCCAAAGATTTTCTCTTTAACATCACTGTGCGCTTTCGATAAATTTTTATATTAACGCTAGAACTACCGAGCCAGTCAAAATGACTGGTTTCCGGTTTTTTCTTTTACGATTCGTGAAGTTACAGATGTATTTTGTTGAGAAATTTTGTTAGTATGCTCCTGTATTCGAGTACATATTACCATAAAAATCCTACGAAATCTAAATAAACTCAATTCTGTTATTATTATAAAAGAATATACATCACTCTCGTTTAGGGCTCGGTAGTTCTAGTGTTAAATGAAAGGATTACAGTTGAAAGAGTACAAAGAAATACCGAGACTCTTACATATTGTGCGTTTACATATTTCTTAATGAAAACGTATGTTTCTGAAAATTTTTTAATTCCTCTTATTCAACCAGAATCAATTTCCTTATTAACGTTCAATTGTACGAGAATGTTCATATTATGGCACACGCGATGTGCGTTTGATCGTGAGTTTATGCTCGATCGAACTGCCCTATGATAGCGAGATCCGCCCCTTCACTGTAACGTTTGAGACGTTGTTGGGCCACCCTACAGCTACAACATCCTCTATTCTATTGAAATCCCAGAGATACATATAGTCAGAACGATCGTTTATAATTCAACGAATTCCGTTTTATTATGCGCGCACCATGCGTTAGCAATTTAACCAAACAAATTAGTCGATGATGCATCAATCTTTCACTCTTGAATAAATCAACAATATTACAATCGTATACGCTCGAGTGACATTTAACTCGCATTAATAGTTATGTGCATTATTAATATTCTGAATAGATGGGAGCCAAATAATCTGTGACGCAAACTAATGAAACATAGACTTCAGGGGTGTACTTCCCAAAAGCCCATACCTCGGATGTTTTTTATACTCTGGACTCTTACGTATTTCGACGTGCTGATTACGAATATGATAGTGAAAATTGGCGCAAATCATAGCGGAAACCGTGCAAAAAATCCATAAAAATCATAGTTTTTTCCATTTATTTCAGTCAATAATGGGAATTTTGAAAAATACTTGAGATAAAAGTTGTAGGTCTCGTCAAAATACACATTTTATGTTGTATTGACTTTTGTCATAAAGATAATACTTTCTGAGAAAAATGATAGGTAATTATTCAATTAGACGTAGCCACTCTCGATTTCAATGTCCTTTACATATGTTATGAGGGACATGACCCTAAGTAACTTTTCCTTATAACTTAATCGGCCCTTAGTCAGGCCGGCCCGATCATGCATACGAAAATCCAGGAGTAGTCTTTCAAGATTGAAAGCTCACCCTATACGTATGTATATATATGACCAGAGTGAGATCGTTTTTCTCAAAAACTATTGTTTTTATGACAAAAATAAATACGACATAAAATGTGTACTTCGATGAGAGCTACAACTTTTATTAGAAGTATTTTTCAAAATTCCCATTAATTACGGAAATAAATGGAAAAACCTATGATTTTTATGGTTTGTTCATGGTTTCCGCTATAAAATAACATTCGCGCCAATTTTCACTATCATATTCGCAATCAGCACGTCAGAATACGTAAGAATCCAGAGTACAAAAAAAATTGGAGGTATGGACTTTTCGGAAGTTTATCCGACTTCAGTATGATATATTTATTTTCTGACTATTTATTTTTTAAAAATAATTTCACGTTTTCATGCCGATTTTTCTTGTTCGTCGTCGTTGTTTCGATTACACCCTGCAGACTTGAGATATATCTTCTAATCGACGATATATCGAAGCGACGAGCAATTAAAGAATCACGAGCTGGGAAAAGTGTAAGCAGTAAAATATTTACGCGTTTTCCAACGACCGATTAAGAGTCCGCTAACAGATTTCCACGACGCGAGTTGGCATCGTCCGCATGCCAATTAAGCCTGCGACCGGCTCGCATTTGCGAATTTCAATTACACAGTTTTTCGCCTGTTAAACCGTGTAATTATGGTCATACTGTTTCGAGGCAGAAACTCGAATTCCAAGCGTACGGAGAGCCGGCTTCTTATAACGCTAAGTGATATTTGATTTCTACTTATTGCGCTCTCGGCCAGGCTCCGAAGACAGAGAGAGAGTCCTTGGAGTAGCTCTCGGTGCTTCACGGTAGAAGGAGAGATCTCAAGGATAAAATTGTCCGACGAACGTGCGTGGGTACGATATACCTACATATATACCCTTTCGAAACGATAAATCAAAGGAAATCGTATATCATTCGGCCGAGACGCGAACCAGTTCGAAAGTCGTCTCGCGCCGCGTAGAAAACCATGGCGCTTCTTAAAATGCGACCGTGGAAAGTTTCTCGAATACGCGGAAAATTAGCATCTCTTGTTAAAACTGCAGCCCTGCTCTGTTCGAACCCTTTGGCTCTGGTCGTGGTCGTGTCATTTTTAAACGAGGACCTTACGCAATTTCATCACGCGAGTACTCGCTGTGCCGATAACAGGTGCTGTTATCGTTGGCGTTTCTTGGTTTGAAGATTTTCAAATTTTCTTCGAATCCAAAAAAGGGCATATTGTGAGACCCACGTGAGAGGAATGTCTATTGGTGAATGTCTATATCGGAATGGTATTCAAAAATCTTATCAACCCCTTCGATCTTGAAAGCAAAAACCATAGGAGATGGGTAAAGACGACATGCGGGTACACACAGTACTCCCCTTCTTATGCATGAGCCATCCGGGTTAGAGGAACGGGCAGTCTCAGCGAATAGGACGAGCACGGAAATGTGTGTCACTGGTGTCTATGTCGCCTAACGGCATTTCGTCCCCACGACTGATGCCAGGCCACTATAATAGGTAGTAATATTCTATGCATCGCGATGCACGTGGTGTGTAACCTCCTCGCGCATATATAAATATCACCTACACGTCGCCGCAACGAGCCCAGACTCGGTCCAGACTGAGAGGACATTGCTAACGTTTGACAATAACCTATCACCGGTAGTAAAATCTCGTGTTTGTTTATTACAGGCTGCGATTCTGGGTACACCTATTTGGTAGATGGCACCGTGACGAAAATGTGCTCATGCATAACGGATTTTCTGTTAGAAATATGTATACGGTCATCTTTTGGACATTTTTGGGTACGGGGTAAAATAAAAAAAGATTCGTTTCTCGTCTATTTTCTCTGTTTAGACACACGCGAAAGATCTGAAAAAAAATCCTAACAGATGTCAAATAGCCAGATCCGTACACTATAATTAATTCAGATTTTTAAGTTGGAACATCCTGACTGTAAAAAATCAAAAAAATTGAAAAAAAGCAGATTTCGCATTGACGTTTGAGAGCCAAATCGTTTACGTTTTACGTAAAATTAAGCTTTTTACATTTCATGTATTCTGTACGTATATTCGTACGAAATATACGGTCATCTTTTGGACATTTTTGGGTACGGGGTAAAATAAAAAAGATTAGTTTTTCGTCCATTTTCTCTGTTTAGTCATACGCGAAAGATCTGAAAAAAAATCCTAACAGATGTCAAATAGCCAGATCCGTACACTATAATTAATTCAGATTTTTAAGTGGAACAATCTCGCTGTAAAAAATTTTAAAAATTGAAAACATGCAGATTTAGCATTGACGTTTGAGAGCCAAATCGTTTACGTTTTTACAGTATCAGTGTATAGGTATAAATATTGTTCATGAATTTGTTCAGATTTTTTGGCAAGGTGCGCCGCGTCGTGGTAAAATTAAGCTTTTTACATTTCATGTAGTCAAAACATTTATTACCAAAAAATCGTCTTATCCGGGCTGTACCCTTTAATGTTGGAAAGTTTTCGTTGCGGTGCCACGCCGAGTCGGTGCACCCTGTGACGATGATTTCAATTTAACACCATACATATAGCAGGCCAGCATATGAGAGACTGACAGGAATGATTGGAACGTCATGTACCTACTCGCCACGTGTTGCGCTCCTGAACCGGCTCAGGTGGGTACTCGTCGCGACAGTATTGGTGGGCCTATCGCGGTGTCGTCGCACGTACGAACTTGCCCGGGTAATCAATGAAGAATCAGGAACACCGCGTGATAGTCGTTAGAGGAGCGCGACGAGCTTGATGCTCGATACACGGTACACCGGGTAATTGAATTTCCGCTATTTCTGATCCCGGACCTGCCCGACCGGGGAGGTTTCTGTGCTGCAGCCGCGTCTCCGTCGACGAGACATTAATTCAGAGGTCGTGTCACTGGTAATTCTATTGTTTCAGTCCCGTCTACTCGCCGCAACGTGCGCCCTCGGAGGACACGTTTTTTTCCGGGCCCCGTCTTCGCGGCTCCAACCAACGTGTTTCGTTACATTTCTTCGTATTCCATTCGACAGAATAGAGCCTGCGACACACAGTGGGGTCGCACAGTGTTCCGAAACGCCGAAAAGCTAGCCAGGCAATTAAAAACACTAAGAGAACATTAAAAACCTTTCTAATAATACCGTGTACCAAGATTAGATTTATATTTTAATTAACCGTTCGTTAAGAAAAAATTAAATTTTTATTCAACAATTGATTTTTTATATTTATGTATGAATATAAACGTTTTTCTATCGAAAATTATTTAGAACAAATGTTCATACATAAAAAAAGTTTATATTCTTATAATAGTAAGGTGTACAAAGCAAAGAGGTGTACAATAATATAAGAATAGTAACACAAATGATAAATACTTTCCTTAATCTGTTTATTTGTATTATGTATATAATAAATATTTATAAATAAACATAATAAACATTAGATGCGCGCGAGCAGTGCCTAAATACGACGAAAGCCGTCCCGACCCATCGCAGTATATCGAAAATTACTGTACTATTTATACCAGTGTTTTTATGAGTGATACGTAACGATGTATTGATCAACACGGGACGCTTTCCGCGTAAGTTACTGCGATGACGAAAGTCCTCGTATCAAGCACTTACAAACCCAGACGACTGCTGGCGCGCCGGACCATCTTTGTCAACACGCGTCTAGGTCGTGCTCTGATTGGTCCGTGTTTTTCGTTAATAACTCCTAAACAAAACCGCAGCGGACATTTTGGAAAAGGAAAATGTCGCTACGAATGACTTCAGGAACCGTCCATATCAAGGAGTTGAAAGAATTTTGGGACACCCAGTACTCATGAGTTCGATCCGACCGCAAGCACACAATCGTATTGGTATTCTGCTATCTTGCATAGAAAATTTAAAACTGAATTAAAGATATAATTTAGCAATGTTAAAATTAATTTTTGAAGCTAATTTTTATAGTTCCTTGTAGTTTCAGTCTCGCTCGCAATAATATTCGGACACTCTTAAAAACACGATTACATTTTTAATATTGTACCATACAACTTGGATTTTTTTTGAGAAGTTTGAACAATTAGTGTACTACGTCATGTTTACAAAAAAATTGCTGGAACTGTAGAGAAAATAGTAAAAGTTGTTTTTTATAACTTCTTTATGTGAGCCTATATTGAAACTTTCGAAAATACGTTTTCTCGATCCGTGTCAATTACATGTATACATTCGCCACTAAATCGCCATGGCTCAAATAAAGAATATTGAATTTTGGATATATCTAATGAAATTCTGGATATCTATTCTTCAATATCGGATTTTTTTTTTAAGCAATTTAGTTCTTTCACAGTTCTATGCATAAAGATTATCTGTGATCCAATAAGCACGATATTCGAAACAAAATATACAGTGTTTATCGATCGTGTTTTGGACTACATCAGTGGTTAAAGTCGGCCAGTGACGAATTCACTGACCGAGATTTCAATTTTTGATACACATATGTACGTATCTATTTATGGATGTTTGTATGTATATATGTATGTATGTATGTATGTATGTGTGTATTCGCGTTGCACACGGAAGTGCACAGCAAGCCTGCAATATAAAATGGAGTTTCAAAGCTTTGAAATGGATCACGGTTCTGTCAAGTGATGAAAAGACGCTTCATATACATTTCAATTGAAATGTTCCGTACTCTACGCTCCGAATGAATAAATTTTGAATGCCCAGAATTTAGCATGCCCGTCGTACAGAAAGAGTTTCGAAACGATAGGTGAAGTAATTTGTTCGCGAATTCGCTGATAAAACAAACAAAACAAAAGGTATCGAACGTATCGCTTTTTCATCACTCGGGTTCACTGTTCCAGATTTCACCGTGACGCATAATCCGCTCACTCTGGATTTCCTCGTAAATTGCAATTACCGCAAATTGCGACGTGGATCTTGTAGGAGTGTATATAATTTCATTCACGTGTACCCACACGCGGCGGACTCATTCACAGCGATATATCTTCGGGAGAGCCTAGTCGCGAACGAATCGTTTTCCGGTTGTCCAAATTGATTTCCAGATTGATGTATTTCCAGGTTTTCTTTTCGCGGTCTGAATTATCGCGGGAATTTCGCGATTAATTCCCCTCTCCCCAACGGCGGCGGCGGGCCGGGCCCCGCGCCGGCCGATAATTGGAATCGTGATGTATTACCTTGCGAAATTATTGTCGTGCTTGTCGCAGTCGTTTAGCAACGTTGACAAGAGCCAACACCGGGGTTAAGTGTTGTTGACTCCCCGGTTGTCCGTAGAAATTAATAGTCAGCCGATTCCGTCGTGATAGGAGAACCTTATTCGGTGAACGAGTTGCTGCCCGGTTTTATGATCAAGCAAGAAAACCGTTTCACCGGTAAACTATCGGGACACGTTTTTCTGGAAGCTGTCACGGAATCTGCAACCGTCGTATTTGCTTACGAAAGCGTCAATTACGGATGTTCTCGTTGCCGTAGTAGCTCAAAAACCGATTACATATCGTATTGCATACAGTGATATCGTGATTATTTATAAGACTATTATATACAAGGTGTTGTTCACGTTATTACTAGCCAGTGTTTTTCTTGTAAATAGTAAATATTAGAAAAAAATGAAAGAGGAAAAAGTAGTACTTTTTTTTTTATACACAACACAATGGCGTATGTATTTTTTTTGTGTTTATACTATTTTGTTAGATATGAAGGTGACCTTCAATTTTTTAAATAGAATGCTATACATTTTTTTACATCACATGAAAGCGTGTGTCTAGACGAATTCATCCGTATACTGCACAGTGACCTTCAAGGTCATGCAAGGTCAGAAATGGAAGAAACATTGTGTATGCTTTCATACCAATGTGTTTACAGGTATTCCTTATTCATACGAATCAGATGATGTTTTGGTATGAAATATTCCAAATGTTTCTTCCATTTCTGACCTTGCATGACCTTCAAGATCACTGTGCAGTATTCGGATGAATTCGTTTAGACACACGCTTTCATGTTATATAAAAATATATACAGCATTCTATTGAAAAAATTGAAGCTCACCTTCATATCTAACAAAATAGTATAAACACAAAAAATTACATACACCGTTGTGTTGCGTATAAAAAAACAGTACTACTTTTTCCTCTTTCATTTTTTTCTAATATTTCCTATCTACAAGAAACACGCTGGCTAGTAATAGCGTGAACACCCTCTATGCAGTGACTCCCATTAACATTCGAATGCTCTTAAAAGAACGATGACTTTTCTGATATTGCACCATACGATTTGAACTTTTTTGAGAAGTGAGAGCAATTAATTTACTACGAATCCTATAAATATGTACGAATCCTTAGATTTATTGCAGTTAGAGGCCGAAAGTCGTGAAAAATTGCAATTTCTACCATCTTTAATCGTTTGTAGCTCATTGCAACGTTGACCATGTTTAATGACATTTTCAGAATATGTTTAATTGATACAGATCTACGAAACGTGTTTTCTACATTTTCAATATGAGCCCACATAAAAAAATTGTAAAACATAACTTTTAGTACTTTCTCTGCAATTCCGACCAATTGCAATTTTTCCAAAAATTCTTTTCACGTTACGTAACAAAACCAATTGTTCTAACTTCTCAAAAAAATCCAAGTTGTATGATCCAATATTAAAAAAGTTATCGTCTTTTTAGGAGTGTCCGAATATTAGTGGGAGTCACTGTATGTATATGAACTCTTTTTTATGTCTTCCAACTTATTTTCACCACTCGGTACCACAGTGTTCCGAATGCCCAATCTAGGTTGAAAAAAATCATACGTCATCCAATATCTCTCATAACGAATGTAAATACTATTCTAGACCACGTAATAAAGTTTTTATAAACAACGAGACCATCAAAATAATTTCACATATAATTGCATACAATTTTATTATTGTCCAGTTTTCAAAAATAAATAAAAAAAATATGAGAATACATATTTAATACGATATTTTCTATACATATTTCTTAGTTATACCTATTTTCTGACATGACTTTTTTCCACCTAGAATAGCCATTCGGTACACTGTACCGGTACTTAGGTTAACCTTTTCTTATAAAACTTTTTAAACGATTACGTAAAAAATTCTATTAGCTACAAGTAATTAACGAAACGTGAAGTTTCAATACTTAGATGAATTACAGCTTTTTCTCAATAAAAATGTTCTTCCAAATAGAAAATTACAAAATAAAAATTCGTTTAAAACCTGTCATACTGGTTAATTAATTTCTCAATTAAAAAATATTTTACCAATATGTTAGCGCAAGTCAAACTCCTGCCAGATTGAAAAGAAAAGAAATTGCGTAACTCAATTTATATTTTATTATAAAATAAAGACTTCAACGTAGACGGCAACAAGTAATCGATTTGGCGGTGGTGCCTTTCAAAGTCAGCCAACTTAACCAAGTCGAACAGTTTTTCAAATAATCCATCAGGAAATTTGTAAAGTATATTGGAAATTATCGAAGAAGTTACTATCAACTGAAACACTTAATGAAACATCCCAGGTCTGCTAAATGATAATATTTTATTTGACAATCAAGTAACGTATTACAAACGTTATTTACATAAGTAAAGTTTCACTACGTCTGCGCATTTCAATAATTCTTATAGTTGCTAATTGAACCTAATAAAAAGTATTAAACATTTAAATGTAAAAAAACACCAGAGTAACATCGAAAACGTAAAAATCAAATATGGAAACGAAGATTCTCTTGAAAGTTCACAAAATCGGCGTACATATCTACCTTCGCGCGAACGGCAAGTATGCACACCAAAAATAAAACAATATATCTGACTCTATCGAAAAGCCGTTCAAACAAAGAACTGCATCGATGAATGGAAGTACTTTGAAATATTCAAGTATCATCAATACTGTCCAAGCAATACTAAGGCGATCTTGTATCGGTCCATTCGAGGTACACCTTTCAACAAAAGCTCGTAAATACCGTATGTGAGACAATATCGACGGCTACCTGTGCAGTTGCATCGCAGCTCGAACCTCGAAAATACGAGAAACGCTTCTTATGGCGCGAAGTCTTTCCGCCACGCATAAGTTACGTCCTTTTACACATATTTGCCCGAAGATATAGGAGACTTAACGGATCCCAGCGTGGCCACTTGTCGCCGTTTCGTGACGGGTTTCCGCGAGAAATACAAATGAGCAAGGTGTTCCCTCTGTCTCCCTTGTTTTTCTCTCGATTTCTCACCTCTTGTCGGCCGAGATTCTGAATATTTTTTTTTTCAAGAACCCTGTCATTATTTAACGGTACGTTATACACAGGCTGTATATGCGCGTTCTGTTCGTGAGAACTAGGAGCCTCGAGAATCAGTTCCTCGGATGTTCCTTTAGATTTGTGTACTAAGTCCGTCGGTGTTCTACTTTGCTCAAACTGCAGCAAAATATAATAAGATATTAACAAATAGAAGAAGCAAAGTGTAAAAATGGTAACTCCTAGAGGTGCAATAAAGTGATATATATATATATATTTTACTATTTTATACCCTTTCTCTAACTGTCTGTAACAAAACAATAAAAACAAAGAGTAATAAATGAAAATTGTTTTAAATGAAAAAATGTATACTATACTTTGTTATTTTCTCCATTTTATCTGCCGAAATATATATCCACACACATTCTGCAACACTAGAGCAAATGTAGGAACTCAACAAAATTATAATAACACGATAAAGGTAAAAAAAACAATTCTACGCATCACATGCCATATTAATACACAAGTTCCCTGGGGACCTTGTTGGACTACGACCGTTTAAAAAATTGTTGGGCATCGAAGGGTTGAAATATTGTTATTACCAATTATTTATATCAGAAAATCCGGTTTTTTTCAAAACGTCGCCATTTTTGCAATTTTGCAAATTTTAAAAAAAGAAAACCGTCATGCTGAGCGTTTTGGCATAAACTAACGATTCCATTTGGATTTTTTGTATCAGATTATTTGTGTGCACTGTACGCTGCACGGCGTATTTACAGGATGCCATTTTCAAGCCGTCATTCCACCATTATTATTAAAAATTTAATTTTTAAAAAAATATTTTTTGTTACACTATAACATCAATAAATGATACCTGAAATTTTAAATCATTCTACGCATTATATTTAAAAAACAAAAATTCTTGAAAAACAGGCCATTTGCATAAGGCTTCCCCTTAATATAATTGTGTATTGGTGAACGAGCTACTTAACGTTCGACATCTTCCTCGGGCGATCACGCGGATATTTTATGGAAAGGCCAATAAAGTATCAACCAAAACCTGAGATTCATCTGTTCCTGTTGTCTAAGATTAGTATACATACAGTTTGAGCCGATGTATGCGGGGGAAGCGACGCGTGGCAATAAGACGATTTCTGGGCGCGGGCTTACTCGTAATCCCTCCTCCGGGCGCTGTCCCATGAACTTTCTATATTATGAGATTTTCTGAAATACTCATGTAAGCGATAACTGTACTTCCTTTACATTTGTACGTACATGAAGTACCGTTACACGAGGTGCAAGTATAGCGAATAACGAGCTGCCGGTCGTAAGTAACCCCGGCAAAACAGACTAAAGCGAACAGCCGCGACTACTTGAGTTTCCGCTGAAAATCCATCAACTGATAACGGCCATTTATTCCACGGCTGCGTAACAACCGCGCACTTCCAGAAGACATTAAATATTCGCGGATTCGCTGTGTTTACAGATTTCCACCGCGGCACACTCGCACTTAATGGACAACCATTTCTAACCGCGGGACTTCTTTTCGACGAGAACAAATGCCACTCTTCAAACACGCGGTTGAAAAAAGTTGAAGAAACACTGGGTTCCTACGGGTGTCATCAATTGTGTCATGAAATATTAGGTCAAACCATGAGTAATGTGACTTTTTCCTATATTTTTGAAAGAGAAAGTACAAAAACGTAGTTACATCCACTTCAGTTCTATGTACAGTTTTCTTTATTGTTTACATTCCATAGACTTATGTATGCATGTATAAAAGACTAATGATTGTGATTGTTTTTTTTTTTGGATTTCTTCTTTCAAAAATATAGAATGGAATTTTTGTTTTAATCCGTAAGTTTTAATAGTATTCATAATTTTTATAGAATTTAAAGATTTATATCAATTAGATGTGTTTGATCTTATACCAATATCTTTGGCTGAACTTCACATCCGGAAAACCAAAAATTTCTATCTTCTTTAATGTAATCCTGTAGATTTTGGCGAGGAAATGTCGAAAATCCAAGTTTCAATGTTAGGAATTCACTGGTTCAAAACTTATGCGTATGTAAATTTGAGCAATTTTAAGCGTTCTTCACAGGTAAGGGCGCCGCCATGTTGATGTGTACTCAGCATCGTACTGGAGCCGCTAGGTAGCACCACAAGCACGCGGTGATGTCGGTAACGCAGATTTGCAAGCGTAGTCGGACCGACTACAAATCGCTGAACTTTGAACACGCATAATTTTTAAACCAGTGGATTCCTAACATTAAAACTTGGATTTTCGGCATTTCCTCGCCACAAAATCTACAGGATTACATTGAAAAAGTTAAAAATTTTTGGTTTCCATAGGTGAAGTTTAACCAATTAATTTAATACTTTATATATTATAATAATAATTTCCGAGGACACACTTCAAATATGTGAAAACCGTTCGACGTCTATGAAAACCTGTCCCCAGAGTCTATTAATTCAAAACTAAATCTATTTCGGACCCAAGGCGAAAATAATAAATTCACTCGAGATTGAAAATAAACACGACTAATCCCACGGACTAGTTATACCGAAACAGGTGAACATCACAACTTTACGACCCAGTAAGTATACCGTTTAGAGTAACGCAAGATTACTGGGGCAGACGTTTATTCCCTTTGTAAAATTCCCCCGCGCGGGCTGCCCGTCGCTTAATCACGACGTATTTAATGAAACATCGTTCTTCGTCCCTCGCCGCGTAAATTCGTCGCATCTATTTAGGGATCCCCATGGTGGAAACCCGAAAGACCGACGAAAACGCGAGAGGCACGCGCGCGAAAAGGGGCGCGAGTATGGTCGGGCGAGGCTCACGCGAGTTTAGTCACGGCTAAAATCGGTATTGGTGTCGGACACGGCAGCACGGAACGATGATAACGATGGAATATTAAGGATGTTCTGGAGGTCCAATGGGAGACAAAAGTACAAGAAATTCGAAATCCATCAATATGTTGGCAATGAAAGCTATTCATGAGTATATTTTGCATTAAGAAAATAGATTAATTTAAAAAGCTTTCGATTAATTAGTGAATTTCATGTTATATTTATTTTTTAATCAAATTGTCTTCACATTATAAAAAACTGGAGTTTCTAGTTGCGTTTTATCAAGGTTTAAATAGGGTTTGAAGTGGAATTTTACAAATTCCCCATAAGAAGACGTGTTAAAGTGTGCAAACTTTAAGTTGCTATAATTCTTAAACGGTGCAGCGAATCGAACCCAAACTTTGGTAATTGCATTAATTTATTAAGAATTATATCTTGTCAAATTTTCAAACAATTTTGTTGCGTTTTCATATACCTCCAGAACATCCTTAAACGGCAGCCAAGTGATTATTCATTTAATCCCCCTGCGTCCATCGGTCCTAATAGAAACGAATTGTGCCCAATATATATTACATAACAAAATTAATTTCTAAACATGACACTGAAAAAATAGTGTCACCCAGAAATGGCCGACGTGGCTGTCACCGTGTTGAACGGTTAATAAACTCGTACGATGCGAATAGAAGAAGAACGAGGTTAAAAGGCACTCGTTTTTAGGGTGGGTGGGAAGAGTGTTTTCGCGAGGCGACAGGAACAGGAAACAGGCGAGTCGATGGTGTAGAGCGAGTGGGGGTGGCTGGCCGCGACAATAGTTAATGAAACGGCATTTGTCGAATGTGGGGCAGAAGGCGCGTGCTTCGCTGATGGATGTAACCTTAATCGATCGAAAGTCCGGAGTGTAAGCTGTCTGCTCGGTAAACTAATATCCGAATGATCCGGCGAGCGTCCCACGATACCTTCGGCTTTGTTACCGGGCGCACGTGTATATGGGTCACGTTCTCGTCGCCGTATCTCATCGTTTCTATTCGCCGCGCCGCGCTGGGGCGAGAATCTAGATTCAAACTCGTCCTGATATTCCCGGCGTAACGCGATCCCATCGGGGCGATTTCTAAATCGCACCTGGTTACAGTTTTCTCGGCGGCGTTTTTCCATCGCGCGCGGAGAGGGGCGGACGTTTCTCTTTTTCGTGCGACGACGAGGAAAGGAACCGGCCGGCCGCGCTGCACAGTGTTCGGAAACGCCGAAAAGCTGGCCAAGCATTAAAAACACTAGAAGGACGCTAAACACCTTTCTAAAAATACTGTGTACTAAGTAAAAAAAATTTTTTTAATTAAAATGTTTTTAAGACGGACTATAAAGCAGGGCTTCGGAGTCGGTAGACAATATTTATAACTCCGACTTCGACTCCAACTTCTCTTTTTTTTTACCTCCGACTCCGAATCCGAATCCGACGCCGATTTCGACTCCGATTCCGACTCCGACTCTCCAAATTGAAAAAATATGTACTCACAATAATTGAAAGTTGTAATAAAACTGAATAGACAGTAGAAATATTGTATTAAAGTCTAACTAGTCTAGACAGACAAGAACGCGAATTAGTATTGCATTGTCATCCAGTTCTGAGCTTTAAAGTTTCAAGTCTCTAGCTCATCGGGAAGTTAGTTTAAAATCAATTGCAAAATTTGTACCGAACCGACAGACAAGAAAGCGAGCTAATAAAAACGTTTTAATAATAACCTTCGTTTTTGGGGTCGCTGATCACGAAATTAATGTTAGATTTGCATTTTAATTAACCGACTGTTAAGAAAAAATTAAATTTTTATTAAAAAATCAATTTTTTATATTTCTATGTACGAACATTTGTTTAAACATTAAAGTAAAACATCAATGTTTTAAACAAATGTTCATACATAAAAGAAGTTTATATTCTTATAATAGTAAGGTGTACAAACCAAAGAGGTGTACAATAATATAAGAATAGTAACACAAATGATAAATACTTTTCATAATCTGTTTATTTGTATTATGTATATAATAAATATTTATAAATAAATATTTATTTGTATTATGTATATAATAAACGAAATAAACATTTGAGGAACGCCAGAAGCATATACCAACATATTTAATAATGTAAACATAATGGTACAGCACATTTTTTTTAGTGGTGACTCTGAGTCACGAGTGCTAAGGGTTAAAAGAACACATATTTTCTTGAACGAAACATACAATTTCGAACCCTATTTAAAACAGCATGAAAAAATTTGAAACCAAACAGTAAAACTTCTAACACGTATACTGAAATCCACCGAAGATCGTTTGGGGTTAAAATTATCCGAGCACATTCAACCACTAGATCCACAGGCACAGCGTGAGACATTCGAATGATTCCAGAAAATTCCAAAGTCCGTCACGCGGCATCAGAATTCCGCCCTCTGGATTATCATAGAAAAACGTTAGCAATCAAGTATTCAAATAAATCAGAACACCGTAGAAGCGTTAGAATACAAAACCCTTGAATATCACCGAAGAAGAAAGGAAAACCGAGTCACGCGAGCCGCTGACGAAAGAGAAACGTGAGTGCATTCGGTGGTGCGGCGCGGCGCGACCGGCAGCCGCATCAAGATGCATCAAGATGCATCAAGAAGCAATTCCGGGACCGGCCGGCTAGGTCATGAGTCGATTATCAAACGAGGTGTCGCGTCATGAAAACGCCCGCCCGGCCCTTTGAGTTGCCCGCCCATAGGACCTAGGTTATTCAAGTTATTCGTCTCGGCCAAACGACCTTGCGCGGCACGCAAGTAGAATAACCAGTGGTTCGAAGGAGCATCCGAATTCCATGGGATCTCCTATCCTCGGGGCACGGAGTTCGTCGATCCGTAAAAAGAGAACTCGTACCCTCCTGGACCCCTCCTTGATCCCAAATTGGGCCTTAGGCATATACAGTGACTCCCAAAAATATTCGGACACTAGGTATAAGTATTTTTACGATTTGATAATTCGTTTGTTGATAAAGCAATCGCCCTGGGAATTGTTTCTAGTGATAAAGCATTTATTAATGTTGATAAACATGCACAGTTTATTTGAAAAATATACATACGTTACATAATAAAAATTATTAAACGAAATAATGGACCATTGGTGGCTCACAAAAATATTCGGACAATATTAATTTTTCTATTTAGATAATGTTATTTAGCGTTACAAAATTTGTTTAATACTTCGTGGCATAACCATTTTGTTTCAGAACATGTCTTAACCTGTTTGCCATATTATTTGTAATTTTTTAAAAATAATCAACAGTTATATTCGACCACTCAGTTGCAAGTCTTTGTTTTAATTCGGCTATCGATGTAATTGGGGGTTTTTCGAATTTTTCTGTCCAATTCATCCCACAAATTCTCGATAGGATTAGGGTCCGGTGATTAGGGCGGCGGATGAAGAATTTTAGGTCAGCGGTATAATAAAAATTCGTGCACAATACGTGACTTGTGCTTGGGGTCGTTGTCCTGGGAAAACATAAAATTATTATTACGCCCCAATTTTTCAGCACTTGGAACTAAATTATTTTTGAGTATATTTAAATAATGATTTTTCTCCATGATACAATAAACACTAGATTACACACTCCATATGACGAAATGCAACCCCAGACCATTACGCTGCCTCCTTCGTGATTCACTGTACCTGTTCTATTTTCGAAATGAAACTCTTTATGCGCTTTTTCTGCCACACCAATTCACAGGGCGTTTGCTTTATCAACGAATTATCAAACCGTAAAGTTAGTTATACCTAGTGTCCGAATATTTTTGGGAGTCACTGTACTACCAAATTTTATGCAGGGTACCCTTCTTAAATTTCCTCCAGGTGTCATAGTACAAGTTCCGGCTGCCGAGGAGCATGGATTCTTCGAGTCTAACGTGAATTGCTAAAAATTAACGAATTTTCTGTTGTATCTAGTTGGAACGAAAATTTCAGAAATTATTCATTAGGAAGGTATTTTTGACCCAACTGTCAGACCAAAATATTGCACTATCAATGTGAAACGCGCGCGCCGTTCTGACGCAATCGTTTCTTCCTTAAAGAAACAATGATAAAAGGAATTGATATTGAACTAGTATTAAAAGGCAATAAACCGTAATGGAATCCCCTTTGTCCCCGTCGAACTAATTTGCCTCGCGTTACTGCACTTTATTCGTTCCTTCTATTCGTGACGCGATACATCATTTTGCAACAGTGCTCGTCGTGTCGTTTATCATCCGAGACCCGTGAACAATGCGCCAAAGTATCGCATGACTATAACACAGCTGATCGTGAATAGAGCGAATTTGTCGGAAATAGAAACCCGAGACGAATTTATAGACAGTTCAGCGTATAATTAGTCCGGTCGACGATGGTCATTAAAGACGATCCATACAGTTATGCAAAATGGTGTCTTGGTGTTCTTTCATGACGAGGGTTTAGAGATCGAGGCACGCATGTTTAATTAAACAATATCTTACGATTACTTTCTACTAATTTAAATATGTTAAACACCGCTTACCGATGTCTACAGAGTGGAAAAGCCACAATTTGTTTCTCTTAAAGGCTAACTCAAAGAGATGCTATCGTCGGAATGTAAATTCGCAACGTCGGGGATGGTTGCATTCCAGACACAACGAGAAGAGTCGCGTCTAGTTAACAATCTGAAGAAACTTTAAAATTATTTATCTTTCGACAGTGATGAATCATACGAGATCGTATGAATCGAGTATGACCTAGAAAATAAGAATTTCAACACTGAATAAAATTAATCTCAACTGAGTAGTATTTCGTCGTACGTTTAAATATAGTAATTGAGTAGGTAATTACCTACTGAAAAACTTTTTAAATTATTTTCTTACCGTTGTGACTTGACAACAGTTTGACATCTCCGCTGAACACGTTATTGGTTGATCAGCCACAGTAAGCACTGATTATTCAAACCTATCTATCAAACCATTACTTGCCAATGCTCAAACATTTCTTGTACACCACTAACAACAACTCGATGAAAAGAGAAAGGCAATTAGAAGCCATGACTCGAGAAAAATTTTATTACTCAAAGGATCACCGTATCATTGAAAAAATAAAACTACATATACGAAGGGAGATAATCAATTCAGTTTTGCTCGCGATACGTTCGTTTCCGAAGCATTCCGTTTAATTAAGTGACGCGATTATTATCCACCCTGTCGTTCGCATCAAAAGCAAACTTTCTTCGCGCTCGTGTGTAATTAGCAATAATGAATTAGAAAAAGCCGGAGACTCGGCGAAGCCGTGTCTCGAAGGCACGCTTTCGCTTCGAGTCGACGTGACTATATTGAATTGAATTAGTCTGATGTAATCTAAAACGTTGGTACCAGTTCACGCGTTTGAAAAAAATCAAATATTCGTGCCACTAAATTACACGTATTAGTCGGTCACAGTAGATCGCATATTCAACCATGCGCGTTTCAAATGGATGATTTTTAGACTATGGATTTTACATAATATATAATTTCATAAAAGTGAAATGCAAAATAATAAAAATGAAATAATTTTTTGAACACTGTTATTAATTTTTTTTAAATCATTATTAAGTAATTAAATTTCGATTTTCGACTCGACTCAAGTTCTTAGCAGTTGATAGAAAACGTTTTTTATTTTGCATGATTCGAAATCGTACTCTGGAGGCCAGCAATGAGAGCCGCTGAGACAGAAGCTCCCACGCAGTGGTATGTCGATGAAATTTTATCTATTCGACTGATCTTCGGTGATTGGCCAAGGAAATCCACTTAGGATCGGACTTTCATTCAAGAATCCTCTTCATATCCATATTTTCATTCCTTGCTCTAAGTGCGTCTGCTCGCAGACCTTCGTTCGATACATGGGCGGGATTGGTTGTAGGGTGGATTGATAGCTCCGATGTAACTGGCCCAATCATTCTCGCATTAGAACGAAATGTCATGTAGCTCGACGTCACTACGCAAGAAGGAACAGTCGTCATCGGATCTCGATGAACGCGTGGGCAGTGCTCTCATCGTTCACACGCTTCACGGATCTTCTTCGTTCGTCCCGAAAGGTCGCGATAGGATAATACGTAATTTTAACTGATCACCGCGTTGTCTGATCTTCTCGCGATCGATACCTACACACAAATCCCCCGGTCCCGATCAGGATTTTCGATAAGGAACTTTCATCTTTCGGTTTCCATCGCGCGTGCTCGATCATGCTTTCGAATAATATCTGTGTTCCTTGATTTATTTCAATATTTTTTGGGTTTACTTGCATCTACTGTTTCTTCTCGAGAATATTTAAATTTTGCTCTTCTCGAGAAATTATTGTTATTTCTCGAGAATTCGAATAAAATCTAATTGAAAGTGCGCGTTCTGAATTACTCTTGCATTCGAAAGGTACCGCTGTCACAGGGTACCGTCGTATAGCACATTTTCAAAACAATGATACTGAAGAAAATGGTGATGCTGAAGAGACATTAACTGTCAACAATAACCAAATTATCTTTGGGAGGACAACTGAAATTGTCTATCTCGGAAAGTCTGATGGAATTCCAATCTAAATGTAATGATAGTAAATATCAGACATTAACGAAGTTATTTAGTAGGTATATTTGAAACAAATGGTACGAAAACTAAACATTTGCAACAACTATTTGACGTATTGTCTATATAATTAAACCGACTTGCACACAAAATGAGAGCATTTTTTCCATTGACAATGATTTTGTTACAAAAAAAGGTCTTGACTTAAAAAACTAGTTTAGATCACAGGAATAATTAAAAAAAAATGAAAATAAATAAAACATTAAAATTTTTAATTTTAAATGTTCATAGTTCATATGAGAACATTAACATTTTTTTTTATCTTACAAGTTAAAAATATTCTTAACGAATGTTTTTTTTTTACAAAGTTCTATCCACCTACTAAATGTTTAAAATTTATATAGATACAATGCAATACGTTGTGTGTGTGTATAAAATTAATCGTGTGTTTTTGTTTGATTATACACGTAATCTTTCGAAAGAGATTTCTCTCTTTCGAGAATTATCGAGAGATCAAAATTGCATTTCTCTTTCTCAAGACAAGAAAAAAATTGAGAAATCAGAAACACTGCTTGCATCGTATACTATACAAATGTATGATGTACTTGATTTTGTAGATTTAAAATTGAAATAGTTACGTGAAAGAATTTCTAGACATTTTCTGTTTGAATTGTATATTCGAAGGCAAACCTTCTCGCACGTTAATTATTGTCAGTCGCTGTTAATGTTTATACGGGATGTGTAACCGTTGACGAAGCAAAAATGTGGTGGAAATTTCATGGTTGTATTTACGCAGCGAAATCGTTTCGGTACATGCAAATGCAGCTGAAACTGCAATTGTGGTTTTGTTTGTAATTCCACTCCCACGTAGACAACACGAATGACGAGCTTTCAGTAATTAACAAGTTTGCCGAATCGTTTAAACCGCGTGTGTAACTTTCACTCCGTAATTTGTGATATCTTTCAACTCCGGTCGCTCTGGCTGGAATGATAATTTAACGGCTGTTTCGTTGTGAAGAACATGGCCAGGATTCTGTGTCGAATGAAAAATTATTTACATACGATTTTCTTTTGTTACAGGTGCGTACATTTTGAGTAAGACGTGCACACGATCGGGGAACGCTATACAGATGTAGTAAGTGACCAAATCAAAACATTATCGAACGACTTCTTCTTCATCGCAATTTAATTCTCTCTAATTCGATGTCTTAAAATTTAAACAATAGATACATGATGTGAATATTATTTATGAAAAATATAACTCGAGCTACAATACTTGAGAACTTCTGCTTTGCTCGCGTTAGTGTGAGTCTCAACGATACTCGACCTTCGCTGGCTCGGTCGTCGAGCGTGTTTACCGCTTGACTGTTTCCAAGGGGGATCCCCCCGTAGTGGGAATACAATTTTAACAGTTACCATAGAGATCTTTTCGACAGTTACGGAGAGAATACTGTATGATAAAAAATGAAGTAATCGTCTGCGAACACCCTTCATCGTATAATCACTTAACCCGGCGTTAGTTAGGTGGGGTCTCATAGACCCCAGAGATTTTAGATTTTCGTTGAAAAATAAAGATGTTTCATTGTGTTCAGTATTTTTTAATCATAAAAATTTAATTTTGTGGATCTGCGTTTTCAGTCTGTAAAATTACAAGCCTCTTAAGCAATACCTAATCTTATATTCATTAAAAACATATTTATTTCTATAATACAATATATTATTTCAGTGGGTCTGTGAGATCCTACCTTACCCTTAGCCCTGTGTAAATGACCTGTTTTTCTAGAATTTTTTTTAAAAAATGTAATGCGTGGATTGATTTGAAATTTCAGGTATCATTTATTCATGTTATAGTATAACAAAAAATATATTTTTTTAAGGGGCTGTGCGTACCCAACTACCACCACCACCGTTCCCACTCACACATCGATAGATCCGCATATACGTATACGAAATGCAAGGGTTTACGGCAAAAGAAACTGGCGCCTCAATATTGCAATTACAAGTTCAGACCCGGTCGATTATGTTTCCTAAGAGTTCTGGCCAGGGTCGTTCAGAGCCCAAATTTCATATTTTTACGTTGTTGAAGAGTAATTTGTAATAATCGGCAGCGCTGACTGTGACAAAAAGTATTCTGCCGATTATTGCAAATTACTCTTCAACAACGTAAAAATATGAAATTTGGGCTCTGAACGACCCTGGCCAGAACTCTTAAGAAACATAATCGACCGGGTCTGAACTTGTAATTGCAATATTGAGGCGTCAGTTTCTTTTGCCGTAAACCCTTGCATTTCGTATACGTATATGCGGATCTATCGATGTGTGAGTGGGAAGGGTGGTGGTGGTAGTTGGGTGCGCACAGCCCCTTAAGTTTAATTGTTAATAATAATCGTGGAATAACGGCTTGAAGATGGCATCCTGTATTTGCGCCGTGCAACGTACAGTGCACAAAAATGATCTTAAAAAAAAAATCCAATCGGAATTGTTAGTTTATGCAGAAACGCTCAGCATGACGTTTTTCTTTTTTTAAAATTTGCCAAATTGCAAAAATGGCGACGTTATGAAAAAAACGCGTTTTCTGATATAAATAATTGATAATAACTTTATTTTAAATAAAAAATTAAAAAATCGGAGCTCGTCATGCTGAGGCCAATTGTTTATAGAATATATATATCAAGTTTCATAAAGATTGGGTAATTAGTTTACAAGCTACGTTGTGAAAAATTGTGAAAAAATCGTAATTCATTTTAACTTAAACCGCAGTTTTTTGCTAATCTGCGATTCCGGGGCCATGGCACAGATCTTCCTCTTTATCAAAACATTGCATTTCAGCTGTTTTTTCTTCTTTTCGAGAAGCACGAGCCTCTTTAGTGCAATCAAGACTGCGTCGCTCCTGTTCAATACAACTCTTCACTTTATTTTGAAAATAACGTACAAGAACATCTCTGATAGCTTTCTAACTTTTTGTTATCGTATTCACAAGGAAATTTTCTATCGATTTAAGCAAAAAAAAATTGCTAAAAAATTTCATTTTACACAGGGCTGCGCCCTTAATTCGCGTAACATCTGTTTGGCGCGGTGGTGGCAAAGTTTTCGAGCAGTCTGTGCCATCGGGTCCGAAACGGTTAAAACGCGACCGTTGAATGGAACTCGATCGAAGCACCAACAAGTGTTTCGAGTGTCCATCGAACATTGAAGCGGCCGATCAAAGTCGGCCGTCCGTTTCGGCCCATTGGTCGAGTTCGACGCAGCGCAGCGCAGCGGGCCAACAGTCTATAAGGGATTACATAAAAAGCACGGAAATAGGTCCCGTCAATCGAGGTTCGCGAAAGCTTCGCTGGTCCGCGACCGGATAGACAGAGGCACCGTAGCTGGTGCGCATCCTGCGTCAGAGCGACGTCAATGCTTCAGCCTCGGTCGACGAACCCGAAGAGGCGCATCCAACGTTATTTTCAACAGCCGGCTATAATCCCCGGCCACTTACACGCGAATCGGCCGGCTCTCACGCCGGAATCTCGCCTAGCCGTAGTCTCGGCCCGTTTAATCCAGCTCTTCTTCCCTTCTTGGCGCGAAAAGAATCCATGCACCACGGACAGAATAACAAAAAACACGGGGACCGAGCGGAATTAGAGAAAAAGTCCACGTCCGCCAACGGGTTTAGAAGCAACCGAAGGTGGACCGGAGGTTGTTTGAAGGGTATCGCAACAGTAACGGGCCTGGAAACATCGATAAATTAAACCATTCCTTTTCCAGTAGAACAAATAATTTACCTATAATTTACCAATAATTTACAACCAAATTCTTTTTTTATATTTTTTTCTTATCCAAAATCGCAGCGGAATCTAATAGTTTTGTTTGGAGGTCCATTACCAGTTATAAATAGTTCCATCTAGCTTGGCAGAAAAACTGAAGTCGTTTGGTCGATTTCTTAAAAAGAATGATTCTTATTTAAAGTGCGTGTCATCGATTATAAGACTGACTGTAAAAATAAGTTTAAATTTGTGAGACCTCGAAATATGTCCTGAAACAATACACCGTAATGCACTCACACATGAATATTGCATCTTTAACTTAAAGCTGTAGCGTCCACATACATATATACGTGGATCAATGGCCCATAACAACGCTATTCTAACTCATCCGCGAATAATTAATGTCAAGGTCAATTTTATTAAAACCTACACTACCGTTCATAAACACCTCCTTTCTCTTTAGGTCTTCTCCATTTTGTTATGTTTGCAACGAGCTACCGTTTCGTTTTGAAACATGTTTAAAATATGTCCTCTCGACGAGCGATATTTTAAAATAATGTCCGCATGAACATTATACTACCTCGTAGCTTAGAAAAGATATTGGTCTTTTCACCAGCACGTATACAGGGTGTCCCACGTAACAGTTTTCACGATTTTTTAAGTACTTGCGTTAATCTGACAAAAATATTTTCAACAAAAGTTGATCAGTTTTCGATTGGCTATATATTGCAATAAAAGAAAAGTTCGCAAAACATTTTTTTTATAGTATTGTCAAGGTCACCATCATTTTTTCAAATGGCACTTTGTATGTTTGACTTAACAGTATTGCAGCCCGTGTCAAGACGAATTCAACGATTCGGATGACCTTGAAGTGCCATTTAAAAAAATGAAGGTGGCCTGCACAATAATGAAAAAGAAAATTTCGAACATTTTTTTATTAGAATGTATAGCCAATCGAAAACTGATCAGCTTTTGTTTAAAATATTTTTTGTCAGATTATCGCAAGTACATACTTAAAAAATCATGAAAATTGTCACGTGGGACACCCTGTATAAACTGTCGGAATTTTATCGCACAAATAAATTGATAATGAATTATGTAGAATATTAAGTACATGTTATTTCTATTAAAGAAATCTCTTGAGAGGGCTTGAAAAAATATCTTTTGTTTCTCCAACGGTGTCTGAAATGTGAAACTGTGTATTTTAAGCCAGACACTTCGTGTATATTCATTGATCTAACACTTTAGAAACGCCTTGTCTAAAATAAAAGCATGACCAGTAAGTGCTGCTCGAATCGCTTGATGATGCGTTCAGCAGAGTGTCAAACGGTGTTCGTAACAATCTCCGCTACCGAAATACGTTTTGACAACGGAGCGGAAGGCCGGCAACGAACGACTGGTAAATTCAATTCGAAAAGTTTCCAACATATTCGATTCGTATCACGATCGGACACTTCACCAGACTAGAAAAACAACGGGCGGCCACTTGTTTCGTTTACGCCGAACGGCACGTTCCAACCGAAAATATTTGTTCCTCGCAGTTTAACGAGACGCACGAGCGCAATGTTTGCAGTCCGGTGGACAAAAACAAAAAATTCAACATGTATGATCCGAAAAATCCTACATCGCGATGTATTAATAACAAACTGTACTAGAGCCATTTACATTTGTTGATTCTTTTACGTTGTAACAATCGATTTTCTTTTTACGAACTATTCATGCTTGTAAATTGCAAGTACGCATTTAGTTATACTGTAGATAACATATTATTCGTCCGATTTGTCTGACTGAAAAACAATCAACAAATGCAAGAGACAAAACGCATATTATGTGAAAGCAATTTGTTTCACTCTGCTCCAGTGTCGCCAGATCGAGACTTCTATCCCCACTCTACCTTCCCCTTCTACGACGCTATCCCCCACTCTACCGCCGCGGCCCGGTCACGTGACGCGTTTCGTCTCTGTCGTGTATCTGTCCGGTACTGGCAGAGAGGGGGTTTTCCCCCCACTTTGTGCTCCCTCCCCTCATCTGGCGTCACTTTTCTGCTCCCGCCAGGTGAATACTGAAGCGCCTACGTTACACACATTCGTGAAATGTTATATTGTGTATTATTAATATTAAACTCGGGATAATAAAGAATAGTTTAAACTACCTGAAAAAGGTTTGTTATTTTAGGGCAAAAATGTGAAAGATAAACAGTGATCTCTTATTTTCGTTAGGCACTGCACATATTTCAAACACTGTGGAGAAAACGAGGCAAACCGACATACGTATATTGGCATGGAAGTTTATTTTCATTATATCGCGCAATGGACCTGCTACAACGCGGACTAAACCGATTACTGATGATCCCGAACCGGGGCTAGTTTCGCGACTACGAAGATACGGTTTTACCGTTATCTTCGTGAATTCTCACTTAAATCTCAGTTCTTACGGTACTGCTCGTTTACACGCGTTTAGCGATCGCTTGGATGACTATATTCTGCCGATAAACTTCGCTGATTTCGTTCGGACTCGCTGGTGGTGAATTTAACCTCGCATTATACTTCTCGCTGCAAAGTTCCATTGTCGAACTTAAACCGTGCAATTTATTAATGTATTCCCGATAGCGTTGACACACGTTGTGATAATAATTCGAACAAAATTCATTCGACCCTATTCATTCATTTAGGTAACTGCTGGTTTGTGTCAAAAAATTTTTAGGTTTAAAATTTCTAAGAAATCAGAGATTCTTCAAAACTATTTTCAAAGTTTCACAGTTCAGGAGTTATTGCGGACCTGGGTTTTTTTTAATAAAAGTCTTCAAACACATCTTATTTAAAAAATATATTATAATACCGAATTGATTGTGAGTTATCCGGCAGCAATGCAACCTTCGAATTTCGTTCACATAATCACTGTTTGAAATATATTACATGACGTGTATTTAAATCGAATTTGACGTACATTTCAGCGGTTCAGCAGATTTTTTAAATCCATGGCACGCGTCAGTCTTCATCAAACGATGACATCACAGAGCGAACATTGACGCAAATTATTACACACGTGTGCGAATTTAGATTTCTCCGATCAGTTCTCGGTACATACACGTATATTAATAATGAAATGATAATAATCGATTGCCATAAGAAAAGCGTGAGCAACGATTATACAAATAGTACTTTATCATATTTAACATTTTCCAGCATTTATTTATAGTTCCTAATTTTATGCGATCAAAACGTGAACTGTCACGAAATTTGCAGAAACTAATAGCTAATCGAAGATTCGAAGCATATTTTTAACAATATTGTAGGTATTATCTCGACATTATTTAACCCTACGAATGTCAATGTACCAATATCTGGCAAAAACATTTTTTTCCGAAAGTAATTTTATTCGGAGTCCTCAAGGTCATCGGTGTTTTTTGATACATAACTGCATTTTTTTTTAATGCATCGTGTAACTAAGTGAAAGAAACATTCAGACATGTATAATAACATGACCTCCAAATGACCTTGATCTTTAAAAATTAAAGTGAACACTCCGGAAAAAATAACCTTGAGAAAAAAATAACATTTGCAAAGAATTTACCTTGTGATACCATTTATATTGCAATAAAAACATTTGTTATGTCATCAGAAATAAAGGAGATATTTAGGTGGTTACATTTAGGCGGACCATCCCGTATATTTCGCACTTCTTTTTAGATCAGTATCACCAACGTTCACTCGAAATTGATAAATATTTGCGAGAAAACTCGTAGGATTAGGAAAGCGTGTCAGTGCTCGGTGCTATTCTTTGCGAGCATTGCGAAAGGTCGTAGCAAAGTTCAGCGACGCGAAATACCGGCTCTTGTTTCACGGCTGGCAAATTCTCATAATCGTCATCCTCGGACCGTGTCCTCTTCCTTGTCAGTACTATCGGTAGCATCGTGTTTAACAGAAAATAAATACATTGTCCCCGTTCCTGACGTAACACTGTCTCTCTAGTAAAAAGATGTACCATTGTTCTTTTCTTTTACAGAATTTTCTTTTTTCCAGAGTTTAACCTTTTCTTGGAAGTTATTCGAGTTGAATGTCCACTCGGGTGGACCTTAGCTATACCTGCTGAAATTTTTTTCATACCGCCTAAAATTATGTCATTGTTCTCACAGGTATTACGCTTGGCGAAAACAGATTTGATAGCGGGAACGTAGAGGACAGAAATTAAACAGGCCAATTAACGTGAAATAATCTCAATTCGTACAAAGTAAACGAGTGCTTGAATGCATATGTAATGAATTATGATATTTTTAGAGATAAAATATTTAACTTGAATTTTCAGTGTACTCTTCACAATTAACGTGTAGTTAGTTCTATTTCAAAACTTCGCATTCGATGCGCCACGTCTTCCCGACGCGACATCCGATTGATCTAAAATTTTCGATATATCATTCTTTCGTGAAATGGAATAATTTTAGGTGGCAGAGTGCTCAAAATTTCATAGTTGAAGAATAAGGTCCTAATGTCCACGTTATAACATCTCCACAAAATTCAAGCCATTTGGTCCACATTTAGGAAAGTTTTTAAAAGGTGTTCGAATACGATTTACACCGATTGTATAATAGATAGCAAACGCTTGGAAGGGCAATTATAAAGTTCCGGCGCCGGTTCCAAATGTGTAACTCGCATTAAAGCTTCACGAAATACATTAATATTCCTCCGTAAATCGTAGTGTTATCGAAGTTTCGTGCACTGTAAAAGCGATTGACGCAAACGAAGCGTGTTGCCGACGAAAACGGCCAGGGAACAGTGGCGCGGCGGGAGCGTTTAGTGTAAACGTTATCCACGTGTTCGCGCGGCGCGGTTTCGTACGAGATCGGTCGCGGTCCCAGATTGAAGGTCTGGCGCCGGGATGCTTCCTCGCGTGTACTTCCTGATGCGCGAATCATTCCGGGCTAGACTGATTTACGGCACGTCGGAGAGCTTTCGGCATCCCGAAATAGCCCTGGGGGAACCGTTTAACGGAAACAAACGCCGTTTATAAATGCTTCTCTTGATGCATTGTTGAGAAAATATACCCTGAAAGACGCGGGCTGTGACGTCACTGGCACACGCTTACGCGTCTACCACCGCGACGCCGACGCCGACTACGACGCCGACGCCGACGCCGTGCCCGTTCCTCGTGTTTGTTTAGGTTGCTCGTCCATTCGCAGGGCGTCATCCCTTAAGCTCCTGATTATTTTATTGCCGATCCTCAGGGCCGGCCGACGAAGGATCCCGGCACGGTGGTCAACGGCACCCGCTCGTACGCAGAAAGCCATGAACGTACCCTTTGTTTCCGGCCTATTATTAGAACAGTGAACTGTAGAGAATATTTCCGAGCGTTGTTAGTATATAAAATAAAGAAGAACCGCGGTGGAAATTGAGAGAACCGGTGCGGTGGTGCAGTTTATAACGAGAAGCGTCGCTGCGCCGAGCCGCGCCGCGAGGTTTAGAGCTCTTCGCGAACGCGTATTTCTTGGCACTTAACCCCCCATGCGGACAGACCACTTTTAAATATGATTGCTGATTCGAACGAAACCGCTGCCGTGATAAAGTGACACCAATAAGTTCGTGCGTTCATTGTTTTCGTTTGAGAATCAACGTTGTTAACGAACGCGATAGTTTTACCACGAGGTATACCCGAATTTGCGTGGGCAACGCACAGTCAAAAAGTGAAATGGATTCGCCTAGAATCTATTTACGGTGGAACTAGTTCACGAAATTGATATTTTGTCTGACCCTGATTTTTCATTGTGATAGTTATGACAATTCAGTTTTCAGAACCTTCCTCACGCTTCCCATTACTCGACCAATGCATTTCCTCTTTCAACAAATATTCACCTTAAGAATTTCGCCTTCTCACAACATAAAAATAATTAACAGCTTTTCATAGAAACAAGGACCGACATGGTTTCTAAGAAGTTTCCATTAATGGGTTTATTAAGATACTATTTACTTAGGACCCCAGCCCATTCAGAGAATATTATGCCTTTCACTTTGAATGCTTCCCAAAATTCACTGCGAAAAATGAAACCCCATCTTTTCTTATTTAGAATGTTTGCCCGGAATCTGTATTTGCAAATCGTACCATATCTCTTTAATTAACGCTTCGAGAGCCAATTTAGCAGGCTCAAAAACCCATTAAATCAAAATAATATTATATGTGAGTACTCTTTGAATTCTTTGAATTCGTGCACTGAATATATTGTACAATATTAACGTAAAAATCGATGACCAAATAATTCCCTCTTCCATTTATGAGAGACTCTGCACTCGAGGTCTTAATATTCAGGGTGTTTCCTACTTTTCCGACAAGATTGTAGGAGCATGATCTGCAAGTGAAAATACGAAAAAAATGTTATATGAAGTTTGTTTATAAACGCTTTATTACAATATTATAGGCAAATATTGAATGTAGCCTGAATAGGTGCGGAAAAGCAGATTTAAAGCTGAATTGTACGCATTATATTTAAAAAAAAAAATTCTTGAAAAACAGGCCATTTACATAGGGCTCCCCCCTTAAGGTCGCATCAACATCTCAGATTATTAGCGACCATATTACATTACATTACATATAATTATAAATACATTCATATTCTACTCGTGATAGGTTCAAGTGGGTGACAAAGCTGATGACATCGTTAATTTTATTCTCGCTATTCAGCGCTGCTTCCTACTTTTATAGTCTCTTACAAAGGACCCGAACCGTTCAAACGAGGTTAAGCGAATGACCGTTTCGAAAAAATCCGAAGTATTTTATTCTTCCGCGGCGAAACTCTCGTCGCACGATCTCTCGAAGCGGGAAAACGTTTTAGCGGGCGGCCGACGACAAAGAAGTACAAGGAATTGCGCATTTACGAGCGTCTTAATTTACGGCACGTGTAACCTTTCGCTCGAGTTTCCTGCACACGCGTATTCTGTGTTTACTCGATGAGTTTGCCTCGAATTATCGAGGCGAGTGTCGAGGTGAACCAAAATCCGTCGACAAAAGCTCGATGTAGGCTGATCCGTCGTGTGCGATCCTGTAACACCGCTGTGGGCCGGTTCATGACTGACCTATTGAAAATCAATGCCCCGGACCTTCGACAAAGCCTCCTGGTGCCTTTTCCTATCGTCACACGGATGATCGCACTTCACTCTACTGTAAACATCGCGCGGACCCTTGGGAATACGAGGGCGTTAGGAAGGGTTCCATCGATTTACACGTGGCCTACAGACATTCGAATGAAACCACCATTCTGCTATTAAAATCACAATGAAAACAGCCTTCGTTTGTTTCAAATACGATACAGACATCCACGTGGCTCCCAGGATTAAGGATGTTCTGGAGGTACAATGGGAGACAAAAGTACAAGAAATTCGAAATCCACCAATATATTGGCAATGAAAGCCATATTCATGAGTATATTTTGCATTAAAAACATAGATTAATTTAAAAAGCTTTCGTTTAATTAATGAATTTCATGTTATATTTATTTTTTAATCAAATTGTCTTCATATATTATAAAAATTGTAAGTGACTTTTGCGAATAATTGTACCCTCTGATTTGAACTTCAAGATATTAAAATAATAATTACGCAATAAAAAGTTAAAAATAAATATTTAAATAAATTAAAAATACTTCAGAAAGCATTATTCATGGTTATTATTGAGATGACAACACGATAAAGACGTTTTGTAACGGTTTATAATTTTTTGCTCTGTATCTGTTTAATTAATCCTAATTTTTGAACATAATTAATTACGTAATTTTTACTATATATAAAAAAACTGGAGTTTCTAGTTGCGTTTTTTCAAGATTTAAATAGGGTTTGAAGTGGAATTTTATTCTCCATAAGAAGACGTGTTAAAGTGTGCAAACTTTAAGTTGCTATAATTCTTAAACGGTGCTGTGAATCGAACCCAAACTTTGGTAATTGCATTAATTTAGTAAGAATTATATCTTGTCAAATTTTCAAACAATTTTGTTACGTTTTTATATACCTCCAGAACATCCTTAAACAAGCCTGGTGGAAACCGTCGAGAATGGTCTAGTTTTTGGGAATTTATTGTCGATAACGGGTTCGAGCAATTTTTGTACAGGGTGTCAAAAAATCAAGAGAAAATCGCGTCGATCTGGAATTTCTGCTGGACCTAGTAGCCTTCCACTAATTCGCACTGTGTTTCTATATATTTCCTGAGCTGACGCGTAATTTGCTTCGACAATAGTACGTAAGAAAAATTATCTGCGATAATGAACCAAAATCAAAATCACAAAACATTTCGCACGACAACATTTCACGAACATCAGCAATAAACTGACCCGTTGGGTAGGAAATTATTGGAAATTAACTAACTATAAAATGAAAGAATATTATGAACAAAGAGGTCGCAAAAATTATAGGAAACTCAACATTATTTTTTAAGAGAACGTTTCAATTGCGACCCATATTTCCTTTCACAAAGTTGGTCATGACCTGTAGAACACGATTGAACGAGAAAATATTTTGTATCTTTGACCTTGATTTTCAAGGTCGAGGTCGATTTTGCAGGGAGGTTTTTATGTAGATTTCCACCAAATCGTATATAATTTCTCGACACCCTTTCTTGACTACCTTTTCAATGGTATTTTCTGCTGAACATTTTGCGACTTCGCAGAATCCGAATTAACGGATCAACAGTTTCGCATTCGTCAAGCGAAATCCAAAGCGACTGGCATCGCTGTCGAATTCAAACGAAACCATTGATGTGACGCGAAAGAGAGATTCGCACTTTATTTGTTACGTTTCACTCCACAATCCTATTCGTTAAAATATTTGTTAATCGATTTACCTGGCCAGTCACACAAATTACTGTGCTCACCGAAGCCAAAGAAACCTTGACCCGAATGCCTAAACGTGTCGGCAGGAAATTTTTCGACAAAGCCTCGGATCACCGGAGCGAACGTAGACTGTTTGCACGTGTTTTTGCGCGCGCGCGTGCATTTCGTCTGCAAATCAAAGCGCGTGTAATCCTACGGAGTCGTTCTAAATAGTTGCTGAATAAAATAGTTTGCGATTGTCTTTAGATTCAGGCAGGAAATACCTTTTTTAACACAAATTTTAATTTATTAATTTTATTTTTTTAACACCTAATTTTTAACACAACTGATGAAGTAAATTTCTATTTCGCATAAAAGTCTACAGTAATAATATAAAGCCCCTGTTCGTTAATGTGCTGAACTTCTACAGGGTGTTCGACTACAGGTGGGAGAAAATTTAAGGGATGGTTCTCCGTGACAATATAAGTCGAAAATAAAGAATAAAAATAAATTGCGATTTCGACTTCTTTATTTAGTTATGGGTTGCCGCGTTTTAGATGGATTTTTAATTGTTAACCCTTTGCACTCGGAGCTATTTTAATTCGAAAGTTAAATATTTCTTCCGATCAAGATATTCCCTCTGATTTTTTAAATTTGATGGATATGAAATTGATATAATACTTCATAGAATACTTACATGTTTAGTAATTGATTAGATACCAACATATTTTTAATAACTAAATAACGAAGCCGGAATCGCAATTTTTTTATTCTTCATTTTCGACTTATATTGTCATGGAGAACCACCCCTTAAGTTTTACCACCCCGTAGTCGAACACCCTGTATAGAATATTTGAAATTTCGCACGGTAATTTCCTGATTCTTCATTCGCTGTTGTGACCGTCACAGTGAACGTCAGTCAGGGCTGGAGGGAACAGCGAACAAGCGAAAAATGTAAATTGCACACGTGCAGGAGAAGTCCGCTGGCAACAAGCCCCAATTTACGGTTAATGTCGTGGTCATTAGTGGTCCACGCTAATCGCGAATGTTCAAACAAACGTTACACGTGGGGCCAGGCTTCAATGGGAAACTTCTCTCGTTATAGGTGCGCTATTGAACTGTGTAACCGTGCGTCATCGTACGCCACAATGATGGCAGCGTTTGTGTACTACAACGAACCGCTGTACGGTTTTAGATGGAATCATAACACATTAAATATAGTAACATCCTTTATCTTTTAATAGAATCGTTGCCTGTCGACGGAAATAAGTCGAAAGCGATCCTTCCACCTAGGATAGAAATAATACTCGCTAAACAAGTACATAATAATAATAAACAATGTTACAATAACAGGTTTGCTTAAATTCCGGCGACCACATAAGATACTTTTCAAAAGAAATAATTAACACACTCTGACATATGGTTTGGAGTTTAGAAAAGTAGACAATACATATATGTATATAACTTTATTGGATTCCCCTAGGGATTACAATGTTTATACACCCGCCTCCTTTATCCTCATCGCTTTCTAGAAAACTAGACTAATTTGTTACATAAAATAAAAATTGTCTGCATTCATTACAAAATACAGAAGCTACATACACACATACATTTTTTTTTAATCATTTTAATAAGTCGAAAATAACAAAAGACTATTAAATGCTTGAAAATTCTTTTTAAATCCACAAGTCTTATAACACAGTCTACTTATAAGTAACGAGTATAAAAAGAAAACAATTCAGTTTTTCTGCGGTCATTAGTAAATTAATTTTTGACTTTCTTATTTTGCTAGTTTGACATTGAGTATTGTTTGCACTTCAGTTGAGAATGCAATGGCTATTTATTGATTGAGTTATTCAGGCTGCAGACAATCTCTTTTCCCCTTCATTTTAGCACGTAAAGCATACTGTTGTCCGCGAAACAAAGCTGAACGTCTGGCGAACGGAGCGGCGCGGCGCAGCGCGCCAAGCTGATCCTTTAATTAGCGGCAGAAAAATCCATCAGCACGGTTTACGGCGAGCTCGGCACATTTTAATAGACGTCACTGTTTTCGGTGGCAGACCTTCTCGTTGGACGAGCATCGCGATACTTGATACGAGAATAACCGCGTCCGGAGTAATTTATTCACCTGAGGATTCCGTGCGGCCAACGATTTCGAGGAAACGTTTGTTTGTGGAAGCCACATTTTACGACGTGAAGAGGAATAGGGAAAATCTGCGCGAGACTACTCCGAATTAAAGATACAGTAGTGCACACTTCACCCTTACGTGGTTAAGCATTTACAGTGACTCCCATTAATATTCGGACGCTCTTAAAGAAACAATGACTTTTTGCACCATACGATTTTAACATTTTTGAGAAGTCAGAGCAATTAATTTACTACACGATATGAAAAGAAATTTTTTCAAAAATTTCAATTGGTCGGAATTGTAGACAAAATACTAAAAGTTGCATTTTACAACTTTTTTATGTGGGTCTATATTGAAAATTTAAAAAATGTGTTTTGTAGATCTGTGTCAATTATATGCATTGTAAAAGTTTCATCGAAATCGATTGATGTGGTAAAAAACGACAGGCATTGAAAGATACATGAATCCTTAGATTTATTGCAGTTAGAGGCCGAAAATCGTGAAAAATGGCAATTTTTACCATCTTTAAACGTTTGTAGCTCATTGCATCTACGAAACGTGTTTTCTACATTTTCAGTATGACTCCACATAAAAAAGTTGTAAAATATAACTTATAGTATTTCTCCGCAATTCCGATCAATTGTAATTTTTTCAAAAATTCTTTTCGCGTTACGTAACACAACCGATTGTTCTAACTTCTGAAAAAAGTCCAAGTTGTATGGTCGAATATTAAAAAATTTATCGTCATTTTAAGAGCGTCCGAATATTAGTGGGAGTCACTGTACTCGGAGTACGAATGTATCATGACAGGACCTTTTTAAAATTCTGTATTTTCAAGCACATTATCAACGGATCTTATAAAATATCGCGCGTTTAAAAATGTCGGAGGTTAAACGAATACGCAACAGCGAAAACCGAGTAGAGGTTGAAAAATATTTGCGGTAAGGCGTTCGCATAGCCGTTTTTATCACGTTTATACGAGGAATCGTCCGCAGAAAATACGCTTGACTTTTAGCATTGTTGGCACGCACGTATACGGTCGTGCATTGACGTATTGTATTTTTTAAAACCGTAACGGGGAACGCAAACAAATGGTCTCGTTCGGATCTTCGCGTTGCATCCTTTTGTTTCTGAAAAAAATCAAAATAAAGCGCTATTTCTCATTGTTCTTCGGTTTCGTTCGCACACACGGCTCTGTTTGGTGTCGACAAGAAACACGCGTGTGTCGATTCACGTATCGCAAAATAATATTCACATTTTTCTAACTGAATTCTTATGTGGTAATTACATGTAGTATTTACGTAATACATAACATGTATAAGATACATTTAGCAATGAAAAATCTGAAACATGATCGATTCACCAAAAATTTCTCGCAACAATGGTTTATTGCGACGAGATGTGTTAAAATCGCTGTAACCACACATGGAAAGGTAAACAACCGTTTCTGTTCTTTTTCTGTAGTTAGTAACGTGTAAACAAGCGGGTGATCAATGATTCAGGCGTCGTTCAGTCTCTTTGTGCCAAGTGCATGTCGGGAAGAGGTCCTTCAGGCTTTACAAATACACTTCTCGTACTGCAGGTTCTATTTTAAATCGCGTTCGATCCGTACCCTTCATTTAGAGTGGTACTCGAACCGACAGTGCCACGAATCACAGGAAGAAAGTCGGCTAAACTTACGATTTACCCTACGCTGTCATACTAATCGAGTACTATTCTGTGTCAGAGTTGGGCAAAATTTTCGTCTAAATAAAAATTTCGGATAACGAATAAAACATTAAAAAATTTGTATTCTTTATTCGATGGTTCGAATATAAAAAGTATCTTTATTCGACGAGCATCGAATAAATAATTATATTCGACGAGAATTTATCCGACGAATAAAGATAATTTTTCTTATACGAAGTGCCTTTATTCGAACATCGAATAATTTTTTCCACAACTTTCCACGGCTACTACTGCCAACTCTAATAAACTTTTAGAGAAATTTTTATTCAGATCTCTGTTCTCTGTAAAATTTAAAGCTACACCACTTTTCTTTTCTTTGAAAGTTATAGTATGTAGCAGAGATGGGCATTATCTAAATAAAAAATTATTCAAATAAGTTCTAGACAAAATACACTGTATCTTTTGGTTTTGATTCGAAGTCAGATGAAGCGCGAGAATTTATCCGTATCTTGTATCTTTCACCTGTTTGGTTCGGAGAGTTTATTCGTCTGTCTCTTCGAGAATTTTCTAGTTATCTTCAACTTTTATTTGACGGTCGAATACAGCGCCACGATGTATCTTGCGGTTGTATCTGTCGTTACTTGGTCGCAGAGTATCCGTCAGATTTTATTGGAAGAAATAGATTCGTAACCTTGTGGGTTATTTGACTCCAGATGTCGCGCGAGATTTATCTGTTATCTTTATCCGTTTTTTAAAGCTCTATTTAGCCTGACCATTTATTTGACGCTTTTATTTGTGACGAGTATTTCGAAATGATAAAAATCACGTGTATCTTTATATTCGTTATTTTTATTTGACTTCAAATAACTGAGATTTTGCATACTATGTAGTACCGTTACGAAAATAAAAATTACTGTCAACAGTTGAAGCCTTTGTAGCAGCGACTGCTTCACCGATTATAGAAATTAAACGGGACCCATTGAACTGTATTCGCATGCACTGTGCACAGACGCGACGCGACGCGACGCCGACGCCGACGCCGACGGTCTGTGGCAAGGCTTCTCGGCAACCTTGTTGCGGCCGCTGACTGTTGTGATGTACTCACAGAGGGATTTGACACTTCTCGGTTAGGCTTAGCATAGACGAGCAAACACGCTGACAGCGCTATACCGCAAGAGTGGCAGTCGGATCATGACAAACGTTCAGCCGAGAACGCGCAGAAATGCATTATTGACTTCATGAGAATCCTTGAATAACGTACCCAATAACTCAACGTACACGGGTATTGATTTATAAGTTGACGTCAATAATTGTCAATATACAGACAGTGATAATATCTTGGGAAATACGCTACGAAACTGTATCGTCGGGCATTTTATCGCAAACGGATCAGAATCGAGTCAGAAGATTAAATAAAAGTGGGGAAATTATTAAATTGTTATTGTATTATTGTCAGTATTTTGCACAAAACATGTAATCTTAACCGATATCTCTGTTCTTTCTTATATTTTTCCTAATAAATTATGATCTCATCATTCGTTAACGTTCAAAAAATGATAAAAGAAATAAATTCGATTCGGTAGAAATTGTACAATGGCTATGCATACAATAGAAAGTTACGTCCGCAAGAAGCCCGTACGCATCCTTCCACCGGAAGGGGATGTAACTTGAATTCCATTCGCTTGAGAAACTTTCACGCCATTTCCATCAATTGCTGGCCGACCACGTCCGGAATTTTCAGTGTACCAGAGTTCATTAAGAAAATACACGGGCAAGATACAGTGCTATCCAACGAGGTTCAATGAACGCCCAGCCCATTACATTAGAATATTGGCACGGTTGACGCCACCTCCTGCACCTTTTCCTTCCTGTTCTTCCTCCTCTTGCTCTTTTCTCTACCGATCGCCTGTTGCCTCAGTTCAGTGTCATTCCCACTCGATTTTACTAATTTTAAACCTTCACCCATCATCCCCCAAAAATAGTGAAATATTAACTAACGTATCTGCATATTTTTCTGTTCATCTATTCTTTCTTACATTTTCTAATAAATTACGGTGTCATCTATCGTCGAGGTTCATGGATTACTTTAATTTCGAAACATTACGTCGTCGCCGATTTTTCTCATTAGATCTTGCTCTTTTCTCTACCGATCGCCTGTTGCCTCAGTTCAGTGTCATTCCCACTCGATTTTACTAATTTTAAACCTTCAACCATCATCCCCCAAAAATAGTGAAATATTAACTGACGTATCCGATCAACATATTTTTCTGTTCATCTATTCTATCTTACATTTTTTAATAAATTACGATGTCATCTTTCGTCGAGGTTCGTGGATTATTTTAATTTCGAAACATTACAAACCTTCACCCATCATCCCCCAAAAATAGTGAAATATTAATTAACCTATCCGATCAGCATATTTTGCTGTTCATCTATTCTTTCTTACATTTTCTAATAAATTACGATTTGATCTTTCGTCGAGGTTCATTTATTATTTTAATTTCGAAACATTACGCCGATTAACATTGTTGGCGAGCGCTTAAAAATACAATATACGAGGATTTACGATTTCCCCGGCGAGGATACCCCTCGGCGTTCGCGATTTACGCGAAAGGTGGCTCGGATTGCCGCGGAAATTGCGAACTTCTCCGAGGATGACATTGGCTTCGCTGTTACTCCACGCCGATCGCGCGAAATGTTATACACGTGGGTGGTGAGTGAACAGCGTACAATATCCTGCATGAATGAATGCGCCGTTACCGGCTTAAGATAAACGGTCTTAAGCAACGTTCGCCTCAACCCATGTGTCAGGAAATCGAGGGAGGCTCTTTGCAATATCAGGAATGATTGAATCCGAAGGCAGCGATCGTACGGGCTTAAAATTAAACGGCGAGAACCGTCGCGTCGCGTCGTCGCGCGTCGGTCCGCTGCATAAATCCGCCGTATGTGTTGCGTAGAATCTGCGAACCGTAGTTTGGTTAGATCGGTCATAGTTCCACGGGGATGCACCGCGAAATGACATCATAGTAATTTCGTAGTCTTGTTAATAATAGCGGGCTGTAAACTTCTGGCGAGGCGTGCGGCTGCGTCGAAACCGCAGAATTTATCACGGTTTTACGGTAACGGTGTCGTTCGATTTACGCGATTCAAGGAATTGAACGGATAGTATGGTGTAACGCTGATTATGTAACATTCTGAAGGCAACCGTAGATTAACAATGTTCCGTGGAACAATGCTGACTACAGCGGGTGATGAAATTATTAAAGCCGCAATACAACAAATATATGCAAAGAAAATATATTTCTTTAGACATGGATTTGACCGCAGGTAAAGTAGCGACGGTCTTACCCGATAGAGGGAGAAAGGAGAATAAGATAGTAACTTTAAATGTCGTTTCTTTGTTTTCAGGTAATGATGTTGTAAACTGTAAATAGTGTAAATAAGAGGTGTAAAATAATAAAATAAAAAACTTTGTTTTCAGAGCAACGCAATACAGTTGGGTTAATTTGTCAATCCTAACCTACCTAATAAAGGATAAAGGACATTATTATTTACTTTCCGAGTGACGGATAATGTTGTCTATAAAATTATTAGTATGAAAAACTTTAACGAGTTCGCAATAATCAATTTCTATATGAAACTCCAGCTACACTAAATTCTTGTTATTTTTATAATTTATGCAAAAGAACTGTGACCCAATTCAGGTAAACTGAAAAATCACTTGCACGTTCGAATCGGTAATACTTTATATCGAATTCTATCAGATACAAAATAAAATAAAACTCGACCAGCTTTTTCTCATTATATACCCAAGTGGGATAAGTGCGAGTGCGCCACGAATGCATAAAATCCGCAATCAGATCATTGCGTAACTTTCACCTCTAAGGAAATCGAGGGAGTTGGAAAACCGTGATTTCCATGAACGGTGTGCATTTTGAAAGCCATTAGAGGCGATGCCGCCGCAGAATACCTTTCAGCGGGTTGCACCACCCCAAAGGGTGCGGCCCACACGTGGCGATAATGATGGCCGCGTTCCTTTCACGAGAAACTGCGAAAACAAGAAAACCCCGTTGTTCGTATGTCTATCAACTGTTGGAATGGTAATAAGCCGAGTAATCTCTCCGAGTTCCTCTGGTCGTGAGTCTTCTCGTGACTCCTAGCTTTGCCTCCAATTACTTGATTGTAATTCATCTTCGCCAGGATGCTGCGATTCTAGGTCGAATTCTACACAAAGGAGCGAGCATTCCTGATTCATTATATGTATGCACTTTGAGAATTTCGCGGAAGCGACTCGCTTTATCCGGGATTGAAGTTATTAAGGGAATGCATATATGGAAAATGGCCGCGTTTGACGCATTTTTGAAATTACGAAATTAAATGAAAGTTTGAACGCAGTATGTGAAATATTACAGAATGACAATTTGAAATTCTTGCCATATGACAGTGAATTAGACTCGCGACGAAGGTTTCAAGCAGATTATACCGAATGCGAATATCATACTTTTCCTTCAGGATGAAAGCATTGAAGTAATATAAATTCCCTTTTCCTTTGAAGAAATCGTCAAAATTAAAAAAGTTATTATTGCAGCCACGAAGAAAATTGTACAGCAGGTAAATTTTGTTGAAAATCTCGTGGTCTTACTTTCCAACAGCAACACGCAACAATGGAACGTATTTCGCTGGTGAATATAAATTACGCCGTCATTACCTATTCAAATCATCGAGTACATGGAGGAAATCCCGTGATTCTTACGTTCCATTGGTGATTGTACCTAGTTTGGTTTGATTCCATCTGAATTGCAGCGTTCCGGGTTAAAGTGTTCCCGATCGCATAGGATACTGCAGTCTTCGCAGTACATTGTTCGCTAAACGGGTCATCTCGAAGTTGGTTTTCACAGCTACGTATCGTTATGAAATGGTGCCTAGTAGTGGGAGTTTCGGTGTTAGAGTATAGGGTAGCCGTAATTGCTTCGATCAAGGTATAATGGATTTTTTTTTAACGCGAAATGAGAATCTCTATGTGAATAAAAATTTTATGTTAAAACATCACTCTTATTAACAAAATTTATTTAACTAATTGTCAAATATATACTCAATGAAGAAATATTTACTTGAATAGTAAAATATCTGAATAAAATGTCTAAACACTACCTAAATAACAAGTGAACAAATTCAATCATAAAATACATTTTCCAGGAGGTTCTACTTTCTACAGCAATTGTACAAGGGTCCTCTGTCCAGGAATAAGTAGACCACGGATTTCTATGCAAAATCAGAATTATAATAGAACCAGGAGCCAAGCAAAGAGTTATTTCTTCCTTTAATAATTTTTCTTCTCTTAATCTTCCCACTATTGTAAATTGCATTCACCCATTTTTCTCATAAATACATAAAATCCGCAGCCTAGTACTAACGAATAAAGGGAAAAGTGTGGCTCTACTATACTGCGACCAAAGTTGGGCAAAATTTTCATCTAAACAAAAACTTCAAATAACAAATAAAAAATTAAAAAATTTGTATTCATTATTCGATGGTTCGCGTTTATTAGAGTTGGCAATAGTTGTGGAAAGATCTATTCGAAGCCTTCGAATAAAAGATACAGATAAAAGATGAAAAAATTCGAAGTTCGAATAAAGCCGCTTCGTATAAAAAAAATTATCTTTATTCGTCGGATAAATTCTCGTCGAAGATAATTATTTATTCGATGCTCGTCGAATAAAGATACTTTTTATTTTCGAACCATCGAATAATGAATAAAAATTTTTCAATATTGTAAGTACCTCCTATTCGCAGATGATTTAAAAATCTTTAGCATCATCTCGTCCCTAGATGATGCTTCCAGATTCCAGGCAGATCTAGATTGTTTCTGCGATTGGTGTCACAGGAATGGTATGGATCTCAATATTAAAAAATGTCATGTTATGCGGTCCTCCCGTCATTCTGTACCTTTGATATATCCTTACCGTCTCAATGACTGTATTCTCTCCTCAATAAGAGAAGCTAAGGACCTAGGAATTCAATTCTCCTCTACCTTGGACTTTTCCAACCATGTTTATTACGTTGTCAACTCTGCTTCAAGAATGCTCGGTTTCACACTTAGTTTTTTCACTGATTTCCATTTTCTCCGCACACTTAGATTGTTTTATATTACCCTTGTCCGTCCCCTGTTAGAATATGCTTCAATTATATGGTCTCCGCGAAGCTTCAAGTACGAAATCATGCTCGAGAGAGTGCCACATAAATTTCTCAGATTCTGTTCATATAGGATAAATAACCCAATGTCAATATTTTATCGTGATTACAATATCAAACACAGTCCACTTAGAAACATTGACAGCTCGAAGAACAGTATCCGACCACAGCTTTATCTTTAATTTGATTAATAACAATATCGATTGTCCTTCTCTCCTGAGGCAAATCAATGTCTATGTACCCGAACGCGTTTTCAGAACTACGGCAGGATTTCAAACATTTAAATCCAAATCCACATATGGATTAATAAATCCTTTAAATCGCATTACTGCTAACTCCAACATTTTATATCGTAACATTCACTTTTTTTAATGGTTCGTTACAATCATTTAAGAAAAAGTTGCGTGCGATTATATGATTATATGTAATATAATGTATTCCTGAAACTTTCTGCATGTCCGTACCTGGGTAATTTTACGCTAAGACTTTCTTTTTGCGTTTTTTATTTTTTTATTTTCTATAGTAAACATTTGTATAAGAGGATTTCGGTCCGTAAATAATAAATATAATAATAAACATTTTTTTATTTTTTATTCGTTATTCGAAATTTTTATTTAGATGGGCTGCGACTATAACAACGAAGGGTGACGAAAGTATAATAGAAAAGTTCCGAAGAAAGCGTATAAGTGTTTGGGTCCGTTGTAGTCCGCGGAATGAATGCCCACGTGAAAATCGATACTGCTCACCGCCGCGGCGCGGCGCGGCGTCGCGGGTCGTTTCGAAATTTATGCCCGATCGCACGGACTCGCGTCCGTCATTCGCCACCTACGAATTTCTAGGGAAAGCCGATACCGCTGTTCTCTGTCGTCCTACTTCGCGACTCGGATGTTTCTTTCCGCGGGCCGAGTGAAAACGAGAGCATTGTCTTCGGGATTAGAGTGCATCGGGGTGGTCGTGTACAGGATGAGAGAGGTTGTACAAGGAAAGGAAACGACCACGAACGCCGCGCCGCCACATGGAACCACGGAACGGAAATGGCACGGAGCTTGAAACGGAGATTATGTAAGACGCGAAGGAATCGCGTCGCGAAAATATACGCGCGAAATGGCGTGCACAACCGCCGAGAAAGCTTTCGGAGATTAGACGCCGGGGTTGAAATTGTTGTTCGAGGTCCCCGAGCCTATAATTTCCAAACCCGGTAATAATCAAACAAAACTTCTTACGTGATGTGAAAGTACACTGCAGAAGGCTTTTATTGCCCGTGGAATCGGTACGGCACAATACCGGGCAACTTCGGTACTCGAATGTTTAGTGCGGGAACATTGCCGGTTGTTTCTTGAAAGTACTTCAATCAATGTTGAATTGTAGGTTGAAAGTGGATTTTTTGCGATTCCGACCTCTGTAACGAACGACGCGTTCCAATAAGGGATTTCGCGTCGGGTTAGTTTCTAAGGTCGCGGATTAGGGATGGCGTGAACTGCTACTTTTTGATCACTCGTGATTCGATCACGTTCGTTCCCAATCACTGCGATTTTTCACAGTGATTCGTGATTTTCGCGATCGGTTCTGATTGGCGGAGAAGATAGCTGTTCTTCGCGCAAGTCGCAGAGACATTACCTGTATGTTTTATATTAACGACATCTAAACAAAATACGTCTGATGCTCAAACTATCATTTGCGTTTCCTATAGTTGTTAAGTAATACGTTGGTAGTTTGTAAAATTTTATGCTTGCAAAATAAATATTACGATTTCGAAATCGAAAGGAAGAATTAATATTTTATTTTTTTAAAATACTACAATAAGATACGGAAAAAAACATTGAATATTTTTTATTTTTATCATTACGTGAAGCAAATTTACGTTATATACAGAAAACGTGATATAATTTTAAAACGTTACATTGCAGATATTTCCATGCAAGCTATGTGTTTAAAAAAAGAACTAATTTAATCGAGATGAATTAGGATGACAGTGAGCAAATTCACTCTAGATTAAAAAATCACGATCGCGGCGTGTATGAAGTTCAAATCACGACCATGATCGTGATTCCGCGATCACTGTGATAAATCACGGTCAGTGATTTTGCACGCCATCCCTAGTCGCGATGCCTTATGGAGAGATCGATGTACAAGTTTGATCGTTTGAATCAAAAAATTTCGCACGACAACATTTCGCGGACATCGGCAATAAGTTGTCTCGTTGGGTAGAAAATTATCGGAAGCATGATCTGCAATTTCTCTAACTACAAAATGAAAGAATATTACAAACAAAGAGGTCGCGAAAATTATAGGAAATCCAACATTATTTTTTAAGAGCACGGTTGAGTTGCGAACCATGGTTCCTTTCACAAAGTTGGTTCTCATGACCTGTAGAATACGATTGAACAGAAAAAAAATAATTTGGTTTTTGACCTTGATTTTCAAGGTCAAGGTCACTTTTGCGGGGAGTTTTTATATCGATTTTATATCGTGTCATGGTGGCCGTAACATGTAATTTCTTGACACACTTATCTTTCATTTTGAAAGAATTCTGGAATTTAATGGGTGTCTCGTTTGTGAAAACGTCTGTAATCATGGAATTTGGAATGATGTTGAGCAATCGTCAATATATGCATTTATTCTTCTTAGGAGCAATTAAACGGAAGTAAATTGTAATTTCGTAGTAGCGAACAAGTAATCGAGAATATCAGGATTTACTAACTAACACGCAGTTTTCGCATTTTCATCTCGAGACAGTGAAAATGTCGAAATAAAAGTAATGGCGGTGCCGTGGATGAAAAAAAGTGTCCTACATATTTTTTCCAGGAACCCTTGAACTCTGACACTTGCGACGTTTCCGCAGCCGGCGAACGAGACCGCTAGTTTAATATTCTTTGAAGGACGGGATCTCTATTACGACAAAAAGCACAATAAGAAGAATGAGAACGGTATGCCGGAGATATTGTCAGCGGAACGCGTTCACGTTTTTGTATTTTATCTAACTCTCGAAGGCTGACGATTGCATTTCAGCCGGAGCAGCGGAATTGCTTTGTAAAGCAGATTGGAGAACAGAAAGCGACTCATTTTGTTGAAAATACGACGAGATACGAACTAGGATACATCATTTCATGTTAAATTCGAAGTAACCTTTGAAAGGATTAACATGATTTCCATTTTGAACGTCGCATATTAAAGTTGGAAGACTCAAAACAGCAAATGCCACTTTCCGTGAATGGATTATTATGTATGCAGAGCTTATGACGTATAATTACGTGACATTGTAATAATAATAGAAACAGAGAATAACCATGTGCAGGCTTCTGACGGATTAACGAAATTAAAATGATATTAAATGAGAGTTACATAAATTCTGTTTCACTTCCGTTTCTCGTCATTCGGCTGGAACATTTTTATTTCACATAAAGATCCGCAATCTAATGATCACGAATCAATTTACACTTGAGCCACGAAAGTATGTGTTGAAACTAATAAAATACAATTTTGTTTATTTGACATAAGCGTTAAGAAATAAAAAAATACATTCGATTGTGTATTCTTGCTATTACTTTGAAATACGTAGCGCCAAAGCCATACATATAGTGTGTACACATTTCTCAGCTCGGAGCGTAGTAATAAATATACCGAACAAGTTTGACAGTTTTCGCACCGTGCACGATCGCATTGGAACAATAATTTTTGAAGTTGTTTCGAGGTGGTAAGGCGACGCGATGCTTTTCGCAATGGGCGCTCAATGTTACGCCGATGGGAAACGAGGCGCCTTTCCGTTTCGCCGAGGAGCGCACGCGATACTTTTTCTTTGTCCACGACCAGAAACGCAATAAAAAATATTTATGACAGTGTATTCGGAACAATTAGCATAACACGTATCGCCCGGGGGCAACTCCTGCAGATAGTCGACACATAACGTGGCGCCGAGCCGGTAAAATTCGGACCACCCGAGAACGCTCGAATCTGCGAGACCGTAAAGACCACGTTCGTGCACGTTACACAGTTTCGCAATACACATTAATTGTACGAGGGTTTTTTTTTTGCACGCGCGAGAAGCTGCACCGCAAAGGCAACTTTACTTTGATATTTTCATATTTACCGCGGTGAGTTCGACAAACAATATTTGCAACAGTCATGCTGATATGAATATTCCCATTGCTATGACAAGGAACATACGCTATGCGAAAATTCAGAAAATTAGGATGTATACATAGATATACAGTATACACTAGGGTGGACCTTATTTTTCGACCAAAAAATTTTAGGCACGCCCCCCTCCCCCAATATTGTTCCATGTCATGAAAAAATGATATATCCAAAATTTTATATCAGTCGGACGTCGGGAAGGCGTGTCTAATCGAGCGCGAAGTTTTGAAATAGAAAAGTATTTCAACACAATGTAGCACAAACTTAGCACAATTCACACTTTGATAATTTCGTTAAAAGAAAAACGTACCTTGTAACATAGTTCAACAATAAACAAGAACATTTTAAAGCTTGAAGAAATCATTCATTTTTTCTAGGATATTTTTATATGATTAAGCGAATGGCTCTAAATGGGGGTGTCCATCCCTTAAGTTGAAAAAATAAGGGATAATTGAGAGTTGAAGAAGCTTCAAATTTACAGCCGATCGTAATAGCCAATATTTAAATGCTTTTTGCCAAGAAGGGTAGAAAGCAGAGAATTCGAATTTCCCGGGCGTCTGTGGGCTCGACAACGACTCTGATGTATCCAGGATGTTACGATCCTCTGTCGACGCATAGTACCCGCATAGTAGCGGGCTTGTATCTAAATTAAGCTCCGTGTCTCACAATCGTGTCCGTACACGGAAACGTAACATTTGTCGCAGTTAATTTGCCGGCGGCCGATCAACACCCAGCGGCCAGGGCCGTTCTTTCTCCTCTTTATCGGAGACACGGCTAACGAGCGCGAGCCTTAGCCGAGCGATACCGTTGAATTAGAAACCATAGCGTGGCGAGGAATCAGATAAGCTGACTTTATTGGCCGGCAATTACCGGCCGACGAATATGGTGGCATTTTACCGTTGATCTTCAATTAGTTGCATTCCCAACGACGACAACGTGGAAACTGGAAAAATCTCCTGGCCAGGGCCTGACTGCGATATGATAACGCATGATATACACCCCCCCCCCCCCCCAGCACACCCGCAATCGCCGCTTAAACGCCCTGCCGACTATATCTCGTATTGCTGTAATTAAGAATCGTTCGGTCGAGTCCGCGACACTTAACCGTTGCTCGCTGGTTACTGCAATCTTCCTTCGCGTAGAACGCATTGTTCGACCGGAAATGTAAATCGCCTGACTTTGTACGGAATATACGTTTGCTAATCGAGGATGTTGCTTAAGGGGGTCATCCCATGTGGCAGAGCCAAAAAATCGAAAAATTCTTTTTTTGCACAAATTGCTTCTATAACATTTCTAGAATATGCAGGTAAAAGGATATTTCGATATTCGAAGTCGTTCGACTGTTATAAACGTAGAACGGAGCATCTCTTCGCCTCATTACGATTAAAGTATGAATAAATAACCAGTGAAATATCAATCAACTGGACATTAATTTGTGCTGGAAAAAAGCCAAGACAATTTCTCAACACATAGCAGACTAATGGTGAGTTTACATTTTCTTTGTGTAAATCGTACTTGAATCTTTGAACGCGTTTTTCTCAAAACTGTGTTTTTCGTATTGGCGACCATGATATCTCAAAAACTACTGAACGGATTTCTCTCAAATTTTTATGGTGTAGTCAGCACATCTATAGTTCTCTCTCGTACCAAAATATTTCTGATATCTGCTATAGTTTTTTTTTTAAGTTGGAAAAGGCGATACAAAATGTCGAAACTTGGAACTTAAGGTCTAAACCGTGCCAAAAAATCAATTTTCGATATTTTTCTATTATTTTGGTACCGGCGATAGCCGCAGGGTTACAAATTAAAATACCGTTTGATTTTTTTATATCAGATGATCGAAACTTCCGGAATCATGGTCGCCATCAACCTACTTTTTTTTACACATGAGTGTCTTCCGAACGGTGTAAAGTCGATCCAACTCGTTATTTTGGTTTGAAAAAATTCTGAGAGTCTGTTAAAATGTCAGTAAATGTGTGGTAAAAATTTCGAGATTGTATGTTTTAAGGGTCCTTTAAAAAAATTCCTAGAAAAAGTAGCTCTCACATGGGATGACCCCCTTAAATGTAACACGCCGATTTTAACACGTGAAACGCGGAGTTAATTTAGTCTTGCTAATAAAATTCTAGTCTAATAATAGTGTAATAAAATTCGGTTATCGGAAGGCTGCTTCTACCAAAGGGAAGCATCCTTGCTTAGATCGTGACGTCGATAGTGGAACAGCGCGGAGCTCTCGGAACTCGTTCTCCCTCTCGTTTCAGGCTTCGAAAACGCCGGGCTTAATTTATGCCCCGTAATAGCACTGTCTCTAATTTTGTTGCTGCTTCAAGAATGCGGCTGCGATCAGAGCAGCGAGCTCTCTCGTAACAGCAACAGCAACAGCAACAGCGGCAGTAGCAGCAGCAGCAGCAGCACACGGTGGTTGCGTGCGGATGACTTCGTGAGTAGACCAAGGCTCCGGATAGCAGGCCCTTACGGCGCGTATATTCACGCGGGAAGAACACGATAGCACACGGGCAACCCCCTTGATTTATTTAAATCGAAAGCGTGCCATTAATCTAGCGCGAAACGGTGCCGGAGCGTACCACGTTCGTAACGAACCCTCGCCAGCTTGTACACGGCCGAACGAGTCAATAGGTACTGAACGAGTCGCGTTAAACGATAACGCGATAACGTATTAACGAACGATTTTAAAAACGCACACACACGCACAAACAGTGAACAGCCTTTTATTTCACATTCGCCCAGCGATTCGCCGACGCCGAGAATAGCACGCTGAAGATTAACCTATGCACACTTTGCGCATTCGCGATACAGCCGACGAAATTTCTATGACAACGTACTAACTCTGAATTAAACTGTTTACATATGTGAAACAGAACAGAAAGATTTAATCTAGCAGTGTAGCTAGATTCTCTATTGTCCGAACACTCGTATTCCACTCTTTAGTTCGGACAACAGAGGTTCTACATGTATAAAGCCTCTGCTAGTTTGAACGAACGCTATAACACTAATCCTACCGACACTTCACGTATACCAGAGTTGGGCAAAATTTTCATCTAAATAAAAATGTCGGATAACGAATAAAAAATTAAAAAATTTTTATTCATTATTCGATGGATCGAATATAAAAAGTATCTTTATTCGACGAGCATCGAATAAATAATTATATTCGACTTTTTATACGAAGTGGCTTTGTTCGAACTTTGAATAATTTTTTCATCTTTTATCTGTATCTTTTATTCGGAGACTTCGAATAAATCTTTCCACAACTACTGCCAACTCTAATAATCGCGAACCATCAAAAAATGAATAGAACTTTTTTTATTTTTTATTCGATATTCGAAATTTTTATTTAGATAAATATTTTACCCAACTCTGACGTATACCTATTTCTACCGCGACTGGTCAAATGACCGGTCTTTAGCACAATTTATATTTTTTAAGATACACAGAATGAAGAAAATAGCCAAGTTGACGGTATAAAAATATAGTTTCTTTTGTTCCGAAGTATATAATGTACATTTTATTCGTTTTCATCGTATTTTTTACATCCGAGGTTTCGGACCGCTTCGGATACCAATCTGGGAAATAAACACCGCGAGGTCGATAGGCGAGCGAGAACTGTAAACACTTGGACGTGCCGTAAAGCAGTCCCTGGAAGCCACTTTTCGGCTAAAATACCACAATTGCATTACTTTCGTTTGTAACGATTTTATAGTTTCGGAATCGAGTCTTCGAGAGAATACTATTACAAAAAGATAGAACTCGTTCAACCGGTAAAATGACCGGTCGTGCTAGTTAACACAGTCTACAAATTTTTCTCAGAAAACAAACGTATTATACGTATGTTTTAGGAAAAGTCGTGAAGTTTAAAGGAAATTACGTAGTATATAGGAAATTCTAATCGAAATTTTAAAAACAGTCATTTGACCGGCCGTGGTAGGAATAGTGATAATCAGCTCTGATGACGCGAAACGGAATTTACGTACATATACGTACGCGACGGTGCAGAAATGCTGCGTTTATCGGTTCGCCGCAGTGTAATTAGTCAGGATTAAAGCGAATCTCGTCGGAAGATCGACGAACTCGCAAGAGGCGGCGGGACGTCGTTGGTCGCGGCGCGGCGCGGCGCGGCGCCCGTGGCACGCCTAAAATGCGATTTAATGAAATGCAATAAAAGCCGTGTTAATGCAAATCCGCCCTGGTATATATTACGAATAATACAGTTCATTAGTAAACGGAGTCGGCGTGTCGCGAAGCGCCGGCATCCGGGGCCAGGACGGAGCCCCGTGTTGCGTGTACGCATATTCAAATGAGATATACACGTGCATGTGTATATACGCCGGCGTGTCTCACGTAACGTACCGTTTAAAATAGCACGCAAGGTATACTGGACCCCCGACCGAACGCCGAGGATCATGATTTTTCCGATCGGGACATGCGACTAGATCAGGCCTGTTCAAGTAGGTCTTTCGCAAACAAGAGCCCTCTTCGAGGCTCGCGAGCCAGCCGGCCCGGCGAGTCACGCGAACAACCGAAGACATAAAAGAGTGGGGACCGACGAACCGTTCTGCAAGATGGGCCCGTAAAGAGGGCCCGCGATAGCGCTTCGCTTACAGAAATACTGCGTATTACCCCCAATAGAGGCCCCCATGGGGCGTGGCTTAGCTAGCGTGAGACTTTTGACACTTTGATAGTTGAGACAGGATCGTAGGAGTGGCAAATTGATTAACCTTGGTCCGAACTACTATTTTATCATCGGTCCCCGTTGACCGGAGGCTTTGTCGCGGACAGAACTTGACCCAAGAATGACCTCACTGCCGAATTAGTCGGTCGCTAAGTTTTAATTGTTCTTCAATCTTAAGGGGGAATATACACCTAGAAAGGAGAAAAAATGCTGATTTTCGGGAATTTTTTGTGGGGAAACTATTGAAATCATCGGATCGGTTTTTTTGTGGTTTAAAATATACACTTTCGAGAATGTTTTAGTATTTTTTTTATTTAAAAATATTGAAAATTCCCGAAGTCGTCACGTCGTTAATATAGTACCGCAAGAAAAACACCAAAATCGGTAACCAGTGGCACTTCGTCAAAAATTATCTGTAATAAAAAAACACAGAGGATTGTAAAATAGATAGTACAATCTTGTCTTTGTCATAGCCGGTTTCAAAAATATCTATTTTTGACAAAATGACGAGCGTCTGAACTTGCAATAGCGATTTTCAGCCAAATATTCGTTCGTATTTTGACCAAAAAAAAAAAAACCAAGAATCGTAGGGGAAAAATCCTATGACAAAGACTAGATAATTATGCATACAATAAACCACAATAAATTTCAAATTAATCGATTTACTGGTTTCCGAGATATTTTGGTCACCGATTTCAAAAACGTTGTTTCGAGATAAACGCGTTTGAAAGTTGCTTGAAAGCGGCTTGATTTGCACAAACAGGTGTACTCTTTCAGCTATAACTTCGTCAATTTTTGGTATTTTTACTTGAAATTTTCACCAGATCTTCTTAACATATCAAAGTGTCAGAAAATGCGAAAATTGAAAAATCGATTTCTTTGACCCTGCTAGGTGTATATTCCCCCTTAATACTCCCTTGTTTTATTTATCGAGCTCGTTAGAAATTTTCTATTTTGCTTGTCACTCCCGAAGTCCCGAAACACAGGGCGAACGGGAGAGCAACGACCACGCGATAGATCAAAGACAGCATGCGATGTCACCGCACTCCTGGTTCTACCTGTGCGGTGCTCGTTTTTTGGAGCGCATCGGCTTAGAGCCACTACTGCCGTGACGTGGTTCGGAGGGTCGCAAGTTGAACACACTTGGTCTAGAACATCCCCACACAAGCTGAATCTGAGCTTTCGCGGGTGAGAGCCCTTCAGGCTAGAAAAAAATGGATACAATGGTGTATTGCATAACTGTGCCCAATATGCATCAGCGCTTAATATGGAACACTGCCGTATCTTCGCAACTAAATGACAAGACCAATCGGCGACAGTGTGAAATATTTCATTGACACTAGGTCCACAGAGCATTAAAAGTATATTACTTTATAAAAATGGTACAATAAAAATGGTACAATAAAAATGCTACAATAAAAATGGTACGTGGAGAATATAAAACTATATTACTTTATAAAAATGGTACAATAAAAATGCTACAATAAAAATGGTACGTGGAGAATATAAAACTATATTACTTTATAAAAATGGTACGTGGAGAATATAAAACTATATTACTTTATAAAAATGGTACGTGGAGAATATAAGACTATATTACTTTATAAAAATGGTACAATAAAAATGGTACGTGGAGAATATAAGACTGTAGTACTTTATACAAATGGTACAATAAAAATGGTACGTGGAGAATATAAGACTGTAGTACTTTATACAAATGGTACAATAAAAATGGTAGAAAAAAAAATTTAATTTTATCTTTGAACGTTAATCTGAAAACGCTGCGAACTTTCGTTTCGACCCAACACTTAGACACAATTACCGTCACAATAACAAATTCTAAATAGCAACTGAAAAGAAATGTAACTAGGAGAGTACAACATCGGAAAATATCTCTTCTCGAAGATGCGATTGTAGAAACTTCTTATTCACTCTCGGCAAATGACATATTTCGAAACGGTTCGTTTATCAGGCACAGAGCGTTATCGCCGAAATTCCTTGGCACTTTCTCCGTCCGATAAACTGCGTGTAACGCTTCTCTAGGATCAAATAATTTTGACAGGGGAACCACGAGGATTTTTCCAGTTCTGGTGCGTAACGTACCCGCGATCTCTTTCTCTCTATGCCTCTCAAACACGTTCTCCCTGTCTCCCTCTTTCTCCCCGTCTGCGTCTGTATCGTGTATCGGCTGCCAAGATCTGCAGGGAATTAATCATTGTCAGCGTGGCGACGTCGACTTGTCGAATTGTTCGTCGACCCGGTCGCCGGACAAATTCGTGGCAAGCTTTCATGCACCGTTTGCCGGAAGTACGAAACGGCTACGTCGTTACGAATCGCGGCGAACAGTGGCTTTCAATCGTGAAATCGACGAACCGCTCTCGAATCCGTGTCACGGGTGTCCTGCGACAGAGCCCGCTGCCGCGCCGAGCCGCGCCGCGCCGCGGCGAAAAATTCCCGGCGACAAGTACCGTTAAGCCTCTAATTATCGGTCTAGTTTCTCATAAATCAACTGACCGCGCGCTGTCACGTAACGTAGCGCCGTTCCCGTGTACCAGCGCCGCAGAAAATTTCTTTACAAGTCGTAACTATGACTCATTAGCGCCGCGTTTTCATGGGGATTGATCCTACCAACGGCTCTGACCCCCCTCCCTCCCCCTTCCCCCTCTCCCCACCGACGCGACGCCCAGCGAATTTTATTTCGCACGCCATTGTTCTAGACACCGAGCGTTGTCTCGTTAGTTGTACCTCGAGTGTGTAACGGGGTTTCGGTAGTTCTTCATTTGTTCTAGGCTCTTGTTGGACCGTTGACTGCCTCTTGCCACGCCACCACAATTTGCTCGAAAACGTGCACAGAAATTGACAATTTGCAAAGTACAGCAGAACCCCGAATATCCGCATCTCCGATGTCTCTGTTTTTAACTCTTTGCACTCGGAGATATTTTATCTAAAAAACGAAAGATTTTGCCATTCTACAATATTTCCATTCTATACAATTTTTTTTAATTTTTTGAAACTGATATAATATCTCATGTAATATATAAATGTCTACTAGTTTATTAAATACGAACAAGAATAATAGTGTGAACAATATTTTTGAAGTATGGCATAGTAATTTTCAGTGGTGCGTCAGAGTCGCCATCCCAGTGCTAAGGGTGAATTGTCTGAATACTTCCAACAAATTAGAATTAAATAATGCATTGAAATTCTATTGACAAAACTGTATAGATTCCATTTAAAACAGTCTACTTTTTTCTCAACTCGTTAAAAATTTTAACGAAAGAATGTGTATTTGGGCGCTCCGGTCTGTTGGCATTGAGATATACAATTATTATTTTGCATAGAGAATAGTTCTACTTTCGATCGCCACGTTTTTTACAACATTATTAGCAGTAAAATTTATTTGCATCCTCGAGCGCTCATTTTACATATTCAACGAGTTTTCCACATTACCTAGTCGTCGTATCATAAATTACTTACCGTCACAATAGTGAACAGTGTTAGTTTCTCAGTGGGAAATGCTATTATTTCTTGCATTCGCTTGTAACACTTTGGGAATTAGTGTCGTCCCCTTTTGCTTAAACGGTCGTAGATACGACGACCCTCAAGTTATTTATCAGACGTTTTTATTTTTCTGCTGTCACGGTAACCGTGCATTAATCGACACGTAAATCATCATCTTGTCGTTGCCTCGTTACGATTGCCGCAATATTTTCGAACGTTCCACGAGAAAACGAAGAAAAAAGCTATCGTAGAACCGATATGCGCTTCATCCTCTTTGTAATTTCGGCCTGCCTGTTTCGACGATGAAATACGGTTGCCGCGTATGTATTTCGGACGAAACTCCCGAGGCTTAAGGCGCGTTTAGAGCGTCATACACACATCATTGTCACCTTAAATCCTGTTGCCCCAAACGACCCTTCAAAAAGAAATTAGAAATCGACATTATCACTGCGAATAGTATTTTTATTATTTTCAGACGTTAGCTGATAAATGCAAAAATAGTTAACACTTTGTCTACCGAAGCAACGGTCTCAAAAATTTCATAAAATCAAAGTGATTTATTTTATAAAGTAAAAATTAAATGCTGAAAGAATAATGCTCGTATCCAGAGTTGGGCAAAATTTTCATCTAAATAAAGAATAAAAAGAATTTTTATTCGTTATTCGATGGTTCGCGTTTATTAGAGTTGGCAGTAGTTGTGGAAAGATTTATTCGAAGCCTCCAAATAAAAGATACAGATAAAAGAGGAATAAATTATTCGAAGTTCGAATAAAGCCACTTCGTAGAAAAAACATTATCTTTATTCGTCGGATAAATTCTCGTCGAATATAATTATTTATTCGATGCTCGTGTCGAATAAAGATACTTTTTATATTCGAACCATCGAATAATGAATAAAAGTTTCTTTATTTTTTAATTCGTTATCCGAAATTTTTATTTAGATGACAATTTTGCCCAACTCTGCTCGTACCGAACTCGCCCACGGATTTATCGCGCATGTTACGCGTAAAGAGATATTTACAATCGTCGAGAGAATCGATAAAGCAACGTCGGCACGAGAGGATTAAGTAAGTACATAACTCGATTTCCGAATCGACTGTTTTGAGCCGGTTAAAATTTCCTGCGCTCGCTTCCGCGGCTTGATTTACTGCGATGCCGGGTGGACGGTCCGCATTCAATTAAACTGTATGAATTCTCGGTCATTTGACTTTCGACCGGGCACCATTAAAAGACATAAATCTTCGTTCGTTCGGAGCCGATGGTTGCACGCAGCGCTGCGCGGAGCGGCACCGCGATCGAAACCGCTCCGCGATCGAGCCCGCTCCGCTCATTAGATCGCGCCGTCTAAACGCGCCTTTACACGAAAGAAACGCAATTCGAAATATCATTGCGCACCGCCGTAAATCACGCTGGCACGCACTAAATTGCGAGCCGCACGCCCGGCGCGCCGCGAAGTCCATTTCGCGAATGGCTGCGACGAAACGACAACCGAGTAGCGATGGGCATGATCCGTCTCAATTATGAGTGCAAAAGTTCGCAAACGATTTTCAGAAGTGGCGGGAACCTTGTTGCAATTTGGCACAAATTATTTTTTTTTTAATGTCATATGTTACATATTCGTTTGTTGATTTAAGTCGATTTGTAATTGGGACGAGATTTTCGATATGGAGAACGAAAAATTACATTTTCACCATGTTGTGTTTTACTTTCGAGAATTTCCAAGTACCAAATGTTTAGCAATTCTCATAGTGATGGGCCTTGCCCATATCGATTCCTTGTGACAAAGAATCATGGTATCACAGCATGTATGATTCTCTGGGTATCAAAAAGTATCGATCCCGAATGATAGTTGCTCAGAAGCCTCGATTCTTTATAAGTACAGGGTGTACTCTACATAGGCGTATTCTACACCTTCGGATCGATGAAGATCTGTAAAAAAAAGTTACCGCAAAATTGTCCTTGACCTTGAATTTTTTATAATGCATGATGCGTGGAATACAATGTAATAAAAACATTCCACCTTGAAATTCAAGATCAAGGACAATTTTGCGGCAGATCTTCATCGATCCGAAAATGTAGAATACGCCTATGGCAGCCAAGACCAAACATTTCCGAGTCGACTGAATGACAAGTATATGTATAATGAAATGTTATGTTTACTAATATCAAGCGTGAGAAAGGAAGATAGAATGAAAATATTATGTTGGTACGTTCAAAACGGTGAAGACGTGAATCGCGATTGTAACGATACCAATTTCATCCAAGACGTGATATACCAATACTACTTGGTATCATTTCGGCACGTACTGGTATCACAGATCGACTACAAGTTCCTTATCTTTTGATACATCTCGAAACACCCAAACAAGTACTTAAATATCGAATTGTTTGAAGATCATGAGAAAGACTTTTATCACGCCCATCACTAATCATAAACGTTTGATTCTGTTCAAATCCGTCCAATATCAATATTCACTTTGACAAGCATCAATATCAGCTGCCGATAGCAAGTACTTTACATTGCGATATCCTTCGATTTTTCCATCGTAGTATCGTGCGATTACTAACTTGAAAATCACGCGAAAGAATCGGATCGCTCCCATCGCTACAACCGAGTCCCTCGTCGCTGGTCCTCGTGATTTATGTCGAACGGAATTTCGGAAAAAGGTTTCACTCGTACCTTTCCGGATTTTTATTGACGGACATTATCTGCTGTTTGAAGAGTATCGGTGACTCTTAGATGTTTGCTGAACGATTCGACGCTTTTTAAAGGACTCGAAATGTACCGGGGCTGTAAATCTTCCGTAGTACCGATCGAAATTGTTCCGCGGAACGATGCTCTGCAAATATTGCGAACCTATCGAGTTTACTTTGAACACAGTTGAGTAACAATTTCTACATCTAGATTACACTTGAAGAGGTTATCGAAGGCTTCAAGTTTTATTGCTGTTAAGAGAGTGAAATGCGTTTATGACCACTGCTTGATTTATAACGGCTGCTAGACACTGACGAAAAACGAACAGGGCTGTTGCCAGGGTTAGGTTACTAATGGCCCGTTAAATGTAACGTATTATCTTGTATACATAGAATATGAAGATAGTATTGCCATAATTTTGTAAAGCGTGATGTTCGAAAATGGTATTTTTACAAATAAGAAAATGAAAGCACAACTGAGAGTCGAATATGACATTTTGTATATTCTAACGCAGGATAAAAGTACATAATCGGAGTGTATTATTTATTTATTTATTAATACCCCAAACCGTGTATGGTTTATATAGCATACATTAGTATAATACTTAACAATTGACAATGAGGTGTATATCGTTATTCTAAGCTAAATTAACATAAACGGTAAACGATAAATGCGAATCTTACATTTTTTGAGAAAGTTAAAAATAAAAATTAACGCTGTAATGTCTCGCACGCTTAGAAAGAAATTAATAATGTAGGGAGGGTAGTATTTTTGATTGAGGAGCAGTTCAATTAAATGCCCTCGTTCTGAATCATATTCTGGACTGGTTAAGGTCTTGAGCCTCTGCTCCGCATTCACAGGAACCATCAATCGAAGTGTACAGTATTCTAGCGATAAATGTCCCAAATGTCTGGACGATAATTTCCCCAGAACTATCCCCACTCCTGCGGGGTATACCCCGTGAGGGGCCTAAAAGTGAACATGAGAAGTGTAACATGATACGGGTCGGGTATATCGGTGTGAGACCAGGAGACCACTACTAATCCGATGACAAAACTTCATTATTTTTTTATGGAACTTTCACCAACATTTTTTCTAATGAAAATGGTACCAAATATGATATAATTCCGATTATATTTACGTGTGTAATGGACGATAAAATTTTCGTGCACATGGAAGGACAGCGTATGGGAAAGAACGAGACGCGGAGAGTCGCAGTCGCCGGCACAGTTCAAAGGCCCACCGGGTCCTTACAATGTAATCCCAATAAAAAACTTTTTTATTATTACTAATTTTTGACAGTTTCACCGATATTTCACAGATATTTTTCTGATTAAAATGATACTAAACACGATATAATTCGTATCATATTTACATTAATTGCCGTTCGTATAATTTTAATAAGAAGTTACGCAGGGTCGTCCATTACACACGTAAATATAATCGGACTTATATCATATTTGGTATCATTTTCATTAGAAAAATACCAGGAATATGTTGGTGAAGGTCCATAAAAAAATAATGAAAAATAAAGAAGTTTTGCCATCGGATTAGTAGTGGTCTCACATCGATATACTCGACCCGTATTATGTTTACATTTCTCAACGACCGAGGCCTCTCGAGCTTCCGAGGCACAAGTCAAAGAATAGTATCCCTGGACGATAATTGTCCCTGGCCGGACCCGTGGTTGGGACAATTATCGCGAGAATACTGTATTTTCTAAAATAATAATTGATTATTAGAAACCCCCGGTGTAATATTTCGTCTCATTCGGCGGTTTTTCCATCGTGTACGTGTACGATTAGACCGAAAGAAACGTTTACTTCGACCATAGGCTCTGCCAGCAATGTACGATTACGTTTCCATATCCGGTGGTGCAGCTTATACAATTGAGACCGTGATCAATGGTTAAATAGCCAGCCGGATCGAAGAACTCCCATGTGCAACGGAGCAATCAGTGCGCGCCCGGACCTATCTAAAGCTGTAAATTCCCGGGAAATGAGCCGTACGCTGGCTGGTTCCAGTTCACAGTAGGAAACAACAGAAACAACAACGTCCAGGCGTTGCACCGCATCTTCCTGGCACTTAGCCAGCTCGCGTTACTGCGGGGAATCGGGGCCGGGTTCCCGCGAATAATAGAGTTTCTCCGGGCCTGATGTTACAATAATGATGCAGCGATACCGGCAAGATGTGTTTATCTTGCTGGATTGAATCCTCTGTGAAAAATGACGTAAGCGGCGAGAGGAGTTCATCGGCCAGGTCGGATCGAGGCTGCCGCCGCGTCGCGCCGCGCTGCGCCGAGGCAATGACTAAACGCTCACCGGAGGCCGCATTATCGCTCTTTATTGTCAAACCCCGGCGCGAGCGTGTGCCACGAGAGAGAGAGAGAGAGAGAGAGAGAGAGAGAGAGAGAGAGAGAGAGAGAGAGAGAGAGACTGCACAGCTGAGCGAAATATCTACATGCGCTAGCGAACGAAAGGAAGCTTGAAGTTCCAGTAGATGCAAAAAGTAATCGGACACAACGATTCTCGAGAAATTCTTTATATTTTAACTATGATAATTTCGTTAAAAAAAGAATAGTAGAATTATAAATTTCGACCAATTTTAGAGCTCGGAGCCTCTGCTTTCGCAGAGCATCGTTTATTTTTTTTCCCAGGATATAGAACTTCGCTACGAAAGTATCGTAAAAGCAACCAATGCACATTTACTACGAAGAACGGAATTGTGCCTACGACAAAACGGTTTTCAATTCGAACATTTGATGTGACTTTTTTACGAAATCGTTTGCGTTCATTTAGTCAAGGTTTCTGAATTGAATGTAATTTCGAGTCTTAATGATAAACACAAGTTGTTATCACCCATTCAAGCAGATTGTCATGTTTCGTTGAAATTTTCATTTCTACGCCTTCAAGGTCATCCCAAGGTCATGTGGTATACTAGGTCGTTGAATTCGTCTTGACACGGGCTATAATACTGTCAAGTCAAAAATACAAAGTGCCATTTAATAAAATGAAGGTGACCTTGACAATACTATAAAAAAAATGTTTTTCGAACTTCTTTCTTATTGCAATATATATAGCCAATCTAAAACTGATCAACTTTTCTTGAAAATATGTTTTGTCAGATTATTGCAAGTACTTAAAAAATCGTGAAACCTGTTACGTGGGACACCCTGTATATTTGCGCATGATATAGCATGTGAGAAACTAAGGACACGTTTTTCGTTCAGACTATGACGTATCATATTGAAGCTAAAATTTTGTAATGATTTTCTAAAATCATAAAAGACCCCCTTATACCATTGCAGGGTTAAGAAAAGAGATAAATGTCCATATTAGCTTCTGTGTCGTGTAATTAACGCAGACAATTGTTATTTTGTATAAAAATCCGCAGTATATGTAGTAATATAGTAAACGTAGTAAAATCGGCGATTTCAAATTTTGCCCAGTCAGATGGGGAACTCGTAACATTGTGCGACGAGTGAAACCCGATCACGTTGGCAAATCTGTTTGTCGTTGCGTCACATTAGTCGAGCTCCTGGCGTTACAACGCGTGCGACATTATCCTCCTGTTGGTATTATGGCTTTGTGTCGATACAAATGGAACACGTGATATTTTCGAATTACACCGAACTTGACCCGGAATTTCTTGTGGATAATGAAGCTGTTAATAAGAGAAACGGTCTGATTACGCAAACACTCTGCTAAATTGTTTCCATTTGAAAGAATGATGGAGTTTTCAGGCTCGATAAAATTAACGTATAAACGCGTTTAGCAATTATCACAGAAAATTAGTAGATTGTATCCAATGGTCAGAAAAATGACTTTTGTCCTGCTAGATTGGCGATTCGCTATGCGCCGGTCCACGTGACCACGGTCAGTCACGACTACGTCTACTTTACCCCCGTTTTATGAATGCCGTGGGAAGAGAAACATAATAACGAAGAATGGCTGTTCTCGCGCGCTCCTTCCTGCCCCGTTCTTTGCCCGCTCGTGTTCCTCTCGAGCCTCCAGAGAAATTCGCAAGTTGCGTGCTCTTTCCGTCTTTTTGCTCCCCTTCGTTGTTCCTCCTCCTTCGCCGTTTTGCTCCGCTTTGTTCCGGCACCCTTCGGCCGGGACCTTTTTTCCTTGGTGGACCAGTTTCGTGTCGCCGATTCAAAATAATCCGTGAAAGTATCGAGAGGAGCCGAACGGGGAAATATTTCAGGGAGGTCCCGTGTCGTGACATGGTCGCGCAGCAGTCGCAGGACAGGTTTCGAAAGCGATTTTCGAAAAATAGAGGAAACTGGTTGCGGCCCGCACGAACTCGTTCTTTTCGTTGCTATAAGGGACGCGTAATTAGTGGTAATTTGGTAATTCTTATTTACATGCTAGTTACATCTTTTTTCTATTTTACGAACTAACATAGAGATTGTCCAATATTTTTTCGACATAAAATTTGTCATTTTTCAAATCTTCCTTGTATACTCACTATGTACAAGGTTTTTAAGAATACATAGTTTGTACTGTAGTTTAATATAATTTAACTCGTTTATTTACATACTTGCATATTTGCTCAAAATCAATATTTTTTTTCTACTCTGTACATCGATCACATCGCTATCGTCACCACGAGCTACAATGATTAAAGATTGTCCGCCGACAGTGAACGACCAGTAATTCGCGACTCGACTTTTCAATCATTGCTGCAGTTCGGTTTTTCAGTATAGTACGTAAGCCACGATGCGGCGCGGCGGTAAACGCGGCTGAGAAAGTAATTCCCGGAATCGTTAGTTACGATTCAGAGCTCGTCGTTCCAGAGATCCGAGACGTTTCGTCTTATACCTCTACCAGAATGTCTTTCTGGGACTGTGGAACTGGAGCACGAGAAATGCCACTCGTTTCTTTCGTTACTGTGGCGAATGAGTTCTATGGATCCTGGTATGCGGAAAGTTGTACTGCGAATTCTTTGTCGTCGTCGACGATAGCACAACTGTTCACTGGTTTGTAAACGGTCGGAGTCTGGCTTGTGTACACACTCGAGCAACACGCCGATAGGTCTCGCCATTATGCTCAAATAAAAAGAAGTCTTCCGTCGGGATAGCGATTCTTTCAAATTATTAGAGATTTTATACGGAATATTTTCTTATATATAATATTCGTGTTTATAAATTTAAAATGTACATGTGGCAGAGTTGGGCAAAATTTTCATCTAAATAAAAATTACGAATAACGAATAAAAAATAAAAAAATTTTTATTCGTTATTCGATGGTTCGCGTTTATTAGAGTTGGCAGGAGTTGTGGAAAGATTTATTCGAAACCTACGAATAAAAGATGAAAAAATTATTCGAAGTTCGAATAAAGGTACTTCGTATAAAAAAAATTGTCTTTATTCGTCAGATAAATTCTCGTCGAATATAATTATTTATTCGATGCTCGTCGAATAAAGATACTTTTTATATTCGAAACATCGAATAATGAATAAAAATTTTTTTATTTTTTATTCGTTATCCGAAATTTTTATTTGGATGAAAATTTTGCCCAACTCTGACATGTGGCTACACTACGTATAGCTTGAATGGTTTAATTCTATTGTACACACCCATGAAATTCGCGTTCTGATTTCAGCGCTGAACTGCCATAAATTGTAAAACATCATCTATGCATCATGATTCTCCCATTAAACGGAATCGTATTCGCGTGCTAGGATAACATTTAACCGTTCCGCGTAAGTTCTTTCACAGTTACTATTGTGTACGCTAAGTAGTTACGGTTTCAGGGTAAAGTCATTGTACCGGTCCATCGGGAGTCACGACATTCCCACGTTGGCACATTGAAGTTAATAGTTTTGACAGGCACGTTTGTGGGTTCAAAGTCTACTGACCGCATATTTCTTCGATCCTTATCCGATCTAAGCACATTGATCTTCACGAAAAAAAAGAAAAGAATAAACGTTTGCCCATCGACTATATTCTGCAGACACAGATATACAATTATTAGTCTGCAAATCTATATAATCTTAATCTGTACATTCTGAAATAGCTGCAAGAAGGAAGACATGATGCATAATGTCTTCTTGAAAATCATCTAGTCATGAAATGGACGTTTTTGTAACTTACTGAAAAATCTATGTTATCATTGATGAGTTTATGACAGAGTTTTAATGAAGACCAAGCAACATACTTTCTATTGACAGATATAGATTTTAAATAGCTAGAATGATATACTGGGAGTCCCATTTAAGTTTAGATTGTAAAAAATCTTGAAGACATGTGATTTAAAAAAAAAAAAAACTGATACATGTCCTTTAGTGTTTCGAGTGAGGATTCAGATGGCTCTATTATTTTTGTTTTAATGCGTGGTCGTTTTCAAGGTTATTTGAAAGTCATTTAGTCTTTTTTTATCATAAACCAATATTTTTTATTTCGGAATCATATGCTACGTATAAAAATGCACAACTTTCGTTTGAAACATTTTTCTGTTAAAAAATATGGGTTTATGAGAAAAAAAGGCAAATGACCTTGAAATAACCTTAAAAACGCCCACGCATTAAAAAACTAGTGCCATCTGACTCCCCACTCCAAACACTAAAGGACAGTTTGTTTTTTTTTAAATGACATGCCTTCGAGATTTTTTACAATCTCAACTAAATGGGACACCCTGTATATTATAATTAGGTCAGCAAAGAAAGTGACGTTTTCATAGCACCTTTTCTCTGCCTCCTGTTCCTTTTTGGTAAAGTCGAAGCGAATTCGCAGATTTCAACTTCCGCCGCGCCGTATGCGAGTCGATCGAGTCTCTGAATGGAGGTATCCATCAGCTCGTTGGTTGAATAGAATTTTTCCGGTCTCCTTGGCGAGTCTCCATTTAAATGAATCTTTTTAAGTAGGCGCCGCGCCGCCTGTATCGAGTTCGTCGATGCCTTTAAGTAAATGAGACTGCATACGGTTAGCAGATACGTAGCGCAACTGTCACCGTGAATAATTATTCAGGACAATGGAGAAAGCTCTGGCAGCTGCCTGTAATCACAATATCTCCGTGACAAACACCCACATATTGTCGCGGGCCGATCTACGACGATGAGGAAACGCGCGTGTTGCTTTCGCGATAATTATTGTGTTCATAGAAACACGCCGCTTGCCGCGCATCCATCCGGAAAATTTTCCAGCGGACCATTCCGACGCGAAAAAATTCGATTAATCGTGGCCTCCTCGGTGAATCGACGCTGCGATCAACCGTGAAATCGCTATCAGCCGGGATACCGATTCAATTTCAAGTATAATCAGGCATTTTGCTTTTCTAATGCCTCGACTTTGCTCCGAGCTCCGGATTCGTTGATAAATCATGCTAAGCGAAATCAAGAATGCGAATAGAAGTACTTTATGGGGAATTTTATTGTAGCGTAAAAATTGTATGCAATCTTTTTGTAAATAAGCATAGATACATACATTGGCAAATTTTTCTATTAGAAATCACGCAAGAGTTCTACATTCGTAGCGTCAACTAATATCAATGCTCAAATTGCAAATGAAATTTTTCCTTGAAGTTGTTCACAGTCAACACATTTTTTTTAATACACCATAACACAATACAGTAAATGCTCGTTCGTTGCGAAAAGGCCGGAGGTTTGAGTTCGCAACGAGCGAATAGGGACGCTATTTTTGATTTATGACTGCGTCGAGATACACGCCGAGCGCGCCGAGCGAGACTTCAATAGAGAGCCGAACATAGAGAAGGACAGAGTGAAATACGGATCGCGTGACCGAAGCGTGTCGCCGTCGCCGGCACAGTTTAAAGGCCCACGAGTTCTTACAATGTATGTAATGGCAATGATGGATTGCAATGAATTGTTCATTTTCCATTAGGCTTATGAGACTTTCACTAATTCATTTCTGGCATTTTTCTAATTAAAATGATACCAAACACGATATAATTTGTCCCATATTTACTCTACATGTGAACCATAATTAACAATTTATCATACATTTACCACATACTATATATAGCATATGTTTAAATAAACAACTTAACATCTTAAAAATATGTTCTCAAAGAATTAGACTTGAATTTTGCAAATTAACGGAGTTACAGCCCGTAGGAGCACAGCGCGACCTGTGCTGTGGGCACGATCGTTGTCCAGCGCCTATGATTTGACATGAATTTGGCCTCTTCGTACAAGATGCCTCCGTTAAAGCAAGACCACGGCTAGTTTTGCATTTTTATTAATTCATTTTCGATTCAATTAGACTTTAGTGAAACGGCTAGTTAAATGACAAAGAAAAGCATTCGCAGTAAAAAGCAGTCAACTGTCTGGCTTTAGAAAACTCCGTAACAAATTTTAAACGACTAATTATACATAATCAAAAAAGAATAAGAAAAATAATCACTAGAAACTTATTAATAAAAGTGTTAGCATCACATTGGTATTGTAAACATTACAGTTTTTCTTTTTTTTCACTCGCTATCCTCTTCCATGTCCTACAGTACTCCATACCGTCAATGAAACCAGTAAATAAAGTTGAAATTATACCGTGTTTGGTATCATTTTAATCAGAAAAATGCCAGAAATAAGTTGGTGAAAGTCCCATAAAAGCCTAATGGAAATTAAGAAGTTTGAGTACTCGATTCACTCGAGTCAATGTGTGGTGTTCACACCGATATACCCGAGCCGACAACAATCGTTGCCGCCGTGCGGAGCGACTCGGCCGACTCGGCGTTGACAGGCAGTGGAATGGGTAGGCACGTCGCAACGAGCGCATAGACGATTCTTCGCAACGAACGAGCATTTACTGTATACGGTAAAGCCTTGGTCTAAGAAAAAAGCTCAGGTCCGTGCTGTTTCTTAGAGCCTGTGGTCCTACTATTTTTTTATGACCTCGCTGACCGTCCCGAACGTAGAAAAACACACCGTGTGTAAACACGGACCGCGCGGCCAAAAACTTACTGCCTATCGCGAGAGTCGATGACGTAGATCGACTCCGGTGTCTGTCCGAACCTCCCGCGGCCTGTTCTGGCCGGAGTGCGATGGTGGGGGTAGCCGATCTACGTCATCGACTCTCGGGGCACTAGTTGTACAGTACAGTCGAAATTATATCGTGTTTAGTGTAATTTTAATCAGAAAAATCAAAATTATATCGTGTTTAGTGTCATTTCAATCAGAAAAATCGAAATTATATGGTATTTAGTGTCATTTTAATCAGAAAAATACACAAATAAGTTATGGAAAAGTTTAATACTAATTCTGAAAAAAATTCCTAAAAATTAGTGACAGAATGGCCATTCTTCATATCCAACGTACCCTTGCATTACTTAGAGGATGACGTAATATTGTAAGAGATAGGGGAGCCGGATCAATATGTTTTTTAGGCGGAAAATTGCGAACGTCAGCGCGGGTTACGTAAGTTCAGTTCGATGGCCCGGAAACGAGGCTCCTTAAACCGCTCGTTCATCATCCATGCGACTTCTGACTGCAAGAGTACGGGGTAACAGCACGATAAAAATTCTTGTACGTTTCATCGAACACGATATTCCGATAACTCAACCGTGGAAATACCAGACGCCTACGCAATCGCGACTATTCACTCGACGATTTCGCCAAAGCGAGTTTAAGCGCGCGGACTTATGGCAGGTGTGACACGGTACTACACGTTTTCCTGTATTTCGAAAAGTAACAAAGATACTTGAAGTGCAATAAGTGTCCCACGGACACGCTCAACAGTGCTTACATCATTTCGACAAGCTTTCGTGCTCTTTCAGAAGGTATTTTGAATAGAGAACAAGCATTTCTATCTTTCATAACAACTTTATTAAAGATCTATGATAGTTTCCATGTAAAACGAGATAACAACCAATGAAGAAAATTATATATTGCTTTTTATCTGTTTGTCTGGTAAAAATTAACATTAATATTGTCTAATGGTTGTTAACTCGTGAAACACCTTATTTCAATGCCGATTATCTTCTGCTAATTTATTCTTCTACAAAAAAAATTCCCGCGCATGGGATTATCGCAATTGCTTTGTAATGAAAAGGTATACCTATGTAATAATACTTTTATATCGTCGTTTCGACGAATTGGTTTGATAAATGTGCAATTATTGCGTCATTTTCTGATCATAGTTGGAGTAAACACATATCACACGGCGCTTGATTATTACATTATTAATACACGAGACGTTATGGTGCGCATATCGAGAGTCTATTATCGAGTTATGAAATAATTGGTCGTGTACACAACATCATATCAATTATCGTATCAATTATATATGCATGTGTCATTTGGTCCTCTCGATCAATAAATTGGTTAATCGATCGTGAAGTATTTTACCGATTATATCTAAAACAATTATAGTTTGACAGCATACCTATTAATTTAGCGCTCTATTTATAATTCAATCGTAAGAATTTGATATTTTCTCGAATATCGACGTTGTTAACTTACCTTACAATGTCGTTAACAATTTCGTTTCCTTTCAATCTATCCAATTAGCAGCGCACTTCTCATCGTAAACATTTTTTAATTAAACAGTACGGACCAATTTGCAATCTGTTACGTCGATAACATTGAAACTCAAGTATTTTTCATGGAATGGAGAATACTCGAACGGTACTCGATAATTAACGGGTCGCCCAGGAACTTAATTAATAGACGCAACAGGGTGCATCCATCAGCAGTAATAATTAATCACCTCATTTTTGGTCCGGTCTCACGCCATTACGGGTTACTCATTCGTTATAATAATCGTTATGTAATATTCATTAATATTTTGTCAAGGTGCCGAGATATTTATCCGTTTAATTAAATTCTCTCGGGTGAAAATGCCGTTCACGAGAACATATTTCCTAATTGCTTGTGTTAAGTAGCTCCCTGTGTTCGCGATTCGTTCGGTTGATTAGTGGTCGGACGCATTTCCATGAGTTTGCAATAATCGCTTCCGCCTTCGCGACCACCGGTGCAGTCTGCCGCTCCTAATACGCGAATTAACCAAACAACTTAAAACCACGTAACTAGACTCCGTTGTTACCCAATATGCTAATTCCCAGGCCATATAATTGCGAGAGTCTGCGATCTGTGTAATCCCGGTCTATCATCTGTAGAGTTCCGAATGCAAAACAAGATGTTTTTACGATCTGCTATTTCCTGCTTGCGAATAATCGCTAATAAAGACATAAACAGTTTATTGTCTACACTGCTGCTAGAATAAAAGCTGAATGAAACGCGAGGTGCATGGATTTATATGTGCATTAACTGGCTAGAAACACACGATCAAGTACGAAGTAGAGAGACAATGTTTATTGACTCTATCCAGGTAATTTTCCAACAAATTGCATAAAAATCTGATTTTATGTTATTTTAGTCGATTGAAAGCAACAGAGCAGACCTTTGATTGTAACGTGTCATATGTTGTGAACTAACTAAATTAATTTAATATCAACAACCGTGTATAACCTTGTTAATTGGATTCCTGTTTTATTCAAATGTAAACGAAATATTAATGTAGCAGTTGTTCGTGCAGTGTACAATGGTCGACGAGAACAATGAAACATATGTTTGAATGTTGTTATTTCTATTTGGCACAGAAACATGGTGTACGTTTCGATGTTCGTTTGAAAAATACAAATAAAAGAAACTCGAAGGTGGGTATAATACATATAGTTAATGAGAGGGAAACAACAAGTTTTTAATTTCAAAAGCCTTTTCTTTGGTCGAACAGAATCTGCATGAAAATTTCTCGGAAGAATGTCGAACGAGAAGACAGATGAGAGAACTGGCGGAATTTGTGTTACGCATTGTTAATCTTTCCAAGAAGTGTTAACTGACGAGTACAGTTCCATCATTGTCGGCTGCGTTGGAAAACTTGTCCAACATGACCGTTCAAGTATTCTGATTTTTGGAACTCTGCCAAACACTTCGAAATAAACTCGAAGGGTTTAAACGTGCAATTAGTATATCCAGTTTTCTGAGAAACTCTCCCACTCTACGCGCATTAGAAGCGAGAACGTTGAAACTCGCGAAAATATTTAAACAAATCCACTGTCATTAATCTACGAGTCATCGTACTGCGATTTGCACTTTATTATTCTTCACTCACCGAAATGTTGTGCGACACTTAATTCGTCATTAAAAAATTAAACGAAGAGTCCAATCTAGAGCATTTAAATTAATAAGTGTCATTTGAGATTTTTTTAAAGAAACTATTAAGTAATTAAATTACTAAGTGCATACTAGTTTCTCTGTCAGGAGCAACACGAAGTAATTCGCTGTACAACACTGGTAATTTACTTGCGGGATAATCGCGCCACTATAGCTGAGCTGATAACAATAACTATTGTTCTAGGACTACTATTTTAACACCTCGACAGAACAGTTCCATTCATACGGCCATATTACACCGCCGATATTAATATTAATCCTATTAATACTGTATTAAAGAAAGAGGAGGGACGGAACGGAAGAAAAATCAATATCTCGAATTAAAGGTCAACTGCGAGCCCTACGCAGGTACTAAAGGTAAAAAAAAAAGTGGAGTATCAGGAACGAAAGTGTTCTTTTACCTCATGCTGAGCGAGAAATGATACGCTACCCGAGCTTCCGTGACCCTTCGAGCAAACAATGGCGAACCTGCTCGCTACGTGATGTCAAGGTGCCGAATTTCATGCTCGAAAATATATCCATAATTTTCTTTTCTGTTGCTTTTTGTTACGCGAATGCATGCGAAGTTCTCGTTATTGATGGATCGAATACGGGGACCATAACTGTTACGAGCAGGCTCAGTCAGTTTCACTCGTGTTCAAAATAATGAAGTATTTAGTCTTTCTGTCCAATTGTTTACTTACTTCGCAATATGAACACTAGAACTACCGAGCCCGAAAACTTTATTAGCTACGAACAAAATTTTCAGTCATAATTGTTATTTCTAACCATAATCTTTGATTCTTTAACCCTTTCCACTCGGAGCTATTTTATCTAAAAAAACGACAGATTTTTCCATTCTAGAATATTTCTATTGTATACCATTTTTTTCATTTTTTGCATATGAAACTGATATAATATCTCATGTAATATGTAAATGTCTAATAGTTTATTAAATACGAACAAAAATAATAATGTGAAATGGCATAGCAATTTTCAGTGGTGCCTCAGAATCGCTATCCGAGTGCTAAGGATTAATCATGCGGATCGATGAAGATCTGTAAAAAAAAGTTGGCGCAAAAATTGTCATTGACTTTGAATTTCAAGGTAAAATTTATTGTATTACATTGTCATGGGGATAAAAAGTGTCAAAGGGACCAAAACTGAAAATTTCTTATCTATCGTTAATACGTATAAGGAAAGAATTTGTGATAATATTTCAATCTTTAAACGCCAGATATCAAGAATCGAGGAAAAATTGCTCGGTACAGAACGTGTTAAATAACATACGTAAATAGTATATAATAACGTTTTAGTTGCTGCTGATCGTTATTCGTGAAATTCGTGGGATAATTGTTATTTTTGGTCGTTGTTGAAAATAACAGAAAGGTAAGCATAACCGTTGGTGTTGGTGCACGCGCGGTCGAACGTTTTGTAATCGCAGGTGTTAGTCAATTTTTCCCGTTCGCCATTCATACGGACCGGATAAGGCCTGGGCGGCTTTCCAAGAGCGGAAAATTACACGTCTGCCGACGACAGGCTACGTTGCGCTTTCCAACGCAACGAAACACCAACCGATTACTCCACCTACGACGGCAATTTTCAGCGACTAGGATACGGCTAACGGAGTTATAATCGAATTTGGACAATGACCAGCCCGCGAGGATTTTTTTTTTCACTCTGAGCTGGCCTGAATTACCCTGTGGGCGGTGCCATGCCGGTGACGCGCGGTGAAATTAATGTAAACAGAGCATCATAATTATTAAGTAAACATTGCAAACAGAGACGCTTCTAACTAGTTTAGCAATCTTTACAACAGTGATGAGAAGCTGGACTTCTCCGAATAAATAAAATGTTCATAACTTGCGGATCTTATGCAAAAATTTTTGAGCAATCGTATCGAAGTATGTCTTTAGTAATTGAATAACTTGAAAATAATATATAAATAAATTATTTTCTCCCACTTGTTTTTGATATACATAGTAGATCATGTCCTATGGCAGTGCCAGTTATACGATTCCCAAAGAATTAAGTTAGTTAATAAACTGCCGAAATTCAAGTTCTTTCTGCCATTAAAAGCGGACATGTTCTTTACAGAACCAAATATTAAAGCTTGTGTATATATTTTCCAGTTTTTAAACGACTGCAAACTTCACCTCTACCGGTAATCAAGACTATAATTTTCTACACAATGTAAACCTAATGTATAATTGTTAAAGCCGAAATAAATCTATAACAGGTTTCAGTTGCTCAATAAAAAAAAAATCTACCGTCTACTTCTCAGGTGTATACTTTTGCGACTGTCTGTATCCACATACGATTGAAACGAATCCATCCCACCTGAAGTTGCTGAACAGAAAAAAAGTATTCTGGAATCGATCAGAGAGATTTCGAATTGGCCGAACAGATGAAAAATTCCCCCCAGTGTTTTCGCTGGTTCCGATTGAATATCGGTTGCACAACCGATCTTCAATTACGCCCGGGGTTGTCGCTGGTTTTGAACGCATCGGGCGATCATACCACGGCAGACGCAATGGAATGATAACGAATCTAGGGGAAACGAGGGCATGACAGATCGTTGGCTTAAATACACCTCGCGCTGTTGCCTCGTTAAAACGAAATAATATCGGCGAGCGTGTTCACCACCTACGGTTCATTCTCCACCTAGGCCTAGCCTCGCCTCGGAAGAGGTAGGTTAGGTCGGGCTACGTGTCCCGAGCTATTACCAGTTAATGACTCCCGCTTCGGACGTTCTCCTCGCCTCGCCACTTCCTTATTCCCTGTCGAGGGCAACTTTCTTCCTGTATCATCCAGATACTTGTTAGCGGCCGACCTTCTCGTTCAGACCGTGCACGTCGAATTTCGATGGCTTCGATCCCGACAGTCCCACTCGAGGACCATTAAGGCGGATTTACGCTTCTACACGTTGGATGTTTTACATTGTGCAAGTAATGCCTCGATCTAAGAAAACGAATATCCCCTCTACTGCCGCGGCATTCCCCGATTTAAACCAGTGAACATACGTTGGCTGTTTGTCTAATTTCACGTGTAATAATCGGGTGTACTTCCGAAAAGCCCATACCTCCGATGTTTTTTATACTCTGCTGATTACGAATATGATAGCGAAAATTGGCGCAAATGTTATTTTCATAGCGGAAACCGTGAAAACACCATAAAAATCATAGTTTTTTCCATTTATTTCAGTCAATAATGGGAATTTTGAGAAAGACTTCGGATAAAAGTTGTAGGTCTCATCAAAATACACGTTTCATGTTGTATTGACTTTTGTCATCGATGAAAGCTACAACTTTTATTTGAAGTATTTTTGTCAAAATTACCATTATTTACGGAAATAAATGGAAAAAAACTATGATTTTTATGGTTCTTTCATGGTTTCCGCTATGTAAGAATCCAGAGTATAAAAAACATCGGAGGTATGGGCTTTTCGGAAGTTTATCCTAATACAATCATGGAATAATACGCGGTCTCGCGCGACACAAAAATGTGTTCCCACCTTCATTGGCCAACCCGATAGAAAGTGTTCGAATCCTTCGGAAGAGTTTCGAAAGTTTGGCGATCAGATTTTTGACAGTGACCGACCTGTCGGACCTTGCGAATCGGTAATTGATCGTCCGGAGGTTTTGGAGAGGTGACGAGGAGAGGCTCGTTGACGGCCGAGAAAGCTCGCGTGAAAGGATTCGTTTATGATTTAAAAGGGAGGAGGTGTCATTTCACGTTGGTTCCTTGTATACATTTGTAATCGGGAGAAAGAGAAAGAAAAAAAAGAGAGAGAGAGAGAGAGAGAGAGTGTGAGAGAGAATTTGCCCGGAGAGGATGATTGCTTACGAGGGGAACGTACGATCGATGAAGGCCAAGGTTCTTCCGTCATGTTCTAATTGGGATTCGTATTGAGGAAATTCACGATATTGACGAAACGACCGTGTTGCATCCTTAATTGATCTTGATTAATTATTCATTTTAAATCTTCGGTACTTTCGGTTGTGCAGCGGTGTGCAGTGTTTTAATTGGTCGCCCGAAGGGCCAATGAGATTCGGTATTTAAATATTTCGAAAGTGTCTTTTATATGTGAGAAATACATATATGGTCATGTTTTTATATCTTTTTATATACAGTGACGTCCGTTGATATTTGGACATTCTCCAACCCCTTCCTTGCGACCATAACCTCATGCGTAGGAAAACCGAACGACCGCAGGGGTGCTAATTTGACCGGCGACCGCAAATGGTACCAACTACCAACGCAAATGGCCCTGATCGTACAAGAGGACTGTGGAATAGTGAACGGGAAGACCCGTTGTGAAAAGAGAACACTTGCGGGCCATTCCGGGTTCCCGTGCGTATACGCACACGCGTCCCCTTTGTGTCGCATTGTTGCCGGGAAGAAAAGGAAGGCTAGCCGGTACACCCGATACGAATTGCCAATATGAAACGGCCTTTGCTTCAGGGACGGTTACGTAGACACGCGCCCTTCGGAATGCGAACCTAACGAGAAAACATTCTGGCCACATAACTTAACGTTACAATTGGAATGAAAGCCAACTTTTATCCATCCTCGTCGAAATTAGCCTGCAGTCAGCTAAAAATAGCTAAATATTTCGAAAATCGAAGCTTTTCACAAATAAACATTTTTCGTTGGCTGATAGAATTTTGAAAATATTCAAATATAGATCCAGATCAAGAAGCTGTAATATTTATTTATTTATTTATTTATTAATGCCCTAAACCGTGTATGGTTAGGGTATATCATTATAGTAAGTTAAATTAACATAAACGATAAACGCTAAATGCGAATCTTACATTAATATTTTCTTTATACGATCACGATGGAGGTGCGATAGTAAAGATATTCCACAACTGGAGAAAGGGGGTTGCATTTGTCATGCTTTAATGAAACTTTTAGATATTCGGAGCAACTTTTCCGTATATTTGAAATTTTAAAAGAATTCTGAACACCGGGTGCTTGCACGAGGCTGCTGTATGGAAATGAATAGACTGCAGAGTCAGCTGCTCTTTCACTGTGCCCTGCACCGTGTGTAATATTCAAGTATCTGAATATACCTCGTTATACTTTCTGCCCTAAATAAATTGTTACCCTTTGTATCAAAAGTTTTTAAGTTTCCTGGTATTCGAAATTTGAAACTCGTCGTGTATTTGTGTTACGAGGATTCCTTTGATTCGATTCGTGCATTTTTACTTAACTAGGCAATATGAACTGTCCGTAACATACTACATAATAATTACCATTATTTGAAGTATTAGAGCCCTATTCAGCACCTTCGTTAAACGTTATTGGCCAATTTAGCAAAAGAAACAATTAATTCTTTTAATTCTCATATTCGAAAGAAGAACTTTATCAAGCACATGTTAGGTCTCATTCTACAACAACAATATTTGATTCTGTTGAATGATGCTCCAATTCAGATAAACATGGTCTCTTGTTCAAACACACCCGGTCGGGTTGCCCTTTAATCTCAAAGGTACCGCTCGATTACGCTAATGAAATATTAAATATGCTCATCCTCTCGGAACGCGTTCAACGAAGAAATGCAGTGCAAAGCATCAAAAAGGGTACGGTGAACTATGCAAAGAAGCAAACCGGTTCTGTGGGTTCCAAATCTCCATAGGGCAGGACCGAGTTTCCTTTTTTTTGTCTGTTCCTCTTTCTTTCATCCTTGTCACCGTGACGACACATCTCGCGTTGCGTTATTCTAGCGTAGCGAGTGGTAGTGTCTTTTACACCCTGCTGATCCGCATATTTTCCCCTCTGCCACTCGTCCTCAAACCCGTCGTCGGCACCTTTGCCTCAGCATAATGCGCAGCTATCGTCCGAAAGAATCGCAGATTGAAAAAAGCCGTCCGACCTTCGAGTACTTTTGTCTTTTTCGAAAACCGCCTATTCGAGAAATCAGAAAATAGTTTGAATCCGACGATGCTTCAACTGAAATGTGTTGGAATTTATTTAAGAAACAAATTGACAAACATAATCTACGATTATTTAGTAGGATATTCTATTGCTTTTGTCTTAGATCTGTCTGTTTTGTAAATTTAACAATTTATTACACGTAAATGTAGAAGTGGTAATCATGTTGAATTTGACCATGACATTATTTTTAAGGAAATTTGGAATTATATTGTGTGACCTACATTTTAAAACACATTTCAAACTACATGTTAAAACACGTCAACACATTTTTTATAATATGATTCTTAGATCGTTGCCCATTTTTCCAGAACGATCCTCATTCGCGTCCTATTTGTCGTAGAGTAAAGACGTGCCTCACACAGTGTTTTTTCAAATATACTAAACTGAATAAATTCTATTTTATATTTTATATTCAGAGTCTGGTTTTATTTTTATTGAAAATCCATAAAAAATATTAATTTCATTGAAGAAAGAGAAATAAAAAGTCTGATTGTGTCGACAATAAAAAATGAATTTACAACGACTATAACTGAAAAAAAAAATTTAAAGAGAAGTCTGCCGAGAAGTGTCAAGAACGGAATTCAGTGTGCGACACAAGTCACTGAACCTAATCGTAGCGATTCATTAATTATTCGTTCCCGAGGTCGGTATAATTGTATCTCGGAAATAAATTGGCTCGATGAGAAAAATCGTGTTGCGTGTCATTGCTACGAAACGATCTGCGCGCGTTCTAAAGAAACCAAGGTGGCGAGAAAGTGGTTAAGACCGAGTCATTAGCTCGATGCTCGTTCCACATTTTTCAATCAATTATTAGCCCGAAGAATGTAAGCAAAAAGTGTTCAGCTTGTAACAAGAAACTTTTTCATAGTAGCGATCGCGTGATTTATAAATATTGGATGATTCGAAAGTTCACGTTCCCGCCGATCGTCGTTGCGAAAAATGAAAGGAAACACGCGGGTTCTGCACTTTTATAAGGCGATTACGTGGCTGGGAGGACATAAGAAACTAATTTAATGCGTGCAGAAAAACGGTCTCTTAATCCGATAATAATTAGCACCATATCAACCTCCCATATTAGTCTTTATATTGTATAAAGGACTTGGGTAATTTTTCACTGGGCCGAATTATAAATTTTCCTATCGTTGTTTCGCATTGCAATAAGAAACTAATTTAATGCGTGCAGAAAAACGATCTCTTAATCCGATAATAATTAGCACCATATCAACCTTCAATATTAGTCTTTATTGTATAAAGGACTTGGGTAATTTTTCACTGGGCTGAATTATAAATTTTCCTATCGTTGTTTCTCATTGCACGTATTAGTGAACGCAAAACGAACATAAGCCTAACCGCCTAATACATTACCAAAACATCTTGCAATATTATTCGATACGGTTCTTATAGCTATTTCATCCTGTGCATGCAATCCCTCTGGCTACAGAATCGAAACGTGCCACGTAATGTTTCTTACATCACCGTCGAAGCAGATTCACCGAAACGATTTATCGGAAGGTCTCGGACGAAACCGAAATTATACGGCCATTTCGCGCGATGGAGGTATGGGTTTTGGAAGGGCGTGAGCAAAAACCTGGTTAGCTCCGAAAAAGACATTTATCATGTCCTTGGGGACGATTATCGATGCGGCCGAAACGCAGGACGTCGCCTCGCGTCGCGTCGTGTCCCGAGCAACAAGGCGAGACGGCATAATGTCCATTGCGCCCCGCTGATCAGTTTTGAATCGGCGCGCACCGCCGCCGCCGGTTACTATGCTCGGGGGCGAGGATCGCCTCCCGGTAAAATACCAGCCCGGAATTCGTATTCCGTGTAGCCGAGGAGATAAATCTGTGCTGGCCGATGGCAGCAAGGATGAGCCAGGAGAAGGATAAACAGAGGAGCGGTTCCAGGACGGAGGACGCGGGGCGGGGGCGACCGAGGAGAAAAAGAAGAGCCACGCCTTTGTCCTGGTACGTCCACCGATCTTTCACCAGGAAGATGTAAGAAAAAGAAGATTGCGGTCTACCCGGCTCCCTCGAGCTGTACATACATATATATGTATACGCGCTGACCAGCACAGCTTTGTCGATACGCGGTTGTTCTTTTAAAACACAAACTATACGCTCCCGTGCGGTAAGTATCATACGGGTCGAGAGGCTTTCTTCTTCCGTCGAGGAGAGCTTTCGAATCGGTTTTGTACTGTACGCTCCTCGCTCTTCCTTTTGCACACGCGAAATTTAGGATGGGACTGCTGATGCGGTTAGGCCGCTTTCACGACCTTCACGATGCCACCGCTTGATGGACGCGAATGGGGACAAGTGGGATCGCTCAAGCACAGATTCTAGAACTTTTTCAATCTCAATTACAATTGGAGAAATTATTTGTATATGTCACGTAATATTTTTCGCTATTTTAGAAACGATCTCTTTTTTTTATACATTATTTATTTGCAAGGGTCACATCCACATTTAGGGCATTAGCGAGCACATTATACACCTCAATAATGTTAAATTTTCTTATGAAATAAATTTTATTAAAATTATTGTCAATGTATAATCGCATTACTACTACCCGCGCTGGTGTAAAAAGAACACCATTATTTCAAAAAATGCTGTCGTATCACAGTGCGGCTTCCCCCACTACTGCCGCTTCAGGTAACCTACTCCCAATGTGTCCACTGAACGCACACGCAGTACTGTGCATTCATATATAATACAATGATATATGTACTTAATCACACAGTGATACATATGGTGTAAAAAATACACCGCGCGGGTAATTAAGTGAAAATTCAGGGCGCGGGTAGTTAAAGGTTATGCAAAATGAAACTTTTGGGCATCGATTGGAAGAAACAGGGGCTGAGTAAAAAGTTCTTTCTTTCTTTAATTATTTTTATAAATGGGAAACAGTATGTGGATGTTTGGAACTCTCTTAATCTTTTCACTATTTTAAATTTGAAATGCTCATAAATGCATAAAATCCGCGGTCGACTAATTACACTATTCTAAGCCTGTATACATCTGGCTAATAATTATATTCTATAATAAAAATCTACAGCTTTCCAGACGCGGTTTCGTGTATATTTTCATTGCCTTCTTAAGTAGACTGAGCAATCGGTGGGAAAATAGAAGAGGTGGGGAGCTGAAATTTGGGTTGGAAAGCACGCAGAAAGAATCGGTGTTTTCAAATAATATTCCCTCGCTGAAAATAACCGAAGCGTTCCTCGGGATCGAGGGCACGTCAGAACCTTGGCGCACGCGAGAGGGTGTGGCAACCACGAGCGAAGAGGAAACGCACGTTCACCGACAGCCCATGAATTTCCGTTCCATTTAAGTACCTGAACTGCTGCAGAACCGTATTGTTTCGCGTCACATTTGAATGCTACTTTAAAATTTGCGCGGTGCTGCGGCCGGAGATAGCGTCTTTAAAGATCCACGAAATATTTTATCGGCTGATTCGAGAAGAGCCCCGGAAAAATGTGGAACGCCTTTTACAAATTTAGTTAGCAGTAATATTAAGAACTTTTTTAAAACACTTTTCTAGGTGCTGAATATTGACCTCGAATGTTCCCACAAATTCGTAACCTAGAAGATTGTAATAAAAATGAAAAATTTATTGATTAGATTATCCAATGCGGTCAAGAGTTTGATCCATCGAGCACATGTGAGAATTGCGGAGAATAAAAATGGAAAAGGTGAAACTTTCAGAAATCGTTGCGTAGTAGGAAACTGAGGAGGTCTGATGAGTATCATTTATGCAATGGTAGGTCGTAAATAGCGACCAACGTTGCCATATACTATAAAACAAAGGTTGACTTGTCGAGTAACGGGGTCAAATTGCAACAGAACTTTCGGTAATAGGGGCGTATAGATAATCTTCCATTCTAGATGTGGCAATAAATCAATAAAATGATAACTAAACATCCGCACTGGAGACGGTTCGTTCTTGCAACACGTTTGCTCCTTTGTTTCCCGTGAATTGCGTTCTAATAAAAAGGAGACGAGAAATCGGCTCAATAATTCTTAGTTTTAAACCGCAGTTTTCTCGTAGCGTCGTTCGTTCGCCGGATCGAAAAACGAGAGGCCACTCCTTAAAGAGCGATGAGACTCCTGAAATGTATTCCTCGGAGCCAAAAATAAATAATTTGCTTGCAAAAATGAAGGATGGTTGAAATTGTAATGAAACGACCACTTACAGGAGACCAAAGGTCTGCCTAAATAGCAGGCGAACCCAAATTGCTTCAGCCACAATTTTCTTCTTCATTCTCTCCACAAAGTAATTTTTTTGTTTCACGGTGTGGAGCACCGATTCGGTGCATTACCGCGAGAATTGCCGCAGCAACGAACAAAAATCTTAAGAATTTGCACGGATATTTAATCCTATTATAATTTACCCACGCATCCTCGAGTACGTTAGTTGCCACAACCATCCGTGGCAAAATAAAGGTAATCGACTTTACGATCGTCGGTCTCTTTTTGTTTCACTGCCTCGTACATATTATTACAGTTCCCCGTGGATAATTATTCAAATTTTATAGGTATCGTATTCTCTCGTTTTACATACATTTTTCTACACCATAATAATTATTAGCATTTCTTAATTAGGTTTTAACACTCTTAAGTTGTGTTTGTTGGCTCTCAAATGAGTATCTACACATTATATAACGAGTACACAATTTTCTACAATCAATAACTAATTTTTGTTATCTCACGTTAAATATATGTACAATTTTAAGGAAGTATTTTATTTTATTTATTTATTTATTAATGCCCTAAACCGTGTGTGGTTTATATAGCATACATTGGTATAACACTTTACAATTGACAATGAGGTGTATATAATTTTAAGGAAGTGTAGCAGTTATTATTTTTATGAATTTTTGCTAGAATACTATTTATAATGTAGAAATAAACTGTTTTGGGATGTATACGTATAGATAAATTCTGAAACTACAACCTGTCCACTGTGAATTTTGTGCTGTTGAAAATAGAACGATAAAATACGAAACAACAAATACGTAAGAATATAAATATATTATTTCCAGTACTAAAATGTCTCGAATTCTGTGTTGTCAACATTGACAATCGAAACTGTCGCCTCGATTTAAAAGCGTTCCCTGTCAGAATTACTTAGAACGCGAACAGTTCTGCATAAATTCCAGTCGCTCGAACGAGGCACGCGAATTCTTCTCTAGCTAACAAAGTGTACAAGGATGGAACTGCTCCGGCCGTTCTACATAGAAACGGATCGAACAGGGCTCGCTGCTACTTCAGAATCGAGCAGTGGTGTCTTCGCGTTCACACTTCCGCATTAATCAGCCGGGGATGCGTAGCCTGCACTCCGAATGCAAAAAGCCCGGCGCAGCACGTACGATAACGAGCGACTGCTGTCGATCGGGTTGTCCCATCGACCCGGGTCATTTAATTAACGTCTGTCCCGAGAATCGGCGAAAAGCCCCGCGTTCGTGGAATCATACGATATGGCTGACCGACTGAAACAAGAACAGCGTCGTCGACCCGTCTGCGTCCGCTATTTATTTACATACGATGCCCGGTTGCTCCTGCGACCTTGTCTTCGAGAGACACTTTGGCTCCGCGAAGAGGCATTTTCAATAAGACCTTAAAGCTTCATCCTAGTGCAGCACCAGAGGTGGGCATTATTTGGCGAAACAGATATTTCAAATACTATTTAATATTTTAGATTTTATTTTGCTTAAAGAAAATAGTATTTTATTTGAACAATCTGAACCTCAAAATAAAATACTTCTATTTCAACAATTTGATTCAGAAAATAAAATATTTCTATTTCAACAATCTGATCCAGAAAATAAAATATTTCTATTTCAACAATCTGATCCAGAAAATAAAATATTTCTATTTCAACAATTTGATCCAGAAAATAAAATATTTCTTCTTTAACAATCTGAAACACTTTTGGATTGTTAGAATACTCTGAGAAACCGCATAAACATAGACTGTATCTTATCGTTAAGAAACGATTTACACTCATAAATGTATTGAAAATAAAGAGAGAGACAAAATACAAATATTATCAATATTATTCAAATAAAATACTATTTTCAAATACTATTTTCAAAAATTACTGCATCAAATAAAATAATTTATTTTTAAAATTGTGCACATACTCTAAAATAAATAGGATTATTTAATATTTACTATTTCAAATACTATTTTCTCCAGCTCTGTGAAACACTGCTCTACGAGTTTCAAGGTACATACATATGTATGTATAGGGTAACTATACCGATTACTGCGATATCATGCCTCGATCGCACTTTATTTTAATATTATTCCTAATTTATCATGCAATTATAATATAGGTAAGCATTTTATGTTTTATAGGTCGCCCTCAAAACCTAATACAGCATAAGAAAATTTTAAAACATAAAATCGATAACATTTTGTAGGTATTACTGCGGACGAAAATGAGCCATGTACTAATTAGTGCGTACCTATTACTGCGGATTTTAACACTAAACCTACCACGGTCAAATGACCGATTTTCTATTTTATAATTATTGAAATTATAAAAACGCTTTCATAATAAATGACTGAATTGAGTTCTTCATTTAAGCACAAAATATAATAAATACCGTACAAAGTTTCAGTAAATTGAATCTTCTCACTGCTATATGGTGTTTCACTTTTATATGTTTCGTACTTGGTAGGTTTAGTGTTATTTCAAATATACGAGTGTACGGAAGAAAATGTTTAGAATCTAAAAATGGTAGGAAAGTATAGAAAAATAAAATGGTTTCATAATTGATCGAATGAGAAGATGCCGAATTAATTTATGCACGGTAAGAGTACAGTTTCTTGTGAAACCGAGTAAAAAGGGAGTTCAAAGGATCCAGAGGACAGGACGGCAGGAGTGCATTGAAATTTTAATGACGTCTTATCGATCGGCGTTCCGGCGATGCGGTGGGCCGCACTGCGACGTCGAAAAACACACGGGCCGTAAAACAACGAATAAATTTGTAGTATCTGGCGTGGAAACGAAAATATGCAGAACGGTCGTGTTCAGGCTTTATGCAATAGTGGTTAAATAGGAGTTTATGTGCGACTCCTAACGTCAGGATCGAAGTAGGTCGAGCATTAAAAGCTGCGGCACGCTCGATGGAAGAGTCACGGTCGAAAACGGCTCGCGTTTTGTGCGACAGATCGAGGAGCCGAAAGGCGAAGCTGAGAAGCTTTCCCGTGTCCACGTTCCAATATTTCGCAGTCCCGTGGATTTAGGTCGAATTCAACAAAATGTTCTTTCAATCCGCATCGTTCTTCGTTTTGTTGCATTCGTTCCATTGTGCGGCAGCCACTGCAACAGCGTATGACTTTGATCACGATGTTCGACTCGTTTCGATGTTCGGTTTTGTAAATATTTCCTGCTGCTTGAAACATGGTTATGCTATCTGTGTCTTTTAACGTGTTTACGATCGACGCGATGTTATTCCGTTACTTTGTGAACGAAAGCCAAAAAGTCAATGAGAAATTACGAGAAAATTGTGATTTATATGGGTACACGTACGAAAATCAAGTTAGATTTAAAAATAAAATGCGGAAAATTTAAAAATAAAAATTCCAATAATAATTGTCGTTTCGACCGTCAAATTTCTTATACCGAATTGATATAAGCACTTTCAGTATCTACGGGTCTTTTGATAATGACGAAGACAATAAGATCTTTCTTGCACTCTTTAAAAAATATATACAGGGTGTCCCAAAACAACTGACCCAAGGTACCTCCCATTTCAATTTAACGCAGTAGTTTTGGGACACCCCGTATATAAATTTTATCACATTGACAGACATTCGATTGGTTTGATCGAGTAATTTTTTCCAGGGGTAGTGCATTGCATTTTTGAAAGAACCGTATAAGAGGAGACCCTGTACATCGGTCTATAAAGAGTAAATTAAATTCTTCGATCGCATAAGAGACCTTGAAGCCTAGAACCGCGGTGGAACTCGACCGAGGGACATAAATCTTATCAGTAAATGGCAATAATGTCCACGGATGGCAGCCAACAACTCCATCATTCTTGGCAAGGTTGATCACCGCGGAGCCATCAAACTGACGCGACGCGACGACTGATTCCGTAACGAAGTTATTCAGAGACGTTCTAAACGGATGTATATTCTCGATTCTCGACAAACGGCGCGGCGCGGTGTTGCGTTGTCGAGGTTCGCGATGACAACTCGGTCGGAAATCGCGGCCGCTTTGCCGGTTTCTGGATTGTCGCGTGTCTAGCCGCGGCGCTGCGTCGCGCCTCAATTGCGTAAAAGCAAATCTCCTTACGAAAGGGTTCCCCGACGCTGGTACACGGTTACGGTGCCATACTCCGCAGGCTTTTATTCCGCACGAAGTGACACACCTACGTGCTGCTTTATTCAGGAACATAGCTGGAAGTCTTGGGCGGCGACCTACCGCAAAGCCGTATTATTTCGACGTCGTGGATTTCCGTGCCATCCGTCTTTCGGACCTCGGCGCAACGCGGCGCGGCGACACGAGCACGTGCGTCACGCTACCTCGCGATGAGTCATTAAACATCGCACTTCGGACCAGCGAAATTTCTCGCCCCGCGATCCCACGATCTTACGAATCGACGTTGGAATCAATAATAAAATAATTAAATCAATGTCGCCAGACGGGGCACATTAAGGGGAATACGGTTACCCTCTCTCCGTCGTTACCGGATTAGTCACGTGACATTGTGACGCATGCGCGACAGAGCGAAACTCGTCACGTGACCGGGCCGTGGCACAAGCGTGGGGATGCTCGCCGCTAGGGAGTGGGGGTGAACGGCGTCGTAGAAGGGGTAAGGTATACTGGGAGACAAATCTTACTCTGGTGGCAGCACTGCTCGTATCACAATCCATAGCGATCCATCCATTCGACAATCGTCTCGATCGATACCATTTATCCAATGTTTATGACAACATTCATATCATTATACAATATACTTATGCCATATGTATACCTCTTGCAAGTTGCTGAAGAAACAGAAGCATAGCTGAACACTACCATCTCGCCGACTCTCTCGCTCGTATCGGTAATATTGACAACCCTAGGTGTAGATGTGGTTTCGAGTGTGAAACTCTAAATCACGTCCTTTGCCAGTGTAATCTCTACGATACTCGACGATCATTGCTATTGAAAAATCTCTTCAAGTTAAGATCTCAGCTGCCTTTGGACGTTTCTATGTTTCTGGCTGGCTCTAATGTCGTAGCCAGCTTTCATATATCGTCATTTTTAAAAAACTGTAATCTGCGCGTTTAAGAAAAAACAAATAGGGAAAAAGAACCGATATACCCTCATTTTTGTTTGTATAGGTTTCTTGTTCTATATATTTTGTTCTGTACCTAAAGTTGTAATAAATCTCTTATGAGATTTCGTCAATAAAAAAAAAAAAAAAAATAGATCTGCAGCAATAATTCGTTGGATGTAGTGTCTTTTATGTTCCGATGGAATATTTTTATTTTATACGAAAAATATTAATTAAATTCCACGTATTTCTTCGAACTGTATACATATACAAGCCTAATTATACTGTACCACTTTATCCGATTGAATCCTAAATGTCCTCCGCATTATAAATTCTTTTCAATTTGTGAGATAAGAACATGGAAACACGTGCCTCAAAAGTATCGGTTTATTTCCCGACTCCAGCTCGCCTCCGCATTACCGATTCCTCTCGAGCTGAAACTGCTGCAGGTTTCATGAATGCTAGATGCGGCTGCATGCATTGCAACATGTTTCAGCGTGTATAGGGGGCTTAAAGGTTGCAACCGATGCGACTACCGTCGAGTGTCGCGCGCCACGGGACGAGAAGCTCGACGACGTTTGGGAAATAAAGACGTTAGCCTCTGTCGCGTTCTATCGTCGTCGTCGGCGTCGTCGTCGTCGTCGTCGTCGTGCGATGGTCGTGCGCGAGAGAGCCTGTACAAGCGTGGAAGGCTTCCCGCTGCTCGGGAAATCGATAAATTCACCGCGCCGATATCGATAGTGATAGCTAGGTACGTTTTATCGTCTGGCCGATGCCCGATCGCATCGATATCGCGGCAATGAATTCTCTTTTTGGTCGCGGCGGGTGGTCCAACCGCGCGTTTGCTCCCTGAATGGCAGAAAACGCGTTCGTTTCCTTCTCTCCTTCTGCCGCGGCAGCGTTTTCGCTTGCGCGGAGACCTGTTCTCTTTTCCGGCTCTGAAATCCCCCGTGGGAATTTGGCGAGCCGTACTTCGTCGACCAATTAACCGTAGAAAGAAGTCCTCGAAAGCCGCTCCATCGACGGTGCCCAGCGCTCTCGTCCTGGAAATTCTTCGTTCCGTGGCCTTTTGTGCGGACTTTTGCTACGCTGGCGACTTCCTCTTCCTCGCTGCTACGGACATTTCGTGCCGGCGAAGGTGATATTTTTCCGGAGACGAGCCTCCATGGGTGCGGTTATAGCGTGATAGATCCAATCAATAAACCGAATCTATTAGGCTGCACAATGCGAAAATTTAATAATTATTTACATTTGCATTTATTAAATTTACTTGCGTACGCTTGCTGCGCTGGCCACTTCCTCTTCCTCGCTGCCATGGAGATTTCGTGCTGACGAAGGTCATATTTTTCCGGAGACGAGCCTCCATGGGTGCGGTTATAGCGTTATGGGTCCAATCAATAAACCGAATCTATTAGGCTGCACAAAGCGAAAATTTAATAATTATTTACATTTACATTTATTAAATTTACTTGCGTACGCTTGCTACGCTGGCGACTTCCTCTTCCTCGCTGCCACGGAGATTTCGTGCTGGCGAAGGTGATATTTTTCCAGAGACGAGCCTCCATGGGTGCGGTTATAGCGTGATGGGTCCAATCAATAAACCGAATCTATTAGGCTGCACAAAGCGAAAATTTAATAATTATTTACACTTGCATTTATTCAATTCAGTTGCGTACGCTCTATAATAAGAATTTTCTATTTTTATGTTGCTCGTGTTGCAATAGATTTCCACTAGACTCGATAAAACTCAACAGTCTTTGATTATCTGTTTCGGTCAAAACGATTATCGAAGTGTCCACGTATAATCTAATCTTCGACAGTAAACTCCGGGATACCAACTAGGTTATGAATGAGCACGATTCAGTAACACTTATTTCCTTATCAGAAAAATGTTCATTGTTCAACACGTCTTATTCTTAAATGGACGTCCCATTCTGTTTTATTCATTCACACCGGTACTGTTTACTCTAGATAAAGATGACATATTTACCTCGAGACTTACCGATACAATTAAAACGCTTTCAATCGATCAAACAGTTGTCTCGAATCACGCGCGTATGCCATCGAAAAATTCTATGTCTCGCGGAGACGAGTTTTTATATAATTCAAGAAATCACAAATAAATTAAGAAGTATTTATCTTTGTATCGATCGTAAATTGTTTATAAGAAATCTGTTAATGTTATCGGCGCACGGGATCGATCAATTTTTACTAGTTACTGGCAAATTTGCAACTTATTAATTTCCAACGTTTAGGTCTTATTTTAAACCATTCTCAAGAAAACAATTGCGTCTGTAAATTAATTATTCGATATATTAATACGTTGTAAGTTAACTATATTAGAATGGTTTAAAATAAGTATATGAGAATGGTCTAAAATAAGACCGAAACGTTGGAAATTAATAAGTTGCAAATTTGCATGAAGCATTAAAAAAGCCGTCTGTTTACAGAACATGGCCAGCAATAAAACGTCCGGTCCGCAACGTGTTAAGAAAATACATGTAAGCCATCGTTAAAATGGAAATTCCGCGAATGACCTAATAATTTTCTGGCTACTCCTTGTACGAGCAAAAATCATTCGGTTTAATTTGTTTTTTTTTTTTTGCTTATGTCATGTAATTGTTATGCGTACCGGTACGTATATATTTCAACGAAGACCAGTCTTGCTGTTCGCGACGCATTCCTCATACGGCGCGATAGCGCACCAGACACCACGCAACTTTTTCACGTCCTCCATCCCAGTCGACCAAGGTATACCTCGTTCTGTATAATGAAGGGCAACGTTTCATCGTGGTTGCCGGGTTTTTCTGACGAGACCTTCATTCACCAAACGAGCCGGGTTGGTACCGCAATGGCGCGAGGGGAATTTTCGCTCCTCGGCCACTAATGATCGGATGTTTGTTCATGTAAATGCGAATCCCTTTATTTTCGTGGCGGCTAGCTAGAAAACGAGTTTATCGTCGCGGCGCAAGACGAATACCGGATACTCGGCTCGCTATCGTTGTCGATAATGATTCCGTCGTTCGTCCGACTGCAATCGTATTCGTACGTGAATCAGCGAAGATTGCACTCTGACTCACGAATTTCATTTCTGACCTTTTCTTTTCTACACTCGTTAGGATCGTTCACTAAATTTATTATGAAATGAATTTTAATTAGAACACATTCTGATCGTTTTATTCTGTTTCCAGAAATCGAAGCACAAGAGGCTTGCAAGTGGCTGAGAGCAGCTGGCTTTCCGCAATATGCGCAGATGTATGAGGGTGAGTTCACATAGTTGGCTTTGTAATACTATAGTTTGGAGCAGATACTATTTGTACGGTGCTGTATCCACTGTCGAAACTAATCCAGCAAAAAATATTTGACGAACGGGAAGATAAAATACAATATGTACAATAACAGAGGGTATCTGAAAACTTCTATATGTTCTTTTACCCTTTGCAACTTTCGAATTTGTTCACTTTTATTCAGAACAATTCCTTATCATTTTAAGTGTTTTATTTAAAATCTACTTCAAGGGACAGTTTATCGATTGATATCAATTTTAAACAATTTCTATTACGAATTATTTTCAAAATAGCTAAGTTCATCTATGTATATATTGCTTATCTCGGTAAAAGCAATTAATGTTATGAGATCAAAGTTGATTATCTTTAACTTTTTATCGTAAAGTAACCATATGTAATAGCAATCTCGCCAGTTTACATTGATTTCTTTTCCATTAATGCGTACTTAGAGGGCCAGACGAAATAAAACAATAAATTTGGTTTTTAAAAATTGTATATACTCCAATCACCTATCTCATTGCATTTTAGTAGTTGCTCCAGAGAATAGTCTGACATTTTGCACTCGACGATTACAATGATAATATCGTACGCGTCGAAGAAAATCGATTTCCGTCTCCAGACGGTATGCCAGGAAATATAAATGAGCAAGATGAATAATTCACGAGCAAAATATTACAAAACAGAACGAACGTGTCCCCGTCGGTAATCTAGAATCGTGGAATAAGATCTAAAGCTCCGGGTCTTTTAAAAACCCCTTTAAACGATGTCCCCTGGAAGTCTTTGTCGAGTCCGTTCATCCCTAAAAATGCCACCGATAAACTGAAACGGTCCCGGCTAATTAGAATGAGAGACGATCTCCGTGGGGGTGAACCCTCGTTATTTTCAACGGTTCCAATTTATTTTCAATCTAGTCAACGATTATCAACCTGATCCTCCGTTGAAATCCTGCTTAAGGTCCCCGCCTATGGAAGATGTTCTTAAACGGTTTGGACGCATGGAAAAATCATCAGAACGTCCCGTTCAGATCAGAGGAGATTACCGTTGAAAAGAACTTTTAGGAAATTCGAGCGTCGGTCCCTGCTTGTTCTTCTCGCCTAACCGAGAGCCATGTGGTTCTTCTCAATAACCCTGCCACCATTTTTCGTTCCCGAATGGTCACGTATCACGAAAACTGTGTTGTTGTCCGTTAGGAAAAAGAGTAACCCTACGATGGGGTGTCAACTTTCAACTGTCAGCAAAGGGCTGATCATTAGCTCGGGAGTATTGGGATTGCAAGGAAATGCTCGAACAGAAACCTTGCAATTCGATCGTTTTTACTGTCCTCTATTACAAAAATACCACCAGAACAAGTTATGTATCTAGATGGCTTGCCTAGAAGGAAGAGAAATTTAAATTCCTAATGAAGTAACTCAGAAATATTTTAGTTGTGACTTAACACATTACTCGTGTGAAATTCCATTTATTTCAGTCGGTAACCGCCTAAGGTCATCTAAAGATTAGAGTATGTTTTCCATGAATAAATTTCCCTTCTTATTAATATATAAACGATAGTGAAAATATATTCGTTAGATTAGAAAATTATCAATAATATTGAAGTGTCTACTAACAATGATAAGTAGACTGCGGGTAGCTTCGTATATAATTAGTAGACTGTGGATTTTATGCATTTATGCATTTAGACGATTTAACATATGTTATTTTCAAATTTATTATAATTGTCAATGAAAGGAAGAACTTTTTATATGATTCCAGCATTTTGTAATTGACAAATAAAACTTTTATTTTCCATAAAGATCCGCAGTCTAATAATTAGTATTAATATCGAACTTCATATATTTAGTTCCTGTGTCTTGCAATTCGTGCAAACAATTTTTATTTTGCGTAAAGATCTGCAGTCTATTGATAAGAGTTCAGGTGTTGAACGAAACATGCAAAAATATGCGTAAGAGAAAAAAATCGATTGAAAATTACCTGGAGACAGTCGTCGACCGCAACAGCGAGACAAGAATTTTAATCTGAACGTTGTTATCGATTTCGATTTTTCCAGTTGAATGGAAAGTTCTGGCTCGGAGTAGGGGCACGGAACATGTAACGTGAAACCGTAAAAGGGGTAAACTTTCCCTGTTTCCGAACGTTGAGTAATGGCGCCACGGCCCGGAAGGCAATTCTAGTTGAAAATCCCGCGAAAGCAGTTGCTATTGGCGAGTGACACGTGGGCAGAGCGGATCGAATCGCAACGCTGGCCAGCGAGAGAGTGACTTATTAGAGAACGGCTTGATGCGTCCGGACATGTTAATACTTATCATAATGGACCCTTTGTCGCGGCGCCTACCAACAATGCGTTCGTTATTGCACTCTCGCTCGGCCGTTGCATTCTTGCAGTCGCGTTTGCACTGGCGCAAGTCCGGTGGTAGCCGTTCGTACGATTCTTACCGATCCCATTAGCGGCCCATTGTTTCATACCTCTGTTTATTTGCTCGCCGACCGCCCGCTACTGTATTTTCACGGTACTTCTATTTTCACCACTTGCAGCCGTCGTAAGAACCATTTTTTTTTTCGAATAAACGTTCCCTTCATTGGTCAAACAGCAAAAATTTTCGACAAATTGCCAGTATTAATTAACTGTTATAATTTTGTACAATAGAATCGAACAACAATCGTTTTAGAATTTAAAGTCTCTATTTTCGCAGTGTATCCTTTTTGACGCTACTGTATTTCTTTTGATAATATTTCTGTGTCGAAAGATATCACAGATTAGACTTGAATATTATTACATGGATTTGTGGTTTAAAAATAAACGCGCGTGCAAGCATTTTTCAATATTTCCTAGTAGCTTCGAATTTACAATATAGTCTTTTGTTCAGAGGTTAAAATAGAATTTGTAAAATTACATATATTTATGGTTTAAAAATAAACGCGCGTGCAAGCATTTTTCAATATTACCTAGTAGCTTCGAATCTATCTTGTAGTCTCTTATTCAGAGGTTAAAATAGAATTTGTAAAATTACATTGATTTATGGTTTAAAAATAAACGCGCGTGCAAGCATTTTTCAATATTGCCTAGTAGCTTCTACATTATAGTCTCTTACTCAGAGGTTAAAATAGAATTAGTAAAATTCACATTCGAATAATTTTAAGTGTATTTGAATTGTTTCGTATGAAAACGCGGTTACTCTCGATGCAGTTCGATAACGCATGATGCTTCGTACGATACACACCAATTTGAATAGTTTTCATTTATGGAATCGGAAGGTCCTTTACCAGTGTGGTTTTGTAATTATTATCGGGAACGTCGAGCTAAGTTATTGCAGTTTTTTTATCTGTCCTCGATGGACGAATTGCGAACGAAACGATCCGAGGAGAGGCGTCGAACAATAAGACCTTGAGATTTATGCTCTAATATGTATTATGGAGGTGCGCGCGATCGCACACACACGCACACACCGGGGAAAAAAGAAGAAACAAAACGAAACAGGGAGACCTTTGTTACCGAGGTCCGGCGTATTACTAAAAATCTCACGTACTCAGGACAGCCATCGAAAACATGCGTATTCGAACGCTTTTGGTGGTCCATACGGACCACCCTCTTTGTCTAAAATGATACTGTAAGCCTACACTCGAACTGGTTTCTTTTTTCTTCTTCCATATGAAGCATGACCGCGCGACCTTTTCGTTAGGATTGCTTAGCGGGTGTTTTCACCACATGCGATTCTTCCTTGAAAATTTTCCAATTTCTGTCAACTAACTCACGATAACTGCAGCATGTTTTCCGTCTACAGATACCAACGATATCGATAGATTCACGAGACAGGTTGGATAACTCAAAATTAAAAAAAAAAAGGGTTTGAAGTATGTGCTGTCAAAAAACGGACAACGTGTATCTAGTGACAGGGCCGAATTGTAACTTGGTTGTTATCGAAAATAGATAAAAAATGGGGGTGTACTTCCGAAAAGCCCATACCTCCGATGTTTTTTGTATTCTGGATTCTTACGTATTTTAACGTGCTGATTACGAATATGATAGTGAAAATTTGCGCAAATGTTATTTTCATAGCGGAAACCGTAAAGAAATCATAAAAATCATAGTTTTTTCCATTGATTTCAGTTAATAATGGGAATTTTGATAAATACTTCAGATAAAAGTTGCAGGTCTCATCAAAATACACATTTTATGTCGTATTGACTTTTGTCATAAAGATAATACTTACTGAGAAAAATAATAGGTAATTATTCACTTATACGGAGCCACTCTCGATTTCAATGTCCTTTACATACGTTATGAGGGACATGACCCTGAGTTACTTTTCCTTAGTAACTTAATCGGCGGTCAGAGTTAGGTCTGGGTTAGGTTGTGGGAGCGGAGAGGGCCACGCATACGAAAATCCAGGAGTAGTTTTTCAAGATTGAAAGCTCACCCTATACATATACAGGGTGCGGCGCAAATTAGTTCCCACGATTTTTCAGCCCCTTCTTACAAAAGAAGGATTGCAATTGCAATTTTTTAAATTAAAAAAAATCAATTTTCAACAAAAAATCAAGGTCGCTGTCATATCTTTTAATGGAACTGGGTATTTTTAATTTCATAATATTGTAGGCGACGTCGAAACGAATTCAACGACCTGCTATACGATGACTTTCAGATGACCTTGAAAGAAAATATCGCCATGAATCATAACAATAACCAATCCAAAAAATAACATTTTTATAATGCATGTTTATTTGACATATTTATTTTTTCACTATTAGCCTACCGATTCATTGTTATAACGTATCTCACAATTTCATGTAATGAACTAACAGATCTTGCTACACAAACGGACAACAGTTGAGGAAATGAGCATTCACAATGTTTACGTTCATTTGTTTACCTCTAAATGCGAGGCGATGCTATTACATACCGTTGAAATATTTCCAATATTCTCGCAGTTGATTCATAGCAATATTTTCTTTCAAGGTCATCTGAAAGTCATCGTATAGCAGGTCGTTGAATTCGTTTCGACGTCGCCTACAATATTATGAAGTTAAAAATACCCAGTTCCATTAAAAGATATGACAGCGACCTTGATTTTTTGTTGAAAATCGATTCTTTTTTAAATTTAAAATATTGCAATTTCTTGTCGGTTAAATACTGATTAACTTTGGTAGGAAACATTTTTCTGTCCGACCATCCGAAGGGGCTGAAAAATCGTGGGGACTAATTTGCGCCGCACCCTGCATGTATGACCAGAGTGAGATCATTTTTCTCAAAAACTATTGTTTTTATGACAAAAATCAATAGGACATAAAATGTGTATTTCGTTGAGAGCTACAACTTTAATTGGAAGTATTTTTCAAAATTACCATTATTTACGGAAATAAATGGAAAAAACTATGATTTTTACGGTTCTTCCATGGTTTTCGCTATGAAAATAACATTTGCACCAATTTTCGCTATCATAATCGTAATCAGCACGTCAAAATACGTCAGAATCCAGAGTATAAAAAAAAGCGGAGCTACGGACTTTTCGGAAGTTTATCAAAAAATGGTAAAAGAAAGTTTTTAATTTATTTTAAAAAATTATCCAACGACTACCGATGGAAACAGCACCTTAACGTTCGGGTCTCGAATGGCCCAGCCAATTGTTACGACGTCAATTAAATACTACGGAAGAAAGGTGGAAGAGATTCGCCGATGTTTACGGAGGACTTTCGTACTGTACGTATGCGTATCACGGATACCGGAGACGGTATCATGTTCGAGGTAAACGAAGTTGCTCGGCAACCTGCTAAGAGAGCGTGTCGCGTGGTAACATTGAGCCAGGTGTACAACCGGGGGAAAGGACTAACAACAACTCGTGTTCCACAGTCATTAACGTCCTTGGTACCGGCCGAGTAATTCCAGGTCTTTCTTCAATTTCGAGAGCTAATGCGAGAATAATAATCAGCCGGACGTCGCGGCCGCGATGATTAATGACGCCGGCGATTTTTCACGTGGCGGCCGCGAACGCGCCAGCGCGCTGCGCCGCCAATTTACGTCCGAGATAGACTCCAGTAACCCGCTGCCGGCTAAATAACACAATGTTGAGCGAGATTTATGCGGAAGCGAGCCCGGGATTTTAGTCGTCGAATTATACGCCGCCGCCTGTCGGCATAAATTTTCCGCTGTCTCGTTACCGCGTTTGTTTAAATCAATTTCAATCGATTCAAAAGATTGGATATCTGCCGGCTAGCCGGCCGGCTGTCCCGGAATCATTCAGCCCGCTATTTAGCCTCGTTAACGGAACGAGATGCGATTCCAATTCGAAATCGGCAGCCACTGACCAATCGTAACGAGAAAAACTTCAATATCCTGTTATTAAACGAGGCGATGCAGTTTTTAACCCACTTGTCGGGCTGTTGTAACGCTCATTGTCGGCGCTGTGAAATAATTATTCCTCCGGCTTATAAGTAGATGGATAGATATACAGTCGCTTTGAACGCGATACAGTCGGTGATTGATTTGTTAGAGCCACTTGCATAGATTAACGATCTAACATTTAGACGGTTAAACGAAAGCATTGCTGCAACTGTTAATGTTCCATGAAATATTGAAATTTGGCAATTGCAAGCGTACATTTGTATATAATATGAAAATCAATTTACCATCGCAATAAATATGTTAACTAAATTTTAGGATTACTTCAATTTTTATTTCTCTGCTAGATACTTAACCCTGATCCGTCCCAATTTGACACAGTTTTCCCGAAATATGTTATACTATCTTGTTATTTGTAGGTTTTGCCCGAAACTTTGTGACTTTTATTTTCTTAATGCGAAACTCATAACCGAAAAACTTTACATCTAAAAATGTTAACTTATTAATTTGAATTTTTAAAAAAATCTAAAAATAACTGTTTGCCTTGTTATTTAATCGATCTTTCACCACTGTATCAATTTGACACCGAGGGACAGAATCAGTTCGTGAAATGAGGGACGGATGGTGGTCAATAAATACTAATTAAAGTAAAAGTTGTCACTAAAACAAGTTTGCTAACGCATTTAGTCCCATCTTACCATGCACAGCACAGTTCACCAAAATAAAAGAATATAAATTGCTATACTTCACCGTTCGAATCTGCATGAGAATTTATTTCTCGAACGTCCTTAATTATATCTGTAACGAAACCGCCATAAAATGGCGACTGAATTAGTGTCACGTCTAAATGGGTTAATTTCTCCAGCATTTTTCGCGACAGGATTCTTAAACGTTCGTGGCAAATGACCATCGCGGACTGCAGTTTGTAATAACGTTGATTTAAAAGCAACCGTAAAGAACGTCTACAGTGTGCAACTGTTGCCAATGTCCGTCCAAGTTAACTGCTATTTAGTTGCAATTTGTGTGGCTAGAATTAACCACGCGTTCTGAATGTTCATAAATTCATTCGGTTTTATTTGGACCCTTTTGCCGGCACACGCAGCACGGTGGAAGTTCAGATGAACGCCCGATGAAATATGCATAGAGCCGCCCAATAACTTTGGTCGATAATAATTTGCTCCAACTACGAAATAGCGGCCGGTGTACGCGGGCATTTGCAAATGAGCAATGTTTATCGATGAACTTGCCGAGCTGGCAGAGGTTCAAGCTCCTTCCGTGAAGCCGTCCGTTTTAGCGTGTATAATTCTCTCGCGTGACAAATGCGCGCATGAATAATAGACTCGGGCCACGAGAGAGAAAGAGAGAGAGACGGAAAAATTTCACGGTATAACTGTTTGAAAATACTAGAAGGTTGTAGTAAATATTTTATACGTATCTTTTTTAGCAGGCGGCGGTATAACTTAGAGCGTATCAATTTCCTCTGCTAAAAATATTTTTCGCGGGTCTATTCTCGATGCTTGGAACCTCGAAATGGAAACGGGTACACAAGAGAACAGTACACACGCGCAAAATAAATAAACAAATATATAACAGAATCAGTTTAATAACGTTGATTCGGTAGTCGATTAATCGCTTAGGATATTATTATAGCTGCGGATCCTGCACTTTTTACGATATTGGGTAAACTGTCTGGGGATAATGAGATTACATAGAAAACCACTTTGCATGGAAACTCAAATTTCATTATAATTACTGACGCGTGCACGGGGCTGAGCCTTTCGTGAAAACTACCTATCTACTTGTATGACTTGGGAGATCATGTCGATATAGCTACCGCGCGTCTCAGCACACAGGCGTTTCAATTGAAGCGTGTTGTATTACAGTTTCTACTTAATTTAATTTTCCGAACAAGTATATACTTCATTTCCTGATTATTAAACTGGATTTTACGCATTTATGAGAAACATTTAGTAATGTAGGAATTTGTTTTGAATTATGCTATGTTCATTTTTAGTGGAGCCTTGCAGGGAACAGTCGAGTGCAAAGGTTTAACATGTCGCTCGTGCGCTAGAAAAACGTCACAATAGAAAATTTATCAGTTCCCGTTTTATTGCCTTAAAATACTCGCCAGAGGTGTATCTGTAATGTAGAAAATCGTCGCAAGTGTAGTTCTAAAACTAACCCCATAGATAGCCCAATTAGATTTTATTTGTTTTTACTTACTATTAGATTATTAATTATTTAATAAACTGTACTTTATGTTTTAACGGAGTTTATTACGAAACGATAAAGGCCACTAGCGAAAACACGTCTTCACGATTCAAAGGAAACTTGTCAAGCGATTATCATTCTGGCAAGATAGCCGAGGAACGATCCCATGAACAAATTAACAACGGTTTTATAAACAATCTGAATTTCACCGACAGTTTCTTCTATTTGATAATAGATGTTTATTTTGTTTCTAATATACAGAAACACATTTCAACACTTACAGCCACTATCAAAGGACTTTAAAGTGCTCTCCTGTAAAATTTGTATTTTTATATTTCTGACGTTTTTCCTGTGCACGAGCGATCTAATTACTTTTCAATGAAGTTATTACCGAAAAGCCGGAAATAATTTATTTCTATACCTAACAGATATTTGTAGAATATACGATTGTTTTTAAAAACAAATATGGGGCTGTCGTAATTTGACCGACTGTATATACTAAATTGTTGTATTCTTGGGAAGAAGAAAGGGTTAGAGAATTTTCTTGAAAGCACAGGATGCAGAAAAAGCGTTGCAGCAAGGCGTGGTCGAGCGTTCAGCCGTGCGATGAAAAGCGGTCTGTCGGACGGTATCCATCCGTCGCTAATTAGTACACACGTGGATTAACCGCGGATCGCGTGTAACTGCAATCGAGACTACGGAAAGTATCGAGTCACGCCTCTCCTGTTTCCATTATATTAATCAAACGAGCCGAAGGGAGAGGAGAAGGAGTGACGGCCCGATTTGTTGTTCGACAACGCCGACTAAACGCGAGCGGACTTGCCGGACGTAGTATTTCGTCGCGGCGTTAAACCGTCGCGTTAAGCCGTCCTCGCGTGAAATCCGGCTCGGAAAATTTTACGGATATCGCCTAGATTTTTCGTATTCGTCACCGCCGACAACGTACCGTCGCACGTGAACGAGGACTGCGACGATTTCTCAACCTGAAGAATTGGGCTAATAAAAGAATCGGTAATTACCGGCTGGTTCCATTCTCTAGATTTCTTTAAGGGGGAATATACACCTAGCAGAGTAAAAAAAACGATTTTTCATTTTTCACATTTTCGGAAAGTTTGATGTGTTAAGAATATCTGGTGAAAATTTCAAATAAAAATACTAAAAAATTGATGAAGTTATAGCTGAAAGAGTACACTTGTTTGTGCAAATCAAGCCGCTTTCAAGCAACTTTCAAACGCGTTTATCTCGAAACAACGTTTTTGAAATCTGTGACCAAAATATCTCGAAAACCAGTAAATCGATTAACTTGAAATTTATTATGGTTATTGTATGCATAATTATCTAGTATTTGTCATAGGATTTTTCCCCTACGATTCTTAGTTTTTTTTATTGGACAAAATACGAACGAATTTTTGGCTGAAAATCGCTATTTGCAAGTTCAGACGCTCGCCATTTTGTCAAAAATAGATATTTTTGAAATCGGCTATGACAAAGACAAGATTGTAATATCTATTTTACAATCCTCTGTGTTTTTTTATTACAGATAATTTTTGACGAAATGCCACTGGTTACCGATTTTGGTGTTTTTCTTGCGATGCTATATTAACGACGTGACTACTACGGAAATTTTCAATATTTTTAATTAAAAAAAATACTAAAACATTCTCGAAAGTGTACATTTTAAACCACAAAAAAAAACCGATCCGATAATTTCAATAGTTTCCCCACAAAAAATTCCCGAAAATCAGCATTTTTTCTCCTTTCTAGGTGTAGATTCCCCCTTAAGATTCTTTCTTCTCCGTTTTACGAGAGAATGGTCGAAGTCCTCCTAGAAATCTAATTCCGGGAGAAACTATTCGAATAGACTATCACTTTATGCACCCAATCCTCGAAATAATTATTAGATCGTCTTTTATGAGAAATAAAATATTATTATTATTTATTTATTACTACAACACAGGATTACATTACAATATGCCTTAGTGTCTAAATACAATTGCTTTACAGTAAAATTGGGTTTCAACTACCTCATTGAAATTAAATTTTAATTGAGCAGAAATAAAATGTTTTCTGTATCGAGACACTGAATTCCAAACACCGTTACGAAGAATCATTTCGATCAAGACCACGAAGGAAGTGTGAATTTCACGCTTTACCGAAAATTTACATAACAGGACTTCTTTCCGGATTAAGTATGATTCATAATATTCGTCGCGGACGTTCATAAGTAGGCGACGACAGCCATATTCACGACGAACGGTAGCGTTTCAGGTTATAGATTCGATGTTTGAAGCGAAACGTACGATCTGACCTGAATTAATGAGCAACCCAATAATGTTGTCCCGGTTGGCATGGGCCCAAATGAGTCATTTTACTCTGAAATGAGTTTTATCAGCGGACGTCACTGTTACCAATCTAAAAGTAGAAAAACGTTTGTGCCTTGAACCCGGAGTTACATCAATCAAAATGCACCATTGAGAAACCGTTTTTCTAGACGCGACGTTTCGCAAGGTTTCGGCCGTTGACGGTCGGGAAATCGTAAAATATAGCGACACCTCGAGGCTACCACGAAACAGATGTAACACATAAAGCATTGTTTTCGGACAATATTTCGTTGTTCACAGTGTGTCACCAGAAACGACGACCGTTCTACTTTGTAGATTCGGTTCCAGGCAATCGTGTACATAATCTACATTACTTGCGAACTCGATAATATGTTTTCACCGAAAGTTGAAATCAGACGAACAGTGTGTGTGTGTGTGTGATTTTCCATACTGTTATGCGTTTGCGTAGTTTCTCGGAATAAGAAACGCTTCCAAGAATACTGTTCTTCTTGCTGGATTTGTTAAGACATTTGAACGGCCTGCTGAGGCAATGCAAACGATAAAGTCAAGAAAACTGTATGTGTCTACGTCTCGCGAGGAGAAGTGTATGAAACTGAATATCGGGGCTGATATAACCAACCGGTTTGACAATGAACTGGCGCCAGATATCAAAAAGTTTGCGTTTAGTAAATTATTTTCTTAGACGCGTTCTTTTAAGTTTATGTTACGAGCACCTACTATTAAATACTCAAGAAGAACATCTGTTTATATTGATATTATAGTCGATATCAATGGTGCTGTTTCTTAGATTCTGTGGTTCTTCTATTTCATATGACCTTGCCGACCGCGCCGAACGTAGAAAAGGACAGCGCGTGTACACTTCGAACCGCACGGTCGAAGACGCAATACATATCGTCAAATGAACTAGTAAATACAGTTCAAATTATATCATGTTTAGTGTTATTTTAAACAGAAAAATGCCGCAAATAGGTTGGCGAAAGTCCCAAGAAAGTTTCCGTAAAAATTTATTAACACGGATATTAATTGACCATAAATACTATAGCACGTTTGAAACAACATTTTTAATTGCTTTTTATTGGTACACTCAAATTACTCGAAAGTAGAGCTGTCTCTTTATTGTAGTATCTTTTTTACTTGCGCATAATATACATAAAATCATCGTCATATGCTAGCGAAAACATAACATAAGTACAATATTAAGTTCTTAAGGGGGTCATCACATGTGAGAGCTACTTTTTCTTGCTTTCTTTAGAAATTTTTTTTTGAAGGACCCTTAAAACATACAATCTTGAAATTTTTACCACACATTTATTGACATTTTAGCAGTCTCTCACAATTTTTTCAAACCACACTGACGAGTTGGATCGACTTTACACCGTTCGGAAGACACTCATGTGTAAAAAAGTAGGTTGATGACGACCATGATTCAATGGCGACAAACGGCATTTTAATTTGTAGACCTGCGGCTATCGCTGGTACCAAAATAATATAAAAATATCGAAAATTGAATTTTTGGCACGGTTTTAAACGTTAAGTTCCAAGTTTCGTCATTTTTTTCGTCTTTTTCAGCTTAACAAAAAACTATAGCAGATATCAGAAATATTTTGGTACGGGAGATCCGTTCAGTAGTTTTTGAGGTATGGTCGCCAATACGGAAAACAGTTTTGAGAAAAACGCGTTTAAAGATTCAAGTACGATTTACACAAAGAAAATATAAACTCACCATTAGTCTGCTATGTGTTGAGAAATTGTCTTGGCTCGATGCTCCAAAGTGCACGTTGACTCGAATGCACTTTTTTCCAGCACAAATTAATGTCCAGCTGATTGATATTTCACTGGATATTTATTAATACTTTAATCGTAACGAGGCAAACAGATTCTACGTTTATAACAGTCGAACGACTTCGAATATCGAAATATCCTTTTACCTGCATAATTCTAGGAATGTTATAGAAGCAATTTGTGCAAAAAAAGTTCGATTTTTTGTCTCTGCCTCATGGGATGACCCCCTTAACAAAATCTCAAATAAGCAGTAGTTTCATAATAATTTGATCGCTCTCTGTAATTCGTCTGCTTGCCGTTTCAACACACAAGTTCGATATTAAAAGGGAAATATGCAACAGAACAGCGTCAAGTAGTATCTGGGTTAAGTGTTCGGAGTCAACGAAGTCGGTCTATCACGCGGAATTCATTAATTATTTCACATTGTGGAAAAGGAAACTTGTTTATCGATGTTGTAGGAGAGCGCGAGGCTGTCGTTGTAACCGAAGAACGATGTCCCCATTTTTGAGAATGGTCCGCCATTGAGGGTCGTCGGATGTTCACGTGGTCCCGGTCTACCGAAGATCGTCGGACCGAAGAGTGGGGTGGTGTCAGGTGGTCGTCGTTTCGTTTCCTACGCGAATTTATGGGGTGAGCAGCGCGCGGCCCGCGGCGAGCAGCCGTGTGCGAAAATAATTTCAATCGACCGGATCTAAAATTACATGCGCGCGTCTCGTCGCGTCGCGTCGCGTCGTCGTGGCCGAAGTCACGATTCACGAAATGCCGGGGTGTCGGAAGCACGTGCTGCTCTTTCTGCTCTTTCAGCGGCTTGGAACCGAGCCAGCATCGGCCCCGAGGCCCTTTATTTTCTTCTGTTTGCGATTTCATTGCCGCTCGTCCCGCTTGCGAGACGGTTTTCCCGTTGTCCGCTCGCGATCATCCCGTCGCGTCAGCATAATCGAGACTCGGTTTTACCGGCCAGACAGTCCGTCTCTCGCTCGCGGAATCGCCGCGCCGCGCCGCGCCGCGAAAATCATGTTAGGTTCTCGCATATGAAATCTACGATTTTTAACAGTTCCATCGTTTCTTCTAAAATTTATTCATCCGAGTAAACAGTACAGTGTTAATTCTTTTGGTTTTCTCAATCGTTCATGCATAATCACTGGACTTCGGAACGTCATGCAAATTTGCAATGTGTTGTTTAACCCTTTGCACTCGTAGCTATTATAACTCAAAAACTCAAAGATTTTTCAATTCTAGAATATTCCCATTCTATACAATTTTTTTTTCATTTTTTGCATATGAAACTGATATAGTATTTCATGTAATATGTAAATGTCTCGGAGCTATGTTAACTCAAAAATGAAAAATTTTCCATTTTAGAATATTTCCATTCTATACAATTCTTTTCATTTTTTGCATATGAAATTGTCTAGTAGTTTATTAACTACGAACAAAAATAATAATGTGAACAATATTTTCAAAACTGGCATAGCAATTTTCAGTATTGCCTCAGAGTCGCCATCCGAGTGCTAAGGGTTAATCAAAATCAGAATTAGAGAAACATTTCTTTCATCAGCTAAACGATTCCTCATTGTAAAAATCAAATAATATACCTCAGTTTCCTTGCGTTTTACAAATCTACTGTAACAGGTGGACAAATTTGAAAGAGTATTTAAAAAGATATATGCAGAGTACACGCCGTTAAGTTGACAGACAAAATAATAATTGTGTAAATGATGTATGTAGTTGGAAGTTCGGTAATTTATCTCAGTCTCTAGTTTTTCGAGTTGCTCCAATTACCGCGATTTCATCCTAAATTAGGCGGCTTCAACGACCCGGTTAATGATTTCCAAGTCGTTTCGAGAGCAGCCATCCAGACCCGGTGATCTACATGCTAATTTCTATTTGCCTTAGTTGCGTGAAGACTGCCGTAACGACTCGCTCGTCGCAGAATAATAAGCGTCAAGCCGATTCTTAATCATCGCCAAATATTCTCGTCGCGCAAATACCCCAGAAACCTAATCAACCGGGTTCCAAGAGAGCGGAGGTTCGTTCCGGCAACTATTTTAAGGATTGAGCCACCTTGGTTGTGCAAAAATTCTATACAAGTTACTAAAAATAATTTTTTATTTTTCCTTTCTTATTTTTACATAATGACTGAATTAGTATCACATTTTTTTGGTTATGTGGTAAGTTAATCAATGATCACATACATGCACATATTTATCTTTTTCTGTATTAGTATTGCATATGTACAATGTATAGGATGCATCTTTTTATTTTTCCTTTCTTCTTTTTACATAATGACTGAATTAGTATCACATTTTTTTGTGGTTATGTGGTCAGTTAATCAATGATCTCGTACATGCGCATATTTATCTTTTTCTGTATTAGTATTGTATATGTACAATGTATAGGATTCATCTTTTTAAAGTGTTCCAGATTTTTCAAAATTTTTAGAAATCGAGACTGAAGTGTAAAGCTAAAAATACTAATAGTTGTAGACAGAAGGATCATAACAGAACAAAGTAAGTCGTAAGATGCAGAAAATGTTGAAGATATTCAAACGGTGTGAATCATGATGCATTATTCAAAAATTAAAATCAAAATGTAAGGTGTTTCTAACCTGTTATTTCGAAGTTACATTGAGTGCGTAAGTAATGGCGCGTATTCCGCGAAAGAGTAACGGATGAAAGGAAAATTTGGGACAGCAATGATTATTTAAACTAACTAGATGTTGTAACCCCCCTGAACGAGCCGTCCTAGTTAGCCGCATGCAACCTCACGAAACGTACGCGGGTGTCATGACTTACAAGATTCGCCGGAGCGAAAAGTAGAATGCATACACATGCTTCGTCGAAGAGTATAAAAGCCGACATACCCGTCTTAATGTACGGGCATGTTTCTTCAGGTGCTTGCGATAATGTATTTCTGCGTGAAGTATTTCTGTCTAGAGATTATTAAAGCCACGATTATTTCGGAAGAAATGCTTTAAACACCACCTTACTCGACACTAGACGTCAGATTTCATGCATTTATGACAAAACTGTGTGCCATTTAAAACAACACAAAGATTAAAAGACTTCAAGAGATACCGTCTTTTTAATATACATATTTTTGTTGATACATTAAAATTCTTAATGAATGACATTTTTTTATCTAGCTCAAAAACTGGGACCGGGAATGGTTCTCAACGTGTCGATGCTCGAAATTAATGTTGCACGGAGTTGAGCAGCGATTCCCCATCAAAAGACGTGCACAGGGAAAGTGGGTGAAGGCTTCTTCGGCAACTTCTACGCACCGTCGACTTCTTTTCATGCGTATTTCCGTGGCTACGCACACGCGAGATTATTATGGTAGCTAGGGATGTATATTTACCTCTGATTTATTTCCGGCAAAAGTTCGCGTCCTCCAATTCATACGGTGGTGGATTGTAATCTAAGCAACCTTCGATCCACTTTCGGGGCACTATCGACGTTTACCGATAAACAGCCCATTCGTTTTCCACGGGCTACTATTTTCAGTTGCGGTGTCAAGTCGACCAAGGCTTCCCATAATGTGTGCCCCGATGCTCTTTTACGATTCCGAAAGCCGTTTCGGCACGGTTACCGTTGTCAAGCCGTGTCGTCCACAGACGTAACAACTATCGACGCTGATTAACGACGTTGAACTTGACAACTTTTTGTTTTTTTTTTGTTACGTGGCCCGCGATAGAGGATCCTCTTCGGGACTTCACTTCCGTTACGTCCGCTTTACAAATAGCCGACCTTGTTAGAAGGATCTCATTAAATTTAGATTTCGAAGGTCCGATCGCAAACACGGACAGAACTTCGAAATAACCTCGTTTGACCACGCATCGATATAGTATCGCTGAAGTAGATCCTCTTCTGCTACTTCTGAACGCTTTCGTTAATTTTTCCTTTAATAAAACTGCCTTTTTATGTGATTTTGAGGTTAACCATTAAAGGGCAGTTCCTGAGATTGCTGTATCATCTTACGGATTTAAATTAAATAGACTTTTATCCATTTCTGACTGTATACTAATAAATATTTATTAATTATAAATATTTATATAATTATATTGTCTCATTTTCTCTAGTGAATAGGTGATGTATTATTACTAAACTGTGGATGTCTATGAAAAATAAAAGTTGTCCTAGTCAATTCTAAGAAGCTAAATGAAAATGCATTTCTTCCTCTTTCAACAATTTTAATAAATCGAAAATAACGTAACATCGTTCCATTCTTCACCAATCCATTTTTCTCATAAATACAGAAAATCCGGAGTCGAATTTTACACTTACATAATTTCGTGATTCGAGAATTACGTATACTACCGACGACTGTTTCAAGCAACGTGCCTACGTGACCGACCTTTTAAAATACGAGTACATAATCTCTTTTCGCTTGATCTTCGACTGATGACTTTGCGACGCTATCTTTGAGCCACCGGCCTTTTGTCATCCTTCTAACGTCGAACCGATGATAATAAAAGATAGTCTCGTTACCAGACCTAACCCAGCGTTGATGGCACGTACGACGTTCGTTGTGTATGCAATTAGTCACTTAGAGGACGATTCCGTTCTTGACATTTAAAGAATTGATTCGAATTAAACGACAAGACAGGGTGCAGATGTATTCGAAGATCCAGTTTGAATGAAAGAGAAATGCATGCGTGCTTCCGAGTAATAATCTATTCTGACAATCGTCACAAATATCTGATCAATTAATCTATTTCGTTCATTGTGCAATTATTGTTTATAATTACATTTCCATTGTCGCCTATCGTCTGGACGGTCTAATTTGTTCGTCAAAAATGTTACATTGCGTCAAAAAGTCAGTTTATCGATTTTTTCGGATCGCATCTATATACCAGTTTCTTCGAAAATTATTATAATATGGTTACATAAATTCGAAATAGTTTTCTATGTACTAATTTTTGGATTGGTATAAACTTTGAAGATGTGCATGAAAAAATATTTTACGGTTCATGAAAAATATTGTTAGCGGAAAGACGGTACACGCTTGCATCCGAAGGAAGAAAGGCATGTTTTGCAGCAAGGTTTTCAGACATAAATATTTGAGGATCTTAACGCGATAAAAGTGCGGCGATAGAAAGATGGCCTCGTCATCGACGATTCTGTTTGTATCGGTTAAACAAAGCCGCGATACCGGGCCGCGTACATCGCGGGTATGATGTACCAATCAATTTTGAGCCGTTACAACTGGTTCGTAATGACAAACGATGTCGTTACATCTATCTGATTACACGGGGCACAACGTACCTCGCGTAGCCACGTCCCGAGGAGGATAAGCGATAGGAACAGTCACGTGAGTTCACGTTCACGTGAAGATTCTTTCTCTTCACGGTCCTCCGACTGTGTCATTGTCCGTGTCACTGTCAAGGGAAATTGTACGGATTTTTTTTTTATGTCAACGTGCCATCTCCGATCTCGAGAGGATACTTGCACTTTTATTTTCATGCATCCTCGAAGTTGCTGCGAACTTGTAGCCCATACTTCAACGAAAACGTTCCGTGATTTTCGTGCATTATGCAGCAACGCCGGATCAAGCCAGCGCGGGGCCCCACGCTTAAACAGACACAACGAATGACCTTTTATTGTTTTTTTTTGTTATAGCAAAAAATATCTGTACCCCCCTGGTATCATTTTTTCAGATCTACATTATTAATCTATTCTGTACAGTAATTATTAATTGAAGATATGATTTCTCACCGCGGAAGAATGCTTTTTTCGAGAAATAAACATCGAAACAAAATATTAAATAGAGTCTTCAAGGTTCGTAGAAGAAGAAAGGCAATTTTATTGGTGAAAAATCATCATTTCTAAAATGCTCGACTTTGAGATTCGTTTTCTCTAAAACTTTTTCTTCAATTTCATTAATATTTTATTTTTGAGATGTATGGACATTTAGAAACAAGAATCCGATCAGTAGAAGTAGATATCTGAAAGTTGATTTGTGGCCAAATGTAACAAAATTTTACAAGGTAAAGCGCATACACAATACAAAGCGCGGGGCTCGTAGCATTTGCTACTTCTGCTACGGGTCTTAATCCGGCCCTGATTATGCAGCAAAATTTACTTGCGAAGCTGAGAAGTTATTTTAGCAGTTTATAAAAGGCACGTATTATAAATTAATGGGACGTGGGACCATGTAACAATCTGAAGAACACGTGATTTTTAGGATAACGTCTTATGATTTTCGTACACGACGAAGCAGAATTTGTTTAGTATTACGTCGAGATGTTATTTTGACGTTTCGTAAAAACATTCAAGTATGTTTTATAAATTTCTTTCCAGACGAATAGAGTTAAAGAACCGTGGCTAGATCGCCTGGAGGAAACGTGTGATATTTAGGCATTTTTTCTCGTGAATTAAGAAAGGTTCTCATTAGTTTCCCTCACAGTTAACCTACAATCGTTCGAAGGTAATGATTCGCGACTACAATACCGAGCGATTTCTCAAGTCCGCGATTAAATACATCTCTTTGTCAGCGATTCACGACGGAACAGTTCCAGTAACACGGAAAACATAATTTCTAGCTAAGAGAGAAAAAGGAAACGAAAGAGGATAATCGTGCGAAGGAAAGCAAAAAGCGGAGGCCAACAAATCACGGCGTAGAGTGAAAGATAAGATACTTCTTTTGCTTTCCATCTGGTTGTTTGTAGAGAGTAAAAACTGTTTCGCAAGAAAAAGAAGGTGTTCGCGCGCGCGCGCGCGCTCGCGCTCCGGCGAACGTTCTAAATTAACAAAGATCAAAGTGTCCAATGAAAAACAGCAGCTGCGAGCTGGAAGTTCGCCCCGCGAAAACGTTCACGAGAAGAAACAGGAGCGGCGTGGTCGATTCGCGTGAACGTTTCCTCGAAACGTTCCACTTTCCCCGGTCGAAGTTACAATTTCATCCCACGAATCTCGGGGTTTGCCATCGAGCGTGGCCATCGTGAAATAGAGCACTGTCGATTTGTCATAACTGGGTTGTCTTTCACGCGATTTCTCGTGACGTCGTCCGAGCAGAATCGAGCAGAAATGTACACGGTGATCGGTAACTGGTGATGCAATCGAATTGGGGGCGATATTGCAATAAAATTTAAGACCGACTAAAAAGTGTAATTATTTTAAATTAAAAAAAAGTTTTTTAACCCCTTGCACTATAATACCGAGTCGGACTCGTGACGAAGATTTCGAAGATAGTCTACTAAATATTCATGCTATTAATTTCCTTTTAACTTTAAATTGAAACAAAATTATATTTTCTTGTTGTTGAAACCATCGGAGACTGCATAGTTATAAATTACATAGAAATTTCTTTTTTTTCTAAGAAATTAGAAACGACAAATAATTTCTAATCACTGCAACCGTAAAATGAATCGTAGTGCAAGGGGTTAATTAAAACGTTTTTAAGACGGACTAAAAAGTATAAAACAATTTTTCCTAGCCCCATACAGATAGTCCTGAAAATTTGTGATTGTGAATTTTTAAAAGCTATGGAAATACTTGTAAGGTTTAAAACGAAAAACGAGGGGCGCAAGACATGCATCAATTATCTATTGCATGCGCCCCAAATTTTTCCTTGTTAATCTGACAAGTATTTTCAAAAAAATTTTTGTGTTTGTTCGTGTGTATCTCTGTATGTCTGTGAATGCGATATCGCGAGAACAGCCTTTTAAAGGTAGGACAGACAGACGGACGGACAGATAGCGTGAGATTAGTGATAGGGTTCCGTACGGAACCCTAACGAACAGACAGACAAGAAAGCGAGTTAATAAATAATAATAAAAAGTAAAATAAAAATACAGAAAGAAAGATAGAATAAATAAATAGAACAACATTTATTTAACCATCATACGCTTCTCAGAAATACAGTAAAGTTTTATTCTTAGAAAAACCCTCGGTTGATTGCTGTTTCTTAGGTCTACTATTTTTTTGTGACCTCGCCGACCGCGCCGAACGTAGAAAAGGACAACGCGTGTAAACACGGACCGCGCGGCCGAAAACTTACTGCGTAGTTGCGTACCGTCAATTAAAGGAGGCCTGGGCAACTGGTGCTCCGATAGTCGATGACGTAGTAGGCTGACGTAGCAGGCCGCCGCGCTGGAGCAGGCCCGGAGCAGGCCCCGCGCTATCCGTCCGAGGGGGGGTAGTCGATTCTACGTCACCGACTCTCGGAGCACTGGTTGCCCAGGTCAGAATTAAACCACTAAATACAGTTATAATTATACCGTGTTTAGTGTCATTATAATTAGAAATAACGAACAGATAGACAAGAAAGCGAGCTAATGAAAACGTTTTAAAAATAGGTCGGAAGTGTGGAATAAAATTGACTTTGAAAATCGGTACCGACAGGTCGTGAACAGACGCGTCGGACGATTTCTATTTAAGTGGGGTGACTGAAATGAATTACGAAAATATTGTAATTTTCAAGGATTTATTTTTTTATGTAAACCCCTTTTCGGTTGTACCATCAGTTACCGATCACCCTGTATATCTCGACCGTTCGCCGTTTCTATTTCGGTGCGCGCGAGCATCTGTTCCTCGTTTCTTCGGTATCGTCGCCGAGGAACGCATCCACGGTTCCAGTTCTATATAGATTTGCCGTGATTCTTTTTTATCGAACACACCCGGAAGATGGGAAACGCGGACACGTCAGCGAAGATCGGTGACGATTTGTGAATTCAATCTTAGGGAAAGTATGTAGGTTGTTCTTCCAATTTTAGTATTATACTTACAGTTTCGTAAGTTCAGAAAATAGATTCAAACCGATAAAGAAATCGAAATCCAGAGTAATTGCGCATTTAAAACATTTTTATATAGTAATTTACATTAATTAGTTAGACGGTTCGACTTCGACTTTCGATCCTTTGTTTGAAATGACAGATCGTTTTCCTTGTAATTGAACCATCACTTATGTTTTATTATACCCAATGCGAAATGCATACATTCATTCAGAAAATAAAATTAGCATGTTACACAGCTTCACTGTTGATAATTTACCATTGATATCACTATCATTACCATTCATTCTCAATAATTACCATCCCTCGCACTTAAATCTTCGGGATGCTCATTAACATACAACAAAGTAACTTATCATATTCAAGATCTAACAATCCCTTACTGCACAGCCTGCTGACAATCATTCATGACTGACTCACGCAGGTAAAAACGGTAAATCCACATTAACAGTCTGTACGCAGCAATCTCTTCCCTGCACAGTGGGTGATCAAGGTAGAAACACTTAAAACAGTCAAATGTTAAATGAAAATCTTGCTACACTGAACCTTCGTTACAGTAATGCCTATATCTGAAAAATTATTTAATTTTTTATGAAACCGTCACAATCATATTTTTAATATTTTTCTGATTGAAACGAGCCCAAACACGAGACGATTTCGATCATATTTACCTGTTTAATTCACGATACGGTAGAACCTCGACTATCCGAACCGATGATTCATTACCCCCATGTTTCATTTGTATACTCATTTGTATATTCATGTGTTCGTGCAAAGCGAAAATAAAACAGATCGCTGGATTTCCACAGGGTATGAAATTGAAACTCAGAAAAACGTCGACCGTTCCAGACGAGATCCATTCCTCGGCTGATTAAGCCATCCACGGGACATAGACTTCCATCCGTGTCCGATCGCTCGCGAATAATTTTCCCTTCTACCATCGTCGGCCGGCCGTGGTTCTTTTCGGTCCCACGCGCGGTTCTCGCGCCGCGCCGCGCCGCGCCGCGCCGCGACAAAGTAATCTTGCCGAGATAAATTATTCGACGCGCGGCGAAAATGCAAATTCGCCCCGGTGGGCGAGGGCGGAAATTTATACGCAGCCCGCCGGATACTTTGCCGGGCACTTAAGTGGCCAATCTCTTTCGCGAAGGCGCGCGCGCGTGCACGCATCGCGCTCGCTAATTTATGCGGTTGCGTTTTCGCGGTATGTATTTCGCGCCACCGCACCGCACCGGCCCACAGTGTGCCGGAATCGTCAAAACGCCGGCAAAAAGTCAAATTTTCAACTTCTGAAAATTTTTTTGGAAAATATTTATTACTATTCTCATGTAATACTTTGCACTCGGAGCTATTTTAACTAAAAAATTAAACATTTCTTCGGACCTAGAATAATTCCATTCTATATGATTTTTTTCTCATTTTATGGATATGAAATTGATATAATACCTCGTACAATACTTAAATATTTAGTAATTGATTAGAGAGCACCATATTTAATAAACTAAACAATATTGTGGATAATGGTAGAGCTAGTTTTAGTGGCGACCCTGAGTCGCCACTCGAGTGCTAAGGGTTAAATAATTGGCACAGTTAATTAATTGAATTTGGTGTTTTATCATTCTGACAATTTGACACACGAAGGACACATTCAGTTGCAAAAATGAGGGACGGTTGAGGGTTAATATCCAGACACTTTTTACAATAGTAATTTACATTATAAATAGCTGCGTCTAGCTAAAGCATCATTTCACTGTAATATATTCTGTTTTAAAGACAGAGGCTTTGTGAGTAGACACGGGGATGGGTGTAAAGGATTGTGTAACAGACGGATTTATGGATATTTTATAAACTTTGACGCAGGATTCATACGCTACTTCGCTTTAGAGCTGCAGTAGGATTCCATTTATCCAAACCAGGTCGATAAACGTGACGCTTCGGATAACTGGGTCGTTTCTTCTGTAGAAAGTTCAAGCTCATCAATTTTCGACAGAAGTAACTTAATACATCCTTATCCTTATATTGTACAGTGCGTATCATAAATATGTACACTGACGCGTTAAAATTTTAATGACCTATCGAAAATAACGCCATATTGTTGCATTTTGTTGCTAGATTTAATGCAAATATGGTACAAGTGAAAACAGTTTATCACTGGATAATTAAGTAAAAGTCCTATTAAACAGAATAATACCGAACGATGTTTTGTCTTATGCAAGCTATGCTAAAATTATATTACCATTATTTTTAAACCTTTAAGATGTGGCGTTAAACCAAACAGACAAATACAGTAATGGCGCAATCTAAGCGCAACGGAGTGGTCCGATCTAAGCGCGTTCCCTACCCACTCCACTGGGGGGCATACCCCGCGAGGGGCCAAGAAGCTCGAGAAAAAATCATCTTTACTCGTCGGATAAATTCTCGTCGAATATAATTATTTATTCGATGCTCGTCGAATAAAGATACTTTTCATATTCGAACCATCGAATAATGAATAAAATTTTTTAATTTTTTATTCGTTATCCGAAATTTTTATTTAGATGAAAATTTTGCCCAACTCCGAGTAATAGTTTATTGTAATGAAAATGCTGTTTCAGCAGTGGTTCATAAATAGGAACACACGATGCTGAAAACATCAGCGCAGCTGAAGAAGCGTAGGAAGGAATCGAAAAGAGATTAAAACAGTTATCACAGAGCCTCGGTGAACGTCATGTTTCCTTATTAGCGGACGTTTCGCTAGCAAGACCGTGGCCGTGATACAACTTTTGCTCGCGACTCGAAAGAATCCCAAGTCCAAAAGCGACGCGCAGGAACGCGTCACTGCGTGCTGCAGCTCGTTCATCAAAATGACGTCGATTGGAGGCCCGATTACCTTACGCGATTCGGCGTGTGTATAGCAGGTAATCTGGTGTCTCCAACTGACACCTCGGGGGCAAGAGAATGCACGTCAGTGCACCATTTCTTTCGTATGACTACTCGTAGTCGTGCGAGCAACGCACCCTTGAAAGTCTCGCAACTCACGTGACATGATGCACGTCGCGTCGTCAGACTTTAAAGCTACTTGGAAACGCTGCTGGCACTCTAGTCTTCGAAATACTTGGCCTCGGCTTTGGCTTTAACGGTGTCTGACGTCACTCGTAATCGGGATAGAAGAGGATCCATGGGGAACCGTAACGTTCTTCAGCTTCGAGTGTTCCGAGCCGCGTCCTTATCCGACACCGATAGCACGCTATTTTTTCCTCTTCACTTTTCAAAATCGCTTTTGGATGGACGTCGAGGCCTTGGATGAATTTCGGTTTGACGTTCTAGACGAACAACAGGTACATAATGTTGATATAGAGTGTTCTATATGTATACAGGATGCCCCACGTAACAGTTTTCACGATTTTTCAACTACTTGCGATTATCTGACAAAAAATATTTTCAACAAACGTTGATCAGTTTTCGATTGGCTATATGTATATTGCAATAAAAAGAAAGTTCGAAAAACATTTTTTTTTAATATAGTATCGTCAAGGTCACCTTCATTTTTTTAAATGGCAGTTTGTATTTTTGACTTAACAGTATTACAGCCCGTGTCAAGACGAATTCAACTATCTATGTATACCATGACCTTCGGTTGACCTTGAAGGGCCATTTAAAAAAATGATGGTGGCCTTGACAATAATAAAAAAGACATTTTCGAACATTTTTTTTATTGGAATGTATAGCCAATCGAAAACTGATCAGGATTTGTTTAAAATATTTTTTGTCAGATTATCGCAAGTACATACTTAAAAAATCATGAAAACTATTACGTGGGACACCCTGTCTATCAAAATGGCGATTGTAGACCATAACTGTTTAGCCTGGATGTAGCTTGATGTTACCACACAACTATGAAAATAGGGAAAATTACTTTTTTAAAGAAACGTGGTACCTCTCTATTTCACGGCTATAAGTGTCATGTTCTAGGAAAATGAGGCTTCTACATTACCGTGTTTCGAAGAATTGTCAAGCTTCAAGTAGGCCGTCAGAAATTTGAAGACTGGCAATTTTTGCGATGATATTTCCTCAACGTTTTGTTGAGAATATTAATAGAATTCTATTTTGCGAATATTAATTAGTTAACTGCCACGAGAGGCATCGTACAGGAGGATATCTGCGACTCGCAACGTCTTCCTCCCGTAGAAACACCAGGGGGTTATTTCGGGCGATGACATTGAGCTCAAGCGAAAAATGAAATGGCGAAAACTGAGGGGACGGTTCTACGACACACGAACTGCGTCGTAATGAGAAACCGTGCTAGTGTATTATCGAAACAAATTTTCTTTGGACATATTAAAATTTAAAATGCGCTCTAGATTAGATTTTTTTGCATACTCGTCAAATTGACGAATTCTATTAATCTTCGATATTATTCATTCATTCATTTATTCTATTGTCAATTTTGCTGTAAACCACTGTCTGCCTTGGGAATGTTAAACCTTATTTACTAACTTGACAAATTACTTGGCACCTGTAGTTAATCTTTATCATCAAATAATGTTCACGATATCCTAAGTTAGAGCGCTAGAACGTTCCAGAAATCAGTTTGCCGAGAATTTAACGCTACATCGTAAGAAATGCCAAATTTCGATAGAAAGGCTTCAGCTAAGATCGGAAAGGGTAAATTTCGTGTTGAAAAAAAAGGGAATTGCGACACAGTGGCGGATCAATTACATAAAACATAGTGCGCACGTGTGGTATCGAGTGTTCAGAAAATGTCCGGCTTCTTTCAGTTAGGGGAACACCATGGCGGACTTCGTGCAGTAAGCAGAGACTTTTTTCAGAAATCATATTACTTGCTATTACATTATCAATAAGTCACTAATTATTTCGAATATACGACACGATATGAATAAACTCGGTGGTATATTTTCATTGGAAGGAAGAACTATTATAGTTGCGTTAATACTGTTTTCACGGCCACCTCGGCAAACCGTCCGCCCCAGGTTTCCATTTTTAGGTCCCCGTGTCGAACTTCTGGTTCCCGAAGCCGAATTAAACGTTTCCCTTCAGACACACCTTCGGAATCACGAACCGTTGCGATTTGCTAGGTTCGAGCACCTCTACAGATTTGGATCCGTGCCAAAGTGGTCGCGTCACGGTTTCGCATACGAAAATCCAAAAGGTCTTCGACGCCGCTATACCGAGAAACCAGTTCGGTTCACTGTGGTACACGTGGTCTCCTCTTACGAAAATATTGCAGGAATATTTTTATAACTTTCTCTAATGTATTCGTACCACGGAGGTAAACGATATAGTACAGTAAATGCTCAATTCTTGTCCGGGGTCGTGGGCACGATCCCTGTCCAGTGCCTACCCACTGCCTGTAGGCTCGGGTATATCGGTGTGAACACCACGACATTGACTCGAGGAATCGATTTTACAAATCTCTTAATTTTCATTATTTGTTTATGGGACTTTCGCTACCTTATTTCTGGCATTTTTCTGATTAAAATGACACCAAACACGATATAGTTTCAATTGTATTTAGTGGCTTAATCGACGTTGAAAGTTTCGGTCGCAAGGAAGGACAGCGCATCGGAAAGAAAGAGACGCGGACAGTCACGCGAACCGTATTTCATTCTGTCCTTCTCTATTGAAGTCTCGCTCGGCGCGGTCGGCGCGATATCTAGACGCAGTCATAAATCAAAAAGCACTTCTGGGGCACGATTCTTGTCCATGAAAAACACGGCTGTTGGACAAGAATCGAGCGTTTACTGTATGTACCTCTGACCGCTTAGCCAATTTAATCACTGTTCGTTTACGTGTTTTTCGTACAAGATTTTCAAACCAGGACGATACAACGTCTCCCAAATAAAACATTAGCAGGTGTCACACGGTAAAACACTGAAAAATTTCATCAACTTGCAAAGAAGAGTTAACGGTGTTAGAACAAAGTACGAGCTTGTAAATCCACGTGCGTCATCGCGGAACGTTTTCCGAATATCGTCGACCACCTATGAAGAATACAAGAAAGGCTCGTTCCTGGAAGATCCGGGATCTTCCATCGAAATGCATTACGGAACGTTGACTGCCGACTGCACTCGGTGATTCCATTTAGGCAACAGTAATTTACCAGCGTGGCTCGCGAGCTGACGAACGCGCGAGAGCGGGCTTTGTGCGAGGGTCCGCGACGCAGAGGACGGTTTGCGAACGGTTTATCCAGGTGCAGTGGGGGTACTGGACACGTTTTCGGACTTGGCTCACCCCCAACAGATGCGTCAAAGACGCATTGACAAAGACACGCACCCTTTTGCAGTGTCGGGTCCTACGCGCTACACACGCACCCCGCGCACATGCGGTCGGTCCGTTGCTGCTGGCACACGACCAAACCCTTACATGGCTGTTTCGGGGAAATTGCCAGACAAATTAAAGTGAATGCTGGATTACTGGTGCAAATACTGACCTACCATGAATGCGAACGAAATTTTCCATTGGGGTTGCTCGGGATTTGTACGTACCATTCGATAGGGACTCTAAAGTAAACCCACTGTAGCAAGTTTCAAGTCGGCACCCTTACAGTAAGGGTAGTTACAGGATGAGCACGGTTTAATGAATTTTGCTCGATTTCCTCCGTTTTCTTGACTAAAAATTACGAAAAAATTCATGAACATTCTACCTAACGGTATACACGATTGTGAATTTTTTTCGAATTTTCAACTTCAAAATCGATTTTTAAAAGTTCCAGATTCTTAAAATAATTGATTTTATATCGAAATTATCGGATCATAATGTTTATATTATTATGGTAGTTGTGTCTTATTATATGATTATTAACGTATATTCTTCTCGGATTTTTCGGATCAGGCAAACATGTTTAAGAAAATTGGAACTTTCCAAAAGTCCTAAAAATGTTCTGGAGATACCAGTTTTACCTAAATTCAATAGTGAGATATTGTCGAAAGCAAAGTTCTTAATTTTTTCCATGAAATGCATTGTATTGAACAGAATAAAAAATCGACTTTGTAGGTATACTATGCAATAATAATGTTACCCAGGTTTTTGGACAAATAAACCACTGTAACAATATGCCTGTAGACGTTACGATTACAAACTGCCTGAAAGAAATGATATTACGGTAGTTGTGGCTTATTATATAATTATTAACGTATATTCTTCTTGGATTTTTCGGATCAGGCAAACATGTTTAAGAAAATTGGAACTTTCCAAAAGTCCTAAAAATGTTCTGGAGATACCAGTTTTACCTAAATTCAATAGTGAGATATTGTCGAAAGCAAAGTTCTTAATTTTTTCCATGAAATGCATTGTATTGAACAGAATAAAAAATCGACTTTGTAGGTGTACTATGCAATAATAATGTTACCCACGTTTTTGGACAAATAGACCGCTGTAACACTATGCCTGTAGACGTTACGATTACAAACGGCCTGAAAGAAATGATAGAATTCGTGGCACGATAAATGGTAACGCGCGTAAGTCCCTTTAATCTCGACTGGGCGGAGTAGACGAACTGCCACGAAAATACCTTCGGCCGGTAGGTGGGCTCCGAATAGTCTCCTTTGAATCTTCCTCGTGATGAAAATCGCGTGTCATGCTGCGTAATCAATGGCCCCCCGAAGCATACATAAATCCTGCCGGCGAACGTTTGCCAGAAACGCGGAAATCATCGGCAGTCGTTCGAGATTTGTTATCTTAATTCCCGTAGGCCCGTGCCACCGTGCGTCGCGCGAATCGGGAAATTTAAACGGCGGGCTTATTAATTTCTGGATTATTAAAATTCCACCGTGTATCGTTACGGAAATTTATGAGCGGCCCTATTCGCGGAAATCGTCTTACTTCCCGGGAAAATTAACTTCTATTTTCGATCCTTCGAACTGTACACGGCCGTTCGTCTTCCATGATATTATCGGACCGACTCTGATGGAAATTGTACTCGAAATACAACGCGCGCGCGCGCGCGCGCGAGCGTGTCTTGACGTTAAAGCAATAAACTCGACGATTTTGAAGCTTCGGATTTAGTTAAATTTATTGGAAGCAGGAGATCGGATTAATTATCAAGATAGAACGAAATTAAATGATTCGGTTAACAGAGAAATGCAATTCGTTTAAGATACAGCGCATATTTCGCGGGTCGCGAAAATACGCTTCCAAGTAGCGTAGAGGTGGGGGAGTAGCATAATTAATGAGAGCGGGGACATAGTTGCAAAGGCTCGATTCCACATTTGATACGACTCTAAATATACCAAATAAAAAAAACATACGCGTGGAAAACCTTGCGCGGCAGAAGTGAAACTTCTTGCAGTCTAGTAATGTTTAGAAATAAATTAAGATTGGAAATGGTAAATAATCCTAACGAAGCGACAACAAGATCAGGAACAACTCTCGATGCAGTGTTTGCAAGACATTTAGACAAAATTGAATCAATAATATTTATATCATATTTTAGCTATCACAAGCCAATTGTTTCAATGATGAAAAAATAATGAACGATCAAAATTTGCGACGCAAAGAAGGAGAGCGTATGTGAAAGAAAGAGACATAGTTCATAGCATTTCCCATACGCTCTCCTTCTTCGCGTCGCAAATTTTGATCGTTCATTATTTTTTCTATAATTTTTATGATTCTATCATTGAAACAGTGTGCTTGTGATAGCTAAAATATGATATAAATATTATTGATTCAATTTTGTCTAAATGTCTTGCAAACACTGCATCGAGAGTTGTTCCTGTTCGTCTCTCTGTAATATAATTAATTATATTGACTTTAATTAATGTAAACGTAGTTGCACGTGCTGTCATAACATAACCATGTATTTCTAACCATTTCGTTTGATCCTACTACCGTGCGGTGGTAAAATCCTATCGCTGCAGCATATTCAAATTTTCTTGTGATGAATGCGAAATTGTCATAAATAATAATATAAAAACAAAATAATTATTTAAAAAACCACGTTTTTAAAATGGACTAAAAAGTATGAAATAATTTGAAAATAAAATACTTGTAAGATTTAAAAAACGAACCGTTTAAATTTTCGCGACACTCTCGACTTCGGCAACGTCACTTCCGTAACATCAGAAAATTGTTACCCTCAGCAAAGAAGTTTCGCTTCGATAAACGTAAGAAAATCGTCGTTACCGAATTTTGTCCAGCTAGATCGACGATCCGTAACACGGCGGGTCACGAAAATACACTTCCGAGTATTGCGGTGGTGGGGGGGCATAATTAATGAGAGGGGAGACATAGTTTCAAAGGCTCGATTCCTCGAAAGCGTGTTGCCCCCTCGCGATCGTGGTAGGTGGGCCTTGAACAGCCGCGGATGGATCCCCGTCGAGATGGAAACGGATGCATAGATATTGCACTTTCCGCCACGGAATATCAGTCTTCGCGGCGAAGCGTCGGCCGCTTCTGACTGCTCGTACGTAGCCGTCCGGCCGCTGATGGAGCGAGAAATTCGCGCAGACGTGCTCAGCGGCTGTCGAGGCGTCTCTCGAGGCGAAGAGGCGACCGCTTCTTGGAGGTCGATCGGATCTGTCCTGATTCGCCGAGCGGTGAATCGTGCGACGTTGATATCGCGATGATCATTAGAGCTGATATATCGAATCGCGTTCACGTTGATCCACAGTGTGTATCTCCGTTCGTGCTTCCTATCCGCCAAGCGCGCTCGCGCACCGTTGTTTGTCATTTTACGAGGAACGATTACCGTTTATTTTCATTTTTCACTATTCCCGCTACCGCGTTTCGATCGTCTGCCCGTGGAACAACCGGAAATCACTATTTCCGCTGATTTATTGACTCCGTTGCCAGGCGCAGTTTCTCGAATTCACAGAAACTGGATAGTTCTTGGACCATCGGTTTCTTTCGGTTTACCGAAAGACTTGGGTTTTCGAAACATTAGGTGTAGAAACGAGTTCTGTGTAACTTCGTACAGTCGTCTATATTTATAACCATTTTACATAGAAATATTCTCTCGGTCTTTTGCAATTTTGCACCGTCGCGCGTCTTCGTCACAATTGGATAGATACCGAGAATATGGTTGTTAATGTCTGATTTCTGGCGAAACAATTTTATTTAAAACAGTTTCGTAACTAACAAATATTAAGTATACCAAGTAATTCACTAACTCACACTCACTGTTCATCAATTGTAATTTTATTATGAATTCAAATCTTTTAACTACCTAGAAGCTTCATTACTTACATGTCAAATTTATAGAAAGTGATGGAAATTACGTGTTTCAGTTGTTTGTAAAAGATCAATAAATTCACGAAGAAACCACTACGAATGAATTTGTACATCTAACACATTCTTATTGAAATTAGTAACGTGAAATAGTGCAGTAAAGCATTCAAGTCTCTTAACCACTGTATTAGAAGGTTCATTACTGACTTGTCTTTATAGAAAGTGATGGAAATTACGTGTTTCAGTTGTTTGTAAATGATCAATGAATTGACGAAGAAACGACTACGAATGAATTTGTACATCTAACACATTATTATTGAAATTAGTAACGTGAAATAATTCAGTAAAGCATTAAAGTCTTTTAACCACCGTATTAGAAGATTCATTACTTACGTGTAAAATTTATAGAAAGTCTATTAAAGTCTATACGTCTATCAGTTGTTTGTAAATGATCAATAAATTCACGAAGAAACGACTACGAATGAATTTGTACATCTAACACATAATTATTGAAATTAGTAACGTGGAATAGTGGAGTGAAGCATTTCTGCAGTTCGAATATCTTAATGTTGCTTCGACGATGAGATGGCAGTCGAAACGGACACAAAGACGAGTTTATACGCGCATGGGAGGAATAGAGTCTCCGGTATCGATTGCTTCGGACGGATCCATCGCTCAGTGTATACGCTCGAATCGCAAGCCACAAGCCTCGCCGGGTCACTTATCGATCGCGTCGATCGATGAAGGGACTCCTCATGTGTATTTACCACGAAATCCCGGATCGTTTGCTGCAAATCGTTTAATCGACACCTCGCGTGTCTCGGAACGATCCGAGGTACAAGCACAAGGTGCATCTTTAAGGGCTATCGATCACCACGAACGTTTCGCGGACTAACAATGGATCCCGCTATCACGGAATCTCTAGGTTGGATGATCTAATCTAATGGATCCTCTGCGACCACCGACGCATACCGGCGCATACATATCGACGGTTCGCCGCAGATTTCGATCTCACGGGTGCACTTCGTCGACACAGAATTTGCTTCCGAGGCCGAAAACATCATCCCTCGGTATCTTCGGTAGCCGAATGCTGATGAATTTTGGGAATCGCAGGTGTGCAAGCTGGCGTAGTCGTTCAATTAATTCTGGCCGTGTAGTTTGCGCTTCCGGCGTGATTGCCCGATTAGCGTTGCTCGCGACGAATAAAGTGGGCTGCAGTTCTGTTTACGTGACTTCAATAAAAATTTTTTATCACGATGACATGGCAAACTCTTTGCTAATAACCGTCTTAAAATATCGTTAAAAAATCATTGATACAATTCAGTGTTTTTACCACTTTGGTATGCCTCCTTAAAAATTGTGTAGTTTGCGCATGTTGAATTATTTGCTAATAACCGTCTTAAAATATCTTTAATAAATCATTTGTACAATTCAGTGTTTTGACCACTTCGGTATAATAAACAAATTGAGTAGTTTGCGCTTCCGGTATGATTGCACGATTAGCGTTGCTCGCGATGAATAAAGTGGGCTGCAGTTCTGTTTACGTGACTTCGATAAAAAAATTTGATTACGATGACATGGGGAATTCTTTGTTAATAATTGTCTTAAAGTATCGTTAATAAATCATTGGTACAATTCAGTGTTTTTGACCACTTCGGTATACTAAACAAATTGAATACATAGTTTGCGCTTCCGGCGTGATTGCGCGATCAGCGTAGCTCGCGAAGAATAAGTGGGCTGCAGTTCTGTTTACGTTACTTCAACAAATAAATTTGATCACGATGACATGTTGAATTCTTTGCTAATAACCGTTTTAAAATATCGTTAAAAAATCATTGGTACAATTCAGTGTTTTGACCACTTCGGTATACTAAACAAATATGTTTGGTATGTATATTGCACGCAAGTATCAAAATTTGCTGTCGCGAAAAGCTTACAACTCGCCAATTCCATATGCTACAACAGTACATGTTTGTTTCGATTGCCATTGCCGGAAATTGTTCGCTCCGTCCAGTTAGCCCGAAGAGGATCGTTCGCTCGCAAATGATCCGTTCGCTCGACGATCCGTCGCGTTCTCGTGAGCGCGTTGCGCGCCGGGCCGCGCTGTACTCCGCGGCGAAGTCGAGCACAGGGCATGCACCCGTGAAATGCATCGGTTGCATCTCCCCTCCAGCGTGACAGTCGTTCCCCGGTGTGCCCTCCACACAGGATATACACGGCGTGCCCCACCACGGGGCTTGACAAACACATATTCGTACACATTTATACGCGCGCGGCACAGGCCGGGCACGTCCTCTCCGCGCGTCCCTCTTCAAGACAGCTGCCCCACGGGTACGAGTTCCCCCTCCCCACCCTCGCATCGGGCTACGTTTCGTGCTGTAGTTTCTTCGTGGTGCGAGCTTCTATACCACTGGTACGCGCCGACGACCGCTAGTCGACAGGCGACCGGTGGAGTTGTTGCGCTCGCATTCGTTGCCGACACGCCGCCGTTCGAAGTCTTTCGGTTTACTTCCGACAGTTTCCACCGACCAATCAATTCGCGTTTCATCACCGAGATTCATCGATCTCTCTCCTCAACACCTTCGTCAACTCGCCGAGTGTACAAGTGTCGCGTTCGATCGGACTTTTATCATCGTAGACTCGCGAACACTCGCTTCTTCGTGGTTCGTTGTCGCGTGTGCAATTTTCGAGCATCGAAGAACGATCATCGTCTACATCGTCCAATCAACTCACAGTAGCATCATCACTGGGATCCATCGATCTCCTCAACGCCTCCATCGACTCGGTGACTTTTAGCATCACAGACAGTCGCTTCACGGTGGTTCCTGGTCGCGTGTGAAATTTTTGGAACAGTGAACACCATCAGGGATCGTTGATCCTTTTGTGATCTATCGTGTGAAACAGTTCTTCGGGGACTTTGTTCAGGAAAGAGAGTATCCGATACTAATTGCAAACAGGGTTGTGCGTTCCTGGTCGGACAACTGGTCGATTGCTAGCCGAGGAGCAACCGGAAGAGGAGCCGCGTCAATTACCGCGGCCGCCAGTTTCCCTGACAGTAATTCCCACCGGTGTTTCGTGCAGTTGGTATTGTCCGCTTTATCCGCTAGGCACGAAAAATCAACGACAGAAGTGTTATTATTCGAGCTGGCGCAGCTGATAGCCTGACTACCGCGACGAGTTCCTTTGCGAGCGTATCGCCCGCTGATACTCGGTACCGTGCGTGCGTGCGTGCGTGCGTATTGCGCATTGTAATCTTGTTTTGCATTGCTCGGACATTCTTGGGAAATTGTGGTTTCAGTGAAAAGAGGATGCTCGTCTTGGACAGCAATGAGTGACATTTGTTCGTTTCGTTGATTCGCGAGAATCGAATTCTATCTGTGTCTCGTATGGAAATTCTTGCGAAGAGACCTTTATGAGTTTGGATCAGTGTTGCGAGTTGCAGAATATTTTTCTGCGAGTGTGACTGTCTCCGTTTTTTGACAAAATAATGGTCAAACTGTGTTCCCGGTTCGCTGACCGATCGATAAAATCGAAGGTGGCGAGCACACGCTCCGAGCAGACGGTAGCCATGGGTAGTGCGGGACTTTTCACGTTTCGGAGGTTCTGGGACGAGTAACAGACAGCCGCTGTCACGCATGTGCCGACATTGCCACTCTGGTAACGTAAAAGGTAAACGGAGCGATCTCGTCGGAGACAACTTAACATTAGGTTTACGGTCTATTTTACGTTACTCTATCAGAATAACGAGAACGTGTTTATCCAAATTTTTAGCCATTTTTCTTATAATAACATACACGTACCCAAAGAAATTGAATAATTTCTAATCGATGCATCTTTACAATTGTAGTAAATTACAGATATCAGAACGCGTCCCATAAACCTAGTGTTAACACTAAACCTACCAAGCAGAAAACATATAAAAGCGAAACACCTTGTAGCAGTGAGAAGATTGAATTTACTTAAAATTTGTACGGTTTTTATTATATTTTGTGCATTAAACGAAGAAGTCAATTCAGTCATTTCCTATGACAGCGTTTTTATAATTTCAATAATTATGAAATAGAAAACCGGTCATTTGACCGGCGGTAGGTTCGGTGTTAAATTACAGATTACGCGAGTGACATGTCCAAAAAAATTCGATACCGAGAGTTTTTAAATGCAAATGTGTATGTTGACATCAACATCGTCGTGACGCTCGCGATATTCGCTCGAAACGATGGTGTTTGGCAAGCCTGATAAACTGGCAGGCGTTCGTCCCCGATGGCAGTACGGTTGCCGTCGCCTTATCTTCGCCCGCTTTTTTGTAATTGAAGCCTGTATTTGCATCGCAAACAGCTGAAACGTGAAAGCAGACTCGTAGCGGCGCCGATGTTCTCAACTAATTGTACTACATCACCGTGAATCGGTCCTAAATCCTTCTACTCGTTTGACGAATTTTCGAGACTATTTGAAGTGCTAACAAATGATGTCAGCATAAGTCCATCATTTTATTAAGATCTACGCAAAACGTTTTGCGACTGATACTCGCGGGGTTTACGAATCAAAACTTGTAGAATAGATATTAACCGTGAGATGGTATACTGTTTCCTCAGAATGCGATTTCTGGCATTAAAATGTTCCCAAAAAGACCGGTAAGCAAAGTTCTACGTCACTGCTGATGCTTGCAATTGATGCAGAACATTTCTAATTTGCATAAAGATCCACCAGTCTGTGATGATAACACGCTGCATATTTTTATCACGGAGCAGAGTTGGGCGAAATTTTCGGATAAAGAATAAAACGTAAAAACATTTTTATTCATTATTCGATGGTTCGAATATAAAAAGTATCTTTATTCGACGAGCATCGAATAAATAGTTGTTTATTTACCTTCGATCTTTTTTATCTTCGAAAGATAATTTTTTTTATACGAAGTGGCTTTATTAGAACTTGGAATAATTTTTTCATCTTTTATCTGTATCTTTTATTCGGAGGCTTCGAATAAATCTTTCCACAACTACTGCCAACTCTGATAAACGCGAACCATCGAATAATGAATAAAAATGTTTTTTATTTTTTATTCGTTATTCGAAATTTTTATTTAGATGAAAATTTTGCCCAACTCTGTCACGGAGAAACTAAACGATACGCTGATATATTCAGTTCGATGAATGTCTGACTAACTCACGTGACAAGGCTCATGCAGCTCCTACTCGTTATCAATTCGTCGTTATCAGGTTTTTTGCTAGATAAGACGACAATTTAACCCGCGGAAACATTTTGCACCGAGTGTGGGTGTGCGTTTGCTCTCGATCGGGCTTAGCTCGTTGTGTCGCAACCAACCGGTGGCTCCGTTGAAAAGTCACGGGTAATTAGATTGTCGTAAGTACATAATGATCGCGGATGAAATCATCGCCGATTATATTTAAAGACTCCCGGGAGATGCAGCGTGTGCCATTGACGCGTGGGTTGCAGCCGTGTCGCACGATCGGAAAGTTTAAAAATAAACAAAACCTTTAGGCGAGACGCGACCTTCTGCGGTGTGCACGCACGTTTGCGTTTTCCGAGTGCACTCCTACGAGCGATACGACAAGCCGAGACGAGACGAGTCGAGTCTCGACAACGGTACAGATGTTGTCCTTCCGTATAGTGAAACGCACAGGTGTCCGCTCACGATCCTCTCGATCGCTCGGTTGCGTAACGGATCGAAATTCACGTTACACTCGCGCGGATCCAGTGGTACACGCCGCCGCGCCGCGCCGATACGCGGCCGTGAGAAAAACACGCGCGCGACGATTCCGTGGAAGCAGCGTTCGATTTACGAGCATTATCAATGGTAACAGGCGGTTGCGCGATTCGCGAGATTTACGCGAGTGAGAATATTCGGGCCGCGATGCACAGTGGTCTCGAATCAGAATTTTGGCAGTTCAGAATTATTCACATAAGGACTAAATAATCCTATCCTCTATTTCGTTTTCAAAAAGAATAAATTTTTAAAGAAACTACTCTAGAAGTTTGTATACTTGTCAATTAGGTAATTAGTAACAATTGGTCGAACCCGTGCGCCGATAACATTAACACATTTTTTATCAACAATTTACGATCGATACGAAGAAAAATATTTATACTTGTTAATATTAATAAACGTTATCTATATACTAAAATCCGTTCGGTCTGAAATTAATATAGTTCGATTCGTTTTTATATGCAAGTTAAACTGTTTAACTGCGACAACGATGTTGTGAATCACTATGCGTCGCGGTAATTTGAATGCCTGTCGCATGCGACCGCACGCAGAGACTTCAACGACCGAACCGCACAGTGTCGCGAATCGTCAATTTGGCTGCACAAAATTCGAAATGGACGGTTTTACTACATTTCGACGTGCGTTAACGGAAAGTAGCACACCTCATTTGTCTTACCATGATTACCATTCAGAAGATTTTATGCGAAATGTTCACGAAATTCCAACGTATACTCGATTAAGAGACTTTATGTGGGAACTAATAACACTCTCAAATTTCACGCACCGCTACAAACCATGAAAGAATTCACAGTAGAGTAGAACAAGGTCACAAATTACAACTTCTGAATCATCGGCTGGAAATTCGCGCGAGCCACCTGCGCGACAGAAATTTCGGAATCGATTTGTGCGTGGCGAGCACCGCCTGACGCAATTCGGCATGCAATCGATTATGTTTACCTGCGAACTTCAACCATTCACAAACAATATTATGTAAGTACTCGATGTCAAATGCGATTTCTTATCGATTCATCGGTACATGTGCCATTTTGTTCAATTTCGCCTGCTGGAACCACCTTGGAGTTTTCGAAACTGTTCAATGCTCGATCACGCGCGCACAGGTATGAAAATGGTCATACCGGAGCCCTTAACACTATAAACGTACCAACCATTAAAAAGTATCTAGTAAATATTGCCATATAAAAATGGTAACACTAAATTTATTGAGATTGTCTGTAATTTTCAATATAATAAATATACTTGGACAAATTCCATTATTTTCCATAAATGGATTTTTATAATTCCAATAATTGGAAAATATAAAACCGGTCATTTGACCGTGGTAGGTTCAGTGTTAAATTGACGAGCTCTTCTAGAAACGATGACTATCCTAGCACACCTTTAGTCTCTACTCAAAACTAGATCTACAATTATTTATTTATAAATCCTCCGCGAGTTGGTCCTACAAGAGTATTAAAAGCGTGCCATTTTACTCAAAATTGGCCCATTGCGATGACCACAGAGTTTTCCAAAGCGTTTCACGCTCGATCACACGCACGCGTTCGTCGGTCCATTCATTCCTCGCGGGCAGGTAACAAACGTCCTCGTGGCGTGATGCAATCTTCCAAGGTTAAACGGCATGCGGCGGCGGAAAAATGGCCCCGGTGCGGTGCGGTGGTATACGGCGGGCGCGCGCACCGCACGGAAGTACACCGAAGCATTATACCTAACCAGTCGATTTTACTGGACGTTCGCGGGGGGGACGTCCAGACGGAACTTGAGTTGTTCGAAACAACGGCTGCGCGACATTAGTTTCGCACGGTGAGTCAGTAGAGCTGACCGTTTGCTCGGGTCGAGGCACCCATAAACATGTCCTGTGCAATGCAGCTGGACAGGCGACACCGCGGTGCATTGCAGCGACCCAGATGCCAAACGCGGGAGAAGGTATGGCGCGAGTTACTAAATAACAGGTTCTGCCCTAACCGCAGACCGGCATATAGCCCTTCCCCCGCTTCGCGATGCCTCTGAAACGAGCAGTCGCCAATATTAATATTTATAAATATAGTGGCTCGAACCGGCGCGCGACGCGGCATAATCGCTTCCGCCACCGGGACCGTCGTCTATTAGTTTTCTTCGGCTGTTCTCTTCCTACCTTGTCGACATGAAAATCGACCTCGATCATTTGCTCCTGAACTCGATCTAACGCCACTAGTTATACTGGGAATTATTTTATTATACTGTCGAGCACCGGTCATTGGAGTTTCCTTCTAGTTTTATCGATTCGGCTGATCGTCCAACAAGTTGTTGACTCGTTCCGATTCCTCGGGATCCCCGAAGCGTTTTATTTTCGCGAGTAATCAATATGTAAATAAATGGCCGGGGCCGGGCCGGGTCGGGTCGACACGGCGCGGTGTTGCTACCGAGAAACATGCATGCGCAGCTGGACAAGACACACAGTGCAGGGTGTGTGTTGCAACAACCCAGATGCCAAATGCAGAGGAAAGAATGGCGCAAGTTTCTAAATAAAAGGCTCTGCCTTAACCGCAGGAATGTTTTACACACCTCTTTGGAGAGCGTGGCAAAAAGTTACGAAACTCGCGCGGACTATTTTTAGACGATCGACGGCCGAGCACACCGTGCGTTTCAAGAACATTACGATTCCTGGAGCGGGCTTGCCCTCGCGATCGCTTATCAGACTTCCTTATCACGGGTCTCTTGAAATATTCATTGCCGGAATATTTTACGGCCGCCGCCTAGCACCTTTCGATTTGATATATGCGTCCGACGGAGTTCGGAATACCTACGGCAATTAAACGGAGAACGGCACTGTGTGCGTCGATTTCCAGGCAAAAATGATGGTACTACTGGAAACGGTGAGGTCGCGAGTAATGGAATTTGTTTGTTCAGAACTCTTTATGAATTCAGAAGCTCCTTTAGAGTGTCATACCGCTTATCTATTACCCTTTTACCGCGGAAATACACGACCACTTTCGTTAGATCAATATTAATTGAAATAATCCATTAATATTAACGAAAGACATAATAAATGAATCATAAACACTCGAAAATATACAAATAAGATGTGTGTTAAATAGCAAAAGTAAATGCTCTACGAAAATTAAAGGAAACCGACACTCGAAAGAATTTTCTACACACCGACATCGCAATCATAGCAAAATATATACAGGGTGAGGCAGTAACTATTGCCACCTACAATAACTCCGAAAGTATGATAGTAGTAGAAAAGCTTTCAAAATAAAAGATCCATGGGGACAACGGTGGAGTAGCTACAGAGATATGAAGGTCACCTTTGTTTTTTTAAATAGAATTCTATGTTTTGGTACCTGTTTTCTGATAGCGGCTATTGAGACGAATCCAACGAGATGCAACATTAAGGTCTATGAAGGTCAGCAAAGGTCATTTATGACAAAAAAGGCGGAATAAACTTGCATTTACAGGTATTCAAAGTAATTGCCATTGGTAATATCAATGCAATCCTGCAATCTTCTTATCACGGATTCAGTAGTATTTCTTATCACTTCAGCACTTTGCGAATCACATGCTGTAACAATTTATTGTACAAATGTATTCAATTGTACAGCATGTAGGGTGAGAACGTTGAGGGCATATTTGATATTTATTTACTAAACCTGGCAATGGCAAATAAACACTTCTGGACGATACCGTAGGACATCAATAAGAATGGTAAGACTAGTATCATTAAATCAAACGATTGTAAACGATGTATTCTTTCGAAGAACAAACCGATAGGCTTCTCATTTACAGAGAATCCCAGCAAAAGTGCCGAAGTGATAAGAAATACTACTCAATCCGTGATAAGAAGATTGTAGCATTGCATTGATACCAATGGCAATCACTTTGAACAACTTCTGTAAATCCAAGTTTATTTCGCCTTTTTTGTCATAAATGACCTTTGCTGACCTTCAAAAGGCCTTAATGTTGCACCTCGTTGGATTCGTCTCAATAGCCGCTATCAGAAAACAGGTACCAAAACATAGCATTCTATTTAAAAAAAACAGGTGACCTTCATATCTCTGTGGCGACACCACCTTTTGTTTTGAAAGCTTTTTATCTACTATTATCATACTTTCGGAGTTATTGTAGGTGGCAATAGTTACTGCCTCAGCCTGTATCTACAGGGTGTTTCCTACTTTTCCGGCAAGATTGTAGGAGCATAATCTACAAGTGAAAATACGAAAAAAATGTTATACGAAGTTTATTTATTATTACAATATTATAGGCAAATATTGAATGTAGCCTGAATAGGTGTGGAACAGCAGATTTAAAGCTGACTAATAATTAATGCAGAAGGTGGTCATTTTGAAATGATGATTTAAAAATTTCGTACGTTAAGAAATATCTCGTAAGTACAGGCAAAGTAAACACAATCGACCTTCCGTATTATTCAGCTTTAAATCTGCTGTTCCGCACCTATTCAGGCTACATTCAATATTTGCCTATAATATTGTAATAAAGCGTTTACAAATAAACTTCATATAACATTTTTTTCGTATTTTCACTTGTAGATCATGCTCCCACAATCTTGCCGGAAAAGTAAGAAACACCTTGTATAAGGACTCGTTACGCAATCCTCTCGCTGAGAACATAATCTCAGCGAAAAAAAAGTGCGACAACGAAACGAGCGTGTCGAGACGAATTTAAAATAAGAAGAATCGGCTGTCGACGAAGAAAAAGATTTAGAAACCGCTTCGCCATTCTGTGGAAACAGTGCAGAACTCCAAGGTGAACGACTGAGCAACCGACTGAGAGCACTCGACGATCATGCAGCAATCCAGATCGTCGAAACAGCCGTGGACGAAACTGAAGAGCCGTGGTTCCCGCATCATCATCATCTCGACGCGATATCTGCTCGAAACATGATAATTCTAGGAACGAGTCTGCGGCTCCGATTCAGCAGACGAAACCAATCGATGATCCAAGATCGTCGGTTAGAAGTGATCGCGTGAGAAAATCCGGCCGGTCCGCGTCGCCGCTGCACGCCGATGCACGGTGCAGCACTCTGCACACGCTCTCTGACGTAGCCGTATACCGGCGGGTTGCACGCTCGTTGCACCGGTTCTCCGGCGCACGGTTAAAACAAACGTTGCCGGGGACGCACGCACGCGTGTTTCTTCCTTCTTCCATTCGCGAGCCGCTGCTTCGAACTTCGCCTGTACATACGCATACACAGAGATGCATGCATACAGATACACGCGGATACATACGCGCGATTTACACCGCGATCATAACTCAGTCAGACTCTCTCGCGATCGAAGAGCACTATGAATAGTAGCTAATTGACCCAGTTGAACCCCGTGTCGGCCGGCAGAAGCTACGATATAAATACAATACCAATACATACCCGCCGATATGCGCCAGCTAAGATTGCTCGCGAATGCTAAAACAACGTCCAACCCCCCACCCTCCGGCTTTCCGTTTCCAGCACGGAAGGATGGCCCGTTTATGGCACCCAGTCACGAGACAGGCGTTTGACGGACGTACTGGGTCGTGGTTGCCGCATCAACATCATTCCAAACGTTTTCGAACTCGCGAACTGACCTCTCAACGCGAAGGTCGATTGTTATTATTGCTACGTGTCGAGCGCGATGCGGAGGTTCGTGAAAATGTCGCACCCTCGCTGCTGAAGCGACGCAACACGAGAAATGCAGTATTTTCATTGTCATTAGGTAAATGTTGCGAGGAGACACTCCTCGAACAATTATGACAGTCTCGATTATTTATCGTGGTAATTTAAGGATGTTCTGAAGGTATATAATAACGAAACAAAATTTTTGAAAATTTGACAAGATATAATTATTACTAAATTAATGCAATTACCAAAGTTTTGGGTTCGATTCACTGCACCTTTTAAGAATTATAGCAACTTAAAGTTTGCACATTTTAACACGTCCTCTTATGGAGAATTCATAAAATTCCACTTCAAACCCTATTTAAATCTTGAAAAAACGCAATAATACCTAAAAAAACTCAATAATAACCATGAATATTACTTTCTGAAGTATTTTTAATTTATATAAATATTTATTTTTAACTTTTTATTGCGTAATTATATGCATTGAATATCACAAATTTATTATCTTGAAGTTCAAATCAGAAGGTACAATTATTCGCAAAAGTCACTTACAATTTTTTATAATATGAAGACTAAATTTGATTAAAAAAGGAATATAACATGAAAGTCATTAATTAAATGAAAGCTTTTTAAATTAATCTATGTTTTTAATGCAAAATATACTCATGAATGGCTTTCATTGCCAATATATTGATGGATTTCGAATTTCTTGTACTTTTGTCTCCCATTGTACCTCCAGAACATCCTTAATGGACGGTGGCCAGTTAAATGTCGCTCTTCTTGAACTTTATGAAAGGATTGTACAATGGATTAACGCGCCCTTTCTGGCCAGCTTTGAAATTTGAAACTTCGCGTGGTGAATCGAAGACCAGCACACGGAAATGAAAGAACATGTACCTATTACGTATGTAGCAGACGGTTTTTATCGATCGTATTTCTATCTTTAGCTAATCTACTTTTTAGCCGACGTGACGGACCAGCCGCTGCCGACCAAGTACTCTGCCGTCAAACACATTTAGCATATCCGCACATGCTTCCATGTTGCACGAACATTAACGTTCTATTCTCGTGATACGATGTGATAATACGTGTAGAAAGTTCGCTATTCCCCACGCTATCTAATAATGAAAATGAAAATTACAGTTTATACAAAATGGTAGGGTAAAATTCGTTAATTTCAGACTCGTCAGAGAATCATAACCATTTCGACTAATACTATTTTTTCTTGGAATTTTTTGAAAATATTATTTTCTATTCAATTAATTAATGTTGCTTCAACATCAAAGGTCATTAGCAACATGATACGTGCATTTCCTTACAATAACTTATATATTTTTGTATCCTTAATATATTGGGAGAGACCGGCGATATGCTCCCCAGAACCTAACAGAACGGATAAGGATCTGGGCAACTTAGCATTTTTCCTTTCATTTTCGTATATTTTGCATTCTATTATTAGGTGATTAATATGTACTTTCTACATACAGGGTGTCCCACGTAACAGTTTTCATGATTTTTTAAGTATGTTTTCGATTGGCTATACATTCCAATAAAAAAAATGTTCGAAAATTTCTTTTTTATCATTGTCAAGGCCACCATCATTTTTTTAAATGGCACTTCAAGGCCATCCGAAGGTCATGGTATACTAGATCGTTGAATTCGTTTTGACACGGGCTGCAATACTGTTAAATCAAAAATACAAAGTGCCGTTTAAAAAAATGAAGGTGACCTTGACAATAGTATAAAAAAAATGTTTTTCGAACTTTTTCTTTATTGCAATATATAGCCAATCGAAAACTGATCAACTTTTGTTGAAAATATTTTTTGTCAGATAATCGCAAGTACTTAAAAAATCGTGAAAACTGTTACGTGGGATACCCTGTATATTTCAGATTGTGTTTTCTGTTTTATTTAACAAAAATGAATGGGTTATTTCTGAGTGGCCAATTCTGACTCTAGAAATTGAAGTTCGAATTTGACGGTCTACTGGACTTGGAAACTGCTGCCACTCTAGATCCGCTCCTTCAAAATATTATTATTGTGTTACTTTTATGGGTGACGATGTGACTAAACTAAAAGGAGATTAAGGCAAAAGCAACTAATGGCTAGTTACGAAACATGGTGTTCGATCGCTACAACATTCAAGAATTCAGTAACAAGATAAGCCGAGATCCCATATTAGGCAATTCTACCCAACGTCTTTCAACTATTTCATTTCTGTGTGTTAACGCGTAAATATTAATGCACGTATCTCCGTCTATAAACAACGCGTTCTCCGGCATCGGAAGCCTCGCCGCGGATCTTACCGCGGATTATTTGGTCCGTTGTGAGCCAATAAACGGCCGGGTAGTAGGATCAAGAGATCACAAGTGATCTAAAGATCAAGGGACGCACACGGGCTGACACGGTATAGAGCTGCGCGCTCGGTTCTCGTGATAAATCCAACTCGAGTTACCGAAGATTTATATTGATCATCTCCGCGATGCAATCTCGATGGCCTACTTTCCCGGTCACACGTGTACGCTAAGAGGATCGACAGTTAATTAAGTTACCGTCGCCGCAACCTTTGAACAACGTTCGATTTAGCGACCCGATCGGTGATTCACGATCTGCCCAAACCGTAGAAATATCGCGTGGACATCGCTCTGACGTCAGAATCGCGTTCGACGATTCCTTTCCTCGGTTCATGCTAACAGTCGAACGTAAATCGGATTCGCGATAAACGTAGGTTTCTTCTTCATACAGAGAAAGTGCAAGATAAGTGTCGCGCGTGTACCCAAGGTGTAAATAAAACGATCGCCGAGTGATCGATGCTCGTCAGGATCTTGCGGAAAAAATGTTTTCCGTTGCGCAAACCGATGAGGAATCGCGATGATGCGTGTTTTCCGAGGTATCAGCTATCCGGACATTCGATACGTTTGTCACGTCTTAGCAAATCGACGATTATGTTTCAGACACCTTTAATTGGTACCGGGAATACCATGCAATTATGAACGTGTGCACACTAGGGTGGACCTTAGCTATACTGAAATTTTTTTTGCGAGATTTTTTTCTCCCCCCCCCCCAAATTGTGCTATTGGGTAAGAAAATAATTCCTGCAAAAGGTGAAGTTGATCGGATAAGGGGAAGGCGTGCCTCATTGACGTTGAAGTTGCGAAAAACATGAAATTTTGTAGGAATGGGAATATTTGAAGGAAAGACTTTTTATCATGACTAAATGTTCTTCTTGTGTCAAAATATTGATTATAATAGTACCAAAATGTAACGTATTTTCAATATAACAATTAACTAATTATTATATTTTTATAAATATTTATGCTAAATTTTATGTATTTTATTGAAAGTACCAATTCTTTTACTTGTATTCTTATACTAATTTAAAAAAGAGAACAATTAACGTTCGACATAAATATGTTATATTTAATCAGAGCATAATATTTTTAACCGGATGTGCTTCGCGAAAACGGACTTGTTAGCGGGAAGATGGGGGACAGAAATTAGACAGGCTAATTACTGTGAAATAATCTTAATTCGTACAAAGTACACTTGTACTTGAGTGCATGTAAGGAATTATAATATTTTTGGAGGTTTAAAATATTTAATTTGAATTTTCAATTGAGCGCACAGTTACTTCTATTTCAAAACTTCGCGCTCGATTAGGCACGCCTTCGCGACGTCCGATTGATCTAAAATTTTTGATATATCATTTTTTCATGACATGGAACAATATTGAGGGGGGGGGGGGCGTGCCCAAAATTTTTTGGTCGAAAAATAAGGTCCACCCAAGTGCACACCTAGTGCGCAACCAATACCTTGACCAATTGGATAATTCTGCTCACGAATCTAGTGTTACAATAAATAGAGAAAGAGTACATCGATAAATAAATATATTCTTAATTGAGCACAAGTATCGGTTTAAATTAAATTATATCTAGATTTGCTACAAATGTACAATTCACATTCCGGTTAGAAACGGTAACAGAATGGGGGCACCTTCATTAAAATTTGAACAGGGATACACAGCAGCGACCGCTTTCAACCGAGTGAATCAATTACTATAACCGATGGTACAGAACACGATGGAGTTACTGGTAACGCGCGCGCGCTTCAGACAAAGAGACGAAAAAGTCTGTCGATTCGCGTGCAGTTCGCGGCATTACATTTAATGAACATGTCGGCTCATTATCTGTTTCGCGTGTCCACTTTTTCTCCGAGTCGGCGCTCGCATGGATACGTTAACTCGTATATTGGCCACAGGGTATCACCCGTTTACTATAATTTAACAATGTTCCATGTTCTTCTAAAAATATCAAAAAATCGCCTGAGCATATTCAATTTTTAGCAACTATAACTTTCACGTATAGTGTCAAGATCCTTCTAGCCAAATTCCTACTTCTTAATAATTTTCAGTAGAATTTTTATTTTTATTGCAAAAAGGTTTAACCCTTAGTACTCGGATGGCGACTCTGAGGCACCACTGAAAATTGCTATGCCATTCTTAAAAATATTGTTCACATTATTATTTTCGTTCGTATTTAATAAACTACTAGACAGTTACATATTACATGAGATATTATATCAGTTTCATATGGAAAAAATGAAAAAAAATTGTATTGAATCGAAATACTCTAGAATGGAAAAATCTTACGTTTTTTTTAGTTAAAATAGCTCCGAGTGCAAAGGGTTAAACATTTCAGTAGTTTAGAACTTTCTTTCAGGTTTTCTCAAAAGCACAGAAAATGTTAAGAAATCTGGACAAATCGTATTGTTGATGGAGGGGGTTAAATACAGAAACTAAAAATTATTTATTTATTTGGTAGCCAACGTAACGGTTAAACTCGGATGAACTATGCGCATCCCGGAGTCGGTGATCATAACAAAATCGTCGCTCGATAACGCGCAGCCCCCGCGATCGATAGATTAACGTTAACGATCGCCGATTACATTCGCTTCCTGGATGTACTAATTACTTACGTACCGCGGGGAAACCCATGTGGTCTGTACTACCGCGCACCGTTCACCTGACGTATCAATTAGCATTCGTGCCTGCGAGTTTCACTTGCCTGCCTCTGGATTTTTCAGCCGACCGATAATTATTAACCCAATGCACGCGGATAATTGAAATTCACAATTTCAGATAATATAATAACAAAATATTCCCTTTATCCAGTGGACCGCTATGGTCAAACTTACATCGCCTGCATTAAAAAGTATCTTACTAAATAAATAATATACATTGACTCCCATTAATATTCGGACGCTCTTTAAAAAACGATAACTTTTTTGATACTGCACCATACGATTTGAACTTTTTTGAGAAGTTAGAGCAATTCATTTATCACATGATGGGAAAAGAAATTTGTTCAAAAATTACAATTGGTCGGAATCGTAGTGAAAATACTAAAAGTTGCATTTTACAACTTTATTATGTGAGTCTACATTGAAAATTTATTGTAGTTAAAGCTAAATTCTACCATCTTTGAACGTTTGTAGCTCATTGCAACGTTGACCGATTTTAATGAAATTTTCAGAATATGTTTAATCGATACAGATCTACGAAACGTGTTTTCTACATTTTCAATATGAGCCCACATAAAAAGTTGTAAAACATAACTTTTAGTATTTTCTCTGCAATTACGACCAAATGCAATTTTCTCAAAAATTCTTTTCACTTTGCGTAACAAAATCGATTGTTCTAACATCTCAAAAAAAATCCAAGTGGTATGGTCGAATATTAAAAAAATTGTAGTCTTTCTAAGAGTGTCCGAATATTAATGTGAGTCACGGTATGTCGAATGTACGTCGTTAAAATGAACAAATTGGGTGTACGTTATTCGATTTCTTCTGCGCCATTATTTCAGCAGGCTTATGAATGTGTAATAGACCAATTTGTACGTACCTTGTACAAACAAGAAATAATTCTGTACGCAACAAGCTTAGTTGCATGAAAAAGTAGTGCGATTTGAAGCGCTTTCTTTTTTTGTAAAAATAGTGCGCACGTTATGAGATCATCGAAAGTAAACCGTTCACGTCATCGCCCTGACGTAATTGTAAATAAAAGAGCATATCGCGACGTTTTTTATTTTGCAATTATCGTGGGAGCGTGCCCGGGTTACGAAAGAAATTCCGATATCTGGAATGCCTGTCGCCATTAACAACCTAGGAGTTTTCTAGGGAAAGTACGCAGTTACACCGAACCGTGATAATTCGAATGAAATGTAGCGAGTAAAACGATGGGAAGACAGGACGCGATCGCGGGCCTCGTTAAAATTCAAATAATAACCTTATTATTCTGATTATCATCTCTAACTTAATTATCGTCCGGATGGTAGCTTAATAACAGCCTAGCCCAGGCAGCTTGGACTTTCTTTTACACGTCGTTGCTTCTTAACTTAATAATGTGATTTAAAGCAGCTCCCGGGCTATTTTTTCTCTCTTCCGCCTTTTTTTTTCTCTTAGTCGTCCGATTATACGGACGAGCGTGTAATCAGCGGTCAAGAAAGTAAAGAATCGTGTTCAATTAGCTGCGAGTCAACAGGCCAGTCTAAATAAAGAAAAAATAAAAAAAAAGAAGAACAAAAAAACGTACAGAGTCAGAATAATTACCTTTCTCCTCGTGACCTAGTACCTCAAAATTATATTCGTAAAGCATGCGAGAGATAAGACTAAAAAAGGAAAGAGTAAAACGCCAAACGTACGAAAAGCTTCCGGAGATCGTTCAACGAGATAACATAATAAGCGCACGCCGAGAACTCTTTCAAGTGATTCACACGCTTTCATCCGCATAGAACGTCGAATTAACATACAGATGTTGCTTATCCAAAATCTTCATTTTTCATCCGGTGCATGATTTTACAAGACCTCTTCTTAGCTGTGGGCCAATCGTGGTGTATCTTGATGTGTGTTTCGCAACATTCGGCTCCTAGCTGTCACATCCGCGCCTTTCTCTCCCTTAACATATGTATACAGTTGGTGTAAAAAGTATTCGTACACCTTTTAAAAACGAATAACTTTTTCAAAATTCGACCCAACAGCTTGAGTTTTTTTTGTGACGTTAGAAGGATTAGTTTACTAGCCAAAGTGTAATTAACTTTTTTAAAAAATTGTTATTAGTCGCAATTGCGAAGGAAAAAGTAAAGGTCACGATTTTTTCATTTTTTATCTGTGCCTGTAATGAAAATTTCGAACATGTATTTTGTAAATCTAAGTAAGTTATACACATGTACGAAGTTTCATTGAAATCGGTTGACGCATAAAAAAGCTATAAAAATGTTTGAATTTGGGAATTGCGAATCATTTAAATCGCGGATTCTTACAATTTTTGCTATTTTCAATCATTTATATTTCGTAACAACCTCGATCGGTTTCGATGAAACTTTGTACATGTATATAACTTTACGTATACCTACCAAATGCACCTTATAAATTTTCACTACAGGCACAGATAAAAAATTTAATTTATTTTTAATTTAATTTAATTTAGTTTCCTTCGCAATTACGACCAATAACAATAAAAAAAATTATTTACACATTAGCTAGTAAAGTAATCCTTCCAACGTCTCAAAAAACTCAAGCTGTTGGTGTACGAATACTTTTTACAACCACTGTAAGCTGGCAAGCTTTCTTAAAAATATTTCGACGAAATCTTCAGATTTTTCTGTCTAAAAAAATTTGTTCGGTTACTTCAATGATGTAGTACGATGGCCCTGAAATTTCGAAAAGATCGATCCACCCCATCGGTCACAATGAATTCCCAACAGAATCTACAGAATATCTTGGATCGATCCGGCCCGAATCCGAGATCATAGATCGAAGATCTGGTTCAGGAGATCTGTGTCGACGTTGCGCAAGTCGTGACGGAGGACAAAGTTTCAACGGGTTATCCATAAACATGTGCTCGTGTTGCTCAGGATTGGACGAAACAGGACAAAGACGGATGGCCATGGTTGACCCGCGGAAGTACCGAAAGAGAGTAATGTCATCCGCGTTGCCAAACGACGAGGTTGTGTTTCGGGTGAAAGTTGATAAGAGCGGCAACAACAGGAGAGGAGGAGATATCAAAATCGTTTGGCTCGTCGGCGAGGTCCGACTTCGAGGAAACGGACGCGCACAGAACTTTCCTTTGTGTCCCTTTCGCCTTGGATCCTTCGCGGCGATCCTTCTGCCTTGCGCGCCCATATATCTTCGGTTTCTTCGAATTCTTACCTACGTCAGATTCCACAATTGTCTCGTTTACACGCTGCCATAACAGCTTATGTAGGCTTTGGATATTCTCGGAACCAACGCGCCGCGGCAAACTACACGCTTTCGGCAATAATAATAATAGCATGCGTTATAATGTTTTTCTTTTTTGTCGAGACGGCGCGCGGCAACATCGCTCGATGTTGACGTCTCGGTGCAGGGAACCTTTTTGGAAAAAACAACTGAAATGTGCAAATCGTGTGGGAACACAAACTGTTTTCAAATTTTATCGAGACGACGATCCAAAAAATACTTTCTATTTTTTTATGATATTTATTTTCTTCATATTCTATGTTTTATATTTTTCTGATATTCTTTTCAATGTCATATAAAATTTTGCACAATTTAGAGATGCTTCGTGTGATGATGTTACAAAAGATCACAAAGGGGTACCGATTACAAACAATTATAAACACTTACAGTTAGTGTGACAGGAGTGTATGGTCTGGGTTAAGTCCACTTTGTAAAGATTCCTGTAGTGTTCTGAATAGCGAGGTTTGCCAGATAAGCCACATTGTCGAGTCATTCTACGGGCGGATTAAGATCAACCAGCTGCTGAAGGCCACAAGGGATTACCTTTCCCCCTTATTGTCTAGTTATCTAGACAGCAAAAGGATAGGCAAGAGGGTGTGTCAAGTTAGAAGTCGTGTCCTAGTGTGATTCACGGTAGAGAAAGTGACCTTCGGAAGCCAATTAAATTCGAGTTGTCTATGAGAAACACGAGACGATAACCGCTCAAGTGTTTAATTAAACGAATTAAGAACACAGCATGAATTATCGACCGAAGTGATTTGTAGTGTATATATATGAAATGTATATTCAATCTTCTATAGATGGAATTAAACGATTATTTTCTTTTGATTGCAGATTATCAGTTCCCAATAGACGTTTCTGGTGTTGCCAAGGATCATCCTTTCCTCGAGGCCGATTCCTTGCAGAGTCTATTTCGACGATTGCATGCTTTGAATCGGTGTGCTAATATGAAGATCGACACGCATCATACGCACAGCACTGGCCACAGTAAAAGCGTGAGTAGATAATGCTTCATTTCTAATAGTACATAATATCCCCTGTTAGTCAACCTCTTGACTAGGTAAATCAAAAAGACGCGAGCAATTGTATACAATAATATTCTCACTGAAAACATTTGTTATCTTTTAAGGTAAATATTTACAAATGGGGACCCAGCTCCGATCGCGTTGCCCTTGGAATATGTTGTCAAGGTCAACATTCTGAACAACTTTTTCCCATACGTATACCCGTTTAAAAAACTTTTATTAAATTTAAATTACAATTCCACTTTATCTTTCTACAAGCTGTCACTGAACGGTAATTAAAATGTACAGAATCATATACAGGATCTCAAAGAGAAGAAGGTATAATTCAAATTGGTTGGTGGTTAGGTTGGGGGGCAGCTTCACCTAACGCAGACGCTTGCAATGTTCCGCATTTCACGTGGATTTCTGTATGTATTGTCAGATAGATCTAACGGCCCAGAACTAATCGAGACCTAATCCTAACGAACTTCAAATCGGTGAGTTTAGCTTACAAATTAAAATTGGCGCCACCGGCGTCGCGTTTGCGCACTAATCTGTCGAGTGCGCAGGCATCAATTTTGCGGCCTGCACATCGAACAACCAACCAACTTGGACTATACATTCTCTTTGAGATCCCGTATATGATTCTGTACATTTTAATTACCGTTCAGTGACAGCATCAAGAAGGATAAAGTGGAATTGTAATTTAAAAATAAAAGTTTTTTAAACGGGTATATGTATGGGAAAAAGTTGTACATAGGGAAAAGGGTATAGGGAAAAGTTGTTCGGAATGTTGACCTTGACAACATATGTGAAGATGAAGGTCATCGGAGATGGATCCCCTTTTGTAAATATTTATCCACATTTTTCCCAAAAATTGAGAGTGTGATAACAAATTATGTTAATTTTTCTATAATTCTAGAGAAAGAAATTAAAAATCCGTTTCGCGGGAACGAATGCACTGAATTTCTTACATCCGGTCCGTAGATAGTGACGAGTTTTCTGGAACGAACTCATTCCTCGTTTACAAGCAGACCCTTTTCAAACTGCACGAAGAGCGTGACGTCGCTCGGAGATCTAAAAGAAGATCTCCGGGAGGAAATACCAGTCTAGATCAGAAATCAACGTGGACGGGGGCTCGCCGCGACAAGGGTTCTTTACCTAAACACTTCTAAGAATCCCACGGTTTTCTTATGCAGCCTTTTCAACGATCACGTTCCTCGGGAACTTCCGCGGTTGGTCAAGGTTATTTCTTCGAACGCGACCCGCCCCCATCCCTCGTTCGTGATTCTTTCCGTTACTTAAAGGGGTCGTCCCATGTGGCAGATCCAAAAAATCGAAAAATTTTTTTTGCACAAATTACTTCTATGACATTCCTAGAATATGCAGGTAAAAGGATATAGAACGGAGCATCTGTTTGGCTCATTACGATTAAGGTTTTAATAAATAACCAGTGAAATATCAATCTGCTGGACATTAATTTCTGCTGGAAAAAAATGCATTCGAATCAACGTGCACTTCGGAGCATCGAGCCAAGACAATTTCTCAACACATAGCAGACGAATGTTGAGTTTACATTTTCTTTGTGTAAATCGTACTTGAATCTTTAAACGCGTTTTTCTCAAAACTGTATTTTTCATATTGGCGACCATGATATCTCAAAAACTACTGAACGGATTTCGCTCAAATTTTTATGGTATAGTCAGCACATCTATAGTTCTCGCCCGTACCAAAATATTTCTGATATCTGCTATAGTTTTCTTTTATTAAGCTTAAAAAGACGAAAAAAATGGCGAAACCGGGAACTTAACGTTTAAAACCGTGTCAAAAATTCAATTTTCGATATTTTTATATTATTTTGGTACCGGAGATAGTCGCAGGTCTACAAATTAAAATGCCGTTTGATTTTTTGATATCAGGTGATCGAAACCTCCGGAATCATGATCGCCATCAACCTACTTTTTTTACACATGAGTGTCTTCCGAACGTTGTAAAGTCGATCCAACTTGTTAGTTTGGTTTGAAAAAATTCTAAGAGACTGCTAAAATGTCAGGAAATGTGTGGTAAAAATTTCAAGATTGTATATTTTAAGGGTCCTTAAAAAAAAATTCCTAAAAGAAGCAAGAAAAAGTAGCTCTCACATGGGATGACTCTCAAATGCACCCCAGGCTGACAAAATCGGAAATAAAAAGCTGACGAATGGAAAATTTCCAAATATTTTCTAGGAATGCTATCTGAGAGATGTTTCAAATTTTTTAAGTATTGTATACTATCATTAGAATAGAAGTTCACGCAGAGAGGGTCAACATCAACTAATTCGTGGTTGAATTGGTAACGCAAGAGTAAAATTCCAGTGCGTCTGCGGCATTTCACCATTCCCCACATTCTGCGAAACATCGAAGCAATCCGTTCGTTATCTCGAGTAGTCTTTCGACGCTGACTAATTGCAGGCTGGCGATGTTGGAATTCAACGAGTTATGACACGTATTCCAGCGCGTATGGTCATTGTTATGCGCCGGCTTCTCTCTCGTCTTGCGCTATTCTTACGATTTGCCTGAGGACGAATAAACCAATGGAATAACAACTAACGACTGTCACGTGACCGGGATAGCGCCGAAGTTAATTATCGTGGAAAGTGCTGCTAGGCGCGGTCAATCCTTGTCCTCGCATTGTCCGCGCGCAACTATGACTGACAACGTGGGATTATACACACCTCGCTTTCACCGAATACGAAAAGTATCGCTGGTTAACCCTCCGAATGTCTCGAGGCCATTTTCAACCCTTCGTGGACAAGAATTATTGAAAAAAAATGTCTCCTACAGAGAACTAGATTGCAGTTTAATTGCATAAATTGCACTTTAATTGAACAATCTAATCTAGAATCAAGTTGTTAACACCAAACCTACCGAGGATTACAAGCGATTAAAATGTTTTAGCTTATAAAAATGACAAGGCTCTATTTATTTAGATTTTGTGCAATTTTTATTTCAATATGTGCTTAAATATGTGAATTTCCATGCAAGTAACTTCATAATTTCAATAATTGTAAAATGAAAAATATAAAACCCGTCATTTGACCGTGGCAGGTTCAGTGTTAAAGAAATATCGATTCAAGTATTCTTCAAAGCGAGTGTTCATACGTCGAACTGTTCCGAATGATTTCTTGTAGATTGTTTCAAGAAAATAGGAATCGCGACAGCCTTGCAATTGCAGCTACTTAAACGGTGTTACGTTGGACAATTGCGCATTGTTGGCAAAGCGTCTGTACCGGACGAAATTAGCCAGATGAATATTTGTGAGAACAGAAGCCAAGAACACAAACATTCTAACGAACCTCGTAGAATCGCTAAACGTCAGAAACTTGAGTTCACAGGACGCATTGTATAGCCACAATGATTCGCAGCTTATTCATCAAGTTACATTAGCGAAACTACATTCGAGTGTTCTCCATATCCATCTCCGAGACGTCACGGACCTCGTTCAACACGATCAAATTACTTCATTTAATTTCGTGATTGTATTCAATTGACCGTGTTCATAAACTTTCATAAAACCGCTCGTCCGTTGCACCGTGGAACTGCCGGGCTGGGAAGAAATAACGAGGAAATTGAATGATGGAACGCCGTCATTTTTAACGTTCCACGGCCCCAGCATACATTTCTCCTTTTCTTATTTTTTTTCTTGCGAGCATTGTTTAATGAAACTACGCCTCTCGGAGGCGGCGCGCGTGGTTCGTTAAATTCGATCTGATACCGAAACGTATTTTCGGTGTCACGGTACAACTCGTAAAGATCAATCTGCGAGAACTTATCGTTTCGCGCGAGAGCAGGAAGCGCGTACCCGAAATTGCACAACGAGGATCCAGCGACGCGTTCGAGTCACAAATCAGAGTTAAAAGCGTTCCGTTTCTCTTTTGCTTAAATCAATTATACGTTCTTCCTGGCCATCGAGCCACTCGATTAAGATCACGAGGATCAATCCGTGCGATCTCGAGAAAGGAATTACTCGGATCCATTCACGCACCTCGCGCAACAATCGCACAATGGAGTGGAACGCGAGCTCTCTCTCTCTCGGGAGAGGCTCCGATTGAATTCATCGCGATTGATCGTGATTGCCATTTATTTTTTCTCATCCCTTTCAATTCGGCCCGAACGAGGATACCAGCGCGATTTTAATCTCCGAGACACGGTGCAAGGTAATAGATCGATCCGCGGTGACCGACCGCCGATACATTATGTCGACCGTTCGCTGGGTCGGTAATTGTGCGAGACCGGATGGTTTTGACAAAGCTCGTTAAAACGACAAAAAAATCAATGTTAATGGGTTCGTTGTAAATAGGAAGCTTCAGTCTTCGAATCCCTGATGGATTCAGTCGTGAGAAAAATTGTTCAATATTTTTACAGATATTCAAAATATTAAACAAGACGTATCTTCAATTTCCCACCTGCTGTATCTGACAAAAATATCTGAAATAAAAATGAACGATAGGTTGTGAAAAGCTTCAGTCTTAGAATCCCTGATAGCTTCATAGTCGTGAGAAAAATTGTTCAATATTTTTACAGATATTCAAAATATTAAACAAGACGTATCTTCAATTTCCCACCTGCTGTATCTGACAAAAATATCTGAAATAAAAATGAACGATAGGTTGTGAAAAGCTTCAGTCTTGGAATCTCTAATGGATTCATAGTCGTGAGAAAAATTGTCCACTATTTTTACAGATATTCATAATACTAAACTAGAGACGTATCTTCAATTTCCCACCTGCTGTATCTGACAAAAATATCTGAAATAAAATGAACGATAGGTTGTAAAAGACTTTAAAATTAGTTTCGACTTATGGTTGCGCTACATATTTGTTTTTACGAAATGATCATTTAAATACATTTCGGATGCGTCGTGGTTGGAACGCTTGCCGCGTCACAGGGTAATTAATTTTATATTTGGCAGTTTTCCGTTAGGAGACTACTCCCGATTCTCCCGCGCCCGCGAACTGGGTCAGCGCAAAAACGCCGACCGTTAACATTTCTGCAATTATTCGTTTCGCATGCGAGGGCCCGGCGAACGCGTCGTATTCCGCTAATTACGAATCGCGTGGTCTCTCGAAGCAGCAGCAGCAGTAGCAGCGGTTCGAATGTCACGGGTGATTTTGATATCGACCCTGCCGGAGTTCGCGCAGATGGAAAAAAAATGTCCGCGATATCGAATCATTTCGTATGCCGGCTCGGTTAATACCATAAACGCGAGAACGTGCTTTCTCTCCATCTAGGGAGGCAGTTCGCGCAAGCGTGTGCACCGTGCACGCTCGCAAGCCGAACGAAAAATGTGTTCCCGGCTCGCGCATGTTTTTTTTTCTTCTTCTTCTTCGTGTCCCCTCTCGTTTTATTCCCCCTTTCGTCGTCGTTGGCACGCTTTGCACAACCCCGTGACATTTTCTATTTATTAAATACACGAGCACGCATAACACCGCGCCGCGCCGCAGCCTATGACTCGCTTCCGGTGAGAGCCACAACACTTGTTGCAGCTGCGCGTGTCTACGCACGTGTGAGCCCGCGCTAATAGCGGCTAAAACGGCCGAGCTCCTGCTCCGTTTATGGGCATGAAAGTCCTTGATCCCCGCGGACGCACGATGATCTATCGATCCCCTATCGACCGCGGACTTCACACGCTCGCCGCGCCGGCAAACGGGGCAACTTTGTCAACCGCGTTTGTTTCCTGTCGAACTAAAAACTGCTGCACTTTAATGCGAATCGATAATTCAGCTGAACATAAATCGTTTTTCGGTGACTATCGTTTCTATGTTTTTTATTTCGAACGGTAGTTATTGTAATCTGTTATTGAACGTATTTCCCATAAGAACGTCTTTATAATTGCAATCACTGCGAAGCAAAAAGCCGGTCATTGTGGTAGGTTCAGCGTAAAAAAGCTGATGGAATCGCAGAGTTGAATTTGAGAGTAGCGAAAATTGATATCGCAAAGCATCGCAGAGATTGACATTTCGGCAGTGGTTTAGCGATATTTAAGCTAACCCCGGCCGAAAAGGTTGAACGGTGTACAGTGAGTGTAAAAAGTATTCGTACACCTTTTAAAAGCGAATAACTTTTTTAATAATTCGACCTAACAGTTTGAATTTTTTTTGTGACATTAGAAGGATTAGTTTACTAGCTAATGTGTAAATAATTTTTTTTTAATTGTTATTGGTCGCAATTGCGAAGAAAAAAGTAAATGTCACGATTTTTAAATTTTTTATCTGTGCCTGTAGTGAAAATTTGTAAGGTGCATTTGGTAGGTATATGTAAGTTATAAACATTTACAAAGTTTCATCGAAATCGATCAAGGTTGTTATGAAATATAAATGATTTAAAATAGCAAAAATTGTAAGAATCCGCGATTTAAATGATTCGCAAACCCTAAATTCAAAGATTTTTACATGTTAACCGATTTCAATGAAACTTTGTATATGTTTGTATAACTTACTTAGATTTACAAAATACATGTTTGAAATTTTTACTACAGGCACAGATAAAAAATTAAAAAATCGTGACCTTTTTCCTTCGCAATTGCGACCAATAACAATTAAAACAAAAATATTATTTACGCATTAGCTAGTAAACTAATCCTTCTAACGTCACAAAAACACTCAAGCTGTTGGGTCGAATTTTGAAAAAGTTATTCGTTTTTAAAAGGTGCACGAATACTTTTTACACCCACTGTATTTTGATAGATCACCGGTCCAATGGTCCGGAACGTTAGTCATCGTTATTGCCTGATAATCCGGCGGACAGTGCGATTCATCATGAAATTCGGATTCGTGCGGCCTTCGACGTCACGTTTAATTACCGCCTCGCCCATGTTGTTAATTCGAACGTAGCTAAATGCGCAAGGGAAATCCACTTTTATCGGATGGTTGTATGCAGATATTTCATGCGTTTCGCCGCTCCGCGACTATGTGGAAGTTTATTTGTCGACGAGAGTTATGGCTGACCGAATTTGCAGAGTAATGGCGGAAAGCAGGTCCGATAGTGGTCAAGCCTCAGGGTCGCGCAAGAATCAATAGTCCTCGTTCTAAAACCCGGTCAATGTGACAATAATAAAAAAAAAAAGAAATAAAATACATGTGGCAGTAATTGGTGAGCACAGCCAGTCAAATATTGACGGTCTGTAACTCACGGATTCGTTCGCGGTATCCTGGAAAGAACTTATTTTGGTCATACTAACATTATAATAACTAGACTCCGAATTTTAAGCATTTATGGGAAAAATGAGTACGTGCAATTTAGAACAGTGAGAAAATTCGAAGACTAAATTATTTTCACTATATTAAAATGATTAGTGCAAAATATTTTATATTTAAAACTTTTTATTTTGCATAAAGATCCGGAGTATTGTAATAACTAGACTGCGGATGTTTATGCAAAATGAAAATTTTCTGTATTAATTGCAAGCGTCAGAAGCCATATAGAAGGATCTTTCTTTTTTTAATTATTCCAAGGAGTTGAAAATAATGTATTGACGTACCTAAATACTTTTTATTGTTCCTCTGTTTTAAATTGCACATACCCAATTTTGTCATAAATGCATAAACATCCGCAGTCTAGTAATAACACACGAAAAGATCAATTTGTTTGGAGTTTTCGCTTGGACCACTTTCATAAACACCGGCACAATTCAACGAAACGTTACTGTTTTCGTTCCCATTGTTTTGTGCCGTATCTCTTTACGTGTCCGTCGAGAGGCGGATGCCTACTTTCGATTGCGGAATCGCGGAAGATCTGGTCAAACGGTTTACAAGCCGACGGGACGTGCGTTCGTCCATTCAGAAACGGGCAATGTTACGTGTCACGATCGGCCGACCGGGTATCGGCTAATCAGCTGTTTCGTAAGTTGCGCTCGTTTCGCGGAACGTTTCACGGGAACCGTCAAAAACGCCGGAGGCCTTGACTCGCCTTTTGCTTTCGCAAGGGCTTCGGATTCGAGTTCGAAATCGGCAGAGGGTCGGCCCAATACTTTTTCACGTATGTATGCACGCCTCATCACGGCTTTCACTCGGTACAGTGAGTGCATGTAGTATGGAACACCGTAATATCTCAATACAGAAGCCAACGACTCCGAAGGCTATTGTGTACCCAGTGGAATAAATAAGGAGACCTCTATGGAAAGTTATCGAATACATTGATTAACTTCGGCTTAAATTGCAACAAAAATCAACTTAAATCTCAATTCTTAGGATCTTGCCATTTTTACAAATCATTTTGGAAGCTTTCACCCGATATTATACATAGCAAGGGGTTGAGATGATTTAAAACAAAAATGAAAAGAATCGTTAGAAATTTCAATATCTGCCACATGACTTTGTCCAGATTTATTAAAAAACTAAGGGACGGACAAGAGGCTATAATAGAATAATACAGAAACAAAGAGAATCGTATTTAATAAACATGAAGAAAAGATTATGACAAAATACCTTTTGAAAAAATATAAAAAACCTATTATAATATTTCAATTTTAAGGTTAGAATTTTAAAATATAATTTTAACAATAAATTACTTGTTAAAGATGAGAATATCCATACTATTTCCACGTCATTTTGTATGTTTTTTCAAAATCGGAACTTATAGCCCCGGTCTCCCCTGCCAGTATATTAAAATGGATAAAAGGACGCTTAATTTGCGATTATAACTAAAAAGTGCAGTCGAGGCACGGTGCCATCGAATTGTTTTAATCCTCTTGTTATTTATAAATTAACTTTCGAAGCTAACTACTAAATGCTTTTAAACTTAATTAGACAGGTACAGTTACATCGATACGTAGGTTTCGTGAGAAAGAAAGAAATTTGTGAACTCTGAGCTTTTGAACTCGGTTGTTCCACATTGCCAACCTTTAGCCTACATGTCAGAGTCCCACGGCTTTCCTCTGGCCGAGTGCAAGGTCGTGGCACGTTTTTCGATTCTCGAAATTAATAGCGGCATCTCGATTCTCTATCGGAGAAAGTCAATGGCCCTGGACCTCGTATTGATTATTTCGGGGAATCGGTTCGATCATTTACTGGTGAGAAAAAAGAGAAAGGGGAATCGCTATTTATTTTATCGATGCCACCGTCGCGTCGGTAGAATTCTTCGGATCGAATAATCTCTCTCTGTTTGGAAACCCTGAAAGTAATTCTTTCGAAGATACATTTCATTTATGATGCCTGCGGGACTAGGAATTTTAATTAAACGGAGAGAATCACATTAATCTTGGCGGCGCCCTTGCATGTCGAAAACGCTGGAAATCGCTCGACTTTGCACGCGCATAACTTTCGAACGAGTGACCCACGCGCTTTGAAACTTGCATTTTTGGAATTTTCTCGTCGAAATCTACAGAATTATATGAAAAAAAATATGTGTCATATTTCTTCTCAGGAGTAGTGCGATAAATCTAAGTGAATGAATCCTAAAAGACTAGAAATCTGTATAAATTGCGAATTACCCGTTCGATTCGAATAAATCACTACGTTCGCGATCGCAACTCTTCCACTCTATACAGCTGAATTCAAATGTTTCGAAATTCCATATTCGGTCGCGAAAGTCCAAAGGCTGCGCGACCACAAGAACTGGCCAAAATTCATAGCCTTACTGTATAGAATCGAGAGAAAGCTGTTGGATTCGTTTCTCTGTGAAAATTGTCGAAATCGAACGTGAGCAAAATCGGATTGGCGAGCACCAAAACGGATCTCGGTCCGCTATCTTTCCAGGGAAGCAAATAAATCAGGTCGGTTCTCGCCTCGCGACTGCCCCGACACCGTAAAAAGCGTTCCCTTTCATATTTTGTCAGACAATCGCCGTCTACTTTCCACGAGTCGTTCGTCTGGGTCACTCGCGTTTACATCGCGTTTAAATGCGCACAGCACACGTGCACAGGTAGATCGGAGTCTTCCGCCGGAGACTTTCGCTGTCAGAAAGTGTGTATTATACACCTTTCCTTCTTTCGCAACGAGACCTTCATCCCTGTACGAGGTTTGTCCCACGAGCAATGGGGTGCAGTACTTACAGCTAGTGATGGGCTTTGAGCATGTTCAAGCGGTATCGATTCCTCGTGACAAAGAATGATGGTATCATGTATGATTCTCTGGGTATCAAGAAGTATCGATCCCTAATGATAGTTGCTCAGAAGCCTCGACCCTTTATAAGTAGATCTTGGATGGGTTTGTTATCGATACTATCACAATCCTGTGGAGTCGAGTCGACTGAATGACAAGTATACAGGGTGTCCCAAAACTACTGCGTTAAATTGAAGTGGGAGGTTCCTTGGGTCATTTGAAGCGACATTTTCCTTAACAAAAATGGCGGCCGCGGCTTTGTTTAGGAGTTATTAACGAAAAACACGGACCAATCAGAGCGCTCGTTGGCACGTTCAGCGCGGCGAGCCGGCAGGCGATTGGCTGAACGTGCCAACGAGCGTCTAGGTCGCGCTCTGATTGGTCCGTGTTTTTCGTTAATAATTTACTAATATCAAGCGTGAGAAAGGAAGATAGAAGTTCCTTATTTTTTCATACATATCGAAACACCCAAACAAGTAATCAAGTACCGAATTGTTTGAAGATCATGAGAAAGACTTGTATCAAGCCCATCACTACTTACAGCGAATTTACGAGGTCTTTATTAACTCACGCGTACGGCGGTGTTCCTCTTTGAGAGCTGTGTTGTAAATCTAGAATTTAAGCATAGTTGTATCATTCATTGCGTGGCACAACGCGTTCATTCATCACACGTCACCGAAAATACTCCGATTTTACTTTTGAACATCCACAAGTGAAATTTCATCGGACGTCGTGAAATTAGTCCCCATTGTTCTAACATTCTTCTAGAACTGTGAGAACCCATTCAATACTTGAAATTACAAAACCCTTTTTGTAAAAAAAAATTAATCCTTTGCACTCGGAGCTATTTTAACTCAAAAACGAAAGATTTTTCCATTTTAGAATATTTCCATTGTATACAATTTTTTTTCATTTTTTGCATATGAAACTGTTATAATATCTCATGTAATATGTCTAGTAGTTTATTAAATACGAACAAAACTAATAATGTGAACAATATTTTTAAAAATGTCATAGAAATTTTCAGTGTTGCCTCAGAGTCGCCATCCGAGTGCTAAGGGTTAAAACAATGCATTCAATCGTGAAACACGACAAAATATTTCGCTTTCGAATATGCACGACACGAATAGCATAAAAAAAAGTCACAAGACGAAATTAGTCCCCCAGAATTGTGGGAGCCCTATATGCAAATCGTGGTACATATTACAAAACCCACGCGACGAGACACACTTCGCAATTTCCAATCGGCCGATCGCGCGAGTCTGAGCATGCATCATCAGACCCAGATTCGCGCTCAATTGCATCGTTCGCCTCCGAACGTGCAGCAGGGACGAGAAAACTCGACGCGTAAGTATCACACCGACGCGACGCGACGCGACGCGACGCGACGCGACGCGACGCGACGGAACGAGGAGCGGAGCGAGGAAGGAAGGTATAACGACCGAGCAGGTCGAGTAATTATTTGCCCGCGGTAGCCAGGTTTGCGCCGCTTTTACCGCGGGACGGGTACAGACTTGTATTATCACGCGCCTCGCCACACTCGCCGTGCCCCCCACCTGATTTCAACCTGACGGAAGGGGAATACGAGCGGGGGAGGGAGAGACCAAAAGAGTTACAGACTAATTCAAATGCAATTAATTTGTAATAGAAGCACAGAATTAATTCTCAACATGATGGAATTCCAATTAATACTGTACCTATTGGCAATACCGTGATACATATTCCGTGTATATCAAAGAATTGTAAGGAAGAATTATTGTGTCCTGATTAAAGAAATATTAATTAAGGGGTTACACCACCCTGGCGCTCGGAAAAATAGGTATAAAAATAAACTTTCCTTTTTACCCTGCCATTAAGTATATAAAATGATCTTTATTTTACACATATATATGTATAGTAGTTTTATGAACAATTTGCAATATTAACGATTAAAAAAAAATAAAAAATGGCGGCGATATAAGCCGATATGTAGGACCCTCTTTCGAATCCTTGGCATCGACTAAAAAATAATAAATAAATTTTTTCTTATTTGTAAGGGTAATAGCAACAATGTGACGTAGGATTTTTGTGATTGGGTGCCATGTTCGAAAGTTATAAATTTTTTAAACGCAAAATTTCGATGAAAATTCGAGTTTTTTTTCAAACAGCTGTCATTTCTATAAAAAAATGTTTTAAAATTTTTCCCTACGTCACATTGTAGCTATTACCCTTATAAATAAGAAAAAATTTATGTATTATGTTTTAGACGATCGCTAACAGAGAAATCATGTACACCATCAGCAAGGATTTTCGAAAGAGGGTCCTACTTATCGGTTTATATCTAAGTCCATTATTTTTTTTTTTAATCGTTAATATTGAAAATTGTTCATAAAACTACTATATATATATGTGTAAAATAAAGATCATTTTATATACTTAATGGCAGCGTAAAAAAAAAAGTTAATTTTTATACCTATTTTTCCGAGCGCCAGGTTGGTGTGACCCCTTAAAGAAATCAAGAGAGACAGTGACCCAGAGTAATAGAGACCAAGAGAGAAGGATGAAAAGAGAGAAAAAGCGACGTAGGGGGGAAGAGAGGGTAAGAGAAGGGAGATAAATAGAGAACGCCCGAATGAAGAATTTCGCGGGCAGCGCTCATTAATTGGCAAACGTTTAATTACCGAGTAGCGGCCGAGTGGCTCATTATAAAAGGCGGTTCTATGCAGCCGGCGTGTTTCTCTTTCGTCCGGTTTAGCGGACGGTCTGCCGCATTCAAGCCGCGTCCGTGGCACAGGGGGTCCGAGGGGGCGTAATTACACGCGTGCACCCGCCCGCACCCGCCTGCACCCGCGCGCACATGTACGTCGTCGTCGTCGTCGTCGTCGTCGACGAACGCCGAGCGTTGTCGTCGCCCGCTACGCGAAACCTGGAAACTGGTTCGGTGCACGCGAGTCACCGAGCCCCTGCTGAAAGTCGTCGCTGGCAGACTGCGCGGCACGGCTACCAGTTGCACCTGTATCCTCGCGGCTGCACCGCGCTGCACCGCGCCAAGCCGAGCTCTGAGCTGCATTCGATTGCGCAAATGCACGCCTGCCGCATACTAGAGTGCGATCGGGAACGCTCGCGACTAGCCTCACGGTGGAACCTTGATCCGGTGACGATGAAACCGCGAGACACTTTTTTCGAAAATTTTTCTTAAGATTCATCGGGTTGTTACGAAATGTCCGATTTTAGCACGCAAATGTTACGAAGCGTTCGCAAGATCTACGAGATCGACGCCAGCGAACTTAATATGTATGTTAGTCCGCAAAAACTGGAGCGTGTGTAACGTGAATTATTAGCGGCCACTCATCATCAGTTTGCCAAAGTTCCAGCCACGAACAAAGGGGCGACAAGTAAACTTTTAATCAAAGGTTCTATATTTAACCTTTATCACGACTAACTCGCACGGATATAATGCACAAGAAGCCAGGCTGCAAATAAATCAACACAACTCGCAATAGATAGAACAACCTTCCTATACGGTTTTCATAGTGACAAATTATCGATGAATATTTATCACTCGAAACAGGAAAGGCTGTCCCGGTCGGCAATCGTATCGAGCTTATGGCTGAGATTATGTACCGCCGTGTGGCGACACGGATTAATGGAAACCCGTGAACCTGCTGTTCGTAAAAACCGAAAATTGAACTTCCGTTCCCGTAATAAATAGAGGCTCGGAACAACTGGTCGGGTTGACAGCCAGTATTTCAAAACCGAAATGTTTCATAGAAACAGTCCATCCATCTGATGCAACATGGCCGGAACGTTTCGTCACGCGCCTACGTTCTCGAAAATACTATAACTTTTTTGTAGCAGTTTTATGCAACAGAGAAACAAGTTCAGTCGTGTGAAACTCTCGTGGTGTATGTATTACCGTGAAGTTGGCAGTAAACCTTTTCTTCGAACAGAAATTGCACCACAAGTTTCAGGGGGTCGTTGTAAAGAGGAAGCTTCAATCGTCAAATTTCCTAATGTTTTTAAAAACGTGTCGATTTTTCGCCAATTGGTAATTTTTTTTTCCTTTTTTAATCTCAAGAGATTATTTTGCAGTACTGTACAGACGTTTCAATACATTATAATACTTTACATAATACAATACAAATTATAAATAATCGTATGCCTACTACACAAGCAGTTTAAAGATGTACTCATATTTTCTTAAATGTCTAACTCACAGTCATTCAGAAACGAGTTGGTCAGTTTACATATCTCCGATGTAGGTCTGGAGAGTAAGACATTACATGAGAGCGGAAGAAAAAGATGTAGTTTTTGTAAATGATTGATAAATTTTTATCTCTGTTCTTCAAATGTGGGACATCTTGAGTTTCATAGTCGCATTGACATTGTCGATCGTTTATTATGTAAAATTCGAGCGAGAGAGATTCATCGTCGTGATAATTTCACCTTGGAGATTTTTATTACTGTACCACGATTTTGATTTTCGGTTGTGGTAGTGCATGAAGTAATTTACGCCTTTAATTGTTACGACAGCTCGAAATGAAGTTGCCTTCCCCTGCGATATTCTGAAAATATCGCGGAGATCGAGAGAAGTTGGCCGTCGGATCGATATTGTGGTATCCGGAGTTGTTGTTGACAAGAGGAAAGACGACGGAACCTCTCGAGTCGTTGAAGCGAGAGCGCGCATCTTTATTGCATCCTTCTAAGACATTGTCCGTTGACGGAGACTAAAGAAGTAGTTGTTCTTCAGGAGACTTCTTGTGGCGTACGGACAGTAGTACAGTAATTTTCGATGTACCGCGATGGGTCGCGCCGGACCATTTTTGCCAACATGCGTCTAGGTCGCGCGTATTGGTCCGTGTTTTTCGTCAATAACTCCTAAACAAAGCCGCGGCGGACATTTTGGAAAAGGAAAATGTCGCTTCGAATGACCTCAGGAATCGCCCATTTCAGGGAATTGAAGGAATTTTGGGACACCCTGTACGTGTTGTGCTGCCGCTGATTTAGCAAATACCCTTAGATCCGTGAAGGAAACTTTGTGGGAGTTTGTAGCAGTCGTGTTTACCACTGTTTTCGCTAATATTTGTCTCCGTTCTCGTTACCCAGAATCCCCATATGGGCCCCGGTAGCCAGTATAATTAAATAATTAGTAATTTAGCGTGTCAATACATTTTGGAGTCTGTGTTATTTTGGCTGGAAGATTGGCACTTGTTGCAAAAGAATGCAGCGTCTGTGCTAGTAAAACTGATCGATTTCGAGGATCGACGCGGCGTTCACGCGTTCGAGAGCCAGCGGCGCTCCGTACTAGGAGAAAAAGTGCTCCACCGAGGCGGATACTGGTATCGCCAACGGAGAACGCTGAAACGGGCCACGGGACAGTCGCGTACGTTCGCGCAAATTTATGGCATCCAGTTTATCCGATTGACGAAGGAATGTCGGCTGCCGTTGCGGCTGTCAACCTGCCGGCCGCGGCCGACCGTGCAGAGCCAGCCGCCTCCTCCTCGTTCTCTCTCTCTCTCTCTCTCTCCGCCTCCTCGGTTTCGTCCTCGACAATCGGCGCCGCTTTTACGGATCGACTTGGAATTATAGATCAGCCCCGGACCCCTCGGGATTAATCCTTGACGTACCGCTAAGTGAAATCGATCTTCCACCAGAATAGAATCCACTCAGCGCCGTGTTACACCGGCCAATTCGATGCATTTTACGACCTAGAGCTGCTCGTAGTTCTACGAGCCCGATCGTAGATCCGATGGATCTCAACAGCGATCGAAATAAACAGTTTACCAGCTCTCAATTAAATATTAATACCAGATTTGTTGCGTAGAAACTTTTTCGAGAGTCGCCAGTCTAATTGACCGTGTTCCAGCGAATTTCACGGTTACCGAAGAATATCACGGTCCGATTCGAGCTTAATTATTCTCCGAATACAGATGAAAACAAACGGGAAGCAATTTCGAAGGAAGTAGGCGAACTTTCTATAAAGGAGAGGTGGGGATAACTGTCCGACACGGAGGAGCCTCGATCTCGCGAAAAGCTGGTAGTAACCGTAAACGATCAAATTATGCAGGACATGATAACGTGCCACGGCACGTTTAAATTTCCTGCAGCGTTCGCGCGCTGAAGGCGTGAAATCACGTGACTCCGAGAGAGCACAGGTGCGAACACGGCGGACTACTAAAACTAGATCCAACCACCTTGCGTAGCGATGGGTCATCGCGAGGCTCGAGCTTGGGCTAAAAAATTTTCAAAATCATTTCTAATTCATTTCGATAATTGTACAGGCTGATTCGAAACTCTGAGGCAAATATTTTCAAATTCCGATGTTTTCACTGATGTTTGTCGCGAATGGATAAAATCCAGAGTGTAGTAAATAACCGTCGTACAGTACACTCGCAGTTTAAATACATTTCATATATTCAATTCTAATTACATAGCAGTTAGTATGGCGTAGTTTTTCTATTGCAACCATTTTTTCAATATCAAATTTCGTTTTTAATTCATAAACTTGTTTTTTCCGCAAACGGATTCACTCGATTCTGAGGATGATCTCAACGTAGATCGAAACGTTAATCGATATAATTTGCATATAGGCTATCTGAGTGTATTTTTTGATCGAACCTAGCGCCGAAATAATTTTCGTTTAAATTGTACTAAATAATTACCATAATTTTGTTGCTCTCGAATCGATTCGAAACGAGCGAGATGCAATTTGGAAATTCGCCCGTTTGCTTCGCTCAAACTTCTCGATGGTGTTGAGCCAGAAATGCCCGAAGACCCATCGCAATCTGCTTGTCGCTTGGATCATTATAACGGTCTGGCATAGAAATGCGTGTATATACGAACACGCGAGACCAGGGGACACTCGTGCAGCGCTAATGACCGTTTCACGTTGAACGGTATGTCACTTCGAGGCCGCGACGACCCGACAATCGTTTCACGGGATCGCGAGGTCTCTCGAAAATCTCACGCGGCCTCTCGCGAACGCACTTTCCACGGAGAAACGAATGTCGCGCGAAACGAAAATGGGCACGCTTTCGACGAGATCCTCAAATCGGGTAAAATTCTTACGGCCGAGCCATCACCCGGATCGATCGCGATCGATTTGCGTCCGGTCGTAGGCTATGAAAGTCGAATGTACCATAAGAACAACTCCGTACGATAATTAGGGGAGGAAAGTGTAATTACTGGTAACGAGCGACTATCGCTTAACGCGAGAAACCGGAAGCCAATACTTGTCTGAATGTTGCGGGTTTCTGTGAACTAGACTGTTGCGATCGTATCCGTTTTCGCGATGGTTTATTGCGAGTCCTATCATTTGTGAGGTAAAGCACACTCGGTGGCGGGAAATCGATCCTGTAATTAGTGGAGACGGTTATTTTGTTGCATTCGGAAGGGTAATTGTAGGATCATATTCAGTTATGATCTATCGGCCATCGTGTCGTTCTTGTCAAGCTTCCTTCTAACGATCCTCAATTTATTAACTTTTCTTCCATTAGATTCCAGACCGCAGAAGCTCGTTTCGATCCTTTGATTTATTCTTCTATGGTATTCAGCGTGGTTATACTTCTAGTAGAACTTTCAAGTCCGTCACTCGAGTTTCTTAAATACTCTCATCCGTAATTTAAGTTTTTAATACTGTATCGTGGATAGTCGATCACTAGATTGCGGATTTTATGCACTCCAAGTATTCTTGGTCTTTCAGAAATCTTAATCTTGGTCTTTAGAAAAGTTTAACAAGATTTGTAACATCTTTGGAACACAATAGACATTTTCACCCTTAGCACTCTTAAAAATATAACCATAACCATATATGTATAATAACCATTCTTAAAAATATTGTTCATATTATTATTTTTGTTCGTATTTAATAAACTACTAGACATTTACATATTACACGAGATATTTTATCAGTTTCAAAAAAAATTGTACAGAATGGAAATATTTTAGAAGGGAGAAATCTTTCGTTTTTTAGTTAAAATAGCTCCGAGTGCAAAGGGTTAATAGTAAAATCATATTTTTCGTTGTTTTGGGAAGCAAAGATAACTTTGAAATAACTTTTAAACGGAATTTATAAGATGTTCTCTCTACTAAAGCTCACTACTTCAACTGACTGAGCGCGGTAGTTCGTCGAAACATTTGAAACCGAGTCGCTCATGTCGGCATGCGGACTCAAAGGGCCGCGGCTCTATCTTTGATTCCATAGAAAAAGGTACCGCGAAATACAACGAAACGGTCCCGCAGATACGGGATCTGGAACGCATATACAGTTCTCGGAACAATAATAATTTATGTATCATACATATATCAATACGTTTCCAATTTCTGTAAGTGAATTTTTAATCCTTCGCACTTCGCAACTCTGAGGCACCACCAAAAAATACCATAATTCGACACAATTTTTCCGCTACCAAATTGATTTATGTTTAATAAGTTAAACAAAGATTTTAACGTGGTAAAAATTTAAAATAATAAATAAGCCGAATAATAAATAACTCAGTCGTTATAACGAAGATAGGAAAGAATTGTTAAACAAACTTCCGCATAGTCTATCAAGCTGTATCGTCGAGTAATCCGTTTTTGTACGGAAGTGCATCGGTGCAGTTGCAAATTGCAAATCTACGCGACCACAGTGGTGAACCATATATCATTCGAGAAATGGACTTTTTCTTTTGATGTCTTTGATCAGTTGGTTGTGAGAGATAGTGGGGTTTCGAAGCGAGACATTTCTGGCTTCCGTTTCTTTCTGCACCGCGTCTGCATGAAATTGAACAGACATCGATCCGTAAAAGTTGCCATTTCGACGAATACGGTGTTCTCTAAATTCTCGTACCCGGCGGGGCGTATTGTGTGTCGGTGGCGAGTACTCGCCGGACTCTGGGCGTTCAAGCACGCGAGATGAGCGAGTTCTTGTGGCCACTTACCGTCGCGGCTGTCATATCTCACTGCTTTATTTAGCCGTGGTTCAGTTATCAGGGACGAGGCTCGGATACGCAACGGATACGTCCTGACCGAGACGGGACGGGCCGGGACGGGACGGGACTCGCCGCGACGTCGAAGCTTGGCGTGCGAGAACGTGCATCGAGAAAAGTGGTATCGTTAGTGTGCTCGCGGGCGAGCCGGCGTATTACCATAAATTTCCATCGGCCCGTTCAGAAGCCAATTAGCGTAAGTCACACCGAGATGAAGACCGCGATACGTGGTTTTACTTAAATCAACCCGACCGCGCTCGGAGAACCGTTTGCTCGCCCACCGTTTTAATACCGTGCAATCGGCGCGCAGGCTCCCCAGCTTAAAGAATGCCGCTGGCATACTCAGATAAGCCGCGGCGATATTTTAACGAAATTAAGTTAAACCTGTTATATCGCTCAACCGTTTGACACGTACACGCACGGGGCCCTCGATGTATGTATTTTCGTTCGGTGCTCGCGGACCTCGCGACGATCGCCGACGATCTACAGAAGTCTTCTCTTCTCTTCCTTCTCTTCCTCGTCTATCAACTTCTGCCCCTACACTGCCTTGCATCGTTCCAGAACTTCCACGAGAGAGAGAGAGAGAGAGAGAGAGAGCCTCTCTTCTTGCTCTTGCTGGCGTAATGGAGTCGATTAAATATGAGCACGGCCGTGGAACTCGCGTTCGCTCCCGATAACACCGAACGAGTAAAGTTGTCGACATATTGACGTTCGAACGGCGACGTAATCGATCGGCGTTTTATCGGCTGCCACGGTTGACCTCTCGTTTATCGGTCTTAGCCGCTTTGCTTTTCCCGCAGGTGCTACTTTAACGCCGTATCTTTCGCGCTATCGTGATCATCGTGTTGCCTCCCCCCCTGCGCGCCATGTTACAATAACAGGGGGCGCTGGGAAACCGGCCGCGGTCGCGGCCGCGACCGTTCGTTTCATCGGAAGGGATTTTATCGAGCCGCCGGCGAAACAGGCTGCAACCGCGATTAAGTAACTCGCGTTCCGCAACGATTTTCGTTTAATTGGGGTTACCTGTTTCCTAGCGGTTACCGCTGACTCCGACCCGCTCCACCGGAACATGCAAACCGAGCACCGTGCTCGCGAAATCTGCCGATCCTCTCTCTGGTCTTGTTTTATCATCACCAGGCTAACGATCTTTCGGTGTTTCTCTCTCTTTCTCTCTCTCTCTCTCTCTCTCTCTCTCTCTCTCTCTCTCTCTCTCTCTCTCTCTCTCTTTCTCCTTCTGTATTGAGTTTAGAGTCGCGTCGCGTCGTGTCTCAGGTTACCAGCAACTACTTTGTGATTGGATTCACGTAGATTTTATCTTTCAACTTTTTCAGAACGAATTATTCATAGGTTGGATCAGAGTTGGGCAAAATTTTCATCTAAATAAGAATTTCGTTCGAATATAAAAAGTATCTTTATTCGTCGAGCATCGAATAATTTTTTCATCTTTTATCTGTACCTTTTATTCGGAGGCTTCGAATAAATCTTTCCACAACTATGTACTGTCAACTCTAATAAACGCGAACCAATAATAAATAAACATTTTTTAATTTTTTATTCGGTATTCGAAATTTTTATTTAGATGAAAATTTTGCCCAACTCTGGGGTGGATGCACCAATGAATGAACACTTAGGGAATTTGTTAAATTGTAAAAATCTCACAATGCTGAGTTTCAGAAGACCGAAGTTGCTATAAATGCGTAGAATCTACAGCAGATTCTACAGTGTAATATTATCACTATGGTATCGTCTTCGAATACCTACGAGAGATGGTGCGCAGAAAGATTGAGAAATTCTGGTCGATCGGAATTTTCACGCTCTTTCTGTGACGTAGTAAATTGTTTCTACGCCGCGGTGGCTTGCGATTATTCGAAAGGACGGAATGCGAGAATTCAATTAAACTCTACGGTAGAAGGAATTCCGAGCTGCGTTAGATGTTTTAACAAGCATATCGGCGTAGACTGCGCGGCTGCATTTCTCTGCACTTTACATCCTTCGCGAATCTACATGCGAAAGGAAGTTTCGAACAGGAGTGTCGAACATATTCGCGAAATGAAGTTTATGTTGGATCTGTGGAAAATGAAACGTAAACCTGTCTGCAATTTATCGTTATGCTTCGCATCTTACGCATGCGCATGTATAAAACTCACTGAAATAAGAAACTTATTTGTTCGAAGTTACTGGACTGTCCCAAAAGCTCGTTTGGTATTCGACCATTGCGCAAAAAGGGGAATTCAGGATAGTTATTTAAGAAAGAAATTGGCGAAATAGGAGTTAGGAAATTATACAGCGCAAGGATTAAATACCGAGGATCGAATATGAATTTTGAAGATCGGTAATGTGGTGTTCGAAACCTGCCGGGGGCCAAGGAGATGATGAAATAATTTCGAGCGACAGTGTTTATAGAAAATAAGATAAACAGATAGGTGCGAGAGCGGCTGCGGCCAAGTGAGAATCACTCTGTACTCGGTGAACAAGAGTTAACTCGTATCGATAGATCTATGAAAAAGAGCGTCCGATTCCGCTTTCCCTCGCGCGGATTCCGCGACGGGACGAGGCGAGTCTTTCTCTCTTTCTCTCTATCTCTCTCTCTCTTTTCCGTTTTGGCTGTCCGGCTCTTCATGCGTGGTAAACAAGTGTCACGCACCGCCTCGGGCGGAACGACGAGCACTGCGAAATGATTTCACCGTGAGAGAGTCGTGAGAGAGCTCTCGAGGGCCGAGAAACGTCTCTGCCAGACAGCGTGGCGACTGAACAGAGCCCCTCCGAGCTGAGCCGCGGCTCATGCGAACGACGACGCGACGCACAGTGTTCCAAAACGCCGGAAAGCTAGCCAAGCATCAAAAACACTAGAAGAATACTAAAAAAGCTTTCTAAAAATACTGTGTACTAAAGTTTTTGGGGTCGCTGATGATGAGTTTAATGTTAGATTTACATTTTAATTAACCGTTTGTGAAGAAAAAATTAATTTTTTATAAACGTTTTTCTATCTAGGAACATTTGTTTGAACATCAAAGTGAAACATGTTTTAAACAAATGTTCATACATAAAAAAAACGTTTATATTCTTATAATAGGAAAGGTGTACAAAGCAAAGAGGTGTACAATCATATAAGAATAGTTAACACAAATGATGAATACTTTTCTTAATCTGTTTATTTGTATTATGTATATAATAAATATTTATAAATAAACATAATAAACATTAGAGGCGCGCCAGCAGATCCGAAACACGACGAAAGCCGTTCCGATTCCTCGTGTTATACGTGTGTATTGAAAGAAGAGTGTACCCTGTCTACCTGTGTCAGGACGACTGAAATTATTCTCTACAGTATACAGATTTAACGCAATATGAAGAGATAAGCATAACAGTTCACAGTATTTGAATGAAGGAAAACTGAACTAAAGATACAATTTAGCAATGTTGAAATTTTGAAATTAATATTTGGAGCTAATTTTTATAATTTCTTGTAGTTTGAACTATTACCTAACGATATCACCACTCTTCTCATGATCAAAATTCTTTACTTCGAAAAATGGTCCTATGACCATTGACTTGTGGGACACTGCGACGTTTCTCGCGTGAGCATGAATCCGCTGAAACTCTTCATGAAAAATGTTCAAAAATCGTTCCTTTCTATACCACAGCTATTACATTACTATTCTTAGTTCTCAACTGAATTGAATTAGTCGAATGCAAATCGAAAAATATGCAAGTTGACGAACCATGTTCTAATTTAAATTCTTCGATTTTCATTTCCGAAGCCAAGTCGAACGGTACCCATCCCAAGGGCTAGTAGCAAATATTCGATACCGAATTGATTTGTATTCATGAACAAACACGGAACTCTCGATCCCATTATTCCATAGATTTCGTTTATCGGGTCGATCGAAATTGTAAAACGGGAGAAGCATCGACATTTATCCGCGCGTAGATACAACGAGCGCGATCGAATTTAAATGTTCCGGCTACGAAACCGACTCTAATCTTAGCCGAGGTATCGGTTAGTTAACACGAGCCGACCGGTAACCGGCGATACGCGAGCCCGGTTTCTATTTTCGACGAATAAAACAGGCCAGAAACCGGAGTGCGGAGACGGGGCTGAGGCTCTCTCTCTCTCTCTCTCTCTCTCTCGGCATTAGCGCGGATAACCGCCCAAATTAGCAAACTCATTCGACGATATCGGGAAAATTTGCATGTCGATATTACATCGACGCGCGACGCTAAGGTTTCACGTGGCGTGCAAAGACCCTTGCCGCGGTCGCATGATCGCTTATGGTCGAGCGGTCGATTAACGTAAAAGCGTCTGGTATTTACGAGGAGCGAATGAGCCGCCGCCGGGGGACAGATGGAAATCGTTACAGGGCTACGGTGGTAGCGGCCGCGAGCCGTAACGATCGACCCGAACCGTCGATCAACCTGGCGATCTAGATCTCGCAAATGAGAATTTACTTCTTGCGAAGGTGAAGATAGAGACGCTCGTTAAATCGTTCGCGAACAAACGATGCTCTCTCGGCCGCGCGCGAAACGATTTCACACTTTGCACCGCACAAATTGTTTCGCGTGAACAACTGGCACCTAGGAGACACGTTTATCGTGCTATTCCTGTGCGGTAAACATTTTTTTTCTTCTTGAACGAAAATATGCGAAGGCCTCCCATTTACATTCTATTAATTAATTCACGTTGCTCTCGCAAATGAAATATATTTTGCAATCTTCTTGCTATGCCAGCAACAGCTAATAGAACGTAAGAATTTAGTGTCGATCATTTCAAATTGTTCTAATACCCGGGAACTGACTAATGAAATTATACTGCGGATATTTAAATAGAAAATCTTTTCTTCAATCATATCGATGTTCTAAAATTCATTTAATATTTTCACTGGTTTCAATTTCATTCGCACATTTGTCTCGCGAATGCATAAAATTCTTTAATGTACCTATTTCTTCTCTACAACAAGATCATGTACTCAAGTGTTACATATGAGAATGAAATTAATCAGAGAGCATGTCAAGTATAATGAAAATATTCGTTCTGAAATCGTTAAACGATGACGTTTCCGTTCCTGTCTCTTCCTATGCGAAACATTCTTGAGCATTTTAACGAAAATGATTTCGGCACTGGGTTCGATCAGAAAATACACCGAGAAGCCTATTTGCAAAAATTTATCGATTTACGTTTCGATCTAAACCATTAAACCATTATTCAATATCAAAATTCTTTTGACATTTTCACTTATGAACCTGTTTTCCACAGACGCGATCACTCGATTCTGAGGATGATCTCAATGTAGATCGAAACGTAAGTCGATTTTTTGCAAATATGCTTCTCAGTGTCTTGAAGTGTTACACAGTTACGATTGATATTTCACATCAAAATTTAATTTGTTGAGAATTATTGAATAAAATATTAAAACTGTTGTCATAGCAGATAACACTAGGAGCCAAATGAATAATTGATATCGAAAGTTCGATCGTAATTTATCAATCAGCACTTCGAAGGAATTAGAATAGCAATGATTTCTGAGAAGTTTGAATATTCTATCTTGAGTACGCGATCAAACCGACTTCATAACTGGCTAAACGTCGCTAAAGCCGGCTGATTGAGTGCCGTTAATCGGCCAATCAAGGGCTGGTTCTCAGCAGCGGGATTTATCTCTCATAAAAGTTTCATGATCGGCGGGACGAGTTCTCGTTAGACGGAGACTGGTGTCGATAGGCGACGGCCACGATGATAAGTTGTATTTTTCCAAACGAGTTTGATCGAACGTGCTTTCCTGAAACCGTCTCTTACGAAATTCTACGATTTTCAACATTTTTCCTCGCGTCCGTATCCGTTTATCTATCCAGCGTCCCACAATTAGCATCTGGTTTTTCCGAACGTAGGCGAAACGTGTTGGATTCATTGACCGAGACTGGAAACAACGCGACGAGTTGTTTGTATAATGAGTAATATCCTTCAGCCAGGGTGGAATTCACCGTCTTGTAAAAGTATTCTTAGATTGACGCAACAACCGCTCGTTGCGCGGGAACGGTACCGGATGTGCGAGAAGTAGGCGAGGACAAGCATAACGGCGACAATCAACGCCGTCCGATCGCATATTTTCTGAAATCGTGTCGACGCGAATCGGGAAGATCTACCGGCCAATTTTTCTTAAAAAATTCGTGGAATTTTCTATATTTTTACTTCTAGATTCAATTATAGAGTACCACGCTTATTCATCTTGTTACATTTATTAGGTGTACACAGAGTTGGACAAAATTTTCATCTAAATAAAAATTTCGAATAACGAATAAAACGTCAAAAAAATTTTATTCTTTATTCGATGGTTCGAATATAAAAAGTGTCTTTATTCGACGAGCATCGAATAAATAATTCTATTCGACGAGAATTTATCCAACGAATAAAGATAATTTTTTTTATACGAAGTGGCTATTAAAAAATGTGTTAATGTTATCGGCGCACGGGTTCGATCAATTGTTACTAATTACTGGCAAATTTGCAACTTATTAATTTCCAACGTTTCGGTCTTATTTTCGACCATTATCAAGAAAATAATTGCGTCTGTAAATTAATTATTCGATATATTAATACGTTGTAAGTTAACTATATTAAAAATAACCAAAACTTACTTGCTGTATGCATGATGAAACAAATTTAATTTAACGAAAAGAGGAGAAAACTTTTTCCTCCACGTAGTGGCTTTATTTGAAGTTCGAATCATTTTTTCATCTTTTATCTGTATCTGTATCTTCTATTCGGACGCTTCGAATAAATCTTTCCACAACTACTGTCAACTCTAATAAACGCGATCCGTCGAATAATGAATAAAATTTTTTTATTTTTTAGATGAAAATTTTGCACAACTCTGGGTGTACAAATTAGTTCCTAACCCTGATATTTCGGACCTTTCAATATCTCGCGGTAGCGAGAATAAATTCGCAAAGTATCGAGCATTTTCGCGTGTATCAGATTAGTACTGTACAGGGTGTCACAAAATTATACAATGTCGCGGGCACCATAGCGCTATTCTATACCTACGATTTAGTGGAAAATGACATAATTAACCCCCCGCAAAATTGACCTTGATCGTGACAAACAAGGCCAAAGAAAATCAAAATTTTTAATCGTCTTCTGCTGAAAAAAAATTTTGGTTTTTTTTCACCTTGTGTTTCACATTCAAGGTCAATTTTTCGGGGGGTTCCTTATGTCATTTTCGACTAAATCGTGGGAATATAATTTTGTGACACCCTGTACATTTTCGAACAAATAAAAATTTCTAATTTGTTTCCTATGTAATAAAAGTATGCTTGTTCGAACCAGGCGCTTCAGTGGCATAAATGAAATCAGGAAGCTTGTGTCGAGCACAGTGTGCGTCGCGCGCCGAAACATCTCGTGAAGAAGCTCGGTCGTTAACAAAATGGAACGGAAGCGGTTATCGTCGGCCGCGATGTCAGCTTGGAATAATGAAAAGCTCGAGGCGTCCCGGCGGTGCCGATCACGGCAAAAAGAAGCCGCGGCTGGAAATCCGGGGAACCAGATCTGGTCGCGTTGTTAATTGCAGAACTGGCGATCGAGTTTGTCCCCGTGAATCGGAAAAAGGGAAAGAGAGTCGCTGCTGCTTGTTGCTGCTGCTGCTGCTGCTGCTGCCGCACGATCCTCGGGGCCTCGTTACAGAATCACGATTGTCAATGAAGAAATCCCGCGCGGTCCGTCCAAGTGGAGAACACACCGCAACGATGGAAATCCATGGAATGTCGATCTCCGCTGGTTCTTTGGCCGGCTGCTCGCGGTATCTCTCGGTACCAAACGATACTTTCGAATCGGGAATTTCAACTGGCAGAATCGATGAGGCTCGTGAGAAGCGTACGCTGTTTTTGTTCTCACAATTCGTTCGGCTCCGCTCTTGTTTCCTCGTGTCCATCCGTCAACATGCTACGAATTCAACTGGATCGCCTCTGCTCCTACCCGATTCGTCGTTCGGACGCTGTGATTTTAAATTCTGATATCTTTAAAACTCCCTTCGGGGCTTTGGTTGCGCACTTTTTCGAATGATCGTCCGCATCGATCCTGTAGAAATGAATCTCTTGAATATGTTTTATCGAATCGATTGATGTACGGTTGATGTGTGGAAGCCTCGAGAAAATAGCTTCCCCAATCCTGCTATGGGAACATGAAATAATGAAAGAGAGGAGGAACAAGGAAGGAGCGTTTCGTCCTAGACCTGCTAGAGGACTCGTCAGTAAGACTATCTAGCGGGCCCTGCCTTGGACGGTTGGGATGTTGGAAAGCGTTTGAGGACGGTATTGTAAAAGAAACACCATGCGCTGACATATACCGAATATACATATGTTGGTTACGCGAGGAAAAAATATCGTTCCTCAAACAATATTATATGACGACGCGCGGTCGTCGTCCTATATTTCGTCACAGGACACTAGCTGACGGACGACGACCCGCACTCGAAGGATACGATTGCGAATAAAGAGACTTTTGGACCAGTTAACGCTCACACTCGACAGAGTATACATTTAACAGAGCAATACATCATATCTTCAGTATTACGTTTTTGATCTCTCCTGAGAAAACACTTCCACTCTACAGTATATATACAAATCATTGAGGAATCGAGTACTAGCGGGAAAGGTCTTTTTAACTACATGTCCCTCTTGTGGCGCGAGTAGGAATTAAGGATGTTCTGGAGGTACAATGGGAGACAAAAGTACAAGAAATTTGAAATCCATCAATATATTGGCAATGAAAGCCGTTCATGAGTATATTTTGCATTAAAAAATAGATTAATTTAAAAAGCTTTCGTTTAATTAGCGGATTTCATGTTATATTTATTATTTAATCAAATTGTCTTCATATTATAAAAAATTGTAAGTGACTTTTGCGAATAATTGTACCCTCTGATTTTAACTTCAAGATAATAAATTTGTGATATTCAATATATATAATTACGCAATCAAAATTTAAAAATAAATATTTAAATAAATTAAAAATACTTCAGAAAGCAATATTCATGGGTATTATTGAGATGACAGCAAGATAAATTTTTTGCTCTGTAACTGTTTAGTGAATCCTAATAAATTTTGAACATAATTAATTACATAATTTTTACTATACTATATAAAAAGAAACTGGAGTTTGTAGTTCCGTTTTTTCAAGGTTTAAATAGGGTTTGAAGTGGAATTTTATGAATTCTCCATAAGAAGACGTGTTAAAATGTGCAAATTTTAAGTTGTTATAATTCTTAAACGGTGCAGCGAATCGAACCCAAACTTTACGAACGAACATCCTTAAGGCCGCCACACTACATACATACGATTTCGTTCGTGTTACTTTATCGTTGATAACTAGATCTTCTGACCAATTTTTCGGCAAGTACAAGATCAAATAATGGTACCTACAAGCTTCTTTTCTATTATCAATTTTATTATCGGTACAAGTAGCGAGTGGAATAATGGAATAAAAATGTTTGCTGCTCCACAAAGTCGAATCTTTACCGACACCCAGTACATACATACGTAGCTAGGCCGCTTTTTGCGGATGAAAGTGATTTTCTGCATCGACCGGGGGACACTGAAAACGACACGCGAGCGAGCTAGAAGAGACGGGAACGCGATGGAAGGAACGGTCTTGTACGTTTTTCGCCGGCCAAAAATACATATATTCCCGGCTCAAAGGGAGCGATCCGTTGGTCTCCAGCTTACTCCCAATTACAGAGAGCCATGGGATCCGAAACTGAGGCGAGAGAGGCAACGTTTAATTGAAACTTGACGCGGGAGGGCAGCGGTATGACTAATTTACCGCGAGCTCTTTTAACGAACCGGCAATCTGGGTCATCGTACCATCATCGCACTCTAAATACGGAGTGCAACGAACGAACGAGCGAACGCACGCTGTGTGAACCCCGGCGATCCCGTAATACATATTCGTTTTACGACCAACAATTCTTGTTACAACTTTCGATCGGTAAGACGTCGATGGACCGCAGCGCCGCGCCGCGCCGCGCTCCGGTTCTCCGTTTGTCTTCGGATCGTCTTCGGTTAGGTGAAAGCTCTCGCTGTTTATCGAGAAACTTCAGTTACCTGGAGAGTTTGGTGTCCCAAGTATTGCTTTAGGACTCTCGTGGTACCTCGTTCTCGGTCGAAGATGAGGCAAAGTGTACAGTGTCTGTACACTTAATTATTTCCGAGGCTGTTAAACACCCTGGAAAGTTGGCCGAGCGGTGTGATAACGGTCTACAGCGTTTCTAATCATCCAGTAACTCGATCTCACGCGCGTTCTCTGTCGTAAATATTGTTCGACTCCGTAACTCTTAGCTACATAACCCTTAGCACTCGGAGTCACCACTAAAAATTACCATTATGTTTACATTATTAAATTTGTCGGTAGCTAATCAATTACTAAACATTTAAGTATTGTATGAGGTATTATATCAATTTAATACCGATAAAATGAAAAAAATCGTATACAATGGAATTATTCCAGATCAGAAGTAATGTTTAACCCTTTGCACTCGGAGCTATTTTACCTCAAAAACGAAAGATTTTTCCATTCTAGAATATTTCCATTCTATACAATTTTTTTTTCATTTTTTGCATATGAAATTGACATAATATCTCGTGTAATATGTAAACGTCTAGTAGTTTATTAAATACGAACTATCGAAATTGTAATAAGTGCACGCCAGTTTCTCGTTTAATACACGTAAACGTACAGGGTGTAAAGAAATGTTTGGTCTTGGCCTTAAATATCAAGGTCAAATATTTTTACAATTGCATGATGCGTAGAAGACAATGCAATAAAAAAAATTTGACCTTGAAATTCAATATCAAGGACAATTTTGAGGCCACTTTTTGTGGCAGCCTAGTCCAAACATTTCTTTACTGTACAACGATAGAAGTATATTGTAATGCGCTACTAACTCGCCGTAAACGTAACGACGACCAAGAGGACGAATAACAAAACAAACACCCGTACCACGCGCGCGCGATGTACACATACAAACAGGCCGAGTCATTACAAGCATAAATTTCATCTCGAAATTTTCAATATGAACAATATTTTTAAGAACAGCATAGCACATTTCATTGGTGCCTCGGAGTCGCCATCCGAGTGCCAAGGGTTAATTTTCTGGAAATAACTACTGGAAAAAATATTGATTTCGTTTAACATGTTGATTGCTGTTCGAACTAACACGTGTCTAACAGAGTTACTCGAGCAATATCTATGCCAGCAAGAACTGCTTAAAAATGGTTGCTCAAGAATAGAGAAGTTCGTGCGTCATCGTTTGGTCGATTTACTGGGTCCACTGTACGAAATAATCGAATCGACTGTGTTTATCGGGTTTCGAATCGCCGCCGAATGGCTGAATTTCACGTGTCCAGGGACCCGCACGTTTCGGCCCGCATACTAGGCAATAAAACAAAAAAACCTCGGATAAACAAACAGACGGTTTAAGACCGCGCGCAGAATAAATAGTGGAAGCTCATAAACCTAGCACGAAACACTGTTCGTTTTACGAGTCCGTTTTCTAAGCCATTGTCACGCGTAAAACATCGGGGTTTGTTCAACCTGCCTAGACGGAAGTGACGTCGTCGCGGCAACGTGGGGCGACACGGCTCGTTGAACCGAGCGAGCCGCGCGGAAATAACTCACGTACGGGAATCGTCACGTCCCGTGGTAACACGCCGGAACGGAAATGCAGATATGCACGTGGAGCATAAGTGGCGGATCGCCGATAATCGTACGCGAAACGTACACTTGCGACTCCTTGGACGCGACGGAGACTCGCCCGGTGTCCTTGAGGATAAGGTACCCGGCGCGGCGGACAACGGGGTGTAGTCGAGGCACGTTCCATGCCGGTACATGAGTAATTACTCCTATCCGACGAGCTTTTCTGTAATTTATTTCCAGGAATCTACAGGTACACCGTGAGCACTGTTCTTGCATGGTACATATCTCGTTCCCGAAGAGTCCGGTGTAAAAAGAATTCGTGCTAAAAATACAAGTTGGAATAACTAGACCGAGTTAGTTTTGTTATCGAAGATGGGAACAAATTGTAACTGCATAATCCAGAAATGCGATTTTTTACGGAAGCGCATTGGCGCAGAATGCTTACGTTTATTAGGGATTAATTAACTGAGGCAGTGGTGGCGAATCTTTTTATGTGCGCGTGCCAAAAATTTGCGAATAGTGTTTATCGAGTTTTTGCCGTGCCAAACAGTGTTTAATAGGGCGAGATTGATAAAAATTTAGATATTCCAGAATTTGATTTAGACAATTTAAAAAATCAACGTATAAAATGTAAAATAATAACATATAAAAATTGCTGTTTTACATGTAGAGTGGAAATTTGTTTCAGAACGAAATTTAATATTATTGAGGAATAGTATTGAATTTGTATAGAAGTTTGTTTCAGTACGAAATTTAATATTATTGAGGAATAGTATTGGATTTATATAGAAGTTTGTTTCAGAACAAAATGTCATATTATCGAGGGGTGGAAGGGTTTTCTCAGAAGAGAGAACTAACTGCTCTTCAAAACTAGGGCTGTTACTTTTCCGAAGATTCGACTCTTCGAAGGATTCGAAGGAACGAAGGGAACTTCGAAGGTTTCAAAGGAACGAAGGGAACTTCGAAGGTTTCAAAGGAACGAAGGACACTTCAAAGTTTCGAAGTTCCAAAGTTTCTGAAATCGAAGCTTCGAAATTAGAGCACGAGTTGTCGTTGGTCAGCCGACATCCTGTGACGAAAAAACACGGGGCGCCAACCGCGCGTCACAACATTGTTTGAGGAACGCTGCTCCACCCCTCGCGCAACGGACACATAAACATCAGCAAATCAGCATAAGTACTGATCGTACGCCACAAGAAGTCTCCTGGCAGGAATTCGACAACAAACCGTCCGATTGGGTCATTCCACACGAACTTTCGGTTTCTAGCCTAATTATTGGCTAAAGTGTGTGACGTGAAAGCATAACCATTGGCTGCGAGCGAGGACCCCCTTTGCCCCTGTGCCGTCTCGAGGGACTTCTTGTGGCGTACGAAGATTATACAACAGCGCATGGTGTTTCTTTTACATACATTAGATGTATGTAAGTACCAAAAGTACATTAGAGTACTTGATATCACTTGTAAATCGTTCACCCGCCAGAAAAATTTTCGTGCGTGCCATAGGTTCTCTGAACTAGGGGATAATTATTAATTACTATACTTGAACTAAGGAATAATTAATAATGAACTAAGGAATAAAAAAACGCTAATTAATCAGCGACTCAAGGCTTACGAATGGTATGGGATATCGAAGCGATCCGAACGAAAGCTCGTCGGCGTCTTTTAATCCGATCTTCGATCCCGATACGAGCGCCAATGGCGAACTGTAGTTCGCGATCTCACGGTTGATCGTGTACGTGACGCGACGCATCAAAAATCTGAAAAGTCTATTCTGGTCGGGACACGGGTTTATTCTCGACAGATATCCCATTTCTGCAATGCCGTGTATTTTTAACCGTGGCCCACATCTCGAGAGACCGATGATTATTTCTTCGCATAATCGGATGGCCCCGCCACCTTGTGACGTTCATCCGCGCAGAGAAAGAAGAGGGAAAAAAAGCCGCTCGTTTCCTACGAAGGTCCCTCCAGTCCACTTTGCATGTCATTTCGCACGTTCCTTTCTCTTGAACGGCTTCGTTTAACGATTTCCACGTTCGTCGCCGTTTACGATTAAACTTTATCGTCGCGATAACGTCACGCCGCGAGCCGCGCGCCGTCGAGAAAAAAAATATTATGCATCGCCGAGCTATTAAACGGGGACGTTGATACACGTAAACGCGACTAGCCAATTAACCGGAGCAGGAATCATCGGACCTCGACACTTTCGGAGCTTTGAGCCTTCTGTCAATTTTCGAGAATAATACACTGGTAATAATCGCGGAACGGTTCTTCGGAACATATCTGTCAGCTGTGACATTTTTTGCCTACGAAGGAAGAATTCGCATACTTGTTAGCGGCGAGTACGATTGTTATGATTGTTATATGCTGTTACGGGAGAAAAAATCGGTTTTTATTTTGTTTAACAACGGCGCACCTCACTTAAAAATCTGAAAAAATTCATGAACGATAGTTATAATAATATATCGGTGCTGTATGTAAAAATATGGAGATTGTCAATCTAGAATTTTCATGTGAAATCTGCAATTTTTTCGATTTTTTTGAGGTTTTTGATTTTTTACAAGCAAGATTTTCAATTTAAAAATCTGAAACGAATTGCGGAGTATGTATTCGGGTGCTTGACATGTTCCAGATTTTTTTCAGAATTTCTAAACGTCGTTAACTAGGGAAAATAAGGAAAAAACTGATTTTTCAATTTTACCCCATAACTACCCTCCCGATCGAGATAGAGGGTTAAAATTGTACACGGTATGTTTTTTTTGATGCCCTATCGAATGGCCCATGCCCGATATTATTCGGTTCAAGGGCATTTTTGACAATCTTATCCGGCTACACCCTTTTAACATTTTTCTATCCTACATTCAACATTAAATTTTTAATACATTGCATATAATAATTGTAACTGCAATTATAATTTCTTAACGGAAAATAATGCTGTTTTCTGTAGAAAACAAAACGGGACTGAAATCTTATACAGGATCGTCAAAATATCGCTAAAAAGATAGGACATTTTTCGGGTGTGAAACGTAGATTCGAAAATGTTCAACTCTAAAAGCTCGGTACAACTACAATTTTCATTTAATTTGATTAATTCTTCCATTTTTGAGGTCAATGGATATTCGAAAGACAATGTACCAATTGATTAGACATCGATATGAGAAAGTTCATTTGTTGGTAAAATGTCACTAAAATCTTCGATCCGGCCCACTGTGCGTCGTGATGCTCGCTTCCGGAACGGTAGGCGCGAAGTGTTCTTCTGGTGGCACCGATGGAAACCGTGCGAAGCAATGCGAGGTGAAACCCGGTCCATTGTCATGTGCGGAGGATCACGTAAGGTCATACACTCTCCTGACTCGCTTACAGACCTGGTGTAACCCCGTGTGGAAACAACAAAAGCATCAAGTTTCTTAGCGGGCGTCACAGTTTAATTGGCTTTATCATATCAGAAAAGGGATCGACTTGTTTTCGCGATCGTCGCTGAAATCGCTGCCTGCCGTATACTTTCTACCATTTAATATCTCGATGAAAAACATTACCAGTTACCACAAATTAATATAACGCGAATTTGAAAAAATAAACCTGTTGGCTCCAGCTTCTACAGGACCCAACCGCGCGAAATGGAAAGCGCGCGGCATTTCCTTCTAATTATCCAAATAAATCACCAGCGAGTTAGGTCTACCTTCGAATTTTCTGCTTTTCTCGCGGACACCGGAAGAAATATCTTGTTCAGAAGCTTACGTGGTGTCGCGGCCGGCTGCCAGAGTTGCTTGAGTAAAAGTAGCTAGCCTGGAACACTTTCTACAATTAATTACACCGTACGCTACATTCTACGCGACGGTGGTCTTTAATTTGTCGCTGCATCACAAACGCAAATTGATTACCGAACGGTGTCACCGAGGACCGCTAAACGTTCACCACTGCTCGTTAATCTCCATAAAACGTTTCTCTGGAGCGTGGAATGAACGAGCCTCTCGGTGTGTCATGGGAGTCACGTCCCCCTGAATCACGTCATTAGTCGTGATCTTTCAGAGCATTCGTTCCAGAACGACTGGATAAAAATATTCGTGTAATCCGAAATTTATTGGTCTATGCTGCCCAGAAGGATTTTTAATCGACGCTCGTTTGTTATCCTTGTTTCGACTGCTTATGATCGGTGCCTTGTTTCTTATGCAAACGAGGCGTGCGATTAAGGCCGACGCGTCGGTAACTTTCCTTTTAATTAAGGGCACGTTCTGAAATTTTCGTTGGTTCCGCTAACCGTTCGATTTCTGTTGACCGTTACAGGGTGGCGGGGATGATTCGGACGAAGATACCCAATGCGCCCTCAGCGAGAATTGGACGTTCGAGAAGAAAACGAGACGGTGGTCGCGCGTGTGCGACGTGACGCAGGCGAACGTCGAGAGGCTGCAGGCGATAGCTGGCCAGAACGTGCAGTCCGAGGAGGACTCGCTGGAGGATCGTCTGGAAGCCGAAGAGGCCGAGGACACGATGCTGGACCCGCTAAGGTACAGCAGTTTACCACCTGGTACCCTCTCCGATGAGATCAGCCCGAGATTTCGAAGAACTGGTTCGGAGCGGCTGAAAGACGGCGCGAAGGCTTTCCTCAGGCGAGTAGAGTCGCTGAAGTCCCGACGACGGAAACATCAGAATCGGGATGGGATCGTGATCAGCGGCCCCCAGATTCTGGACGTGATGTCGATGCAGCAGAAAATGAAGGAGCTGAACTGCGTGGACGTGTCACCGACGGGCCCGGCGCCCGTCTCCTTCGGCGATCTCCCGGTGTCGCCTCTTCAGGTACCCGGATCGCCGGTCACTTTGCCAGCCTCGCCCTATCATCTACCACCCTCGCCGCTGACCAACGCGCCCAGTCCTTTCGGCGACGATTCCTCCAGTTATTGTTCGGACGGGTCGCAAGGTGGCGGCCCGACACCCACGCCGACCCGCACCAAGATGAATCGAGCGAGGCGGTTTCTTCATCGCGGCCGCGAAGACCAAGGTGCTCTCAGCGACTCCGAGTGCCAGCCCACCAGCTGGCGTCACAGGTACTTCAGAGACGCGAACAGCAATCACGCCAAGGTGTTGGAGTACGTGACCGCCCATCCGCAGAGTCCGAAGGACTCGCCGAGCAAAAATTCGCCGATAAACACCCGCGGCGGAAGCCTAAATCTCGGCAAGGAGTCGCAGAGGTACAGGGACAAGCTGACCCAGAGCCAGGACAGATACAAGGAGGATAAGGTGGCCACGTTGAAAAGGGAAGACAAGCTTCACAAGAGCTTCAGGCATCGAGACGACTCGTTCAGGGAGGGCAAGCCTCTGTCCAAAGAGGTCGCGGTTTACAGAGAGAAGTCAAGGTCTAGGAATTCGGAGCTGGCTGGCAGTCAAGAGAGCAGCTCCACGGTAGCCAGTCGGGACTCGGATCAGGAAGAGGAGTCGCCCAGGCACAAGAGCACCGTCGTCAGGTGGCACAGCTTCCAGAGAGGATCTCTGTATCCTGATCCCTTGGATCCTCTATGTCCCCGTGCCATGGCCTCCATGTCCTGCGGACAACTGTTGGTCCTGAGGAAACTGGCTTTGCTGAAGCTGACGGCTTGCATGGAACGCTATTGTCCCACGCATCGCACCGGATGGAACTGGGAGCTGCCGAAGTTCATCAGGAAAATAAAGTCGCCCGATTATAAAGATAAGACAGTATTCGGGGTCCCGTTGCTGCTGTCGTTGCAGCGGACTGGACAAGCCTTACCAAAGTGTATACAAATAGCTCTCCGATGGCTGAGAGCGAACGCGCTCGATCAGGTTGGGATCTTCAGGAAGAGCGGAGTCAGATCGAGGATACAGAAATTGAAGATGCTGACGGAAACTCTTGGCGACAATATTAATTTCGACGGTCAGCAGGCCTTCGATGTGGCTGACCTCGTCAAACAGTATTTCAGGGAGCTGCCGGAAGCGTTACTGACCAACAAACTCTCCGAGACGTTCATCGCTATCTTTCAACGTAAATATACTTTATCTTTCTGAATACGTTCGATGCCGATTTAAGAAATAATGGAAGAAAAGTATTTCATGTAACACTTTGTCTATCGGCAGTAGTTGTTAGATTACGTCAGTGGGGGCGAATTGTTGCTTCACGATTGACGAATTGTTATTGCCGTTAACGAACCTATTAAAAGACAATTAGTCATAAATCATACAGTTTCAAATGTCACGGATGACATCGCCGGTAGATAATGTGTTATCTTGTGAAATGCATTTTATCAAATAGTTTCTAAAGTATGCGTCTAATGGGTTGTACAGTGCGGGTAATTAGATGTTTAACCGTGAGTGTCCATGAATGTTACAGATGTACCTGTTGAGCTGCGACCAGACGCGGTGCAATGCCTTCTGCTGCTTCTGCCGGACGAGCATCGAGAGGCGTTGGAGACTCTGCTCGATTTCTTGAACCACGTAGCGAGCAACGCTCCCTACAACCAAATGACAGCCTCGAACCTGGCCGTGTGCCTGGCACCGAGCCTGTTCCACTTCAACCACAGCAACACGAACGTGACCAACAGGTCGAGCAGCGTATCGCCACGTAGAAGAAAGACCGTGGGCATTCCCGATCAGAGGGAACTGTCGGAAAACAAAGCCGCTCACGACTGTCTTCTGTATCTGGTCAAGATGCATCGTGAATTATTCATGGTGAGTGCCTGCGATGCCGAACCGTCCAGGTCGTTCGGGAGAGGAGCGTCATCCGTCGTCTCTAAAACCCCCTCGATTGCGATCGTGCTCGAATCCAATATACTCGAACACGTTCTCACGTGTAACCGTTGCGCACCACGGTATAGGTACACCGAATAATCGTATACCCTGTTCTATCAGGTCTCCTCGGATATGTTGACGCAGTGTCATTTCAATTACATGGAAGAAAGCGTACCGGTCGCCTTGGAGGAGCTCGGATCCGAGTTGAAGCAGGACTGGAGGGGATATCTTTATGCCTGCACCACAGCTTTATTGAAGGAGGCGCGTGAAAAGTGAGTACGATAACGGCTTCGTCTACTCTTTCAATTATACCACTGGCCAACGTGAAAAAAAAGAGAAACGAGGCTACGCACTAAAACGCCATTTTTACCGGAACGATTCAATTATTCCCGTTCCAAAAATAAAATACACTATCTAGAATAAAACGGCTGGCAAAGTGGTTTCTGCAGATACACGAACTGTTAAGTTCGCGCGCAGAGATTATATGAAAAGCTATAGATGAAATTTCTCAACAAATCGATTGGCGAATTGAGTCCATCTGGTACGTTATCGCTAGATCTTGATGCAAAATAAAAACTGTCCGAGTTGATTGCAAGCAACGGAAGCTAAGCGATAACGAGTACTTCTTCTTTTAAACAATAAGTTGAAAATGATAAACACACTTAGACTCTTCTAATGTCCCAAGAAAATCCGGAGTCTAGTTGTCACGGAAATGATATGGCGAAGCAGACTAAGTTTCATAGAGATCGTTTCCTCAGTTTATTAGTCAAACCTAGTGTTTCGTCGGAAACAATTGCTTGCTCATCGAACTTGAATATTGATTTTGTCATATTTAAATTGCTCAGAAGTCGAGGATGGGTCAGCGTGAACAACCCGGCAGACAGTTCAGTGGAAATGGCATACAAGAAAGTGGGCGATGGGCATCCTCTGCGATTGTGGCGGGTGTCGACAGAAGTGGAGGCACCTCCGAACGAACTTCTTCATCGTGTTCTGAGGGAAAGGCATATTTGGGACCCGCAGTTGTTGAAGTACAGACTTGTTGTCAAATTGGACAGCAACGTGGAGGTCTTTCAATACGCTACCGGAAACATGAGTCCTCTTCCTGCTAGGGATTACTGTGTACTGAGGTGAGCTTTGTTTCCATCGCAAACTATAATTGTACTGTCTCGACGAGTAGCACAGCAGTAAATAATGGAATTTTGTGTTACATAGATCCTGGCGAAACGATCTTCCTAAAGGGGCCTGCGTGATCGTAGAGACGTCCGTGGAACATCCGGATGCTCCTGTCATGCTTGGTGGAACACGCGGCATTGTTTTGGCCTCGCGCTATCTCATAGAGCCTTGCGGCAGTGGCAAATCAAGGATCATGCACCTCTCCAGAGTGGACACAAAGTTCGTGTGATTTACTATTGATTCCATATTTGAAACGAATACATAAAATTACCGACATCATACTATAGAAAAAAACCCGTTATCTTACGTAGAAAGTGGGTGAATTTTCACTTGAGAAATGTATCACTTTTTGCGGTCACCATATTCGATTTTGTTGTAATTGAAATATGTCCATGTGAAATTAGAGGAGGGGGGGTTTAAGTCATCGTTTTGCCGATTTCAAATTTTTTAGAAATGGTAGGCCTTCAAAGTTTGCGATTTTTGCCCATTTTGGCGAAAATAGGCCTCACTTATGAATTTTTATCACAGTAACTATTTGTCCGATTGAGCTATACTTTTTTTTTTGTTTTATTCGGAAGGAATTGGGCTATTATAAAATAATTTTTCGATCCTCGATAATTAACTTTATAATGTCACAAAAATTTAAACAAATTCTTTTTTTATGTTTTTTTTTCAATTTTGGCCAGTAATGTCAATTTTGAAAAAAATATGGTTATATTCCTTGAAGTTTCCTCTTCAAAATAAGACCTTTTAAAAATTGGCGTTTTTCCTGTAATCGTCACAATATGCTGGAAAAGCATTATGGTCAGTTTTCTATTCCACTGGTCTCAAAACAATACCAGCAGACCGCATACGACTAAATAATCCTATTTATACCTCGAGAACAATATTAGTAAGCACTCTTTGCCAACGACACCTTTTTAATTAAAAGTTAAAACTGTCGTTCATATTATTCGAAAAAAGTTTATAGAATATCTGAAACTTACATATACGGACAAAATAAAAATTATTATATACTTTTCTGACGGGGCAGAATACGCGATATAAAAACAAAAAGAATTTCATTATTTCTAGTCGGACTGCAGATCCTTACGCTAAACAAAAACTTCTTTAACAAATTGTAATTTTTCTTGTTGCAGAGGACGCACTCCAGAATGGTACAACAAGAGCTACGGCCACCTCGCCGCCCTTCACCTAAGCAAAATCCGCAATTCCTTCAAGCACACTACCGATGGCCCCGAAAGCAAAGTCTGAGACGAGGCTACCGTGCAACGATCGCCGTTGCACGGTCCTTACGCGACTCTACAGGATCCGGACACGCAGGATCAACATCTGGAACACAGGATCGAGCTGCGACAATCTACACCGACCATTAACGAGGAATAAACGAGGATTAGCACGAAATCCGTAGTAAACTCTCGATCGAATATAAACCCCGTTAATTCGACATTAACGTTCGTCGCCGAGATGAAATGAATATTGAGCTTTAAATCGATGTCGAGCAATTTCCGTGGAAGCCTGAGATGTTTAGCGTAGATGTCGTGTCGCTATCATAAAAAAGGAAACAATTAATTGTTAGCGTATATATATACATATATATATATATATAATAATAAATGAGAATTCTCTGTGTGACGCTTCAATTGTCCAAGGATCTTGCCGTCCAGTGATCGCGAACGTTGAAAAAAAAGGCAGGAGATCGTAACGGCGAAACGAAAACAGGCAAGAAACGCTAATAGATATGTTCTCCGTATACGTAGAGCGACGCTTTATTTTTGCAAGTAGTCCGATGTTGTCGTTACTCCGAGATATTCCAACCAGCGAACCATAGAACAGAGTTGTTTCAGTGTTTCGCTGATATACAAAAGGCTACGCTTGTATCTGCATAATCGTGTACGCGGAGGCGTAAGAGATGAAGACATACACATATATATATATATGAATATTTTTCGACCGTGATTGCTGAAAGTCGCAATTCCGTGTATATTCCGCGTCGCTTGCGATTCTCACCAAAACAGCGACAGATAGGAAGGGCAAGCAAGCAAGCAAGTCGTACACAATCTGTATTCACCGGTTAGCACATAAGAACCCGACATTTTGTATGTTTCTTTCGGACCAAATGCCAATTTTTCTATTGTATCATATCATGCGCCGTCATATCGTCGTCGAGGATGGTTATTTTAGAAGTGATTTTATTTTTTAAATGTAACACGACTTAGGCGAGCGCGTAAAGTATCGTAGTGTGTAGACATACTGCACGAATACACGTGTGTATTTATAACGAATCACGAGGATAATCACGTGTTAAAGTGGATTCACGGTGACGAACGTCGATACCGCGACATTTTCATAGTGATTATCGTCGTGATTGATCCCGCCCCCCCCCCCCCCCACACCACAACCACGTAATTAACCCGATTAATCGAGCAATGCGAAAGGATTTTGAGTAAACGTATAAGTCTTCGAGTCCGACCGCCACGTGGACCGGCGGGACTCTTTTAATTAAGTAATTGTCACTCGTAACGATGTTAAAGCGTTGAAAAAGCTGTCATAGAGAGTCTATTGTTAATCGTCGTCTGCCCGAGACAGAAATATTGTGAACGTTGATCGAGTCGGTGATTCGAAGGATTTGCTTCTCGTGGTTCCTTCCGTTTTCTTCGTTTTTTTTTTCTCTCTCTCTCTTTCTCTCTGTCTCGTTCCCGGCCAGTCGAGCATTTAGAACGATCATTGTCTCGTTCGAGATACGTTCGCGCATGTTACCCGCGATTATATACACATTTATAGGGACCACATTCACGTTCGGACCCCGGAATACAGGCAACGACCTGGAGAATAATACACCTCATCGAATCGAATTATAAATGTATTTTAACATAATACTAGTCACTTACAGTTAGAGGAAATTATGGAATTACGATATAAATGTATAGATTTTTATTCTACAGAACGTTACGTCAAGAATATTTAATTATTATTACCATTATTATTATTATTACTATTATTATTAATATTATTATTATTATTATTATTATTATTGACATAAAGTAATTCTATGGAAGAAATATATGATATTTTTGTGTCCAAAAACGCCAGTAGGAACATGGGAATGAATGAAACAAAATGAATGATAGAGAATAATGGAAGAATGAGCGTCCGAATGTTTCTTCGTTATTTGTAACGATATATGATCGTCTTTATTCTTGTAATCCGTGTTTCACTAGAATGTAAATATGTATATTATACAATAATGAAACACAATTATATACTCATTAAACAACATCGTTTTATTTTCTACACCTTGCATTTGGACCATTTAATTACACCTTCATTGAAAGACCTTTGTTATCGTGCTCGCTATTAGCTGAATAAGATGGCTGGAAAGGTTCAGCAAGTTTCGATTTGTTTAATCGATATCTCCAGTTGCCAGGAATTCGGTGCCGGAGTCTAACTTCAATTTTCATTGCGGTGAACGTGTCATTCCTCGATCGGATCGTTGAAAATACGCGTTGATGTTGAGAGAAGCCTATTGGTATTGATACCGACACGTGTCTAGTATTTTCAAACTTTTTAAAATATAGTTTAACTCGTTTTAATACGAAAGAAGTGACATTAAAGTTTCCCGAGTGTCAAATCTTGGAGGACCGGCTTGTGGATCGCTCGATCAACTGGGATCATTAAATTCTGTAACGTGTGCGATTACATTGAAAGGTAACCTGTCTTGTCACTTATTATGTTGAATAAAAAGGCTGCTCTTTTGAGATTCGTTCGCATTGTCAATTATTTTCTGCGATGTAATTGAATATTTGGATGAAATCGAAAATCGAACGTGCTTTATATTAAGTTTCTTTTTTAATATCGAGTTTTTTGGAAGAAATATCGATGAAAAAATAGATTCTTTTAGTGTTAACCGATAAATAAATAAAAATTGAATCTTTACCAAACAAAATTATTACTTTCGTAGATTTATTTTATCATCTACTGCTATTTAATAATTCGCTTTAGTAATAGATACAGTGGGTTTAAAAAGTATTCGTACACCTTTTAAAACGAATAACTTTTTCAAAATTCGACCCAACAGCTTGAGTTTTTTCGTGACATTAGAAGGATTAGTTTACTAGCTAATGTGTAAATAATTGTTTTTTTATTGTTATTGGTCGTAATTGCCAAGAAAAAAGTAAATGTCACGATTTTTTAATTTTTTATCTGTGCCTGTAGTGAAAATTTATAAGGTGCATTTGGTAGATATAAGTAAGTTATAAACATGTACAAAGTTTCATCGAAATCTATCAAGGTTGTTACGAAATATAAATGATTGAAAATAGCAAAAATTGTAAGATACCGCGATGTAAATGATTCGCAAACCCTAAATTTAAAGATTTTTACATGTTACAATGCCCATAGCTTTTTTATGCGTTAACCGATTTCAATGAAACGTTGTACATGTATGTAACTTACTTAGATTTACAAAATACATGTTTGAAATTTTTACTACAGGCACAGATAAAAAATTTAAAAATCGTGACCTTTACTTTTTCCTTCGCAATTGCGCCCAATAATAATTAAAAAAAAAAACAATTATTTACACATTAGCTAGTGAACTAATCTTTCTAACGTCACAAAAAAAACTCAAGCTGTTGGGTCGAATTTTGAGAAAAGTTATTCGTTTTTAAAAGGTGTACGAATATTTTTTACACCCACTGTATATTAATTTTGTGTACGATTTCGGTCAAATTCGCTCGAACGCACTTTGTACCATCGCGAAAAGCGAAATACAGCGGTCTAATAAAAGCTCGTCGGTTTTACGGCATCGCTTTGTTTCAAGTTTCCAAGAAAATGGTTCGTCTGCACGTGAAGAAAGGCGAGGAGAGCCAGTTTCTACACGACACACACGTGGACGCGATGGTTGAAGACGTTATATACGACATTACTATTATTTACAACGGCCGGCTGAAGATTTCCAGAATATGTTATGGTAATGATCCTACCCCTCCGTGTTCGGCCAGTTGAGAAAGTGCTTCGGAAAGATGACATCTAATAGCGTGCAAAGAAACGCCGGGTTGTCTGGAAAGTTGCGCTTTATTTACAAGGAGCGCGGACGTAAGTTAAGTGGCATGTGTGTTGTCTTGGGGTAACGGCGTGCAACGCATTATTACCGTTTTCTGCGTGTGCTGTGCCGAACCTTGCACGATTTTATCCAGCGTTACCCGCAGGCTTTTCGAATGCCAATGATTTCATCGTCGATAACAAGTTATGTATCCTTTCATTTATTTTAGAATTGTACTATTACCCTAATGACACAGGGTTTTAATGCCGCACGGATCACAAGTAATCTGGGGGAATATATTCTCTCCCTCTCCTTCTCTCGTTTTTCGTTTTTCGTCATTCAACTGTGGTGTCGATTGCTCGTTTTTTCACGACCGAGAAATTTCTATACGGCCTCGGATTATTTTTTGACCTTCCCAAGGCTGACTTATAGCTTGAAGGAAATTCCACTCCCTCGTCGTGTTACTATGTCAGTTTGCGGAGAATTATAGGGTATATTTGATCAACTTATGTAGAGTCAACTTGATTTGATCGATTTTTTCTTTACGATTAAGATATTTCAATGCGGCCTTCGACTATTTTCTGGTCATTTTTTGACATTTCCAAGGCTGAATTATAGCTCGATGGAAATTCCACTCCCTTGCCGTGATACTTTGTTGATTTGTGTTAAATTGCAGAGGGTATTTCACCAACGTACGTATTCAATTTTATCAGATTGCTCGTTAAATTCTTTTCCAACGTGAAAGATAACAGAGATATTCTAAGTGGTCAAGTTATCTTTGCTCTGTACAGGGTGTAAAGAAATGTTTGGTCTTGGCTACCATAGGCGTATTCTACATCTTCGGATCGATGAAGATCTGTTAAAAAAAGTTCCGGCAAAATTGTCCTTGACCTTGAATCTCAAGGTCAAATATTTTTTTAATTGCACGATGCATAGAATATAATGCGAGAAAAAAAATTTGACCTTAAAATTCAAGATCAAGGACAATTTTGCGGTAACTTTTTTTTTTACAGATCTTCATCGATCCGAAGATGTAGAATACGTCTATGGCAGCCAAGACCAAACATTTCTTTACACCCTGTACAATGATACACCACTGAAATTTACTGATGGCATTTACGTTCTCGACAAAATAGAAATCGAGGAGCTAGCGAAGCATGGCACTATGCTGCCCCCTAACATGATGGGCCTCACGGACGACCAGGTGGAGGATCTGAAGCTCAAGGACGAGTGGGGCGAGAGGTGTGTACCGATGGGCGGATGGACTTTTAACAAGGACGTTATCGGTACGTGAAACCATATTAAGGAGAGAGAGCCTAGTCTCGAACGAGCCGTAGACAGGTCGCCAGCGAGTTTTATGCTGGATCCATTCGCCGCCGATGCAAATGCAACTTATCGGAAATGGAGTGTACAATGTTGTCGTGGAATTGGCTCGCTGGGATTTTTGTTGCTTCGAATGGGCGTGTAATCGTTGCGTTAATTGCTCGACTCAGAGGGTTTTCGTGTTTCAGGCCGCAGGAACGGCAAACAGCCTAATGCAAAGATGCGGGAGGTCTTGAGCAAAACGATCGAAGACGCGAGAGCTATGGTTTCGAAGGTAATTTCTCATGTGTCCCAGTCGAGAATAAATTTCCTCGCTTCTATAGAGTACCTTCGAGTAATTCGATTTTACCGCTCCTCTGAAGTTGCCTTTGGTTTTCAAATGTAGAAGTTGGTCCAGCAAGATAAATTGGCGACGCAAAAAATTGTTCAAGAGGCTTTGGACATTTTGAGGGGCGCCGTAACAATTGTTTATCCTATGGGACTTCCGCCTCACGACGTGATTCGTCAGGAATTCGAGAACACCGAGGATCTTAGTGGCACTCAAGCATCTCTCGAGGTAATCGATAATAATTCTTTATTAATAATATTCCTTCTACAGTCTGTATTGAAATTTACACATACAGAATTTGAAAAAGTACAAAATGTTCTTAGTGACATTCGAGCGCTTGTATACTGCTGATAAGGTATTATAAATAAACGAATTAATTATAAATAACAAAAATGTGGTTTAGAGGAAAACGAGTTTAAGAAAAATGCGCTATTATTTCATAAGATGGATCTACAGAAATACTTTGAATTTCTACTTGAAACTTTCGCGTTATAATCTCTAGGTGTAGTTTTATTAATTGTAGCATAAGAAAATCGATCTATTCAAATTTGTAAATTCGACCCGTGAAATAGGACATTTATGGTTGCAGGTAATCGACGTACAACTGGCGCAACTATGGTTTTCAGGAAAAGAGATGTTGCCGGGCAAGAAAATTAAAGACTATGTGGGAGCAAACGAAAAGACCCGAATTATCGTGAAATTGCAGAAAAGAGGAGGAGGTAGACCAGCGCGTGAACCATTGATGTCGGAAGATGAACGCAAACAACTGATGCTACATGCTTACAGACGACAGGAGCAGCTAAAGGTAAGTCGAAATTCTCTTCTGTTAGTAAAGTAGTTTTCGTTTTTAACAACATATACTATCTCAATCACCGACGAGTCGGTGTCCCAATTATTGTCCGTCTGTGCCAGCTGTTCGGATAAATATTGCATAAGTTTTAAACTTGTGTAAATATTTCATCCATCAGATTTATGTATTTTCTACTACTTTGTCAATTCTACTATAATATTAACGAGGTTTCGTTATTACTGATTTACGTTCGAACAAATTAACGATTACTGTATTATCGACCTACAACATTTCTGAATGTGCTTTTCAAAGTAAATTAATTTATATTAGAACTACCTTAGTATAGATAAAACGTATTCTGCGAAGTAACTATGTATATTATTATTGGAAATAGTTCAATTTGAAAATTCTATATGTCTTTTTAAAAATGCTACTATACCATAATGCTTCAGCCATTAGAGTACAAGAGATAATGAGATTTTAGAATTTGTGTACATACTTGAGAAAATGTAAGCGATTGCATTGACTCATTGAGTGAAGTTGCATTCACTCGTGCCAGTTCAACGAACTCATCGCCCACGATTCATTCGTTTCCGTTATCGATTAAAGAACCGCACGTAATTGCGTGATTTCCATTTATGTTGCCGGGTGCATTCAACCATAGCCTATCAATAATACAATTTGTCCCTTGTGGTTCCCTTTCGTTGGTTTTCATGCATTCTGTTCCATTCAAATCCGCAGTGTTTGAAGATGTCATGCTTTCGATCGATCACAGTCGTTTCCTGTATTCGAATCCTTCTATTTGACTTGCAACGATAGTCTGATTGGTATGCTAATATTTGTTCGCTGAATGAAAGTTATTTATTCCGCTTACATATTTACCACATATTTATACAATTATCTTTTACGGTATCATGCAACATGCATACTGTACGCACACAAACAGCAAAATCTAATAAAACTATTCTAATGCGTATTTCGCATTAAACCACCTATTAATATTTATAATTTTAGCAAATATAATAAGTAAATTGAAAATAAAATATTTGAAAGAAGAACGATGGAAGATAGTTATTACACTTAATCATCTTTCAAATAAAGTACTTCACCCTGATACATAAAGTAATGTATTATTTTCAAAATGAATCTCTTAAAAAGATCCTTAACTTTTTTCATACATTGTTCGACATGGAAAATTTAGCAGTCTTAATCGCAATCATTTCAAGGTGTACAGTAGTCAGTTAAATCAGAAAATGTATAAATCTTGACAGAATGATTTTACCATGTACAGTGGACTTGTTCAACTTTCGTTCACTGGAAAAATATTTCATCATTATGAGTCCACGCTATTCTATCCGCGTAATAACCGTGAAAAATGTGAGATGGTGGAAGGGCAATTATTAAGAATTGGTTCTGAAACTTTCTTTGTGTCTTGATGAAATGAAAAAGCTTTTGCTACCGTGGCTAAATGAATTGTGGAAGGAACAAGGCGAAGCAGGATGGGAGGCGGAAATGATTGCAGGTACATAATTACTCTTGGAGAGTAATCTGAAAGAAGCCTTTTTACATCCACTGGCGTCGTAATTAATTCGAAAAGTTACAAAGGCTTCTGCACGATAATTAATAACTTTTCTGTAAACTAAAATAATAATTTTTGCACACGATTAAATCTACTATAATCCCTGAGGGAATATTCTTATTTATTGTTGTGTCGATTACTTATCTAATATGTTCAGATATATTTATTTTTGCGTTAATTTTGGGACTGTTTGTGCACAATTTTTGCATTCTGAATAGTAGGATTGTAACATTGAATTTTTCATCAAATTATCGTCGTTTAATTATTGCGCGAATTGCAACGCTTTCAACAACAATGAAATTTTTATCTACAAAGGACTTTCCGACATAAAAAAGAGCAATTCGTTTTTTTTCTTTTTATCACCTGGGCGTAGCTGTGTGTGTAGATGGTATCAAGGTCTTGATTACATTAGTGTATTGATCTGATGGTTTCAACCCTTCGTGAAAGGTTAATAGAGCTTCGTATTTTGTCTAGTGCAACCGTGCTTTTCCTACAAAAATGCCGACGAAATTCGTATCGTGAACTTTACATTGTTCTACGAATAACAAGAGGCGAAAGCGTTTACTATTACTGAGTCACCGGCGCGAGTTCATGGGAATTGTTGTACACATGCATATTGATTCATGCTTGTGAATGCGAACGTGCTCGATCTCGACCTACTTTCAAGATTGATGTTTGTTGATGAAATCCAATTTTTATTACCTTATTACCCTTTCTAACGAACGAACCTGTTTAATAACCAGAAGTGTCACCATATAGCTGTGAAATATAATCTCCTCTAAGATTAGAGGAAGAGAGAAGGAAACAGTGAACAGTGGATCATGTATCCTAAGTTATAGTAACGCATAATTCACAGCGATAGTATCGATTTAATCATTTTCAGCAGTATATGTAAATTTACTCGGTTTATGTCAATTATTATGATAACACTCTGTGTTTTCAACTGCAATTGACTTTGCAATCATTTAGGAAATCGAATATACATCTCACGATATATCATAACTTTCAATCGCCCTACTCTATTTTGCGTATCGTAGCTTCTTTAAGTCGTGTCCTCGACACAAACTACAGTAAGACACGCAACGCCTATCATTATTATTCTACTACGATACTACGATTTGCACGGTTACGGTTTTTCGTTCTTGGACATATCTAGATGAATGAATCGCAAAGACCTTCGGCTGACGTTTTCATATATGTATGTTCCTGGAAACGTTTTATACGAAAACTTCTTCGCGAAAATTATAACGATGATTAATGATAATGGAGACTAGCCTCATTCATGAAATTTCCATTAGAACGTGTTAAATATTTGATCAGTAATCTTGCAAAAATATGCGTGACTCGAATACATTAGCACAGAGAACGAGAAAATTTATTTATATATCTGATTCGATCTCAACAGCGAAATAAAATTCATCACGAACGATGCTTATCGCCATAGATGGATGTGTAATTTGATTTATCGAAGGTGGAATCAATTATAAATGATTTTTACGCTGAAACACTTTCACGTGTTGAATTTTTAGATACATATGTGGGCTGAGAATTGAGAATGAGTTTTTGCTTTCATTGTGAAATAAAATTGGCTGGATTTGGAAGTGCATCATAAAAAATTTTAGGAAACGCTGGGTTGTTAAACAATTATTTTATTACAAATAACACATGTAAGTTGTGTTAATTGATACACATAGATATTCTTAGAAACATATCCAGATGACAATTAACATGAACAGTTATGTTAAGGTACAACATAAATGTACATTCATTCGTATAAGTACTGATTTTTATATGAAACAAGTCCACTTAAGGGTATTACTGTGTTATTATTTTTTAACACCTTCCTTCTCTAGATTAGTATTCACTTTCATTCCTACGAACATTCTTCACCGGATTTTCATTTTAAATGGACACGTAGTATATGTATAACCTAATGGATATAAATGTATACATATAAGTCATTCTTGAACATACAAATCTTCGATCAGATTTCTCTTGATATTATAATTTACAGTGAATTACTGTACTCTCAAGTGGACACGTAGTTTTGGTTCTGATACTGCATGCTAGCAGTTTACTAAACCCCTTCGCTGTTAAATTCGAATACTTTCAAAAATTATTTTCTTCATATTCTGTACTATTTGTAAATTTGTATATTGTTCATTTGGCCCTTATTGTAACACGTTGTTTCTCGTGTATATAATGTTTCAATAGAGATTTTTTTCCTTCTCGAAACATCTAAACAGTTTAATCGTGGTTCGTATAATTCTGTGGGGAAAGAGTTACACCATTCAAAAACACAAGATCATCGATAATGACTACAATTCATCGATTATTAGCATAAGCGGAAGAATGCACATACAGCATGATGAGTTTGAAGGTTTTTGATTCCTACGGAATGAAATGCACAGGTGATGGCCAAGAGGATACGAAACATTTTCGATTTCGTTTGATGTGTTTAGAAAAATGTCATACTACGTTTTACATCACCTTACATCAACCACCTACGATTATTTCATTCGATTACAACGACCTGCTTGAATGTTTCTATACTATAGAAATTGGCACAGGCATGTTCCGTCATCAAATTGAGCACCGAACATTGCTGCGCCCGTTAGTATATCCTAAGTTTGGATTTATCATTTAATTGTCGTTACATTACTTGAAGCATATACCTTTCAGTGGTAGCTGTAGCTATAACGCGCGTACACATATTCACAGTAAGGCTTTCATCTCTTAATTTAGTTAATTTACATTTTATATTTACACCCAGTTCACTTCAACTTCACTACCAAGTAATTGTACAGACAATACCTCTCTGACAATACTTATGATACAAACGAAACGGGACAACAGTAATCATTTTTCATTGGTAATATTTTTAATTATTCTGTTTATCGATATAATTTATAGTTGTCAAAGAAGACGTTATATCTATATTGTTTTAAAAAAGAACTCGGCATGGTCGTTATATTATAATAGAAATTTATATATGGGTTAAACTTCAGCATACAGGACCACAAATTTTGGGCTTTTTTACATAAAATCCCGTAGATTTTGACGAGAAAATGCTAAAAATCCAAGTTTTAGCGTTAGGAATTCACTGGTTCAAAAGTTATACGTGTGTAAAGTTGAGCGATTTTAAGCGTTCTTGACAGGTAATGGCGCCGCCATATTGGTATGTACTCGGGCATCGTCCAAATAGCGGATTTTCTTGTCAAAATCTACACGGTTATATAAAAAGAAGTCCAACATTTGTGATCCTGTAAAGTGAAGTTTAACCATTCCGTTTCTTGATATATTCTAATTGTCATATAAAAAGAAGTATCTATTTTGTTTTTTAAAAAATTCTAGACCGTGGTAGAAATTCATATTTACTTCGATTCTTTAAAGCCGTAGTTTGTTCATTTCATCAAATATTTTCCAATATTTTGATTTCATCGTACCCCGCATTTTTATACAAATGAAGTTTACTCAATATATGTAATAAACACTTTTATATGTAGGCAGTCGTAGGGCTCGATCAAATATATGTAGATAGCATAAACAGTGCTATACATGTATTGTAGCCCTTACGCTATAGTTACTATACTCAACACCGCATATCACGACAATTAAAATTCACATGAACGTGAAACATGACAAACGTATGTTCGTTGACGGTCGAAACTCGGGATCATCCTACGGGAGATCGGTTTTCATTAGATGCTTACCATAATAATTTTATTGTTATAATAGTAGCGATGTATCTTATCTATTTTGTACATCGAAAGCATCGCGATAACGTTCTCCGTACCTTAGACCGACGCGAACATGTATAAACAATGCATTGTTTACAACCAACGAGTAAATTATCTTTTGATGTTGCTCAAATTGGCGGTACGTTTGATCTACTTTTTTCATCGCGTTATGAAAAGTACACACGTAATGTAGAAAATACTCGTAGAATACATCTTTCAGTGGTAAGAAATTATTGTAAGTATATTTTCTGTAAAGTTTCTGTAACCGTAAAAATTTAACTGATTCCTCATCTCGGATCTGATTATTAAAAGTAAGTCTTCTCGGTTATCTTAGAATTAGTATTAGGATTCTTTTCACAGAAAAAGTAAGGAAATTTTAGCGGTGATTTTGTTATATCGATCGAACCTTGTCATGTTTTCTTTCGATAGAGTGGTAAAATAGTTGAAGGCATCGGTGATTATGCGAACTATGTAAGTATAACGTACGTACCTAAATATTTATCTGTAAATTATATGTACGTATATCGTACCAATGAATAGTCCACTACTTTTTTCAAAATTTCGATCTTTGTTTCCATAATAATCAAGAACGTGAATTTTCATATTTATCAATCATAGAAATGGGAAGATATACAGGGTGAGTCTCCTATCATGACGACCTCAAATAATTCATATGGTATTCGTTGTACGAAAAAATGATTCAAACAAAAGTTGCATGGTATCTAGGGGGACATACAGTGCTCTAATCTGTTTTTTATTACCTTACTTTTCTATTGAGATATTAGGGTCACCTTCAGTTTTTTAAATAGAATGCCCAATATTTTTTCTCGAACTCAGATAAAGCATAAAATTTGCGTAAAAAAGTATTGACCTTCATATATTCTAAATCTAATAGTTAACGAGACATTATCGAATTAATTTTCCATATGTACCTACTACCTGGAAGCTAGTCAATGCTTGAACTGATATTCCTCAACTGGAATATGCTAAGTACATATGGAAAATTAATTCGATAATGTCTCGTTAACTATTAGATTTAGAATATATGAAGGTCAACACTTTTTTACGCAAAATTTGATGATTTATCCGAATTCGAAAAAAAATATTAGACATTCCTTTTAAAAAACTGAAGGTGACCCTAATATCTCAATAAAAAAGTAAGGTAATAAAAAACAGATTAGAGTACTGTATGTCCCCTTAGATACCATGCAACTTTTTTTTGAAACATTTTTTCGTACAATGAATACCTTACGAATTATTTGAGGTCGTCATGTTAGGAGACTCACCCTGTATATTGAATTTTGTATTAAAATTTTATCGAGAAAATAGTGGAATGCTCATTGATACGTTTCTAATTACATTGGCCCCATCGCATTGGTGGGAATCGTTTAAAATGTTACGAGTTCTCACGTGGCCATTTTGCTTTCTTCCGGAAGACCGTCCGAGATCTATCGAAATCTCCATTCTATCCTCAACACTTACCGAACGTTGTAAGCATTTCTACGCTAGCTGAGAAAATGTTTCGGCGTGTTTCATTTATTCGAGCGAAATGATCTCTACGCTGATTACTAAAGTATTACGTTCGAACACAATTGTTGTGCGTTCTTACAGAAGGTGCATGACGACAAACTCGATTATCGAACGATGTATAGGATCCAGTAGTCGTTCAATTTCGACAGTCAGAGACGCTTATGGTCACCGAAAAATCAGTCTTCTTTCCGTAACTTCTCTTTCAGCGCAAACTCGTCTGTGTCTCTTAAGGCACGTATTCACCGAAAACAGTTTTAAAAAGGCTGTGAATCTTGATATTATGTCAAAAGTCCTGGACCGAAATAACACATATACAATTGTGTACAAGCACTAATTTTTTTTATCTAGTCCCGTTAGGTTTGAACGTAGGAAAGGATAGCGAGTAAATTTCCATGAAATTTTTAAATTTTCATTATACAGTATTCTTTCAATAATTGACCGAAACACGGGTTCGGGCAAGGACAATTATCGTCCAGGGATACTATTCTTTGACTTGTGCCGAACGTAGAAATAGACTGGGCAGTGCGAGAGGCCTCGGTCGCCGAGAAATGTAAACATAATACGGATCCGGTATATCGGTGTGAGACCACTACTAATCCGATGACAAAACTTCTTTATTTTTCATTATTTTTTTATGGATCTTTCACCAACATATTCCTGGCATTTTTCTAATGAAAATTATACCAAATATGATATAATTCCGATTATATTTACGTGTGTAATGGACGCCCCGCTTAACTTCTCATTAAAATTATATGAACGGCAATTAAGTTAATTTACCCCCGCGTATCATTGTAATCAGAAAAATGTCACAAATATATCGGTGAAAGTCTCATAAAAAAATTAGTAATAATAAAAAAGTTTTTTATTGGGATTACATTGTGAGGACCCGGCGGGCCTTTGAACTGTATCGGCGACTGCGACTCACCGCGTCTCTTTCTTTCCCATACGCTGTCCTTCCATGCGCACGAAAATTTCATCGTCCATTACACACGTAAATATCATCGGAATTATATCATATTTAGTATCATTTTCATTAGAAAAATGCCAGGAATATGTTGGTGAAAGTTCCATAAAAAAATAATGAAAAATAAAGAAGTTTTGTCATCGGATTAGTAGTGGTCTCCTGGTCTCACACCGACATATCCGACCCGTATCATGTTACACTTCTCGGCGTCCGAGGCCGCTCGAGCTTAGCGGTCCATCACGGGGTATAACCTGCAAGAGTGGGGATAGTTCTGGGACAAATATCGTCCAGACATTTGGGACATTTGTCGAGAGAATACTGTATCTCAAATAGGGTCTCGCTAGGGCTCAAATAAAAAAGTTTTAGTAAAAGTGCAATAATTTTCCACGTAATTACTACCAATTGCAATATTTTCGAAATCTTTAAAAAAAAAAAGTCAGGTAGTTCGGTCCGATTTGAAAAAAGTTATTCTGCTTCGCTGTTAGTCGCGAGCAACTGTATCTTCGTTTATGATGGAAAGTTGAAAATAATCAAGTTTGGCGTCCGAAGTCCATAACGTCTCTGTGACGTAATTTTAAGGCGAGGGGTTAAGCAGTGGGTGTCGCTGAAACAACATTCAATTAATTTACCGACGCGGCGTCCGAAGTAACGCCGCCCACACTTGACATTCGATATCTCTGCATCGATTCCCCGGTGCGTCACCCGTCGTCATCGTGTCATAGTCGTCGCAATGAAAACAGCGTGGAAGGTTCGCGCGAACGTTCGCTCGGCAGGCATCGATCAAATTCACTGTAATTTTAATCGAGACGGAACGGAACGTCGCGTCGCGTCGCGTCGCATCGCGTTGCGTTGCGTCGGCCGAATGCCCCCCTTAAAACGAGTCCTCAGCTTCGTCGGTGTCGATCAATGGCACCCTCTCGTATCGAAGCACGTTGCTCGTCCCGGGTGGCTTAGACTGCTAAAGCTCCATACTCTTGATCTCGTTCTCGTTCATGTGACCTTGGGAAGAGGATGGCGTCGCCTCGACCAGACCTTCGTCCTCGCCCTCCACCTGCTGCTTGTCTACGCAGTAACGGCAACGCATTTTCGCGTCGTCGCCGACCTGCACCGATCGCGTTATGATCACCAGGGTCGTCAGGCTCATCACGAACAGGCCGGACGGCACGATCACCGCGATCAGCAATTCCGTTCGCGTCTTGTTCAGATCGAAACGTGCCACCACGAAGTACGAGTTGTTCTGGAACAATTCCGGTCGAGCGACGGATCAGAAACAAATTATATCGGCGCGGTGCGCAACGCACAGTGCGGCCGTTTCTATAAAATTGGTGGAATAGATTAAAAAATGTTCATCCTTCAGATACGTTAAAACTAGGTCTTTTCGTAATGATTTTATAGATTTTTCACTGGCATCATTTTTACATTAAACGGCTCATGTATTCAGAAATTGAATAATCCAAGAGATTTTCATTTCGATAAGAAATACATAATAGTATTTCAAGACGCTATCGTGTCAAACTAGTGTCCCAGATGATATAATCAAACAGAATTATTGAAAATATGTAATACTAGTAATGGACAAACGTTCCTTTCGTTATAAAATTATCGTGCAGGAGTACGTATAGTAAATTATGATTCGCGTTTTACGTGCAACCGTGTCATGAGAGCATTTGAAGATTTTTCACCGAATTCCTTATTGTATTTTCCACTGGCATCATTTTTACATTAAACGGCTCATACATTCAGAAATTGAATAATCCAAGAGATTTTCGTTTCGATAAGAAATACATAATAGTATTTCAAGGCACTATCGTGTCAAACCAGTGTCCCAGATGATATAACCAAACAGAATTATTGAAAATATGTAATACTAGTAATGGACAAACGTTCCTTTCGTTTTCGTTATAAAATTATCGTGCACGAGTACGTACAGTAAATTATGATTCGCGTTTCACGTGCAACCGTGTCATGAGAGCATTTGAAGTAGCGTGCGCATCCAATGGCTACGTGGATAATTATAAACCAAACATGTATGTATGTTCTGTGAAATAATACGAGTGTTATGAATTTGATATTGAAGTGACCTGTTATTTATCGTGAATGTATTAAACTGGAAGTACACGCACATATACTTTCCGCGCGGATTGAAAATAAATTGTTAGGTTTTAATCGGGAACTCGGTCAACTAACAACCTGTATATAAATACTAAAATTCGCACGAAACGCCGCAGTCTAACAATAATGAAATAACTGGAAGGAAAAAAATTCCTCGTAGAGATGTACTATTGTGCTTGCATTCTCGGTCAATGTCAGCGAGTATAGCTTCTAAGAAATTGACCCTACACCGCGAAAAAGGGGAAGATAGCACACGGGGTTGAAAAGGAAACACGTGCACGTCTCAGGGTTAAAAGATATAAAATAATTCTTTTCCCAATGAAATATACGTACCTTGTTATAGAAACAGGGGTATCTACTCTGTGCTGTGTGGTTGTCGCCATCCCGGCCGTGGCTAGTAAGAAAATCTTTACATTCTCCTTTGAGCGTGTTCACGCAGCCTTCCAGGTTTATGTAGAGACGAGAACTATTGTAGATGGTGAGCGATCGTTGAGCCGGCATGTAGACGTTCGTAGTATCGAAGGGATACTGCAAGCTCTTCTCGTAGATATTCAGAAAGCTCGTAAAATTGATGTGCGGCTGTGGGACGGGGATTTCCTTCAGCAATGTACCATTCACACAGTCCTCTGCCCTGCGAAAACAAAAACACAATCGACTTTATGAAACGACCTCTGCGAATATCTCTCTCTCTCTCTCTCTCTCTCTCTCTCTCTCTCTCTCTGTCTGTCTGTTTACGGTCTTGTTATGTCAACAATACACGATACGTCGTTTCCCGGCCCAAGGTTTTCTATTCGGGTCTTCTTCCTTTTTCTCTTAGAAATCGATACTATCTATCCGATGGTGTACATCGAATCTGAAACTTCAGTGTTAATATTTCAAACTGAAAGGTAACTGTCCCAATCGTTCTTTCACGTAGAACACATGTTTGCCTCTTCATCTTTGTCAGTGCGTCGTAAATGGACATCCATACAGGACGTGGTATATTCGTTATAATTAAGAAGATTCCAACTGAAATGGTCCTATCACTGTGAAAGATTGACAGCTATTCGGTCGAGTAATAACCATAGTTTCTGATATGTGTAGCGGCTATGAATCATTCGTGAAAATGAAAAAGCACACGAGCCATCGAAATCAAAGAAACGCACAGGAAACACACGAGTCAGAAAAACGTGGCGTTCGGGTGGATCGGGCAGTGCCACAGGATCAATGGTTGCCATGGAAATACCCTTATCGGTGTCTTCTGGGCTCCTAAGAAAGGGAATATGCGAAAATGTCACGTGTCCCTGATAAGAAGCAATTGATACTGGATACGGCGTGTAAGAATCCAATTAACTCAGATACCCAGTTTGCTCGGTTGAATCTCGGGACATTTTCTCAAGTACTCAATTTCTAACATTGTAAAGTATCAACTATTGTACAATGAATGATTTTCCTTTTAAACACCTTGTATACATCAAACGAATGTACCCACTAATAAACTACGCAACGCGCGACGTTCTGCTATTCGAACATTAGAAAAAAGGTTTTCCGACTTTCCGCGAGCATGTCACGCTTATCGATCCTCGGTAAATATTTTCCGACGATAAATTCTATTGACGTCGGCCGGCGCGGCGCGGGAAATTCAATACGATTCCAGGCAAACAGAATCGGTCGAATATGATTATGACGTAATCCGGTCCGTTTCGGCATTTCACGCTCATATAGGTTCTCGAAGGATTTTCCCTTTGACAGGAAAGATAACGAAACAGAATGGGAAATGGCTTGCTTTCGCGAGGAATTGCGCGATCGACCCGGAGTTTCTTGGTAGTTTCTTCTGCGAGTCCTTTGTATGCCGTCGCTTCGTGTCTCGGAGTTCACTTTTGCGAGAGCTACGAATCGCTTGGTTCGAAAGGAAGAAAAATATTACGGTGAAATGGACGAGCTCGGGTTCGGAGACGTTGCTCGGCATGCATATAACCGAGTGCGTTGAACTCTTGTCCGTTCGTTCTTGATCGTCTCGATCGTACGGAATGTCTGAATGTATATGCACTGGGTGTAAAGATTTGCGTGGTCTTGGCCATCGTAGGCGTGTTATACATCTTCGAATCGATGGAGATCCGTAAAAACAAAGTTGCCGCGGAATTGACCTTGACCTCGAATTTCAAGGTCAAACTTTTTGTTGCCAAACATTTCTTAGCACATTCACGGTTGTTAGCTTCGCCATCGTGCATCTTAATTACGTTCTGAGACGTCGAGTCCACTGAAACTAACTGTCTCCACGCAACGGATTTGCGTTTGCGATCTCTCTTATGCATGGTTCGCGTCATTACTCGGTATCGAGGGAACTATCTAGCTGGCGTTACGCAATCGTTACATCTAAGGAATTCATTTTAATATAACCGTTTTAATTCTTCGAATATAGAAATGAAAATTTATATATTTTGCTCTGTCATTAAAAATTAATTTTCTCTATTATTTTCACTACATTAAAATTATTAGCGGACAATATCTTAGAATTCTTCGAATATAGGAATGAAAATATATTTTGCTCTGTCATTAAAAATTAATTTTCTCCATTATTTGCACTACATTAAAATTATTGGCGGACAATATCTTAGTCTTGCAATTGATGCGGAAACTTTTTATTTTGCATAAAGATCCGGAGTGGTTATAAGCAACATCATCAAAACGTAATATCAAAATAAATTTCTAATTGTTACACCTAAGGAATTCATTTTAATATAACCGTTTTAATTCTTCGAATATAGGAATGAAAATATATTTTGCTCTGTCATTAAAAATTAATTTTCTCCATTATATGCACTACATTAAAATTATTGGCGGACAATATCTTAGTCTTGCAATTGATGGAGAAACTTTTTATTTTGCATAAAGATACGGAGTGTGATTATAAGCAACATCATCAAAACGTAATATCAAAATAATAATAAATTTCTAATTGTTACCTGACGGTTCCACTTTCCTTGCGAACGACCATGCAACTAGCAAAAATGCTGCTATTCTTGCTGTCCCAAATTTTCACGGGTGCGTCCAGCCTAGTTCCAGGTAGATTTCCGTTGGCAATGTTCAAAGCTACTCCACGTTCGCACCTCGCGGTGATAACATTATCGTCTTGCATGAGAAACACGTTCACCTCGGACGTGGAGATTTTCGGGCAATATCGATCGCAGGTGAACGGTTGCTTGATCTTCGTGCATCGGGAACTTTGGCAGCTGAAGAAACCGTTCAGCTTCATGTTGTCCTTCTCGCTGTCGACCACGATTCCATCGGCTTTGTGATGGCAGAGCATCAGCTCGCTCAAGTTGGCACAATGGCCAAGACTGCAATTGAATACCCCCGATAGTACGCTGCACTCGCTACCGTTGTTGCAGTTGTACTTCTTCACAGCAGCCATGTTCACCTGAAAGGAAACGGTAGACGTCTCTGAAGAGTTTGAAAGGTAAAAGAGGCCGCCGTGTCACTGAATTGCCGATTATTGCGATTTGTGAGGATGCTTTTAAGAAAACTGGCCAGCCATCAGGGATTTTTGAAGAAAAAAGGAAATTAAATTATTTTCACAGTAAAAAGAGAAACGAACCAGAGATATTCAAAAGCTAAATTGATATTAATCATTGATGTAGAAATAGACGAGGAACAACTTTCACTTTATATTTTGCTAAATAAAATGTCCAATAATTCCTACAGTAATCACTGATAAACTTATTTTTTTTGATATTTTTGACATAGACCACTTTCATAATTGATACTAAATGAATTCCATATAATGTTGAAATAACAAGCACTATCTAACGGTTCATTTTTGGCAATATCGTAAAAATTATATTAATTTAGTTTAAAATAATGCGATGTGAAATAACTGATAAACTCATTTGTTTTTAAATTTTGTCTTAGATCACTTTCATAATTATGTGTCAAACTTTTGAAGATTTCAGTGTATAATACTCAGTGTGTTACAAACATACAAAATCTGCAATTTATTCACAGACAGAACATTTTTACGAATGTTTCACGTTCCCGAATTAAACTTGGAATAATTTTAGTAGATCGAGTGGTGTATATTTATACCGTCTGACAAAAATTCGAGAGCCCAGGGTTATTAACTCCAAACCCAATAGAAGTCACGCAACACGTCGCTTTCATTTTCGTCGGCACTCCCTAGAGAGTATTCTGTATTCTCCTGTCGGGCACTGTTATCCTCCCTCAGGATAGAAAATCCTTATGATCGATGGTTATTTTTGGATTGCTTTCATTACTTCCCGACATGTTTGAATCATACTAAGGGGTCTTCTAACAAACGAAACGCCATTTGCCACGGTTGCAAGTCAGCGGAAAGGATAAATATTATATTTTCGAGAAAGCTGCTTCCAGTAGTAGTACATTTTACAAATGGCAATATTATCACAGCGCATGATTGGAGTGATCGTTGAAAGGATGATTTCAACGTTTAGTAGAAATGGAAAACAGTATTGCATATGTATTTGATAAAAATAAAATAAGAACGGTATTTACGGAAAACATAAATAAAATGATAAATGCTCTCATCCTTTCACTAAAAACAATATAATAAATTGTTCACCGTTATGTGGAAATTCTAAAATATTTTCAACAAGTATGACAGAGTATGAGAACACTTTTTAATACTTCGAACAACAAAAATGACGACAGAGGTCGTTGAAACAAATTCTCCAAATATATCGCGCGTCCTGTCATAAATCGGGACATCTATTTTGATCGATGGAAGGCGTGGCGCATGCGAGCCATTAGAAGGGTAATTCAAAATGACGAATTAGGCGAACAACGTTACGTACCAGATAACGAGGTTACCGCATCAAAGTAACCGGCACGATAGGATATTTCCATCACATTAGCAAAATTCTGTAATATCACTTACGCTCTCCACGTGCGCAAGAGCTTACTATTATTTAAGAAAATTTTCATCGAACGTCTGCAAAACACGTTCCAAGCGTACCTAATCGAGGGCTCTAAGTAATTACGTTCTGTGCCGGGTGCACAGTGGAACAAATGGTCATTGTCGGAAGAAAAATCGCCTAGATCATTTTACACAGTCTATAATATATGTAAATATTATTCTAGTACTTGGAAAATAGATACAATTTCAAGTTTAAGTCTTCTTCCAACAAAAAAATTTGTTTTTCTCAGTGTTAGAATTTTTCCCGTCATGTCACGTCGTGGGAAGAATATTAGTGTTTGAGGCAGAAAAACAATACTATTCTGCATCGGTACATACTGCCGTACATTATAGCTCGTTGTAAAAGATACTTCGAGTGAAACTTACTTTGTTTCGTGGGAGACACGGTGGTCACAAATCTTCTCTAGGTGAACGTGCATCTGTCTAGCTAACCGAAATTTTCTATGGCACTAATGACCTTGAATGACCTCGAATGATCTTGGAAGACGAAAGTGAATCAGTGAATTCGTCTCGGGATAGGCTAAACGTTTATCTAACTAATAGCATACAGTTCCATAAAAAATCTTGGAAGCACGTCCGCTAAGAGTCCCCCCCCCCCCCCACCGAAACAAAGTAAGTTTTATTTTTACAACGAGCTATAGTTTGTTATGCTGTATGCTTGACTAAAAATAAATTGAGAGTTTCATGTATTTGTGCGAAGGACGATCAGATAAAATAATGAAAGCCACAAATCTCTGTTGATCATTATTGTTCGGCCAGTCAAGCATATCGCGCGTTCCGTGAAAAGTGTTCTGCACGCGTCATTGTTCCCGCTAAACCATCATTTTCCCGAGTTCCAGTGTTTCAAAGGTGGAAAAAAAAGGTCGATCAACCGTTGGACTCAAAGGCAGCCGAGTTGCGTGTTCAATTGGCCTCGGTGCGGATCGCTCGGCGAAGGTTGCTTTACAGCGTTAACCGAGGGAAATCTAGTTAAATGGAAAGGGAGCCAAAGAGGAAGAGAAAAAGGCGTCGGGTGTGTGTAGTGGTTTTAACGGGACGCCCCGGCATTTTGTAGACTCTCCTCGGTTAATGTACTCGATGGATGCAAAAGTATCGATAAAAGAGTTACTGCGTGCGGTTCCGATGCCGTCCTAGCTAAGTGCTTCCCGGTACCATCCCCAGATATCGATGCGAGGATAAAGAAAATGAATAGTTCCCATAATTTGCTCGCATCACGGAAGAATTTATTCATTGACAAATAGCAAAATGATTATAGATTTTTATGTACTTGGCTGATCACAGATTAATTGAAACAATACAGGCTGTCCCGGAAAGAGTGTAGGAAAAAGAATAGGGTAGTTTCCTGAGGTAATTCAAAGCACCATTCTCCTTTGCCAATTCGCGGCAAATTCTTTGTTTTCGAGTTATTAACGAAAAACACGGACGATTCAGGGCGCGACTATAGTGAACGGATTCCCGCTCGGCGATCGGTCCCGCTGGGTCAGAGCTGGGCAAAATTTTCATCTGAATAAAAATTTCGAATACCGAATAAAAGATGAAAACATTTTTATTCGTTACTCGAAGGTTCGAATAAAAAAATTATCTTTATTTGACGAGGTTCGAATAAATAATTTTATTCGACGAATAAAGATAATTTTTTTGATACGAAGCGGATTTATTCGAACCTCGAATAATTTTTTCATCTTTTATCTGTCTCTTTTATTCGAAGGCTTCGAATAAATCTTTCCATAACTATTGCCAACTGTAATAAACGCGAACCATCGAATAATGAATAAAAATTTTTTTATTTTTTCTTAGTTATTCGAAATTTTTATTTAGATGCAAAAAGAATGAAGTTTAACCATCCATTTAATTGGCTGATAATTGAAAATTTGAGATGTGTATATGAACGACTGATGGAATAGGAATGAATATCGACACATACCTGCGGGCACGGTATGCTATTGAATTTCGTGCAATTCTGGAAAACGATGTCTGTGCCATTCCTTCGTACAGTTGCGCGAATCTGCGGGCAAAATCCAGTGGTTCTCGTTAAGCACCACTCGCCGCAACTCGCCCAACCACAATTATTAGCTAAGGTGGTATCGATGGTTTGGCACATGACTGGATCCGGCTCGATTCCCGCGTGAAAGGCTCTGGAATTAATTGCATCGGCTTCATTAATATTTCATTGAGCGACGTTTTGATTTTGCATAGCAGAACACGGTATTCCGAGCATTTCTTTCTTAAATTACTAATATTACTCGTGGGCGATGGATACCATTGAAAGTCTTATTGAAAATATATTTGCGACTTACATGAGACAAATCTGGCACATTATGAAATTATTATTTAAATAATTTCCAATTATAATCAATGAAAACGCGTTCGGAAGATATTTATTTCAGCGTAAACAATGTATTTTTATATCTTCTAAGGGATCTGTTTTGCAGAAATACTGAATCTGAGAAAAACATGATGAAAGTACTGTATATGCACGTGATAAAAATCATATGTATGAAGCTAATCTACGGAAAGCCATAAAGGGGATCCTCTTTCCCCTCAGAGAAGTTCTGGTTTGTGAATTTTTGTCATTTATTGTTATTAAACTACACTGCAACTACGTTCTTGACGAAATCGATTTGCTCAAAGGTTCTCGCCAGAACAATCTTCTTAAGAATGAATTTTTCGTCGGACACAAATCATTTGCGAAATATAATCTGCAGCACGCAACAATAGGTTGTAAAACAGCTGGAATTAGATAGTTCACAGGCGGCGGGGAGTGGTTAGTTATAGATTTCCGAGGAAATAAAGGTCGGATGAGTCGTAACTTAATTACTATCGGCCTTGGTGAAATTAATCGATACAGCCTTGTCGTTAACCTGTGGGAGGGCATGTAGATCGCCACACTTAGATAAACCAGTGCGACGCAGCTGATGACAATGGTGAACTGACACAAGCAGATGCTGCCGCATATTCTGCGATCCTGTTCCGGTATCAGGCGACGCTTGTGCTTCCGTCCCATCGCGAATATCCAATGGAATCGCTGTTCCTGTTGCCCTTATTTCCCTTCTTCCAACGATAATTTCGAAACTGGACTAATCCAACAGCAAGTTTCTTCTCATTCAGCCTGTATCCTCGTCAAACTCAGCCACGTTCAAACCCGTTTCATCCAAAAGTCGATTCTATGAAGAAAATTTCGATTTTGTTAGTGTTCCTGAAATATGCAAAAAGAAAAATTTCACGAAACATAGTATTTGATTGTCCCAAAAGTTCGATTGGTTTTCGATTAATGCTCACTAGGCAAATCCAACCTAGTTTTCTTAGAAGGAAAGAAATTGCATGGCCGTGTAAAAGGAATCTTAATTTATTCTTATAAATTGATCGATCCAAGCTATTCTACACAATCCACTGAAATTGACTCGAAATTAACTGGAAAATTTTTGTACCGATTTGATAAGCGAAGATTCTCGATCGTTTTGTCATTTCTTCCAGGTGGAAGATTTTAGAGTCCGAGTTTCCTGCTCGTCATCCTACGTCCGTCTCATCGGCGTCGTTTTTAGTGATGTAGTTCGCGTGTCAGCCTTAATGCACTTAAGACAATTACGTGTTTTAACTTCATTAGGCGTCGTGCTAGTGTAAACAGGCGCGCTCCTCCGGGATGACGTGCAATTAGATACTTGTAATCCCATTACACCGTAAGGGACGATCGCTTAACGGCCATTCGAGAATAATACCTATCGATTCGGGGAAACTTTCACGCTCTGCTAAACGCACGGCCGCCGCTAAGAGCTTTCTTGAATGTTGCCTGAATGTTCACACAAAGTGTTCTCTGCCGATGCGACACGTCGCCGTTTGATTTGTATTGGCCGAGAGTTTAATGTCATTAAATGGGTCGATGTCAACAGGAGGTTACATTACGGTGGACAATAGAACAGTACTGTTCTATTAATTCTGTTATCTGGTAATGGTAGAAATATGAACTGGTAAACTTGCATGAAATTTTTATCTGTCCTCGCAAGTGGTAACATCTAGCAACGATAGTTTAATTTTATTTAAAACTAATTACCGAAGTAGTGATCCCTTGTGTATAGGAGAAACGAGGACATTCAATTATATGCACACACGGTAGTTTCATGGTAGTTTAACTCTGTATAATTTTGTAACAATAAGATAATTAAAAATTGAATATTTTATAGAAAGAATAGAAAATGAATTTATAAAATTCGACAGTTCTCGATTTGCACATATTCTTATTTAAAAAAAAGATTGCACCCCGATTCTTTTGTTATGAATAAATTCCAAAAGCAATATAAAATTGTGGGTTTGGGAAAATCTTTAAAAACAATAAACAGACTGAGAATTTTATGCATTTACGCGAAGAACGATTAGGTGAAATACTAAACTGTAGAAATATTAAAAGAATTTGAGGATACTGTTATATTCTCATCAATTTATTAATGGAAGAAATTATTTAGACTATTATTTAGCACGGAGATCAACAGTCTAGCAATAAGTAAATGGAATATCGAGTGTGCGGCGTCGGATCGTAACTTTCAATTTGCTGGATCGTCGATCTAAGGCGCGCATATATAGACACGACGTCCTCCAGAGAATGCGAGACGAACGTTTAAACAACTAACGCGGAACGTGCCAGCGATAAAATCGACGACTTTTACCTTCAGCGCTATCAAGGGTTCCGCTAAATGTCTCCGCTGTTGTATCTTCGATCGAGGCCAGCTCCTTAAATATCACTTTCTTTCATTTTAAGAACTCGGTCAAACACGCCCGGCGAACACGAAACTCGTAATTGAATTTCTAAACACGAATAAGTAATAGTTCATCGAACACGACTAATTAAAACGAATTGCAATACACTGTACGAACACTCGTGACAACAACCACGAACTCTCGGTACAACACAATTGAGGACATCGATATTTTTTTTTTTTTATAATTGCTAGATCGAATTGTATATTTTTCATCGAATTCACCGCGAACTGATGTCGATTTCTAATAGCGACTAATAGTTCATCGAACGCGACCAATTAAAACGGATTCCAATAGCCGGCAAACACTTTGTAACAGCGATCTCGAATTGAAGAAATCGATTTTCATTGGTAGATCGAATTCACATTTGATCAAATTCACTGATGGTGATTTCCGATCTAAGTAACAGTTCATCGGCATCGAACGCGATACCCTACGAACAGTTGTAACAGCAATCTCGAAGTCTCGGTATAATTTAACTGAGGAATTATCGATTTTTTTTGTTATTTTTGGTAAATCGAATTGTGTATTTTTGATGAAATTCACCGGAAACTGATGTCGATTTTATTCACTTGAAATGAAAATATTAATACACGCGTTGGCGAACGTAAACGGTCAATGGAAGTTCACTGTATTCACGGTTTCATTTCCATCCATGTTTCTCCGTGTGGTATCTTTTCGTGGTTCGTTGACATCGAGGAGCGTTTACCCGATTCCACGGCGTCGAACGGCCGCGAAGCACCCACGCAAACCCGACGACTGTTTGAAAACAGGGCTGGTCGTCCGGTATACATATTGCTCGCAAGCACCCCCATACTGAGCTTGCGCTCTGAAGAACCGTGACGTTTATGGGCAGATGCCGACCGAACCGTTTCCCCTATCCCTATGTAGAAACATAGTCGAGCCGCTTCGGGCTACGACTGTTCGCTAGTCGGCAAATGCGACTGCACATTCGAAAGCTGATTAATGGCGAAGGACTTCATCCGATATGACTAACGCTGCTGCTACGTGCCCGCCTTCGGAGAAATGCTTTCCGCGGAATAAAGCAGAAGCACAGTGCTTGGAATTGATATTTCGAGACACTTCGCAATGGAATCATTTTCTTTGCAATTGAATACCAAAGTTTGGAGAAGTTTACTGGACGATGTGTAAATGTTTATAAATCGCAATCTGTTGAATTGTGGAGAAGATTAGTTGCACTTTATAATTTCTCTATTCACAGATTTTCAGAACTTCCGACCTGTAACAATAATAAATATACAGGGTGTCCCATTTAAGTTGAGATTGTAAAAAATCTCGAAGACGTGATTTAGAAAAAACAAACTGACACTTGTTGTGTTTCGAGTGGGGAGTCAGATGGCACTACTAGTTTTTTTAATGCGTGAGCGTTTTCAAGGTTATTTCAAGGTCATTTTGTGTTTTTTTAATCATAAACCCATATTTTTTATTTCGGATTTATATTCTACGTAAAAAAATGCACAACTTTGTTAAAAAGTATGAGTTTATGATAAAAAAAAAAGACAAAATGACCTTGAATTAACCTCGAAAACGCCCACGCATTAAAAAAACTAGTACTGCCCACTGAATCACATGTCTTCGAGATATTTTTACAGTCTCAACTTAAATGAGACACCCTGTATACATTCTTGTATCTCTCTTTGTCTGTCGATCGTCTTTGCATTATCCGATTTTGTTGAAATTTGTAGAATATGACCGACACAAGTTCACTGTACGTATGTTTTTAAAAATGTTCGGTACAGGCTCGGATAAAAAAATTGTGAAAAGCAACTCTATGAATCTGACAAATTGGAATTTTCTTCGAATTACGCGACATATCTGGTAAACTAATTCTTCTAATTCCTTAGGAAACTCAACTCAAGTAGTTTGGATTAAGTTTTGAAAAGTTATTTTATTGTAGAGAATGTCCGAATATTAATTCAGATCGCTCTATTATAGCGGAAGTGACGGACTGAGATTTTTCGAAATGTGACAAGAACTATTTCACTAAATAATAGACAGAAGAAAATTAATCGAAAAAGACGAATGACATTTTTTCGGTTGACGAATCGTTTTCGAGAAAATTAGCTTGAAAGTTTGACGGATTCGCAACAAGTAGAATTGGTTGGAAATGGTCAGACACGTCAGTCGATACCTATTCAACAGCACGCGTAACCTCCGGATTGTCAAACTCGATTTTCTAGAAAACGAAGCGTTAACCAAAAAAGAAGTTATTAAAAGATAATATTAGTAAAATCTTTTTAATTATTTATGAACAGTTTTATTCTTGTCAATATTTTCCTTCTTCTAAAAAATGCTCAAGAAACATATTTTTGCTGGTACTTTTGATACAATTCCAGCACTCGTCAGTTTTTCAGAAAAATTCAACGATATCGTGCATCAAAATTAATCGGAAGATTATTAAAAAAAAAAAAAAACAAAAATTGACGAACAAGGGTAGAGATCGAACACGTTGAACAGAAAACATATTTCTATATATTTCAAACGGAACCGTATAATGTTTTATTTACAATAGTCCGTTAGTATCGCAAAACGAGTACGTTACTATATAATATGTTTATGTATAGTATTCAAGACTTAATAATACGCACGAAGCAACATACGGACATACGTTTCCTTGGACAAGGTTTTAAAATTCGTGAACAAAGAGTTTTCCTGGGAAGCGTTCTCGAACAGTGTCTTTTACTTTTATTTTTGGCTATCTAGAAAATAAAAAAAGGAGGCAAGACATAGACAGAGAAGAGACGAAGGGTCGTATAGTGGTCGAATAAGAAACAGTTTAGTACAGTTTCTCGATGCGATGAGGGGTCGTAGAGTAAAATGAAGATGAGATTGAAGGGGAATCGACGTAGCGGAGCTTACCTATATAATAAGTGCAGGTACCGTTAGATTAATCAAGTAACATGCGATAGAGCGTTATTATACATAAGTATCGATAGAAATAGACTTTACACTAGTCGCCGCTTTCTAATCTGTTAACCGTACGCATTATTTCATTCTCTTTCCGAGTCTCGTCTATACATATAGTACGTTACGATCAAATTCATCACGTTTTTTTTTTTGGCGTTTTCACGTTCCCACGAATCAATCAAATTGTCCCAGCGATCGATTCTACGATCGATGGACTTTCCCCTAAAATTTTATAATGGGTCTATCTAATTGCATCGACGTCTTCTCACGCGACCGATGATTCGAAACGCATGGCGTTTTGGACTCGATGATCGCTCGCGAGGCGCTAATCGGCTAACGAATTGGCACTAAACCGACTTGATATGAGAGATATGAGAATGCGTGCAGACGGACCAGGCCACCATCAGTTCTTCAGGATTGTCCGCGTGACGCTTACATGGGCTTCCTGTGCAATTCTCGCGAACGCATTATTCAAGTACACTGACACAGTGTGCGGCCTACATATCGTCTGAAACTACGGTAATGTCTCGATAGATGCGACAAATTTTGGGACCAAAATGTCACTCGCATCGTGAACAGACTCCATTCCTTCGTTCTCTTGCAGCTACAAAAGTGGAACAGGATAACGAGCAAACAAATCATCGGCATCAGCGTATCGATGAGACAATAAAACTTTTTCCTTTTTCGTGATTTTTTCTTTTTTTTTGGAAACTTTTACCAACCATATTTCTGACATTTTTCTGATTAAAATGACTCGAAACATATTGGAATAGTATTTACTTGTTTAATTTGCGATACCTCGATTATCCAAACTATGGAATAATAGAGCAGTTACATAGTACAATAAATCGTGTTGTATATCAGTCGCTTTAGTTTGATTTGTTTACGTGGAAAACACGTATGTACTTGGATAATAAAGAATACAAGTATCATCGGTTCGGATAAACGAGGTTCTACTAAATTTTGAATTAAACAAGTGGATATCGCCCGAACTGTATCGTGTTTGGTCTTATTTTAATCAGAAAAATGTCACAGATATAATCGTGAATGCTTCATAAAGAAACAATGAAAAACAACAAAGTTTTGTCATCAGATTGTTATTGTTGTCACTGATATATCCGATCTCACATCATGTTATACTTCTCCACAATCGAGCTCCTCACGAGGTATAGTCCACGGTAATGGGAATAATTGTTTCACAAATATCGTGCACATCTCTTTCACATATATCGAGGCAGTACTGTGTTTCGTGGCTTCCAATTAGAAACGATCGATTCTATCGAACAGTAAATTTCTTTCTTTCACTGCGTTGGTATCACGATAGGCTCACTTTATGTCTCGCTTCATTGTATGCTTTTTATATCTAATCTAGCATATTCCATGTACACTGGCAGCCAAAGGTACGAGACCAACGTCCATAAGCAACAGTCGAAGATCATTGTTTCTGCGAACAAAGTTGTTTTTAAAGTGGAAAATTTACTTTTGCCACTTTTCGATATATGATTTCATAATTTTACAAAGTGTCTTATTTTCATATTCGGAAATGCTCTATGCACGATTTAATACCTGCAGCATTTGTCAATTTTCTGTTCGAGCGAGAAGCACTTGAAAACTGAACGTTTATCGTTTACTATGCTCGATATGTGCCGCAGAACTCGCCGCAAAATAATGGCAGTTCAACTGATTTGGCGTTGTATGAAATTATATGCATCCGGTCCGATTTAAGTGACATTTCGTTGGACTCATAACAGTGTCCACAATGTCCAAACTGTTAACGGCAGTGTAAAAGAATGCTCAATAACGATAACAGACTCGACAAATGCATTCGTTCGCATGCATCTAATTTCGTCGACATGTAGCTTTTTCAACACATTTTTCTGGAATAATACTTCCACCGTTCGTTAGTATAGAGACTTGGCGTCATACTTTTGGTCGATAGTGTATTTTAGAATTATTAATACATCCTATATCACGTTACATATTTATTTTCTAGACAGACTTAATGTATTAAATTTTTATGTTCACAAGCACGTACTGATAAAACGTTGAACGACATCGTTAAATAGAATTATGTCCATACCAACAGTTAATATCAATTTTTTCATCGCTGATCCATCATTTTATTGATTTATACTCCGATTAGTGTAGAACAACGTACTTCTTACTTTACACGTTTATCTAGTTATTTACGTTTTAAAAAACTTTTATTCGGTAACATTCATTGGCTGAAGGTATTCTTAAAAAACATGGCAGCACCAGTCAGTCACGCTTGGCGATTGACTACAACGTGAAAAAAGAAACAAATGATCGCGAGAACGTTATTCAAGCATGTTATTGCAAATACAGATGCCTGTAACGATCATCGGTGGACTGCAGATTTTATGCATTTACAATAAAAATGGCCGGATAAGAAACACTATAACAACCGGGCACTAAAAAAAATTTTTATTACCTTTTCGAAATGGCAAGATTGCATTTATCGAGTCATTGCTCGATTGTTTAAACAGAGAACGCTCGAACGAATAATTGTGTCCAGTAAGTGTCCACGAAAAGATCTTCACAATCTCAACAATTGTAAAATGAAGAATCGAAAATCGGTAGTTCTAGCATTAAAACAATAAAAATATTAGGAAAATATCACTACATACATATTATTTCCAATTCAACAAATGATCAAGAAAGAAAGATGAATAAAATTTGTTTTTCGCGCAAAGATCCGCAGTCTCATCATCAAACTGACATGACGGTATAATGCGAGCCTATCCTAATAGCAACCAGCAATCGTTAGCGATTCGAAAGTTCAGCATCGTCGGTTCGACATGAATTGTTCACATTCGATTGCCCGACAGAGTCTCGCGTGAAATAACGTTACTTATTGTTAGCTTAAACTTCGTTCGACACGTGTACCGTCGTTCTTGTTCGTTTCGTATGAAATGTTCAATCACACCTGAGCGTCCCGTGGGTCGAGCGTCTTGAGCAAAGGTTCCACGTGACAGAAGGCGCAAGTGTTCGCTCAAAATGTTGCGCTCGATCGTTCGATTACGCGCACGCTAACGGAAATCGATTAGCAAGCTTCGAGTGGGGAATGAGTGCCGACACGCAGGCTCCAGTTGGAAATCCCTTCCCGGCGAGGAAGGTAATTAGTCCAACTTGATGAACGCCTTGAGTAAGGCCGAGTAAGGATTCACAACCATTCTAGATGTACCGGGTTGCGACGTAGTTTCCGTACGCTTCGAAACAACCGGGCGAACCGTTCCGATTCGGCGTAAACATTCACTGATCATTAAATTCATCAATTCTCAACGATTCAATATAATATAATCATTTAGTAACACATAGAACTACTCAACTCGATAAGTATTTCTCTAACAAATCGATATTCCGTCTCTCGATGTTAAACTTTTGTAACGTATCTTCGAACTTGAAACGGGACTTGTACAGGACGTTTCACATCAGCATTTTAGTTACAACTAGCAAAAATCATTTTAAAATGAACGCGGATCTTCGAGTACGTTCAATTTCGAAATCTACAATATGCGACTCTCGAGTTGTCCAATGAATAGTTTCGATGGAAAAATGCTTTGACACGTTGTCGTTGGGTTAAAATCTTCTTTCGATGAGAAGAATTATTTTCAATGTTTTAATTGTACTGTTAAAAGAAATTTTTAACAAAATCACTGGAACTTGCATGTTCACATTTTGCGAACAATGATTTTTCTCCGATTTGAAAAGGTTCAGGGACATGTAAACTAAGAAGAATATAATCCGATTTTGTGAAACGGCCTGTACAACAGCAAATTATATATATATATAATTTGACGTATTTATATATATATATGTATGTACCATATGGTATATATAGATTTATAATACTCGAGTGCAATCGGGTAATTTCGCCTAGTCGATTGGCTAACTATGGTCGCTAGGTCACGTTGTTTCGTAGCTTATGGAACAAATCGCTCATCCCTTCGAAAAACAGAACTGAAATACTGATCTCTACAGCTGTAAACTACATACGCACGACGCGTGCATATTATCTGTGCATCTGCGCATCACGCAAATATCTCGTTTTTAACTAGGGCCAAGACGCGATTCGCGTCCGCGTAAAAAACTGGTAATAACCGTTCATATCAATCTCTGTAAGATTAATTAATCGGATAATATTCACAGACTTAACTTACACTCTAGACTTAACCTACGAATCTTATTTTTTTCTTTTTGGTGCGAAGACAGATCCTGGAGGCGATCGCGTCACTTTTCTCAGAATTACAAATCAAAAATATAGATTATCGCTGGAATTATTACGGACGTCAAACTTACGAATTCAAATTGATATTTTGTTCAAGAAATGATTGAAATAGGCAGGTTTTGATATAGGTTTTGCAATCGTATTCAAAGATTCAATGATTTTAGCCTTTATACACCTCGTGGTATCAGACTTTCAACGAGATTTTTAGAGAGCGAGAGCGAGAGAGAGAGACAGAGAAAAACGAAAACTCGAAAATGGAGATCATCTGAATGCATGTGACACGAGCCTTCATAGGAATTTGATTATTACTCCTCGAAACGCCCGATAAATCGATTGTTGCTTCTGTATTATAGCCAGAGTTTCATAATATGTGAATCACATTTCTATATGAATTTTAGACACGTCAGAAATGATTTGGGTAACCTACTTTCTCATACAATAAGTTTTCAGACTAGAATTGTTCTTTCAATCGCTCATAAATTTGCTAATTCGTTAATAGACTTTTACATTCTCAACTAATCATATACTATATTCGATTATCCAATATACCATAACAGAGTGAAAGACATGGAAATATGCCAATAAAAACATTTTACTGGAATCATTTTTCATATTTCTGTGTTTGCTGAATGTGCCTCGCGAATGTGGATATATTCTAGTAAATTAGAGCAAAACCGGTTCACTTATTATGAAATCCTCTATGGAAACTCAGCTTGCTTTCCTCAAGGCGAGCCTAACTTTCTTCGGTCACTACGCGATAGAGCATACGTACATAGAAATGCGCACGTAGATCTCGTCGTATGACAAATCCAAAGATACTTCATCTTCAACGAATACAATTCGAAGCCACATCGAGATGTCGACAAACGTTTCATTAGAGTCAAAATTCTATGATTGATTTTCATTGTTTTTTTTCTTTTGCAATTGCTTTCTACTTGTCAGTTTTACCCGAGTTGGAGTAAGCACGACTTACGAGTATGGTACACGAGCTGATCCGCTTATCCTATTAGAAACAAATGCTGCGTTAAAACATGCCACTTGACGAATATTGATTCCACACGCTTACGTTTATCACGTTTTAGAAAGGCGCACCTTTTGTTATTCATCGTACTTCTGAACCACATTTAAATACTGGTAGATGATCGAGCTTCTCTCCGCTGAAATCTCCGCCGGCCCCGCCTCATCACCCCGTTCGATTCGCGGTCCATTAAATAACGTTTCTCGCGTCCGTATAAAAATCTGTTGCGGGGGCGTTTCCATATCGTTTTTAAAAAAACCACGATCCGAGATCGTTGTACGACGAGATTATCTGTTTCTTGGTTCCACGTTGCGCGGTGTAAAAATATCGCAGACATCTGATTTAATTTGTACGAGCAAGTACATACTCTGAGAAATTACGGATAATAGCACTTTCGACGCGGGTCATCTTACGATCGCCAGCCGTTTCGAGAGTTTGCGATTCGCTTAATCTCGCTTAACGTTGTACATTTGCACAAGGGAAACCTTTTCTCGAAAGCGGGTTTATCGTCATTCAGAACACAGTGCTCGCCCTGAATTTATTATAATTTCGTGAAGTATCGAATAAACCGTGTGTGCGATCATACAAAGCTGTTCCTTTTTTCTTTGTCAGCGGAAGCAACCGATCGAGCGATTAAATTCTGTCGATTGAATGCTATGATTGGAGATAGACCGATTCGAAATAATTCCGATGTTGTTTCTTCTCTTCGTTGACGAAATCCACTTAACGCTGCTATTGCTTCCGAACGGACGCTTAATAGTTAAAACATAATGTACGCTGGAGACTTTCAGTAGTTTCTTCGGCGTCACTCCCGCGCTGGGGGGTGAGCCCTTGGTAGCAGTCAGTATTCTTCTTCGTCTTCCTCGAACTCGTCCTCCCCGAGGATACTGTACGAGCACATCAGAAAACTTTTGATAGGAGAGACAGAATAGTTGTCCGCGTCCCGCTACGTAGCTAAGCATTACTTCGAGGAATTCGATTAATTGCGGAAACTCTCTTTGCCAAAGCGACACATCGAGTCGGAGCATTCGTGTACAGAATTATTTTAGCGGTGTTCGTGCATTTTTTTCTCAATCAATCTGTATCGAATCTATTGGTAGAACGTTTTTGAAGTGAAACTTCTTTGCTGAGGGTAACAATTTTCTGATGTTAGGGAAGTGACGTTACGGAAGTCGAGAGTGGCGCGAAAATTTAAACGGTTCGTTTTAAATCTTACAAGTATTTTATTTTCAAATTATTTGATACTTTTTAGTCCATTTTAAAAACGTGGTTTTTTTTATTTATTTCTATGATCCGTGGCTAAGGATTTTTTTGATAGACCTGTACTTAAGATCCATATTAATTCCTCGAAGCAATTTATAGAGTTTTAATAAGGTGTTGAGGTTCTTCTAGCCGCACTGGGCACTGTATACATACACGTTACTTACTCTTCCTTCCTGGCGTACTTGTCAATGAGATTGCGGCCTGGCCCACCGCAAGACTTGCCCATTGGTGGACAGTACCAATAGCACAGTACTGCGACTGACACCACGTACAGAACTATGGGTACCACTAATGCTAGTACCAGATGCCTCAAGTTCTCGTCCCAGGAGTACCTATAACCATACGAAATATTGTTAGGTTTAGAAAAAAACACTGTTACCCCTAACAGAAAATATTTATTCGCGCATACGATTGTTGAAAGAAATATTTAAACATTTATAGATGACACAATTATTCTATCAATCTTAAAAACCAATTTTTAATTCGACTTGTTGAGTAAATCGTTTAGAATTAACTTGTCTGTGAAGTGTTGTTACTAGACTGCGGATCCTTATGCAAAATAAAAGTCTTCAACAGCGATTGTGGGAAGCAGGAGTTAAATCAAATCCATTTCATCCCCTAATAGTTTTTTTACTAATCTTGCATTTTTCTAATTTTTCGCTGATTTTTATATTTTATCTAGTAAATTTTTTCATAAATGCATACAAATCCGCAGTCTAGTTATTACAAAGGTAATTGCTGTAACAAATCCTGTCTTCCCTAGTCTCATATTATTATGAGTTTAAGTAAATTTGAGAGTTTTAATGGAACACTGTATTTTGAATAAGCAATATTTCCAAGTACAAGATTACTGATAATTATTCTACACTCGCCTCGCAAAACAAATCCAGATCTGATAACATTGACACGTTCTGATCATGCACGATCCACGATCTCAGCGTGAAAGTGATCTAAACCGATAGACACGAATACGAAGAGCTTTTCCAGAGACACGAAGCTAATTATCTATTCATAATGTGCTTTGGAAGCCGCTATTCCGCGGACAGAAAACCAACTAGCAAGATGTCCTATTAAAGTATAATTTCCAATGCAATGAGAAAAGATCGATAACGGCGAAGATCGATATCTCTGAATACACGTCATGTGTTGTGTAGTTTGTAATGCGCATCGGACACGATACGGTTTGCACGGTTGTTCCCGTTCTTTTTGCAGGTATACACAGAATAGTATAATTATACCTCGCGACGACAGTCTCCGGGTATGTTCTGCTGTAATAACAAGGGAATATCTTCCCTATGTTCGAGAATCCATATTTCCTCGCGAAGTCGGAGCAGTTCACTCGAGGCGGGTAGCCACAGCCCTCCGTGTTCACGAAGAATTTCGTGTCTGGCACATCCCACGGAATCGAACCGAGCGGTTTCGCCATATATTCTTCGAATGTGAGCCTCGTGTAGTTGACCCTGATTTGGTGACAACGTAGAGCGGCGCTGGTACAACCTGCAATAATATTTTTTATTTGTAACATAACAATTTTATTACACGTACAACACGCGTGCTGAACAAATACGATGCAATTCAACCTTCGACAGCGTGCGGTAATAATAATAATACGGTAATAATAATAATAATAATACGGTAATAATAATAATAATACGGTAATAATAACAATACTGCGGATCTTTATGAAAATAAACATTCTTTGCAAGAAATCAAGTAGACATTTTTAGTACCGCGATTCTCGGAAACGAGAGACAGAATTATTCGTCCAGATTTATAAATAAATTTCGACATTATTGTATCGAGTATAGCGAATATTGTTAGCAATGCAAAAATGCTGCATCACACGTATTTCAACTTTTCGATGGCTTGATTCATTAAAATTTTTAAATATCATTAAACGTATCCTGAAACCTACTTTGAGATCAACATTAATATTCTCAGTGGACCTCATATTTTTGAATCTCCATCTTTGAGATCAACATTGATATTCTTATTGGGTCCAATGCGAATATCTAATGAACCGGCTACTAGAAAATTATAATTTGTTATTTATTTATTTATTAATGCCCTAAACCGTGTATGGTTTATATAGTATAACACTTTACAATTGACAATTGACAATGAGGTGTATATCGTTATACTAAATGAAATTAAATTATAATTTGGATGGAAAACTCGTAACTCTGGGTTCATGTGGATTCAAATTCCACTATCCAAGAGTTAATAACAAGAGGTAATTGTAATCCTATAATTTTGTTCATTTTTGTCGCAACGATTACGATCTCTGAAAACAACAAATACACACAAGGAACAGATAGAAATTAACGGATAGAAGGAACAGTTGCTATAAAATGGTTACGTTACCTTCTCTACAGCTTGCCCAAGAGCAGTTCTTCAGTCCCTCAGCGTAAACGTGATCGGTGACAACGCAGGCAACGGCATGCGGTGAAAAATCGGCCAATATCGTCGAAATCGCTGGCTCGACGACAAAAGGAATTAAAAAGAGGAAGGCGAAAACGGCGAGGATCGCTGTGGTGCCCAGGCAGAGGGACGTGTAGAACTTAGCCTTCTCCATCAGAGATGCGACCTCTACAACCGGTAGCACCCCGCCCATCGTACTCGACTTGGTATCCTCTTCCTGGGCACCCATGATCACCGTTGACTCGTCGGAATCAATGATTGATTAGTTTCGTGGGTCTCTTTGGACCCTCTTTTCCACTGTGAAATGATCTCCCGAATCGTCGGACCTTCCGCTGAGGCCTTCCTCGTGCTCAACTTCGTCCTCTCTCTTTCAAATGCAATATTCTATCTCCGTGTAGATCGATCAGCGTATAGCAATATGTTGCTCGAGAGAATCGAATGGAAGGAATCTTCTCTGTTACCGTAAAAGCCAACTTTGAGCTTGGTTATCAAGAATATCTGTCCTCGTTCGGAATGGTTAATAGGAGTCAGCTTATAATTATACTTTCAAAATAGTAATACGAAGCAAAGCGACGAACTGTCGAGTGAGCCGATAATACAGGTTCGGCTGCTATTGGTGCGGAGATCGTGACCGATCATATACCAGCAAGGCACGTCCTTTGATACTGAAAGTGTTCCTGGTGTATGTACGTGTAATTAGAATTATTAGTTTAGTTTAGTTTAGTTTAGTTTAGTTTAGTTTAGTTTATTTTAGTTTAGTTTAGTTTAGTTTAGTTTATCGATATACGAAGTGGTTTTCGTGTTTAAGAAAGTTATCCTTATCTATGGTCACGGCGAATCAATCAGAAGGGGGACACTTAAAAGCTACCGACGATTATCACGTGTATAAGAAAAGACGCCGAATTTTCCGTTGGTTATTCCATATCGTTCCGTTCGAGTTTCGTCGTATCCGAAAGTTTCTTTGAGCCAAAATTCAGGATCTCCTCCTCTTTCGTAGCAGGAGAGTAACAGCCGAGAGCAGTGAGTGCGCGTCTTTCCGCGGAAACTTTCACGCGAAGCGATTCCGTCCACAGTCCCCGTGCCGGTGTGCAACACCGGGACTCGGTTTACGTTTATTACAAAAAACAAAAGCACGTGCGCTCTCGAAAAAATGCCGTGCAGTTTCGGGTGCAAGTAGGAAAAATTCTTGGAACTTGGTACACACGCTTTTTCGTTTCTTGACCGCTTGCTCTCCGGTCTGCCGTTATTTCGTTTCTCGATGCTTTCGCAGAAATATTTTCTGTGTGTTTTGCTTTTGAAGTTTTTATTTGTTTTTTTCTTTTTGTTTCGCAAGATGAGAATTTTAACCACGCGTTCCCCCCCTCCCCACACCTTTATTATGCCCGCGCAGGGAGAATATCTACTGACGAGCCGGACTCTCCTGCAGGAGGGGAATGCCTGCGAACAAAAAGAAAAAACGTTCGATCAGAAACGCCCGGCTACGTTAATTTTGTTTTTTTTTTCGATAAATTCTCGAAGAAACTTTGGAGAAAGATGCGGCGGACGAATGTCTGATCATCTCGACTCGCAGCTGAACATTTGCGGCGTGCGATTTTTACAAAACTGTGCGTAAAAGCCTATTTTCACGATCAATCCCTTGCGTTATACAATATCATTAATTTTCTTTTGATCCGAAATAAAATCCAATTTTGTCGTTGTCGATATATAAGTACGATAAATACAAACTGTCGTTTTCTTCCGGAAAGTTATAAACGACGTTAGTTCTACTCGGTGTAACTATAAAATAAATCGTAGTGCAAGGGGTTAATCGTGTATTTATGTAAATACAAGCACAGCTATAGCTAAGTCAAAATGATCTTCCATTAGCCGAACGAAGCACAATAGACATATTAAATATACTATATACAATTTTTAGGTATCTTCTGAAGTTATTAACCTTTCGACTGCATATATATATATACGAGAACTTTTTATTAGTAATAACATTGACTCTTTTATGAAACTACAGTGACCGAGTTTTAACCGGTTTCGTGTTTTCCTGTTTGTAACAATGCGATTCTTTTCACTGTAGCAATAATTGAATTGTGAATTATTTTAGCTAGTCACAAGGATTGCCATGCGAATATATCTTGTAGCGAAACGTTTTATGGCTTGAAACTAGCGTTGCAGTCAAAGGGTTAAATATTAATTTCTAATTCTATATGCGGCTTGAGACGCGGTCTCTCCATTAACGAGGTAATATCGTATGTACCAATTGTACAAGTTTTCTAATATTGCTATGCAGTGAGGCTATATTTAATATTATTGACTCAGGGCTCGTACTTTTGTTGAACAGTGTACGCAGGAATGAATTTTTCGTGCAAAAATAGAACGAAATTTTTAGATAAAAATGTGATTCTGTCACACGTGCAGATATTAAAAAATACAATTTCTCTCTTTGTTACAACGTTATTAGACACGACAATACGATCAACTACTCACACCGATGAGTTTACAGGAATTAACCGAACAAAAATAGTTGAATATAGGTATTCAGTGTTTACGAGGAAATGGACTTCTGATAAACAAGTTTAATTGAAGTTGGACTAAGCTAGATATTCATAAACGCATCATATCCGCGACCGTTTATTAACTGGACATAAATAGTTGAACAACTATATTTAGTGTTTGAGAAAAGTAAACTTCTGGCAAACAAATTTAAGTTTGCCTAGAGAGCTGTGTCCATAGATAAGCGTCGTAAAGATAGACTTCTGAGAAATAATTTTCAATTTAGGTTGAACTAGCCTACATAACCGAACAGCTAGCTATTTCTTGTATACCAAAAAGGTTAGACTAGACTAGACACTAAACGATCGTTTGTTAATTGAAGAAAAATAATTGAATAGATAAGAAGTATTTAGTGTTTAGGAGAAAAGTGAACTTCCGACAAAGAAATATAAGTCAGATCAGAGGTGTTTCCACGTATAAGTGTCGTATAGGTCCTTATGGCGCATGACGATTCTTACATGCCGGATCTCAGAGCGCCATAGCAGAGTTTCCTCCGCCAGCATCCCCTAGGTTACCCAAAGCGCTCTTCTCTTTCGACGCGAGCGCAGCGGCCGTGCCCTTGAATCTCATCTTCGCGTCGTCGCCAACGACCACGCTCCTTTGACAAAAGATCAACGTCAAGCAACTAACTACGAACAGAACGCTAGGCAAGATCAGCGCGACCAGGAACTCCTTGTAGGTGTTCTCCAGGTTGAACCGGGACACGACTATTCCCGTGTTACCCTCGCCATAGTAACAAGGGAATCTGGCACGGGCGTTATGATCGGACCCATCTTTCCCGTATTCGTGCAGAAAATCCCTGCACTCGTCGCGAAGAGTGTTGACGCAACCTTCGAGGTTGATCAGCAACCGACTCTCGTTCGCTATAATCAGGTCTTGTTCGGGTGGCGCGACCATTCTAGTTTCGTCGAGGGGCTTGGTAGCGTACAAATTCAGATAGGACAGGTATGTGAAATTGGTCAGGTCTGTGAGCAGGTCTTTCTCTAGAGCGGATCCGTTGATGCAGTCCACCGCCTCGACGCCCATGGTCGAGTTGAATATTCCGTAACAGGACGCCATCATGACGTCGCCGCGATCCTCGTGCCAAATCTCACGATTGGTCTGCACGTCTATAGCCCTCTCGCATTGACTCAGATAAACCTTGTCGCCGCTTAGTAGTATCATGTTTTTATTCCTGGTAGGAATATCGACGCACCTACGGTCGCAGTTGTACGGCGTTCGAATCCGCTCGCAAGTGCCCCGATTACAATTGAACAGACCGTCTATGTCTATGCAAGTGATCTTGCCGCGTCTACCGGAACACTTCATCGGTGGATCGGTGTCGTGGAATATGCACTCGAACGCGTCCGTGATATTGATGCACACGCCGGAGGAGCAATTGAACGTGCCGGTCAGGTTCCGGCACTCGTCCGCGATGCATTTCGATTTCTTCGCGTTCTCCTGATCGATACCGTAGCAAGTCTTGTTCGTAGTGTTTGTGCAGTTCGCTAGCAGGATCGTGGAGCCGTTCCTGCGTAGATTCACGTGGATCTGAACACACGGGCCGGACGTTTTCGAAAGGCACCACTCGCCGCAGCTACCCCAGTCACAGTTGTCCGCGTTCACAGCGCGAATCGTCGTGCACATCACCGGCACCTCGCTGATGCCCGATTTGAACGCTCTGGTGCTCGGCATGTATATCGCCACCGTCAAATAGACCAAAGCGACGGACGACAGTACCGCCGTCATCTGGCAGATGCAAATCGTCCCGCATATCCGGCCATCCTGCGGCGGGATCACTAGATTCTCCACTGGCACTGGCTTCGGCATCGTGTACTTGATTTCTCGTCCGAGAACAATCCGTCTACTCCAACATCTTACATAGGTTCGCCCATTTCGATCACCCGCCAACCTCTACATCATCGTCGCGCCGATTCAACACCGTCTGTCCTATATATTCCACGGTTGAATCGCTCGAATCTATAGCCAGCCTCTAACTACGGACCTCGCGGTAGAGGACATCGACGTTTTATCGATACACGTTGCTACAGATTTCTCGTTCGGTCCTACGTATATCACCAGCAATATGCCCCACGGAACATTCGCTGAACGCTACAGTCCCATCGATACCAGTATTTTACGATCTTCCCAGCTGTCCGATCGACCTATCACCGCCCAGAAGAGTGTGCCATTCTCCGATGCATTCCACTGGTGTCCTCTATGGTGATGTTGGGGTAGGTCGGGCCGATGGACCGACGCCGATCGCGAATTCCGACGACCTCGACAGGACGGACCGGGTGACTACGCGAGATTTCGCATCGCGGGCACCGCGAAAATTCTCGAAATAAATGTCCGAGGTGTTCGCTCGCAAGCTCGCTACGGCGACGGCGTTCTTTTCACGGCAGGACGAGGCTGGCCGCACGCGTGTTCTGCTTTCTGTCGATTTGCGCCTCGTGTGGGGTGCGCGGCGTGAAAAGCTCGGGCGGCGACGCGCATCGATCACTTTTGCCCGCGCATGCGCCCCGACGAACTGCAACAACGCGACGCCGTGCGACTGCCGCATTTGACGTCATCGAGCGCCGCGCCGCGCCGCGCCGTGCCATCCGGATCATCTCTGTTGCAGCCTGATCGTCCAGAGATGGCAGGATCCGGCGGATCCACCGTGGCGCCGGAAAACCAAATATCTTCGGATAAAATGTATCCGATACTGTTTCCTGATCTTTACCCTCCTTCGATACAGATCGATTCGAACTCCGCGATTCGAATTTCTTTCTATAATATCGTTTCGCCATCATTTTCCTTCCATTAATCGAGTAGAGTATATGTAGACCATTTTTAACCCACCCTAATCACGATTTTAAGACATACAACCGGTATTCTTTAAGTGTACATTTTTTCCGTTCTTTGCTACGAGGGTCTGTATTGACCGGATTTTGTATTATATGTGTATGACAGTATAGTTCTTATTTAGACGAGACCCAGTGGAAGTTGAAGTAAGCATGTCTGACACGCGATACGTGTGATGGACTACTCTACTTAACTATGTTTCTCGATAGCTGGAACGACGAATGAGCGAATATTAGATCGAAAATTCTGCGGATTATTTGTTTAAAAAAATTTCTGCATCGCGCCCAATTGTTTTGATTTAGAAACTTAGGCTGTCTCCAACTGTTTTCCAAGCTCATTTGTTGATTTAGCAGGGTCTCTCTCGAATGATGAGACGTTACCGAGGGCATAAGCGGTTGCTTGTCATAAATCGATATATTGATGGGCGCCAACACGATCGAAAGACAATGCATCAAGATAAAACGTCACAAGAAACCATTTAATGAAACTAAATATGTTTTTCCATGAAACTTTTTCATCAAAAGTGACACTTATATTTCCACAACAAAAAGCAACAACTAAATATCATTTCTGTTTTCACAGAAAGCAACTGCAACACTTTGATGTAGACAGAAACGATCTGCAATATTCTATCGTCATAGGTATATAACATTGTAAGTAAGGTATCGCGTCAGGTGGAAGTAGGTTGAAGATCAGCCGTGTTAACTTTCTTTAACCGTATCATATAACGTTTGATGTTCTAACAAGGTTGAATCAGGTTACGATAACTATGAAACTCTAGGAACTACGCGTATCGAGATTTTCTGTACATATTACATAAACTATTATAGCTTGAAATATTGTTCTACTTCTAATAATGATGTGACTATCTGGTCCCAATCACGATTTACAGATAACGTGTTTTCAAAGAACATATAGTTAACCAATTAATTTCTTCAGCAATAACAATTCTTTAAACTATAAAATATTGTAAAATTCATAAAAATTGTTATCACCTATCGATAAATAAGTAGAAAGATTGATCAGGAGCCGTACTCGAATACAAACGTCGAGTTCGCTCTTCCTTGGGTAACAGGTGATATTGGAAATGCATTGAATTTTAGGTAGCCGAAGTTCTCGGTAAAGAAATACAGTTACAGTGTAAAACTGCGGGAAAAACCGAACGGGTAAAATATTCCGAAAAACGCGTTCCCCTGCTGTACGTTTCTTGCACGATATTTGCATGGATTGCGTTAATTTTTTTTTTCCGGAGACCATCAGTGGCGAACACGAACCGCTGGGGTAACTGTGACACAGTTTTCCCTACCATAGGGCTTTCAGAACGTGTGACACAGTTTGAAGAGTAAAGCAACAGTGGTATGGAAGACAAAAAGCGCGGAGCTTAAAGCACTAAACCGTAATTAATTGCGTAGACGTTTTCCCCAAGCTCAAATATCCTCTGCAATTTTTTCGGATGGACATTCGATCATTTTTCAAATATGTACAGTGTGACTCCCACTAATATTCGGACATTTTTAAAAAGACGATAACTTTTTTAATAGTCGATCATACAACTTGGATTTTATTGAGAAATTAGAACAATGGGTTTGGTTACGTAACGTGAAAAGAATTTTTGAAAAAATTGCAATTGGTCGGAATTGCAGAGAAAATACTAAAAATTATGTCTTATAACTTTTTTATGTGGGCTCATATTGAAAATGTAGAAAACACGTTTCGTAGATCTTTATCAATTAAACATATTCCGAAAATTTCATTAAAATCGGTCGACGTTGCAATGAATTACAAACGTTTAATGATGGTAGAAATTGCAATTTTTCACGATTTTCGGCCTCTAACTGCAATAAATCTAATGATTCATATATCTTTCAATGCCTGTCGTTTTTCCCCACATCAACGGATTTCGATAAAACTTTTACAATGCATGTAATTGACACAGATCTGCAAAACATATTTTTAAATTTTCTATACAGACCCACATAAAAAAGTTGTAAAATTCAACTTTTAGTATTTTCTCTACAATTCCGACCAATTGCAATTTTTGAAAAAATTTTCTTTTCGCATCAATAGTAAACTAATTGCTCTAACTTCTCAAAAAAGTTCATATCGTATAGTGCAATATCAAAAAAGTTATCGTTTTTTTAAGAGCGTCCGAATATTAATGGGAGTCACTGTACATGCGTAACGTGCGAATGCTATTATTCCTATCTAAATAGAGTCTTTAATACGACGATATTCCGTTGGACGGAATTATTAGACTGCGGATTTTGTGCATTTATGACGAATAGGCGATACATGAAACAGTAATATTAAATGGTAATAATAAGTTCCTAATAAGTTTTCTACTAAAAACCTCAATTTTTTTTATAGGAACGTTTAAAGACCATATTGTCCTACATTTACTATTTCTCGCGTGCCCAAAGTATATTTTGTTGTTTAAAGAATTTATGATGGAAGTTCAATTTTACGGGTGCGGGTAAACATGAAAATTCGTAGTTACGCGATTACATGGATCAGAATCTCTGGTGAGGTCATAGTACTTTGAGTACATAGTGAGCAGGGAAAAAGGTTTCAAGTGCCTCGGTAAGTGCAGTAGGTATGTACAATGCAAATGACGTTCACGCGTGCGTGCACGAGAGTAATGGCGATGAGAGAGAGAGAGAGAGAGAGAGAGAGAGAGAGAGAGAGAGAGAGAGAGAGAGAGAGAGAGAGAGAGAGAGAGAGAGAGAGAAGGAGAGCGAGTGTATGTGTGTGCGAGGGCACTTGCGATCGCGGGATTTTTAATCGCAAAATTAAAACGTGCTGCCGGGATAACGCTCCTTTCACCAGGAACCACTTAATTATCAACAAGCATTTTCCATAACATGTACGCTCCAGTTTTTTTTAATTCGCGGGAACTCGATGCCGCCATGAGGTTGCGACACAGTTTTCGGTCGACGTCGTCGGCAGAGGGAACATTCGGAATGGGTTGACATAGTTAGGCGAACGGGAGGAATGGCGATGCAGGGGGAAAAAAGAGGAAACGAAGAAGGAATGGGAGGCTCGACGCGTTAGCACGTAATGTAGTTTATCGAGCGTCAGCCGCAGACGGTGTGGCGCCGCGTTCTTCGCGACCCCCTCCGTCATGCGTGTCTCGCCTGCCACTTACAATTCCACTGCGAGATTTCACCGGCATCGCATATATGAAAATTCAGTATGCACTCGAGACACAGGCAACCGTTGCTCCAAGGGGGCCATTGGACTGGCTTCGTCGAGATCCGGAGTAACGAAACCATACCTACTCAGCATTCTCCGCGAGCACGCCGCGCCGCGCCGCGGCGACATAATCGTACGTAGTGATGGGCGTGATACAAGTCTTTCTCATGATCTTCAAACAATTCGATACCTAAGTACTTGTTTGGGTGTATCGATATGTATCAAAAGATAAGGAACTGGTAGTAGATATTTGATACCAGTACGTAGTGATGGGCGTGATACAAGTCTTTCTCATGATCTTCAAACAATTCGATACTTAAGTATTTGTTTGGGTGTTTCGATATGTATCAAAAGATAAGGAACCTGTAGTCGATCTGTGATACCAGTACGTAGTGATGGGCGTGCTACTCTCATGATCTTCAAACAATTTGATACTCAAGTACTCATTTGGGTGTTTCGATATGTACCAAACGATAAGGAACTTGTAGTCGATCTGTGATACCAGTACGTAGTGATGGGCGTGAAACTAGTATTTCTCATGATCTTCAAACAATTCAATACTCAAGTACTTTTTTGGGTGTTTCGATATGTATCAAATGTGATACTTGTAATCGATCTTGTAATCGGAGCTTGTAATCGATCTGTGATACCAGTACGTGCCGAAATGATACTAAATAGTACTGGTATCACGGCAACGTCGAATGTATCGATACTTTCGAGCCGGTGTCAAACCTTCATGTACTCCAAAAATGGTATCGATACCAAAATGATACCTTTTTAAATATCTCCGTCCTTTATAAATACATCTTGGATGAAATTGGTATTGTTACATTCGCAATTCACGTGTTCACCGTTTTGAACGTACCAACATAATATTTTCATTCTATCTTCCTTTCTCACGCTTGATATTAGTAAACATAACATTTCATTATATACGTGTCATTCTCGACACCACAGGATTGGGATAGTGTCGATAACAAACCCATCCAAGATGTACTTATAAAGGATCGAGGCTTCTGAGCAACTATTATTAGGGATCGATACTTTTTGATACCCAGAGAATCATACATGCTTGTGATACCATCATTCTTTGTCACAAGGAATCGATACCGCTTGAACATGCTCAAGGCCCATCACTAATGGTAGGACGTCCATGGATTTTCTGCGTTACTCGAAATTTTTAAGTGGTACATCCTGCTTGCAAAAAAAATTTTATAAATGCAGATTTCACATTGAAGTTCAAGAGTGTCACCATTTATATTTTTACGGTGTCAGTGTATAGGCATAATTATTGTTCATGAATTTTTGCAGATTTATCGCGAGGTTCGTCGTGGTGAACAGAAAATCGCTTTTTTCTACGATGTATTATATGTAAATTTCTTTGAAATTTTATAACAATATTTGAATGAGGATTTAGTAATTTCTAGTGAAGCATTTCTTTCCACAATCAAATACCCGACTAACTTTCCCGATTAACGATTAGATTGTACCATGAAATACTATTCGATGTAGATACCCGTCGGCGGTATCCGAACTACTATACTATTGTCCCGGTGCTTTTAGATGTCGTAACTTCCCAGCAACACTCGAAACGATTCACAACAATACAATAACTGAATCGGTGGTAAGCTTTCTCGTGAGTGGATTGAATGGCCATCAGAAGTTCAGAGGATCCTCAAACCGGGCTCTAGCGTCGCGATTAATTTCGCTCGATGCCACCACCCGTTTCCTTCGCCTTCTTTGTTTTACGCGCCTCTAGTTAAGCAAGCAAGCAAGCGAGAGCGCGGTACCTTTGTTTCCTTTCCCTTTTGTTCGTACCATTCGTTTTCTGCGTTCCCTTTTGTCGTTCCATGCTGCTCGTTAAACGAGCACGACACTCCCGCCAGGCTCCGCAAACACGGTTATAAATATTTCGGGGCAATTCCGTGTTCTTCTGATTTACTAGGCTCGTAAATGAATACCTACGCGCGCGCACGGCCCGAAAGAAAAACGTTCGAGCGTTTTTGTCGAGTGCGTTCGCCTCGGTGGCGCAATCCTCGCCGCGTATATTACAGAGGGTGCCTCTCTGTACACGTTAAATGCCAAATTTGAACCCCAAAAATTTCCACGAAATCGAAACTAGATAATAAAGCGACAGCGGATTTTTATGGAAAATACAAAGTTTTACCTGAATTGCAACAAACTAAAGTGAAGTAGAAATTTAGTTTCTTTGTTAATATGTTTAAGAGATTGAAAATAATATAACAGTATTTTTAAATTCTTCTAATGTTTTTACTGTTTTAAATTACACCTCATTTTTGTCATAAGTGCATAACATTCGCAGTCTAATCATAGCACATGCTACTTTCGCATTCAAAAATCCTAACAGAATTCAGTGTATTTGAATATATTAGAAAACGTGAGTTTCTGAACTTTATGTAAACAGTTAATATATTCTTGGAAACCTATCCAGAAAATATAAATAATTGTTAAGAAAATTTGGGTTCCAGAAAACGCACTGTGACAAATTAAGAACAAGTCAAGAAAAATATGTAGTCTGCATCTGCAAAATGATTAGCGAAACGGTAAAAATCTATATTCGGTTGTTGATGCTCTTATTAGATAACATGACAGGTTGCATGCAAATGTCAGCCGCATCAAGAAGTAGGTTTTCTACAAACGAGAAGTTCCATAAAAATTACATTTTCTACTCTTAGTTGAGTTAAACGGTAAAATTGCTTTGCGTGCTTTGCAGTAATATAAAACCCAGTTCGACGTTGTTCATTTGGTACAAAAGAAATTTCCCCGAATGTTTTTCCAAGCATTTGAAAGAATATGATAATGATAATAAAAACTCAAAATTCATTCTTTTGAAACGTTCCAAAAAGCTTTCTACAAAATTTCTCGTAGACCGTGCATATATGGAATTTCTGACTCAGAAAAAGGAGATATGCAGCGTTTCGGATAATCTCATCTGACACTCGCGAAGCGTATGCATGAGAAAAAAAATTATACATCGATTATATTTCTCCTTGCATATATTTTCTATCGACGAATTGTTCAAACAATGTCTACGAAAGCACAATTAAATGAAACTGAATTGAATAAAACATCAACGCCAATCGATCCACACGATCAAAATATTCATTAGTTTATGGAATGAAATTGTTTAAACATAGACTTGCTCAATAAACACTGTCCGCATAATTGAAAAGAATTGTCCTACAATCTTTTTAATAGGAAGAAAATATTCGAGGAACAGCAGCGTGTGCTACATCGAAGTAAACAAGAATAGGAAGCACTTGTGCCACTTCCATTGACATCACGTGTGGCTCGATCTAATCAAGTTTTGATAGCTAACAAGGTTACTATTGAAGGAGAATCGATAAAGCGCGGAAAATAATATGAAACGGAGTCTAGCCCTGTCGTCACTCTCAATTTGGCCGCGTTTTTTCCACGAAATCAATCGTCACTAGAGTAACCGTGTCACTGCAGATGCGGTTTAGCTGCATTTTCCGCGAGACGGGGGCATGATTGTAAACCCGGTTAAACGAGAAACCACTGTCACAACCGCGTATCTACGATATTTTATCGCCACGTGCTAGGTCTAATAATAGACAATCGGATCAATCGTTCAACAATCATTCGGTTCTACACTATATTCGTCGCACACGCTAGATCTATGACTTGAAACTCAACTTTTAATACAGAATGCTACGTCTACGGTACATTGTTAAGCCGAATTTTACCCGAAAATTGTACGAAACGATCAGGAAACGTTGTCACAGGTTGCGTCAATCGGAGACCGTCACCAAAACGCACGTTATTCGCTGTAGCACCATTTCATGCGGTGCCGGTATCCAAATCGAGGATGACAAGGATCAGATTGTTCGACAGGTATCACTTAACTCGACACAACCACCTGTCAAGCGGTGGTAGCACGTTGTTTACACGAGCCCGTTCGAAGTTAGTCCCGCAGTGATCGGCGACGTCCTCCGCAGCGGTGTCATGTGTCCGTAAACCCGTAAAACGAATCGGCGAACACGCGAGACACTCGAGTAAAATGGCCGCTAAGCTTCGGCGGCGAACTGGTCAACTGTTTCTACTTACGTTAATGAACGATGAATCGGCGACTAGAGAAGAAGCCACAGGAAAATCCACTTTCCGCAGTATCTCTCTGGTCTTCCTGGGGGAAACAAATATGGCGGCGCTACCAAATGGAGCTAAGATGGCTCCACCTTGCTGTTGCCGTATCGTACCAGAAAATCAATACTCCTGTTGCCACCAATACCGAGGCTGTTTCCTCGAAACGCGGTCTCGCGTTCACTGGTACGATATGTTCGGGAAGAACGAGGACTAGAATTATGTATAGAACACGCCAGTCTCTCACCAGCACGTCCTTTTGCCCCACCAACCGCCCTTCCTTTTCGACTCGTGCACCCACCTTCCGCCTCCCGCCCCATTTTCGTCTTAATTCGTCGCCCTTGTGCGATCCAACCGCGGGAAAAACTGGACTGAATGGACATCCGAGAAAATCAAACATCCCGATCTCGTTAGCGAAACCCGCAATGGTTTATATCGTCGACACTTTCGCACCATTTGAATCTTAATCCGTCGCCCTCGTGCGATCTAACCGCGGGAAAAACGACTGAATCGGAATTCGGAAGCATCAGATTTTCCCGGATCTCGTCATAGGGACCCACTGTAGCTCCTATCGGTGATTTTGTTTACCTGTGTTATTTGCGACTCATTCGTCCCCTTTTGGCCAACTCCGGAAAAATGGGGCTGAATGGGAAACCAGGGAAATCAGATTTCCTTCTCGTTAACAGATCTATTATTTTCTTAACTATTGTTGGCTTCGCTTAAGGGGGGAGCCCTATGTAAAATGAAATTTGATCGCTTAACGATTTTTTCACAATTTTTCTGTTACACGAACTTTAACCGCATTTTTCTCGAAACGCAAAATTTCGCACGCCGTGCAACGTAGCTCGTAAACTAATTACTCGATCATTATGAAACTTGATATATATATATTCTGTAGACAATTGGCCTCAGCATGACGAGCTACGATTTTTTAATTATTTCTTTAAAATATTGTCATTACCAATTATTTATATCAGAAAATCCGTTTTTTTTCAAAACGTCGCCATTTTTGCAATTTTGCAAATTTTAAAAAAAGAAAAACGTCATGCTGAGCGTTTTTGTAAAAACTAACGATTCCATTTGGATTTTTTTGTATCAGATCATTTTTGTGCACTGTACGCTGCACGGCGCTTTTGCAGGATGCCATTTTCATATTGAAAAAAAAAATTCTTGAAAAACAGGCCATTTACATAATTAACCAGTGTTCTTTTCGACTCATCTACCTCGTTTTCGTCTTAACCCGTCGCCTTTGTGCGATCCAACTCCGGAAAAAAGTGGGCTGAATCGGAATCCGGAAAAATCCAATTTCTCGATCTCGTTAACGGGATGCGCTATAGTCTCTATTGTCGACTCGGTTTACCAGTGTTTCTTGCCGCCTTTCAACTACGCGATTCGGCGCCCCCGGCGCAGAAACGCCGTCGTTCCTTTCAAGCTTCGATCGGAAGGGCGCAACGATCGATCCACCGATGATCACTCGTTCCACGGCTGGATCGGCTCGTTTGATTTCGACTGTGACGAACAGGCACACCGAGAACCGGCCTGATTAAACTTTCCGCAACTGTACTGAAACTTGCCTCCCCTTCATTCTACATTCTCTCGTCGTCGCAGTTTTATTGGTTAATTCCCCGTATTCGGTGATATCGATCCTCGGGGTTCACGAATTTCATTCTTTAGTTTCAGTCGGTGTTACGGCAGAGTGGGCGCAGGTAATTACCACCCCCTCGAAATAATCATAGAAATTACTTGCTGGTGGACGGACGGCGGTTCTTCTAATTAATTAACTTTGCCCCCGATCGTTTTAATTAGTTATCGTTTTAATTCGTTTAAAGGGGTGTTCGAGTGGAAATATTTAGCAAAAATGCGTTTCTTGGTATTTCTTGAGGAATGCTTAATTTACTGGGTCGTGACACGAATAGGTTCAGTTATAGTCAATATCTTTTTTTCATTTATTAACGAAGTACAATAAAATGTCTTCTCGGTTTTTTACATTGGATAGAGTCTTCTTATTTGTTTCTAATAAAGAAGATTATAAATGTCATTGAAATATATATAAATATATCCTGAAATATCAACTGCAAAGTGTACTGTTTTTTTTTTGTGAAAACTTCCCTGAAGAGTGTAAAAATTCGCAGTTTACAGTAGAATACTCTCTTAAGTGAATTTCGACCGCCACCACAGTCAATCCGATAAACGCGATGTCATCAACGAAATGTTTAAAATAGCGACGTACGAATGGTAAATTTCAACGGAATATTTAGGTCGATGCAATTCAGTATTTTCGATGCATTCGAGTATCGAGAAGGATTTGTGTGGATGATGATCGAAACAGCTCTCCGCGTTTACCGAAGAATGTTCTTAAAAGCTTTTTTCGTAAGAGCATCCCGCGTTGCTCCTGTATTTTCACGGGCATCTTGAAATTCGTTCGCTTCTTTCAGTTAACGAGAAAAACAAGAAAAGGAAAATACTTCGGAAAATTTGTTTGCTGGCGAAGCTCCGGCTAAGAAGGAGCCAGTTATGAATGAAGGCACGAGAAAAGCTTTATTGCGATTACCTTTCTTCCCGCGACGTTTCCTTCGTGGTACGCGGATAAATAAAAGAGGTGAAAAACCAACCAGCCAGCGATTAATCAACGCGGTTCTCCCTCGTATCTTTTCTTTTTCGTTGATGGGACTGTACAAAAGAGTTGGTTATTGTTAACGCGTCGCAATAATGTAGAAATACCGTGATCGTATCAACCTCCTCGTTATTATGAATTCTTCTGATTTTTGTATTGTTTTGCGTTTCGCTTACTCATTGTTATTAATTCATTAAATCCCCAGTCTATTTATTTGTTGTTTAGGAGGCGTTCAAATGCAATTTTAATCGGTATTTTTCGAGTATTGAGCCAGTTGTGCGTGTCATAGTGAACCACAATTCTATATTTTTACTATTCAAGTAAGGTTTCATATCTGCGATATCATTTTTTACAATTTGTGATTTCTACCTCACCGAATATGGATGATATATTGGGTCAGCATTCTTTACTTTCAAAAGTATTTTTCTGTAAAATTTTTGGAGACATCTGAATAAATCAAAATGCAATTGGTATATAAGCGTAAACTTAATTTAATAGATTCTTCTAAAAATTTCAATTTAGTTATTTGAGATTAACTTCTTTTAAACATCACCTTGAACGTCACTTTTATATAGACAACAGTAATTGTTTAACCTTTTTCTGAAAAATACTCAGAAGTGTCGATTAGGTGGAACAGTTAAAAACTGGTTCGTTAATTACTCTTTAAGAAAGCCGAGGCGGACTTTTTTGTAAAGCAAAATGTCGCTTCAAATGACCTCAGGAACCGCTCGTTTCAAGGAAATCGAACATTTTTTGGACACCCTTGTATAGCAGTGTTCGGTCTGGCAGCGTAATGTACCTATTCTACTTACGCTTGCAACAAGCGAGTCACAGTCAGTAGACTAGCTACGCCCGCTGCCAGACAAATGACTAGTAGTACAATTGTATCCGAGTATAATTGCTGGTTGCTATAACAACCAAGTTTTACCTACCTACTACGTGTCTCTAATCATTTAATCACCTATGTGTATCTTTCATTTTTTGGTGTAATTTAGCACTTTTTAAAATTGTCTGACTGTCTTCGGTGAGTTATTCTCGGCAGTTATCCGACTCAAATGAAGGATGGAATTCGGCCGACGTAATGAACGGGGAAAAATATAGATTACAAGGGATTTCTCTGCATTCGGTTTTTTCCAGTTTTTGTACGACGAATAATATAACTGCCTGGCAAGGCGAGTTGCTCCTGCAGTGAGTAAATTAGAACGAGTGGTTGGCTTACGTGCCAAAGAAATTGGCGTGCAGTCCTGTAACCGCCTGGGAATTGATATTTCCGTAGACTGATTCTGGTATAGGCTCACTCATACACTCACCCTGAAACGGTAACCGATATATCGTTGGTAATACTTTCAGCATTACGAAAACGTAACAAAGTGGAGCGCGCACCAATACGAAAATAAGCACCTGTACCGAGCCTCTGCATCAACTTTCCATATTTCCGATAAACTCGACGTTGACAGTGAAAAAAATGATCGGGATACTTCCGCCATTTCGCGTTCAGAAATATCGAATGTTATGGATTATCGCAAAGAACGATTTGCAAAGTGTCGAAATGCTTTCTCATTTCTAAGCAAGTTATCTTTCACACGAATTAACTGGTTTTCAATTGTTGCGAATAAATAATTGTTGCAGCGCGTGGCGCTCGCGCTGCTGAACCTAGGTGAATGATGAAGCAAAAAATGCGAACGAACGACGGAAAAAATAAATGAATAACGACTCTTGTAATTTCTTTTGCCCATTTCAGGTTATTAATCATGTTCTTTTGTGAAATCAGGTTAACCCTACTTAGTTTTGACAATGATTAACGCCAAATCCGCGTCGTCAGAATTTTTCTCGCACTGGAGACTGGAAATGGAGTAATTCCATGGAAATCTGTTCAACCAGTTTTTACAGAATTGAGCAATATTTACTGCAATTGATAATTAAAGGCGACCAGTAACGATTCAGGTTTAAATTGTTACTATAATTAATCTTTTTACGATAGGTCAAATCCTTTCGATGAGAATAAAAACTCATTTCGTAAAATTAAGAAAAATTGCATAATTTGAAGATTTGTATTTCATAAGTAATATCTAAATCAGTGAAGTGACGAGTTGAATTATTTCAGGTACAAGTCTCGAGGAAATGATAGCAATTTTCAATAACGTATTGCATTTTCTTTTGTGTTTGGATGATTCCACTTGAACTCGCTTATGTATTTCATAGAATGGTATGGATCTTCTATCAAATCGTTCTCTCTATTTCGTTCCCACACAATATTCTTCACTCTTGTCTTCGAGGCATTCAAGGAGTCAGTGAACCGAGAAGAGATAACGACTGCAGTTCCGAGGACGTCTACTTCCCGGATAATATTTGCGGCGCACTCTCAAATATAGGAACATTAATACGCGTTTTAATCTACATTTTAAAGCACCGCTTTTCTATACTTAAGGGGAAATATGCACCTAACAGGGTCAAAAAAATCGATTTTTCAAGTTTCACATTTTCTGAAAGTTTGATATGTTAAGAATATCTGGTGAAAATTTCAAGTAAAAATACCAAAAATTGACGAAGATATAGCAGAAAGAGTACACCTGTTTGTGCAAATCAAGCCGCTTTCAAGCAACTTTCAAACGCGTTTATCTCGAAACAACGTTTTTGAAGTCGGGGACCAAAATATCTCGAAAACCAGTAAATCGATTAACTTGAAATTTATTGTGGTTGTTGTATGCATAATTATCTAGTCTTTGTCATAGGATTTTTCCCTTACGATTCTTAGTTTTTCTTTTGGACAAAATACGAACGAATTTTTGGCTGAAAATCGCTATTGCAAGTTCAGACGCTCGCCATTTTGTCAAAAATAGATATTTTTGAAATCGGCTATGACAAAGACAAGATTGCACTATCTATTTTACAATGCTCTGTGTTTTTTTATTACAGATAATTTTTGATGAAATGCCACTGGTCACCGATTTTGGTGTTTTTCTTGCGGTACTATATTAACGACGTGACTACTACGGGAATTTTCAATATTTTTAAATAAAAAAATACTAAAACATTCTCGAAAGTGTATATTTTAAACCACAAAAAATCGATCCGTTAATTTCAATAGTTTCCCCACAAACAATTTCCGAAAATCAGCATTTTTTCTTCTTTCTAGGTGTATATTCCCCCTTAAAAGAATGTTTTTACCTGTCACAGATCTTCCTCTCCCTCTCCCTCTTCGTCTCACTCCCTCGCTCTCTCAATATGAATATAGGTGCTACCAGTAAAAAGTTATGACCAGAATCGTGTCCAAAAAAGGGCGAAAAAGTCATCTTTGATCACTAATGACGTTACAACTATTAAACCAATGGACTTTTTCGAATGCGGTTTGCTCTAAAACCTTCCCGAAGAAACGCCGCGTCTAATTTCAGCCGTTCTCAATTGAGCCCCTTAGTTGACAAGTGGCATAAGTCCAAAATTACGAAAAATGGGGTTTTTACAGAAATAGTAATTATTAAGAATACTTGTTTTATTTAACACATTAATTATTTTTTTATGCTAATAAAAAATTCAGATTCAATTTTACATCCTAAATAAAGTGACTGTAACAATATCTTGAATAATGGCATAAGTCCAATCTCTTGGATTTACTCCGTTATTCCACATAGTACCAGTAAAAGAGCACATGTATCGACATATATTTAAAGCGGGCAATGATATACACGGTGTCATAAAAATGTACACATAAATCTTTCGGGGGACATATTCAAGCCATTATAAATATGAAGAAAATTGCGCAGAGCAGTTCAGTGTAGAAAGTGACACCGAAGATAACTTTTTGCATTGATTACTCTGCTTCTGACAAACTAAGCTCTTTGGTTTATACCACATCAGTGGATAATATCGGCATAATCCGCCAGAGTATTACAGAAGGTTGCCAACGGATTCGAACAACACCTGACAATCTCAACCGGGTCAGAAGGTCAATGGTAAAACGTTTAGAAGGCTTGTATGCGAGCCAAAGGCGATCAGTTCGAGTAATTTCTGCGAAGACAAGTGAACAGCTGGCACGATCAAAAAAAATCCTGTAATTCGGAAACGAGGTCAATATGAGCGTATGTTCATATGAACTCTTCGGTTCTCTGAATTTAAGACTGAACTTTGGAAACATTATTTTACCGACTACATAATTATTTTCTGCGACATAAAATCTTTCGAATACCGAATACATTTACAAAATTGTATGCTCAAACAATTAACTATAATCACGAATGCTGTCGAGGCGTGCTTAGTGTGTGGCCGACTCGTGTTTCACGTGTTCGATTTTAAATGGTGCGAGCATTCTTGAGAGTCCTATCAGTATCTCTTTTGATGAGTTTATTCCCAAAGATAGCGTCAAGGGCCTGTGTCCCTAAGACGAATTTATGGGTTCCGAAGAGTACAAGGAACTAAAATGTTTATATCTTGCGTTTCTGTAATTTTGTTTATGGACGTTGTCGTCGTTAAGAAACCTCCTACTCTGCTATTGGTTAAGGCTCTAGTATCCAATATTTGGTGGAGGGAATTTTCATCCCCACGAGGTTTCCTTATTCATGGACCTTCGAAGGAAGGTCAGTCGCAACATAGAGTCTCACAAGTAACACTACCCAATTGATGCTCACTGATTTGAATGAAATTTAACGTACTTATTAAACACCGGAAAATATTAAATACGTGTTTTTTTGTTTCGGCTAAATACGCTGTTTAGGGGTAGAAAGCACCCCTCAACCTCTGGAGATGGAAACGTTTGTGGCTAATTATTTCTTAAAGGATACACTTGATGGCGTCCTTGAAATCTACCTTAGGTCGAGCACTTTTTTCAGAATCCTTTGGTACCGGCGATAGCCGCAGGTCTACAAATTCAAATGCCGTTTGATTTTTTGATATCGGTCGATCGAAACCTCCGGAATCATGGTCGCCATCAACCTACTTTTTTTTACACATGAGTGTCTTCCGAACGGTGTAAAGTCGATCCAATTCGTTATTTTGGTTTGAAAAAATTCTGAGAGACTGTAAAAATGTCAATAAATGTGTGGTAAAAATTTCATGATTGTATGTTTGAAGGGTCCTTAAAAAAAAAATTCCTTAAAAAAGCAAGAAAAAGTAGTTCTCACATGGGATGACCCCCTTAAAGCACAAAACGTCTAAAAATTCGTTTAAAAATCGACTTTCTTAGAAGATTTGTTGAAACCATTTACTCACAGTTACAGACCCGAAAAAAGTAAAAATTTGTCGGTTTAACCGTCTCTGTAACGAAGATAATTGTCATTGATAGTGGAGTGGTGTGTCTAACTTTCCATCCGAGGGGTTACTATCGAGGAAAGACGGATTGTATTAAAAGTTCCGTGGCGCGGAATTAAAACTTGCCGAAATAAGGAGGCCACTCGTGCCAGGAGCTAGAAGAAATAAAATGGCCGACGGATCAGCCCGCGAAAAAGTACAATTAACGTTGGAAATATACGGTAGTCATTTGCATCGGGCATTCCGCGGGAATGGGCGAGAATAGGAATTATCAGCGAGCCCGTGGCATAACGTGCGCGGATGCGAGTAAGACATTTGGCCCACATTTCTGTTCATTGGCTGCCAGCCAATTTTCCTAGAGGAACTGTCTCGCGCTAAGAACAAACCCGGGCCTGGAACGACACCGGTTAGATTGCTAAGGTCAATCTTTCTCCTGGCATTGTAACTTCCGGAGACACCACCGACAAAGTACTAGCTCACAATGGCGGCACGTCTTTGACGCCTTTCTCTTCCACCAAGTACAAAGCGCAATGGCGGAATTCTTGCTAGGGATTGCTCGCTTCGAACTCTTAAATGTTATGCGCACCCGTGTGCAATAAACATGCGATTTAACCGGAAAGTTTCCCGAGTCGAAGTTCGCGGGGTCTATTCTCCAATGAGGCTTTTTCAAAATATTAAGTTGTCCAAAAAGTACTTAAATCGAATTAAATGCAATTTATATGAATTCATTTTCTTTTTGTATTTTTCTAATAATTCTTCAACCTACTTAGGTATAATCAAAAATTGCATAAAATTCTGACAGTGTTAGTTTCAAGTCTGAATGAGTCAGCATCTTTGAAGATTTTATTTTGTGTCAAGAATCGATTAATATTTCCAAAATTCTATGGCAATAAAATAAATAGCCTTCTTTCTCGTTGGCAATTTTGTGTAAATATAAATGGATCCCGTTTGTACGTATTAAATATATTTCAAATTGTTAGACGAACAACTTGTCATTCGTCATTGATCGAAATCTATATACCCAGTTTCATTCGTCGCGTTTAGAGGAAGGGTGTGTATAACAGAGATGGGCGAATACTCGAAATTCATCGTGGATTATTACCAAAATTCCTGACATCCTTGCCTACAAGCCTTGTTGACTTCCACGTACGTGATTCGTCGTAAGCTGCGCCTGGAATTTCGGTCAGTATTATATTAATGCGTCCTAAGCAGCTATTCACGGTTTTGAACCTTGGACCTTTGAATTGAATTTTGACGATGTAATCGATCCTTATTGCAAATACGTAGACAAGACGTCCCATTTCAACTGATTCGCGCAATTATCTTCTAAACGACTTGTTATAAAAATATTTTTGAAGTAAAACATAGCTAAGTAGAGCTGGGTGAATATAATAGTTAAAAAAAAAAAATAAAAATTATAACATTGCACCTTTGGTGCATAGATTTCATAGATTGGGATAGAGCACAAATTAAAAAATTTTAGGTTGAATAGTTTCTAGTGTTGTTTTCGTGAACTGACTGGAAATCAAATTATTTAGTTTGAAATAAATGAAGTTTGTTTCAATCCCTGATTTATTCTATCCCTAGATGGTAATTTCACCTACTCTAATCGAACTTAAGAAATTGAAATTAGTTCTTGACAAATTGATTCCTCAAAGATTTATACATCCGTGCCGAGGACCCATTACGTGCCAACAGTAGCGACAGGCATTTTGTTTGCCAGGGATATAATAAAAAAGAGAACAAATGGAAAACTTTGATTCATGACACGACACTCGGAATACAGGCCAATTTCGCTGGCAAGGCTAATAGAGACGACCTGTCGCCTCCTTCGTGCATATCGAGGGAATCTAACACCGTTGTCATGACCGGAGCACTCATTTCACGGGTTCAATAGGGGAACCGAATCGCTGGAACGTTTTCCCGCGGCTTTGTCTAGTTCCTTTTTTCACGCTGGTTAATGAAACATGTTCCGCAACATTGGCTCGTTTCCACCGCACAATGTCAGCGGCGGAATAAACCTAAAAAAATCTGTCTTCTTCGTTTTAATCTCCTGTCATTAGTGGATCTTCCCAGATATAGAGAATAATGGACAATTTGTTGTGCAATAAATACTTATTGCACTGCTTCATATGTGCGCAGTATGTTATAATTTTTATGCATTTACAATGTGAGTGAGCAGACAAAATTTAAAACAGTCGAAAGATTAAAAGAATTTACGAACATTTTATTTTTAACTTAGGGTTTAACTACAGGCTGCGCCAGAATAACGTGTACAAGCGGGCACGAGGTGATTCCTTATAAAAAAATAAGAACAAAATATGGAATAAAATTTTTTCATTTAAGGCTTACTTTTCGAGAATAGGTCAGTCATGATCAGACGCCTCAGTCGATTCCTATCCGATAGCATACGTATTCGCTGCATTTTCAAGCTCGATTTTCTCGAAAACTAAGCTTTGAATGAAAAAATTTTATTCCATATTTTGTTCTCAATTTTTTATAAGGAATCACCTCGTGCCGGTTTGTATATGTTATAGGGCCGCACCCTGTATAGCCATTGGAAAATACATAGGCATGCAATAATAGACTTCATTCTTCTTCTAAAAAAATGATGTACGACAAAGAAGTCACAAGGGGTTAATTGGCAGTTTTCCTGATCTATGTGATTTTCGATTCTCGACGATCTCTCGACTTTCGATCTACATAAAAAGTTTGTGCTCGATTTCATTGTTAATTGAACAGTGTTAATCGTGAGTGATTCTTTAATTTTGTGGAGTAGCGTGTTATTGTATGAAATGAATCGTTCCAAGATGAAGCGCACCGTGAAAAGTGCTTCGTATGTAGCGAACAAAACGCTATCATAGCAATCCCAGTAATCTGGACCCGGTCTCATCTCCGTTGACGACATTTCTACTATTTACTCGTTCCTGACTGGCGTACGCTGGAACAAGCGTAGCTGCGATAACCAGCAAACATCGGCAGTCGGAAATGGACATCGTGCATTCGCGTGTCACGAGCTGCTAGCCGTGTTTAAGCGCGGTATAATTTTCAGAGCTGAAACTTGCGAAAACTGTAATTCCCTGAAAGTCGTATTACATGTGGATTCGTGGGCGTTTACGGACCAAGGGCGAAATTATGCGGACTTTCCGGGAAAGTTTGTCATTACGTTTGAAAATAATTGCGGCCGGGGAACGAATTGTAAGGGTCCATTTTAAAATGAACGGAATTCTACGAAAGAACGTTTTATGGACAGTTTTATCTCCTATAAACAGTGGAAAATAGTCGAATGTGAGAAACGCATCGATATCACCTGTTAATTGTCAAGACGCAGAAAAAGTAAAAGTTCCTTGATACCGTATACCGATTTAAGTGAGATTTTCAAATCACGTGCCTTTGATAACACCAATGAATATATAGACAATGAGGGCCGATTTAAGGGAAGAAATTATTTTGAACGTTTCCACGACGAAAAAAGAAAACCCTGGTACACGGGGAGAAATTTATCTCCAGAAACCATTGTGACCATTAACAGAATTAGATCTGGCCATTATAGTCTCAACTTCTCTTTAGCTAAAATCAATGTGGTAAATAACCCTGGCTGTGGATATGAAACACAAGATATAGATCATGTCTTATGGCAATGTCTTATACGTGACACTCACAGATTGAAATTCATAATCAACCTGAGATTACGAGGTTTTTTTCTTCCCATATCATGCAATGTTTTACTCCACAGACCTACGAACACTGTATGTAAGATCTTATGTTCCTTCCTGAAAGATTGCGGATTGCGTATACATAACGGATATAACGCTACGAACACGTTCACCACGAAGTAAGCGCCTCCAACTGATATGTACTTATTACATTAATTATACCGTAGCATTAGGTTATGATTGTAGTATTACATATGTAATACAGACTGCAGAATAACCTCTTACTGCAGGTTACAACTGTACAATAAAAAAAAAAAAGTTCGTTGGACAATATACATAATCGGACCGATCAGATATATAATACTCAGCGCGTTATAGTAGCGTGAACTTTGGTCCAGTTGGGACTCCGACTGCTTGGTAATTGTATTTGCAATGGATTGTGAATTAATATGAAAATTCCTATAGAGCTAGGTTCCATTAGAGAAATGGTCCTCCCGGAAGAACCGATTAACCGTGCCAGACGAATTCACCTAATTTCTCAGGCTCGTCGCGAACATCGCCATACCGACCAACCTCGTTCCAACGATTTACAACTGTTTCAAACTCTGACTAGACCGGTTCTTATTGGTTTCTGCCCCGGAGCACTGGGCTGCATCAGCATTGGATCATTAGCGGGGCCCTGGAGGGTGCATACACGTCCAGGAGGACTACTCTTTTCCTAAGTTCTTCATGCGCGTCTCGCTTTTAATCAAATCATCATTTTTATCTCGTTTTCTCCCAACGTCACGCACTGGTGCACGCGCTCGATCTAGCTGTTCATTTGGTAAAAAAGCATCTTGCCCAAATCGATGTTTATTGAATGTATATTGCTTCTTAAATGTCCATCACATTCAAAAACGATGAAATTAATCAGATTTATTGAAAATTGTGATTAGAACAAGCATTAAGATTCAACATTTTATGGATCCTAATTGTCACCGAAACAATTACCTCGTTTCTTATCGATACCCTGGAGAATCTATTTAATATTATGTGTCCATCTTTGTTTCAAATTAATAGTATTTGTCTATATTTAGAGTATATCTTGTGTACTAAGATTTAATATTTATAATTTATTGAAATAACAATGCTCAATAAACTAAAGAGAATCTTCAAAGTTTTCTATCTTTGGTAAAGGATATATTTTGAGTTCCACATCGTTCCCCATTGTATCAAAGTGCATTATTTTCAGCGTACTTTTCACTATGAAATCATGCAAGAATCACATCCCATTCGGCCCAGGTACAAAAGTTATTATTGTTTAAAGGGTATGTGTCGCCTGAACTGCGACCGAACCTCTGGCGCGGCGATTTCATTCAATTCTTTTAAATTTAAGAAACAAACGCATTTTGGTTTTGGTAGCACAGTTGGACAATTAATGTTGAAAGTTGTTAACAATAATGATTTGTCAATGTGATGTAATGTCAATTGTTATTTTTGTTTATAAAAATTATATTTTTATTTATTATAATTAATATTATGTTTCTTTGCACAGTTTTAAATAAAATATATTTAATTACGTTTATAAAATCCAGTACTTAAAAAACGATTGATTATTGTGTTTATTTAAAACCTGAACCTGATTTATCAGACACTTCCGATAATCTGAGAAAAAAATGTTTTAAACAAAACTTAATCAACATTCAGCAGTCTACAAATTTCAATCCAAGAAACTAAAAAAGAAATTTTTAATGCATCAATAATTAGTCACCTTGAATTTTTAAAAGTCAATATGTATTTTTGTCTTCATAATATTAATATATATTAATTTTCAAATAGTGCTAAAATATTAATGAACAGCTAGATCGAGCGAGTGAACCAGTGTGCGTCAAGAGCTTCTCTCCAGTTCTGCGCGGTTAATTGTAATCGATGTTTTAGCACATGCCTAATCGCAGCAGTGAAATTAGGGATTTAAGGGGGTCATCCCTTGTGACAGCTCCTTTTTTTTTGCTTTTTTTGGGAATTTTTTTTGAAGGACCCTTAAAATATACAATCTTCAAAATTTTACCACACATTTATTGACATTTTTACAGTCTCTCAGAATTTTTTCAAACCTAAATAACGAGTTGAATCGACTTTACACCGTTCGAAAGACACTCATGTGTAAAAAAAAAAGTTGGTTGACGAGGAACATGATTCCGGAGGTTTCGATGATCTGAAAGCAAAAAGTCAAACGGCATTTTAATGTGGAAACCTGGGGCTATCGCCGGTACCACAATAATATAAAAATATCGAAAATTGAATTTTTGGCGTCATTTTTTTCGACTTTTTCAGCTTACAAAAAAAAAACTATATCAGATATCAGAAATATTTTGGTACGGGCGAGAACTATGTGGTTACTATACTAGACGTTATTTATTAATACTTTTATCGTAATGAGGAAAACAGCTGCTCCGTTCTACGTTTATAACAGTCCAACTACTACGAATATCGAAATATCCTTTTACCTGCATATTCTAGGAATGTTGTAGAAACAATTTGTGCAAAAACAATTTTTCGATTTTTTGGATCTGCCACATGGGATCTCTTGTTTTACTAATTTTTTTATTTATACGAGCGATCCATTCTGTCGAATATCATATAATCCAAGCGAGCTCAATGCACGGACATGTGTAAATACATTGTAATTCGGCCTTAAATGTTGTAGATCTATTAAAATCCTCTGGCCAGGTTCCAAATCACGGGATACACCACCCCCGTATAGAATGATATTCAATATAAATAGTAACCGTACTGTCACAGCGTAATACCTCCAACTCTGTGACCTTCTGAATCTCTGAAAACGACTAACAGGAATTCGTTAGGAAACTAGACAGCAACATCGAAGGATGAATCATTTCGGGCAACTACGATTAGGGTCGCAGTTCGTACTAAATCATTCGACATAGTTTCATGAAATTCGGCGAAGTTCGTAAATGAGTTTTGAGAAGTATTTCCGACCTGCTGTAAAAACAAAGTTTCCGAGCTTTCGGTTAGGTTGCCGGATGATCCTCATTGAAAAGTTCGTTTCAATCAGCTGGGGAAAAGTTTCGAGCAATTTTTGCGATCTTCGCGTCCCAGAATAGTTACTGCAAAAATTTTATTGCTGATCGGATAAAGTTAATATCATTCGGTAATTATTGAAATCCATCAGGGATTATTGAGAGACAAAAGTGGGTATAGCTTTGAGACAAGGGCAACTAGGACACGTATCCTATCTAGTTCTATCCGTGGCTTCTTTCCAATTTTTAAGCAAGTCCCACCTAGTACAAACCATCCAGCAGAAAATTGGTAATTTTGAAGCCACCGGAGACGTAGGGTCAGTGTTGAAACATCCACCACGTGGTCATTCCATTAGTCGATTCAGCCGAATTCCCGGATCGATGAGCAGGTCAGTAGGCAGAGCACCTACCGTAAAACGAGCAAAGAATCCCGAGTGTCCCATAAACGAGCGGAAACAAGAAATCGGGAAACCAGGTATCCGAGGAAATAAAAAAGTGGAGGGTGTGGACACGAGTAAGGGCAACAAAGGGTGAGTGAAAGTGCGAGATCGTAGCGAGCGAAACGAAGGTATGGGGAGGATGAAACGAACGAGGGAGGGCTATGACAGGACCATGACAGGGCCACGACACTAATAACTATCGGTCAATAAAGTAAATTCATGTCTAGGATTCTCGAAAAATTACGACAACGCACACAAATGTCAACATTTGACTTTACAAAGAATCTTTAAACGTTAATGTAAATATTGGCATCCAATAAATATGTTTCCTTTCCTACTCTACGAAAGTATTAAAAATGGAGAAGCTTTTCAATCACTGTACGGCAAATATCCACGTCAATCAAGGAAGATCTTTTCGAGCGTGTTCAGTGAAGCTATCGTGAATTATTGAAACAAAAATGTGTCTGCAGGTTCGAAACAAGGTCAACTAGGACACGTGTCCATACGACCGTTTCTCTTCGTGTCCCCTGTCCACTGTCGGAAGTGGATCCTATCTGTTACGACCCGAACACTACAAAACCGATAGTTTCGAACCTATGGCGAGAGTAGGTTCAGTGTTAAGACCTCCACTGGTGACCGCGTGGTCGTTCCCATTAGTCGATTCAGCCGAATTCCCGGATCGATGATCAGGTCAGTAGGCAGAGCACCTCCCGTAAAGGGAGCAAAGAATTCCGAGTGTCCCGTAACCCGAGCCGGAAACAAGAAATCGGAAAACCAGGTACCCGAGGGGTGGGAGTTAAAAAAAAAAAAAAAGAGGATGGCGTGTAGACGAGTAGGGCAACAAAAGGGTCAGGGAAAGCGCGAGATCGCAAGAGTAGCGAGCGGAACGTAGGTGTACGAGGGTGAAAAGAACGAGGGAGGGCCACGACAGGGGACGCCCTGAACGCGGTGGTGGTTCATCGAGGATGTCGTGAGCGTCGTTCACGGCGGTCGATGCCACCAGATGCCACTGTGGCGCTGTCGTCGCTCGAAAATAAGCTCGCCCAAAGGTTCCACCGACTGCAGTAGCCCGGCATCCGTCGGCGCCGCGGCCAGGACGACAATTTCCCCCGGGGTTGCGTGTTTCCGCCGTGCTAGGGGCTAGCCAGCTCTCGCCGATGGAGGCTTGAATGGAGGCTGGCCGATAGTAGGGAGGACCACGGGCCTCGATAGCCTTGACAGCGAGCACGGGCCACCTGTAACGAATCGACGAAAGAAAAAAAAAAAAAGAAAAATAGAGTACCCCGAACCAAAGGGGAAAAGCGAGACAGAGACAGAGAAGAGAGAGAGAGAGAGAGAGAGAGAAAGATCGTCGAGGATGAGGTGGCCACCACGGTCGGACTGAGAAATCGTGGCCCGACAGACGACCGCCGCTTCTGACGGCGCGGATTCGATCGAGGCGCGGTGGTTTTGCGAGATCGTGGGACAAATGTGTACGGTGGACAGTGTGACATAGTGCGGCGAAGTAGGAGACGAAGAGCACGGAGAGGGAGGAGGAAAGGGGCCAGTCAACGAAGAACGCGGGAAGAGAAGGAGGTGGGAAGACAGGATGCGGGGGCACAGGAAGAGGGCGCATAGCCCCGACGATTTCTCTTCTTCTTCGTAGGGGGTACCTACCTTCGTTTCTCAAGGAAGTAATCGAGCTTTCTCGCGGTCGACCGAGTCGCACAGGACCCACCTTGCTCGTTCCGATCGCTTCCTCGGTCAGGATGTCCTTTGGAACGTGCATACTGCTCTCGGGATACCCACCAAGTGTTGCTTGACGATTTCCTTGAAATTTTTCCATCGGATCTAATGGGCAAGGGACACCTACGTGGGAGGATTTCCCAAGAATCCTTTAACACCCTCGTTAGTCAAATGCTTCTTCGTTGATAGACGGCCCTCTGGGAAGGGATACTGTTCGGGATGGAACCGCATCAAGTGTTACCTTCTGATTTTCTTGACATTTACCGGGAAGTATTTATGGACGCTTCATTGATCCTTCCCAGTAAAATGTTTTAATCGTTATCGTACGACGAGTATGAAATAATTAGAAATACCTTTAGTCATCTGTAGAGGCGAACCTATTTTCTTATGTCCTATCGAATTCAATGGACTAGGGACACCTCCGAGGGAGGATTTCCGCAGAATCCTTTAACGCCTTCGTTATTCAAATGCTTCTTCATTGTTAGAATACCCCCTGATACTATTTGAAATTGAACCTATCAAGTGTTGATTTCTGATTTTATTCAAATTTTTCGAAAATTATTTAAGAAAACTTCATAGAGATGCGTCGAGTAAAATATTCTAATGATTATTATTCGACGAGTACGAGAAGATTAGAACCCTTTCTGTTCATTTGCAAAGGTGAATCTATTTTCTCAAGTTCCCATCGAATTGGACCGACCAGGAACACCTACGAGGCAAGGTTTCCGAAGAAACCTTTGGCCCACTTTCAGATGGCAGCATCCACCCCTCCGATGTTGCTTAAATTTCCCAAGAAAAAAGACCTAGTTCATTCCAATCTGTCTAAGAAAAATCTGTCTAATAAATTATCATCAATTGTGTACGAAATCGAATTCGTCAGAAATTGTTCTTGATGAAAAATTTGTTCATTCTGAGAAACATGTTCGTTGCAGAGACTTTCGTGTGCGTGTAACATTTTTTTCCGCGGATTAATAAGCGCATGGCGAATGGAAATGGTAGGAGTTGCTCGAGGAAGCGAGTTTCTGATTTGGTGGAAACGAAGGCTTTCTTCTGCGCCGGAAACTCCAGTTTTTAAATGAGGCGATTGAGCCGAGGCCCGAGGGGTCGCCGTGGTTTCGAGTTGCGTTTCGTCGGTGTCTTTTCAAAGGATCGAGCCCCTTTCAATGGGCGGGGAGACATCGAGGGCAAATTGAAAAGTACGAGCGTGTATACATTAATTGCTGATTAACGAGACTCGGTCGGTGCCATTCGTGATCTCCGATCTAGCGCTCTGCCCTCCATGTAGATTGGATACCTTCTTTCGTAGGGACGTGGCCGCGTAATCAACGCGGACACTTAGCTCGACCAGTGTTGATGTACGTCGAGTGCCTTTTGTGAACGCAAAGCGGGCCTACTTTCTGTCCTAAAGGGATTCGCGAGAGACAATTGGACCATTTCAGCCGAGACGAGCACTCTAATTGCTTCAACTTTCTTCTAACCTGCGAAATCTTAGTTCTCGATATAGGATTCGTCGATTTTTAGTAGGTTCATTTCAGTATATTTATAAATAGTCTGTGGATCTTGAAATTTGCAAAATAAAAATTGTACAATGTTTAAAAACGGTAGCCAACTTTCTCCTAACCTGCGAAATCTTAGATCTCTTTATAGGATTCGTGCCGATTTTTAGTAGGTTTATTTCACTTTTATAAATAGGCTGTGGATCTTGAAATATGCAAAATAAAAATTGTACAATTTGTTAAAAACGGGAGCCAACTTTCTCCTAACCTGCGAAATCTTAGATCTCTTTAAAGGATTCGTCGATTTTTAGAAGGTTTATTTCACTTTTATAAATAGACTGTGGATCTTGAAATTTTCAAAATAAAAATTATACAATTTTTTAGAAACAGGAGCCAACTTTTTCCTAACCTGCGAAATCTTAGATCTCGATATAGGCTTCGTCGATTTTTAGAAGGTTCATTTCATTAAAATAAATAGACTGTGGATCTTGAAATGTGCAAAATAAAAATTGTATCACTTTTAAGAAACGGGAGCCAACTTTCTTTTAGCCTACGAAATGTTAGATCTCGCTATAGGATTCGTCGATTTTTAAAAACCGCATTCGAAAACCACTTTATTCGGATTCTATAGCTAGACTGTGCAAATCTTTATGCAAAATAGAAGTCTGCATGAATTATAATAAATTAAAGAATTCTGAATCTGGCGGTAGGTTTCGTCGATTTTGGATAGTCACATTCAAAAGTCAGCTTATTCGGATTTTATTATCGCACTAAGCGGACGCTCGCAGGGATGACATTCAATTAGGGAGTAATCAGCTTCAAGTTCAAACGGAGGTGATACGGATTTCTTTGTTCGGGGAAACGTGAAGCATGTAAAACCGAGAAAACTGTGAAATGACAAAAGGACCCCGGTGAGGATGATTTCACTGAAAAACGCTCCTTCGAGCTCTCTCTCCCTCTCTTTCTCTCTCTTTGTGCAGCATCGGTTTGTTCTGACGTAACTGGCCGGCACGAAACCATGCCGAGTCAATAAAGGAGAACAGCACTCTGTGGTCATGAAATATAGTTTCTTTGTATTAAAGCGGCTCAAGTAGAACAAAACGCAAAGTTTACGAAACCGTGCCTCGCGTTTCGAACCTTTCTGCCACCCGAAACGCGCGTACTATTCCGAGTTCTCCAGGCGAAAATAAATTCCATTCGAATAAAGTGGTATGACTTCAAGAAGAAAAAGATTCGACGTTAACTATTCGAGCATATCACGATACAAATTAGTTCCGGCAAGTTTAAGAGCTTATGGAAACTTCTGCCTTCGCTCCCCTTAATTAATTGGATCCTTGCTTGCATCGAGCGAGATTACACAATTTCATGAGCTAAAATCGGGAAGATTGCGTGGGTTGCTTCACCATCTTTTTATCGAGAATCTTCGTCGATATTTTATCGGGATCTTACGTTAAAAAATGCGTGGAAATAGGCTGACTCTTCCATTCTGCTTCAGAAATTAATATAGGGTGCTCGTATTGTAGCAAACAGTGATAAGATAGACCATTCTGTTAATTTCCCTTCAAAAGACAATCTAGTTTACGTATAGTCGTTTCGCGTAAACATTAAATAGATCTCTTTTCAACGATTTATTTAACAATACCTTGTTGTTTGGTATGAGAATAATTATTTAGCTACTTTTGTCAGATAAATACACCATGCTATCGTATTACTATAGAAAAAAAGAATTTTTTTTAAGTTTCTATCGTGACGTTGCACTGTAAAAAAAGTTGGGTTTATGTACTCGTTCTCCGAGAGTTCAAACGGTTATCCACCTTTAATACGTAGGGTGAATCTCGAAAGTGTAACTTTTCGTTTAGTGATGTTCAACTATCTAGCTACATACATGCACACGTTAAACTCAGAATAGGACGACGGTTTATCCGTGTACGCGGATATTGCATGGCTTCAGCGCTTGTTAAGTATCAACTAATTCTCTGACGTCCATTTCTTACATAAAACGTTAATATTGAACGTACCAAATTTTGTTAGAAAATTCGAACGGTAGTAGAGTGCGGGCGTTTGCGACAAATAATAATTTTCTAAATAAATTATCAAAAATAGATAAATTTTCACTTTCTAGTTTCGATTTGATTAATTAAGTAACCTTGATATTGTAGGAATTTTTACAGTCGATATTCGTTGATATCTCGCCGTTCATCGGTGTCCGAATAAGACGAACCTATTTGGGCCCCGGATTACGATTCACCGTGCTGTCCCACCATTCATTCAACCGGCACGTGCCAATTTCGTAGTATTTAGGCGTATGAAATTATCATGACAATGAACGAACCGCGCGATACGCGAGCCACTTGTCATTCAACTCTTCCTGTAATACCGCTGGAAAATAATTCTATTTCGATGCCATTGCGGTCGGAACTTTTGCGATTCTCCGGCTGCAAGGCGTTGCTTCTCTTCCCCGACAAAGTTTGATTCGCACCGCGAGAGTTTTACAGGGATCGAGAGTTTTTTTTTCCCCCGCTAACGTATTCTGCTCGACTTTTTGTCCTCGAGAACAATTTTGCGCGAATAAATCTCTGCGCGACACCGTACCGTCAGAATCATGACGTTGAAAACTTGTTTCTTTCTTTAATGATTTTGGTGGGTTGAACATAATATATCACTGCTTTCGAATTCTTCGAATTTTACCTGCTCAATTTTATTATAAAATTGATGAAAATATATTTTCGAAATCGGTTTAAACGATTATAAAACAATGTACAGGGTGTATAAAAATTATATGTCACGAATACCATGCAGGGATTTTATACCTCTGGATCGGTGGAGATCTGTTAAAAAAATGAACCGCAAAATTGACCTTGATTCTTTCTTTCAAGGTCAAAAAATTTTTCATCGTAACTTCAAAGTCGTTTTTTAAGAGAACGGTTGACTTGAGATCCATTGTTCCTTGCGATGAATACTATAAGAAAGCGATACAAATTTGTTTGACTTTGAAAGAAAAGGTGCAGGTCAATTTTGCGGTCCATTTTTTTAACAAATCTCCACCGATCCTGAGGTATAAAATCCCTGCATGGTATTCGTGACATATAATTTTTATACATCCTGTACATCAATGCATAAAAATATGAAACAAAGGAGGGACTCAGGAAATCACGAAGAAGCGTAATAAAAGTAACGCTTCAGATTTAAAGAAATGTTGAGACCGTCGACCGCAGAAAGCTCGATAGCTGTAATCGCGATGATGAGCGAGATGTACGGGTGAAAAAAAAAGGGAACGTCCTTAGATCGCTTCGCCTCAACGACGTCCAACGTAACGACTGCCAGCGAGCACGCCGAGGACGCCGACGACGACGACCACGACGTCAACCAGGTGCACCACTGAAACGAGCACTGCCGTTTGTTCTCCGAGATGGCGGACGAAAAGGAGAAACAGACGTTCCTGCAGAAGCTGCTGTTCTACACGACCGCGTTCTTCATCCTCCTCAGCACCTTCAGCCTCTTTGCCTTCCTCTTCTTGGTCCCCTTCGTCATCGACCCCGCCTTCACCACCATCTTCATGCAGTTCAACACTCGGCCAGCCGAGTGTATCACCATCGACGTTGAGTCCAGGAGAGGTGAACAATCGGTCCCTTCTTCCTCACAACCGTGTTTATCGTCTATTTATTCGGTGTCTCGTTTTCGTTCTGTGTCGTTGCATGCGACCCCAAAGAATCCTCTTTTAGAGGTCACCACTTTTCTCTTTTTCTTCCGGACGATTAGACAGCTTAGATCGACCGAGTGATTCATAATACATACGTTCATAGGTAGGATCCGTATATTCAGGAAGTTCCCGTTGTCGTGATGCACGCTCGATTGACGTTTCCCTTCGATTCGACTGTCTAGCTTTGACCTGGACATCCACCTTTGGGGTCTATGCGATCTTGAAGACCGCGAAACTTGCATATTATATTATAATACGTTGGTCAGTAGATTATAATCCTTGGACAGCGTCTGACAAATAAAACACGGTGCTTTTATTTGCTTCTATTTGTTTTTTTTCTATTCGGGAATTTTAACCTCCATAAGGAAATTATTTAGCAATACAATATTTTTTGTATGATGTACATACGTATGAAACAAAAGACAATTACATTATTTTCTTATCTGATTAGTTGTTGCATTATTATCTCGTACCAGTAGATATTGTTAGATTATTCTGTAGGATAAAATGTTGATACAATATTTTGTTACATGCTGGAGCTTCCAATTTTTAAATAGAAAAGTTTGCATACTCGTAGAATAGATTCGACAAACTCTCAGTTTTTAAGAAAAACAAGTCAGTTTCAACATTTTTTTTCTGATTCAATCGTAGTAGCTATAGGAATAACTTTAATGTAGGATGACAGTCTTTATGTGTCAAGGGGTAGTGTTATGTGTGCATTAATTATATTTCGAATTCTTTAAAGTTACGAATGTTTGAAGCATATTTGTAATAAATGATAAACGTTACAACAGTAGGATATTGAAGTAAATAAAAATATTATAAATTTTTTATAGAATGATGGCCCCTTCCACGAATAAAATAATGCAAATTTATGTAATACTTAATTTACTACCGTCGACTTTTCATTTCTTTTATTAAAATTGCCTTGCTGCATTTGTACCGAGTACAAAGTACAAAAGTTTTTGCCAATAAATTCCAAGAAACAGACATTCCATTCGCATAATTGAACGTCCATCGACGCTTTCACGACGATGGTGCTTCGTTCACTAGTATAAATAATTTTATCTTCGTCAAGTTGATACACTTCTGTCTCTCGAGCCCTTTGATCTTTAGAAAGCAACAACTCCGATGGTATGAACCGTATCTTCTGTGTGCTCGTTACTTTACTGTCTCTCTGCACTTCCCTGAAAATTCTCGTTTGTTCGACCATGCAACCCTCGTGTGTGATCATGTGTGCGTTCGATGCGAATCCAATATTCAAATAACCAATGCAGACGTGCAAAAGTAAGAAATCGAACTTTTCCATATAAAAGATTTCATTTCACATTTCACTGGAAAACCATTTCAAATTATGTTTCATAGGATAGCTTACGAGCAAAAAACATATCAGAGCAGATAGACAAATGTTTGGTAGACAATATAAGAATTTATAGAAAAATTTTATGTAAAGCATTAAGAGACCCGTGTGGTTAATACTTTTAATCGTATATAATTACAGAATAGACAAATACAAATTGTTTTAAACTAACTTTGAATTTATTCTAATTTATATGAAGTAATATCGGAAGGTATAGAATTCGATACTGCGAACTTAAAATTCCGCCATCCACCTTTTCTGTCTCACTTTCTCTCTCTCCCTTTCTTAAAAAATTCGTCGTATATATTTTATTTAATTGAAATTCACGCTTAAATAATACAAGAAAAATATACTAGTAATGAAATACTAATTCGTCTTTGCAAATTAATGCACACTTATAATAAATTTACAGTAAACACTGGGTGAGGCAAAATAAAATGAAAATCTTAGAAAAATATTCCACATGACTTTTAGTTCCGACTTAACTTTTTAAAACCTTTAAATAAATCAATAAGTGATCACTTCAGGAATACCTTTTATTTTCTCACGAGCTTAAAATATATTGCCACCGATGTATAAATATATTGTACACAATTTGTCAGAATTGAATTTCATATTTAATCTGAATTTTGGAAATACATATAGCATGGTTAATTAAGTGATTGAAGCCACAGAACGAAAAATACATTTATTGGTTACACGATGGGTAACGCATATTTGCAATTTAATACTTCACAAAATACTTTACCAAAATAACGAGAATTCAATGTAGCTATACTTTCACTAAAAAATTGAATATTCTAACGTAAACTCCCCAATTCATGGCTACAATAATTCGATCACCCACTCTATTACGCTTCTACCATTTCTTGTAGACAGATAATATGCAAAAATCTTCTAACAGTTTGAAAATTGCAATTGGTTACAATACCGCAGAACGCGGAATATGCATGGAAGGAACTGTGGAATAAATAAATCGATCTCGTTCCAATTTACGAAATAGGGTCACCGCCAGAATATACGATTTGCATGAATGATTGAGAAAACTATTTCGAGATATCGAGTGGATGAACGAAGGTTGTTTCGATAGACAATCGATTCCCGATTCGCAACAACGAATACAACAATCCCGTATCTGGCCACGGGCATGAAGGCAATGACATTTAATTTCATATTTAATGAAAGATATCTCGGATTCGCAGCCGAGAAACGCTTGTCCTCCGTTCATTATTTAAAAAGGATGGGCGCATGTATGAGCTTGACATTTCGCCGAAACGTCACTGTGACGTACGAATTAAATATATTTATGTTCCTCTGTCAGGCCTATTTAGAAATAATATCGTTAGTTTCTGTATAGTGGAAGAACTGTCAAATACGAAATTAATTGCATTGCTAAATAAAAATCACATGAAAATAAAAAATCATTCGAATCATATGACGAAATCAAATTTCTAGTTCGCGCATTATATCAACATGAACTGCAATATTTCCGTAATAGCTTTGATGGACGGATATCAGAACGTTGTTTACACACAAACTTTCTCTATTTCCATCACGACCATGTTGATTTTGATTATACGTTTGATAATTCGATTTGTGCAATTCGATATAACAGTTCCGACCATTCATATGCGATAAAGTATCATTCGTGTCTATAAACGTGATTGAATACTATTCAACGGGAGATTAGGTTGTATCCCCATAATTTGCAAGAAGTAGTGGAAGAGTTATCAAATTGAAATCCTTTTTACGGAAGAGATTGTTTCAAAGCATCAATTGTGGACTTGTGTCAATAAAACACGGTTTGTCAGTATAACTAGGAACTGATAGTTCATTTCACACACATGTATATTATAATAATAATATTTGCCAGTGATTATTTCCACAATTTATTTGTTTAGGAAAGTAATAGAATCAAACAATTGCTGTAAGTAGAAATAGTATGCTATAGCCAGACACACTAGTCAAAATTATTTTCAGAAATCTATTTCAGAATTGTTGTTACAATTAATGTACAAAGTAGAGATTATTAAGGATGAAGTATACCACAAATAAATTTTGTACCGTATTTTCATTTTGTATTTGCAAACAAGCTCGCCTCTAGTAGAACTACGAACTGCGCTCCACCCTATACAGCCATTACATTTTATCGATTTAGTTATCACACGCTTACTTGATTTTTTCCGACAAAGAAAAATAACAGAGAAAGCGGGGGATGAACAAAGTCGGAAGAACATGTGCGCGTATCATCGATTTTATGCAAATAAAATGCTAAACGGTGAACAGAACGTTTCATCGCACAAATTACGACTGCGTTACGCACACCCAGGAAAAACTGACCTATGACCCAGAAAAAAATATCAGTTTCACAATCTACTTTATATTTGGTAAACTGCATACTGATCGTTGCGGTGGTTTCAATCGGCGTTGCACAGTGGCGAATGTGCGCGAAATCGTTGGCAAAATTAATATTTCCTTTTGGAAGTCGAAGTATTAAGTTATATTATAATTAGAGACAGCGGAATTTATTCATTTATGACAAAAATGAGAAGGTGTAATTTGAAACAGTAAAAACATTGGGAGAATTTAACAATACTGTTATATTATTTTCCATCTGTTAAACGTATTAAGAAAGAAGACAAATTTCTATTTCACTCGAGATTGTTGCAATTCGGCTAGAAAATTTTTATTTTGCATAAGGATCCGCTGTCTAATTATAATAAAATAACTTTAGGGAAGGAACAGAGTGATTTTGTTCAAAGATTGAATCATACATCAGTTTTTTTATGATTTTGTCAGTTAATATTAAATTTTTAAGTTGTATTTGTGAACAGGCTTTGTGTAACTTCTAATGAGAAATTTACAGTGATACTTTTCAAAAGCGAAATATAAGATTTGTAATCTCCAAATTATGAAGAAATTCTTATTTTGTACATTTGCCTTGAAGCTAAGCTGTCCCGAAGCTAAGCTAGAATTTTGAAATTAATAAAAGCTATCTTAGTTTATGGAGCATACAAGTGACGAGGAAATGATTCGCGTGTGAAAAAAATTTGCATGACAGTCATATTATTTACCAACGTGTGTCGACGCCTCTATGAATCGTCAAATCGCATTTACCAGAAAATTGCGTTCTCTGCTTGTCGCTCGGTCCAAAGTGTTTGTCAGTCAATACAGAATTTACTGAACTAGCAAAAAAGCATAGCCACAATGTATATTCGATAAATTCCACGTTTTTAATTTCCCAGTGACTATTTATTCTAAAGTGAAACATTTCAAGAGGAATGGACACAATTCCGTGATTGTTATATAAATTGATCAATAATTTCTAATCTATTTATTCTTTTTGTATAAAAGAAGATCCCAGATAGCACACGACGTCTTAAAGACGTCGACTTTTCGAGACGTTGTTTTCACGTCTGAAATAAGACTAAATGACTTGAATTTTTTGAAGATGTTATGAGATGTTAGTTTATTGTATGTACTATCACTAAAATACTTTAGTAAAAAAAAAATTAGAAACTCACGTTTTTAACTTTCTTATCTGAGCTTATTTATAAAATTTTATCGAAATCGGTATTGACGTTGTTATGAGTTACAACCAATTAAAGATCGCGAAAATAGCAGCTTTTTTACGATTTCTGGCACTTTCGACCGATACCTGCAGTTTGCTTTCAAAAATTGCAATTGTTTGGAGTGATAAAACAAAAGACAAGGCTCAGATTAAACAGTTAAGAAACGTGAGTTACTTTCTTTTTCTTGTCACTCCAACTAATTGTAATTTATTAAAACAATTTAAGAAAAATAAAAACCGATTTTTTTCGACGTCTTCCGCGCGAATAACAAAGCTAACCTTGAAATTGTTACGTTTTATTTATTCTGTAAGTCTATTAGGCACTGATAAACCTTAAACATTTCACAGGAAAAATTGAAAAATGAAATCAACTTGATCAGTATTTCTGCGTCGGCGATGTTACATATAAAAGTATTAAGTCTTAGAGACGTTTTGAATGTCCAACAACAGACGTCTTTGTGCTATCTGGAATTGAGATACAAAGAAAATAGAAATTTATCATGAAAGCTTATCCCTTTCGAAGCAATTTTCAATTATTTAGGGTAGTTGATATCGATTACCATTGATGTTACAGCTGTACAGATTGTGTAAATATTTAACAACTACAAAAGGCTTGATCGATCGCTGTCATTTCGTTGCTGCATTACAAAACTGTTTCGTAATACGGCGATGTTTATCGATAATAGAAAAATATGCCGGTGGATAACGTATTAAGAATTATTCCTTGGATTGATGTCTAGACGTGTCACTGGAAAATTATGCAAGCATTCGCGGGAGGATCGATGCGAATCATCGCGATAAGAAACGATGCCGTAAATTGGTCTCGTCGCTCGGTGCCTCGGTGAACCACAACGTTATCGATATATCGATGTAATAGAGGCACTAAAGAGGCACTAGACGGAGACGTGCTAAGATCGACGCAACTGGTGTCTTTGTATTCACGGTATTCGAGCTGGTCTAGAGCAAATCGAACGTATTCCTAACCCGGTGACACTCCTTCGCTCTTTCGTCACCCCTCGTGCTTATTATTAAGGTTCTCTATCGAACGCCAACGGCAGAGCAGGGAACAGGTATCCCACGATTCGAGTGCTCAGACTACTCCTTGATACTCCTTCTCAACAATTCGGATGCTTACAGACAATTAAACGAACCTGAACCATTGTTGACACTAAATCTACCGAGCATTGAAAGTGACTGGTACTTATTACAATAATAGTGAATGTAAATGTGAATAATATTGAATAATACAATATCTTCAAACATGGGACTGTGAACGTGTTAAACATTGATAAAAAGAAAATTTGATTTTTAAAAAAATGAATAACATTAATATTTAGTAGATTCTGTTTAAAATTTTCGTCACAAGTTTGACTCGTATAGCAAGGAGTTAATGACTTAAGGGGGAGAGACAGGGTGACAGTAGAAAAAGACCACCATTTATAGTGCATATCTTAAAATAAGTTTCCCCGCGCTGAAATACATTAATATTTATTAATACAGTAGCCGATAAAGTGAAGGCCATTAACGCACCGTAGGAATATTTTTAAAAATAATTCGAAAACTAATGTAAATTCAATTTATGACTTTTATTTCTGTGCTAGTCTTTTTATGAAATGTGAAATGAAATATTGTATTTTGCTTATAATTGAAATCGTTCATTTATGAAATGTTAATAGGTGAAGAGCAAGTTAGTAGCGTTAACTGCTCTTCCACTAATAATCATTACGACACATGGTCGTGGCATTTATAGGACTATCCACCATGTCGATGTAATTATGTTGGTAACCAACCCTGAATGTGTATGAATGCTGTTATTTTCTGAATTATTCCACGTTAACTCGTATTGGTATTTCATATTCTATTAATTGTTGTTTCCATCTCTCTTTGTAGAGTTACCCTGTGCACTGTTCTTCTCATAGACGTCTGTTATTTGTATTGATACTCTTCCGAATTCGACTACTTATCTGACATTATGGTCGTGTTAATAGTTGTTGTTAAGGAAAATAATTTCGATGTCCTCGCATTAACGTTATGAATATTTTGCTAGTTTCCATGTGTCCAACGACTTTACATTAAACCTTTGAATGCACTTGCTTACTTGATTCGCTCTAACTCGCTGTCACAACTAAATTCTTCAACAATCATAAACATAAATAAATATGGTTGAATTAACAATGTTGCTTCAAAGGTTTAATTCTTCCAACTGTACGTCGTTTCATGCTATCGGTGATGATCTGCTCGTTGTTTATTAGGATTTCTGTCAAATTACGATTTCAAAGACGAAGTTCGAAGCAAGAAAAATGCACGAGACTACACTATTTTGTGACAACAAATATCCTTAAATAACAATGTTCATGTATTATAATCCCATATACAGGGTGGTCCACCTAAATGGGGCCATCTAAATGTAATTATCTAAATATCAACTTTATTTGTGATGACATAACAAATGTTTTTAATGCAATATAAATGGTATCACAAGGTGAATTCTTTGCAAATGTTATGTTTTTCTCAAGGTTATTTTTTCCGGAGTGTTCACTTTAATTTTCAAAGATCAAAGTCAATTGAAGGTCATGTTATTATATTACTATATATTTGAATGTATTTTTCGCTCAGCTACACGGTGTAATAAAAAAAATACTATTATGTATCAAAAAACAACGATGACCCTGATTACTCCGAAAAAATTACCTTGGGGGAAAAATGTTCTTGCCAGATATTGGTTCTGCATCACAATAACCTGAAGAGATATTTAGGTGGCCTTACTTAAATGGACCACATGATATAAGACTCAAGATTTGAAAAAGCAAAATTAATAAACAACATAACACGATACTGTCAAACTACCTGAACCTGATTCTAACAATGACATACAATCAACATTTTTTCTATTGATGAAACTAATGGCACTCCCATAAATAATGACAGAAAATTTTTGAAAATTGTTTTCCAAATGTAAAATGTTAGGCATTAATGAAGTACTCTAACAGTAAAATATCAAAAATCTGAAAACGTGGTTAATCAATTGAGAAAGGCTCGATTACCACAAAAAGAAAAGTTAAATACTTCCTATTCGAAATGCCACTAGAAACCTATTTATTTAAAAAATCATTTGGTCATATTTAAATAGAAGCAAGTGAAATTGCGCTTTACAGTTGCACAAATACACTTCCGTAAAATTTGGCCCAACACGATGATAACGCTTGGCAAACACTGCAAAATTTTTGCGTACAATTGTTTTTCGTGTTCGATCGAAGCAGAGTTATGGTAACACGTATCGTCAGAAGTGCTAGTTGAAGTAGGAGGCTCAATTAGTCGAAAAATCCGAAAGATTTGCATGTTAAAGATGGCGGAGAAATTGGACGTTGTCCAAAAAGCGCGACTCGGCCCGTCAACTACAACGCTTCCGGAGCTTTCATCCGTGAAAGTTTCAGGGGGAGGGGAGACCAGGTCATGGCAAAGAATTTCACAGCCTGCCTCGGGGACCATCGTCGAGAATTTCGCAACAGTTTTCTTGTTTTCGAGAATCTCGAGGAAGTCACCGTGCATTTTTCTTCCCTCGTCAACTTTGTCTTCCTGTATTTTGCGTCTCTTCTAAGCGATTTATGCGTTCGATCCCCCGGGTCGTGGTTCTTCCTCTGTCTATAGGTACAGTCCCTTCGGTTACGTTCTGTGTTCTCGTCTCTGATAAATGATGCACGTCGAAAAATCATTTTCATTGCGTCCCGAACAGATCTTGCTGAAAGTTTTGAAACGTTGAAAAAATGCTGCTATCTTCAAACTGACTGTAGTTTAGACAGATATGTACGGGGTGTCCCATTTGGAGTGAACTGTGCAATTGTTTCTTAATAGATTATGATGAAATTCTAAAATATTCTAAACTGTATTGTACAATTTTGGTTTGACGATATAAAAAATTAATAACAAGCCTAATGGATAGCAGATAATTTAGTGTATACTATGCTCAATATTTCTCACAAGTGAAAATAATTGGAATTGGTCAGACACAGTTGTAATACGTAAACACAAAAACACGCATACTCGGTCAGTAGATTTTTCATTATATACAGCTAAAATGTAACTTTATACGAGAATTCTCAATTTACTCGTTATATGTATTATAATTCTCTCGTTCTGCAAGTAATTAGCAGTCAATTTACCGATAATTGAGGTTTACTCTCGCTAATTGATTTTAACAGCCACGGTCGAGCATTATATTCCATGGTATTATCTTGACGATTATTAGCTGAACATAATTCTGTCTGTGTGTCGTTCGTTGTTAAATATCAATTTTCACTATAAATGTTCACTACAACTGAGACACGAACATCGAAAATTTGTTAGCTCAACCTTTCGTGTTCACAAAACCTTGGTACACTGATTTCACAATCGTCGAAGCATTACTAAGTCGCTTTCGATCCACGAAACAACACTTTGTGTCAACAATTCACGAGTTCTCGGTGTCTCGAGTTAATCACCTACCCACTTGTACGACGATGTTCACACACGAGCTTCTAAAATTCCACATCCAAGCGGATTGTGTCTTCTTCACGCGACATTCTAAGCGATCAAAGATTCCGAGTGCGAGTACTTCTTCGATCTGTAGTGGAGCTCTTGACGTGCCCGGTTTTCGCGAATGGGTACTTGGTTACTTATTGTTAGGTAGCACTTTGCTACCCAGATAATGCGCCGGCGAATGGGTAACCCAATCGTAGCTGATACGTATAGTGTTGTTAAGGAGTTATTACCAAGAAACAATGACCAATTAGAACGCTGCTACAGGGGACGAATTACGGCTCGGCCAATACCGACACCACGCTCAGTGGGACCTGTCTTCGAGCCGGAATCCGTCCGCTGTAGCAGCGCTCCGATTGGTCCTTTTTTTCGTTAAAAGCTCCTTAACAAATCCGTGGATGAGGAGTAATATTGAATTTATATAAAAATTAATTTCATAACAAAATTTAATATTATTGAGGGGTAATATTTTCGCAAAGGAAAAAGTTACTTCAAACGACCTCGGGAATCACCCCTTTCTAGGAAGTACAACATTCTTGGAACATCCTAAAGAACAGGCCTGGACAACTTGACGACTCCTCTATCTAGTCCTGGTTCCTCCAACCCCCTGAGGAGTGTAGGAGAAGGTTGGAGAGATTAGGAGTGTAGCAGGCCGCATGTAGGGGCAATATGAAATAGTTGATAGTGGGGGAACCGGTGCAGTGGTAGTGGGAGTCGTGAAGCGACAGAGAGGAAGAAATTGCCTGGGCCTGCTGTATAATCGCTATATTCGTATATGATTTTGGTAACCAAGGCTCATTCGGACAAAATAAAATCGGGAATCAAGGGCTCCAGGGGCCCAGACTCGTGACACGAATTTTTCGACGTGCACCAAACCCTGTTCGTGATAGTCAACCGGATAGTCGGCAAGTTGGTCTTTGTCTCCCCGTAAATCTCGTCGTTAACGAATCTCTTTTCAAGCATCGCGTCCATGAACGATCCGTTGAGTCCAGGTACGAGCAACTGCTCATGGACGTCCTGTAGAGAGGGTTGCACCAAGGAGCTGTACGATTGCACGCAAATACGCGTCAACTACAAGCTACCGGCTAACGTGTCTGAGGATAGCGACGGACAGGTTGAGGGAGGTGGAGCGGTAGGAGGTGTCGAGGATGACGAAGACAGCACGACGATGGGAAAATCGCGTTACGAGCGCTCTCTCAGGGAGTACGATTACGTGGAGGAGGACGACGACTTCGCCGAGGAAGATGAAACTGGACTGCCGAAACCCTTCCCTACAGGTATAAGACGACGTCCGGGTGTGTCTGCATCTCTCTCTTTACATAAACTGAGCCCGGGCAAACAACTGGTCGAACCCACACCGCTTCGTCAAATTAAACGAACACGCTAAACCGTACCTGAGAAATTGTCGATCATTGAACTCAACCAACAAAATCTATTTTCGCTAGAAAAACTTGACTTTGAATGCTTATAAGAAATTGTATACTTGAGATATCCAAGAAATTGCATGTCACAATGTAAAATATTTCGTGCAGAATATTGTCTCCTTTATGTTGCGGCCAGTCCAAAAATCATCTTTATTATAATTTTGAGAAATTACTTTGGTATCATAATGTATCCTCTTATAACAGGTTATTTTGAAATAATGCTACATAACAGGAGGTACATATCACTCTAGTGAATACTCTGATGGGATCGCATAAATGATTCTGCACCTTTCAAGTGTCTCACAGACGTCTGTGATTACGGGTTTAACATAAATACCCAATAGTCTCGAATGGCTGCTAGGAAGTTAGAGCTTACTTGGGACGTTCCTAAATCTAGGTTAAAATGCACCCAACTCCCGTCATCTGAGAATTCAAAACAATTTAAGCAGAGGCTAGGAAATGTCCCGTTAAATATCTGAAGGTTAACTTTCGTCAAATATAACTAAAGCTCACCCTAATACGCAGAAGTAACAAGAAAAATATTAGTTTAGCTCATAAATGTGCTGGCTTCTTGCAGTATGTTTCCCACGGAGAGTTGTGAACACTTCGGTTGACCTATGTTCCTCTTTACCTTGGCTATAGCATTAAGCCATTTCAGTTTGAGAATCTGTTCTACATTGTGCGCGACTACATTTTAAAACGTTTTTATTAGCACGCTTTCTTGTCTGTCTGTTCGGTACAAATTTTGCAATTGATTTTAAACTAACTTCCCGATGAGCTAGAGACTTGAAACTTTAAACATAGCTCAGAACTGGATGACAATGCAATATTAACTCGCATTCTTGTCTTTCTGTTCATTATTTCTAATTAAAATGACAGAAACACGATATAATTTTAACTGTATATAGTGGTTTAATTCTGACCTGGGCAACCAGCGCTCCGAGAGTCGGTGACGTAGAATCGACTACCCCCCCCCCCCCCCTTCGGCCGGCCAACACGAGGCCTGCCCGGGCCTGCTCCGGGCCTGCTTCGGGCCTGCTCCGGGCCTGCTACGTCATAGACTCTCGGAGCATCAGTTGCCCAGGCCTCCTTTAATTGACGGTACGCAACTACGCAGTAAGTTTTTGGCCACGCGGTCCGTGTTTACACGCGCTGTCCTTTTCTACGTTCAGCGCGGTCGGCGAGGTCACAAAAAAATAGTAAACCTAAGAAACAGCACTGGACCGACGCTTTTTCTGAGAACAAAACTTTACTGTATTTCTGAGAAGCGTATGAAGGATAAACATGCTCAAGACATACATCAATTATCTATTGCATGCGCCCCACGTTTTTCGTTTCCAATCTTACAAGTATTTTCATAGCTATTAGAAATTCACAATCACAAATTGTATGGGGCTAGGAAAAATTATTTTATACTTTTTAGTCCGTCTTAAAAACGTTTTAATTAAAAAAATTTTTTTTTATTTATTTAAGGATAATAATAAATACCGATATACTCAGTGTTGCGCGAAGTACTATTGTATAATTAAACAAAACTTGTATAGCAACCAGGAAATCTAGACAATTTATACAAAATATTTATTTTATAACTGCTTCGTCGAACAATTTTTCTTTAGCCCCATCAAATTAACTCGAGTGCGCGATATGACGCATTAATGAACTTTGATATACGATATCTCGAAAGCTGATTGTCAACTTAAATGTTCGCAACGATTCGTGTTTTGACATAAACTGTCATTTGGAACAAAAATTAGTGCTAAATTCGAGGGACCAAATACAAATGGTCGAAATACCCCTAATTTGATGTATAATTTGAAAATCTATTTGAATACAATTCGAAGCACGACGAAACAGGTTGTGTTTGCTCTAATTCGCAAACGTTAAAGAGCAGAGCTGCAATTTCGCGAGGGGTTGAGCGGTGAACGATGTTATAGCAGCCATTACGATTGCATTAGTCGAAAGCACTCGACACGTCCCCGCTAACGAAATATAATAGGAAAATTCCTCAGTGTTCAGATTACGGAACGTTAATAACCCAGTCAGAGGCTCTCTCTCTCTCTCTCTCCCTCTCTCTTTCTCTCTCTCTCTCTCTCTGTATCCCTCTATTTCTCTTCAACTTGATCCCTGCCTCTCCCTATCTTCTCTCCCATTCCTCGCACACGTGAGACACTCTGACAACGTCCACTTTCTCTTATATGGAAATCTGTTCGCGGACACGGTCCGGACGATAACGAGGCGAAGTTCGCAGGTCTCATGGGCAACGACTCCGAGTGGTATTTCACCGGGGCCAAGCTGTTCCCCAACGTAAAAGGCTGTGGATACCCTCCAATGCTGAATTGCAGTATTTTCTACCGGCAGTACTCCATCATAGGGCAGAACTTTAGCTGTTACTACTCGAAAGTGGACCCCGGGATAGTCATCAGCGACCTCGACATGTGGCAGGTCTCGACGATTTTCTATGTCATCTTTGTCTCTCTAGCTGTTTTACATTCTGTGCCGTGCATGGCCCGGAAGCTTGCGCACGTCCATGCGAGACACGGCCACACAACGTGCTCACGTGTGTAATTTAATTGGCTTTACTTTGCATTTCACACTTACCCCGTAATACTCCCCAAGAACGGAACCCCATCAACCTATTCCCTTCTCTAATTCGATCTACTGGTACGATGTTTCGGTAACTAATGGTCGGGTCTAATAACTTTCGACGAATTCAGTGTAGTATACACGGACGTTCTCTATGAAGGATTTAAATGAATACAAGAAATCGACTCGGTATACGAGATGCCGGTGCAGAAGCACGACTCTAGAGGAAAAGCAAATGGCCAGGTGTATTAACGTGTTTTACCTAAAAATTAACAAAGAAGCTAACAATTCGGATGATCATGTGCATTCTAGCCCTAAGCATGCGACGCGACGGTTACCGTAAATAGAAAAATTGGTACGGCACACGAGATTTCGGTGCAGAAGCACAACTTCGAGGAACATGAAACGACCAGGTGGTATCAATCTTACGACGACGACGACAAGATGGATAAGAATCGAATATCTCCGCACTGACGTGTCTTTTGGTTTCGAGCGTAACCGGGTTACCGTGTTCTAGACATCGCCGATTTACGCCCATAGATCGTATACGTACACGAGTCACGCGAAAGTGGTCTCTACGTGTGTGTCTTCTGTACGAGTTTATTGTCGGCAGAAACGTCGGCCCGTGAATCGATACTGCAGGTACCTATTGAGGTCATAGTGCATTATGCAACCAAAACCGTGTCTCCTCGCCCGTAAATGGTTAAGTACGTAACAGCGCTCATTATTCACAGCGATCCGTATCTGCTTTAATTGGGACACATAGATTCCGAGTCGCGAGAGCCTGAAGTAATTGATGACGAATTGCTTCGCCCGCTTTACGAGGGAGAAAGAACCGAACGCATCGATGGGGAGGCATTTAACTTTCGCAAACTCGTTACCCTCGAAGCCTGCAACGAGTCAAATAGAACGAAAGTGAACAATGAACTGATGTCTACTGTCACAGAAGTTCCTTTCGGGTTCGAAGTTTGTCAGAATATTTCTGCTGCGGCAGAAGCTGAACTGAACGCGAACAGGAATTTCGATTCGTGTCTTATAGGATGCCAAAAGTTGGCGATATAAAGGAAAGCACTGCATACAGGGGATAGAAAATATATTTAACAAAACTCAACTTTCCGTTTTATGCAACAGCTGGTTAACACTAAACCTACCAAGCACAAAACATATGAAAGTGAAACACCTTATAGCAGTGAGAAGATTCGATTTACTTAAACTTTGTACGGTTTTTATTATATTTTGTGGCTAAATGAAGAAGTCAATTCAATCATTTCCAATGAAAGCGTCTTTATAATTTCAATAATTATGAAATAGAAAACCGGTTATATGACCGCGGTAGATTTAGTGTTAACACTTTACCTGAAAACCTATTAATAGGCCTTTCTAATGTCGGAGCTATATAGAAAAGAAATTCAATAACTTTATCTCAGTTAATAATATCGGAAGAAGCTTTTACGTTATTACTAATCTTACTAATACGTGATTACTAATACGTGGAGTATTAATTCGAAAAATTTGTTGAAATATAAATTTACTGAACAATTTATTGAGACATTCTCTTGATCTGCGGTTTCAAATAGCGTTGGGTATAAAAAAAACAACGAAATTCACAGTGAACTGTTCGCAACACAACAAAACTGAATTTGACGTTCAGCATTGCGGCGGCACACATTAATCACACGCGACCGGGATAAATTCTCGCACGGCCAAATTGAGCCGTGTAAAATTTTATTCGGCATGGCGCGGCGCGACGCGAATTGAAAACGAACAAACTGAAAAGAGAGGAGCGAATAGGAAAATCGAAACGCGGCAGCGTCTCGACGTGGAAAACGATTTTCCGGTGTCGCAGGCAGAAGGCGTACTGAAATTCCGTTACGTTTGCGGAAACGTAGCCGTACGTTTGCCGCGATGACGAACAATGCATTTCAAGCCTGTTGTATGGCGGGCCCGATGACGAAAACGGAAACCATCGTGCCCAATGAAACTCGTGCCGTTGCCCGGAAGAAAAGAAAACTCCTCTCACTCCAGCGTTCTCCACCCTCGGAATTGAATCCAGCCGCCCGGTGGCTGGCTAGCTATTATATAACAACGATAACATCAGGGATCCGCCGGAAATGCTTGCCACTCTATACGATACGTGTGTCAATTTTCTAAATTAACGGGCGCCCTCGAGCTACACTCTGACAGGCCCGAACTATATCACAAAATGTTATTGGAAAAGTCAGTTTTCGTGTGGCGAACCCGAGTTACTTACTCCAGATAGATCGCATTCAGAATCTATTAAAAGTTCGTGTTCGAAGGTATCTACGTAAAAATGGAAGATTGGTTCTGGACCTGAAAAATCAGCAAAAATAAGACAACGAAATATATGAAAATTTTTATCGTAGAATATTATCATTCTTACGAGCTTATATATATTTTATTTCGTGAAGCTTGCACGTGTAATAAAAATGTTTTACATAAAGTAAAAGGCACCACTAAAAACTGCTATGCCATTCTTAAAAATATTGTACACATTATTATTTTTGTTCGCATTTAATATACTACTAGACATTTACATATTACACGAGATATTGTATCAGTTTCATATGCAAAAACTTTAAAAAAAAATTGTATAGAATGGAAATATTCTAGAATGGAAAAATCTTTCGTTTTTGAGTTAAAATAGCTCCGAGTGCAAAGGGTTAAAGAGAATAAGAATGTCACTAATCCATGCACGCAAAAATTAGACAAAATATAATATAAGAGTTCCTTTGAACAGAAAAACGAACGTTATTAATTTATACTAAGGCTAACCGAAAATGACACTCTAGACCACAGTATTCCTCTAAATTACATTAAAAATGCAAACAAAGTTCGCACGTTGGCCTCCAACGAGAGGAAGAATACCGATAATAGAATTTTTAATTGTTCTCACTGCGGAATGTTCTTTCTCTTTGTAACTAAAATACGTTTAACGATGAAATAATTGAACGTGCTCTACCACAAACCACAAAGAATATATTTATAACCATTTGAAAATATTTTAAAGCGACTCCTCGATACTTCCACCCCCGGCAAGCACTTGTTGACTTCAGCAGAGGATACGCGAAAAGAGTTTTGCTCGTGCTTCCAACTGCATAATACATGAATGAATAAATTTCTGCTTGAATTGGAAAAACGAGGTATTTTCAGAGTTGCATATTGCGTTCATTGATACAGAGAGTCGCAACTCTTGCCAGTAGATCGATTAAGAAATATCCAATTCTGACACACCTGTTCCGAAAAAAAAAAAAAAAACAAAAATGTCCGACCCAATGGTTCCCACCTCTAGAAAGAAATCGGCCCTTGGTGTAAGAGACAGGGTGGTTGGTTCCCAGAAAGAATACGTGCGACATGTTCCCCCCAGGTGTACATGAATCTGGTGTACGCGATGGCGATTCCGATACCGTCTTTCATAATCTCGGTGATATACCTCACCATCGCCTACTTCAAGATCTACAACGAAGAGGAGGAGGTCCTCGTGGGCGGCGAGGAGGGCGAGGACGGAGGAGAAGGTGAAGGAAGCAACGGGGCACCACCATTGACGAGCAGCGCACTTACGCCCGGCAGCGAGGCTTTCAGGGAAGACCTAACAAGCTTCGGGTATCAGCTGCAAATCGCCATGGTCGACGACGTCAGCAGAGACAAGCTAGACGAGATATCCAACTCGTACTCCACTCAGGGGTAAGCGGTCAATTTCGACATCTTTACATTTACTGTGGCAAAAATTGTTCTGTACAGTCACTGTACATTTTCTATCACAGAAATATACAATTTTTCTAAACAGTTTTTCGATCGCATCATACGAGGGTCTACTGTATTATTCATTATTATTTGTACAGAAAAATCAATTTATCCTTGGATCAGTTATTATACTGACCGGTCAATATTTGTACAACGTAGTCATAGATGAATTCGTTAAAGTAGGAATTAAATGAAAACATATTTTTCCTACTAATGGTTTTTTCAGGTATAATATTATGTACTATGTTCATTTATAAAAAGTAGCGAGTACAGTATATTACGAAATATTCAAGCAAATAATATTCCCCGTGAAACTGCATTTCCTGTAATATCCGGCACGCTAGAAAATTGTGTACTTATTGCACATCGGCTGAGCATGTGAATTGGATTTTATATATTGGATACTAAAAACCAGGTGCTTCCCTCGTTACAAGTAATAACGTTACACCACGGCTAATGGCAAGCTGGGTTCAATCGAGCGAAAATAAGCGTAGTTAACGGGACACTTGGGTGGCTTTGAGTGGTGTTCACCTCGGAATCCGGAAAAGCACGTTATTCCACTGCGGGGCTTCCGGTCAATCCGCTAACAGAAAGACGCGAATTTAAAAGAATCATTAATTCCGATGGGGCAATTGTTTCAACGACGAGATTCTATTGTGTTCGAGCAATTTTCCAGGCGATTTACTTATTTCCAGTAAAATGGATGTTAGTTTCAACGATCCGGGGAGGGCTTCTCACGAATATTTTCAGACGTTTGCAGACTCTGCTAGCTTCGATTAAAAATAATCTCTCTGCAATATTACTCTGAACAATACACCAAGGAAAGACACTGCAATCACGAAAATTAGATAAATAAAATGATTTCTGATATTAATTTTTCCAGCAAGGTTACAATGAATCTAGTAACGTAAAAATTGATTTTTAATTGTGAATAATTAATTCTGTCACCCAGACGTGGCAGACATGGAAGTTAACGTGTTAAAAATTATACACAAAATGGGTTTAAACTTAGTTTAGTTGGTACATACGCAGTTTTATTCTGGCTACCGACATATCAAATTATTATATCGATACTTATAAATGAATATGTCTAAGTGCATCGTTGCAAATATAAATGCTGTATACGATCATACGTGTATAGTGTACACTTGTACACTGCAGGCTACATGAAAACTGTAAACTCATCCAAGCATGTATGCTAGTCAAGCAAAAACGCAAGCTGAAACGCTGTTTACTAGTTCACGAGGTAAACTTTCGTTTTCCAGGTAATAATAGGTGAAAATAGAACATTTAATTTCCAGCTCGAGCTGTTTGAACCTCGGTCAGCTGACCGCCGGGTCACACGTATGCGTACACACAACCAAAAAACTAAGGGTGCTGACCTCAACGTCGACCACTCCTTTAGTGCTCTGCTGCTATTTTTTCGCCGCAGTTAACGTATTTTTACTTCTAGCTTTTCGCCGATTATGCGCTCTGCACACTTGTCCTGAATAATATTCTAAATACAGTACGAAATTGTCACGAACGGAAAACAGTTTTATTATAAAGTAATGCGGGGCACCTCCATTGTGCCAAATTAATTCCAATTTTAACAATAATCAGTTAGGTTTGTGTAAAGTGTAATATTTACTGCAATTTTCCTACATTAATTTTGCAATAAGTACTGATACCTGATGCTTCCGATTATTAGAACAGTAGTTAATAACCATGTATCCAACATGACTGACATGTACGAATATTTTATATATATATGGGGATATTTCTCGTTAGAATAAATAAGCTAAAATTTCGCATAAATTAAACTAGATTGCATGAAGGTAAGTGGGCACACTGTTCTCGGCGAAAGAAAGGAAAAAAGTGCGAAAAAAAGTAGCGAAAACATTGCAGCAAAAGCGCTCAAGGAAACGACCGCAGTCGGGGGCATCACCCTTTGTTTTTTGACTGTGTACGTGCATACGTGTGACCGAGCACTCAGCTGACTGCGGTTTTAAGCAGAGCACGCGGTAAGTCCAATTTCCAACCGCTTATATCTACACCGGCCTCTAGAAAATATTGGCAAACTGCACTCGAAATTTTCAATTTTCAATTTTCGAGAAATAGTCGACATTTAAACTGTTATAATTGTGTGTGTGAAGAAGAATCGTATAACAATAAATCCGAACCCGTTTTGAAACTTGAAGTCTCTACCTTCGCCAATCATCGGTTATTTCCTCCACGGCAGAGTTGGGCAACATTTTCATCTAAATAAAAATTTCGGAGAACGAATAAAACATAAAAAAATTTTTATTCATTTTTCAATGGTACGAATATAAAAAGTATCTTTATTCGATGAGTATCGAATAAATAATTATATTCGACGAGAATTTATCCGACGAATAAAGATAATTTTTTTATACGAAATGGCTTTATTTGAACTTCGAATAATTTTTTCATCTTTTATCTGTATCTTTTATTCGGAGGCTTCGAATAAATCTTTCTTCAACTACTTCCAACTCTAATAAACGCGAACCATCGAATAAAGAATAAAATTTTTTAAATTTTTTATTCGTTATTCGAAATTTTTATTTAGATGAAAATTTTGCCCAACTCTGCTCCACGGATATACGATCAATACGCTTTCTCTGTTAGCTTATTATTAACACTAAACTTACGACGGTCAAATGACCGGTTTTCTATTCCACAGTTATTGAAATTATAAAAACGCTTTCATAGGAAATTACTGAATTGACTTCTTCATTTAAGCACATATTATAGTGAAAACCGTACAAAGTTTTAAGTAAATTCAATCTTATCACTGCCATAAGGTGTTTCATTTTTATATGTTTCGTGCTTGGTAGGTTTAGTGTTAAGGACAGATAAGTGCTAATCGCGGGAGATAGATACTACGGAAAGTGGCTAATTTTATGCAGTTCTGGTGTCGCAGTGTGTGGTTCGTAGTAGTTCAAATGACCCACCGCAATGCTATGCCAACAGTAAGCTGCCTATATAGCACGGTAGCTCGATTAATCGAAGAAACACTGACCTCGATCATTTTCGCGCATTCCGCGAAACATATAGGTCTAGCATCGTCGCGCCCCCTAGTCGGCTCATAAAAAGCCCGAATCCATTCCCATGGTATCTCGCTTCCCATCGATCGGATCGTTGTAAAACGACGACCGGGGATTCTGTCGCCGGCAACAAAACCCGTTCCTCCAGTTGCATCCGAGGCATCGAATGGGAAGATCGAGTCCGCGGGCATCGGGAGCGGCCTTTGTGCGCGCGGGTATGGTTGAAAGAGAGCGAAAGGGAGTGAGAGAGAGAGAGAGAGAGCGAGAGAGAGTGTGTTAGAGGGGGGGGGGGGGAGGGAGAGAGCGTGTGTCGCAGATTGTATATAAATATCGTAGGGCGGCCTACACGCTCGCCAAAGCGTCGATATCGGATGATTATGCGGTCAATTTCACCGGTGGCCCGCGACAAACCGAAGATATCCGATGACCCGGCTGCGCAAACACTGCGGCGTGCGCGCGGAATTCGATTAGCTCCGTAGTCCCTATCGAATCGGATCTATGGCTTCGAGATTTCCTGAGCGACGATCGACCAGCTTACCTCGTACACGATTTAATCCTGGTGTGCGACAGTCTTTCGACCGCATGTTGCGGTGTTCATTTCACAGCGTGCCCCGTACACTCCCGGCCAAGAGACGGCACACGTGTCCGTTGCCTTGAATTTCTCGGTGACACGTGGGGACAATTTTCGATTCCTAATGTATTAGGCGGTGATAATATACAGAGAAGTCCTACTATTGGCAGTGTCGCACGCACAGGACTGGGTAAAATAGTATTTGAAATAAAAAATAAAAATATTTTCAGAGATTATTTCCAAAACTATGTTATTTTGAATAATATGAAATATCTATTTATTTTTGTATCAGTGGAAATACTATTTGAAATATTTATTTAATCTCCCGAGTATATGAAATATGTATTTTAATTATGTGTTTCTCAACACGAACTTAAAATGGTTACTTGAAATAGATATTTCAGCCATTATTAGTGGAATGAAACTTCAGCACTACCTTTCACCGAAATAAGCTATGGATATATCTAGACATTCATAACTATGCTTATACATTATATGTATAGAGTAAGCAAGTGGTTAAAATCCACAACAGAACCATTTCTCAGAAATCATTTGTGTGTGCTGCCATCACCCGACTGCCGCGGTCAGTCCCGACTTCCTTTAATAATTATTAAAAAAAATTAATATTTCCGATGTCTATTGTAAGTAAAATAATACGAAATACTAGTTGAAATAATTAATTTTCATATACATATACTTAAAACAATATTATTTCAAATATTTATTCCTAATACATTTTACGAAAACTATTATTTCAAATATAATTATTTCTAAAACATCGCACAGCAAATATTACTTCAATTAATAGCTTCTACACATGTGTAATAAATAGATATTTTCAACTATTATTCTATGTAGAACTAAGAAATAAAATAAATGCTGAAATACTACTTTATTTGAATAAAAGTATTGTAATTACTATTTCCAATACTTTTTATTTGAATTGTACCCACCACTGCGCACGCAATCGTGTCTCACTATAGCTCGTTTTTAAAAAGATACTACTAAATGACATTGAATGACCTTGGAAGACGAAAGTATTACAGGTCAGTGAAGTCGTCTCGATATAGGCTGCAAGCTTATGTAAATAAAAGCATACAGTTTCGTATCGTAAACACAGTGGTGAAATAGTTGAACAACGATTTCTATATTCTTGGTAACAAAATAAATTGCTGTGATGTAAAAACATCTTAGCTGACGTCAACTCAAAAATACAATGAACATTTTGCGGAGGCCACCTTGTAAGAATGATCTTCAGACTAGGAAGAAGAATAAAGCTGACACAAATTTAATGCAACCGGGCTGCATGAGACGCGTTCAAATGCCTTTGCTCGGGGCAATTCAAAGGCAGAATAATGACGTTACCTCGGAAACTTCGAAGCGCTTCGACCTGTTTGCACTCTCTCAGCATTTAATGTGTTTGAGTAATTGTCGTGCACTGTTAATGGGAAAATTTCCTGCACGTTCTCGCAATTGTACGCCCAATTCATTTGGTAACTTGTTTGAATGCCGCATAAATGGGCAGAGTTCTTCTAAAATCGATAATATTCAGAATTCCATGGAATTTGAAAAACGTAAATATACTAGATTTCCTTTATCAGGTCAATTTACCATTTCCTATGGAGGTATACTTTTTATCGAAACACTGGTTTGTTAATTACACCGTTTCTTGTGCTTACCATGATCTCAATTCTTCTAAAATCGATAATATTTAGAATGTCATGAAATTTGAAAAACGTAAATATACTAGATTTCCTTTCTGTAGGTCAATTTACCATTTCCTATGGAGGTATACTTTTGATCAAAACACTGGTTTGTTAATTACACCGTTTCTTGTGCTTACCATGTACTCGTATTAATATAAACCTTTCGATTAACAGTACTGCTGTTCAAGCTATTTTGAGACTGCTTTTACTTTTGTTCGAACCACCCCCGGAGATAACTTTAACCGATGTTTCACGTAAATACTCGTGATATCATCTAACTATGTAATTACTTTAATTATTCTCCTCGAATCGTCCGTTTGAATGGGACAATTCAATTAATACAATTTCCAGTTACTGAACAGGTTTTGCTATTTCCCAGTCAGCATTAGTTACATCACGATTCTCTCTCTCTGAAAATAGGTCAATTAGAAAGACACTACAAAATTAATCAGATTAAGTATTATATTGCTTTCAGACCATACTAGCGGTAACAAGCGGTTGCCAGCTCATTCTGACGCCAATTGTCAATTCTCCATCCTTCTGAAGGGCTCATTTTCAAGGGGAAACTTCAGGGAATATGACCATATTTTTTCCAAATTTATATCACTTTGGCCCATCATCGAAAAAAACGCAAAAGAAGAATTTGTTTACATTTTTCGACATTATAAAGTTAATTATCGAGGTTGAAAAAATTATTTTATAATAGCCCAATCCTTTCTGAATAAAATGAAAAACAAGAACCTCGATCAGATAAACAGTTCCTCAAATAAAAATTCGTAAGTGAAACCTGTTTTTGCCAAAATGGGAAAAAATTGCAAACTTCGATGGCCTGTAATTTCTAATCAAATTCTAAACCGACAAAATTGTGACTTAACACCCTCCCCCTAATTTTATATGTACTACAACATATTTCATTTAGAACAAAATCGACGATGGGGACGTCAAAAAATGATGGATTTGGAATGGGATGATCCAAAAATTTAACTTATCACAGCTTACCGTCACCGAATCGTTTCTACAGATTACGAAATGGTTCCTTTTCTTTCTGAAAAAATGATAACTTTAAAAATATGTATATTTAAAGTTCCAGAAACGAAATAATCTCTGCAAAAAAATAAAATATTTTTCGTATCGTCAGAACTGAAGGATGGGTGGACCATCCTGTATAACGAAACGTATGATTGTTTAAACTGTGCACTAATTTAGCCGATTAAACGCCACTGTTTCCATTGGAAATGATTTCGCCACTACAATGGGTACTGTGGTTTCAGCGTCGATGTATCGCGAAGATAGAAAGCATTTCCCTGACATCGAAATGACGGTCGTAACATCATAACGTCACTGCGTTACGAGGAATTCAATACTCAATCGGCAACAGAACAGAATGGGCGTGCACCAAGTTTTCATTTGTGCGACAACCATACAGTTGCTTCGTGCATTACCTCATGTCGATTTTCATCGCGGTCTCGACGACGCGACGCGACGTACCGAAATGACGCGTCGGGAAACATTTACCGGTCATTCCGTTTGGAACTTCGCCGCTTTTATTACCCCGAACGACAGAAGTTTGCGTTTTAAAATGATAAGTGGACGCTCCCGAAGTTCCGAGAGACGTTCCGTCTTCGAAATTGGATATTGGCTTTGAAATACGTCGACATTTCATGTAGTCCGTTAATGTTCCTTCTTCTGTAATGTGTACTTTCATCTTTTCCTTATTCGAGGTACTTTCAAAAACGAATACATTCGCCGAAGGGACGTGTTACTGTTTTCTCGAATTCAATAGTACCAATAAGGTGACCCAAATCAATTGTTAGAGGCTGTTTCGTTCGAACAATGCAATTATTGTTTTTCAATCAAATGGATTCCAGAGAAGCTGATTATTTAGCACAATAACAATAAATGCTATTAGGTTCGATAAGAGCCATTCAAACAATTTATTATGATATTCCATTTGAAAATCATTCGCGTACCAAATAATCAACCCCATTGTGCATTTAATTTTAAAAGAAGAATTCACTCGAGCATTGATATAGTTTCAGGGAAAACCTGCCTGTAACATTTTATTTGGATCATCCTGGATACTGACAATGAGTAGCACACCTAAATTATAAATGATAAGTATGTTTTCCATTTATCTTTCCTTGATAGCAGCCTGGTGTTTCTATCACACTCACCAACATATTTGAGAAGACTTTAATACATCCAAAACCTTGTTGAGATTTAAGTTATGCATATGTAATTAGAACAGTCATATAAAAATAAGTGTGTTAAGTATTTTGGTAAAGAATATTTTGTATCAGAGAATATCATGAGAATATGAATCTTCATTTGTGTGGATACATTAGGGTGGTCCTTAACTATAGGGGTCAAAAATTTATTTTTAAATTTTCTTGGTCTTTATTTACGATGTACTATAATGGAGAAAACCAAGTTACAAAAATAAAAAATTTCCAAGCACGATGCGGCACAGGTTCCCATTGTCCGATCGAGCTGAAATTTTGCACATATCATTTTTTCACCAAGTGTCACAATACAGAGTCACTGATCAGATTAGCAATAGCGAAATCATTTCTTCGACTTTAGCTTCTCAACATGCCATGTCGTGATTATTGTGCATAACTTCATAATCCGAGCAGTGCATTTCTCATCGCAACATATCCAACTTTTGAAGTTGTTCTCGCGTCGCGTCGCGCCGGTTACGGTACCGCGTTCCAGACGAGAAATACGCTCGAGTCACCGATCAGTTCTCGGCGTTGCTCGAGAAATTATAGAAGTATAAAATTACTTAGGTCGCGAAAACACGAAAAGTTCCAGCAGTCGGAGATAGAAAACTTTATTTGCCAGACTACCAGTCGCCAAAGTTTTTCCCGTGCTATGCTATAAATGAGAAATTCCTTGACTCGGCGAAAGAATTATACAGAAACCCCTAGAACAACAACCGTTACTTACTCTTTTCGGTTCGGATATGAAAAAGTTATCGAAAACTCATGATCGAAATACTGGAGAACTGCATCGACTTTCACTATGTTTATAAAATACAATAAAATGAGTATTCCCGTTGATTTTAATCATATTTTGACAAAATTCCTTGCGAGAACGAGAAACGTTTCCATCGATGTCTGACTTTAGTCACAGTACCAGAGAGAATTGTTAATTCAACGAACACTTCAGAAATTAATGTTCTCAATTAAAATATATTTGAGATGAGATTGGTAAGAAAAAAATTAAACAAAAATGGATGAGAAACGAGAAACATGTATGTTCTAAACATCTGTTACGTGCGTAGCAGCTGTTGAATCATGACAAGAGACATGGTGTCTAGTAAAGTCGCCCTTGAAGAAAAGGAGAACGCCATGGCGTCTCGCAGTCTGTGGCGGAACTGCTGTGTTTCTACAGGCTCTCTCAAAACAAGTATTCGATAAAGTACTGCGTCTTTTTTAAAATAATAAGTACAATAATTCTTGAGCATTTATTTCTCACTAATAATATTATTTTATTTAAATATAAATTTGCCGCCCCAGTTGTAAGAAATACAGTGGGTGTAAAAAGTATTCGTACACCTTTTAAAAACGAATAACTTTTTCAAAATTCGACCCAACAGCTTGAGTTTTTGTGCGACATTAGGAGGATTAGTTTACTAGCTAATGTGTAAATAATTTTTTTTTAATTGTTATTGGTCGCCATTGCGAAAGAAAAAGTAAAGGTCACGATTTTTAAATTTTTTTCTGTGCCTGTAGTAAAAATTTATAAGGTGCATTTGGTAGGTATAAGTAAGTTATATACATGTACAAAGTTTCATTGAAATCGGTTGTCGCATAAAAAAGCTATGGGCATTGTAAATGTAAAAATCTTTGAATTTAGGGTTTGCGAATCATTTAAATCGCGGATTCTTACAATTTTTACTATTTTCAATCATTTATATTTCATAACAACCTTGATCGATTTAGATGAAACTTTGTACACGTTTATAACTTACTTATACCACACCAAATGCGCCTTATAAATTTTCACTACAGGCACAGATAAAAAATTTAAAAATCGTGACCTTTACTTTTTTCTTCGTAATGGCGACCAATAACAATAAAAAAAAAATTATTTACACATTAGCTAGTAAACTAATCCTTCTAACGTCGCAAAAAAACTCAAGCTGTTGGGTCGAATTTTGAAAAAGTTATTCATTTTTAAAAGGTGTACGAATACTTTTTACACCCACTGTAGATAAATAGAAAGTTCTTCCTTTCGAACAAAAATCAAGATGGCGCGGCTTACGAACAAACTAAACGAAAGCGATCGATATTCAATTTGGAAACTACTAATTGTTTCTGTTCGCATAGCTTGCACACCTTCTTACAATTCCTTTGGAGTCCGGCATTCTATGCACGTGTATACACATTGACAATTGTTTAGCCCAGTCAGGTGTGTTTGCTGTATCGAATATTGCAAGCATACAAGGGGGAATATTTAATAAAGTGTAACATTGTGTCCAGTTTATTGTCGAAGGTTGCGCTTTTAGAAGCAAAGTAGAATAGAGAGACCCCGCTTCAGGTTTATTGTTGGCTGTTCCATTTTATTGAGAAAGTGGAATCGCGGAGAAAGGAGCCCATCGAACAAAGCAGGAAAAGATAATGGCGTTGTCGGCTTGCCAAAAACTGCTGCCGGTGCTTTCAAGTGGTCGTTTCCTTAAGGGGACTTCACGGTTAAACGGGTTGTCGTGCAAACAGTGTGAATAATAAAATATGAAACGTTCAAATAAATCTTTGGAAATGCTTACACGTGTCGGAAACTAATTAACTTCTATACATAGTACGCGACACAGTTTTTTAAAATAATATTTCTTGTTAACTAGCTGTACCGAACGTAAATTGCAATTTTCTACAACGAGTAACAATATTTAGATATTTTTATTTGGTACATTTCTTACGCTTCTATACAATCTGTAGAAAAAAAATACTGAAATTCTGCCAGTGAGAAATTTCTATCTGCCGACTGGTATCCCAGGACGACTCATTTATCTGCTACGATCTAATCAATTTCCCTCAGAATGAGCGTATCAGGATGCCAGGCAGAGCACGCAATTAGCTACATCTACACCGGTTGAAATAATCTTCCTCCTCTTAGAAAAGCAACGAAATATGTTCTACTAAGGGAAGATATATTGAAAACTTTACCTCCAATTAACACGTTGTTAATTTAGTCTTGAAGAGCCTTGACTATCATGTATCGAAGTACTACGCTTCCAATTAACACGTTCGGATTACTGAAGCATCTTAATAATACAAGATTAATACAAAACCATACGCCAATTTGTTTGCTGTTTGTAATAAAGGGAGGGTACAATGACACCTTTCCCACGTCTAAGACTAAACGGACTAGGGCAACGGACAGTTGCATGTTTATTTAAGACAGAATCGAATCTGTTACACCTGCGTGATACGCCGGTTTCGGCATACAGTTTCATGTCAAATGGAATAACGATTAGCAAGTGCATATTAAGTCACAGTAGCCAACAGGTGACGCTGCTTCTGTACCATCTTTTCTACAGAAATACTAGACGATGGAATCGCTTCGGGAAATTGCAAATTTAAACAATACACCATAAAAATAAGTCTAGGCACAATATTTTACTAACATTTCTTATTAGAATTCCTTTTTTTGAAAAAGTTTATTGGACAAAAAAAACCAGACTGAATATAAAATATAAAATAGAATTTATTCAGTTTAGTATATCTGAAAAAACACGTTGTGAGGCACGTATATTTACTCTACGACAAATAGGACGCGAATGAGGATCGTTCTGGAAAAACGGACGACGATCTAAGAAACAATTGAGAGTTGAGGGACAAAAGCAATAGAATATCCTACTAAATAATGGTAGATTATTTTTGTCAATTTGTTTTTTAAATAAATTCCAACAAAGTTACTTCAAATGATCTCAGGAATCACCCCTTTCAAGGAAGTACAACATTTTTAGGACACCCTGTACCTATACTACTCCAGAAAATTAAAGGATCGCTAAATCATAACTGCAAACTTGTCGATCTTTGAACCTCTGTAACTTCGCGTAGAAATGTCTTAAAACATTCTCCCTGTGCTGATTTTCAAAGGTGAAGTCTTAACCTTCGCACACTTGAACTTAATTTTCTGTAAGACCCTTCTTCCTCCACAGTTTTTCAAAGTGAAACCACTCCATGGAGTTGAAAGAATTTTTTTCCCATATCCACTACAACGAGACCTTATGCAGAGAAGTTTCACCCCTACAATGACCTCTCAGAAAATGATTTGCGATTTGTTGTTGTAGATTTCCAACATTGGACATACGTATTACTTTCTATAAATGAACAATGACATTTTCGATCTAATCGTAGCAGATCACAGATATCTAAACCAGTATCCACTCGACAATAGCAAACGCTATATGTATGTATGTATGTGTGTACATTTTCGATGTGAATCGACCTTTGTATGGGATGCGTGAGGCTAAGCAAGGACACCAACATCGATTCTGGCCTAACCACCACCACCTCCGCCATAGTCTTGTTAACTCCAACAACTCATACTGTTTTTATTTCCAACTGCCTTTTATACCCACACAATCCGAATGACCTGTCACTATTTTTTCATCGAATTCTGCCAAATTTATGTACACTCTCCTCGAAACTTGTCAAATGAGTCCTCCAAGAACCCACCTTGTAAGCAGGACCCCATCCAATTCATAAGGAAATATAAAGACGATAATAATTCATATTGAAAATGACTTAATGCCATACATAAATAAGTTTCACACCCTTACGTAACGAACCAGTAAAATTTCTGATATTCGTGATCATTAAAATGGCTGTGTTAATACACTAAATTGCTCGTTAGTGTTGCGCGATCGATAGTGCTGTCCCCGTTGGGCTTTAGAGCGGCCTTCTGGGAACTTTCTTATACTTCGCCTCATATCACACTTTTCTGGTTAATATAGATTCGCATAGATTTATTTGATCAATGTAAACTCCCATTTTATTGATATTCGTTCCGAGAGGACGTTCCCGAAGAATGTCGAACACCGTGTCACAGTAGTCTGGGTATCGGTAGTCGAATAAACAATCGATGCGGCCTACAATTTTCATGATTTTCGACACCGAACAACGTGTATACACTTTGATCAATAACACCCTGCCGCTTCGCGTTGGATTGGTTTCGATGCGAGCGGCAAGTAGAGCATGCGCCTGATAAACATTAAGGCATCTGGTGTTGCCCCTTCAACTACAAATCTAGTAATCGTTTCATATCCCAGCTGCTGTTCCGATCTCTGCTTGCTCCCGTTTCTTTCATTGATTTTATTCGGAAAGCGGTCAGATCCATTTTAATTCAGGATTGCGGAATCGCTTCGGTCTCGCACCTCCAATAACGAAATTGACAAATTAAGAGCTTATAAATGAATTTCAATAAACGTTCATTTATCTAAACGTTACCTCCTCGCCAATTTCAATGAGGTTTAAATATATTGTCGAGGTTACCATTCTGAACAACTTTTTCCTTCGGAAGTATATGACGGTCGGCTTTAGTTTGCGAGATATTCGCAAACATAGTTTCTTAACACTAAACCTACCACGACCGGTCAAATGACCGGTTCTAGATTTTTTATTTGACAATTATTGAAATAATAAAAATGACTTCATAAGAAATTATGGTACAGATATCTTTAGTAGAACACGTATCGCAATAGGAGGAGCACGAAGTCTAAATAAAATCAATCTTGTCATTTATATAAGGGAGCATGTACCAGTTGCTTTTAAGGAATCGGTAGGTTTAGTGTTAACGTTGCTATACACGACATGAATATGTCCTCAATACCATTTGACTTTGTTTTCGACGAAGACAGAACGCAAACAACTGTCGCACGCTGTCTGGGTTAGGTCTTAAAATATGTAAAATATAAAAAATGCATCTTGACCGATTATTGACGATTTTTCCTATTGCAAATTCCGCATATTTTCAATGATCAAATTTGCTTTTTACGAAGAAAAATAGTCTCATTTTTACCTTTTATGAAGAATGTTTTTTCAAATCCTGAGATTATAAAAATATGAAAATGATTGACAATTTTGTGTGCCTTGCCAACGAGAATACATTCTCATTAAATTGTACAAATTTGTTCAGGGCAAAATATTTATTTTTACGTACTTCAATCGCATTGGGAAAAAATACCGCAGTGAAACGTACGTAATAGGTACATTTACCTTACACGGTTCTGAGAAACGCGCGTGTTCCTAGCGTTCTAACTCCCAAATCAATAACGATTAACGTGTCATAAACTTCCAAGTGTGTCACAACAGTCAATGGGTCCGTTTAATTATGTCGGTGTTGGACTCGTACATTGCATAGCATATTCACACCCCCCTCTTCCGAGCTTACTAACGCGATGGTCAGTGACCATGGTCTTCGAGCGACTATCCACGATTCAGAATTCAAGTCATTCGTCGATGAGTTTGCTACCGCCGCTAAAACGCTTATGTAGATTAGTTAGGGAGAAAATTTTACTTATGGTCATTTCTTTAGTAGACCGGTCTGCAGCCAACATGTGGCACATAGGAACAAGCACAATTAGAAAGTTTCTTAACGTGTGCATTCAATTTAGCCTCCCAGATCCAGGAGATCGTATCTTAAAGTACCAGTGCCGAAGGTTCAGGTAGCAAGTACAGTGACTCCCATTAAAATTCGGACGTTCTTAAAAAACGATAACTTTTTTGATATTGCACCATACGATTTGAACTTTTTTGAGAATTTAAAGCAATTAATTTACTACGTGAAGTGAAAAGAAATTTTTTCAAAAATTGCAGTTGGTCGGAATTGTAGAGAAAATACTAAAAGTTGTATTTTACAACTTTTTTATGTGGGTCTATATTGAAAATTTAAAAAGTATGTTTTGTAAATCTGTGTCAATTATATGCATTGTACAAGTTTCATCGAAATCGGTTGATGTGGGAAAAAACGACAGGTATTAAAAGATGTACGAATCCTTAGATTTATTGCAGTTAGAGGCCGAAAATCGTGAAAAATTGCAATTTTTACCATCTTTAAACGTTTGTAGCTCATTGCAACGTTGACCGATTTTAATAAAATTTTCAGAATATGTTTAATTGATACAGATCTACGAAACGTGTTTTTTTACATTTTCAATATGATCCCACATAAAAAAGTTGTACAACATAACTTTTAGTATTTTCTCTGCAATTCCGACCAATCGCAATTGTTTCAAAAATTCTTTTCACGTTACGTAACAAAACCGATTGTTTTAACTTCTCAAAAAAATCCAAGTTGTATGGTCGAATATTAAAAAAGTTATCGTCTTTTTAAGAGTGTCCGAATATTAGTGGGAGTCACTGTAAGTATCTGAAAAACACAAGCGGCCCAGTCATCCCCAACTTGGGAAGGACACAAAAGGACCAAACATAGACCTAGATGAGCAAGCAGTGAATAAGTCACAACAAGTCAGATTAGTAAGAACCATCAGGCACTAGACTCGTATAAACAGTACATTAGGCTAGCACAGTTCATAGTCCACATGAGTGGTGGTTCTTCGAGTATAGACTGCACCAAGTGCAATATTTCAAGGGGCTCTACTGAAACAGCAGTCCAGTTCTTAACACTAAACGTATCGAGCTGTAAAAGTAACAGGCACATGTTGCCTTATAAAAATGACAATATTTCATTTATTTAGACTTTGCACGGTTGTTGTTGTAATATGTACTGCAATAAAGATATTTATTAAGTTATTTCTTATGAAAGCATCTTTATAATTTCAATAATTGTAAAATACAAAAATCTAGAACCGGTCATTTAACCGGTCGTGGTACGTTTAGTGTTAACAATAGGAATCAATGAAATTTTATCGAATTAACGTTACCGTTATAAGAAAACGTTCTTTCAGCAGCGAGACTCACTGAAAAATTATCACGCCCTATTGACCAGTTTCGATACGCTTGTTTCAGAAACTCGAGCAAGCCGATGACGACGAGTATCTCAACTCTTCCTGGGCCGACGGCAGCAGTCTGAAGCGGCACTTTCAAGGTCTGAACAACATCTCGTGGAAACCGCACTAAAGTGACCCAAGAACGGGAACGAGAGAAAACGAAGGAACGGAGAAGATGAAGAGAGCTAGATAGAAACGAAGAGAGGAGGAGGATGAAGAAGAAGAAGAAGAAGAAGGAAGGGGGGGAGGGGTTAAGGTTCTACGGAGCCTATTAAAGTTACCGAACAGCCAATATTCTCTCAGCAACTAACATGGAGAACGAAGGGGGCGGGTGATCAAGGAAAACCAAGTATATAGTAAATGCGAACTCTAGAGAACTAACGTAGCTACAGGAATTATCACGGACTGAACCAGAGATATAACACGATGCTCAAAACGGCATGTACTCATGCGGGAAAACGGGCGTCGATTTGCGTCCAATAAAAGTCCAGAACGGCGTTCTCTCCTCGAGCAAAAATAAATAACCGAGAGTAAGTAAAGACCGAATAAGTGAATCCAGAGAGTGTCATCCGAACGAGCAAAAAAAAAAGAAAAGAAAAAGAAAAAAAAATAGTATTTAAAGATATAAAAAAAATGCCGCACCGCTGTCGCATAACTGTCCCCGTACGCGCGCTAATTATCATCCATAGAGATAAAACGATATTTTGTGACAGACTTTTTTCTACTCGATAACCGCCCGTGCTACACGACCGTCTTTGAATGGCGAGAACAACCCCCGAGGAGTTCCGCCGATCGATCATATCCGTCGAGGACTCGCTCGTCCATCCTGACCGATCGAACCGATCGGCTCGTATGGCGGGGATCCAAACAGGAAATATTGTATTTAGATTCGTTGCCGATATTCCGATGCCAGATTCTCGTCGTCTCCTAAAGGGTGCTTACTTCCGGCGAACATCGAAGGAGAATCTCATTAGACAGACCCGCCTGCCTGCCTGCCTGCGCTGTGCTCGATGCCTCGAGACGCGCGAAACCGAGAAGGCGAATTCGGAAACGCTTTTGTTCTTTTCGGAATTGTTCAAACGAAGGGGGGAACGTTTAAAACCAGGTTCGAGCGTAAACATTGTACATTCTACGATCACCGGAAAAGAAAAAGAAAGAGAGGAAAAAAAACACACAAAAAAATGAAACTCGCTTTACGTCCACGAGAAACATTGTCCACACGATCATTAGAAAGAGACGTATAAGATTGGCTGACCGCGAGTGAGACCCAAGATATATATATACGCGATGACACACTGTGAAGAAACAGCTCCTAGGCTACATCGTATAACTATGCCAGTAATCTTGCAAATTTCGGCCCGTTTTTTGACCAGGCTTCCTTGTAGCAGGTCCAAACTCTGTCAGCCACATTCTATACTATCCGACGGACGATCGCTTCAAGTCACTGCGACGAGTAGACGAATTTTCCTAGCGTTCTTTCGAGCAGTTCTATCGCGAAAATGCTTTTCGGGAGCAGCCTCTCTGCTCAGCTGCTGTTTCGACACGCGCGGATATCGCGAGTCGATTCGCGTAATTATTTGCGGAACAGCTACCGCCCTCGTACCTTCAGCGTCGAATCGAATCGCATCGATTCGATCGCAACCCCGAAGAACGCGCACACACCCGCGAGAAACTTCCACAAAATCAGCTCCACCCGTCGCGGTGAAAGTCGCGCGAACGCATTCCTGCCGATTCCGATTTAGCAGAGCTCTATGTATACACACGCAACGCCGAGGGGCAAAGCCGGTCCTTTCGTAGCGATCAAACATAAGCAAACACACACACACACACACAGATAAATACACAGGCACACGTACATACATATATATATATACACACACACGCAAGTGTTAATGACTCTGGTTCACTGGTCGAGGAGCACTCAGGTGAAGAAGATCACGAAGATGATGACCGCTAGAAGAGGAGAGATGTCGAACGATCGCGTCGACTAGATAGCTTAAAAAAACGCGTAAATTCACTAATTTTAAGAGAATACCGTTACCAATTACCATGTATCGCTAAGGTTAATCTGCTTGCTGTGTGATCATGACGCATTCGAGACACGCCACAGTTCGCCTCGTGCATCGTAGACGACCGGACACATTGTACCAGGCACCGACACACACGTCTGTTCTCACCGTTTCTGATCGAGGGTTCTTCAGGGTGTGGGTGAGCGATGATGCTCGTGCGCTCGTTCAATCGAAAATCCCACTTGCGGAACCGAGCGATACATACCCACCCTTAGGCTCGCGTGTTTTTATAGGGAAGAATAAGCAAGATGGAGACTAGAGATCGTTCGAGAGAAAATTCGAGAGAAAAACAGTTGGCTGATTTGTGTTTGAACAATCTTCTCCTGCTTATAAAATATCTAATTTTTTCGATTAACCGACGATGTTGTATTCTCTTTCCTAAGTTGTCGAAGTTAATGGAATTGACACTGATATATAATATACATATACATATAGGTAATAAAAGAATTTTCGTAACCTACTGCTATTTACTATTAAAAGCGAAACAATATCGTAAGCTTTTTGTATTCGTTACAGTTTTTAATATCCATTTACTAAATATTATACCTTCAATTGTGTAATTGTTAACGCTGAGTACAGTGCTGCGATAAATATTTCAGGTTAAATCTGTTCTCTATTGAACTGTCACTGTAATGCTACTTCAGTGTTTTGTCCAGTAGCGATTTACATATTAACTATCGCGAGCCGAATCTTTTTGACAATTTCATGGCAGCCATAGCCAGATTCGTATACATTTTTTCACACATTCCCGAACTTATTTCTTTGAGATTAATGGTGATCTTCTTATCGAACAAACAGCCAATAATTTCAACCAACCGACTACTAGAAACTTAGGATTTGGATAGAACGTTTGTAACTTTCGCTCAAAATGAACCTTAATCCCGCCATCCAAGGGTTAAACTATCGAAAATGAACTTTACGACCCGGATTGATATTAACTGTTAATTAACGCTTGCGGGTGTAAACTGTGTTCATGAGGAACATTTTACCAACGTTCCACCAACGTTGCATCTAACTTCATCAAAGCTCAAAGGATGCAACACGCATCCTTAAATGTTCAAAAATAACTGAGCATTGATTATTTGACGATTTATTGCCGCAAGATTTGACGAAGAACACAAATCAGCCTCGTAACGTGGAGACTTGCAAACTGCAGAAATTGTTCGGGGTCCGAGGACTGTTCGGGTCAAGTTCGTCGTTAGCGACTAAGCGGAAATGGAAAGTCGTTATTTCTGTGCTTTGCATTATTTCCTCGGTTTAATGATGAATAGGGTAGAAAGCGTGTAATAATCGAGGACGTAGAACTAGGAGGATTGCGAGACGAAAATTCGAAAGCTCGATGTTACGTAAAGGAACAAGGCGCAACTTGCGCAGCTGATGAAACGAGTACAACAGTGGTTTTTCGCAATCTGGTTGGTGCGCGCGAATCGATACGAGTGCCGCAGAACTGGCAAACCTTCAGCCCTGAGATCGATGGGAAAAATTGATGCCTCAAGAAATTGGCGGCTCTTTCGAGACACGTACATAACGTAGCCGCTTCCGGTGCTTTGGTTTAATGTTGGCCCATCACATAAGTAATGCGAATTTTCTTTCGAATCGTTAGTCTTCTATACAGGGTGAACCGCGAAACGTGATCGGCTTAGATTATTCTGCTGTTAGTGGTTCGATCGGAAATATTTTTAGCTAAAATAACATGGTTCGAGGAGAGCTTTAAGATGATTCTACTAAATTTTTTGTCAACCCTTTTTTCCAGGGTTATCAAGGTCATCTCCAGGTTTTTATAGGTAAACCTACAATTTGTACAACAACCAACTTTTAGGGGATACTGACACGAATTCGGCAAGCATCATAATAAATATTTTTTTCTGAACTTAAAACGACGAGAAAAGTAATTTGTTAAGTGTTTACGTGAGTGTATTGCTGCTAGTGGACACCATTTTGAGCGTCGATTCAATTAAGATAAGTGATATTGTTTTAATGTTTCTTTGGTTTAGATGAAGAATAAATACTTTTCATGGGACTTGCCGAATTTGTCTCGGTATCCCATAAAAGATGGGTGAAAAAAAATTGTAGGGTTATCTTTAAAAAACTGAAGGTGACCTTGATAACCCTGGAAAAAAAGGGTTGACAAAATATTTGGTACAATAATCTTGAAGCTCTCCTCGAACCATGTTATTTTAGCTAAAAAAATTTCTGATTGAACCACTAACAGCAGAATAATTTAACCTGATCACGCTTCGTGGTTCACCCTGTATATATTGTTCTATGAATCGTATAAATCGAAACAAAATATTCAATGCCAATGGTTGTAATGGTTTGTTTTTGTACTTTATCTTCTGGTAATGTGAGAAAATGGCATTATTTATTGCAATGACCTGATACATATTCAATTTGAGGCTACAATTGTTTATGTGAACTTTTTTCACTTATAACCCGAGTCGTTTCATTGCATGATTAAAAATAGTCACATCGCGGATGTTTATGCATAATCATCGCTTTGCAAATTGAAATATTAAATTGAGTAGCGAACAGTTTAAATACTATTAATAATATAAGTATTTCGTTATTTACTGATCACTTTCAATGTATGTGGCAGTAATCACCTACGGCTCAACCCAAAAACCTGAGGAAGCAAATTTTTATGTAAAGGCGACATTATTGTATACTTCAGTTTTTTAATTGTTACAAATGAAAATGATTATTAACTGTTTCTTGCATTTGTTTGATTAAATGTGAATTGACATGTTCAAAAAATAGATGTTGATGAGAATACTTTGTGAATCTATGCAAAAGTAGTATATATTTTCATTTAAGAAGTTTATATAATTGTTAGCCGCATTTGTGAAAAATATGCAGTCCGAGAAATATTGTATCTATACGTATTCTTTGAAACAATTGATTTCATACATTTCTTTACCAGATGTATCCGAAAGAAATTGATGTCAGTAATTATCATAGCATAATTTGAATTTGTTTAAGAAATTAATATTCACACTTAAGTAAATTAAAATCGTACTTTTAGCTTCCCCAATAAAATTTCTTTATGTAAGTGCATAAACATCCACAGTATTGCCATTAAAAACTAAAGAATGAAAAAATAATGTCAAATAAGAGATATTTGGCAAAGCAAATACGAATGACGAATAATTATTAAACGAGTTTAAAAAAGTTTGCAACAAGGGTTCTGTATACCTCAAAGAATATGTCTAATTCCTATCAAAGTATACGAAAAAGCTTTCTGGAACTTAAACATCGATTTGTATCCTTCGATCAGATTCGAAAGTATAATCATACTTTGTATTATATGTATTTGCACAGAATCATTAATTGGTTGATGTATCGATCGACCATGGGTGACAAAAGCTGCACGAAATTGATTTACGATGTATATTGATTCAGAGTGCGAAAATTCACGTAGTGTAAACTCTAGTTCTAAATAGAAAATGAGAGGAGAGAAATTGGAAATAGAAAAGGAGACGTCGAATTGATGCTATTTGCTTTATTTATAAAATATTTCTAATTTTTGAGCTGTTCATAATTTCTACTGTATCAACAACAGAAATTTGTTTCTTGACCCGACGATAATAACGTTTCTATAGGAGATAATATAATCATAGTATCATAACGTTTGTGAGAACAGGATCTCATTCATCACGATCTCCCGCCATTTTACAATTTGCGGTTCACTTCACGTACAAAAAAGAGAAAAAAAAGAAAACATGACACGTGGGAAAAACACATATACATAGCGTATAATACACAGATTTGTTACACATCTTCACAATGCGAACATGCGCGCACGTACACGGAACGCATACATGCGAAACACACATTGAGAACCTATGGAAGAAAATAATAATTGAATTGTTTTTATGGATTAAGAACAAGTTGTCTGTGATCTACAATAATTAAAAAAATATTTAATAAGTATTAACATGATAAATGCATAATTGACATGTCGATAATGTCGAACGAATCGATTTAGGGGTTAATAATAATAATAATATTAATAATAATAATAATAATAATAATAATAATAATAATAATAATAATAATAATAATAATAATAATAATAATAATAATAATAATAATAATAATAATAATAATAATAATAATAATAATAATAATAATAATAATAATAATAATAATAATAATAATAATAATAATAATAATAATAATAATAATAATAATAATAATAATAATAATAATAATAATAATAATAACAATAATAATAGTAATAATAAAGAAAAATTAATGTAATGAAACGACAGAGGAGAAAACAAGATGTTCGTCAAATATATCGGAGATTCTCACGATAAAGGTAGAGCAATATGAATAAAAGAAATGAATGGATCTAAAAAAAAATGAAAAAGAAGAAATGATTAACGACATCACTGCAAAGGAATTCTAGAGAAGAGGTATATTATATAAATGCATATATAAACATTATATAATGAATAGAAATTTACAATGGAGCACGCAACATCTAAATATGTAATCGCTGTTGTTAATCAATAATAATTCGCGATATAAAAATGGAAGTAAAAAATTGATGAAAACGAATGTGCGTGCTGCGTTCGAAGTACCGAGTAAAATACAAAAAATAAATAAATAAATTATATGAATAAATAAATAAATTAATGAAAAATTAAATAAATGAATAAATAAATATATATATATATATACATATATATATATGGCACTTGACCGTCGCGGCTAAAAGTACATAGAATAGATAGATTTATAGAGGCGTAAAAAAAAACACCAAAAAATCGTTCCTTCCACCCGCTCCGGCCGTGTATTTGATTATCGATTTTAAATATATCGCATCTCATGTGAAGTCAAAGAAAAGCTCTGTGAACTTGTACACGCACCTCCAGAATGCAAATAGCATGTCATTTTACCGACGCAAGAGATACGAAAATAGAAACAAAAGAGAACATGAACGAGATGAACGAAAGAAAAAAAATAGAATGACGAGGGACGAAGGATATAAAAATGCCACAATCACTGAGTAATAAGTTGTTCAACGAGCGTTGCGAAAGATGTTCGACATAATTTTTGTACAGTTTTGTCACGCGAGAACGTGCAATATCGTCGTCTTTATATTTATGTACAACATTCACTTATAAATTTTCGATATTATTATAAACTATGATCGATTTCGTGTGAAAGTGTATATGGCTTTTTCTGCGGTTAACAATAAAATGTTGTCAAAGCTTTTTCACGAGATATATATACATACATATTTCACTCAAACATATGATTTATCTATTAATTCGATCCCCTCCTTGTAGTGAAATACTTATGCGTTTAAAAGTATATATAGTTCCGGTTCGTTTCGGTTTCTTTCGTTTCTAGGTCTCGACTATTTTGCGAATGAAGGACGTATCGAAAAGGATTGAAAATTTAATGTAATTAAATCTGACGTATTATATTAATGAATATGTGAAAAGTCATTGTACGTACCACCGGGTTTTCTCGTTTTGTATCTCTGTTTGTATAAACAGAGAGCAAATGAGAGTGCTCACACCCGCGGGGTTTCGCTGTTCCCGGTATAGTGGTGCCCCCTAGTCTAATTTTTAGCCTGGATCAGACCCCACATCATCTTTAGCCTGGATCAGAACCTACATGTCAATTTCATGTCGTGTTCGACATTACCGATAACTCAAGAATCTGGGCATATTAGTAAGAATCGAGTATCTTGTATACTTTATCACAGACATTGTATGAAATCACAGACATTGCATGAAATCACAGACGAGATTGAAATGCATTTTTCTGTCTACGATTCTGAATTATCGACTCTGTAGAAAATGCTTTGGTCACCGACGAGATACTATTAAAGACCGCCAGCCCCTGTGCTATTCAGCGAGACAAGTAACCGGGCGCGACCGGGCACGGGGATAACGTGGAACTTACAGTGATCTGATATACCACATAGCTAAAAGTTCCACCACCGACGAGATACTCGTCGGTGATTCCGCGCTCTCTACCTAAATAGAACGTTTGCTCAAAAAACTAGGTAAATGGATTTAGTCCCGCAAATATTCAATAAAACTAGACCGGTGGTACTTTGTATAGGAGCACTTGCGAAAAGTGACAGAACAATAGTAGTTCGAAGTAATCTTATTCGCGTTAATTCAATAATCAAATGAACCAGCTTGAATAATAGATTTTGTTTTGAGGGAAGGTGATACTGCAAAATGGAAATATATTTGAAATAGTCATTGAAATTGATTTTCAAGATCTTTATTGACAATCTTCCAATACACAAATTTTTATATTTAGCAAATCTTAAATTCTGCAATACAATGTTATCGGAAATTCTAAATGTGCAGCTATTAGCTCGATATTATCCACTATTTGTAAGATACTAGAAGTTCTTACAAATAGAGGATAATACCGATTGCCCAGGTCTCACCACGAGGAGGTTGCTGCACAAGAGACCCGGAAAGGGAGTCGGAACGAATTCAATATTCCTTCTGGCTCCCTTTCCTAACAACGACGATCTTATATTAACGCAGTATGTCGAGTAATTATTGCGGTGCAAAAGGTGTGAATCGGAGAAGAAGTCTCCGATCCACGGGAGGCCAAAGGCGAATCAGAGCAGAAGGCTCTGATTCTTTCAAAGAGAGAAACAAGAGCGAACCAGAACAGAGAGCTCTGTTTCGCGGGTGACGCGACGCGTACAATGCTTGCAGCCAAATACCAGCCAGCAACGATACCCGACGTGTCCTCACCAAGAGCGATGGCCAAGAGACGTGTTCAAACGATATCCCATTTACTCTAGCAACCACCTGCCACCAAGCAACGAACAATCGTTGAGGTGAACTCGGGTGGGATTACAGAAGAGAGGATTTTTCACTTAACAATGTAACACGATGAACACTGCCTCTCAACCACCCACTCTCGATGTATCAACGCCGAATACCGCTACCAACTGGTCTGGTACATACAAGCAAGGTCCGACACAGCAGAAGGCTGTGTCGGAGTCAAAAAAACGAGCCGAGCAAAGTGAAGTTACGGCAATAATTACTCGACATATTTACAAACGAGGATATACAATCTTAATAATTAACGCACGCACGCAGATCGAGCAACTATTGCCGACAAGTAAACTAAGTCGCACAAGAGGGAAGTATCAAAGCAGAAGGCTTTGATTTGCAAAGAAGAAACATGAACCAGAGCAGAAGGCTCTGGTTCGGGAGCGAAGCTAAGACAATAATTGCTCGGCAAATATAATTAACTTAAAAATACGCCGCAATATTCGATGGTGTGTCCTCTTCGTTCGATGTGTCCTCTTCGTTTGATGTGTCCTCTTCTTCGACGTTAGAAATAGAAACAACGATGATCAAAATGCGACGAGATGAAAATATGAACCCCGTACACGAGTACGGCCTACATACCTCGCACACGAGTGCAAATCTAACCAGCTCACGAGAGCCAACCTAACACCAGCTCACGAGAGCCAAACTAACCCCACACACAAGTGCGGCCTATAAGCGCTTCGGGTAGCCCCGGGGTCGCGACACCCCGTACTCACTCACAGTTTCCCTTTCCGTGAGTGAGCCCCTGAGGGAAATTTCAATTAACATATGAGAAATAATAAACGACGGTGTTCGTTGATTTAGCAATTGACGGAGTTAAATTGTTGAAGGTTGGGCCAAGACTAAAGAAAGGAATCATTGAAATACCCTTGACCCACCTCGAGCTAGCTAATAGTAAATTCACACATAATTCAATTAAATACACAAGTTTTTACATTTAGCAAGTCTTAAATTCTACTATTACAGTACATAATTTCTACCGTTCAAATATCCGCGCCATATACATTTGTAATAAGTAGAAATTGAGTATACAGAATATTCGGTACTTGCTAATACACCTAAATCCATCAAATATCGGTAACATTGGGCACGACACCGAAGTGGTATTGGAGCTCTGAGAGCCCCTAAAAGCGTAGACAGAAAAGCCCATAAGATGAAATGTCTGTACTAATGGAACTAACAGAGAGTCTGGTACTAATCTTAAGGCTGTGTCACAGACGAGATATAGGAATAGACATGACACCTTATGGGACTTGGTGTCCATAGGAATCTGTAGTACCGTTACCTTAAAATGCCAGTGATTCGAGCGTCCTCTACGCTTTGAGATCTGTGCGTATTATTTATATCTGTTTATTACGTTTTGATGTAATTATATAGCTATGTATGCATTACTAGATCGAAATGTAATAAAAAAGCTATAAAATATAAATATTATATCAAAATGTAATAAGAAAACTATAAAAACGAATACATTAGGAAGGCGTTTAAAGTAACATTACTAATAGAATAAGTAATTTTTTCGATAAGTAAACAAAGGCTTAAACTTAAATTTAAACCGATGCATCACGTATGTTTGTTCCTCAAATCATATTTAATACACGTAACGCGAATGGTGTATAAAATTTTTTCTTCGTGCTAATAATGCTCAGAAATCGTATTTTATCGGTAACGTTAGGTGTTTACACTGAATGGTAATCGGGCCTCTGTGGGACGCCAACGCCCCAAAACCGATGGATACCAAAATACATTTAAGTGTCAGGTCTATTCCTATATCTCGTCTGTGGCTAGACGTTACCCATTACTCATGAACTTAGGCTTGTTAATAAGAATCGAGTATTCTATACACTTCATTTCAACTATGAATAATTAATAAAATATAGATTTCTATTTACAAAATATAGTGCTACAAAAATAAAGGTTGCTACAGAAGCATACATGTAATTATACAATAACATAGTTCTATAATAATACAAATTTATTAAACTTAAACCTAAACTCAATAGGTACCTCGGCAACGTTTTCTTCCTTATTTCGATGAAGCTAACAGTACCATTTTTCGTATACACCTATATTGAATTTACTAATAACAATCTGAAGATATGCTGTTTTATTGTGTATCGTCGCATAAAAGATTTATTACTTGAAGAAACAAAATTATTTACGTACGCAACCTCAAACTATTAGGTATAGAAATTAATGTAACGCCATTTCATTGAATCAATTACAACACCATTTTAAATTTATACATTTTCATCATATTTTTGGATTTTAAGATACTAGCTATGACACTTGTAAAGCACTGTATGTATAATATGATAAAACAAGTAACATAATATAAACAAAAAAGATAGTAAGCATAGATTTGCGCGTTTTTATTAAAGAAGAATGTTGCTAAAGGCGTTAGAAATTGTTTGCACGGTCTTTGTTCCTTGAGTTGAGCAGTACCTCTTTATTGAGTTTGGACGTTTGAACATTATTTGATTATTACAGAGTTTTAATTATTAAAAGAGAATTTCATTATATCAGATTCTTTTTTGAGAGATGGCTCATTAGTGGCTTAAAAAATAGAACAATGAGGTAAAAAATAGTAGTGGCCAATACCTCGTATATAACTTTTCTGTAAGAAAACGTCAAATTCATTTGAAAAGCACATCGCATTAAATTGCCAGGTCTAACACAATAGCTTCAGAACCGCTGGGTACACACCACATGAATAATCGAATAGCAGGAACAGTATCAAGATCAATTACGTAAAAGGAATAGAAAGAAGAGGCAACCAGATTTCTTTTTATTTCATATATGTGTATATACATATACATACGCTCTAGCATCGTAAATGACCCATACTTTCACTTTTGTAATTAACGCAGATACCTGCGTCTTGTGTTTACCTGGCTAGCAGCTGGAAACAATATGCGGGCTTCTCGGTGGGTTTAGCCCCATTCACGGGCAGATAATTAGCAGTATTATTTTCGGTTTCATCGAATTGTCGAATCTGTGTGCGCTGATAAACGGATGTTGAGATTCGATATCCGGTCGCGAACACGCTTACGGTTCGCTGTTTCGGTGTGCAGCTGGTGTAATCGTGGTTTCAAGTCGTCCAAACCCTAGCATAACATATAATAACGGCTGTGATACAAGTCGGTGTACAGACGATTTCACTTTTAGTCAGGAAGCTGCATCCTCGTCTCTCCGACAGGACCATAGAGCCTGTCTCGGCGTCTGCGTCGCTCGCTCGCCTTGTTCCTTTCTTTCCTTCGTTTTACCTTCGTCGGTATCGCAGTCGAAGTCATTACGAGACGATATGAACGATAATAATGCCGCTGTACCATAAACCGGTGTGTGCCGCAGCGTATTCTCTCTGGGCTGCACGTACATACTGTATATGTATACACAACAGCAAACAGCGTATAGCCAGCGAGTCGAGTTACACGCTCGGCCACAATATATAGTATAGGTTCACCGACTTAAAACAGAAATTAGGAGCGAACCGTGTCCCCTTTCTCTTGCCAAGCCAAGCGTGGTATAAAATACTTTCCCTCTCACGAGGCGAGCAGAGCAACGGAACGCCGGGCCCGGTCGAAAGAGCGAGCAGGAAGGAAAAGGCAAGAGCAAGCAGCCGGGTTTATAGCTCGCGAACGGAAAACCGGAAAACGATTGCCTCTAATCGCAAGCCTCCGGTTCGTTTCCCTTCTATTTGCCCTCTTTGTCTCCTGACTCTACGATACACAAACGTCTTTTTACCTATCCGTGGTCCCGGGACAGGATACATTTTCTACTCCGGCATCTGACGTACACCCGTCAGGACTAAACCGATGCATCGGTCCGGTCGAGTCACGCAGAGCGCAGAGATTCTTCCGGCCGTCTCTGCTGCTCTACAATGTCATTCGCGCTTTCCTCTTCGGGAACAACGAGTGCCCCTGCCATTGCAACTGTCACGGTGCTTCCCGATGTCAATAGAGAGGGAAACGAATCGAGTCGATACGATCACGAGTTAATCATTGTAATCGCATTAGGCACAACATCGGTCACATGGTTTCTAGCAAACACTTTTCAATATGAATACACAGTGAGCAGCAGAATTGAACCAATCAAACCATTTTGCCAGAAAATCATTATTTACTGTGGATACAAGTAATATTCGGACACTCTTAAAAGGACAATAGCTTTGTTAATAGCAGACCATACGATTTGGACTTTTTCGAGAAGTTAGAATAATTTTAGTTTACTGCATGAACATACTAAAAGTTGTTGTTTACAAGTTTTTATGTGGACCTAAATTGAAAATTTTTAAAAATTTCATCAACATCACCCAACGTTGCAATGAGCTACAAAGTTCAAAATAGTCACTTTTAGTGTTGCGTAAACGTAGCGTTAAGAAAGGGGGGACAAAGTGAGGACACAGAAAAAAATTCATTATTAATACTATTATTAAATTCGTCACCAAAACAAATGACTGCAGCAGTGAAACATGAAGGAGGCTTCTCGCGATATTAACATTATTATATTATTGATCAATGTAAATAAATTCCCTTCTGTTCACAGTGCATATTACCATTTTGCCGTACCAATTTTTACGATACAACAGGCTGCCGTATAACGTGGTTAAAAATTGTTTGAAACCATTCTGTATGTGTATCTTCTGTGGCAGTTAGTATACTATAGTATTGTCTTTATAAACAATATTTTGTACATTTACTACCACATAAAACACGTATATACAGGCTTTTTAAATAGTGTTTTAATTGCCTGTTATATGGAACTCTACTGTTACAGTAGAACTTCGATTATTCGGACCTGCCTGAATTGTATATCGTCTGAATACTTTCTAGAAATAAGTAGTTCAATATCTAACACGATTTTCATACAACATGATTTATTGCAGAACATGGTATATTGTACTTTATCTTAATTAGTGCAGCAGAAATAGATCTCAGTTGAGATCTGAAATGCTTAAAAAAAAAAATAAAAAAATGTTACATTTACAAAAAATCATACAGCCTGCTATCTTTTTATGCAAGAACGCTTGGCTGCGAAGAAGAATCCGCGAAATGCGGAGATGCCAATGTAACCGGGCAGAAACTCGATCGGGCTTGATCGTCGTCGGCTTGCTCGCAGCGGCAATCGGCAACCGAAAGAGGGTTTCGAGAAGGACAACCTCTCCTGGATCGGTGACTTTCCCGATTTTGAAACGAACGGATGGCCAGTAGCGTAGTGATCGACTCTGAGGCAACCTTCTGCCCGTAGCGTGTGCACGGTACGTGTACGGCCGTGCAACAATCACAATCGCCAGTGTCGAGTGGTCCCCGTTCCCGGGTTCCGTTCCCCACCTTCTACTTTTGCTACCGACGTCGACGGGTATCGTCGTCCGCAGTTAGACCGAGTCCGCTCGCGCATTCGCATTAATTTCGAATCCCCGCGGTGCTCTCGGCCCGCTTCTCGACATTTCGCCTAAAACCCCGTCTCCCTCTACGCAAAGACCATCGGGCCCGGTTTGCCGATCGACCCCGCGATCGACAGTGTGTCCTGCACCTGATCACCCGCGGCAGGGTTCGCGTGTTTTTTCGTGAAGGGTGTCCGCGAGGGGTGGCCGAAGGAAATGCCCGCGAGTTCGAATCCACGTAGCGCGAAAACGTCCGGATCGAGAGAAAGGAACGCGTGAGACTCGAAGGACTGTTGGTTTTTCTTCTCTTTTCTTCTTTTGATTTGGTCGATGGTGCTCGGTTCCGATCCGTTTGCGACCTTTTTTTCGTTTCTTTCGAAACGAAGGAAGGAAACGGAATAGAAAGGAGGCCATCTGGTGCTGATACCCGTGGACAGACTCGATTCAGGATACCAGAGAATATACCACCTTGAGCGTAAGGATATCTCTCAACACTGTGCCAAGATAGGATTAGTTCACTGCGGAACGACAGCGAAAGTGCGCGTCCTCCGTATGTGCACGGCGTACGATGCACTTGTGCCAGATACCGAGTTGAACGGGGAATGATGAAAAGCCCGAGCCGGGAGGAAAGAATGCGTTCACTGTGTGTTTCGTTTCGTACCCGTATATACTATACACACATCTTTCTGTTACCGAGAGACGCGGCTACTCGAACGAGACGTTTTATGGCGTTTGCCTTCGATACAGCTGGCCCGCAGTTTTTCCATACGTTGCCGATCGAAAGTCAATTTCATATGCCAGTCCGAGGATACGTAAGCAGTTTCACCGGCTACTTAACACGAAACCTCGACGGTGAACGCGTTCGGCTTCTACGACGCCGTTCTGGGGCCTCAGGAAACGGCTCTTGCTAAACAGACGATGTTGTCACTTGTCGTGGCTTGTCTGCCAGTTGAACCCCCATAACTTGATAGAGAACCTCGTTTTCTAGTCTTCCGGTAGCACGTGGCAGACACGATCGAGAAGTAACAGAACATAGGATTTTTCATAAAACGGTTTTAGGGTAACCGAGTTTTTCGAGATGTCAGTTCTTCGCTACCGACGTTAACGCTTCTGTAAATCAATATGTTGCTTATTTTACATAATGTATGACGACTCCTGTTAGGCAACAATGTCTGCAGCATGCATGAGCAGAACATAGTGGGGAACATGTTACGAGTGGAAAGGCTTATACAGCTGATTGGTTCTTTCGATAGCACTAAAATCCTAGACGTGGTCATTAGAACCGCCGTTATGTTCAACACTTACAGAAGAAATAGATATAATTGGTCATGAAAATAATTTTTCGAATGGAATGGCTACAACTAGCGACATTTTAAACAATGATAATTTTTTTTTAAATCCCTGTAAAATGGAGAAAGTTGTGTAGAACTTTGAAAAGTTGTATCAACTTTTGTTAATGTTAACGCGGAGGATAATTGTATCTTTCGAAGTATTGTTTTCCGTATTTCGATGAATGTCAAAATGTAGATGTTACATGTCGTCTATTATACCTTTAACAAACTTTTGTGAACAATCATGTTAGGATGATGAAATTTATGAGAATTTCTTGAAAAATACAAATTCTTGCTTTAGTGTATTCTTTTGTACTTGCATGCATGTCAAATTCATTGAAACAGTTGTCTTTAAATACCAAGCGTGATGATTTGAAACAACATACCAATACGTGTGTATATTTTTATGTACATACAAAACTATTTAAAGTTTCCGGACAAGATGACCAATATTTTTTCTTGAAAATGGAGTTTGTATTAACATTTTGAGCAAGTTAAACATTTTAAAAAATTAGGTTTATCAATTTAAATGTTCGGAAATATTCATCTACTGGTACTTAAATACCTCTTCTGTTTGCCTAAATCTTTTTTAATAAATTAAATTCTGTTTGCAATATCTATATATATAGTATTTTTGCAATATCAATTTTTACAATATCTAGTATTAAATTTTATATTAATATTGCATTTTGTGTTTAATCTTACTAGCAACTCTTTGCAACTCAGGAGCAAATTAAGTAATTCTAATTATTCGCGAACTTTTTTAATGCACCATAACGTACATTTTTATCGACATTTCATCATCGCCCAGACGTGGACGCGCGAGGAATGTGAGGCTCACGGAACGGAGAGATCGGAAGAAAGAACTCGCGAGGAAACGCTTGGTTTCGGATGAATTGCAATACTTTATTTACGTGGGTTGAATTCGAATCGTACTTATAGAGCTCGTACTCGCGACTAAATTGGAGCGACGGTATTCGCGAGACGGTTAGCGAGAGACAAAGCCACGGGGGGTCCCGCTTCGCAGGAGGGGTCTTTGAAACTCGGCGTTTCGGCGAACGCGCGTTGACGTGATTGGCGCAGACCGATCGCAGAATCGATTGTTTCGGGATTCAAACGGAGGTGGCTTACGGGTCAAGACAGCGAAACGTTGCGAGCGCGACAACAATAACACTCGACGTGTTCTTCACGCGTCTTGACATGGAGAGGAAAAAACCCGTGATGAGCAACGGTTGTCAGTGGGTCTCATCGACCAGTAAACTCCTCGATTTGAATCCCGAACATTGAGACTTTGACTATTAGAACAAATCCGTTCAACTCGAGGATTCTAGGCTACACGAATCGCAGAGACGCTATTTTCTCTGGACTTCCCTGCACCCATCCTACTTTTGGTCACTATTAAGTTCACGTATCCGAGTCTTTTGCGTTAATAGAGATTGTTTGTAAAGGTCTCTAAAATACGTTGGCTCATTTCCAATAATTACTGTTTTCCTGAAACATGTCTAGTCCTACGTTCCATCACGATCGTACGGAGAAGAAACCGCTAGTGTGTTGATGTGCAGTGAACACGAAATTGGTGTGCACGGGAACTACACCGGAAGTAAGGTCTTTTAACGCGAACAAATTTGCCGAGTGGAGGGAAGATCATACGATTACATCGTGCAACTTCACCCTCGCTTCGTTGTAGAACGTTCCTTACGCATTCGTGGCCATTGGTAATTTTTCCACGCGTTTTCTCGTGCGTGTTTGTGCACCTTCCTCCGACCCTTGCCGCCAACGTGATGATATCGACGAATTTGACGGCCACGAGCATGGGAAAATGAAGACTTTGGAAGATCGTGCATTCGATCGCAACACCATACTCTTCGACCATAAATGACGTAAGTTTTGAATGATTACACAATTTTTCAATGTCCATTTTCTACGACCATGTCGGGACCATAATGTGATTAAGTAGGGAACACCTGGGGTTAAAAGTAATATCGATTAATTGTAAGGTTACGTGAAAACTATTGAATTTACAATAAAAATTTATATACCTAAACGTTACGTAGCTGTCTGATACTATTATTGGCTCGCAACAATTTCGACTTGCTGATGTTATTATATAAATGATCGTCACAATGAACGTCTCATATTTCTTAAAAACATGATTTTTTCACATAAGTAGGTTGACATTTTCCCGTAATGAATATCAAGATGCATTAATTGGTGCAATAAACAACATGTGTTATAAAAAGTGAATGACCTTCATATGTCATCTACGCGTCCACCTACAAAAAAACTATTAACGTCAGAATGTGCTGCTCTCTTGATACTGAAGTGGTAGTAGGTAACCCACCCTGTAGATAGTGAGATCAATACCTGTTTACTACATAACTATAATTATGCTTATAAATTATACAGACTGCATTCAGTGTATATGATAAAACTTGTATAAATAATATTGAAAACTTCAACTACCGGCTTCCTTAGACACTACATTTTTTGACTGTCTTTATAATCTATACCTGTTCTCTATAATCTCTGTCTTCCTTAACCGCATGCTTAATTTTCGACGAATTAGAGCCGCATATACGTGTCAAGAGCACGTTCTGCAATGAAAGTGTTTACCAAACAGTCGTATGAATCGAATACGTCAGACTTTGAGTTTCGAAAATGCGAGTTACACGCGTAGCGAGCATGTATCGTTGAGCATGAAGCTGTATGTGCGATTAAATCTATTTTTTTTTTTCGCTAAATAAAGATTGTGTTGCAAGCGGGGACTGTCAGTGTATGAATTGAGACATGCAACGGTTGTAGGAATATGTTAAGGCTTCATACAAATGTATGTTGTCGGCAGTGCCGGCTCAAAGTGCCGGCAGCTTGGGCAGTTGTCTGGGGCGCCATCAAGGATCTTCCAAAAAAAGGAAACGTAAAAATAATAAATAAAATATATAATTAAGTGCCAAAAACAATGTTCTAGGTAGGCTAACTGTTGATACTGCCCAATACTGGTTGAGAAAAACGAGATCATTGTTCATTGTTTGTTAAAAAATATCTCAGATAATAAACTCATTTCTATATATCTATATTTTTAGTTTTTTCCTTGTGGAAATTTCTATGATTACACTTAAAAAGAGCGCCGAAGTCGAGCTTACCCAGGGTGCCAGTAACCATAAGGCCGGCTCTGATTGTCGGAAATCTTTACAATTGTTAAATTATCAGGTTCATAAAAAGTATAGTATGTGTTGAATTCTTGTCTCAATTTGTAGTTCATTAGTGAACACCGATCATTCATTGTTTCCTTAAATGTAGCTTGTGAATTTATCAAGCAAAATAAATCTCACGATAATTTACGGTATATACACTCACCTTTTTAAAAAACAAATATATTTAAACCTGCTATGATATGCGAACGTTAACACTAATAACTAGAAATTTTTAATTTTTGTAGGCAAATTTTAAGTAAGTGCATTAAGTAAAGCATTTTTTGAAAATTTTTAGAAACCATAAATGCATAAAGATCCGTAATCTACTGAGAACTAGACTGCGAAATTTATGCATTTATGACAAAAGAAGTATTCAAACCAATAGAAAGCTTAAAAGAATTTCAAAATATCAATGCATTAATTTTAACCTACTAGAATTATTAGAGAAAAAAATCAAATTTCTATTTGGCTCCTGTTTCCCAGAACTAATAATAAAAACTTCCATTTTGCATAAATATCCGCAATCTCTTTGCAACTGATTCTTGTCTCCAACCAATATGGTCGTCAATGACCGATATGGATAAATAAACAATGTTTAAAAAGCAATACATTTTACATATAATTTATTTTATTTATTTTGAATCGCCTACGCTTCAATTCGAAACGGAACTGTAATATAAGGAAAAATTGTAAAAATAAGCACGTGCGATGCGTCACCCTTGTCTGGCGGTAAAAACGTGTACACGTGTGAACGCCATGCGGGTTTCCGATTCTCGTTTACCGAAATAATTATACTGTGTTAGCAAATCGCGACCATTACGCTCTTCACAAAGAGTAAATGCAACTCGTGTTCGTAGAACACAATTTGCATGTGATTAACGATAGACTGCTACACTAATATGGGGTCACAATGAAGCAAATGATACTTCAAATTAGGGTACCCGTAAATAATGTCGCCTTTTCATATTTTCTTCTTGTAGAAATAATTCTTAATGTACAGTGCATTCCTTTGATTTGCAAGTCCTTAAAGCGCAGTAGGTATTATATTTTAAAATTATAATTTTTTTTTAAATTTTATTTATAGGTTTATGTCGCTTCAACTGCTAGGCTATTAGCGACATCATAAAATAAATCAGAATATATTAAATTATTTGTTTAATAAGTTATTTGGTTTCCTTTATGAAATTTAGCAGGTCATTCATATTTTTTTATCGTTAAGGATGTCCTTAAGTGTAGGTTCCAACTTAAACTTATTACCTTATATTTATTTGCGACTAAATAATATTAAAAGCATGTTTGTAACTCAGAATTTTACCAGTAGGTGAAATTTAAAACAATGAAGCGATTGAAGCCATTTAAGAATACATATGACTACACACAGTATGACTAGACTGCAAATCTTAATGCAAAATTAAAATTGTCTAAATCAATTGTACGAAACAGAAGTTAATGAATTATGAACGAATTAGTTAGTTGTACAATACCCCACTGCACCATTTCGAATTTATTAAAATCATCAAAGAAGGAATGTCATTTCTATTCGTTTCTCGTCTTTACAACCGACTCGGATAATATTTCTATAGTGCATAAAATTCCAAGGTCTAGCAATGAAATAAGATCGGAGTAATAAAAAAACCCTGTGTAAGCCGAACGTGTTAGGCTAGCACACATCACGAAGCACGATGATGAACACGAGGCACCGGGACGGTTTATAATAACGGCTATTCACCGGTACGTTCGTACGCACTCTTAATTGCCGTTAAATGTCGACTTCGTGCATGAACTCCCGGGTCCATTGACAGTCAACCACTTTCATTTCTCTATTCTCTGACAGTCTTCGGTATGTTACACTTTCCTCCGCGGGTCGGCTGCACGGAGGAGAAACAGCAGCGCAGCGCAGCTCAGCGGATAGATTGGAACTCTCGTTTTCAATATCTCCGAGTGCCTCGCATGCACGCACCGTAACGGGCAAATCAGCTTCGATTGTATAATGCCACCGCTTATGGCTCCACGTGCTTTTGCATCTGTCCAGCTGAACAGTCACTTTAATTAATCGTCATATTTGGAAGAGCGTAACCTGCGCGATTTCGAGAGCTGACTGCGGGAACATAGACTTTTAATTTGACAACGAAATCAGGAAAAACGAGCAGCGCGGTATCGCGAACAGAAATCGAAAACTGGAATTAAAAAAGGCTGTAAGTGCGAAAATGAAATTTCCGAGGAAAATTCAATTAACACTTGTAGCAATGCACTTCATTTCAGCGACACTTAAAAGAATTACAATTTGTAGTTAATACAACTTGAAAACAATATATGACTTTAAAAAAGAGTAAAAAAATAGCAAAGTGAGGAAGAAAAATAATAGAACATAAGAAAAATGGGAGGAATGAAAGTTCACTTGTCGTTTTCTTGAAAAGTAACCAACCATCAGGGAACTTTCAGCCTTATTTCATTGGCGTTGGAACTTACATCCTTTTTTGCGGAAACAATTTTTGAAAAAATGACACTTCTTACATCCTTTTTTAATTCCAGTCTTCAATTATTATTGGTTATGGTTGTTCGGTGAACGTTTATTTACGATATCTTTAATGATACAAAAAAGATGTACAGTAAAGCCTTGATGAGTCCGGGTCCCTGCTGTTTCATAGATCCTGTGGTTCTGCTGTTTCTTCGTGTCCTCGCAGACCGCGCCGAACGTAGAAAAGGACAGCGCGTGTAAACACGGTCCGCGCGCGCGCGGTCGAAGCCGCACTACATATCAACTAAACCACTAAATACAGTCAAGACTTTACTATAATTTAATCTGTAGTCGACAACAGTTCATATGTGGAAAATGTCAGCGCTGTGTTGGTTTAATGATTAATAAACGAGCAGTTCGATATCAAGAACAAGAATTGATTATGGTTGATCGGTGAACATTGAATACGTTCATCATACAACAAAGAAATAATTTAATTTTCATTTGACGAATTATTATATGTTAGAAGTGTGTGTATAATTTAGGCTAATAACATAAATTCGGCAAATCGAAAATTCAAAACAATCTGAAACTTTATACAAATGCATATATGTAGTTCATGTGATTAATTCGAATGCCTGGTTTTCTCCTAGAAATAAAGTAACTTAAATGTTGAACATATCATATAATCCCCATATAATATCTTCGTGGTTTATGTAGTTTCCTTGTTTTATTTCCTGCATCCATTTGTCATGCGAGTATGGAGGTACTAATATTTGAATAACCGAGTAGATATATTTCACAAGATTTCAAAATTCTTAGACCATCGATGTTACTATAATATAATTCCATAATTAATGGAGGCCTTATCGCAGTAAAAGAATAATAACGTAAATAAAGAATGTGTTTTTAGAATTTACGAGTGCTTCGACGAATTTTAACATTGTGTTGGTGAATGACGTAGTATTGTGCGAATCGGAGACGAAAAAATGCGAAAAATAAATATTTTGTATAGAACCAGAGAATCGTTAAAATTTTCAGTACGTGTTGTTCAAATACACATGCAAAATCTTTGCAAAAATTTTTCCTTATGCACGTTTACTTTGAATATCATATGCTTCAACATTAATTTCTGTACGATGTTAACAAAACTAATTCTAAAAATTCCAAAAAGCACATTTTTCCCCAGAGTTTTAACTAAGCATGTACTCTGACAAATGACAATATGTTAAACCAATATAATGTTTAATTAGTGATTAATTTTAAAACTAGTTTAAGCTTATAAACAATGGTAAACAAGCTCATATAAATATCAAGTGTCCCATTCTAATATGAAGCAGGATAAGAATAAAATAAATACAGCATAATAATTACTTTAAATAAATAAAATAAAATTAATTCGTTACAAATTTTTACTAATGATGGAGGTTGTGCAATCGATTATGTAACAAATTATGAAGAGGAAGTTCTCATAAAATCTAAATTGTACAGTACTCGAATGTTTCGTTTCGTTCCACTCAAAAAATTAGGTCATTTCTCTAGGATTTAATAAAACTATAATCCCAAATAATCGAAGCTCATAAATAATTAGATTCACAGCCTTTACGTTTACTAACGAATATATTTTTTCCGGCAACTTGATATAATTAGGTATTACGTTGCCCGAAGAATATTCCAAAGACCGACTTCCGCTTCTTTGCTCGAATGGCTGATTTAATTTCCTAGCGCTTTCACGTGTGGGCAAAGCTGTTGCTAATTGCGCGGAAATATTCACAGCCAGTTTCCTTCCGTCTACGATTGCGTTTCCTTGATCGCAACTACAGCACAGATTTATTGTACCGTTTCTTCGGTCGGTTTTTGATCCGTGCCAAAGTCCCGATCCGTTCACAGGACGCTTTCACGCCCGGAGAAAACCAACCTTTCGATAAAGTATTCACGATGAATAGTTCATGTACATACAGTCGAAGTAGGTCGTGTTCAGAATCGTCTTCACGCGATTTGAGGCTCTACCGAAAATTATCACTTGGGCCCCTCACCCTTATCTCTCGTCCAACCAAAACCTCACGAATTCAGATTTTCTTCAATTCAAATTTTCTCCTTTTCCAATATTCTCCAATTCCAGTTTTCTTCCACTCCAATTTCCTCGAATTCCCATTTTCTCCACCTCCCTCGAACTCCAATATTATTCAATTCCAATTTTCACCAACTCAAATTTCCTTGAATTCCAATGTTCGTCAATTCCAATATTCTCCAACTCAAATTTTCCCCAATTTTCCATTTATTTGCAGAAAAATTTACAATTCCACTTCCAAGTTGTTGGAATATTACTATTTCTAAATATACTATCCGTTATAGTAATGATTACAATAAAATACACTACGCTTTTCTAATCTTTTCAATGGGTACTCAATAATTCTTTCTAGTGTGGTGGAATAAGAGGTCAATATTTAAATTGAATTTATCGGATTACTAAAAATGGTATCGGTTTCATATTCAGTGTAAAAGTTTATCAATATGGATGTCAGCATGTTTGAGACGTTACTTGATTTTTAATTGTCCTTCGTTGGAATACGTAAATTATTCGAAAGTGATGCTGCATCTTTCGTACAGCAGTTCTTTCAATTCCGTTCGTGTAGTTGATTTTATCATGCTAAAAACGTACTAATGTATCTTGTATACCCAAAAAAGTGTAATGAAAGTTTGACCTTCCCATGCACAACATTAAAAACATTCAGCTTTTCTACAGTGTGTCCCGAATTTAAACCGGCAACAGCTAGGGTTCAATCTACATATAAAAAGAAGACAAATGTTACATAAACTTTGTCAGGAAACGCTTTGTTACAGAGTCATAAATTAGAGCACATCTGTGTGGTAACAGTGTTGGTCGTTGATAAACAGTTGTAAAATGATGTTATGTGACCCGACATTTTCGGGTTCTCGCACACCTCTAATTAACACTCTTCCAATGTTTCCTTGCTAATTCCGTAGCAGGAAATCGTTCAACTCATTCACTTCGGCGAGGAAGTCTTCAATCACACGCACGGTGTTCACTCGACAAGATCAAACAGTGCAAAGTGACTAGACTAGATTCACTTTCGACGAAGTCGGTTATTATCTGCGGATTCTACCAAGTTGATTCTACTCCTCTGGTTGGAAAGTAAAGTCATAAAGTGGAATCGCGTTGTGTTTCGAGCCAGTAATTCATTTATATAACAGGCCAGTTTATTAAGTTACAACTGTGATTATGCCTGGTTCGGTAGATTACGATCGGGGCGCAGTGGCGCGGCTGCGCGTTCCGTTCGCCGCGGCTGAAAAAGAGAAACGCAAAAGCCGCGGAAACGATTATTACAAGTGATATAAACGAACTTCGTGAACGGGTCACGGTTACAGGTACCGGCGATTACGTTCAACCGTTTGCTAAACAATCATGGAACGCGAAACAACGGTGTGGTGGTTCGGCGATTGCAAAGCGGCGCGGCGGCGCTCGGACCAAGTCGCGTGGAACGATTCGATGAGCCCGGTTTCCGCAGAGAAATTTCAAATCGGTAGTCCCAGAGAGCCGAGACCCTGGACATGTCAGTCATTTCAGAACGACGACGATATCCAGATGACAGTCGACGCGACTGGAAATTGTAAATTATAAACAACTCGCGATGCCAAGAGCAAGCATACTTGGATCAGCTGTGCGCCCCGATCGCACGCTCGATGATTGCAAAAGTGAATCGGCGATTTCTTGAACATCGAAAGTTCTCTCGCGCGAGCTATAATCTTGACAACTCTCGCCATATTTAATCAACGCCGAGAAGAGTCGCGCTATGACAGAGTATTTGAAAAGTCACGGGCGACGACTAGTCATTACCAGCCAATTTTGCGTTTTACTTTCTGGAAACGAGGATGATTAATATCTACCTACAGGGAGTCCCAAAATGTTGTATTTCATTGAAAGCGATGATTGCCGAGGTCATTTGAAGTAACTTTTTCCTTTGCAAAAATCTTCTCCGCGGCTTTGTTCGGGAGTTATTAACGAAAAACACGGACCAATCACAGCGCGGCTACGGCGGACGAGTTTTGGCTCGGCCAATGTCAACGTCACGTTTAGCGGGACCTCTCGCCGCGCCGGAATCCGTCCGCTGCTGTAGCAGTACGTAACTCCTATAGTAAACCGATAACTCCTTAACGAAGCCGGAGGGTACATTTTCGGAAAAGAAAAAGTTACTTCAAATGACCTTAGGAATCATCGCTGTCAAGGAATTACAACATTTTTGGAATACTCTATATGTATTTCTTTCTTTTTAGTATTTGGTCTTGAAGTTGCTCCATTGCTTCAACATCTGAGAGTATTTAGGCAAAATAGAAATTTTGGGCATCCACTACGAGAAAGCTAAATTGCATAAAGATTCATTTCTTGTCTTAATGAATCTCCTGATATTTTCACTATTTTGTTTTCGTCTACTCTTCTTTGTCATTAATGCTCAATACACAGTCTAGTCATTAGCCATGTTGCAGCATAGATGTTCAGTTGTATGTAAATCATTAAACGAGAATTTGGTATCTTAAAATTTTTGATATATCTTAATATGTTAGGATATTTAGTGATCATAATTGATATTTGTCAACGAGAACATCAAATAAATTTTAGAAATAAATTGGAAAGGAGATGCTCGGATAATTGACATAAAGGTTAACTATTTGCATAAATTATTTTTTTGGAAATTAGTATTCGATCAAACAGATCAAGCATTTGTCGCTATAATTATTCATATATCTGATTCGGAAAATATTCTCATTAACGACAAAGGCACTAGAAGAGTTTATATAAAAACTGCTGTGTGAAAAAACTGGTTTTCGAATTTCAGAATTTACAAAAAAACCCAGTTAAACCGGTATTGAAAAAAGGGCAAAATATAATTAAACAGTCGAAAGATACTTATTCAAAACATTTTCGGTGATAGAATGTGATAAAATAAAGTATACTGTACACAAAACAAAATAAACAAATTGAAATAACTAAGAATCTACAAAATACTACAAAAATACATTACAAATTTTAAACGTTAACTTGTACTATTCCAACAATACAAAATTTTTGCTTTTTGTATGACAGAAATTCGGTTACGAACAAATACCCTGTAGACAATTTGTTACTCAATTTTTCTTATGTTTATCGATTAACTGAACTATTGTTTATAACATTATCATTTCATTGGATGGATGATACTTTCCATTCAAATTTGTTACTATTTTCAAGCAGAGTCGCCTGATGAAGACTAGTGTCCTCACTCTACCTTCCCCACGTGACACTTTTCGTCTCTGTCGTGTATGGGTCACAATGCCACGTGACTAATCCGGTACTGGCAGAGAGAGGGTAACTTTTTCCCCTCAATTCGTGCTCCTTCCCCTCATCTGGCGTCTCTGTTTTTAAGGCGTTGCAAAACCAACGAATGCTTCAGAGTGTGTAGGAATTCCACTGGAATTATCCAGAGGTTTGTTTCCTGTCTCCTTTCCTTCGACATCATTACTACAAACAAATCTCATAAAATCTTAAATTCTTTTACCGGTAATTTTTTACCCGGATTGAGCTACAACAACTTAGCGCTAAGTGTATAGTAAGTGCACATAATATTACATATTATGTCGTGCAAAAGATTTCATCCAGTCAGACTTTTCCCTTCTTATCCCGGATGCAACGTTTAAGGCAACTTTCACATTGTAAACAAGAAATAATGAACAATATTTATTTGTCACACAATTTTCTTTTACTCGCTATCTTCTTGCTAAAGTCCTCTTATATGTATGTCGCTTGTAAAGTATAACGTGTGAAAAAATCTGGAACCTTTAAAAATGCCACTGTATGAATATATGTGTTTGTAATACATACATGTATACGTGTATACTTTTCTTTGAAAAAACGGCGTCATTTTATTATGCAAAACGGCCGGTCCGCCGTTCAACTGACATCAGCCAAACAAGTCCTTGTTTCTTCGATTCCGTGAAAAAATCATACAGAATCACATTCTCCCGTTTTTTTTCTGCATAGTTGACGCAAACACGATGACGAGGCGACGAGCGTTAATGGCGAATATTCGATTAAAATTGTGCCCATGTCGGAAACGAGAAGACACACGTTGCTCGTGGCGTGTACGACGACGACGACAACGTAACGGTTCTCCGCGTGTTGCGATTAAGAATACAGCAACCCGACGCGACGCGACGCGACGCCGCACCGCGCCGCGTTTACGAGACTCGCAGTTTCTCCACCGCCGCGCGCCATACGATTGATGCTAGGTAGAAAAAGTTTACTTTCAATCGCGTAGCATTTAACTCTCCCAGCAAGCTCTCACGTGGAACTTCACGTGAACGTAGGTAGCTGCTAGCCAACAGCTTGGGACTGAACAATCGCGATCCGCTAACGAAGGGCTCGCGATAAAAACGGTGCAAAGAAGAGCAGAAAAATGTCGTATTTACAAATGTTCAGATTACGACGATGTTTGAATTTGCAATTAATGGGTCTTCTGGTCTGGAACCTTGAAAAATTCCATTTATTTTGCGTTTTCTTAAATCAAAACTGTTACTATTTTAGATTTTTAGATTGTGAAATTGATAAAATATAGAAGCCAATATTTAGTTTATTATTTCACCGAATAGAACTGAATGTTCTTTTGTTGGAATAATACAATGTTTTTCATTATTAATGATTATGACTATCGACATCTTCTTAACCTTCGAACCCCTGCGAGTTCTAAGCCTATGCCGGAGTCATTTCTCACTCACACCGATATTTCACGAATACAGTTTTATTCCGATATAAGACGATGAGTGGGGACCGCCTTTCGTCGTATTTCGAATCTAGTGGCAAACTATTGTAGCGTGAAACGGTTTTTCTCAGGAGATCGAAACGTATGGTGAAGATATCCTATATTACTCTAGTACATGTTCTTTCGAGTGCGAACGCTAACTGCTCTTCAAAACGTCTTGATTCGAACCGTGTCCTTAGAGCGCGTGTTGTCGTTGGTCAGCCGTCGTCCGGCGACGAAAAAACACGGGGCGACGACCGCGCGTCACAACATTGTTTGAGGAACGCTGCCCCCCCCCCCCCCCCTCGCGCAACGGACACATAAATATCAGCATATATACAACAGCGCATGGTGTTTTTTTTACACCAGAGCTCGGAATTGTTGAATCGCGACGGCCGATTCTCAAAGGCTACGTCCCCTCGACCCGGCCGCGCGTCTCGCTCCCCGTGGTCGCCCTAGTTCTCGAGGCAGCTCAGGTGCGGTACTACCAGTACCGGATTAGTCACATTGTGGCGTGACATTGTCGGTCACGTGACCGGGCCGCGACGGAAGCGTGGGGAATAGCGTCGTAGAAGGGGAAGGTAGAGTGGGGACACAAGTCACAATCTGGCGTCTCTGCTTAAGAATAACAATAGAATTGATACACTGGTTAGAAGAATAATTTTATAAAAAATATCCTTCACAGTCATGTGTTCTATCATTCAAGTATCATTCAACACGTTTACTGCCACGTCATCAGTCGTATGTAGTTGACACAGTTATTCGTTCTGATTATAAACATTAATTGATGTCATAACATATTTGCTTAAACTGAATTTCAGAAAGATTGCAAGTTTTAACTTTGCATTTTTAGTCTCGTTGCTTCAATTATTTTCGTTTTGTCACTTATAACTGATGTAATATTGCAGAAGTCTTATGACAATACTTATCGAAATTGAAATAAAATTACCAGTAGATTAGATGTAGGCTAAGCTTGGTACTCATTAGTTATGCGCCAAAGATGGCGGATGAAACGAGTCTCAATGGAGTTCGCAAATGAAACCACCAAGGTGGTTTATCTCCGTTGATCAGAGATGAAAAGAATCGCATAACTTCCGGGCATTCACCGAACCTCTTCAAAATTTTCCAGTTCGGAATATTCCTTTTCTCAGACGTAGAATTCATTTTAGTGGGGACCATACATATGGGTCGAAGCTCGAAGTCTTCTCTGTCGAATCTTGTCGCTCAAGGCGACAACTGTTTAACAGGATTTAGGGTTATCGTGTCGAAGTATTGCAATCACGAACTATAGATCTAAGAAGACCCTACGGTGGGTTGCGAGGTTTAATTGTATCTTATTGTTAGTACTGCGCAATTCTGCTCTGGATACATTAAAATGCTATGTGAACTGTCTCGCTATGAGACGCATGTGTACTCTATTGAAATGTTGAAATGACAGAATGCAGTAATGAACCGTCCGAATAAATCAACATAAAATAGAAATATATACAATTTTATTAGAATGAGAAATCAAGAATGGGATTGTATGTATACAGGGTGTCCCAAAAATGTTGTGTTTTCTTGAAAGCGGTGATTCCTGATGTAAGTTAAAGTAACTATTTCCTTTGCGAAAATGTTCTCCGCGATTTTGTTAAAGAACTATTAATGAAAAACACGGAGTAATCAGAGCTCGGCAACAGCGGACGGATTCCGGCGCGACGAGAGGTCTTGCTAAACGTAACGTTGGCATTGGCCGAGCCGAAACTCGTCCATCGTAGCTGCGTTCTGATTGGCCCGCGTTTTTCGTTAATAATTCCTTAACAAAGCCGCGGAGTACATTTTCGCAAAGGAAAAAGTTACTTCAAATGACATCAGGGATCACCCCTTTCAAGGAAGCATAACATTTTTGGGTCACCCTGTATACAGAGTGTATCCGAAATTATGCAAGGAATTATAATATTTACTTCACACGTGCTGTTAACACTGGATCCACGAAGGACTAATTACGTCACATGAAATGTACATACAACGCAAAAAGTAATCTGCATTGGTTTAAAAAATAACAAGAATGTATTTATTCAGATTATGAGAGATTTTTATCATGATATGTGTGCAAAATAATAAATCTATTAAATAATTACCCATATATCTTTAAAACCTCAATAATTGCAAATTAAAAAATTTGGAACCCCTTATTTTGATGGGTTCTGTAGTATGAAATAGGAATCAACTGCTATGTCTGATCATGAACAGTCGTTTCTACTTATTGTACATACTACATATAGCACGCGAACTTGGTAGAGTTTCAAACTCCTTTTTCTTTAAAAGGTACCCTTAAACGAAGAAATTTTATTTTAAATTCTTATTAAATGAAACACATTCCTATTCAATCACAATTTTTGTTTATTAGTTCATAAATATTCGTATCAGTATGAAATTTGTAGTCACAAACTATAACAATTTTCTGAGTTTGTTTAGTTAATAATACAAGCATTTGCTTGTATACAACAACAAAAATTTAGTTAATAATAATAGTTAATAAATATATAATAGCGAAGTACACAGTTAAATACAATTTAGTAAACAATTCTATGGCATAATATATTTGAAAAAGCTGTCCCTCGTTATTATAAGTATTAAGTATACAGAAAATTCATAGTGTATAGTATATTCATAGTGCTCGATGAATCCCTAACCTACTTTACATATGAACATACTTTCGTATGAACAAACATCAATTAATTCGGTACCTAATCAAACATTGTATAACAAATCCAGATGATTCGTGAAGAATACTCAACGTTATATTTACTGGGAGTAAAAAAGACTAATTGTTTAATATGTAAAGTTTATTTCGTCGTAAACATTATTATCACTCCCTGAAATCTCTATCGATTTTTGCATATATTAGTCTTCGGTCGACTAGCATCTAACGAGCCAACAAAAGTCTTGTCCCAAATAACTCGACACAATTCCAAAGCAAGAGTTGGTGGCCATGAAACAATGTTCTCGATAATACGAGCGTATCGTGCACAACATGGCGCAATGTGCGTTATTGTTACCAGAGTTTGTGAGCAGATCAAAATTATAACACCACTCTATCAAACGAGACACAATTTATTAGGGCAATCATAATACAATACTTGCTACATCTACAGTAAAATTGCAAATTAATCTTGTACAGTAGTACAGCGTTTGCATCCACAACATTTTTTGCACCATTGCAGTAGATTTACAAATTTATTCTACTACACCTTTCGATATCATCGTAGAATTTGAAACATAATTATTTTTCATCATTTTTTGACTGATCTCTTGTATTTTCGATTATTTCGCAAAAGATCTTACTTTTACAAAGTCTGATTAGGTACTGAAACACTTGCTTTCAATCACTACATGTAAGCGTGAACTATGCATTATGTTTATATACATTTCTTGCCTCGCAACACCTTTTCAACGATGATCAACGTTATACAGATGAGTCACAGAACCATGAATTATAGTAACTGTAAACGATACCCGTTAATTGATGATATAATGTCGAACAGTTATTTACCAAGATTTATAAATAACATTTCCTGTGTTATTTTTATTATTATTTATTACTATTATAAGAAATTGAACTGGAATAAAAATTGATTTTTCTCTTAATGGTTTGAATAAGTTCAAAATAATATAATAGTGTTCTTAAATTCTTCCTAAGTTATTATTGTTTTGTATTTTACTTACGCATTTTATTCATAAACACATCAAATTCAAAAGGTCCGAATTAATTAAGAAACTGCCTGTCTGCATCAATTGCAAGAACCGGAAACCAAATAGAAAGTTCTTTCCTACTTTAGTAATATTAGTAGATTGTAATCCTCCTCCTTTTATTCCTCCTACTATTCTAAATTTCTACTCAACCTTGTCATAATTACATAAAATCAGCATTGTCAAATCTAGCCTCATTGCTTGTGAAATGTTGGGAAAACAATTGTATAGGCTTACACCCGAATCTCTCAACACTAAAAACTCTATTGAAACAAACGTTATAATAAAAAAAGGAATGCATAAAATCCACAGTCTACACATAACTACCGGAAGCCTATTAATAAGCTGGTTTATGACCGTCTGTTCAAGAGAAACTTGGGCATTCTCTTTAAGTAGTCAAAAAGAAATTTTTACATATCACTGAAGCGAGAGCTTACGGATTTAAACAAAAGGTCCTCTTTCTTCTATAAAAATCATTAGAAGACCCACAGTTATATGCTTAATTGCCAGTAGGTAACGGGGCTAACCATTTGCGGATGAGGATTTTGTAAATCCAATACCTTAAATCCTGTATCTAGGTCTTCAGTCCTGGGTAAAAAACGAAATAATATTTTACGAATTAAATGCATGGACCTGGGTGGTATAAAAAGTACGACGAGATTCGTCCTCGAAGGATTAAGACATGATGTTCGAAGGAAAATGACCGTGTGCGCTTTTGGCTGGTCGGTCGGTTACAGGAAGCTGGATCAAGGATATAAGCCGAGCCAGCACCGGGAAACGCGAATCTCGCGGAACGTAAAACGCAAGAAAAGAGAAAAATGTATTCTGGGTGCGCCCACCATTGTGCTGCCGGCACTGAGTTCTCGCATTCGATTACGAGAGACGAGCGGCCGCTCGAGAAGCCAGCGAGCAAGCCAGCGAATGGCAGCGGTGGGCAATACCGTGGAATGGAATGGAACAGAACGGAATGGCAGGAGTGTTACAAAATATCAGCTTTCACCGTATCAGCGTGCTACACTGTACACAGCCTGAGTCGGTGGAACAGTGCGCGACATGTTTCTCCTTCGTCCTCGTCGTCGGTTGTCATCGGTATCGTCATCACCACCTCTGAAACTATGATTGCTCTTCCGTTCCTCGATTGATACACCCATTGATTTCATGGATTTTCCGCGATGAAAATAAAACACTAGCGATTACATTTAAAAATGAAAATTAATTAATACATACATCGATGAGCCACCTTGCTTTATTGTCATCGTGACATTTCACGTGGATCATCTTTAATGGATTTTCCGCGATCATCCTCTTTCTTTCTATCAGACGATGGCAAAAGTTCGTGTCCGACTTGAAAATAAAACACTAGCGATTACATTTAAAAATGAAAATTAACTAATACACCCATCGATGATCCACCTTGCTCTATTGCCATCGTGATATTTCACGTGAATCATCTTTAATAATACTGCACTAATACAGTTTTATTCCGATATAAGACAATGGCCCGGGACCGGCTTTCGTCGTATTTCGGGTGTGGGTACCTATGTGGCTTGACTATATTGAGATTCAATCCTTCAGCGATATCTTTCGTTAGAAAAGGATAGACTATGACATACCCTCTCGTTCTGACACTAAGCGGTGTCGAGCGAACAACTTCAAAAGAAGAAGAGGGGATAGCAATTTACTTATTTCGAAATACAAAGCGTCGTCTTACATCAGAATAAAATTGTACATCTCGACGGTCACTCGCTACCGCGACGAGTCACGATTGACCCGGGCATAGCATACGAAGGGTTAATTGGAATTCAATGTAAGCAAAGGGACTATTAGATACTTGCAGAAGTCTTAGACTTTTACCAATTTTCTTTCATTTATACACGACATACGGGGAATATTACTAACCGATAATTTTTTATTTAGACATATTTTTCACTCAGCTTATCATTCGTGTGAGCTTAGCAATGAATTTTCGTATAAATTCAAAACAGACAGGCTCCGCGTATGGTAGTAGACATGTCGCTGGTAACATTTGTTGTTAACATTAAACAATATTTTACGGTGAATGTGTACAATGGCATAAAAAACGCGTATCCGACACGTCTTTGTACGGGCGAATGAAATCTTGTGTTTTTCAACAGAAAATAGTAAGGTGAAGAACTATTATGCCTTCACATATTTCCTTTCGCAATCCGGTCGTAATTGAGCGTTTCTTACCTAAGTGGTCATTTACTTAGCAGTAGATTAAAAGGATATATCTGTCCTATTATCAACATTTCTTGCGTTGGTCATTCCGTGTGGTCTAATTTTAAGAAGTTATTCTCCGTTAATAAATATCCGAATATTAATGTGAGCCACTTTAAGTCAGAATTCATTTAAACCCTGCCGTCAGTTGTTGATGGTACGGAAAACTGAGAGTGGAAGAAATAGTAGATTGCGTAACTGTGTCGCACGCGGCACTAATTGTAAGCCACACAGGGAAACCGATGGGTGTTGTGCTAATCAGTCGATGGTTACCGGCATCGTAGAGTAAATAATTCGTTAGTTAGAATGCATTTGTAGAAAAACGTCATTGATCGTTTACACACGGGCCACTGGTTTTCTAGTTGTCCGATATGCATAGCTGATATAAATCTACAGGGTGTCCCAAAAATGTTGCATTCCCTTAAAGAAGTTACTAATAACCTTGGAAATCGTCTCTCCCAAGTAAATGTAACACAAACGTATTTTTCGAATTCTCATTACAAACCTATATAAGAAAGTTGTAAAAACTTTGAACAAGTGTTAAAATGAGTAAAAAATTACTTTACTATTTATTTCTATCTTCGCGATAAATATGTTCTGAATAAATAATGTTTAAACAGTTGTTGAAAAGAGAAAGAAAATACAAAATGTTGTAAATAATACTCAGAAACAAACCTGCAATAATTGTTACGTTTGTTTACATTGATCAAAAGGTGTCATTCAATAATAATTTTTGGATTTCCCCTGTCCGTACGAAATCGTCGTTTTCGGAAGAAGAGAAATTTTGAATATAGATTTCTCTAAAATAGAGAGGAGCCTGTCTTGGACGACAGTGGATCGTAAATACTAACTAGTCTATAAATAGAAAGACACTTCGAGGACTGTGCTGGAGCTTCCTGTTTGCGAATTGTATTAGGGATCGAGTAATTAATATCTCTTAAAATCGTATTGCTAGAATATTGAATGTTCACAAAACGACAATCATTAAAACAGTAAAGTTCTTGCTAGAAAAAGATGACCTTGAATTACATAGTAATTTGCATCTGTGCGTGTACATGACAGTTAAGGTTATGGTGATGGGTCATTGCTGACGATGAGAAAGATATGCGAGGAATGTTTAAACAACTTAGGTGATAATCTGTAATCAAATTATACTGTGTACGGAGAATACTAAGATATTGCACGGCGTAATTCACAGTTAGTGGACCGTCTATAATACATATGTATACAACTATTACTAAATGTTTAAAATAGATTTCCTAGAAATTTATTATGTTGACTATCTTTGTTCGAGAACGGTCATCATAAAAATCCCAGAACCAAAAAATATTATTGTACAACATGAGAAATTACATCGGTCTTTCAATTACCAGTTATTGTAAATTGTCACTAGTTCCTGATAATACGGATTTAATAACAATTTCAATTATTTTAAAATAACGAGCCTATCTTACAGTCTTCTAATACTGTCACACTGTTTTATCCCTGAAAGCAATCTGCTCTTGATTTGCTATGAATTCCCCATTAAGCTCGAAATTTGTCGACAAGTTTTGATTGGAAAATTCATAACAAATATCTTGGCACCAAAACGGCCGCCTTTTGCTAGCAAAGTACGATTACAAAGATTGATCAAAATTTGCTCCAAGCAGGTTTGGCTGACTGGGATGTTTCATCTACTAATTTTCGACATAAATGCATAAAATATGCATTCTAGTCACTAGTTAGAATAAATTCTGTTAAACTCTGGGAAAAATTCGACAAAATTCAAATTCGATTTGTTAAACAAACATCGCTCGACTAGAGAGCTGCAGAAAATTGCAGTGAGTAATGAGAGAGCACGGTTTCGTTCATTAGCTCGCTCCTCAGTTCCAGTGATTTACTATAGTTGCGCCAGTTACATAAGTCCCCTATCTATCCTATGGGGAATGCAATATTTCGATTTCTTTGGTTAATTGCGATAGAAACGATGCGTAATTTTCACGGGACAGGAACAGTGTTTGTTGTCATTGTTACATAAAGTATTCCCATTTCCGATTATGCCGACAACTATGAAAACTAGCGAGCCGGTTCGATTCCGATTCTGAGTCACTTGCCAAGCGTTCAGCGTTGCTACTTCGACAAAACCTCGACGTGTTCACGCTTGCAAAGTACTTGCCCAAGAGAGCGTAGCCAGCGATCATGGTGGTGAGTGTAGTCGATCATTCCCAGAGAACAAAAAATTTCATTTACCCAAGCGGAAATTGCTTTTGAAATTTGACACGAACCCCTGGCTGGCTCGACGCTCATCGGTGAACCGAATCGGCGCGGAGAATGATTTTCTACGCCGGCGTTGCTTAATTCTGCGCTAGTTACAAATCACTTCCGGGTACTCGGCTTATTACATCTCGAAACACCTACTTAATTGCGGCCTGGTTAGTCGACATCATATTTGAAAGCATAGTTTTTAGGATTGGAAGCGGCGGTGTACGCACGGGACAACTAATTGTTCCGTCATCGTGAGAACTAATAATCCTAGTTAGATCATTCAACTACCGCAGCATATCTTTCATTGACGTAAACATCGAGACAGTACTCGTGTGTTTATCGTACAACGGTATGTTTCTATTATTTTAGTCAATACGATCAGTCATGATTTAATCTAAATGCTTGTAAGTCGACTTGAAGGTAAAATATACAGGGATCTACAGTGTGTCTAAAAAATGTTGTACTTCCTCAAAAGTGGTAATTCCTGAGGTCATTTGAGGTAACTTACTCCTTTGCGAAAACATTCTCCGCGGCTTTGTTAAGGAGTTATTAACGAAAAACACGGACCAATCAGAGCGCGGCTACAGCGGGCGGAGGTAACGCCCAGTGTGACCTGTCGCCGTGCCCGTCCACTGTAGCCGCACTCTGATTGGTTTGTGTTTATTGTTAATAACTACTTAACAATGTCGCCAAAAGTATTTTCCCAAAGGAAAAACGGTACTTCAAATGACGTCAGGAATCAGCCGTTTCAAAGAAGTACCAGTTTTTTTGGGACACCCTGTATTGTCGTATCGGCATGACAGCAGCAGAAGCTTGCAAGACTGATTTTCAGATGTAGACCAAGCACTTTAGTTTCTTAGAAACGTTATGTTAAACAGTTTGTCCTGGCGAATGCAGACCTTGCCGAGAAATGGAGGCCAATTAGCAGAATGTAAATCATTTCTATGCAACAAACAGTGCGTGTTGCGCTGCATTTATATAATCTCTTGCGATTTGTTTCTATAAATAATCGGACGCAATCAGTTTTTGTGAACATCAATGAAATTTTTCTAGAGGGGAAACCCCGTTCAAGTAATAAGTGAAGAACCGAACACAATTCGAACCGATTTGAATATTTATATTAACCCTCCGTATGCTATGTCAGTTATTTGTATGTATATGCTCCGTATGCCACGTTAATATGTAGAATTTTATTCCGATATAAGACGACGCTTTTTATTTAGAAATAAAAAAATCGCTATCCCTTCTTCTTTTGAAGTTGTTTGCTCGACACCGCTTACAATTAGTGTCAGAACGAGACACTTTATAGTTTCCCGCTACGTTCGAGGCTCTCGCACATTTTCAACAAAGTCAAACCGCATAGGGACCTTCATCCGAAATACGGCGAAAGCCGGTCCCGAACCATCGTCTTATATCGGAATAAAACTGTATTAGTGAAATATCGGTGTGAGTCAGAAATGACTCGAGCGAGGGTTAAAAAGATGTCGATATTCATTAATAATTATTATCATTAATAATGAAAAACATTGTATTATTCCAACAAAAGAACATTCAGTTATATTCATTGAAATAATAAAATTAATATTGGCTTCTATATTGTCAAGTCCAAAATCTAAAAATATGAAATAGTCAAAGAGACAGTTGTGATAATTGTTAACTAAAACCAATAATTCCCAGATAAATAGCTAACAAAATAATGAATGAAAATGTTGAAGTACAATTTTACATTAAAAAATTATCAATATCCTCTACAGTTCATCATTTGAAGAAAGTGAAATACATGCATCGAAACTAGTTCTTAACACAACCAAATAACGTTTAAATAAATGGAAAGAAAATGTCTCCTTCATATATAATGATGCTATTCCCATTCAAAAATGTTTGTAGTTCGTTATATCTAAAGATAACCAAAACTCGAAGTACTGTTAAATGACATTTCGTGTTTTCTTCATTCATCCGTTAGCTCGAAATGAGCTGGGAATACACTGCGAAGGTAAAAGTCTTGACTTTTGTGAAACAGTTATTTCTACTGTGCAACGTGGCCACGATTAAGGATAATAGTTACTGTTATAATGACAGTCAAGCTGCAACTTGCGCTTACAACCAACACTTACAGTTCTTACTTTTCTAATCGCTATCCTTGACCAGAGGATTCATATTTACATTCCACGGTCTCAATTATCACATTCAGCAAAAGGATTCTGTTAACAATTTTGGTAAATTGCAAGGTCCACAAATGTGCTTGCAAATTGTGATTAACGCTAACTTTCTTTTCGCTAATTTTATTCTCTCAAATCATGGTAGGAAACAAAGAAAGTATTAACAAATAGTTTATACTAAATGCTCGTTAGTATACTGTGGAATTTTTTTAAAACTAAAAAATGTCTCCAGTAATTTTTCCTTATACCTTTAATAATTTTAAGAAGTTCAGAGTTATGTGTTAATATTTAATACTCCTTTAATCCTTCTACTGTTTCAAATTTCTCCCACTAATTTTTCTGAAAAATACATAAACTCTGCAGACTAGTCATTGGAGTTTAATCGATGAGACAAGAATGATATTAATATTTCTATGCAGAAGACACTTTCATTTCTTTACAATTTTTAATTTATAATTAGGACTCACATTTTGGCAGTCACTCATTTGTGCATAGCGACCACATCGTTCCTCTGTCAACTTCCATTAAACATTGATATTTTATTAGTTTTATAAACAAATGAAACGTTCCACTTATTCACTTGTCGAGAAACCGCCATTACCATATCATTTATTACTAGACCGCGGATCTCTATGCAAAATAAGATTTTTCTACCTAAATTGCAAAAAACTGGAGTAAAAAAGAAATTGATTTTCTTTCTTAGTATGATTAATGGATTGAAAATAATATAATAGCATTTTAAAATTTTTCTAATGTCGTTACTGTTCTAAATTACACCTACTCATTTCCATAAATGCATAAAATCCGCTGCCTATTACATTAACCGTCGGATGGCAGTCCTCGGGTCTATTTTGACCCAGAATTGCAAACATTCCATTTCAATTCTAATGTCCCGAAACTGTGTCTTTCAATTAGCTATTTTGATTAGATCCAATAAGAAGATAACCGCTGATTTCGAAGAAGTAGGTTCGAAAATATGCAAAATAGATTGGTACATGAACATTTGAATAGATCTAGCATGCTATAAAATCGTCAAAAGCGTTGACTACAATTTCTATTCGAAAGATTTCAGCGTACTGTTTGAAACGACGAAGAGATTGCCTTGTTCAGAGTTCGTGAGACAGGTTGTATTTTAATTTCGGACGAATATTCGGTTGCTGGCTCCGTTAAGAAATTGCGTCACCGGGGAAGAGAAAAGGGCAAGAGCCTTTGACCGGTTCACGGAAGTGCGTCACGCGGTTTTTAAATTTATCATTGGCCCATCCGGAGCCCATCGTCGCGGCGCGGCGGTGTCGTCCGCCTGATTTTCATAGTCCATGCATAACGTAGCGAGAGCTCACGTTTTGGTTCACGTTACCAGCCCGTGAGATACCGATCTTGGATCCTCGACACAATTCGGCGTCAGTACACGTCCTTCATTTCGTTTCATTTCACGTAGCACGCACGGCAGAACAGACGGCGGCCACGAAGAGACCCCGTGGCAAACCCGACGCAAGATAAAACCCGCTTCCACGCTCCTTCAGTTTTCGACTTGCTCGATTCACCGTGGATCCTGGGTTTACGCCGGCTGAATACAGGTCAAGGTTGGAAATCGCTGCAGAGATGTACTCGCTGTAAGACCGGTTGCGTGTGCCATGTCAAATTCGGTGGAAAATTGTCGCGTGGCTTGGACATTCCATCAGTAGAACTAACATCGGTCAAGTGGGAAATACACTCTCGACAGAAAAATTGAAGGATCAGTCATTTCTGGCCGAAAAATTGTCGATCTTTCAAAAACTGTAACACCGTTAAAAGCTATCATAGATGCATGATGTTTTTCTTTTAATCAAGGCTTAAGGGGAGAGCCCTGTGTAAAATGAAATATTTTAACAATTTTTTTTTGCTTAAATCGATAGAAAATTTCCTTATGAATACGATAAAGAAAGTTAGAAAGCTATCAGAGATGTTCTTGTACGTTATTTTCAAAATAAAGTGAAGAGTTGTATTGAGCAGGAGCGACGCAGTCTTGATTGCACTAAAGAGTCTCGTGCTTCTCGAAAAGAAGAAAAAACGGCTGAAATGCAATATTTTGATAAAGAGGAAGATCTGTTGTATAGCCCCGGAATCGCAGATTAGCAAAAAACTGCGGTTTAAGTTAAAATGAATTACGATTTTTTCACAATTTTTCTGTTGCACAAACTTTAAACGCGTTTTTCTCGAAACGCAAACATTTCGCACGCCGTGCAACGTAGCTCGTAAACTAATTACCCGATCTTTGTGAAACTTGATATATATATTCCACAAACAATTGGCCTCAGCATGATGAGCTCCGATTTTTTTATTTTTTATTTAAAATAAAGTTATTATCAATTATTTATATCAGAAAACACGTTTTTTTCATAACGTTACAATTTTTGCAATTTGGCAAATTAAAAAAAAAGAAAAACGTTATTCTGAGCGTTTTTGCAAAAACTAACGATTCCATTTGGATTTTTTTTTTAGATCATTTTTGTGCACTGTACGTTGCACGGCGCAAATACAGGATGCCATCTTCAAGCCGTTATTCCACGATTATTATTAACAATTAAACTTTTAAAAAAATATTTTTTGTTATACGTTATACATTTTTGTTATAAAGTCTCTACTTTAAGACACCATATTCGAGTTATTAATATCATGCACCCCCACGACTATCCGAAATCTAAGGGATACCGAAAAAGTGAAATAAAATATTATACTTTACACTAATTGAATATGCATTAATTTAATTCTTTAATTTTGACTCAACTTAGACTGTAGTCTACAGTTGTCTCGAATCTATCGACGATTTGAAATTTCACCTACTCACTCAGTTTTGTCATAAATGCATACAAAATTCGCAAAATTAAAAGCTTTCACCACCCAAGTGTTGAGAAAATGTGAGTAAAATCAAATATTCGATCGATTGATACCGAGCTTGGTCGGTTCGATGATCAATGAATGGCAATGCGTTGGACAATACATGTGCTTCCTCCCACCAGTTACGATCGGAGTGAAATTGGTGTTTTAAAGAATATTGCGAAATACGCACACGAACGTTCTTAAGAATCGGTCTAGTTCGATACGGGTCAAGGTCAAGGCATCGCAACTGACCTTCTGAAACAGTAATCCGAGACGTCGGAATCGAAGCTTAAGGTAATTGTACATTTTTTTTTGATAGGTCATTCACACCTTGATAGACTACTCCTCGTATGTTCGATTTGTTTAACACTAGAACTTTTATTCTAATTTTAACATGTATACTAAAATACATTATTTTTCAAAATTGAACGTATCTATTAGAAAAGAAGAAAGTTAATAAAACTGTATTAGTGAAATATTGGTATGGGTCAAAAATGACTCCGGCATAGGTGTAGAACTCGCAGGAGACCGAAGGTTAAGGGGGTAGACTAATCGCCGTATGGATGTGGTGGTACACTCACACACCGCTAGATCGACATATACGTACATGGGGATTGCAAGGGTCCATGAGGCCTTAAACCGTTTCTCGATAATGCACAGTTGGGGCTTCTACGTAGTCACAATCGCTAGATAAAAGATGAATCTAGTGTTCATGTATCCCAAAGTGGCTTACTTTTGCGTTTTCGAGGCGTAATTTGCATTATTTGGCACCATCGTAGCTCCGTGGTTTGTTTTTCTCGATTTCTCCATACATGCTACAACCTAAAGTTTTTTCCAGAACTAAGTTGCACCAAATAATTTTCAACCGATACGCTAACAACAACTGGCCTAATTTAATAATTAACGAGGTGTTTAATGGTGTTATTGTCAAAAGTCTCGGTACCACAATGTTATTTTATACATGGTGGGTCACTACATATTACCACTTCAATTTACACGACTATTATTATTATTCGTAGAGGAAAATGGTTCACGTAGTGTTGAATGGTAATCAAGAGGAGCACATTCTGACGTTAATAACTTTTTGTAGGACATATGAAGTTCATTCAATTTTTAAGAAATGAAAACATTTTTTATTGCACCACTTAATGCATCTTGTAATATTTTTTACGAGAAAGTGTTACCTACTTATGTGACAAAATTATTTTTTTAAGAAATATGAGACGTTCAATGTGACGATCATTTACATAATTACACCCTTCATACTCTTTATACAGATACGCTGGAGGAATTGAAATGGTAACAAATTAAAATAAAATTTGGAGATAGAAACACGGAAGCAAACCGTAAATTTCATTCGCAGATGCCTACTGTCTACCATTGTTAGATTCACACAGATTGTTAGATTTGCTCAATGGGAAAGTCTCGCACGGCGATCGACGCGACGTTTAGACGTTCCATGGTAAAATGACCTTTTCAACTATAATCGGAAATGAAAAAAGAAACTCCGATTGCGTAAAAGGTGTCATCGGTTGATCGTCACTTGCGACGCACGGGTTTAGTGGGGGAGGTAGAGGGTGTCGGTGCACACCCGTAATCGCGTCTCGTTATGCAAGAAGTAACGATGCGAAAATCACTCATGCGGTACCTATCTACGCAAGGACATTCTCAGAGACAAAGTTTTCAGCTGTTGCGTTGTAATCGGCGTTTGTGCAATGTTAACGACCTCGACAATGGGGACAGATATGCGGCCAATTATTGTTGGGTATACCAGTGTATACCGCATAGATAATTAATTCATGTCCACATATAATAACCAGCACGATCCAGCCGACCCTTCTAACAATTATATTGTTCCACGACACGATACGATTCAGATAATGGTCTCCGAGCGTTATTCCTTTCACTGACAATCAAGACCAACGACGCGGCAACCGTTTAACGACCGTATCCTGGAAACGATTTCTTAAATTCATCGATCGAGATTTCTAGCGAATCTTTTATAGTTCAGCCACTGTCGAGTCTTTGCTAACCATCTGTCAGACGCGATCAATCAAGTTGATCGCACGTCGAACGATTTCGTGTCATATTCTTTAGCGGGATGCATTCGATGTCTCCATTGTACTCGGAGATCAAAAAACTTAAGGAATTTCTATATGGAAAATCAATCAAACTTATTTGAAAAACGTCCTTGTATTATAAATTCCAATGGGAGTGAATAAAGAATAAATCTTGAAAGCAAAAATTAAAATCTTTCTGTTACTGGACTAGACAGTAGCCTAGTAGCCTTCATTATTCCAACAAATAATGAATAATATTCAATGAATAGTATTACAATATTAAATATTTATTACAATTAGATTGATAGTCTGGATGTCTTATTTATTTATAATATTTACGTAGATAATTCAATCCTTGTTTATACAGGATGTCCCAAAAATGTCGGAGAACTTTGACAGGGGTGATTCCTCAAGTCATTTGAAGTAACTTTTACATTAGCGAAAATTTCCGCATCGGCTTTGTTAAGGAGTTATTAAAGAAAAACACGGACCAATTACCGCGCGGCTACAGCGGACGGACGCAAGCTCTGCCAACGGGAACGCGACGCGACGTTCAGCGGGACCTAACGCCGCGTACTGATTGGTCCGTGTTTTTCGTTAATAATTCTTCAACAAAGCCGATGCGGAAATTTTCGCCAAGGAAAAAGTTACTTCGAATGTCCTAAGGAACCACGCCTTTCAAGGTTCTCCGACATTTTTGGGACACCTTGTACTTCTTTTCTTGTGGAGCCTTCTTTAACAAACGTTCTAAATTTATATTGACGTAAATTTCTCACTTGTCTTTTAATTTCAAAAAGCATTACAACAAATATACTTGATTAATTTTGTACGACTTCTTTTATCTTTTCATACATGTAAATCAACGTAATTTTATTATTTATTTATTATTTCACACAATACTTTTTCTGTTTAAATATACATATATGTAAGTAGGTATGTGTCAATTCGATGGAATTTCTATCAGTTTAACGTTTATCATGTAATAACGTAATCATTTCGATGATTTTTTATTTAAGAGTCACATGTGACTCTTAATAATCAAGTGTGAAAATTAAGAGAAGAATAAAAATGAATTCGAGAATGGATTAACAACGATTATTGTTTGCATGTTTATTAATAGAAATTGATTCGATTAACGTCGTTTACAATCGGGTTTGCTATCAATGGAGCAATATTTTCATGAATAAAATATATAAAAGTATTCTAAGGTCGTTTCTGTATTTTTAAAAACTGTATTTCTTGTTGTGTACCCCTTAGTTGGAATTGATGGAACAGATTGTACATAGCTAACGTATATGTACTATTTTTCCTGTACAAGATCTCATTAGACCTCTAATGAAACGCGAGTTTTTACGCGAAAACTTTATATGGTGGAAATCATGGACAGGATACGCATTCATCCTCTGCAAAGTAGGAACTTACGATTACGAAATTTTTCGTCGGTCTAATTTCATACCGATGCGATGCAAGAAATACACTGACACACTTTAAATCTCTGCTCCAGTAAGGAAACGTAGCTCTTGCATAAGCTTTATCGATGCACAAGTCACCATTGAAAACATTGCAAGAAATCAATCTCGTTTCCTCGTTGCTTGCGATTTCCATCCTTTGCATAAACACCGATAGTCGTTAAAGAGGCATTCTGATCATATCTGTATACATAGTATGCTAACTCTTCTTAGGTATGCATCTATATCAGATAACTGTTTGAAGCATGGTAATGTTACTAGTGTCCCACCTCTTTAATACCTAACTATGCGTTGTGGAATATTTTTTGTACCAAATTAAAATTACTTGCAGCACGGTTTATATCGAATCTCTTATATTTATTATAATTCCCTAATAATTACAATAAGCATATTGTTAAGATTTTAAAACAATCCAATTTTTGTTCAACATGGACCATTGAATATTTGGAAATTATTTCAACACACTCTATCCAATTTATCAATTTGAAACGCGAGTTTATTAAATAACACTTCCGGAGTATGCTAAAAAATTTTCAAGTAAGAGCAATGTATTATATTTCTTTAAAGTTATAACAGATATACGATACCTTGTTAAAACATTTCACATTCATGATGACTATAATAGAAGTTTTAATCAGTATTATTTTAAAGCATACAACAGGAAATGTTTTATACGTACAGCTAATCGCCTACTCCAGAACCTTATAATACACCTTTCTCTTCCTCGAAAATTGTTGCAAGACTGCATTTGCATTTTTTCATACCTCTTCTGTGCAAGTGTAATTCGCTGATCCTCGCGATTATCAGCAGTTCCAATTACAATTCGTATTACAGAAATTGTTTTTAAGACCACATAGCAGCCTCCTGTAAATATTCTTGATGCCCAGCGTGCAACATTTTGATTTCCTTTTACACACGCTTCGGTGCAAAATGTCAAAGCATATTGTCAAAAAAAAATAAAATTACTTTCCCAATTCGATAGGGATCAGTCCACTCATCTCTCAGATCGAACACATACATATTTAAGTAACTTTATGGAAGAGCTCGGTTCGTTTATCACATGACTCATCCTCGCAAATAATTTACAACACGGGTGCCTAAATTCGTAAACTCCGAATCTGTTGACCCTGATTAGAATATCATCTTGAGACGATTCTGAGAATACGAACGAAATGATTGACTATACTGCCAGTACTTTGTCATTCGCGTCGATGACCGCTAGCAGGTGGTCATAGTGGAAAGTACGCGTTTCATTCAAGAACGAGTTTTTCGGTTGTTTCGTAGAATCCTTTGTAATCGTGGCAATAAATATTCACGAAATAAATGTTTTGGAGACATTGCAAATAATATGATTAATCATCGGTTAAATTTTTACCTCTATGCATTTAGTATTTTAATGCGTCAACGTTGACTGAAATCTGATGAAAGGAATAAAATTAAACAATGTTAAAATATTAATGCATGACTTAATCACTCTGTTTCTTAATTTCTGCATGAAAATTTTCTAAGTATGATATCAAATAATCGGTATGATAATATTCTTTCAAAATGAGAACCAAAATTAAAATCACTATGCATATATAACTTGTCAACTAGACTGTCGTTGTTTGCATTTATGACAAAATTGTGTTAGTGAAATGTTAGGAAGATTAAAAACATTTAAGGATGTCAATATATTATTTTCAAACTATTAAAGTTATTACAGAAAGAACAAACTTTTTATTGTTCTCTTTTTATCAGTTACTAAAAGGTACCAATAAATGTACAGATATACGTTCCAGATAAATTTTTTTTTTATTGCTAGATTAGAAATTCATATATGTTTTAACAAGCATTAGGTATTCTTATTGTACACTTCTGAATATGTGCAGAAAATCGGTTATTAGATACCGGATTCTTATGAAAAATAAATATTTTCCAAGTCAATTATTAGATAAAAATGTACTTTTTCATCTTCATAATTTTAATAAACCAAAAATAACATAATAGTGCATTTTAATTCTAATGATATCAAAGTTTCGTATTTTACAGATTCAGTTTTGTCATAAATACATAAAATCCTAGTTATAATTTCTGCAAATGGGAAGATACAAAATGTCATGTCCAGCGTAACTGGAATCTTGTACGTACCTTACGTTCTTTCAACTATTGTGACCACGATCAGACAGCTCTACTAATCCCATCGCGTCACAGGTGACCAAAATAATTTCAAGCCTCGGGTTTGACTCAAGGCAATCCGGTATCTAGTTCCGCGACAGAGAGAGATTCTTACTAAAGGAAAGAAATCAAATTCCACCGAAACAGATAAACGCATTTGGGAGTGTTGCGAAACGCAATCAACATTGTTCGACACGGCCGGGCCGGGCCGGGCCGGACCGGGCAACAGGGCCCATGAATCGTGTAATCGGCACTGTTGTGATAACCGCGATACATATATCGGCGCGGCGGTGATATCGCAAGAAAGTGCGCGTTTATTATAACACGATAGCGAATCGCGGAAGTTGGCGAACGTGTTGTCGTAAGACCTGGGGAGTGGGCTTGGCACGTAGTCGTTCGGAAAAAATTTACATCGAATTGTATCTACGCTTGAACCAGAAATACGACCCTGGTACCTTGTCCGGTCATTTCTCCGATATGCGTGAGAACATTATGCTTACTTGTGTTGCTCTGGCGCGTTCCACGAACAGGCAAAAATCAACAATTTTTTCACTGTCCGCCGCAATTTATGACGGACAGAAATGTGAAGCGAATTTTGCTGTCTTTGCATACTATACTGTGATGAGACTCGCATTCAACATTCTTACATACATAGAACGGTTCTACACTCTACCACATATAACGGTATATACAGGGTGTCCCAAAAATGTACTTCCTTGAAAGAGGAGATACCTGAGGTTATTTAAAATAACTTTTTCCTTTGCGAAAATGTTCTCCGCGGATTCGTTAAGGAGTTATTAACGAAAAATGTGAACCAATCAGCGCGCCGCTAAGGCGGGCGGATTGCGGCGCGGCCAATGCCAACGTTTGCGATTGGTCCGCGTTTTTCGCGAATAACTCCTCAACAAAGCCGCGGAGAACATTGTCGCAAAGGAAAAAGTTACTTCAAATCACCTCAGGAATCACTCCTTTCGATGTATTCTAACATTTTGGGACACCCTATATATTTATGATGTGGCAAACGTGTAAACACGTTTAAATAATGTTAAAAGGAGCGAGGTTTAAGTAGTGCACCAATTCTCTGGCACATTTTTCAACTTACTGTGAAAATTAGAGGGTCCGATGCGAAAACAAACTGCACAATGCAACAAACCCAGCTTTTCTTCTTCCGGAATCTGAAAAAAAGTTGAAACGCAGATTTCGGTTTTATTTACAAAATCCACTAGCCACTACTTAATGTGAGCTGATTTCTCATCGAAGATTTTGCATAACTGTAATTCAAATTAATCCATTAATGATAGGAATCAATTAATGTATACATATAATAGTACGCGCGGGTCCATAATTCTTCACGAAACGATTCGCTCCAGGCAAGCATTAATCCGACGATGTAACAATGATTAAAAGAATAAAACAAAGAGGTGAATGAAAAAACGGTGCGAATACATTAATTTCCATAATCCTCCATGTATCCGTGTTTATAAAAACACGTTGTTCCGGCTAAACGATCACGGCCGACATTCGTTTTATTTCCATTGGCCGAGCGTTCATTTTTGTCTGTATGCGTCCAGTATTTTATTACAGCCATGATCGGTCCTTGGTGATTTGCATAATTTTTTATATGGAGCGGTTCCGACTTTCGCGAACGTAGACTGTCACCGTTATTTTTAACCGGTAAAAATCCAATTGCAGTCTAACCTCCTGAGTTATCGGAAGTATGACATTTCAGAATGAATAGTTTTCCATGAAATATTCCCATGGTGCCACCCACGCATGCCGCGAAAAAACAAGACACGGATAGCAGGAGGTTATTTATTGGAAGGCGAAATTGATTCACGGTGGACAGTCCGTAACCTCGTCATCGGATATGATTTAAAAGAACTGTTCTCCATTAACTACTTCTTGTCAATATACGGTAAAGTCTTGATCTAAACCGCACGAAGCTGTACGATCTTAGCCAGTTCGCCTACCCCCTCCACTGGGGGGCATACTCCTCGAGAAACCGAGAAGCTTGAGCTGCGTAATCCGATACGTGGTCGGGTATATCGGTGTGAACCACTACTAATCCCATTACAAAACTTCTTTATTTTCCATTATATTTTTTATGGAACTTTCACCAACTTATTTATAAATATATATAAAGTTGTTCAAAATGTTGAGTTCTATGACATATCCAATATCCGAAAGGTCCACCAATAAAAAGTTTGTTTTCATATTAATTTGTGTTACAAAACTTGAAACGTAAAATTCGTGTAAGATGCAGATTAAAGTTTGCTGTTTTGATATGTTACACGGGCTATGTTCTTCCATCGATGTTTCTCCATAAGTTCGTTTTGTAAAAAAAAAGATTAATACATTCTTAACAATTCGTTGTCAAGATATTTTTGTATAATTCAGCACTTATTTAAATACTGAGAATGTGTTTCAGAATGATCACTATACTGCTGTTTTTATGTAAGTATTTGTGACAGAAATAAGTACATACATCGAATTCAGAACAGTAAAAAAATTTAAACAATTAAAAAGTACTATTGTAGTATTCTCAACTCAATAAAGTTATTCAGAAAAGATGTATAGCTTATCTTACAACTGACACAAACAATTTTTATTTTGCATGTCACGACGCAGTCTAGTGATCGACTACATTCTATAAATATTTAATTCGAGATTTTTAATGGAGCTCGATGGACGACTAGAAAAACTGCACAAGATTCTTGCGATAGATATAATTAATTTTAAAAAACTGTAACAGCGGGTAATCCACAATAAACTAATTTTAAGTGGTTCATAAGGAATTCCGTTGCTATTAGTCGCGTACAAGGTATTACACATTTGCGGGATTATGCGCATTATCTCATGCGATTTAATTAGAATCTGATAGCCAATTGAGCAGAGTATTCATCTGCGTCTTCAAGGGATTCCTTGTAAATTGATGCTCAACTTTCCGGCTGTTAGAGGCTCGTAGTACAGTGGTAATGACGGCTACTTGTGATTTCAATAAAAATGATTTCCGGACTCCTTGAGGTACGGCCATCGTTCCGTACGATCCAGAAAAGTGCATCAAGGTAATGAAATTCCCATGATCGGTAATGCTACGGTTGCGTGTGGAGCGAATCATATGTATACAAACGCACACGCATACACACACACAAACACACACACCCATATAGATCATGCTCATTTCGTTTTGTACGTGACCCTGAGACAGAACGAAGACGGGGAACATTCCGAGCGAGCGTTGACGATCTACCCAATGATTTCCTACTATTAAAGATGGAATAAAAGATTTAATTCGGTTGTTTCTCCGAACAAGCGATTAAATACAGGTGAGTTTTCCTGGTTTCTGGATCTTCCGCGTTCCCAATCAATTAGAACCAGAGATCGTAAAGTTTTCCGTAAATACTAATTAATATATCGCACCACAGTAAGACCGTGCTGAAAGAACGTCGTACCTCTAACTCCTAATCGAATTTACTTCCAAAAATATTTTTCTGAAAGATTAAAGATGCCTGTACTATTTCGATGGATATTTTATAATTGTCTTAAAATCGTTAATGTGAGACTACTGCATTTTAATAAGCGTCATTATTTTCCCACACCCAATCAAGGGTATAATGCTACCTTGGAAACCTTAAGAAAATAGGTGAATATGAAATTTTTCTTCGACCATAGATTGTTAGTTTGAATGACATATCCGCGGTCTAATTATCAGAAATCGATTCTCCTGGAATGATCATATATTATTTGAGTAAATATTGTTGAATAAATATCCACATTATATTTGGGTATGACCAGAAGTGTGCAGTTCCCCTCTCGATATGAGAAAATATACATATGCATTTTCCAAAGATGATACAAGGTGTTGTCAATTCGATTGTCCTCGTAGATGACCATGGATTCGGAAAGGCTGTTATGAGTTCTGTTGGGTTATCATATGGGAGAAAGTGGAGTACATTAGTACCGAATAAGCGTATCACCTTGTTCGCAGTTGCTGCCCATGACGCTCGTGAACCAAGAACGACATTAACAACCGGTACGCGCGGTCTTTGCAGTTACCTCGTATCTCGTAGACGGAATTAAGATCTTATTTGAAGGTCGTGAAACATCGGCAAAGGAGCACGCATATTATGCTCACCTGTTGCTGATTCACTGTTAAACGAACTTTCATTGCTACCGAAAAATAGTAATAGTAAACCAACCGTAAGTGAAATTCTAACCAGTTGAAAGAGAATAAGAAGACAGGGAATCGGATGTCTTTACGCTTCTCTGGTTCGACGAATTTCTCGTAAAACGTTTTCGAAAGGTGCTGGTTACTATATGTATACATATATCTTCTTAATTATTCTCTCAATTAAATATTTCTTAAGGTTCCCGTATGATTAATTTACGACGATCGAGCTGATAGGTGTCGTGACAAGGAAATAAATTACTGAACTATGAATGTATTCGTGACTTACTTGAGATATGCATATTGTGGGGAATAGAATGCGAAACTCGATTACGGGAGACAGCGGACAAAGTGCCTAACAGTTTCTGCTGCTTATTGTTAGAAGGAATTAGAAATAATCTAGATAAGATTCAAACAGATTCAGTCCACAATATTCTATGGTAAGTATCGCGATAGTGCTCGTCGTTTTTTTTTTACGTAGAGAAAATGCATTATCCATACGCCGCCCCTTAGGGAGAGGGCGGGGTTATGTGGCACCCCGAAGGACCCGGGCATACCCACTAACAACCCTACGATCGGCCCTAAGCTAATAGGGGACTCCCGGATCAATCGCGTGTACAACGGGACACCACCTCGCTACATACACCCTAGGGAGGGGAGTTACCCCCTCCCAACCCTAAGCTAGACTTGGACCCCGACTAAGAGCGGACCTAACCTTGCTTTAAGAGTAAATATCGCGCAAAACCGTTATTGTCATTATTTTAAGATTTGTAAATATTTAAATTATTGAAAATACATGAAACTTAAAATTACATAATTTAGAAGTTTAAATAAAATTCAGTTTCCCTTCCTACAGCAAGGTTTTCACCGATTTTGCCCGATATTTACAGTTAGGGCAAGATTAGGTCCGCTCTTAATGCGACCGACCTGCCCTCTACACGAGGACAGGGTGTGCCCTCGTTTTGTCCTCGATTTGGCATGGAATTCCGCCTATAAAATTTACACTCAAATACCGAGCCATCTGTTTCCGCATTAGGCTCGAAATTTGTCGACAAGTTTTGATTGGCAAATTCATAGCAAATAGAGAGCAAATTTTGCTCCAAGCATGGTCCTGGCACCAAAATGACCGCCTTTTGCTCGCAAAGTACGATTACAAAGATTGATCAAAATTTTCTCCAAGCAGGTTTGCCTGACTGGGGTGAAGTATTAAAAATGCATAATCAAGTAAGGAGGTCACAAAGCGCTCTACTTCATTTAGGAGAATAGTTATAAGAAAAATTAAACTCTCAAGCTTTGTTTGCATATTCTGTTTAATTTCGTATAGAAATAACTCTTTGGTAAGTGACTCCATTGTTTTTTAACACACTGAACTACAACTACTACTACTTATATTATTTTTAACTGAATGGAATTATTGAGAAAATATATAAATGTCTACCGTAGCTCCTTCATTTTGCAATGAATACAAAGAATTATTATTTCGTATAAAAATCTGCAGTGTAGTGATGATGTAGCATTTCACTTCAATCGAACTTGGTAAACTTTGGGATAAATAATTTATTAAGGGTCACTCCATCTTAAACTTAAAATGGCTAATTTGTTGTAGTTGCACAATCAACGTCAGTTCTATTTTATTTAATATTAATCTTATATCAAAATTTAATCGCTTAACACATTTTCTATCAAGTTTGAAGTACTATGCCAAAATAATTTCCTGAATGTAAATTGACGAGTGAACCTGAAAAAGATACAATTAAAGAAAAGTCATTCACCGATAAGTATTTAATTCATGACGATTTCAAAGACGTGTGCAATGTTTAGCGCTAGACTGTAATGGTAATGTATTACATAACCTGCTTACCTGTGACATGTTAAATTCATGTAGGTACCACTCTTAGTTAATTTGATTCCAGCCACGCAATTAGAAATGAATGCTAGTGAAAACGGTTTTCCTAATAGAGTTGATTAGATTAACGATGCACTTGCACTTTTATGTGTACGGGTGAAATATAGTATTACAGGGAAGTAGGGTAACACTTATTTCCATTCAAGGGATGTTCTCACCCTGAAGAACAGAGACAGCCATGCAAGTTAATTACTTCTTTCGAGGTGCCTTGTAAACCTGATGAGAATATAATTGTTCTCAGTGCATGGTGATTGAATGAAGCTACAGCCAGGTTCATACACATGTATACGCATGCGCGTACAGAGTACGGAGTACAGTACGCGTAAGAGAAGATAAAATTAAAAGATGTCGCTAGTGGTCTACTGCGTGCTTATTGCCGCGAGATTATGAACGTCTCAAAAAAACCTACAATGTTTCACAAAAACTCGAAATTTTATTTATAGTAAAACTGTATTTATAAGATTCAGTTTATTCTTGATTTGCCTCACTTATTTGTATATTTTACAAATACAAAATACACAGACACAGGTACCAGGGTATCTCGCATTAATTAGAGGTGTACTAAATCCTTCAATGAATTGACAATTAAAACATTAACTAAGATATTTAAGGGATATTGAAAATACTAACTGAATATAATTTTCTGTTCACATTAGGATTAAAAACTATTTATTCTTCAAAGTTCTCATTATCATTCAATGTATAATTTAATTTGCACTGTATATGTAGCAATATTACTTAAAATTTTGATCCTTTGGATTTTATTCCATCTTTTTTACCTCGCATAGGATTCTGTATATTTTTGTCTATAATTATCAACAATAAGTACGCAAATTATGACAATAATGTGGATAAGTTCATCGATTTAACTAATTTTATTTCGACATCTAACTCGACGATTGTTACAAATAGAAATCTAGACCCGTTATACAGAAATAACAATAGCTTTTAAGTCAATAATTGCAAATCACTAGGATTTGCAAAACGAAGCAGAAAATGTTTCGGGTTTTAATTACTTAACCTGTTCAAAGTTTTAGTATCTTAAATGATTTATGGAAGGTTCTCGAAGTTCCAAAGGTTAGTTTATATTTGTATTCCTAAGGTTATCAAGAGTGTATATTAGAGCAACTCTAAGTCCTTCGAGATCTGTAAAATATTAATATGGGTTCTCCCTGTTGCGTAACCTTACAATTACGTAGTTATGAATCTGTCTCCTCTAACTAGTTTATGCTTGCTTAGAATCAGTTATGAATCTGTCCTCACTATAACTGGTATATGTTTCTTTTTAATTGCGGCCTTAGTATATCATTTTATTTTTAAAATCCAATTTTAGATGAATCCAGCTAACGAATTCAAATAGAGGAAATAAATATAGATGTTTTCAGACAATTATTCCAATTAAATGGCACACTTGGGCTTATTTATGGATCGTATAGCACCATTCACAAAAGCAAGGTCACCGGATACCTCATCGGTAATATAATGAAGTTTGTCACTGTACATTTGTGTATTTTGTTGAACTATGCATTTTACAATGTCCCGAATTATGCCTAGTTTACAAATAAAGGTTGAGCAATGTTCTGAAGATACTATAAACTAATTTCTTCGTTTTTCATGTTTTTTAATAACATTTTTCTTGTTAACCTTTTTAAACACCACAACGGAAAAATAACAATATAAGCAATCGCATTGCTGATAACAAGACTACAGATTTTTACTCAAAATAAAAATTGTCTGCGTTGATTGCAAAATATGAGACCTACATAGACACTTATTCCTTGTCTCGATAATTTCGATGAATTGGAAATAACACAACAACATAGTACAATAATACATAAATATCTTTATATTCTTTAAATGTTCTTACTGTTTTGTCTACTAATTTTTCTCATAAACATATAGAATCCGCAGCCTAATGATAACAGTATAAAAATATGCGAAGTTGGTGTATTAATAGGACGCCTAAACGGTATTTTTCTTGTTTTTTTATAGAAATTAACATACCAATCCAATTTATGCATTTCAAAGTGGTGTTTCTTTACTTAATTGTCTGTTATATGCATTCGTATAATGCGATCAATTGAGTTTTCTTCAAAATTAAAAGAGATATGAAAAAATCAATTGAATTAAAGATGTCCTGTTTCATTTTTTGAATGTATATGGTAGCATGGTAGATGGAGACGTCTAGATGATTTCAAGGGCAACACCGTTATTTTATAATGGTTCCCCGTGTTTATTTCCCTGTAGTCCGATATAGTGTCCCATGTCAGCATGTACAATGACTCATCATCGGAATCTTTTCTTAATCTATCAAGACATTGAAATATTGATGGGTTGATATATTTATGACACACAATATATCTCTTCACCATAGACATTTAAAAAATGTAGCAAAACGCTTCGGCAAAAAATGTAGATTCATTAATGATGCGAGCAAAATCTAGTTGGATTGAAAGCCCAATAAAACGTGATCATTAGAAATTCTTAAAAACCGGATACACGCATGTTAATGAGTACATTTTATAAGCAAACATGGTGTCGATATCTTTTAGATCAAATGAATATTGAAGTATTAGTCTGCTCGATACGAAACAGGATCGAAGGTGCACGCCACGATGGAATTCTCTAGTAGCTTAAATTTTCAATAAATCTTTATTGTATACATATAGTTCATAATCTCGCTAAGATAGATAAAGCAGCATTTTTAAATAATCTTTTGAGTGAAACAAAACTTTCAATAGTAATTGAAAATATCTGTTTGCGAATGAGTTGGAGATTTCCAACTTTACCTAGTTCTCTACACTTCCAAAAGGTCTAGGGGTCTTGATCCCACATTTATCAAAAGTTGTTCTATGGAAAGACACTTAAGTGTAAGAATGTTTGTAACTTGGTAGTGTGGTAGTGGTGCCGCATTAGTTAATCACAATTTCTTGAAACTGGTTTCGTAGAGTGAGCCTCCGGCGTTACGTGTCTAAAATAAACAAACCTAACAGAGACCCGTTAGTGATAATGGAGCATTCGGCTATTAATGAATGACACTAGTAAACAATGTTAAGTAAATAGTTTATTTTTAAGTATAAAAATTTGTGCTTTCAAAATGTGAGAGCTTCAAACAAAAATTATACCATAGATCCTCATATTTAAACAAATAGTATAACTAATATAAACAGAATTAATTAGCATCAACTGAATCAACATGGATGAATTACACAAAGTTGCACGACCAAGTGTACACTATAACACCATAAAGCATTTACTGGAAGAGTATATATTCATTAAAAAGTTACATACCTATGAACGGTTGTAAAATGAGGGAAAAAAACAATTTTTTTGTATAAAAAAGGACGTTTCTTTAAAACATCAATGTCTATATGTTATTATATGATATTTAAATAGTATTTGCTAAAAAATTGGACTATCTTAAAGCAAAAGGACGTAGCAGCCATTTTCCCAAACCCATTTTTGCAATGTACCGTTTATGGTACCAGATACATCTCCGTAGAGTTTCATTTGATTAGTCCTTGTGAAAGCTGATCTGAAAAAATCAATTTTTAAGATAGTTATAGCGATCTGAACGCAAATGTACAATTTTTTAACTAATTTTTCAGCTCCTTTTGCTCGTAAATAGAAGGGACGTGATGCAACAACTTTCATTGGTTCTTGTGGATCGAACATATTAAGCTGAAACTAGAATGAACTGCCAGTTTATGCATGTTAGAATGAAGTTTCTTCTGTTTACCATTTGCCGAGATAAAGCTGGTTGTAGGAAATCTCTGTGCTCGCGAACGAATGAGACGTAACGTAAGTTTTTCGCAATGTGCTCTATTGGCGCCCGTCTCTTTCTCCTATTGGTGACGTGATTCTGCGAGACTTGTTGCCCTTTACTATGGGTCGTCTTCAACTCACCAAGGAAGCCTGTTCTCGACATTTACAATTTACAGGAGATGATCGAAGAAGGAGAGCACGTTACCATACTTCGTGGTGCACTTAGAATATTACGTATGGGAAAGTAGGATATAGTCAAGTAATTCCCAATACTTCAAATGATTCTCAATACTTCTACTTCCCTACATTTGGAAGTAGATACATACATGTTTACGGACATTGACATCCAATTCAGTTACAATCATAAACAGAAAGCATTGCTGATTTTAATTAAAACAGGACTTTGAACTGCTTTGCAAGTACAGTAAAGCCGTGATCTAAGAGAACGGAAACCATAGGATTCACGAGCCCGAGCTGCCTCAGTCGCCGAGTAGACTGTGTACTGTATTATAATATATATGTGCACAGAAATAAATTTTGTTGAATGATTCCTCACGAATGAATCTTCACAATCTCAACAATCATTCATCACTAAATTAAAAAATTTAGAATTCGTCAAAATGACGGGTTCCGTAAATCTAGTGTTGAAAGCTCTATCAATTTTTGTCATTCAGTGGTATTAAGCCTAATTATTAAGGAAATTTATTCGAAATGTAAAAAGCAGAAAATCAATCGAGCGCTTTGACAGAAAAATCTCATAAAATTCAAATGACAGTCAACCAATTTAGCTTGTGAACAGCTTAATTATAAAAATCACTAATAAATAATCTTTCCGGGAATTATTAAAAATGAACCGTGTATTAAGAAAATTCTTCACTTTTGGCAAAGAATAGAGCGTTCTGAGTGAATAAATGGAACAACAACACTAGTATAAACGTATAAATAATAATTTATATAACAATTTTATATGAACTGCGACCATCAGTTTAACATCTTGTATGTTCTCATATTTCGTTTTTTTTTTTGTTTCAGTGATGTGACGCAGCCCATCAGGAATATTTTTATGCAAAATGATTCGTGCCCTTGTCCTTCTGTGCATGGCCGTTCTACCTGTTGTACGATGCCACAAGGTAAGATCATGTCAGGTACCATCGAGAGCATCAAGGACACTGTTATTCCGTGCAAGCGTTTCCTTAAAACAAAGGAGCATGTGTGTAGTACCGTGGTCTTTCGTGTCGTTAGCATGAAATGACAGGGCAGTCGCAGAATGAGACGACACTAATTGTCAATTCACCACTTATTATGAAGTAAATTCACGGTGCGTAAACCTTGGCTCCCGTTAGTGACGCTAATTACTTTATTAGCGAACAAAAGAATTCGTTTTTTTTGTTAGTACCTACCGCAGAATATTCGAAATATAATTAAATATGTGACAACAGCACTTATGTTCGTTGCAAGAAACAAACTGAGTGAGGTTTAGTAGAAAAGTACTAATATTTAAGCGGGACTCACCCGGTGAGCGACGCTGTTGAATCGCTAAAAACGATTGTTATAAAATTAATGTCATTGAATATCTATTTATCAATACCACAATTAACCAGATTATAATGCGAGGTCAAAACTTCATTAGCGAATAGCTAACAAGTTTTATAAACAACGCTGATCGCTTTTTAAAATTACCGTTTTAAATTCATGTTTCACTCAACGTTCAACATAATCTCATGTGTTTCTTAAAAAAAAAACTACAAAAAAAAACAAATATTTCAGCTACCATGGTAATGGAAATATGGAAAATGAAGTGTAAAAAATACTGTCATATGACACAGGATATTAAACTATCATAAAAATCACAAAAAAGGATATTACCTACTTTGGGGATCATTTAAGAAACCAGATTGCAGCAATCTCCAACAAATTGATTGGATTGTAATAAAATGTAACTTTATATGGCGATGATCATTCTTTTTTAATTAGAATCGCTTTAGACTTTTTGATGATCAAGACGACTACCTTGGTGCTTTAATGGAATGTTACATTTTTATAGTCACAGTTCAATGATAACTGCTGAAAAAGATACAATCACCTATGGTACAGTCATTCGAAGTTATCCAAGGCCAAATATAAGAAATTTAGTGTTTTATTTTCGTAATTATAAAGAGTATTCAAGATAGTCATCAATAATTTGAATAGAACACTGTAATCTTGTAATTATAGTGTTTCTCGCAAACCTTGTAGTCTCGTAATTCAGAATTGATTGAAACACGCGCTATAATAGTTCAATGTGGCATTATTAGCTGCAATTGATGATTTAGATCAGGCTCGGGCAACTTCTTCCTTGGTGTCACTTCACGACTCCCACTACCAGTGTACCAGTTCCCCCACTATCAACTATTTCATATTGCCCCTACCGTGTTTTTCAACGCATGACTGCGTTCCTAGTCTCTCCAACCTCCTCCCAGAGGCGCCAGACTAAAATTTATGCCCCACTGTACCTTCCCCTTCTACAACGCTATTCCCCCACGCTTCCGCCACGGCCCGGTCACGTGACTAATGCGTGTAATGACAGAGAGAGAGGATAACTTTTTCCCCTCGTCTGGCGACGCTGCCTCCTCCTACACTGCACAAGAGTTTAGTGGGGAGGACCCAGGAGTAGGGAGAGGAGTCGTCTACGGCTCGCGAGCCACAAATTACCCAGGCCTGATTTAGATTTCACTAAATTTTGTTCACATTCTTTGTAGATAAGAATCCGTGAACTTGCGTTTCAAATGAATACATAATGTTTAATCTATTGATTCTTTCTTGCCAATCTCTTATATGCATTTTTACATTTTTATCTGACTATACTTAAAGAAAGTGTACTACTGATGTATAACAATAACCATAATTTCGAACACTTCATGTGACTGTAAGCATTGAAAATTATTTGATGTAGTTAGGTTTGCCTAAAAATTCTCGATTTTGAAAATTAATTGAAACATATTTTTTCCTGAGGCCTCCTTCGTTTCAATCATATCTAAATGATTAATTACGTTATAAAAATATACACATATCATTGTATTTGAAAGAGTATACAAAATCATTTTCTTGTGCGGAACACTTGATATTAGCGTTTACAGTTAAAGCGCAGAGAATTCTTATAGTTGATACAAAATTAAATTTCTCGAAAGCTAACAGTAATGGATTCGGTTCGCCTAGAAATTTGTAAGACTCACTTATTAGTAATCAAAACGCAAAGTAGGTTCTTGGCTATGTAATAAAAAAAACAACGAAAGTTAAACGCGCACGTTTATCTGGTAATCAGGCATAACGAATGCGAGCGGACTCCTAACACAGCAGTTAAATTTGCTATTCAGGAAAGAAAACATGTTCGTAGTATGCATACAATTGGGAAAGTAACGTGGTGGAATGAAGTTTTCTGCAAATCCAGTTTTAAACTGCCTTCATGTCGCATTGCTTAATTTTCTGACTAATTGAGACACGTGGGCTCGAAAGTTACTGTGGTCGTGAGAATTTGTACCACGACAAACCAATCATCATGATTCAGAATGCAATAAGTATTAATTAATGAGTAGTTATTAGCCACACTTGAGAATTTATGCAGAACTTTAGAAAATATATCATTACATATTTTTGTGTAGCCCATCTTCTCATAGCTTCATTCATTCTTAAAAAAAAACTTCGATAGTGCTTGAAATCTAATTAATAATTAGAAAATGAAAGCAAAATGTATGATTTTTAATCAATATTTTATAAGATACACATATATTGGTCAATTCCATTAGCTGGTCATTTAAATTCAATTTACTTACAAATAACAAAATTACATAATAAAAAGTTTGTACAAAAAGTCCGCCAAATATCTTTCAAATAAAATTTTATTTTTATAAAAAATATCTTTCAAACTCATAAATACTAACTATTCGAAAAACACTTGGAAGAAGCATTATCATAAAAATGTCAATAAAAATGATCGTAATTCAAAACAATTTTTACGTTACTACGCTTGTTGGTATTTAATAAAATGCATAAAAGGAAAAAGATTGTTTGTAATGAAATGTATAAGTTTTGGAATTGAAAATTGCTTCGAATAATAAAAGGGTTAATAAATCAAATATGATGAAATATCAAAGAACAAAGCATGCTTTTCATCAACCCTCAAAATATCTGTAGCTTCACAAGCCTTTAAAAATGTCAGATCCAAGAGCATGACTTGTAAGAGTATATTTGTTATAACAGTACTCATCTAGTATTAATTTTAATTGAAAAAGAACCAACAAATACGTTTAAAGCGGCTGCCCACAACGTCTATTGAGAACACTTGGATGAATTTGAAGTCTGCTTGCAACATGTTGCAAGATAGAATAAGTGGAGTAAAGCACGGCTAGGTGGGAAAGTGATGACCTTATGATAAAACGCAAGTGACTATTACGCGTAATGGACTATTTATCGGAGGGATAAGAATGCGACGTTCATCCCTTACAATGAACTCAGAATTCCATTACTTTCATGACAGAAGACTGCGTCGAATTATCTCAAAATTCTCACTTCCTGATTGCATCTAATTGTACGGCGAACTATAGGTATTTCCGTATCCAGACTTTTGAAGTCACGAACTCAATTTTCAAAGGCGATACCATTTCATTAGTCGATTAAAAATAGTATTAATTTATGGTACGTTCGCTAACCGGCAAATAGAGCTAATACAACTACTAGGAAACAGTACCACTAGCCACGATCGAATTTCCTAACGTAATGAGTGAAAGTGATCGACCTTAGGAGTCTAAGTCAGCATGATAGTTAATTGCAACTCGATTTCTGTGACACGGTACGTGACTGGGTGCTCTTAAATGGTAGAAGCAGACCTTGGGCCGCGATTGGAAAACTTTAAATACACATGTACCTATTGTACAGACCATGTAAGAAATGAACATGCGACTAGACCATACGGGTATATGTATGTTCTTCGACAATAGCTGATCAATGTCCTCGCAATCATTTCCAATTAGCTATGCACTTCGTGGCTACAAAGGAACCTGTAATAAAATGCAAGCAGTTCTATTGTAATCTGATCAGGGGCACGATTGATTAATGATAGCGAATATGTATTATTAAATCGGAAGGAAGTACCGCGATTTCAACCTATTATGTAATAGCTATTTTCTAAACACTTGTGCTTCCAGGTCTTGGTGGTCTTCGCCTGTCCGATTTCGTAATATTTGTAAATACGAAAGTCAAATATCGTAAATATCCATTGGCAATGTTTACTGTTTTGTGGAATAGTCTTTATTGCAGAACAGGTTTCTGTAAAGTGTAGGAAATAAAGTAAAAAATAATTAACTTGTGTTACAAAAATTATGAAAAGTAATTTCGTTATAGAATTGTACTATTTTAGAGTGATCTTTGTTTATTTGAATGGAACTGTACATTTGTGTCCAGATGGGCGTGCTACCCATTCATTCCATAATGAATTCGTCGACCTATAATAAGTTGGCCTTCGAAGGTCGTTCAAGGTTACGCATTATCGTTTAAGGCTTACCTTCGTGAAACGTCCTCGAACTTATTTTGTACCTACTATATTAAAAAGAATGACCATGGACATCAATACAATGATTTATACTATCCTTAAATGATAATTACACCTGCTCGAAAGTTGCACATCAAATTTCTAGACATGCATCCCCAATGCAAGGCTTCATATTATCGGAAGTTATGAGTTCGTTGCGATAAACTTCTTTCATAAAACCCGATAAATACCCAGAAGACCTCACAAGTGCTGAAAAGTTGGTGGTACTATTAAAAGTGATACTAGACTGGCTCTCTGTCATATAAATATTAACTTTTTGTGCTTACCGACAAATTAGTTTTCATCCTGAAATGTGAGAGCTAACGGTGAATTTCTTATTTGTTGCAGATTCACGAACATATGACAAGGGAAGAGATGTTATCGGTGTTTCACACGGGACACGAGTCTGGTAATTACCGCGAACAAAAATAGTTTCTAGCGGTGACTCTATTTTAAAATTTAATATCGACACTGAAACAAAACAATTAATATTTAATACATATTACAATAGTATTTTCATTTATCTGTTAATAACAGTTAATAACTGTACTTATCTGTTAATAATTATATTTAATCATATGTGATCATAATCATTAGGCTTTTATCAATTTATACAAAATTTTACTTTTACTAATCTGTTAATAATTATATTTAATCATATGTTGCATGTTACTATATGATCATAATTATCTAATACAATACTAATCTAGTGACCAAAATATTGTATTTATAATTGGTTTCTATAACACTCGTACTAACATGTTTGTGACATTTTTCGGATTAAAATGAGTTCAAACATAAATTCTCCATCATCCGAACACGCTAATAAATAACAACGCGGGCCATATACAACACGGTTTCTTACACAAATTAGTAAAGATTTCATCTAATACTGCAGCTAGATATATATAGATACTCATATTCCACTGATTAGTTCGAAAAAAAGTTTTGTCACTGGATTAGTATTGTCTTAAACGAAGAAATAGTGTTTCCCGAAATAGAAATATCGATACCTAACTTTTCACATACAGGGTGTCCAGAAAATGCCAGAGAACTTTGACAAGAGTGGTTCCTTAGGTCATTTGAAATAACTTTTACCTTAGCGAAAATTTCCACTTCGGGTTTTTTAAGAAATTATTAACGAAAAACACGGACCAATTAGAGCGCGGCTACAGCGGACGGATTCGGGATCAGCCAATCCAACGCCACGTTCAGCGGGACCTGACGCCGAGCCAGAATCCGTTCACTATAGTCACGCTCTGATTGGTCCGTGTTTTTCGTTAATAATTTCTTAACAAAGCCGTTGCGGTAATTTCGCTAAGGAAAAAGTATCTTCAAATTACCTAAGGAACCAACCCTTTCAAGGTTCTCCAACATTTTCGGGACACCCTGTATGTATATGGACATGCTACTGTACTAAAGGAACTGAGCTCACGTTCAGTGCAGTAAAATTGTAACGAAACAAATACATATAAATAAGAGAGTAGACAAGATATGCTACATTTTACATTTCAGTGCCAGCATACGAAGTTGTGCCTGTCTTACATTCAGCACACAAAAGAAATACAGAGAAGCCGGAGATACACCTAAAAGCCTTCGGAAAGGACATCGGGTTATCGCTGAAACTCACGGAAGGGTTGGTGCCAGCGAACTTGCCTATGTGGATTGTCACAAGAAATACGTCGCAACCTGACGGTCTCCACTACGAGAAAGTGACAGCTGTAAGTACTCGAAATTAGATATTTCCCGACTGATGAAACGTCGTTTGTACCTACATAAAGAGAGTCTTACTTGCTCGTATCTATTTATACCGTTACGAGTCAAACAGATATGAAAGATGATGAAAAATGAGAGACAGTGAGAGAAGGAGAGGTGAGAGAATGTGTAAGAGTTTCTAACAAACGCTATCTCAAACTATATTTATTATACTATCTACGTGTATTAATCTATACAGGGAGTCCCATTTATTGATAGTACTTAACGCCATAAGTGATTTAGTACTTTTATGTAGGGAATAACAAGTAGCATCGAGTATTGCATTAAAACATTTACGATTCCATTAAAAAAAAAACAAAGTTGACCTTCATATGACCTCGACGCATCCACATAGGAAAAAGATACATACATACATCGGACAGTGTGCCCCCTGATACCGTTTAACTTTTGTCTGGAACATTTTTTAGTGTCATCAACCGTTTCGGAGATACTTGACTGGGTCGATTCAAATGGGACACCCTGTATGTAGGGGAGACCGGGGAAAGTTGATACAGGGGCAGGTTGACAGAATGCAGTTAACTGGACACTGTGTACATGTAGCACAATTATGGTTCGATATATGAAATTCGTTAGCTAACTGTTGCTTATCTTCTTCGTTTTTGTAGCAACAATGTAAATTAATTCTCATTAACTTGTCAACTATTCTATTTCATTTAATCTTTATGTATGATTTTTATTTTTGTAAGTGATATGTTATACAATTGATCGATTATCGTCATATTATTCTTACATATCAACTTTCTTCAATGTTAATCCTCTTGTCGAACTTAATATAAATAACCAATAATTGGACTGCGGATTTTATGCATGTCTGATAAAAATTAATAGTTGCAATTTGGAACAATAGAAAGTTCGAAAGAATTTAAGAGTATTGATTGTACTACTTGAAAAACCTGCTTAGATAATTAAAAAAGGAAAGATTTTTCTAAGTAGCTCCTTTTTCTAACGACAGTTGCAGTAAATGTTTATTTTTCATACACATTCTCCTGGTCCACAGTCTCCTAATAATTTAAACTAGCTGCTACAAAATTTTAATTTGAATGGAATGTTTGTAACTCTAGGTCAAAATGGACCCAACTCCTATCTCAGGGTTGAAATAGACAAAAAGATATTCACATTCACAGACCGAGCATTGCATTGCATTAATCGTGTTTACGGTCGAAACGACGGAAAACGCGGCCTGCACCGAACATTTATTATGATTGTTGCTTCTGTTCCAGACCGACACAGATATCGGTGACATCTATCAAGACACGACGAACATGGCGTCCATTCTTCTGCATCGGGACGCGAATGGGAAAGTGCTCGTCGTAAGAAACCATTCTTTTTTTAATGTCCCTTTCGTCATTCCGCTGTTATTGCGACTCGTCTTTCGTCAACCTCCGCGACTTACTTAACCCTCTATTATGATTATCGTAATACCACGGTTCCTCGTAAAACATGCGTAAGTAAGAAGCAATTAGCTGGCCTGGGGTTAGGCCAAACCGATTGTTTGTTGATCAACGACTCACAGAGAAGTATGATTCGGAGTATGAGTTAAGGAAACACGGCTCGTCACGCACGACTCGTCATCGCGGCTACGAAACTTGACGTCCACCGATGCCCAATCAAACGGCTTTGCGTAAATTCGCGAGGAAATCGCGAACCTCTAATACCGCTTGACAGACTATTAAAAGTTCCAGTCACTACACACCTGAAACCAAAGTTGTGCAGAGTTATTCTCCATCTTTTATTACCTGCCATTTTCATTTATCATTAATCGAGATATTTAATGAAAAAATGGTGCAAGTCAACGTTCTATAAAACGTTCTTAAAATTTTGAATTTTGAATTATGATGTACGGAATAATTCAATTGTTATTGTGGAACATTTGAATTATAATTTATGGAATAATGCAATTCTAATTCCAAAGAAGAATGTAATTCCAATTACAATTGTAAGGGAAATACAATTACAATTAAGGTACAGTGCAAATTAATTGCAAACTGAGAAATATTAATGAATGGTAAGTGAAAGTGAGACGTAATAAAACATGGAGAAACATATACAACTTGCAGTTCGGAAATATTATTATAATATATGAATATTAATGTTGATTATAAATTCATACTTTCTGAACAGACAAAATTTAAAACTACAAAATGAAACATGTATCTACTTCGTATAAACTGACATTTACATTACAGGAAAAATAGTGGTCATCTAATGCATCCCGTTATCGAAAGGCACGCCGTATAGACAGGAATGATAAATATTGACATTTATCTGATTTCTGCAGAACTCAGAGCTGTCATTTTTATTACAATTACAATGAATTATATTCTATTTAAATTACATTGAACTTCACTGACATTATATTTCACTTATAATGGTGATAAAATGTGATTAACAATTGAATTAATTGAAAGGTTTGAATAATGTAAATTCGACTACAACGCAATTGACATTCTATACATATAATTGAGCTACAAGGTAATCACATTACGGATTAATTCAATTAGCACAACTGTGTCTAGAACATGGTGGCATTAAATTCTGAGATATATTTTATGATGAAGCAATAGGCACAAAGTTTTCTGAAAATCATTCTGGTTTATTTATGAATATTTTTATTAGAATGCGGATTTTTATGCACTTATGAAGAAATTAACTGAGTGAAATATACAACAGTGAAAAATATAAAAAAATCTACGAATACTGTTATGTTGTTTTCAACGTAAAAAGACTATTAAGGGGTGAAATGAATTTTTATTTATCTACTGCTTCCCACAATCGATGCAGAATTATTATGCATAAAGATCCGCAGTCTAATTATAATTATTTATTATTTAGTATTCTCGTTTCATATCTTGTCAAATGAAAAACGGTTGATGCAAAATCTATTTATACTGGCAGGTATTACCCATTGACTGGGAATCTAGTAAATCTGTTGACTAACATAAGAAAGAAAGTCTCCAAATCGGAATCGTGATCGTTTCGACATTTCTATTCGGATGCTGCAATTCGTTCGCGGTTTACACGAATCCCATTGCGAAGAGATTGCGCGCGAAGGAAGAAAAAAGCGTAATAAAATTTCCCATATCGGTTCTACCTTCCTGAACGGTCGCTAATTTCGAGAAGAAGGCTGCTGTTTTCGGTGATTGCACATCCAACCAACTGAAACTTAATTTCACTTAGGAAGTTCGATCTCTCACGAAGTCATACAGAACACTGGCGGTATTGCCAAAGCCACCATTAACCGCAAGTCGTCAGATTGCTCAAACACTATTGACAGATCCATCATATACAGTAAAGTCTTGATCTAACAATAAGCCGGATCCTCGGGTCCGTGTAGGGCTACTATTTTTTTGTGACCTCGCCGATTGCATACCGTCAATTAAACCACTAAATACAGTTCAAATTATATCGTGTTTAGTGTAATTTTAATAAGAAAAATGCCACAAATAAATTGGCGATAGTCCCATAAAAAAATAATGAAAAATACAGAAGTTTTGTAATTGGATCAGCAGTGGTTCACACCGACATATCCGATCCCGTATCGGATTTGTGCGGCATGTTTACACTTTACACTGCTCAGCGACCGAAACAGCTCGAGTTCTCTGTGCCCCCAGTGGAGGGGGTAGACGAACCGACTAATTGTAAGATCGTACTGCTCCGTCCGGCTTAGATCTAGACTTTACTGTAGAAGCAAGAAAAAATTTCATGAAAATTTTTAGATTGAACAACTCTTCGAAAAAGTATATGTACTTACAGTTGTCCACAAAAGTCTTGATACACGAGATTCAAAATTCGAGACTAAAATATCGATCACTGAAAATCTTGTTATAAACTGAATATCAGAATGAACTAATTAAGTTTCTTTAACACAATCGTGTACACTGGATAAGGAATAATCACACTATTTACCATATTTTATACTTATCAGCATTACAACTGTTCTTTTTAACACATTCCATAGAACATTTCTATCTAGAAATCTTCATTAAGGAGAATGTGTTACGGTAGAACCTCCGTTACATGAACATCCATTATGTGAACGATCTTCTATACGAACACCTATTATTAGAAAGTTCTATTATATGGACAGGATTGTATTCCCAACACAATACTGTATGTAAATATGCTAAGCGTTTACATATGTATTTGGTTATGCGGGATGAAATATATTCACTGAACTGTGAATTTTACGTATTTATGAAAAAGAGAGATGAGTAGAAGAAATTTTAAACAGTTGAATTAAAGTTAATTATCATAATGTGATTGAATTCTTGAACTGTTTTAAAACACACAAATCTTAATGAAGTGCTATCTATATAAGCAACTATATTATGAAAAGGCTAAACTTTTGAAACTGGACAAAGAATTATGTACATAATTGTGACACCACCGACGTATGTGGCAGTCAACGTATTAAAAAAATTTCACGGAAGAAAGTCATGGAGTTTCCGAATAATATTCTGTGTACAATGATTTTAAATAGCGAAGTGTATCAAATTAATTTGTCAATCAAGACTAGAACTACAGGATGGGTCAAAATGACTTGCTCCTAATTTTTTCTGTTACAAAATTACCAAAATTATAATAATTTTTCATGAGAAATATTTGAATGAACTTCTTGATTTCGATACATAATTCGCATCCCGGCAAGAACAGTGACACTAAACAAAAACAAAAGAACTAAACAAAATGACGATTATGAAGTTGGATCAGTGTTCGATGCGTCTAGTTGGCCTCTACATGCTAGAAAAACGTCATACATATCTCTAACTCCTAATTGAACCGCTATAGGGCAGTTATGTCAGTTTTCTTTTTGAGCTAGTTTATATTTGTAGTGGCAAGAACAGTGTCACTTTAGAGTTGACGGATGTGTCCATAATATCATTGTACAGAGCCTAATCGAATTTACTTCCAAAAATATTTTTTGAAAGATTAAAAACGTCTGTACTATTTCGATGGAAATTTTATAGTTATTCACTATTCTTGCAAGGGTGCGATTATAATAAAAATCGTAGGAAATCTGAATTAGTTCACTCTTATTATTATGAATGTACAATAATGTACATATATCAGTCACGTTTAGTGCTCGATAGTTCTAGTATTAAGATTAATCGCACCACGACCGGTTAAATAACCGGTTACACATTTTGTATTTTATAATTATTGAAAGTACAAAGATACATCCATTAGAAATGATTAAATCTTCATTCAAGCATATATTAAAATTGCGAGAAATCCAAATAAATTCAGTCTTGTAATTTCTATAAAAGAACATACTATAGCAGTCACGTCTCAGTAGTTCTAATGTTAAGTAAATGGCGAGATTGTGAACGTCGCGTACCCGCGACGGTGGTAGCGAACGTGTTAATAAATGATAGAATCGATTGTTGGAGGACAGTTTAATTTTCGAAAGTAACAAAATTGCTACAGAGGAAAACAAATACCGTAGGTTGGTTACATAAGATCGTAAAAACGTTGTTCTACGCGACCCCGCGTGCCCTGACCTTTCGCTTTCACTCTCCCTCCCTCGCTTTGACCATTACACCTCCCTAACCGCAGATGGAACAACTTGATCGTGCGACGATCAGAAGTATCAACAGCTCGGATTATTACGGAAGTTTAAACTGTTTTCCAGTGAACATGACATGTGCTCTTCCATAAATGGAGCAGGACATCTCATTTTACTCACGATATATGATAATAGAGTAGAGTAGACTGCATTAATTGTCTGCATTAATTGCAAGGTACAGACGCTAAAAATAGAATAGTATTTTTAAATTCTTTAAACGTCTTTAGTGTTCTTTATTTGATATATTTTTATTATAATTGCATTCATTCACACATTCTTGTCATAAATGCATGACATCTGCAGACTACTAACAATAATAATAATAATAACAGAAAGATTTAGTGTTGAGAGCAATTTGATATTAAAAGCACATTATTCGATAGTAAATGGATACAAATGAAACGTGCAAAAAGGATCATTGATTTCATAGCACTTAATCAAATCAACTCGTTCTTATACTGTGTATTGAAAACGATAGTTTCACGCTTTCAGTATACGTAAAAACGTGTTCACGATCGTGGCGCAATATTATTTATCATAAATACATAACGATTCGAAGAAACGGATCCTGTCGTGTATAATTTGATTACCTCGAATACAGTATTTCTTGAAATAAGTTACCCTCTTTCTCTCTGCTAGCACCGGACACATGTACGACAGAGAAGAAACGCGTCACGTGTTCGGGCCGCGGTGGATGCGTGGGGAATAGGGTCGTAGAGGGGGAAGGTAGAGTGGGGACACAAATCTTAATTTGGCGACTCTGCATATAACACGGTCGTATTTAAAACTGTATTGATCATACTGTGGCTTTAAAACAAATAGAATTTTTCTTAGCAGTAAATAAAAATGGAATATTCACGATATTATTATAGAAATCAAAGTGTATCTTGTTAGATGTAACCATCGTATATATTTGCATACTTTTTAACTTTAATAATATGATAAATATATAAAATTTGTCTTGAAATATTTTTTGGTAGGATGGCAACATCGGTTCAGAAATGGTGATCAGACCACTGCCAGATCGAGTACTGCACGAAGTAGTAAATAGGATACCGACTCTTCACAGCGACGAGTTGTTACCGAACGTAACACGAAGTAAAGAAAAGTTACAGCACACCAGTCATCACGTGGTTTACAAGAAAGCGTCCAGACCCAAATACGATGAATACAGCGATTTTAGTAAGTACCTGTAACGTTATTTCTTTTTCATTTTATCATACCGAAAGCAAAATTCTTGGAAGAACATTGTTCTTATAATTAAAGATCTATTTCAGCGCTGATGGAACCCGACCATTTAGCTAAAAAGTACAGATCGAAACGATCGATCCTCAATAGATCAAGGAGAGAAGCGCCTTATGTAATTTATCCGGAAATCCTTTGTATTGTGGATTACGATGGATACAGGTGAGACACGTAACAGTCAACTTAACAGTCAACAAAATTAAAAGTATTTAGCAATACGTTGTTTTTAATTCTGCGAAATTATTAAAGACAAAAAGAAAGAAAGAAATTTCTATTTAATTATTGTTTGTAAATAACAATTTAAAAAAATATAAATATTGCATAAAATAAAATTTCAAAAAATTATGGATAGTTGGTTTAAAAATACAACTTGCAATTTAACTTTTTTTCTGTTTCTTAAATATACAATAGTTATCTAAATATTTATGATAATAGGAAAAGTGAAAATTTCTTCGCGGGGATGGTTTCACCCCTAAACTCGTTTTTAGCAAGAAAAAAAATTAATTCCGTCATTAGAATCATATGAAATATATTAGCGAAAAGTTCCTTACTCGAGGAAGTTATTATCAATATCTTTTATCAAAGTTGGCATTATTTTGCCATTTGCTAGATAGGAAGCTCAATATGTCTGTAAAAAAAAAGCAAAAAGAACATATATAATTCTGAGAAAATCAAATGAATTAATAAAACCCAGTACTACTTGGCTTCATTAAATAAACGTACAATAAATAATCTTTATAATAACAAACTGGTAAAAAATACTGCTAACTGTACATTATTTTACAGGTTACATGGCGGTGATAATGTACAAATCAAAAGGTACTTCGTGTCTTTTTGGAACGGGGTAGACTTAAGGTACAAGCTGTTGAAGGGGCCAAAGATTCGTATCAGTATCGCAGGAATAATAATCTCACGAGTAACGTATAATTACTAAACTAAATATCGAAATATGCAAAGTACGATGTATGTGTCTCGACATGGATTGATATTTTACATAATATCTTTTAGGGAAGGGACGCCACACCGTATTTGGAAAGGAATCGCGTCGGACGAGACGCCATTGATTCAGCGGCTGCGCTGACCGACATGGGCAAATATCTTTTCCGGGAGAGAAGACTTCCGGTTTACGACATTGCTGTTGCCGTTACGAAGTAAGAGTTTCCACTTCAATTATCTACACAATCTAGAAACAACGATGGTCCTAATAAAAAAATACGACAACTTCGTACTTGCCTACTTTATCCTATACAATCAATAGACTGGTGAATCATATGCATTTATGATAAAAATGAGTAACTGTAATTAAAAACAGTAGAAAGATTAAAAGAATCGTAGTCTGTTGCTATATTACTTTCAACTTGGTCGATATCTTTCATTGGCAATTGATGGAATCAATTTTTATTTTGCATAAAAGTCCGCAGTCTAGTGATGGATGTGTACAATTGATCAGGTTTGATTAGACGTTAGATATCGAAGCACAGATTTCAATAGAACGAGTCTTTCTTTCAACGAATATAATTGAGAACGGAGCATGAATACATTCTATGGCCCTCTACATTATGTTATACAGTCTACAAGTGTCCAGTGATTTCATACTGTTTGATTTTTATTTCGCAAAACAGGTATGATATGTGCCGTCGTAGGAAAGGCGGCCGCTGCACTAAGGGAACTGCCGGTATGGTTTATTACATAGCGCTCAAGCTTTCTTTTTCAACTTATTACAATATTATCTTTTCCTTTTTAATATTATGTTTACTGTCAGCGTTGTACAGTGTTTACTATACTAGACTTAATGTAGTTGTTGGCTTTGAAGGTGCTGCGACAGCATATGTTGATGGGCGTGGGACTTGTAGGGGGCGAATGATTCGACAGACTTTCACGTGTAAACTGCTCGTAATTTAGAATCTTAATAATTACATGTTTACCAACAAATTTTATCTTAACGATGCCCAAATAACTGGAGAGGATCGTTTCGATATTAATCTTAAAGATATCTTTAATTTAATGTTGAGTCATGCATTCTCATCATCACAAAGTCAATTCACGAAGAGCGGACCTAATCTTGCTCCAAGAGTAAATATCGGGCAAAATCGGAGTAAACCTTACTGTAGGAAGCGAAAGTATGTGTATTTTGAATAGTTCAAATATTTACAATTCTTAAAATAATGACAATATTAACGATTTTGCCCGATATTTACTCTTAAAGCAAGGTTAGGTCCGCTCTTAGTGCGACAGACCTGCCCTCTACGCGAAGGCAGGGTCTGCCCTCGTTTTATCCTTGATTTGGCATGGAATTCTGCAAGTTTTTTTAAGAAGTCCATTTTCGAACACGTATTTATTAAGATTTGTTGTTTCGATCGCTGAGAACGCAACGAATTAAATATTAAAAGTATCTTTGTCGTAAATTACATGAAAGCATGATCTTTCGATACTTTCGATTCACCAGCCCCCTCAACATACATAGTGCCAAGTGCTACACTTGTCATTGTATACGAGACTAGTCGCCTCTAAATAGAAGAAGGGCTTATTGCGTACAATGTATACTCAGTTGCAATTAGTAGTAACCTAAATCAAATTAAAAAGGTAATGGTAAACTAATACACAATAATGACGTACAGTCGTGAAGATATCGAGAACTAAGATCTTTGTTCGTAACACAGACAACACAAGTGTTTAAAAACCAATCAACGTACATGGTAACAAATTGCACATATTCAGAATCTTGTAAAATCGGAGATAACATCTCTGAAGGCATCGAATTGTGGTCATTCGATCCTCTTTCCATGTACATACACTCACACCATTTCTAACTTTTCTCTCGAACAAGAAGATTGTATAATGATAATCTGCACACGAATTATTCGCGCAGGAGACGCAATATTTGATTACTAATTCATAATGATCGTTTACACGCGTGCTATATTTGCTTTCTTTGCAATTTCTTGCTGTCACCTTTTGCGTTCCCGTGGCTGAACCAAGGGGAAGAAACTTTCTACGCAACGTTTGATCGCCTCACAGCGTTTGCTTCTCGACAATTAAAAAGCTCGTGTAAAGATCACCCAGAATAGTTAATATGTAATTAAACCGTCAACGGCGGAAGTATTACTGCATTATATTTTTATTCTTGTTTTATTCCTAAATCACGCAAAGGGACTTGTCGTACACGTATGTGTGAGTGGTGCGTCTCCATCGATAGTCCTGTGACGTGGTCCAAATCAAGCAGATTGTGAATCTACATGATAAAGTGGAACTTTTGTTGTTGCATTGCAGATTAGATATGTGCAGGAGGCAATACGCGAATGACGTGTGCAATAGAGGAACCGCAGGTACGTTTTTTCGGGATTAAAGTAAACAAAATGTGAAATTATCGAGTGATTATATGAGCCCTTAACTGTGTGTGCACAGCTCTGTAAAGGTTTTCTCCTACTTTCAAATACTTCTTCATTACAATCTCACGACCAAACACTCTGCAAAAAGTATCCTGAAGATCGTTATGGATTAGGTTCTTGCCCCTTGTTATACCACTTTCAGTGTAAAATTAAAAAGTACGATAGCTTCTGTAGGTGAACTTGTCGATCAGGGTCCTCCTATCAGATTTCAATGACATTGTTGATATGTGTTGTCAAGATCACCATTCTGAACAACATTTCCCTTTAAAGCTTTTGTCGGTCGGCTTTAGTTTATGAGATAATTACAAAAAACTTTTAAAGAATTATGACCTTGAAAATATTTCAATGTCATTGAAATCTGAGGGGAGCATCCTAATCGACAAGTTCACCGCTTCTTTAAATAATATACTGATAGTTACGTAAATAATCTTCGAAGTGATTTAAAGATAAATTAAGTGATCTGTAGTGTGACAATTTTGATAACTTATATAATTGTATAACGTGCTTTCATTATACGAGGACATATTCATATGTACTGTACGTACATGTTCGAAGTTATCTTACAATTATGACGTCGTCAAAGTTTACACTTTCATGTATGCTATTAAAATATATAAAATAAAACAATAATATTGTATATCACTTTCAAGCATTAAGTATAGACAGAATTTCATGAATATTTTCTTGTATTATTAAAAATGAAAGCACTCCTTTGAAAACAGTACCCCCGTTGTCTCTTACAACTAGTTTTATCAAACTTTTCTACTATTAAAACTATGAGACTATATGTAGATTACAATCTATAATTTGATAAATACAATTGAAAATGTAATTATTATTTCCATGCATTCTGTAACGATGTTTAGATAGTATTAGAATTTGTGAACGACCTGTAGCATCAATACTTTTATCTCTTTTTATTCTTTAACCCTCCATATGCTATGTCGGAGGCATTCGTGACCCGTCGCTGTAGCGGTGAGGATAAATCAAGGTACCCTCGTCCGAAATACGACGAAAGTCAGTCTCAAGCCATCGTCTTATATCGGAATAAAACTGTATTAGTGAAATATTGGTTTGGGTCAGAAATGACTCCGGCATAGGCCTAGAACTCGCAGGAGTCAGAGGGTTAATTATACATATAGAGAGAGATAAATATATTTTGAAAGCCTGAGGAGCATATACTATGTTTGATATTTCTACAATAAATACCTAAAGCAACATGAGAATTTTAGCTACCTTAAGCTGAATATGAACGATTCTAATAGCTTGCCACTCGCGCCTATGAATGTCACCTATTTTAGTCTGGGGTTTTCAGTTTTTCTCTGTTCTGTGTCTTGCCCTGATTCTCGCACTGAACATATGGACGAAAACGAATGAATCGCGTATTTGATCTATCGAAGCTCCTCTCCGAGAGAGACTTCGAAACTTTTCTCTTTTAAATCTTCTCTACTCCCTCCATTGCACAGAGGCTATGGTTTCCTAGTGTCGGATGTGGGCATAAGTTATTTGATACTTACAGTGACAATTAATAATGTTTGAAATAATGAGAAGCTTTAACAATTTTGCATATATGTACATATGTATTACATTTAACATATATGTTAAAAATAATTTGAAATAAAATGATCTCACTTTCCTTGTACATAAGTATATTAAAATGGAATTAACTGTTTCTTAATGCTTACATACTTTATTAACTGTTACAATCGTTTTATAATTAACTGAAGATTTCTACTGAAAGTTATATTATAAACCTGGTTTTGAAAATTATTTATGAAATTATTTTGATTTTACATTTATACTTAGAAATAAAACATGAATTACTTTATCAAGAATGAAATAATGACACTTCGAAAAAATTACTTGAAACTAGCTTTGAATTAAATAAAATGATTTATGCTTATGCATGCAGATCGCACGTGCGAGTGTAAATTAATTCTGTTCGAAATCTATAGTTTCTTTGAATAAATGATATCGTGTCACTGTGTACAATTAATTAATTGCCCCTGACTGTGTCCAGTTAGTCTGAGAATGTCTGAAAAATATTCCTTTATCACATCCACTTTCTCTTTCTCTTCGTTCTGTTCTAAATCACTCATGCCTTTTTTGTCTCTTTGCCTGCAATATTTCTAAGGATCGTTTCTGGTAAGTCTTCAAACGAATGTAACTGGAAGATATAAAATAGAGGAACAGGTTATCGAAAGTTAGACATCCTAGAAATGTATAATTCTTATATTGTAAATGTTAGAAAATGATAAAATTACCAATTCCGTGGTAGATGACGTAAATGACAGTTATAACTGTTTTGATTGCTTCGATTAATCATTCAACGTAATTTAACATCAGATGCATGCTGCCTGTTAAACAGTTATTCTTATCTGACTTTCTTTATTAATGGATAACGTATTGGTTGAACGAATTAACTGTCATTAGACCTCCGCTATAATTTCGTATCTAATAATGAGATGAACAATAATTTGACGAAGTACTTGTCTTCAATTTTGAGAATACGTGAAATATTTAATCCATACATAAGTTGTTTTCCAGTTCAGTGTCTGTATTATCATCTATACCTTATCCAACGAGACGAGGCAGTAAAAGTAAAGATAGCCGCTCGAGTGCGACAGAATGGATGTTATCCTTCTCAGGCAGGCAGCAAAGGACGCATGCTGGTACTTTACCGCCTCGTCTCGTTGGACAAGGTATAAGTATGTACATGATTAAAGTATGATCGCTACTTGACTTTATTATATCCTGTTCAATTTTATTAACAACGCATTTGATCTTTCGTAGCAAACACACCTGCACCACTGATTTAATTGCAATACATAACTCCTCATTATGTTCTGTAAACACTTGCATATTACATCACATTATTTTATATTAAGGTTTAAGTCCATTTTTAAAACGATTCTAAGAGATTTGAAAGGTAACAAATATAAAAATCACTGTCTAATTATATGTCCAAAATAGTTTATAAGTCTCTGATATGGTGGTTTCCATCTTCTCAAAATTGAAGACATATTTGTACCGATGTAAAAAGGTTTTGTGTCATAATTTTTACAGATGATTCACACAAAGTTTGTGATCGACAAATACATGTGAGAAAAAAGTAGCAGTAAAATTAATCTTGACCTTGAAATTCAAGGTCAAGGCCAGTTTTACAGTAAATTTTTTAAACACATCTTCGTCAATTATAAACTATTAAATCATCTGTCAGAGGCATGGATACATAATTTTCTCACATACAGTGCATACACTTCGCCTCTCTGCTATTTAATTTAACTTGCTAAGAATGCAGCTTATTAGCTTAAATTGAATAATTAATACACTAGCAATATTAACATTTCAGTTAATATTAACTTACGCCGTATATAAAATTTCGATGATTGTAAATTAATCGTGTTCGTTTATTTAGGTTTCGCGTATGTGGGTGGAGCCTGTGTTGTAAATAAACGTTTGGAAAAAGTGAATTCGGTCGCTATCATCGAGGATACTGGTGGTTTTAGTGGAATTATTGTTGCTGCCCACGAAGTCGGTCATTTGTAAGTTTGTAATGATAATCTGTTGCTTAATCTTCACTCCAATGTGTCTTATATATTACAATTTTTACGGGGTAAATGCAGAAAATATAATTAGTTTGATATATAAATAGACTAGGTGCTGTTCACGATGGATCACCACCACCCAGCTATCTCGGTGGACCTGGTGCAGAAAAATGTCGCTGGGAAGATGGCTACATCATGAGTGATCTTAGACACACGGAGAAAGGATTCAAATGGTCTCACTGTAGTGTATCGTCGTTTCATCATTTTTTAAAGTACGTACGTTAAAATATTATTTCGAACATCTTTCATTTTTGTCATATTAATTAATGGTTTACGTTTTTAATTTCGACAACGCAATTGACCAGCTGAGTCACAAATACATAATATACATATATACTGATACATAATATACTGATAGTACAGTCAAGCCTTGATCTAAAAAAAAAAACGGAAACCGTAGGATCTACGAGAAACGAATATCCCCTCCGCAGCGGGGCATACCCCGCGAAGGGCGGAGAAGCTCGAGCTGTCTCGGTCGCCGAGTAGTGAAAAGTGTAAACATGCCGCATAAATCCGATACGGGGTCGGATATATCGGTGTGAACCACTACTAATCCAATTACAAAACTGACACTAAACACGATATAATTTGAACTGTATTTAATGGTTCAATGGACGGTATGTAGTGCGCCTTCGTTTGCGCGGTCCGTGTTTACACGCGCTGTCCTTTTCTACGTTAGCGTTCCGGGCGCATAAAAAGTACGACCAATGGGACAAGATCAGTATCTACCCCAGTAATACGCCGCCTCTTACGAGGTAGAAAAGGGACACCATTCTTGCCCTATTGCAGTCTTGCAGTCCGGAACCGTCCGGCTGCCCGGGGGCGCTATGAAATAAAAATATAAATAAAATAGCGCGGTCGGTGAGGTCACAAAGAAATAGTAGAACCACACGATCTAAGAATCAGCGCGGACCCGACTGTTTTTCTTAGATCAAGACTTTACTGCAGATAATTTTCTATTAAAGCCACAATTATAGAATTAAAATAGCGTCGTACAAATTAGATATAATTAAATTTGTGTATAAAGAGAGGCCAACACTACGGATTTTATGGATCGGATATAAAACTTCGTTTCTGTTTTCTCATTTTAGTGGCGATACAGCAACTTGTTTGTATAATGCTCCTCACGAAGACGAGGCACTTCCTAGAGTTCTGCCCGGAAAACTGCTCTCGTTGGATGCACAGTGTCGAAAAGACCGTGGAACTAGTGCTTGTTTCGTAAGTTTCACTTGCAAATCAAATGAAAAAAGCTGTTATTACGTTGTCGCATGTATGAAATTATTTAGTATGACGCTCAAAGATTAGCAATGTAGAACTATATTTTGTATAATATTTACCAGAAAAATATCTTTATTGTATTATAGAAAGATGATAGAGTTTGTGCGCAGCTGTTTTGTTTTGATGCTGGCTCGGGTTATTGTGTGGCTTACCGTCCTGCAGCTGAAGGCTCTCCCTGTGGAGATGGCCAGGTAAACAAATTACTGCTTAATGATTAAAACAATATTCCATTTTTTCATTGTCAAACAGTTCTCTAATTCTTAAACACGCGAAAGCTACCACATTCAGACTATAATATATATTTCACACACCATTGTTACCCTCATTTTTAAATCTAAATACAATACTTAAAAGTTTGATACAAATAAAAATACAATTGCATCAAGTATAGTCTGTACTGTTAACATTTTTATTTGTGATAATTTAATTCGTGATTTTTAAATGTGAACAAATGCAACTGTACTACTATAACTACATGTTTTAAAATAGGAAAATCTAATACTACTCAGAATAAACTGTTGTACTTCTCACCTCTTTTCTTTTCATTAATAATTTCAGTATTGCCTGAATGGAAAGTGTGTGGCTGAACATGAAAATATTATACCAGACTATACACAAAATATTCCGACGTATGTTCGCCGAGACGGCACCTATAATCCCACAGCTCATAATCGGCCCTTATTCGCTCAATACAACAACACAGAATACAGGTAATAATATCACAATTTGTCAATATTTATGTGTATATCCCATTGGTGATAAAATTATTTGAAACATCGTAACAATACTCCAGATTTATCATTTAGTTTTATAATTTTTTTATTCAATAACTGCAACTATCATCAATCGCAAGAAAATTCCAAAATTGTTGCGCATGCTATACTTATAGTTACGGTCAGTTAAAATGTAGTCAATCAAACATTCAGAAAAATTTTTTTGCATTAAATACAGTTTGGATAAATGAAGTCTTACTGTGCACATTAAAATATGAAATGAAAGAAGTTCCTTACAGGGCGACAGAATATTCAGTAAAACTGTATGCAACCTAACTGTAGAAGACAAATTGCGTTCTCTACGTTTACTGTCGTTGTAATGATAATACGATTAAATGCTATTTCACACGCAGGTATCCGTGGGAATCAACGACACACAGCACGCTACTACCAAAATTTAAACACTCCTCGTCGTTATCGAATCTCTTTTCATCATCGTCGACGTCGACGACTACTCCTTACAAACGCATCACACCATTCTCAACAACTCCGGCATCCAAATACATATATACGACTGCCAATTATTTATATGCCAACAAATACAAGACTAAAGTAAATAATAATGACGATAATAGTAATAGTAAGAGCAAGTACGGTAGCACCACTACCAGGAAGTACTCGAGTTACATGAATCCGTATTACACCATTAGTCCCCTTCCGAAAGTAACTAATGAGTTCAGTTACCCGAAAATTAGCCCGTTCAAACATAAGAGTACTATGAGCATGATGTCGTTTCCATCAACAACCAAAGGAGACCAGAATGAGCTTCAGACAAATGGTCGGGGTAAGAGAAATCTGTATCAAACCAATGCCATTGTTCTCTTCTCAAAATGTGAAACTTCTTTCCTTTTGTTTCTAATCTTCTTTAATTATCGATCGTTCTCCACAATGTTATCGGCCTGATAACAATTTCTTTTGGGTCTTCTTCGCTCTATCTGTTCTATCCCCTCATCTTCAAGGGTTCTATCGTGAAACATGTACTTGACAGGTGTTTTGTCTCATTCTTCTTACTTACTCAACGATCATCTTTGATCACTATTCATTTTATACTACGTAGCTACTAATGCTACGAAGCGATTATGGAAATCATGACAGACTGACACGTCGCCTTTTCATCGGAGGATTCTTTCCAAACCAACTTCATTCAATTCACTTATGGAACAGTGAATAAATGTATATTTCTGTGTTCTTCATCAATTTTCAATACCCTTCTTATTAACGCACAACATATTCTACGGTGTTTCTTTATACTTTAAACGGGACCTTTAATTACACGTTGTATATTCTTCATTTTCGATATCCCTTTCTCTTGTATTATTTTTTCTGGATGATGACGATATCCTACTTAAATAATGCGTCTTGGTTATTCTTACTTCTTATTACCTGGTGTTCGATAACAAACGTAAGTAATGAATAATGAACAGCTGAATAACGTCATATCTGTCAGAATAAAAAAATAAAGGTAAATTAAACATTTTTACACGTTTGATTTCACCAGTAAAAATATATATATAAACCATTCAAGTGGAACAGATTACCTACACGTAAGGTAAATGTTCCTATTAACGAATAATAATAACAATTTGCTATATGTTATATAATACACATACAAGTACATATAGAAATACACGATACCAAAAATGTAAAAATGTCCCACGAAACGGAGAAACACAAGAACACACAATTAAACAGGAAAATGCATTGTCATTCAAACGAATATTTATCGGTACAAGTGAACAATGTTCACAAATAACTATTTCAACTTAAAATTAACGCTAGAGTATACAACTAAATTTAATTATCCTGGAACACATTGAAGTTAAAATGCTTATACACAGTGAAATGTAATAAGTTCAATTTAAACGTACGTAATCTTTTTGAGGCTGTGATATAATTTTTTTAAAGTGTATATTTCTTTGGTTGCCCAGCAAAGATATTCATAATAAAGGAATCTTGAACATTGGAGCTTTTGATCCCGTCGCGTCGTAGTGGATTATTTCTCTCTAAAACTCTCGCGATCATTCATTTTATTGAAACTTCACCGACTGTTATGGTTGCTTTTCAGAACCAGAGGACGATGAATGCACGGACGTAGGGTCAGATTGCGCTGAGCTGATTGATAGGCTGAGAACATGGCTGTGCCATTTGCAATCTGTGAAAAAACGCTGCTGCGCGTCCTTAAAGACACTTTGCTCCGCTTGATACACAGAGGAAGAACGATTCCAATTAATTAGGACGTCGCGTGGCTATGTCGACCACGGAATCGGCAGACAAAATATCGGCGTGCACTCAGCAAGCATTCAGTTCATCGGGAAGAAACCTCGACTGATGCGGGACTAAAAGTTGTGTCCTCGCGTGTCGGAACACATTTTCCGAACGGCCTTTCAAAGTTCTGAATGCTCCCGCGGCCCTGGCCGCGCATGAAAGTGCAATTCTCTTCATTAAGTAGATACATGTAACTCTGTGTTATCCAGATATAATTTCATTATTTCCTTTTTACGGTAGTGCCGCAGGAGCTTTGTACAGAGAACGGGTGTTGCGAATTCGATCACTGTCGAACAATTTGATCGATCTTTATTCGGTATTCAGATGCATATTTATTCGATACATGCGATCGCGCGGGTCACTTGTGTTACGATAGAAGTATTTTTCATTATATATACGCGTTCGTGTGTGTGTGTGTATAAGATGAGCTTTCCTAAATCATGAAAATTGTAGCGCGAGATAATAAATGGTGATTATACAATGGACGTGTTTCGTTTGTATCCTTTGCACCACCTTCATTGTTTAGAATTCATTTCCCATAGAGAAAACGTTGAATATCAACAAGTAGTAGGGTAATAATTGGACTGCGGATTTTATGCATTCATGGAGAAATGAGTAGACGTGATATAAAATAGCGAGAACATCAGAGAAATTAACGAATACTGTTACGTTATGTTCGACTTGTATTTCATCCTTGTTTTTCGTAATCGATGTAGACAATTTTTATTAAAAACAAAAGTTCGTAGTCCGCTGCATCCCCTTGACTATCTACCATCTGATTTTTTAGTAAAACTGGCTAATCGAACTCGAGATATAGAAAAACTTACACGAATACTATCAAACATTATTATATCGCCTAAATGTATTTAATAAATTTATTATCTCTGCTCGTCTAATGATTATAACAATTCCTTTTGCCAACGATGTTATTGAGCACTTCCTCGGCTATCATACGTTATTTTCATTTTATTTCATCATTTTTGATTTTGTATATTTTTTTAAGTACTTAATCGTCCCCAGAAGGGACGAAATACCTGAAACAGACTTAATCTTGCTTTAACAAATAAAAAAAAATTTTTTAAATGATAAATATGCGGAATAGTTGTCCACTCGATATACTTCAAACAACGCGCGAGTGGACCATTTTTGCGCAACGTTACTCTACAAAATGCAAAATCTCAATACAACGCGAGCAGTGCATTATCTACCGTGAAGCTAATTCATTTAATTCAAACCGGAAAACTTCCGTGTACTTTCGTTTGTTTTTACGCAACTCTAAATGGAAACGCGATAGCAGCCATTTGAATTTATGGTGGGGAGCCAAGCCGAATCATTCTCTCGCAACGCTAATCTACAAATAATAAATAATAAATATCTCGAAACAAACGCGAGCAGTGCATTATTTGTAGCGATGCTAATTTATTAAATTCGATATAGAAAACTCCCGTGCACCTTAATTTCTTTTTACGCAATTCTAAGGGGGAAGCAATGGCTGCGACTATTCAGGGGCTGTTGCCCCGGCTGCTAGTACTCAGGGGCAGTCATGACAGGGTGCAGTGGGCACGTCATTTGTCGCAACTCTAAGAGGCGGGATGTTCTAGCAGTCGCATATTAGGAAACTTCCACATAATACTTCACGGCCTCGAATATTATTACAGTTTCGGACATTGCAAAAACCAGTTTCGCAGGGCGCGATAAAGATTAAATTCCGTCGACAAAGCTACTGCACTTTCAACGTAAAGATACCTCGTCTTTTACCTTACGGGCCGACGAGGCGTTGGATACGCTGTATACACATCGTGTATGTTCACTAATACGATCGAACCACTACGTTGTGGGGGGTTAGTCCAAAAAAATACATGCTGGTGAAAAGCAGTGGTACGTTCCCTGCATTTAGCGCTCAAACATCACCAACGGCCAAGGCACACATCGCTACGTTCAGATAAAGCTACGATTTCCGCCATCGTAAGTCACGCACCAACACCATGGATCGCATTAGATGCTAATGGTCACCATGGCATTGTCGTGCATACCGCCACAGGAGACGTAACTTAATACGTCTTCTTTTTGCGTACGGTACTTTCGAACGACAGCAGAAACACTTGTTCCATTGCTGGAACGGCAAACGAAGTCGTGTGTTATGGCACACCGCGGGGAACTGAACGTAGTAACGTGCACCGTGATTTTGCGCGAACTGCTTACGGCAACCTGGCCTCAGAACGTACCAATACGTTTCTTCTCTACGTAGTGGTCCGGTGGGCGTATGCTCCACGTTTTGACGGTATCAAAAACTCTAAAGTAATATCCAGATACATCTGGATATCAATAAAGTATCTCCGGAATTTAATGGTCGTATGTTCCGTGCGCGACTGGCTCTGCAATGTCAGTCCTCTACTCTAATACGAGGTCGCGACATTTAATCTCATCTTTTAGGTGCGTTTTCCAATATGCGTGTAGACCCGATCGTTCGGGTATCGCATCCACTTTAATCCCGCCTTAACACAACGCGTTCGAATTTTTCGCGACACTAATTGTAAGACAATCGCGACAACAAATTCTTGCAACGCTAATTCCTCGCACAGATATGGTGTTTCGCGGTCTATTGATTCATTCGCGGCATGCAGTAAGAATGGCAAAGTCTACTGTAGGAGAGGACCGGTTCCTCCACTATCTTTCTTTGCCATTGTCAAAAACGGTAGCTAAACAAATTCTATTGTCGCAACGCTAATTCACAACCCGCTGTGATTTTCTCGGATCTCTAATCAAAATCGCGTATGCCTGCGCCACACCCGGCAGCCGTTTCGACTGCGACCACTTTTGCAGTGGTTCGTTGCAGCTGGAGCATGGGCGTCTGAAATGTCGAAATACTCGAACGCAAACGCGATCCTTTTACTGCGCAACACTAATTCAACGAACAGAGGATCCAAAAGACTACTTTACATTTTCTGCAAAATAACTATAAGAAAATTTCAAACTCTTATAAAATTGGTAGATCTTAAATATTGCTTCAAGCAGCAATCGGAATGGGAAAGGGAATCGCGACTATTTCATTTGCAACGCTACTCTCTGGACAATCTATATTGAAATTGATGTGAATCGCGATTATTTCCGCAACGCTAACTTTGATCTCTGTTCAAAATCGGCTAATGCAACACGCGTGGTTTCTTTCGCAACGCTTCTGTAAATCGCGGACGTGCCCATCTCAGCTGATCGTTGGGGCGGCGATGCCTGCCCATGTGTACAACTAACTACTTCTACAAATACTATTTCTACAGACGAGTACAGTGTGACAAGATAGTAACGAAATGACTTCGCATCCGAAGATGCGAGGCCATTGTAGTTGCCCTCTTGAGCGACAGTTTGTCGGGGCCTCTTCGGCATATAGCCTCTTCTTTTTTTTCGGCGGTCCGCCAAGCAACTGAAATCCTAAACGTGCTCGCAGCGGAAACGATCGACGACTTCCGAGACAAATGACAAGTTTCGAAAGAAGCAGATCGTTCCGTTGGTGCGATCGAGCAGGTGCGCAACGTTTCGAGGCCCTAATCCGCGCGCGTTCGCGTCCGCGACCGCGAGAAGCTACACGAGCAGAAAGAATCGAGCACGAAGCATCCATTCGAATGTCATGCCTCGTTCGATTTAGCTCCGTGACGAAACTTCCAGCTCTTCCAATGACTGACTACCGTGCGATTCGCGGCCTACCCGAAAGAGAAAACGGTAGCCAGCCATGGCCCCTACCTACTTAGAACGAACAGTCACACCAAGAAGGAAAGCTACCTACCTACCTAGCCCTATATTTAAAAAATGGCAAAAGACACAAGCTCTCTAACACAGTCGCTACACGGTCCTCACACAGACGCCAGGGTGCAACAGCCTAACACCTAGGGAGGACGTCCCGGGACGCCTCCGTCACCCTAACGTTTGAATCTCACGCAAGCACACTCTAAGGTACGTACCAGTTTTCCTGAAATCGACTGACAATGGTTGCGATCATTGCGGGATAAATTGAAATAACAACTGCATTGTACACTGAATTAAACTACGCGTAATTCTAAATATTGTTTTTAGTAAATTGAGAACACATTCCACAAAGATCCATGTAGCATGTCACAGATCAACAGGAATATGCGCTACTGAATCGAGTTCACAGAGCTGACGCAATTCCACTGCCTAACATACACACACACGCACAAGTGGAAAATGCGTCGTGCACGATACGCTAACCATTGTCAGTCGCCACACATATGATTAAAACAATATTTCATGTGCCCGTTGCTCTCACCCTCCCGAGTAGCGCCTGGGCACGCGAGAGGATTCGAGCAACAAACAGGGAATCTTAATATTCTGAAAATCCTAACTAAAAGAATCCGTTAGATCTTGTACGGGCTAATGTTCTTGCATTCTTGCAAAATGACTCTACTTTCAATTCAAACTTTAATGTTAATTTACAAATCAAATATTTAATTATTGGAAAATGTAATGAAATTTTGTTGTCGACAAAAAGAGATTAAGCAAGATTTTAATAAAGCTTTAAATAAAGATTTGAATTCATTAATTTATTTATTCTGAATATTTCTGGATATATTTAAAAATCCTCGGACGACCCTTTCGACAAAGCAAAGTTTCGAAATAATGGAAAAAGTACTCCACTAAATGTAAAGTACTCGTGAAAGTAATATAGGTAATAAATAGTAATATAGTAATATAGAAAGTAATATAGTAATTTGCTTTGTCTAAAGAATCTATCCATCGCGAATCGTCTTTTTGTACGTGGTATCTAATGCTTCCGAGTAATTCAAAATAATTTTAAAATACGAACGATTATCTTGATGATAAAAAACGACTCTAATAATTATGTTCCAAATTACGGAAGATTTTTATCTTCTCGCAATTTGGAGATTCAATTATAGAAATTTTTATATTCATAAAAAAAACGAGACGTACAAAAAGACCCCACCTAGCTAGAAAACAGATTACTGTACTCGTCACTGTACTCGTCAAAATCAGCTACTAATGAAATCTAGCAATAAAAAGGACAGTTGTTTTTTCACTCACTACTTGTTGGGAGAAGAGAAAGCTGCGTTAGAGTCCTGAAATAAAAAAACAGAAACAAGATATTAAAAAATCGATTCGTACAATTACATCGAGATATAAAGAGTATTTAAGTGATTCTCGAAATAAAAATAGGGAAGCGGTGGAAACTTATTAATATAATATAATATGGAAAATTTATTCAGCTTGTGTAAGCTATACAATTTTTCATTAATACTTTGAAATGAAAATATTCGATAATATAGTTTAATTGTGAAGGTATCTTGGTACTTACATTCTCTCCCCTTTGAAGGAAGCACGACACGGCCCTCGATCACAGCTATCGATGTCGTCATTGGTCATCCAGATAGATAGCTTCAGGCATCCAAGTAAACAGCCTCAAATTATTCTACACCCTTAGGACTCTGTAGCAGAAAGAACAAATACATTTAATTTCAATCGATCGACCATCGAAGAATAAATCGGAATTCATAGAAAATAAATCATTCACAGTGAATACAAAATCAAAATTAATTAGAACCAAAATGTCTATTAAAACGAACCAGTAATCTGAATAGTGAATTCATTCAATACGTGGTACAGTAAAGTGGATACTTACGAAAAATACGTTGCGCGTTCGAACTTATCCCACGATGCATTCAGTGCAAACTCGTTCCATTACTTTGCATTCTAGAAGAGTGATCAATATACCTGAATAACAGATACAACACATAATTAGAATACCCGATTCATCTATCAAATGGCGAAATGAAATATACACTTACTCAGATTATGTAGCTAACGTCTACCATCTCGATTAGAGATTTCAATAGACTAATTTTTTCAGGAATGGTCCAATCTAGTGATTTATACAATAATTAAGAAGAATTTCCACAGTATCCAATGGTTGGGCATGAAGAGATCTGCGGCTTAGTCTTCGCGCCTTCAAAATATTGATTCGGAACAATTAGAATTCGTTCAGAATTTTCCTGAAAGTACAATACATTCAAATGAAACATACAGAAAATATATATACATACTTATATTATATATTTATATTACACCGCAAAAAATTTAGAAAAAGGTCGAAAGGATTGCGGATTTATATTCCCGGTGAACAACGCTCTCATTGCGATCAAAATATATGTTAGAAGCTATTGTTACGTGAGTTAAAAAAATCAAAGAGTTTCATCAATAGCTCTTCAATAAATCGAAAGTGATTAATGATTTTATTAAATTTTCATTATGAATTTGGAAACAAAATGTTCGATAACACAGTTTAATTGGGTCGATATATTGGTGGTACTCACGTCCTCTCCTGCTTGACGACTAGTTGCGTCCCGATCTCGGTTATCGATGTCGGTTATCGATCTCTACTATCGATATCGTCTTTTCCCTCAGGCTCTGTGACCAAAAGAATAAATTCATTAAATTTTCGATTGCCCACGAATAGGGATCGTCGTGGCCAAAGATGCACTACATACCGTCAATAAAACCATTAAATAAATTTTGTAACTACGCGCAATGAAAAAAAATGTTCAAATACTTGAATGTTATTATGAAAAACATGAAAAATTTCATGAAACACCAAGAGGAAGAGAGAGAGAGAGAGATTGAGAGGCCACAACGACATCCTACTATTTTAATTTTTTCAAACTAATTTGTGATCAGCTTTTTAATGAATCGACGGTAAATTAATAATTCGATGAGAAAATATTCGAGAATAAAGTTTCATTGGCAAGATGTGGTGACACTTACTTATATCCTTTCCACCTAAAATAGGATGTTATATCTTTGGATGGATTGATGGATGTATGGAGGGATGGATTGTTTTCCCTTAGGTTCTGTAACAGGAAAAACAAATTTATTTAAATTCAATCGATCAAGCGTCAAACAATAAATCTGAATCAGTAGAAAAGAGGAACACTTACGATCGTTCGCACTCAAGTGACAGAAATTAGACGCGAGTGAACGAGCGCGGGAACGACCGAACGCCGCAAGCAGGGAGAATCGATCGTGTATCGATCGATCGCGACATGCTTCACGCGGCATCCGGAAAGCACACGATTCAAACCTTAACAAAGTACAATGTAAAATCAAAATTAAATAAACTAGATTTCTGTTGAATGATAAATACAATTGATCGTCACGACAAAAGAGTAAATTATCGCGAGAATGCAGCACGATTCGAGAATGAATTAAAATTAATGAAAAATAAATAACTCGCTCGAACACAGAATTAATTTTATTAACAATTAAGGTAAATAATCCTGATTTTTACCGAATGATGCAACACGGAAACGGTACGCACCATGTAACGGTCCTTACTTCGCGTCTTATACTTTCTGCATCTCGGTAACAAACGATGCAGATGACAAAGTCAGAGGGTGGCTCGAAAACAACGAATCGTACGTGTGCGTAAATGTTGAGTTTGCGTATTGTTCAATTTCGAACAATGGAGGCGGGTTAAAAATGAAACAATTTTATTTGACGTGTACCTTGACTATTCCAAAGACCTACTGGCGTCTAGGACGCTCGGACCGCACACGCACGGCCCCATACACACATACCGGCCGCAGAGGCGTTTTTTGCCGCGTGAAAACATCACGTAGGCCTTGCACTCGTTCTGCGAGCGCTGGCCTTTGGTCCGCAGTTTGTTTATGTTCCAGACGCGCAGAAGACACACACACACAATTTAACACGTATACTATGAAGCCGCGGTCGGATCCTTGCGATCGATTGTCGCCGATGATCGACGATTGTCCGCGAAAAGCAATATTAAACCATTCAATAAATTCTGTAACTACATGCAATGAAAAAGAAAGGTTCAAATACCTGAATGCCATTATACATGAAAAATTTCATGGAATACCAAGAGGGAGAGGGAGAGAGAGATTGAGGGGCCACAACGACATCCTACTATTTTAATTTTTGACAAAATAATTTGTGATCAGCTTTTTAATTAATCGACGGTAAATTATTAATTTGATGAGAAAATGTCCAAGAATAAAGTATCATTGGGAAGATGAGGAGGTACTTACTTACATCCTCTCTACCTAGAAGCGGATGTGATATCTCTTGAAGGATGGATGGTATTCTATTTGGCTCTGTAATAGGAAGAAGAAATTCATTTAATGTCAAACGATCAACCGTCAAACAATAAATCTGAATCAATAGAAAAGAGAAACACTTTACCATCGTTCGCACGCAACTGACAGAAATCAGACGCGAGTGAAAGAGCGCGGGACGACCGAATACGGCAAGCAGGGAGAATCGATCGTGTATCGATCGATCGCGACATGCTTCACGCGGCATTCGTAGAGCGCGAGATTCAAACCTCAATGTAAAATCAAAATTAAATAAACTAGATTTCTATTGCACGATAAAACACGAACAACAAATTCGTTTAAATTAAATCGATTATCGTTATGCAAGAGTAAATTATCGCGAAAGGCAACGACACGATTGCAGAAAATATATAAATCGTTGAAAAATACATAATTCACTTAAACACAGAATTAATTTTAAAAATAATGAGAATCCAAATAAATAATCTTGATACCCATCAAGCGGATAAGAACAGAGTTCCCGACGATCGGCGATGGCCCCCGTAATGGGACCGATGCGGGGGGAGGCGTGTAGCTATTAGCTCGATATTATCAACTATTTGTAAGATAATTATTTTCCAAGCAATTACAGAATGGGTAATGTCAGCATTCTACATGTATTTATTACCCGCGGTACCAAATCTACTTACCTACGCCACTGTCGCAGTCTTACGTAGTTCACGAGAAAATGTTCTATTTAGGTAGAGAGCGCGGAACCACCGACGAGTATCTCCATCTCTTCGATAGTGGAACTTTTAGCGATGTGGTATTTCAGTTCACTGTAAGTTCCATTTATCCCCGCGCCACCGACGAGAATCTCGTCGGTGATTGTATTGTACGTCGGTATGAACAGAGAGTAGATGAGAGTGCTCACGCTCGGGTTTTGGCCGTGCCCATTATAGTGCTGCCCCCTAGTCTAGTTCTTAGCCTGTAAGAGAACCTGTTTCGACATAGCCTGTAACAGAACCTGTTTCGACTTCAGCTACTCGGTCCACCCGCCGAAACAGCGAGTTCGGAGGGGGGTGTCCCACTTGGACTCCGACCGATTGGACACGTCCCGATTGGACTGTCCCGATTGGACGCGTTGTCCTTTTCTACGGTCGGCACTGTCCCTTTGTACTTCCGGGGCGGTCGACGCAGTCATAAAAAAATAGTTTCCCTTCACGATCTCTAGCTCTGCTCCACCCTGCTCGGAACAGGTGATGGGAGATAGATCGCGACATTACTATATTGCAATGATGGGCATTTTTGTCCGTCGTGATGCCTCGTGTCTTCCAGTGCCTTCGTTTCACCACTCATACGTTCCTCCAGAGCCGACGAGGTTGGTGGGAGAAGCAGGCAAATCAGGGACCCCTACCGTGCCCACGAATACTGACCATTGACCATTGACCACTTGACCATTGACCATTGTCCACTTGACAACTGGACCATTTGACCATTGACCACTTGTCCACTTGACCATTGACCACTTGACCTCTTGACCACTTGACCATTGACCACTTGACCTCTTGACCATTGACCACTTGACCTCTTGACCACTTGACTATTGACCACTTGACCACTGACCACTTCACCATTGACCACTTGACCACTGACCACTTCACCACTTGACCACTTCACCACTTCACCATTGACCACTTGACCACTTGACCACTTGACCCCTTGACCACTTGACCATTGACCACTTGACCACTGACCACTTGACCACTTGACCACTTGACCACTTGACCTCTTGACCACTTGACAACTGGACCATTTGACCATTGACCACTTGTCCACTTGACCATTGACCACTTGACCTCTTGACCACTTGACCATTGACCACTTGACCTCTTGACCATTGACCACTTGACCTCTTGACCACTTGACCACTTGACCACTTGACCACTTGACCATTGACCACTTGACCACTGACCACTTGACCACTTGACCACTTGACCACTTGACCATTGACCACTGACCACTTGACCATTGACCACTTGACCTCTTGATCACTTGACCATAGATCACTTGACCACTGACCACTTGACCTCTTGACCACTTGACCACTTGACCACTTGACCACTTTACCACATGACCACTTGACCTCTTGACCACTTGACCACTTGACCACTTGACCATTTGACCTCTTGACCACTTGACCACTGACCACTTGACCATAGACCACTTGACCACTGACCACTTGACCACTTGACCACTTGACCACTTGACCATTGACCACTTGACCTCTTGACCACTTGACCATTGACCACTTGACCACTGACCACTTGACCACTTGACCACTTGACTATTGACCACGTGACCACTGACCACTTGACCACTGACCACTTGACCATTGACCACTTGACCATTTGACCATTTGACCACTTGACCACTTGACCTCTTGACCATTGACCACTTGACCTCTTGACCACTTGACCACTTGACTACTTGACCACTTGACCATTGACCACTTGACCACTGACCACTTGACCACTTGACCACTTGACCACTTGACCATTGACCACTGACCACTTGACCATTGACCACTTGACCTCTTGACCACTTGACCATAGATCACTTGACCACTGACCACTTGACCTCTTGACCACTTGACCACGTGACCACTTGACCACTTTACCACTTGACCACTTGACCTCTTGACCACTTGACCACTTGACCACTTGACCATTTGACCTCTTGACCACTTGACCACTGACCACTTGACCATTTGACCTCTTGACCACATGACCACTGACCACTTGACCAAAACTCACTTGACCACTGACCACTTGACCACTTAACCACTTGACCACTTGACCATTGACCACTTGACCTCTTGACCACTTGACCATTGACCACTTGACCACTGACCACTTGACCACTTGACCACTTGACCATTGACCACGTGACCACTGACCACTTGACCACTTGACCACTTGACCATTGACCACTGACCACTTGACCACTTGACCACTTGACCATTGACCACGTGACCACTGACCACTTGACCACTTGACCACTTGACCATTGACCATTGACCACTTGACCACTTGACCCTTGACCACTTGACCACTTTACCACTTGACCACTGACCACTTGACCACTTGACCACTTGACCACTTGACCTCTTGACCACTTGACCATTGACCACTTGACCACTGACCACTTGACCACTTGACCACTTGACCACTTGACCACTTGACCACTTGACCGTTTGGCAATTTGACCACTTGACCACTGGACCATTTGACCACTTGACCACTGGACCATTGACCACTTGACCTCTTGACCATTGACCACTTGACCTCTTGACCACTTGACTATTGACCACTTGACCACTGACCACTTCACCATTGACCACTTGACCACTGACCACTTCACCACTTGACCACTTCACCACTTCACCATTGACCACTTGACCACTTGACCACTGACCACTTGACCACTTGACCACTTGACCACTTGACCACTTGACCATTGACCACTTGACCTCTTGACCACTTGACCATTGACCACTTGACCACTGACCACTTGACCACTTGACCACTTGACTATTGACCACGTGACCACTGACCACTTGACCACTGACCACTTGACCATTGACCACTTGACCATTTGACCATTTGACCACTTGACCACTTGACCTCTTGACCATTGACCACTTGACCTCTTGACCACTTGACCACTTGACTACTTGGCCACTTGACCATAGATCACTTGACCACTGACCACTTGACCTCTTGACCACTTGACCACTTGACCACTTGACCACTTTACCACTTGACCACTTGACCACTTGACTATTGACCACGTGACCACTGACCACTTGACCACTGACCACTTGACCATTGACCACTTGACCATTTGACCATTTGACCACTTGACCACTTGACCTCTTGACCATTGACCACTTGACCTCTTGACCACTTGACCACTTGACCACTTGACCACTTGACTATTGACCACGTGACCACTGACCACTTGACCACTGACCACTTGACCATTGACCACTTGACCACTGACCACTTGACCACTTGACCACTTGACCACTTTACCACTTGACCACTTGACCACTTGACTATTGACCACGTGACCACTGACCACTTGACCACTGACCACTTGACCATTGACCACTTGACCACTGACCACTTGACCACTTGACCACTTGACCACTTGACCATTGACCACTGACCACTTGACCATTGACCACTTGACCTCTTGACCACTTGACCATAGATCACTTGACCACTGACCACTTGACCTCTTGACCACTTGACCACGTGACCACTTGACCACTTTACCACTTGACCACTTGACCTCTTGACCACTTGACCACTTGACCACTTGACCATTTGACCTCTTGACCACTTGACCACTGACCACTTGACCATAGACCACTTGACCACTGACCACTTGACCTCTTGACCACTTGACCACTTGACCACTTGACCACTTGACCATTTGACCTCTTGACCACATGACCACTGACCACTTGACCAAAACTCACTTGACCACTGACCACTTGACCACTTAACCACTTGACCACTTGACCATTGACCACTTGACCTCTTGACCACTTGACCATTGACCACTTGACCACTGACCACTTGACCACTTGACCACTTGACCATTGACCACGTGACCACTGACCACTTGACCACTTGACCACTTGACCATTGACCATTGACCACTTGACCACTTGACCCTTGACCACTTGACCACTTTACCACTTGACCACTGACCACTTGACCACTTGACCACTTGACCACTTGACCTCTTGACCACTTGACCATTGACCACTTGACCACTGACCACTTGACCACTTGACCACTTGACCACTTGACCACTTGACCACTTGACCGTTTGGCAATTTGACCACTTGACCACTGGACCATTTGACCACTTGACCACTGGACCATTGACCACTTGACCTCTTGACCATTGACCACTTGACCTCTTGACCACTTGACTATTGACCACTTGACCACTGACCACTTCACCATTGACCTCTTGACCACTGACCACTTCACCACTTGACCACTTCACCACTTCACCATTGACCACTTGACCACTTGACCACTGACCACTTGACCACTTGACCACTTGACCACTTGACCATTGACCACTTGACCTCTTGACCACTTGACCATTGACCACTTGACCACTGACCACTTGACCACTTGACCACTTGACTATTGACCACGTGACCACTGACCACTTGACCACTGACCACTTGACCATTGACCACTTGACCATTTGACCATTTGACCACTTGACCACTTGACCTCTTGACCATTGACCACTTGACCTCTTGACCACTTGACCATAGATCACTTGACCACTGACCACTTGACCTCTTGACCACTTGACCACTTGACCACTTGACCACTTGACCACTGACCACTTGACCACTTGACCACTTGACCATTGACCACTTGACCTCTTGACCACTTGACCATAGATCACTTGACCACTGACCACTTGACCTCTTGACCACTTGACCACTTGACCACTTGACCACTTTACCACTTGACCACTTGACCTCTTGACCACTTGACCACTTGACCACTTGACCATTTGACCTCTTGACCACTTGACCACTGACCACTTGACCATAGACCACTTGACCACTGACCACTTGACCACTTGACCACTTGACCACTTGACCATTGACCACTTGACCTCTTGACCACTTGACCATTGACCACTTGACCACTGACCACTTGACCACTTGACCACTTGACTATTGACCACGTGACCACTGACCACTTGACCACTGACCACTTGACCATTGACCACTTGACCATTTGACCATTTGACCACTTGACCACTTGACCTCTTGACCATTGACCACTTGACCTCTTGACCACTTGACCACTTGACTACTTGACCACTTGACCATTGACCACTTGACCACTGACCACTTGACCACTTGACCACTTGACCACTTGACCATTGACCACTGACCACTTGACCATTGACCACTTGACCTCTTGACCACTTGACCATAGATCACTTGACCACTGACCACTTGACCTCTTGACCACTTGACCACGTGACCACTTGACCACTTTACCACTTGACCACTTGACCTCTTGACCACTTGACCACTTGACCACTTGACCATTTGACCTCTTGACCACTTGACCACTGACCACTTGACCATAGACCACTTGACCACTGACCACTTGACCTCTTGACCACTTGACCACTTGACCACTTGACCACTTTACCACTTGACCACTTGACCTCTTGACCATTTGACCACTTGACCACTTGACCACTTGACCACTTTACCACTTGACCACTGACCACTTGACCACTGACCACTTGACCACTTGACCATTTGACCATTTGACCACTTGACCACTTGACCACTTGACCACTGACCACTTGACCACTTGACCACTTGACCATTGACCACTTGACCATTGACCACTTGACCATAGATCACTTGACCACTGACCACTTGACCTCTTGACCACTTGACCATTTGACCTCTTGACCACATGACCACTGACCACTTGACCAAAACTCACTTGACCACTGACCACTTGACCACTTAACCACTTGACCACTTGACCATTGACCACTTGACCTCTTGACCACTTGACCATTGACCACTTGACCACTGACCACTTGACCACTTGACCACTTGACCATTGACCACGTGACCACTGACCACTTGACCACTTGACCACTTGACCATTGACCATTGACCACTTGACCACTTGACCCTTGACCACATGACCACTTTACCACTTGACCACTGACCACTTGACCACTTGACCACTTGACCACTTGACCTCTTGACCACTTGACCATTGACCACTTGACCACTGACCACTTGACCACTTGACCACTTGACCACTTGACCACTTGACCACTTGACCGTTTGGCAATTTGACCACTTGACCACTGGACCATTTGACCACTTGACCACCTGACCATGGACCACTTGACCTCTTGACCACTTGACCCTTGACCACTTGACCACTTTACCACATGACCATTGACCACTTGACCACTTTACCACTTGACCACTGACCACTTGACCACTTGACCACTTGACCACTTGACCTCTTGACCACTTGACCATTGACCACTTGACCACTGACCACTTGACCACTTGACCACTTGACCACTTGACCACTTGACCACTTGACCGTTTGGCAATTTGACCACTTGACCACTGGACCATTTGACCACTTGACCACTTGACCATTGACCACTTGACCTCTTGACCACTTGACCCTTGACCACTTGACCACTTTACCACTTGACCATTGACCACTTGACCACTTGACCACTTGACCATAGACCACTTGACCATTGACCATTGACCACTTGACCACTTGACCACTGGACCATTTGACCACTTGACCATGTGACCACTTGCACTTGACCACTTGACCATGTGACCACTTGCACTTGACCACTTGACCACTTCACTACTTGACCGAGGACTGACCAGTGACTGACCCGTAGTTATCCACCTGGCCCACTTTCAACAATGGTAGGTTAGACCTCTTTTTTTATTGTGTGAGGGTTATCCGGTTTATAGCACAGGGTGGGCCAAGGGTTTTACAATGCTGTTGTTGATTACCCTTGGCCCACCTTCAACTGAAATCCGTGTCCAGGCCAAAAATGATACCGGTTCAGTCCCAGGCAGAAGGCCAAACCGGTTCTGTTGGGGGTGTCCGACTTGGACTCCGACCGATTGGACACGTCCCGATTGGACTGTCCCGATTGGACTCGTTCCTTTTCGACTCCGTGCCGATTGGACGCCATGGCGGCTGTATTCATGACGTTTGGACGCCGTAAATTTTATAATCATTGCTTTTCGAAGTCTACATACGGTGATATTGTATTGTGAAATATATGGGAACCTATTAAATTTGGATCTGAATTTTAATTTTTATGTGTTTCTTGAGACTCGTGCCTTTTGGACGCCGTGCCGATTGGACGCCGCACAGTGGTCTGGAAAGGCCAAAAACGGCTGAAACCCTATGAAAGCTCTATTTCGCGGAAAATCTCGATAAAAAGTGTGTTTACAACTGTTCTTGGCCCCGAAAAATAATAAATGCATTAAAACTTAAATAATTAATTAATAATAAATAATAAATTTTACACTTAAATTGAATATAAAATAAACTTAAAATAAAATATAATTCAATTTAAATTAAACATAATAAAAAATAATTCCTTTCCATAAAAAATAACTTCTTAAGTTAAGAAATAATAATTTTATGTAATTTAAAATAAAATGAAATAAAAAGTATACGGTTATGTACAAGATTTGATGGAAATTTATTATATAGAGGTAACGTTTATTTACAGTTTAATTAAGCTTATTTTATTTATTACTTAATTAAGAAACAAATAAATTATTTGCCGTTGTCTTGACGACGCATAACGCACGACGAACCGTCGCATGTTCCAGAAAGCGGAGCGTTCTCTGACGAGGTTTCTCACCGACATTTCATGAGATAAAACCCAGAGCCGCTGGTTTCCGCATTTGAACTTTGCATTTATTGTTTACTTAGACATGAACAAACGTTTTTTTTCCATGACCACGATGGCGCACGTTGGCGCAAGATAGATATCGCCTTTCAAACTTCATTAACATTGCTCTTTTCCACGTTTAATAGTACTACATGTAAAACTGTACGAAAAATAAAAAATGAATATTTTTCGCGATTTTTTCCGGGTCTTGGTACTCGAAGTAAGCCAGAAAAAAAATATTTTTTACAGGCGCATACGGTTTCTTCAAACATGAGCTTGAATTCATTCTGAAAACTAGGTATGCTTAGCATCGCCAAATTTAAGATGTTCTATAACCAAGTGAATTTGGTTTATGAACTGATTCACCCTTGAAACGTTTTGATTTACTCCCCTACTAATAAAAAATGTAAAAAATTTGATTTTTTAAGCCACGTGAAAACATGGGGTTTTAGCCGCTCTCAGCCCACTGCGCGGGCAGACCGAGGCAGAGTGAGGCAGAGTGAGGCAGACCGAGGCAGACCGAGGCAGAGTTGTAGCAGAGTGAGGCAGAGCGAGGCAGAGCGAGGCAGAGCGAGGCAGAGTGAGGCAGAGCGAGGCAGAGTTGTAGCAGAGTGAGGCAGAGCGAGGCAGAGCGAGGCAGAGCGAGGCAGAGCGAGGCAGACCGAGGCAGAGTGAGGCAGTGGTAGGCAGACCGAGGCAGAGTGAGGCAGAGTGAGGCAGAGCGAGGCAGAGTGAGGCAGTGGTAGGCAGACCGAGGCAGAGTGAGGCAGAGCGAGGCAGAGTGAGGCAGAGCTAGGCATAGTGAGGCAGAGTGAGGCAGACCGAGGCAGAGTGAGGCAGAGTGAGGCAGAGTGAGGCAGAGTGAGGCAGACCGAGGCAAACAGAGGCAGACCGAGGCAGAGTGAGGCAGAGTGAGGCTGAGCGAGGCAGAGCGAGGCAGACCGAGGCAGACCGAGGCAGACCGAGGCAGACCGAGGCAGAGTTGTAGCAGAGTGAGGCAGAGTGAGGCAGACCGAGGCACACCGAGGCAGAGTTGTAGCAGAGTGAGTCAGAGCGAGGCAGAGCGAGGCAGAATGAGACAGAGTAAGGCAGAGTGAGGCAGACCGAGGCAGAGTGAGGCAGAGCGAGGCAGAGTGAGGCAGAGCTAGGCAGAGTGAGGCAGAGCGAGGCAGAGCGAGGCAGAGTGAGGCATAGTGAGGCAGACCGAGGCAGACCGAGGCAGAGTGAGGCAGGGTGAGGCAGACCGAGGCAGAGTGAGGCAGACCGAGGCAGAGTGAGGCAGACCGAGGCAGAGTGAGGCAGAGTGAGGCAGAGTGAGGCAGACCGAGGCAAACAGAGGCAGACCGAGGCAGAGTGAGGCAGAGTGAGGCTGAGCGAGGCAGAGCGAGGCAGACCGAGGCAGACCGAGGCAGACCGAGGCAGACCGAGGCAGAGCGAGGCAGAGTGAGGCAGACCGAGGCAGAGTGAGGCAGAGTGAGGCAGAGTGAGGCAGAGTGAGGCAGAGTGAGGCAGAGTGAGGCAGACCGAGGCAAACAGAGGCAGACCGAGGCAGAGTGAGGCAGAGTGAGGCTGAGCGAGGCAGAGCGAGGCAGAGCGAGGCAGACCGAGGCAGACCGAGGCAGACCGAGGCAGAGTTGTAGCAGAGTGAGGCAGAGTGAGGCAGACCGAGGCACACCGAGGCAGAGTTGTAGCAGAGTGAGTCAGAGCGAGGCAGAGCGAGGCAGAATGAGACAGAGTAAGGCAGAGTGAGGCAGAGCGAGGCAGAGTGAGGCAGAGCTAGGCAGAGTGAGGCAGAGCGAGGCAGAGCGAGGCAGAGCGAGGCAGAGCGAGGCAGAGCGAGGCAGACCGAGGCAGACCGAGGCAGAGTTGTAACAGAGTTGTAGCAGAGTGAGGCTGAGCGAGGCAGAGCGAGGCAGACCGAGGCAGACCGAGGCAGACCGAGACAGAGCGAGGCAGAGTGAGGCAGACCGAGGCAGAGTGAGGCAGAGTGAGGCAGAGTGAGGCAGAGCGAGGCAGAGCGAGGCAGAATGAGGCAGTGGTAGGCAGACCGAGGCAGAGTGAGGCAGAGCGCGGCAGAGCGAGGCAGAGTGAGGCAGAGTGAGGCAGTGGTAGGCAGACCGAGGCAGAGTGAGGCATAGTGAAGCAGACCGAGGCAGACCGAGGCAGAGTGAGGCAGAGTGAGGCAGACCGAGGCAGAGTGAGGCAGACCGAGGCAGAGTGAGGCAGACCGAGGCAGAGTGAGGCAGAGCTAGGCAGAGTGAGGCAGAGCGAGGCAGAGCGAGGCAGAGCGAGGCAGAGCGAGGCAGACCGAGGCAGACCGAGGCAGAGTTGTAACAGAGTTGTAGCAGAGTGAGGCTGAGCGAGGCAGAGCGAGGCAGACCGAGGCAGACCGAGGCAGACCGAGACAGAGCGAGGCAGAGTGAGGCAGACCGAGGCAGAGTGAGGCAGAGTGAGGCAGAGTGAGGCAGAGCGAGGCAGAGCGAGGCAGAATGAGGCAGTGGTAGGCAGACCGAGGCAGAGTGAGGCAGAGCGAGGCAGAGCGAGGCAGAGTGAGGCAGAGTGAGGCAGTGGTAGGCAGACCGAGGCAGAGTGAGGCAGAGCGAGGCAGAGTGAGGCAGAGCTAGGCATAGTGAGGCAGAGTGAGGCAGACCGAGGCAGACCGAGGCAGAGTGAGGCAGAGTGAGGCAGACCGAGGCACACCGAGGCAGAGTTGTAGCAGACCGAGGCAGAGTGAGGCAGTGGTAGGCAGACCGAGGCAGAGTGAGGCAGAGTGAGGCAGAGCGAGGCAGAGTGAGGCAGAGCTAGGCAGAGTGAGGCAGAGTGAGGCAGAGTGAGGCAGTGGTAGGCAGACCGAGGCAGAGTGAGGCATAGTGAGGCAGACCGAGGCAGACCGAGGCAGAGTGAGGCAGAGTGAGGCAGACCGAGGCAGAGTGAGGCAGACCGAGGCAGAGTGAGGCAGACCGAGGCAGAGTGAGGCAGAGTGAGGCAGAGTGAGGCAGACCGAGGCAAACAGAGGCAGACCGAGGCAGAGTGAGGCAGAGTGAGGCTGAGCGAGGCAGAGCGAGGCAGACCGAGGCAGACCGAGGCAGACCGAGGCAGACCGAGACAGAGCGAGGCAGAGTGAGGCAGACCGAGGCAGAGTGAGGCAGAGTGAGGCAGAGTGAGGCAGAGCGAGGCAGAGCGAGGCAGAATGAGGCAGTGGTAGGCAGACCGAGGCAGAGTGAGGCAGAGCGAGGCAGAGCGAGGCAGAGTGAGGCAGAGTGAGGCAGTGGTAGGCAGACCGAGGCAGAGTGAGGCAGAGCGAGGCAGAGTGAGGCAGAGCTAGGCATAGTGAGGCAGAGTGAGGCAGACCGAGGCAGACCGAGGCAGAGTGAGGCAGAGTGAGGCAGACCGAGGCACACCGAGGCAGAGTTGTAGCAGACCGAGGCAGAGTGAGGCAGTGGTAGGCAGACCGAGGCAGAGTGAGGCAGAGTGAGGCAGAGCGAGGCAGAGTGAGGCAGAGCTAGGCAGAGTGAGGCAGAGTGAGGCAGAGTGAGGCAGTGGTAGGCAGACCGAGGCAGAGTGAGGCATAGTGAGGCAGACCGAGGCAGACCGAGGCAGAGTGAGGCAGAGTGAGGCAGACCGAGGCAGAGTGAGGCAGACCGAGGCAGAGTGAGGCAGACCGAGGCAGAGTGAGGCAGAGTGAGGCAGAGTGAGGCAGACCGAGGCAAACAGAGGCAGACCGAGGCAGAGTGAGGCAGAGTGAGGCTGAGCGAGGCAGAGCGAGGCAGACCGAGGCAGACCGAGGCAGACCGAGGCAGAGCGAGGCAGAGTGAGGCAGACCGAGGCAGAGTGAGGCAGAGTGAGGCAGAGTGAGGCAGAGTGAGGCAGAGTGAGGCAGAGTGAGGCAGACCGAGGCAAACAGAGGCAGACCGAGGCAGAGTGAGGCAGAGTGAGGCTGAGCGAGGCAGAGCGAGGCAGAGCGAGGCAGACCGAGGCAGACCGAGGCAGACCGAGGCAGAGTTGTAGCAGAGTGAGGCAGAGTGAGGCAGACCGAGGCACACCGAGGCAGAGTTGTAGCAGAGTGAGTCAGAGCGAGGCAGAGCGAGGCAGAATGAGACAGAGTAAGGCAGAGTGAGGCAGACCGAGGCAGAGTGAGGCAGAGCGAGGCAGAGTGAGGCAGAGCTAGGCAGAGTGAGGCAGAGCGAGGCAGAGCGAGGCAGAGCGAGGCAGAGCGAGGCAGAGCGAGGCAGACCGAGGCAGAGTGAGGCAGAGTGAGGCAGACCGAGGCACACCGAGGCAGAGTTGTAGCAGACCGAGGCAGAGTGAGGCAGTGGTAGGCAGACCGAGGCAGAGTGAGGCAGAGTGAGGCAGAGCGAGGCAGAGTGAGGCAGAGCTAGGCAGAGTGAGGCAGAGTGAGGCAGAGTGAGGCAGAGTGAGGCAGAGTGAGGCAGAGTGAGGCAGAGTGAGGCAGAGTGAGGCAGACCGAGGCAAACAGAGGCAGACCGAGGCAGAGTGAGGCAGAGTGAGGCTGAGCGAGGCAGAGCGAGGCAGACCGAGGCAGACCGAGGCAGACCGAGACAGAGCGAGGCAGAGTGAGGCAGACCGAGGCAGAGTGAGGCAGAGTGAGGCAGAGTGAGGCAGAGCGAGGCAGAGCGAGGCAGAATGAGGCAGTGGTAGGCAGACCGAGGCAGAGTGAGGCAGAGCGCGGCAGAGCGAGGCAGAGTGAGGCAGAGTGAGGCAGTGGTAGGCAGACCGAGGCAGAGTGAGGCATAGTGAAGCAGACCGAGGCAGACCGAGGCAGAGTGAGGCAGAGTGAGGCAGACCGAGGCAGAGTGAGGCAGACCGAGGCAGAGTGAGGCAGACCGAGGCAGAGTGAGGCAGAGTGAGGCAGAGTGAGGCAGACCGAGGCAAACAGAGGCAGAGTGAGGCAGAGTGAGGCTGAGCGAGGCAGAGCGAGGCAGACCGAGGCAGAGCGAGGCAGAGTGAGGCAGACCGAGGCAGACTGAGGCAGAGTGAGGCAGAGCGAGGCAGACCGAGGCAGACCGAGGCAGAGTTGTAGCAGAGTGAGGCAGACCGAGGCAGACCGAGGCAGAGTTGTAGCAGAGTGAGGCAGAGCGAGGCAGAGCGAGGCAGAGCGAGGCAGAGTGAGGCAGAGCGAGGCAGAGTTGTAGCAGAGTGAGGCAGAGCGAGGCAGAGCGAGGCAGAGCGAGGCAGAGCGAGGCAGACCGAGGCAGAGTGAGGCAGTGGTAGGCAGACCGAGGCAGAGTGAGGCAGAGCGAGGCAGAGTGAGGCAGTGGTAGGCAGACCGAGGCAGAGTGAGGCAGAGCGAGGCAGAGTGAGGCAGAGCTAGGCATAGTGAGGCAGAGTGAGGCAGAGCTAGGCAGAGTGAGGCAGAGTGAGGCAGAGTGAGGCAGTGGTAGGCAGACCGAGGCAGAGTGAGGCATAGTGAGGCAGACCGAGGCAGACCGAGGCAGAGTGAGGCAGACCGAGGCACACCGAGGCAGAGTTGTAGCAGAGTGAGTCAGAGCGAGGCAGAGCGAGGCAGAATGAGACAGAGTAAGGCAGAGTGAGGCAGACCGAGGCAGAGTGAGGCAGAGCGAGGCAGAGTGAGGCAGAGCTAGGCAGAGTGAGGCAGAACGAGGCAGAGCGATGCAGAGCGAGGCAGAGCGAGGCAGACCGAGGCAGAGTTGTAGCAGAGTGAGGCAGAGTGAGGCAGACCGAGGCACACCGAGGCAGAGTTGTAGCAGAGTGAGTCAGAGCGAGGCAGAGCGAGGCAGAATGAGACAGAGTAAGGCAGAGTGAGGCAGAGCGAGGCAGAGTGAGGCAGAGCTAGGCAGAGTGAGGCAGAGCGAGGCAGAGCGAGGCAGAGCGAGGCAGAGCGAGGCAGACCGAGGCAGACCGAGGCAGAGTTGTAACAGAGTTGTAGCAGAGTGAGGCTGAGCGAGGCAGAGCGAGGCAGACCGAGGCAGACCGAGGCAGACCGAGACAGAGCGAGGCAGAGTGAGGCAGACCGAGGCAGAGTGAGGCAGAGTGAGGCAGAGTGAGGCAGAGCGAGGCAGAGCGAGGCAGAATGAGGCAGTGGTAGGCAGACCGAGGCAGAGTGAGGCAGAGCGCGGCAGAGCGAGGCAGAGTGAGGCAGAGTGAGGCAGTGGTAGGCAGACCGAGGCAGAGTGAGGCATAGTGAAGCAGACCGAGGCAGACCGAGGCAGAGTGAGGCAGAGTGAGGCAGAGTGAGGCAGAGTGAGGCAGAGTGAGGCAGACCGAGGCAAACAGAGGCAGACCGAGGCAGAGTGAGGCAGAGTGAGGCTGAGCGAGGCAGAGCGAGGCAGAGCGAGGCAGACCGAGGCAGACCGAGGCAGACCGAGGCAGAGTTGTAGCAGAGTGAGGCAGAGTGAGGCAGACCGAGGCACACCGAGGCAGAGTTGTAGCAGAGTGAGTCAGAGCGAGGCAGAGCGAGGCAGAATGAGACAGAGTAAGGCAGAGTGAGGCAGAGCGAGGCAGAGTGAGGCAGAGCTAGGCAGAGTGAGGCAGAGCGAGGCAGAGCGAGGCAGAGCGAGGCAGAGCGAGGCAGAGCGAGGCAGACCGAGGCAGACCGAGGCAGAGTTGTAACAGAGTTGTAGCAGAGTGAGGCTGAGCGAGGCAGAGCGAGGCAGACCGAGGCAGACCGAGGCAGACCGAGACAGAGCGAGGCAGAGTGAGGCAGACCGAGGCAGAGTGAGGCAGAGTGAGGCAGAGTGAGGCAGAGCGAGGCAGAGCGAGGCAGAATGAGGCAGTGGTAGGCAGACCGAGGCAGAGTGAGGCAGAGCGCGGCAGAGCGAGGCAGAGTGAGGCAGAGTGAGGCAGTGGTAGGCAGACCGAGGCAGAGTGAGGCATAGTGAAGCAGACCGAGGCAGACCGAGGCAGAGTGAGGCAGAGTGAGGCAGACCGAGGCAGAGTGAGGCAGACCGAGGCAGAGTGAGGCAGACCGAGGCAGAGTGAGGCAGAGCTAGGCAGAGTGAGGCAGAGCGAGGCAGAGCGAGGCAGAGCGAGGCAGAGCGAGGCAGACCGAGGCAGACCGAGGCAGAGTTGTAACAGAGTTGTAGCAGAGTGAGGCTGAGCGAGGCAGAGCGAGGCAGACCGAGGCAGACCGAGGCAGACCGAGACAGAGCGAGGCAGAGTGAGGCAGACCGAGGCAGAGTGAGGCAGAGTGAGGCAGAGTGAAGCAGAGCGAGGCAGAGCGAGGCAGAATGAGGCAGTGGTAGGCAGACCGAGGCAGAGTGAGGCAGAGCGAGGCAGAGCGAGGCAGAGTGAGGCAGAGTGAGGCAGTGGTAGGCAGACCGAGGCAGAGTGAGGCAGAGCGAGGCAGAGTGAGGCAGAGCTAGGCATAGTGAGGCAGAGTGAGGCAGACCGAGGCAGACCGAGGCAGAGTGAGGCAGAGTGAGGCAGACCGAGGCACACCGAGGCAGAGTTGTAGCAGACCGAGGCAGAGTGAGGCAGTGGTAGGCAGACCGAGGCAGAGTGAGGCAGAGTGAGGCAGAGCGAGGCAGAGTGAGGCAGAGCTAGGCAGAGTGAGGCAGAGTGAGGCAGAGTGAGGCAGTGGTAGGCAGACCGAGGCAGAGTGAGGCATAGTGAGGCAGACCGAGGCAGACCGAGGCAGAGTGAGGCAGAGTGAGGCAGACCGAGGCAGAGTGAGGCAGACCGAGGCAGAGTGAGGCAGACCGAGGCAGAGTGAGGCAGAGTGAGGCAGAGTGAGGCAGACCGAGGCAAACAGAGGCAGACCGAGGCAGAGTGAGGCAGAGTGAGGCTGAGCGAGGCAGAGCGAGGCAGACCGAGGCAGACCGAGGCAGACCGAGGCAGAGCGAGGCAGAGTGAGGCAGACCGAGGCAGAGTGAGGCAGAGTGAGGCAGAGTGAGGCAGAGTGAGGCAGAGTGAGGCAGAGTGAGGCAGACCGAGGCAAACAGAGGCAGACCGAGGCAGAGTGAGGCAGAGTGAGGCTGAGCGAGGCAGAGCGAGGCAGAGCGAGGCAGACCGAGGCAGACCGAGGCAGACCGAGGCAGAGTTGTAGCAGAGTGAGGCAGAGTGAGGCAGACCGAGGCACACCGAGGCAGAGTTGTAGCAGAGTGAGTCAGAGCGAGGCAGAGCGAGGCAGAATGAGACAGAGTAAGGCAGAGTGAGGCAGACCGAGGCAGAGTGAGGCAGAGCGAGGCAGAGTGAGGCAGAGCTAGGCAGAGTGAGGCAGAGCGAGGCAGAGCGAGGCAGAGCGAGGCAGAGCGAGGCAGAGCGAGGCAGACCGAGGCAGAGTGAGGCAGAGTGAGGCAGACCGAGGCACACCGAGGCAGAGTTGTAGCAGACCGAGGCAGAGTGAGGCAGAGTGAGGCAGAGTGAGGCAGAGTGAGGCAGACCGAGGCAAACAGAGGCAGACCGAGGCAGAGTGAGGCAGAGTGAGGCTGAGCGAGGCAGAGCGAGGCAGACCGAGGCAGACCGAGGCAGACCGAGACAGAGCGAGGCAGAGTGAGGCAGACCGAGGCAGAGTGAGGCAGAGTGAGGCAGAGTGAGGCAGAGCGAGGCAGAGCGAGGCAGAATGAGGCAGTGGTAGGCAGACCGAGGCAGAGTGAGGCAGAGCGCGGCAGAGCGAGGCAGAGTGAGGCAGAGTGAGGCAGTGGTAGGCAGACCGAGGCAGAGTGAGGCATAGTGAAGCAGACCGAGGCAGACCGAGGCAGAGTGAGGCAGAGTGAGGCAGACCGAGGCAGAGTGAGGCAGACCGAGGCAGAGTGAGGCAGACCGAGGCAGAGTGAGGCAGAGTGAGGCAGAGTGAGGCAGACCGAGGCAAACAGAGGCAGAGTGAGGCAGAGTGAGGCTGAGCGAGGCAGAGCGAGGCAGACCGAGGCAGAGCGAGGCAGAGTGAGGCAGACCGAGGCAGACTGAGGCAGAGTGAGGCAGAGCGAGGCAGACCGAGGCAGACCGAGGCAGAGTTGTAGCAGAGTGAGGCAGACCGAGGCAGACCGAGGCAGAGTTGTAGCAGAGTGAGGCAGAGCGAGGCAGAGCGAGGCAGAGCGAGGCAGAGTGAGGCAGAGCGAGGCAGAGTTGTAGCAGAGTGAGGCAGAGCGAGGCAGAGCGAGGCAGAGCGAGGCAGAGCGAGGCAGACCGAGGCAGAGTGAGGCAGTGGTAGGCAGACCGAGGCAGAGTGAGGCAGAGCGAGGCAGAGTTGTAGCAGAGTGAGGCAGAGCGAGGCAGAGCGAGGCAGAGCGAGGCAGAGCGAGGCAGACCGAGGCAGAGTGAGGCAGTGGTAGGCAGACCGAGGCAGAGTGAGGCAGAGTGAGGCAGAGCGAGGCAGAGTGAGGCAGTGGTAGGCAGACCGAGGCAGAGTGAGGCAGAGCGAGGCAGAGTGAGGCAGAGCTAGGCATAGTGAGGCAGAGTGAGGCAGAGCTAGGCAGAGTGAGGCAGAGTGAGGCAGAGTGAGGCAGTGGTAGGCAGACCGAGGCAGAGTGAGGCATAGTGAGGCAGACCGAGGCAGACCGAGGCAGAGTGAGGCAGAGTGAGGCAGACCGAGGCAGAGTGAGGCAGACCGAGGCAGAGTGAGGCAGACCGAGGCAGAGTGAGGCAGAGTGAGGCAGAGTGAGGCAGACCGAGGCAAACAGAGGCAGACCGAGGCAGAGTGAGGCAGAGTGAGGCTGAGCGAGGCAGAGCGAGGCAGACCGAGGCAGACCGAGGCAGACCGAGGCAGAGTGAGGCAGAGCGAGGCAGAGTGAGGCAGAGTGAGGCAGAGCGAGGCAGAGCGAGGCAGACCGAGGCAGAGTGAGGCAGTGTTAGGCAGACCGAGGCAGAGTGAGGCAGAGTGAGGCAGAGCGAGGCAGAGTGAGGCAGAGCTAGGCATAGTGAGGCAGAGTGAGGCAGACCGAGGCAGACCGAGGCAGAGTGAGGCAGAGCGAGGCAGAGTGAGGCAGAGCGAGGCAGAGTTGTAGCAGAGTGAGGCAGAGCGAGGCAGAGCGAGGCAGACCGAGGCAGAGTGAGGCAGACCGAGGCAAACAGAGGCAGACCGAGGCAGAGTGAGGCAGAGTGAGGCTGAGCGAGGCAGAGCGAGGCAGACCGAGGCAGAGTTGTAGCAGAGTGAGGCAGAGCGAGGCAGAGTGAGGCAGACCGAGGCAGACCGAGGCAGAGTGAGGCAGAGTGAGGCAGACCGAGGCAGACCGAGGCAGAGTGAGGCAGAGCGAGGCTGAGTGAGGCAGAGCGAGGCAGAGTGAGGCAGACCGAGGCAGACCGAGGCAGAGTGAGGCAGAGTGAGGCAGACCGAGGCAGACCGAGGCAGAGTGAGGCAGAGCGAGGCTGAGTGAGGCAGAGCGAGGCAGAGTGAGGCAGAGCTAGGCATAGTGAGGCAGAGCGAGGCAGACCGAGGCAGACCGAGGCAGAGTGAGGCAGAGCGAGGCAGAGTGAGGCAGAGCGAGGCAGAGTTGTAGCAGAGTGAGGCAGAGCGAGGCAGAGCGAGGCAGACCGAGGCAGAGTGAGGCAGTGGTAGGCAGACCGAGGCAGAGTGAGGCAGAGTGAGGCAGAGCGAGGCAGAATGAGGCAGTGGTAGGCAGACCGAGGCAGAGTGAGGCAGAGCGAGGCAGAGCGAGGCAGACCGAGGCAGAGTGAGGCAGAGCGAGGCAGAGTGAGGCAGAGCTAGGCAGAGTGAGGCAGGGGGAGGCAGAGCGAGGCAGAGCGAGGCAGAGCGAGGCAGACCGAGGCAGACCGAGGCAGACCGAGGCAGAGTTGTAGCAGAGTGAGGCAGAGCGAGGCAGAGCGAGGCAGAGCGAGGCAGAGTGAGGCAGAGCGAGGCAGAGTTGTAGCAGAGTGAGGCAGAGCGAGGCAGAGTGAGGCAGAGCGAGGCAGAGTGAGGCAGAGCTAGGCATAGTGAGGCAGAGTGAGGCAGACCGAGGCAGACCGAGGCAGAGTGAGGCAGAGTGAGGCAGACCGAGGCAGACCGAGGCAGAGTGATGCAGAGCGAGGCAGAGTGAGGCAGAGTGAGGCAGAGCGAGGCAGAGCGAGGCAGACCGAGGCAGAGTGAGGCAGTGTTAGGCAGACCGAGGCAGAGTGAGGCAGAGTGAGGCAGAGCGAGGCAGAGTGAGGCAGAGCTAGGCATAGTGAGGCAGAGTGAGGCAGACCGAGGCAGACCGAGGCAGAGTGAGGCAGAGCGAGGCAGAGTGAGGCAGAGCGAGGCAGAGTTGTAGCAGAGTGAGGCAGAGCGAGGCAGAGCGAGGCAGACCGAGGCAGAGTGAGGCAGACCGAGGCAAACAGAGGCAGACCGAGGCAGAGTGAGGCAGAGTGAGGCTGAGCGAGGCAGAGCGAGGCAGACCGAGGCAGAGTTGTAGCAGAGTGAGGCAGAGCGAGGCAGAGTGAGGCAGACCGAGGCAGAGTGAGGCAGAGTGAGGCAGAGTGAGGCAGAGCGAGGCAGAGCGAGGCAGAGTGAGGCAGAGCGAGGCAGAGTGAGGCAGAGCGAGGCAGAGCGAGGCAGAGCGAGGCAGACCGAGGCAGACCGAGGCAGACCGAGGCAGACCGAGGCAGACCGAGGCAGAGTTGTAGCAGAGTGAGGCAGAGTGAGGCAGAGCGAGGCAGAGCGAGGCAGAATGAGGCAGTGGTAGGCAGACCGAGGCAGAGTGAGGCAGAGCGAGGCAGAGCGAGGCAGACCGAGGCAGAGTGAGGCAGAGCGAGGCAGAGTGAGGCAGAGCTAGGCAGAGTGAGTCAGAGTGAGGCAGAGCGAGGCAGAGCGAGGCAGAGCGAGGCAGACCGAGGCAGACCGAGGCAGACCGAGGCAGAGTTGTAGCAGAGTGAGGCAGAGCGAGGCAGAGCGAGGCAGAGCGAGGCAGAGCGAGGCAGAGCGAGGCAGAGTGAGGCAGACCGCGGCAGAGCGAGGCAGAGTGAGGCAGACCGAGGCGCCGTGGCGGTTGGATTCATGACGTTTGGACGCCGTAAATTTTATAATCATTGCTTTTTTTCAAGTCTACATATGGTGATATTGTATTGTGAAATATATGTCGAAAAGGAACGCGTCCAATCGGGACGTGTCCAATCGGTCGGATTCCAAACGGGCATCACTCTATGAAACCTGTATTTCTTCGAATTATTCCGGGTTTTTTATTTTTTACAATTAGAGTTTGCAACTGAAATATCGGAAAAAATGAAAATACTTCTATCATTATATAATAAATATTATATTTAATTTATATTAATTAACGTTTGGTATATTAGATTTAACAGATAAAACAATTAAACTGTACGTTCTGATCCAGGCCAAAGTCGAAACACTAAGTCGAAACAGGTTCTGTTTCAGGCTAAGTCGAAACAGGTTCTGTTACAGGCTATGTCGAAACAGGTTCTCTTACAGGCTAAGTCGAATCATGGTTCTGTTACAGGCTAAGTCGAAACAGGTTCTGTTCCTGGCTAAGTCGAAACGAAACGAAAAGTGGCACGGCCAAAATCCGAGCGTGAGCACTCTCATATATGCTCATATACTCTCTGGCTTGACCTTGCAAATACCATGCGAAATTTTTTGGAGTTCCATCGACGAGTTGACGAGTATACCCCGCGGTGGTGGGGATAATTGTTTCACAGATGTATATATATATATATATCATGTAGCGCCTTTTCACTTACTCATATCGGGAATCGCGACACTACTGTATTGCATCGTCTTCCAGTGATCAGTTAAGACCACTTTTCTTAGCAGTACAACTACATAATTAAAAGGCAAGTAGCCTTTCACCTAGTGTTTGATATCCACCCATGAAGACATATGGGACCGGATTAAATTGTTAAACGTAAATATATCAACGAATATGTTGAACGCACTATTTCGTGCAAGTCCTTGGCTTGAAAATACATTAACATCTCTATACTTCAGGGGTACCCAGATTTTTATTATCAGTCTTCTATAGTTATCTACGTTATCGTTACGTGTTACATATATTTTTCATTAGTTATATTCTTGCCGTTTCATGCAATACGTCTTTCAATAATTAACCTATATTGAATTTATTCAATTGTCGCTAAATAAGATTTTGTAATAAATTTTTATTAAAATTAGCGATATAATCTGAATATATATTTTTTTAAAAATTAGATCAATTAGTTGTGCATGAATTAAATATATTCTAATGCAAGATGTTATAATATGTTAAATACAGAATTCGTTTTAGTTAGTACAAAAAATGTTAATTACCACAATATTGCATGCTTTTAAGGTACAGTCAGGGACAAAATTAAGAGAATACCTAGGTTATTGGAAATGAGTGTCAATCAAATTATATTGAATCAACCTTAATGTACTCATGTTTGTTTCTTATATATCCTCATAATACATAGATTATTTAGTAAATAATTCAAATTAATACTTGCGTTTTTGTGTAAATAAACCGTATGTAAGTTATAGTAAAAATATCAGCCATTTGTCAAGAAACAAAAATAAGTATATTTACACATTAAATTTGATATTGTATATTATCACCTTTTACCAAAATTATCAATATAAGTTTTATTAATATCTTCAAATAGACACTCCAACTTTTCCAAATAGTCACTCCAACCTTTCAAATAGTCAGTTCTGCTATTTCACTTATGCAATGTAAATTTCATGTTCAATAAATTCCATAGATTTTCTATGTATAAGATTCAAGTTTGGCATCAGTGATGATCGTTCAAGCAATTTAATATTTGAATTATCAATAAATTTTTTACTTGACAGTATATTTTAGGTCATTGTCCTATTCAAAGACAAATTAATTATCAAGCCCCATTATTATATTGCCTTCTCTAAATTTTGATTTAGCATAAGCTTTAATAATCCTCCATCAAATTTCACTGCTGGGATAATAAATAGTTTCTTAAATCAAATTCATTTTTATCACTATATATATTATACTTTTTCTAAAATGATATTGACATATTCCCGTTTGGTTTGTCAAAAGCTAAATATTTCATCACATTTATTGTATTAATGTGTCATTTACATTCAGTTTTCTATAATCTTTGTTTTATTGTTTTTGTTGAAATGTTTAATCCTAATGTTTCTGCAATATTTCTTTATGCAATTCTTGTAAAATCTTCTCGTACATTAGTAGTAACATTTGTGTTCATGATCTCATCAATAATCTACAGTATTATGTAATCGATAATTTTTGCAAGGTTTTTCTATTATACTTGCATATACATAGTATTTTGTTTCAGAGCATGGTTTTGCAATTCAGCTATTTATTACTGCAATCTGAGAAAATTCAATAGAAAATTTGATGTAAAATGTTTTCTGTTTTTGGTATAATATAGAAAGTTTGCTTCAGATGTTTGTGTACATTTCTTAACTTGCAACAAATTAAAATCAAATGCTCATTTATATTTGTTCCTTAACAAATAACTGATATTTTTGTTACGATTTATTTACACAAAAATATAAAAATTGATTTCAAATATTTACTACATAAATAATCTATGTAGTATAAGGATATCTAATAAATAAAACTAAAGTGTACAATAGTAATATTCAAATTTAATTGATACTTGTTTTGAGTATCTTTCCACTTAATCTTATCTTTAACTGTAACTATACTATTAGGTGAGTGCAAAAGTTCGTGCCCAATTTGAAGATAAACCACAAGAGGTTATAATTTAATGCAAACAGTTTTATCAATCACTTATATTAGTCACTACCAGTTTCTACAATTGTCTTCTCCTAACATTTTACAAGCTGGTGGATTTCTTTTTCATAGAAACTGCGTGGCTTCTCTTGAATGAAGGTCTTAATTGATATCGTGATTGAAGGTCTCGAAATTATTCTGTAGAGACCTAAACAGATGAGAACCTGAAAGAACAAGGTCCAGGAAATACAGTGGGTGATGGAGGACTTCCCACTTTAATCCTTTCAGTTTTCGCAGCATTTGTTATTTGACATGCAATCTGACGTTGTCATGATGAAAATTGTTGCCTCTTCGATTAGCCAAACCGGATAGTTTTCTTGAATTTTCTCATTGAGCTTGGTGAGTTTCTCACAGTACTTATTTGATGCAATTGTTTCACCAGGTGGAAGAAGCTTGAAGAAAATTATTCCCTCACAATCCCACCAAACGCACAACACCTTCATTAAATGCAAGTTAGCACTTACTACAGATTCTGTACTTCCACCTGCTTGTTTCCAAGTTCGTTTTTGTTGCACGTTGTTGCACAGAATCCACTTTTCGTCACTCGTTACAATTTGATCCAAAAAAGATTTTTGTTCATGGCAACCAAGAAGAGAAATGACTGCAAAGACACGGTCCAGCTTATTCTTTTCCATTAAGGAATAAGGTACCCATGTATCAAGCTTGGAGTTGAATTTCTGTAAATGACGAAATACAAATGAATTGTCAGTATTTAGCTTTTTAGTGATCTCCTTAATCGTAATCTGTGTTATCTTCCACTAAAGCAGTGTTGATCGTTTAGATTAATATCACTATTTCGAAATTTGCCAAACCACTTTTCAATTGTACAGAAATCAGGAGCATGGTCCAAATAAATATCTCATACGTTTTTTATTGCGATTGTAATATTCACTCCTTTTCAAACTCGTATAATATAACATAGCGAAAATGTAATTTTTTAGTTTTCCATATTGAAAAACTCCTTTCAATTACAAATCGACTGAAATCAATGGTGTCTGACAAAGAAATGTCTCATGACGGTACTATCTTTTGATATGTAGGTATGTTACATGACACCAAACAAAAAATATGTGTACCAAATTGCGATAAGGTTCCTGCCACATCTGAAAATTGGGCACGATATTTTGCACTCATCTAATACATTTCAAAGATTTTAGCACTTCTCTTGAGATTTAAATTACTAAGTTTATACAAGACTGTTGATATAATATAATTTGTTATGATATACGATATACTTTCCAATTTATCTTGTTTACTGTTTTAGCAAAATCTATATCTACGTACGGTTCTTCTGCATCACATAGAATTTCAGCTTTAATTCAACAGTCCAATATGAAAGTTCAAATATTACCAGCACTTGAAGATAATTATATGTATCTTGTGTGTATTACATTGATCTCTCATCATCTTTATATTGTTTCATTAACATTTATTTAACATCTTTTAAAGATTATTGATGAAGCAACGCAGGAAGCTGCAATTGTTGATCCAGTGGATCCTGATGCTGTTATCTCTGCTGTTCAACAAAATAATGTGAATTTGACAAAAGTTTTAACAACCCATCATCATTGGGATCATGCTGGAGGAAATGAGAAATTATGTAAACAGATTGGTAACTTGCAAGTATATGGTGGTGATGATAGAATTGGAGCGCTTACAAATAAAGTGAAACATGATGATACTTTCAATATCGGAGAGCTTAAAGTCCAATGCCTTGCAACACCGTGTCACACCAGTGGACATATCTGTTATTATATTATAGGAGATCAAGATCCTCCAGTAGTATTCACTGGTAAACAAATATATTGTATATTATATATCTATAAAATTTATTCTTATCTGTGTTCTAAAAAGTAATTGATATTACCGAATAGGAGATACACTTTTTGCTGGCGGTTGTGGTAGGTTCTTTGAAGGTACTGCGGAGCAAATGTATAAAGCACTCATACAGATTTTGGGATCATTACCTAGTGAAACTGTAAGCATACAGTTATACTAATTATTTTTGTTCCAAGTTATGGTATACATAACATTTTTAATCGATTTATTAGTTAATGATTAACTGTTGCTTTGCTTTGGTACTTTTATTTTGAGAACAAAAAAATTTTGAAGTAAAATCAGATGTAGTCATCATTTTTGTACCAAATGATGTTTTTTTTTTCTTACATTACAACTTTTTTTTTTAAAGACTATGTTTGCTTAAACAAACAAACAGCCACTTATTTATCCAGTTAGATTAATGTGACAATTAAAAAGTTTTTCGGAAACGTATACCATAATATGGGAAAGGAGTAAAGTTTATTTTTTATTTATAGTAATCTTTAAACAAAAACTACATTTTGGTTGTGTTGCAGAAAGTATATTTTGGCCATGAGTACACAGAAAGTAACTTGAAATTCGGAAAACATGTGGAACCACAAAATGAAGCTATCATTCAAAAGATAGAATCAGTTCGTGTACAGCGGGGAAAGTTTCAACCTACTGTACCTAGTACTATTTCAGAAGAGAAACTAACAAATCCATTTATGAGGGTACACGAACAATCAGTAATGGACCATGCCGAACAAAATGATCCAATTCAAACCATGGCATTTCTTAGACGAGAGAAAGATAATTTCAAAGCATAAATTTATTACTGTTACAAAAGAGACAACAGTATTTACATAATTTTCTGTTTGTTAATATAAAATGTTTAATTTGACAATACAAGTTTTTTCCTTAAAAAGAAGTTTATTTTCATCATGTACTTCGATACATGAGCAGAGTTAATCTTATTTATAATATTTTATTTTGGATTGCTATACATAAATAGTGTATGTGCAAATATTTGATGATAAATTATGTATTTACAAATGACATTTATCTTAAATTCAAATACTACGTTATATTTAAAGACATTTGATTTGGTGTGTCTTCCGATTTTTTATTATAAATTTGCATTTCAGCAACATATTTCTCTTTGGATCGTTCGTACATGTCATAATAGACCTAAAAGAATTTTAATAGTAACCATTACAAAAAGCTGTAATACGTACACAAATGTAAATAACTGTTTTTCTAATACTTACTTTCTTATCTTCGGAGCTTAGAGATTTCCAAGTAGTTGCAAGTTGCCTAGTAAGTTCTTGTTTGCTTGGTTCGGGTTCCCCAGCTAAACGTTCCATCACACGAGGTCTTTGCTCTTGACAGAATTGGAAAAATGGATTTGCTGGCCTTTTCGGCGCATTTGGATCCGTTTTTGCACCTTTTCTTTTAGTTCCTTTCTTTGTCCTTTCGTCCTTAGAATTATGAGCAGTGGCCTTAGCGCCTTTCTCTTGTTTAGACGTCGCTTGGAAAACATTATTTTCTTCAAGGACTCCCATAGGTGCTTCGCGCCAACGATCACCATGCTGATCCAAACGATCAATTAAAAATCTGTAAAATGTGAAATATTTTTGTCCAAACACACCGCATGACATCAATAGCACACAATTACTCACTAAATGAAATGTGAATTAATTTTGGATAACTTTGTTACGAAAGATAGCATTTTACATTCGAATACATAACCTATAAATCGAACTAACTTTTTTTCCTTTCTTGTACGTTTAAGCAGCTTCCTTACTCGTTGAATTCGGTAAACCAACCTTTCGTTCTCCTGTAATTGAAAAGAATTCTAGAAAACTTGAAAGCACAAAGGAATTACGAGATGTTTAGATTACAAAAATTTGTATTTGAACCTGCTGCAGAACTTCGCATCTATCTAATAGTAATTGGTATTTTCGTTTATAAACATTAAATTCTTCCGGTTCTACGTCGTATTCAGATTCGTCTGACATTTTAGTAATGTATTGTTATTAAATTGTTTTCATACGGTGTCAACAGTTCACACACACACGCTTATTTACTATGATTAAACTTCAGTATCACAGGTGTCGCTAGTTCCTGTAATTATAATTCTTTCATCGTTTTCCCCTTAGATCATTTATATAGTCTAAGGTTTTTCCGATATGTGCAAAGAGAGGAAATTTCCTTTCAAGTTATATACCTATAAAAGTTTCAAAACTTTATGACACATAAATATTTTCATAATTATGATAAGCAATCAATTTATTAAATTTTTATTTCCAAAGAAATTGATTATATTATACAACCCATCATGTATATGTACAATACAAAATTAAAGAAAAAATCCTTTTATATCAGTACACGTAATAAAATAATAGAAAATCTGTGCGATTTTTTGTTGCAAAACAATTGGCACAGAATTTAAAAAATTGTGTAATTATGTACCCAGTAAGCAAAATGCTCTGATTCTGCTTCGAATTCGAATGGTAGCGTGTCAAGTTCTCACGCGAAAGACCAGTGTTCAAATCCTGCCAAGTGACTCAGTTTTTGTTTTAAATTTTATCGTGTTTTTTTTTTTATGAATCATTTGTCTTGATGTATATGTAATATGTATATTACGATTAGATTTCACGCATAAAATTAAGGGGGTGTCCCACTTGGACTCCGACCGATTGGACACGTCCCGATTGGACGCGTTCCTTTTCGACTCCGTGCCGATTGGACTCGTGCCGTTTGGACGCCGTGCCGTTTGGACGCCGTGCCGATTGGACGCCGTGGCGGCTGTATTCATGACGTTTGGACGCCGTAAATTTTATAATCATTGCTTTTCGAAGTCTACATACGGTGATATTGTATTGTGAAATATATGGGAACCTATTAAATTTGGATCTGAATTTTAATTTTTATATGTTTCTTGAGACTCGTGCCTTTTGGACGCCGTGTCGATTGGACGCCGTGGCGGCTGAATTCATGACATTAGTCTGGGTTAGGTTTGGCTAGATAACTGAAGTTGTTGTTAATCGGACGTTGTTAACCATATATTTCACAATACAATATCATCATATGTAGACTTCGAAAAGCAATGATTATAAAATTTACGGCGTCCAAATGTCATGAATTCAGCCGCCACGGCGTCCAATCGGCACGGCGTCCACGTCCAAACGGCACGGCGTCCAAACGGCACGAATCCAATCGGCACGGAGTCGAAAAGGAACGCGTCCAATCGGCACCGTCCAATCGGGATGTGTCCAATCGGTCGGAGTCCAAACGGGCATCACTCAAAATTAATAAACGAATGAATATTTGCAATGTATCCAAAAGTCAATAGTAATTTTGTCGGTAAAAAGGAGAACTGATATACATTTATACAATAGAAATTCACTTTACCGACATAATAATCTACATGATCGACATCTGCCACATTAGTGCGACCGACCTGCTCTCTATAACGACGCCACAGTGTGCCTTCCATCTGGCCTCTTTCTGCCCTCGAGTTGTGGCGGCACACCGCGCCAGCAGATACTATTACTTATACGGAAATAGAAGTATACGGTTCTGCCGGCAGATATGCTGTCCAATTCGAAGCAGAATCTGACCATTTTGCTTACTGGGATATACGTAAAGGATGAAGTGTTTCGTAGAAATACAGTATTGTATCTACTAAATTTATACTTACACTCATATGTATCTATAGATATAAATATAAATTTTTATATTAAGTAAGAAAGAGAAAAGAGATATAAAGAATATTCGAACGAAATTGAACATATTTTATTTGTCCTCTGGTTTGCATCCTGAATTGCGTCGTCCCTGTTCCTGAAAACGACCAATGGAAGTTACGAAAGAAGGGTTGCGTCGATACACATGCGCAACTAATCACAATTCACCCTGGGCTCAAACAGTTGGTCAGACATGGTCAAAACACGTAGCGGGCCCCACGGTGCGATATTACTTTCCTTTCCTACCATTTGAAACTACACGTTTTCTGTTAGCGTTCTTACTCCTATTCGCCGCGTCAACGCCAACGATTCTTTTGCACTTGGCTACGTTCTTTCTGTGGCGTTATTCGCTTTCGTCGGCCAACTATTTGCAAGTTATTGTTTTCCGCGCGTACAATGCAGTGCATCGCAGTTTTTTAGCATTCGCTCCAGACTGCTAGGCTGATTTCCGGTGAGTACATACAGCGAAAATATTATTTTTATTCATGAACGTGCGCATATTTGAATCGCGAGCCACTTACACGTTGGATCAGATTTAATCGCGTGCGTGGAAACTGAGAGGAAGTGGTTTCCGACGACGCGGCACGCGCGTGCGAAAAAGCTCGCTCACGAGATCAATAGCAATAGCAGCCATTGCAGTTATGGTAACGCGATCAGCTGATGCTTATTTTGTTTACAAAAACCCGCAGTCCACGTATTATATATTTAGACATCGTTTCCAACGGTGTTGGAGTCCATCTTTATCTTACTCCCTCGCAGCTTTCCTCGGTCACCGGACAGCCACGTTTTTCTTCTTTACTCTATTTCTCAAAACTCTTCAAAGTCTGTCGAACGATTGCAATCGTTAGTAAATCTGTGATAAACAAAACATCATCGCTATTACTTTATCGCTAAGACTATTTATTATTACTGAACTCTCTTACGAATATATGTATTTACTGCACCCTATACAGTGCTGAACAGAAGGACAAGACACTGCATGTTTGTATATTTCTTATATTTGAAACAAGGAAATGTACATTTTACACATTCTACATGTTGTTAACAATCTCCGAAACTAGTGTACAAAAACATAAATTCATAGAATGCACAACAAAGAAATAACAGAAAAAAATGTAAATATGATTTGACTTTGGTTGGACAAAAGTATAAGACAATATTGTTGTATATTTAATACAATACAAGCAAATACCGTTCTAATATTTCGTCAAATCTCGTTTTAGCTGTATAATGTTTTCTACAATCGTTTTATTCGTTTTTGTTTTACAATTAGTGCGTTTCAATTTTGAATAATATACTCTTTTAGACTGTTAACGTTACTGTCTATCCGCATAGGTAGTTTAGGACAAGTAATCCTAAACATTTTGAATAATGTTTAGGTCTCTAAAACCTTCACATTGTTAATCCTAAAATATTGTTGTAAGGCTTCCACAGTACTGCCCGTGCCGCTCAAGAAGTCTGCTGGCAGGAATTCGAAAGGAATGCGGCAGCAAGCCGTCGGATTGGGTCATTCCACAAGAACTTTCAGCTCTAGCCAAATTATTGGCTAAAATATGTGACGTCAAAGCATAAACATTTGCTACGACCGAGGACCCCCTTTGCCTCTATGCCGTCCCGCAAGACTTCTTGTGAGGCACGGAGAGTATGTATAACAGCATTGTCCTGCTGGAAAGTGTAGTCACCCCATGTTATATGCATTACATATTTCTTTAATTGTTCATCTATTAATTTAATGTACTTCTCGCTATTCATACGACCCGATATAAAATTTATTTCTGTTTTTCCATGGTAACTAATCTGGTCCATAAATAACAGTAGTTCTTCTTTTCTTAAATCATGGAAATAATAATGCCACCCATCAACGCGTCCAAATTGAATTTCTATTCGTTGCTAAAAATTACTTTTTTCCATGTTTTCAACCAATGAACGTGCTCACGAGCAAACTTAAATCATGCAGCTTATGCTGTTCTGTTAGAGAAGGCTATTGTTTTAATTGCTTCCGTTGAATATGCTTACTCTCTTGTAAAATACGGCGCACATTCCTCAAATTTGTCTGCACTCCTTCTTTGGAAATTTGTCTCGCTGTTCTCTTGAAATTCGAAGCAACTTGTAAAATTGCCCGCCTCTCACATTCAGATGTGGTACGAGGTCTTCCACTAACTTTAGTTTTTCCATAAGTTTTTGGATGTTTCGGCACATGATATACATCACAACCACTTCTATTTAAGAGTTTTTAAATTTTACTAATGCTATAATTTTCTGACCACAAAAATTCTATTCGGTTGACTTCAATTGTATCTAACGCTTTTGTATGACTCATTACTTCTTTCTTGTTTAGGCGTATGTAATATATTATAAGCAGAAGGACAGATTTTTACTCCTGTGTATCTTTGCAGACGTATAGGTACTAATAGAAATCGTAAAATTGGAGAATGAGGACAGTGTCTTTAGTGTCTTATACTTTTGTGCGACTCAAGGTACATTGTGTTAAATTCTCCGTTGTGTTCCACAAACTCACACCTTGGTATGCTCACTCTGGAGATAGCATACAACACATAGGACGTACAAAATATACATTTCCTTGTTTCAAATACACATAATATACAATGATGGACATTGTCTTATTGTTTTCCATATTAACAAATTAATATACGAAAGTCTCCGGGCAGCCTCTGTGAACAACTGCATAACTATACTGTCAATATATGTATGTTTGAACGACCGGAATCAGACTAACAGTAAGTTAAAGTTGCTGCATACGTACCTATTTATTAACACATGTTTCTTCTTGCAATACATACATGTACATATACATATATAAAGATAGTTGTAAGTTTAATATTCTTCTAAAAATGATTATATATTTGTAGATTTAACGGATGTAATGATTTTCGCAATTCCCAGCAGAACGACAGACTTTCAATACAAACTTACTCTGCATAAATCTAGACCTATGCATTCTTATGAAAGTTGCTGATGTGCAAGAAAATTCTGACTCGGTTTTAGTGTATTTCAGTGCGTGGTGTTCGTTTATTTTTTTGCTGGTGTGGCACTATTGAAACAAAAAAGCACAGTCAATGTGGTTTCGATGCGTGAAATAAACTGTCACATTACTTTATGGCATTTAGTAGCTTCTTGTTAAGCTTAGATATCTTGTATCTGTGATCACAATACATAACGATATAACCGTGTGTTCTCGTTCTCGAGATATGGCCGTTGAAAATTTTGGACAACAATTTCGTTCGTGTTACCAGATTTAACCTGGTTTGGTCGAAGTGTAATACAGTGTGAATACATGTCAGAACAAAATTAAAAATTTTTTTCTGAAATTTGAAAACTAAAGTGTTTTCATTATCAGTAAACATTAATGGAAAATGTGTATCTTTTTTTGAACTTACGGAACTTACTTTTTAAAAATTGCATACTACTTTGAAGGAAATTGCATATATTTCCTTTATTAGAAGTTACAAAGATTTGCAGGTTCTACTTTATCAAGGGTCTTATAAAGAAACTACGTTCCGAAGAGCTCTCTAAAATGAGCCGTTAAATAAATATGAGCGAAAGTTTATTATTTATAGGTAAAATTGTATTATCCTTCCTATTTTCATTGGCAGTTTGGCGAGTTACTCTTGATGGTAAATTTCGTTCTTAAACTATGATCTAGCGATATAAAGTCATGCATCATATAAAACAATTGATTAAAAGCAACTAAATTATTTGTACATATAAAATCATATTTAAAAATGACTAATGATTTCCGATTTTGAAAACTTCATATGTATTTATACCAAAAAATGTTCCCCCAATTTGAAGCCAATATTCAAAAAGTGCTCTTTATTTCGTCATGCAATAATCCCAAACCAAAATTAAGTGATGACTTTTTGTGTGAGAAATCGTCACTTAAATTGCCGAACTGATTTGCAGTTCGCAAGCGCATATGGGGCACCTACTGCTTGCATTATTCCCAACAATAAAGTTTAGGAAACGTTGTACTTTACTTTTGCTGATTTTCCATGTGCCATTTTAAATCTGTGTGGTATCAGATCGTTGATCTCTTTCTTCAAACGATTATACTCACGAATGATTGCCAAATCATCTTCTTTTTGTGTTGCTATTCGTAGAGGTCGGCAGAAGCAGATACTTTGGGGTGGGGATACACAACTCTTTAATTTTATGATAATCATGCTGGTGACAAAAAGTGATTGTTGAGCGTTCGGATCTTCGTTTTCAGAATTTTCATGGTGTTGATGTGGATTTGTGTGACCGGATGAACTGTCAAAGTGTTTTGGTGTTTTAGAATTATTTAAATTAAAATATCTCCTGAACTACTAACTTTTCGACATACACAGGTTAGTACTTTTTATAACAAATGTCCAGCTATATCGATTAATGTATTAAAAAATACCTCATTCCATTAAAAAAAACAAAGTTGATCTTTATATGACCTTTACGCGTCCACTCACGAAAAAACTAATAACATTAGAATATGCTCCACTCGATACAATTCCAGCCTCCGCTGAAACATTTTTTGCTACGAGTAACAATTGTGAGAAAATCAAGATGTCAAAATCGGATGGGACATCCTGTATAAGGATCGGAATTTAACAGAAGTCGATGTATTACGTCCTCCATCGTTTTAAGACGAGAACAATTACGTGATAAATTTTCTTTAAAATTCTTTATACATTTATTAAGAGACTCCTGGGCGTCCTCAGACATTGGAGGTTCGAGGACTCTATTATCTAGGCTCCATGAATTAATAATTTATGTACAGTGGTCGGCATGTAATACCATGAATATAGGTCCACGTACAACTTCGCGGTATCTATGGCATATTCATGAAATTTTGTGAAAATTTTGACACTTTAAATAACCTGCAACACAATATGAAAAAATGTAATTAATTATTAATTAATTCTCCTTATTAGAGCTAAGACTGCTTGAAATTGTCCGAAGAATAATGTAGAAACGTTCCCCCCGGGCGGAACATTGGGCAAGCCCGTGACCCCGAGCGATGATCAGCGGGCTTACCAAGGTCCCCGCAAAGGGGGCACCGGGGTGACTGCGTACACGCAGCCCGCACTGTGCCCCTCTTTCCCGCACCGGTAGCAGCGACCGCTCCGGTCCGCCTCCTCGTTGTGGGGGCACTTGGCCCACACATGGCCCCTCTTCAGGCACCGGAAGCATTGGAGCGGCCGCTGCTCCAGCACTTCGACGCGGGCCGACGACCACCCGATGGTCAGTCGGCCCGCCCCCGCCGCCTTCCTCGCCGCAGTAGGAAGTGACCGACTGCCGTAGCAGTTTCGGACCCACCCTCGTGGGTTTGGGGGGGGGGGGCGGTCCCCTTCCCCTTTTGGGACACCTGTACCCACTCCTCGGACCCCACCACTGGGCTCTTCCCCTTGGTCGGGGCCGGCTGTGTCTCAGCCTTCCTTGCCGCCGACGGCCTCCTCCCGGAGGAGTCCGTCCTCCTCCCCCTTTCCTGAGGGGCGGCTACAGCCGCCGCCTCCGCAGCCGCCTTCGAGGCCGCCACCTCCGCCTCCGCCATGGGCAGGATGGCACCTCCTGACAGGATGCGGACCTCCTGCGCCTTCATCCTGTCGTCGATGAGGCGTCCAACCTGGGCGAGGATGCCCTCATCGACGGCAGGACCCTCCCCGGAGTCCGACCGCGCTCCCGACGCCGGAGTCACCCCAGATTCATGCGGGCCAACTTGTTGGTCGGGGGACCCTCAAGTTGGTCCCGCAACTCCGCGGCTTTCGCCTCATACTTCCGGGCCCGGGCCCGAGCTACCATCAGCTCATTTTTGAGCTCCTGGAGCTCATCCGCTTCGGGGGCACCCCCACTCTCCCCGCGCGCTCGGTCAGCTCGAACGCAGCCGTCCTAATCGAGCGGACGGCCCTCCTCAATTCGGACTTAAGGTCCCCCTTGACACCGCGCGATACCAAAGACACACTGTCGACCGTATCGCACATGTAATATAACTTATAGCTATAGGACCTACAGTTTATTAAGGTGGGTTCAGAACCACCTGGGCGGCTACAGTATGAATCACTTGAGAAAAATCTCAGAGGTGACGGCGGGATTCGAACCCGGGACTACGAGTTCGTAGTCGCGAGTCTCATCCACTGAGCCACTGCGTCCTAGCTCATAATTCATTTTTGGGGTTTTGTCCACGTTTTCGGGCTTTGGGACCACTGTGCGTGGTGCCGGCGGCCGACGAGCGCTAGCTCGCGTCGACATCGCGGGGCCCGGACGCTTGGTGGCTCCCCCACCTCGCGAGCTGCCGGAGGAGATGGAGACTACGGAGCCTGTGTCCGATTCGCCTCCACCCCCCCCCCCCCCCCACGGCTGCGCCCCCGGGATTGGAGACTGTGCGCCCGACCGCCCAGCCCCAAATCCCCCCCAGTCCATACCCGGCGGACTGCCCGCCGGGGAAAAGACATACGGAGAGGGCGGAGAAGCCGCCCCACTCCGCAGAGACGCCGACGACGGCGCCTCCACGCCCATCCCTCGGGACCCCAAGTCGATAACCGGCGTCAAGAATTTTGCATACTTTTCTCCATTTAAAGTACCGTTTATGAAATAAGGACCAATTATTTGATTATTTAATATGCCACACCAGACATTTACACTCCACGGTCATTGTTTATCCACTATTCTTAGCCAGTGTGGATTGTCAGTTGACCAATAATGCATGTTTCTTAGATTTAGCTGTCCATGGTTGGTGAAAGACGCTTCATCAGTAAATAGTACTCTTTTAAAAAATGATTCGTCATTTTCGTATTGCTGCAAACCCCACCGAGAAAAATTCATACGATTTACAAAATCTGTTCCGTAAAGGTCCTGATATAACGATAGATCATGAATCGTTGTCATGGTCTTTTAATGTTTCAAATAAATTAGTATTAACAAAACGTTGTAAAACTCAATTCATTATTCGCAACTGAATCAGAGGTTTTTGGAACATACTTTCTGTACGAGTTACATAGCGAATTTCAGTTTCGCATGAGCGGCAAATGATAAGTACATCATCCGCTGGTTGCGTTAATTTACCACGGTTTTTAATATTTATCAAACTGGTTCGTTGGGGTTGTATCCCGCACTTAATGAATTTATACAAACCTTAATACTGGAACACGATACTGAAATGAAACGGTACGAGACTACGAGACGCTTGGTGACGCTTGGTGACGCTTGGTGACGCTTGGTGACGCTTGGTGACGCTCAGTGACGCTTGGAGATGCTCCAAAATGCTCGTTGCTCACAGGTTATCGCTGCATACATAATGACGTACTGCGCTTGCGCCTGGACACAGCCAATGAAAATTAGGCGTCAATTTTACCTCGTCCCCGTCCCTAAATTTGCCAACCCCGCAGCGACACGCTCCATCCCTATATTCCTATATCCATGGACCGACCCGTACATTATGTTTCATAACGGCCCTGGTTGCACACATGCCCTTTCGGACATGCTTTCACTCGTTGGCCAATAATTAGATTGCGGAAATTCTGTGTCGATTAGCGTAGAGCCGCCTGCGCCAACAAGCCCATTGTACACCGTGAGGCGGGCAAGTAATTCGATTTTTAAACGCGAAGCAAAAGAATTATTACACCCGAGCATTACTGACGCATTGTCGCACGCCATTCCAACTATGTTTATGAGAGGAATTTCGTTTTTTTTCAAAAAATTTTTAAAAATTTGGAACATTTTATTCGCGGTACAGTCGGCGCTATCTAAAGGTAATAACATCTAATACTTGAGTAATTACCCTTTTATTAGATGATGAAATGTCTGTGCTCTCGTCTATTAAAATAGAAAATCTAGTCTTTTTCAAACAATCAATAAGTATTATTTCTATTTCGCGTTTGGCTATTACATTCTTAACAATTTTGGGACACTTATGCCGAGAAAGTGAAAGATCCTGCACAACTTTTGATTCTATACAAATATCTTTTAAAACAGGAACTAAATGGTCAACCGTGCAAAAAGCGACATTATGTTCTGCAAAAAAGGCAGACAATTTTATTTACGCGCGTTTTACCCTATCATTATGCGATAAATCGTTATTGTTATTATCAGGTCGTTGTTATTATTATTATTATCATTCGCGGTGGCTTTGTCATTACACGCCCTCATGTTTCGTATATGTTTGTTCGTCTGTGAATGTCTAATCAAATCTTTTTTATGACATCTGATAGTTTGATGACATACATTGCAATATACTTCATCTTTTACTGGAGAAGGAGTTAACCACAATTTAAGCTGGTCATCCTCCATCCAAGAATTTTGGTAACACCTACGCTTCTTTGTAGCTCCTTTTCCAGTATTAGTTGCCATTATTTAATTAAATATTAACAATCACCTACCTGAATTTCTGTCAGCCGTCAGCCCGCTCTTGTTTCACGCCTCGTACCGTAACGGTCGTAACGGACTCCGCTAGACGTTCCCGCCAATCATAGTCCCCCACAAACTTCGGACGTAGATACGTTCCTGCCGAAACTCGCGCATGCGCGAAAAAAAGCGCCCCATATTTTATCACTGGCTTGGAAGTAGCTCATGGTGGACGATTCCCTTCCAGTCCCACCATACACACAGCATCACCTTTTTTCGACGCCAATCCTGGCTTCGCGAACGCTTGTGACGGCTCACCATCCCTTGTCCACGATCTTTGACGCTTCCGATTGTCGTACGTGATCCATTTTTCATCACCGGTTATGACACGTTTTAGAAATTGCTCGATTTCATAGCGTTTCAGCAGCGCATCGCAGATGTTAATTCGGTCTATCATGTTTTTCGCGCTCAACTCATGAGGAACCCATATATCGAGCTTCTTTTTGTAGCCAGCTTTGTGTAAATGGTTCAAAACAGTTTTGTGGTCAATGCCCAGCTCCATACCAATATCGACACTGCTGATATGCTTAACTTGCTCGATTTTTTCAAGAATTTCATGAGCTTTTTCAGTGATCGGACGACCAGAGCGTGACTCATCTTTCACATCAAAATTACCAGAACGAAAGCGAGCGAACCATTTCCGCGCAGCAGATTTTGATAAAGTACCTTCACCGTACACAGCACAAATTTTTTCAGAAGCCTGCGCAGCGTTCTTCCCTTTGTCGTAGTAATATTGCAAAATATACCGCAATTTTTCATTACTTTTCTCCATTTTCAAACGCAAACAACTTTCCAACCACTGTACCAATTTCGTTGTTTTACTCTCAAATTAACGCTCGAAGTGTGACCTTTCCAACGAGCGTTTAGTGGTGTCGCTGCGATCTGTGTTTCCTGAGTTATCTGCAATTGATGCCATCTATCGGGAAAAACACCACGAACTTTTTCCCAGACCCAATACAATATATAATAGTACAAATATAATAATACAATAATATACAATAAAATCGTAGGAAAATATAGTCTATCAGCTATACACATATGTATACGCTATGAGAAAGGATGACTGGTGTGGGCGTTCAAATAACAACTATTGATAGTGACACGCAAAAAAATACTTAATGTACATCACTTTCACTGCTGCTATTGTCAGTTTCATTAGCGAGCAAGATTCCATCTAATTCTGATGGAATTTTTTCGCTGTCGTACATTGTAGAATTAAAATACTCTAGCATTTGGTCCGATATGTTGATACGGCAAGCATCAGTGTTCTTCGATTGTAAGTATAATTTAATTCGTGTCATAGCGCAAACCACATGTGTAGACAAGCGATTCCTTTTTTTAGTTTTCATATCAGTTAACATAGAAAAACATCTTTCCACATCTGCATTTGAATGTGGCAAGTAGGCTATAGCTTCTTGAGCCTGTAGCAGGCCTAACCGTACCTCGGACACACAGTCCATACCGGCATTTCACGCTTTAAGTGCCAGATGTTATGGCCTTTTTATCGAGATCACGTGGCACCAAGGAATACAGCACGTAGATGGTATGTGTGCTTGGAAAAACCCCCTCTTCACTACTTAAGGATCATCAGAAAGGTAGACCGCTCATTATTTCAGGAAGTAACTCGCTTAGCCGTTCCACGTCAGGCGCACCGATGCTACTCACACGCATGCGCAACTTGTGCCCTGGCAATGGAACGTTTCCAGCGGGGGCCACGAGGAGGCGGAGTTATCAGCACTTCGGCTACGATCTCTAACAGGCTCGGCAACGGTATGGTAGCCGTTCTTGGGCCGATTACACCCTACGATCACAAACACCCAGATGTTGAGGTGTTGCCTGCGAATGATCGTCAGGGTGGAGTTATTTTATAACTCTTTGGGACTCTTTACCTTTTTGTTGTATCGCTTTTGCCAAAGTCTATCCTACTAAGGCATATCTCTAAGGCGTGCTTATACGCCGGGCAACTTTGGTCCCTCAAGCCATGATTGGCTGGTCTACCTGCTCTCTTGCAGTTAATGCAAGTAGGCTTCTCGTCTTTTCTCGGGCAATCTTTAAAGACGTGCCCGTCCTTGCCACAGTGCCCGCACGTGTCAACTTTTGCCATGCAATGCTTTGAGACGTGCCCAAATGACTGGCATTTGTAGCACCGACTCGCAGCTATAAAGTCCTTGACGCCATGGGCGTTAAAACCTATAAATACCCGATTCCTTCCTAGAAGGATCTTGCGGGTTTCTGGGGACACTTCAGCCACCCAATTGGTGACTTCATTATTCTTTTTGCCTGTTTTGAAGAGGAGTCTAAAATCAGTTGTTGTCGGTAGCGATGCCCATTGACAGTTTCGCCCGGTTTCAGCAGCTCATAGTAAACGATTCCTTTTTGGTCCCACCAAACGCAGAGCATCGTTTTCTTTCCAAAACGATTTGGGCGTGCCGTCGATGTTGATGTTTCGCCAGGTGCAAGCCACGATTTTTTGCGTTTGGGATTCTCGAAGTAAATCCACTTCTCATCATAAGTAACAATTCGATGCAGAAAACTCTTTGTTTTTTGCCGCGAAAGCAAAATTTCGGAAGTGGTTCTTCGATTTTCCATCTGTCTTTCAGTCAACTCATGTGGCACCCATTTTCCTTCCTTTTGGATTTTTCCCATGGCACGTAAACGTTTGGAGATACCTTGACGAGTCACGTTTAATGCTTCCGCAAGTTGATCTTGTGTTTGCGTACCATCTTCATCCAATAACGCTTGCAGTTCGGCGTCCTCAATTGTTTTTGGTCTTCCGGAGCGCTCTTTGTCTTTAATACTGTATACACCCGGTAGAAGGCTGAGAATGACGCGGCTTGGCTTCGCGCGACGCTGCAGCGCGTGGCGTCATTTCCCTGCCGCTGCGCGCATGCGTTGTGCACTGTGGAGGGGCGATGACGCGTCAGAACGAACGAAAACTGGTTTCTGCGCAAGTATACTCTCTCGTGACGGCGACTTTAGTTAGACTGTACGCGGTAGGATCAGTATCCTTTGTTACGTGCTATGGCTCCTTTTTGGGGAAACCTGTAACTTGGTTTGAGAACGGATGGCCAGTAACCCGTTCTCTAGGTGGATATCGTTAATATCGTGGTGTGAAAAGAAGTTCGAGACGGAGTTTGAAGAAAAATATATTTCTTCAATAACATTAAATGTCGATTTTAAACTTACGATAATTTAACGGGAGAAGTAGAAAAAGTAATCTAGAATAATAAGCTAATCTAGAAACGTTTCAATACCGGCAGAGTCTAACTGATCCGATTTGTGGCGTGTTTAGACTTGTTTTAATTAGAAAATGCAATCGATTGATGTTTCCATGACAGAATTATAAATAATAATAAATATTCTATTGTTATTAATAAAACGATGATGAAACGCTTACATTTCTTTGTAAGTCTCTAAGAGTCTCTAGAGTCGCAACATTATAACGCACAGCATAATTAGCTTTTACTAACTAAATCCAATTTTATTTATTTTTTATCACCGTTATCATAATGGTATTATCATCTATCGATTGCAAATGTTTTTCCGATAAAAATAAGCCTAACATGGTATAAATCGAATAATAACATAGCGTACGTTGTATGAATTCGAAAAGTCTCGAGCTCAATAAATGTGGTAGTGCTTGTACGTGACAACTGTTGATCACAGTACAGTAACTATATGTACGTATTGTAACGACCATCCGTGTAACGCACGCGCACGCGAACAAATTAATCATCCGCCCAAGCGCAGAACGGCGGTTCTAGAAGTCGATCCTTCCGAACGGTATATGTATATCGCCCAAAAGACGCGACCGCACAATTCCCGCATGCAGGGACTCTGAATGTAGCCTAAGTAGTTAGTAACTACGGTAGCAAGTAAGCGCGTAGAAAGTAAGTTTAGGATAGGCCGTGTAAATAGTAAATTTAGGATAGACGGCGGTTAGTGTAGATCCTAACCTTTTTAGTGGTAACCCCGTGATGTGATGAAACTCTCGTCCGAAAGCTAGGCCACGTCGACGGAACCTATTTCGTAGGTGGCTCGTATGGTGGCGTGATTCCACAATTCTAGAGGGCCAACACCCTGGCGAGATATTGTTCTGCCAAGTGGAGTCGTAGTTTAAAACGGCAGGGATAACGGTCGACGACACCCAGTACAACCATGTGGTGCAGAGCGTGGACGAAGAGATCTTGGTTCTACTTGATACTGCTAAGGATCGGCGTAACCGCACAGAGCTAGCTCTGTAGGCAGCGAACGGTACCTCCATCCCGACGTACGAACACTGACTCGTCCGCCTAGACTTGGGCCTAAGACGAGCATTCCACTGGCCTTTCTTCATCGCTGCGGTGAGCAATCGACACAGATATCTTGTCGCACTTCAACGTCTTTGTAGACGTCCGTCTGCAGGGGCGATCGATGGCACCACGTTCCAGAAGAGCACGGTCGTAGCGAAGGTTATCTCCAGCCGACGGGTGCAGCTTATCCAGAGGAACTCTCCATTTCGGGATCTGCTTGTCCAGTGTCATCTTACCTTCACAAGTGTCCCATAATGTTGCCTGCGGCAACTTCTGCAAGACAGGTTAAGGAAAGCCCGTGCAGAGTTCGTGTTCATGTTGCAGTACGGCCTGTGTCGACCCTCCAAGAGTCCCTGGGTCAGCTCCTTGCATATGGTGCTAAACAAAAACGAGGACTGGAGACTCTGGGGCGACTACCGCAAGCTAAATGCCCAAACTGTCCCGGACTGGTATCCTATTCCGTATCTGCAAGACTATACACATCTGCTGCACGGCGTGCTTCCAATCACCTCGACAGTCGACCTTAATACGGGCGTATCAGCACATTTTGATCTGGGAAGAAGATATCCCGAAGGCGGCGATAACGACCCCCTTCGGCCTCTACGACCTCCCATACATCAGGGGTTGTCAACTTCTGTGTATATATACATTATTGACTTTTTTCTCTTAAAAATGTGTCGTGATCTACCTACTAAAATCTTGACATTTAACACATTCAAACTTGTGTCTTGTGTACTAATAAGTGACAATAGGGTACGGGATGTTAAACCAACATGTTATTTTATTAATAACTAGTATTGCTTCCCGTTTTTGAAAAACATCATATACTGCGTACTGTTTTTTTTTTTATTATCATTGATAATCTTGTATTTTTCTTCGGATAAATACAGTGATACAGATACCGCGATGGGAAAATATTTTTATGTTTTGTCTGAGACGGGATAAAAAATAAATTGTTTTCCAAAGAATTGTTGAAATCGACCATTCCTGCCATACATCACCTTCGGTTTGAGAAACGCCGGCCAGACCTTTCGAAGATTCATGAACGAGGTCACCTCCGGTTTCGTTTATACGGATGACACCTTGGGCACCTCTAGAAGCAAAGAAGAGCACCGGTAACACCTGAAGGCACTCTTCCAACGCCTCCTGCAATACTGTATCGCAATGAACCTGATAAAGTGCGTTCTCGGAGAAACTTCGGTCTCTTTCTTGGGCCTCCACTCTACACTGGCGCGTTGGGCACGGCCATCAGAGCAGTATTACAGCAGAAGGTAAAAGGCACCCTCCGACCGACAACATTATTTTCCAGAAAACTCACGTCAGCTCAAGCCAAATACAACACCTATGACCGAAAGCTGCTAGTGATTTATCTGGCAATCAAGCACTTCAGGATCATGTTGGGGGGTCGCTCTTTCTGCATCTTAACCGACTCTAACCTTCGCTAAAGATTAACTCACCAACTCACGTACATCGCAGAGTTTTCGACGAACATCCGTCACGAAATATTCTTTCCGTCGTTGATCGACTACGAAGAGCTGGCGGGCCAACAAAATGACGAGGGGCTGCAACAATTGTTCGCCTCCAAAAGCCTGAGGGTAATCAGAGCGAACATCCCCGGAACCTAGGAGAAGACCTACTGCGACATTTTCACCGGCAGCGAGAGGTCATAGGTCCCGAATAGTCTTTTACCCCGTCAAGCTAATCGTCGGCAAATTTATCTGGCCCAACGTGAAGTAAGACGTCCGCAGCTGAATAATGCAGAGCTCCGCGCAATGTCAGCGGTCGAGAATAGCAAACCAGACCAACGTGCCGCATATCAAGATAGACATCGTACGTCCGCTCCCCCTGTGCCAGGGCTACATATACCTGCTAACGACCATCGATAGATTCAACAAGTGAATAGAGGCAATTCTATTGGAAAACCAGCAAGCCCTCACGGTAGCAACACTTCTCAGAAGCTGGTTCGCCCGTTTTGGGTGGCCAGGCGGACTTGTTCAAATCCTTTCAAAAACATCAGGGTATCGAGGCCACTACCACGACTAGTTACCACCCGCAATCGAACGGCTTGAACGAGCGTCAGAACCGAACCCTCAAGGCAGCACTCTCCTGCCATGCGCAGAGGAACCGAGCATGGGTCGACCGCTTGCCCACGGTGCTTCTGAGTTTGCGCACAGTCATCAAGGAGGACTTGGACGTCTTCAGCAGCCAACTCCTGTACGGCACGGGGCTTCCGTCATGGCCGTAGTCGCGCGTTCGTGCACCCGCAGCTCTCCATGTGCACACACGTCTTCCTGTGCCACGACGGCCCACGGAGAGCACTCCAACCACAGTACGATAGACCGTACCCGGTGATCAGGCGACATCAGAAGATTCTCGATATCAACATCTCCGGCAAAACACGCAGGATCGCACTGGGCTATCGAAAGCCAGCGCTCATGCTTCGGAACCACAGCAGTCCACTGTGACCCAAGCCCTCCCCGTTGGCCCATAAAACGACCAGATAGTCTTCACGTCGGTTTTCTGGAGTCGATCTTCTGAATATGTCCGTTTTCTGAATATTGCCTAAAATACGCGCTGGCACAAGTCGTGCACGCAAAGGCTCTGAACGTAGCTTAAGTAGTTAGTAAGTGCGGTAGCAAGTAGGTGCGTAGATAGTTAGTGTAGGATAGACCTGTGTAAATAGTAAATACAGGATATATCGTGGTTAGTGTAGATACCAGTGATGGGCAAGTTTGATCGCCACGTAAAAGAAGGATCCATCGAGCTTTCCCCACCAACCTATCTTTCGTGCAGCACGCAACTCCGCTGCGCAGCGGTGCCTCGTGCCTTCGTTTCCCCCCTCGTACATCCCTCCGTAACCGACGAGGTTGGTGGTAGAAGCAGACAACTCAGGTGCCCCTGCCGTGCCCATCACTGATATATACCATAATAGCCGGTACGCGCGGAACGCCACGTGGCGTCCTAACCTCTTCAGTATGTATAGTCGACGAAAACTGAGAGGTGAATATCGAGAAGAAACGTAAATAAGGATCATTCGAAAGAGGAAGGTTCAATGTAGAGCGCGCTGGTTATGATTTCATGAGATTATGCAGATATTTTGTAATATAAGTTTTATACTTCGTCCCACGTAAGGAGTAAAAAAAAAGGACGAATTTAAGACTCTACTGCGCATGTGACACCAACGGAACTCGTTGATTGGCTAATCCCCTACTCGCACACCTATGACGTCACCAGTCTATACCGTGTGTTCGTAGCATTAGTTTTTTTTATTAATTAATTAATTTACTTATTTAGTAGTTATTTAATTAGTCCTTTATTCAGTTTTTTGTTGAAGTACAAACGTCAAACCGGTTTAAGAGGTTAAAACCATACAAATTGCAAATTATTTGTCTCCTTATATATTAATATTCATGACGTTGCGGGTGATCAAGTGGGGGAGCAGAGACTTTACAACAAGGCTAACGCACAACGGATGCGCGAACGGTTCCCTTCTTACGTGGGACGTAGTATAGAAGTGTTGTAGTCAATTTTTAATCGTCAATTAAACATGTAAATATGATCCACATTGTATCATGTTTGGTGTAATTTTTATCAGAAAAATGTCACGGTTGCGTTGGTAAAAGTTTTATTAAAAAATAATGAAAAAGAAAAAAATGTTGGCACTGCATCAGTGCATATACCTTATACGATTATTATAAAATGTTTCTTATAATTCATAATTTTGCCATGGAAACATTATTAATAGACAGCGGATCTTTATGCAAAATAAAAATTTTCCACATTAATTCCAACAAACTGGAGTGAAATTTCTACTTAATCTTTCTTAATATGTTTAATAGGTTGAAAATAATATAATAGTATTTTCAAATTCTTCTATTGTTTTTTCTGTTTTAAATTACACCTACCTATTTTTGACATAAATGCATAAAATCCGCTGTCTAATTTTATTAATCGATTGCAAATGGTTTTCTGATGAAAACAAGTCTAAACACGCCACAAATTGGACAAGTTAGGCTATACCGGTATTGAAACGTTTGTTTCGAAGTTCATCAACAACCTTTACTTGCGACTTTCGTTTCTGTATGAATATAATGCGGCAACATTGCACTTTCAAAGCTGACAACGCTGTACACTCTAGCTTCCACAGATACACACCTGTTACCTGCTATGGCTTCTTTTTGGGAAAACCAGTAACGAGGTTTGAGAACGGACGAGCGGCAACCCGTTCTCGTGGTGAATAAGAGGTTCAAGATAACAATATTTATTATGAACATATTGTAAATTATTAATATAAACTTTAAGTGAAAATCAGGGATACGTCAGAAGTTAATTTAAGATCACGGATCCGCGTTATTTTGGAAAACTACGAGGGTTGTCCGCAAAATAAGGTTCCCAATGATTTTTCACAATGAAAACCATGTTTATTGGCATTGAATAATACGTTTTTGGAAAGCTTAGACTTTCCCCTATTTTTCTACATAATTTCCATTGAGATTAATGCATTTTTGCATACGGTGTACCATCTTCTTTATGCCTGAGTCGTAGAACTCTCCCGCCGCGCCGTAAAGGTAGCTTAAAACCTCTACTTTCAGCTCCTCTCCGGTTCTGAAATGCGTCCCAGCCAGGTGTTTTTTCAATTCAGGGAAGAGATGGTAGTCACTTGGGGCTATGTCTGGGCTGTAGGTCGGGTGTGTGATAGTATCCCATCCAAATTTGTTTATGAGATCCGTTGTTAAACGGGCGTTGTGCGGACGAGCGTTGTCCTGATGGAAACGCACTCCCTTCGTGAGCATGCCTCTCCTCTTGTTTTGAATCGCGCGACGAAGGTTCTTCAACGTCTCACAGTAGCATTCTCGGGACCCACCTTGCACAAACCTTGGCATACCCTAAATGGTCTGTCAAAATTTTGTCAATGCAGGTCTTGCTGACATCAGGGATCATCTCGCAGAGCTCCCAAACCGTCACCCTTCGATCTTTCAGCATTGTTTCCTCCACTTTCGCAATCGTTTCGTCCGAAATCGATGGCCGGCCAGAACGCTGTTTGTCATGGACGTCTGTACGTCCGTCTTTAAGGGGACCAGACAGTTTGACGAGTCTAAAAATGACTAATGACTTGGTGGAACAATAAAAAGAAAAGTACATATTTGATTGATATAAGTTTTTGTGGTTTATTTTAGCACATTATGGAGTACATGAAACAACAGTAAAAAAATGGTATTATTCAACTTTTCGACAGTAAATATCCGTTATCGTTTACATATCTTTTTTTAAAATTGCTTACGGTGTGCACGATTCCAGCCGAACAGGATTAGCTGCAACAAAAAATCAAAAAAAGGTTAAAAGTACACAGTATTCTCTACGCATTGACGGTCTAATATTTCCGTTTTTGTGAAAATTATGAAAATAGCAACTATTTTTTGTTGATCTATCGAATCTATACCAAAAATTTCTAAGGTTTTTTGTTTATATTTTTCGAAATTGTTAACAATTCACAAAAATAAATCGTCAATGCCTAAAAAATGTTACACTAAAGATCCGTACCAAATTTCATAGAAATCGGTTGGTTAGATTCGGAGATATTGTGCACACCGTTTCTGAAAACCTAGTTTCGAGAAAAACGCGTATCCTTCACTTACCATTAATCAGCCATTCCTGCTTCGTACATTTGACCTTCTGCTTCAACTTCAGCCTCTTGCAAAGCCGATCGACTGGATCTACGGGCGATTCGACCTTCTTTCGAGCTTTCAAACGATCGTCTATTGGCTGTATTAACTCTTTCTTTGTACAGTGTCTCGCATAGTGCAGCAGCTGTCGGTCCTATTTTTATATTCATGCAGTGCATAACTAATGGGACACTAAAAAAGCCTCTATTGAAAATTGCAGCAGCAATCCTCACAGTTGCAGTGCCACTAAATAAATTTTTAGGAGCTAAACACCAAATCATATTGTTGAAGCCCTCGTTCTGGTTTTGGGTGAATCCGCCCACACAGCGCTCTAATAACTGGTCTCTGCTCAATTCTTCGTAAATAGGCGTAATAACCTTTAGCACATCTGCATGCAATGCCGGTTTATGATTATAATTTAGTAAATTATTGTTGGCCTTCGCCACTTGATAAGTGCACCAACTTTCCGGGCCTGGTGGACAATACTCGGGCACAGCGTTTCAAGGAAACGAAGGACTTGCTGGAGGCATTCGCGGAAATATCGCTTTCACCAGAACCACGACGACTAGGGCAGATGCAGCATCGCGAAGAATACGCACCGAGGGACAGATACAGAGAGCCATTCAGGCCACAGCAGGTCAGGCAGGTCCGGTGCTACAATTGCAACGGCATGGGACATTTTTCGGCGGAATGCAGGCAACCAAGGAGGGAACGAGATACCGCGCGCAGATTCGGCGGCAATGGGAAGGCAGAGGACGAGCGACGGGTAGTGCCACAGGGGCAGGTAAACTTCGTGAATCAATTAGCGGAGGAGAAGGATGATTTCCCATGGATTTCGAACATTTAAAAAATCAAATATAATGTCTATACATCTAAGAAATCGTGCGTCTGCTTCGCAACCTTCGAAAGCTGGGATTTGCAACACTTGCGAACAAAATACGATACTGTCCGCAACACTGGCACTAAGTGTCTGCGCCGCTAGTGCCACTTTCATTATCATTTTGCGATATTCTATATGTTTTGTTCGTAAACGATTGCCGAGAAACAAACCCTCAGTTTCTTGTAATAATGCGAGTGAGCGGATGTATCGCCATTCTATTTTGCCACCATCGCCATCGATAAGCGTATGATATTCTCCTAAACAATTCCGCACATTTTTGAGCATGTGGCACGCATCCAATATTACATTAATATGCGGCTCCTTAGTCACGGGATGCGGAAAATGAGCCGCAAAGGTTTGAAATAGGTTTTCTTCTTGTATGTTTCCGCACACATACATTGCTGCGCCTAATGTCTCAACGGCCGCAAAATTGTCACGTGGTCCATCTAACGTTAGGCAACACACGGTTACGTCCGCCTTGTGCAAGCGAATCAAACAATCGCGCACTATGTTTGCTTTTGTTTCGCCGTTCAAACAGTCTACTAAGAAATAGGCGATTGGTAATTTCCAATTGTCATCTAATGGTACCACCATTACAACAAACGCGTGCTTAGCTTCTAATAAATCATCACCATCGGTGATGCCAGCATCCAAGTCTACATGGCCACGCATTTTCCCATCTCTACCCCTCTGGCAACCTTTTTTAATGCTCATTTCGTCAATAAGTAATGAACAAACTAATTTCTCTCCGTTTTCTTTTAATTTATCGGATTTTTCTTTTAACGTGACAAATGATTCGTCCGTAAAACCTGGTTCAGCATCTACACTAGTGTCCCAGGTTCTAAGTACGTCTACATGTGGCAAAGCTAACAAGGAGAGCGCAAGGTCGATGCCTCTCAGATTTGATTGAAACTTTGTAAAGTTGTAGATCTCGTTCTCCTGTTAACGTGTATACCCCATTATAGCCGCAGATGCTCAGTAGTTTTTAAGATATTTATAATTAAAGGTTTTCATTACCATGAATATAGGTTTTATTTCCATGTATATCAAGTACCGTTGTGGCTTGGAGGTAGCGTGCCGGAATAGTACGCCGTTCACCAGGGTTCGGTTCCTTGTCGATCAGAGTTTTTTTTTATCAATTAAACTTTCCTTATTTGTTTGTACTACTATAATACTATTATTTATTATAGTGATACTGCTCTTCACATGCAAAAATGAATATTTAATTTTAATAAAGCATAACATTATTTATGCATATAACATATTTATAACATAGAATTATTACATGCAGCAATGGTACTTATCATAGAAACATGAAAAGCAAAGCACATAAAAACCTCTAGCACTTCTAATAAATGCAGGTGCATATTTCTCCTTACTTATTTTGCCCTTTCTATTTTTTATTATTCGATTAAATAATAATAAACGCACGAGTTGAGAGTGTGGGTGACTCGTTCGTGGCGGAACCTATGCGAAGGTGTATGCAATAATTAAGGTTTTCCGTGTGCTCGCCGCCGAGGCCGGTCACTGAAATCGGCGATCGGACCTTTTTTAAGCGCAATTGTTGCACCAGATTGGTCGACACGAAGGAGGACTGCGACCCCTGGTCTAAGAAAGCGCGGGCTATTCGCGACCGTCCGTTCGGCGCGACGACTGTGACCAAGGCGGTGGCCAGTAGGACCTTAGACCATATATACTTATAGACACGGCACAGATAATTTGGCCTATGGCAAAGATGACGGTAATGTGTGACTCATCGTTTCGAAAGATGTATAAGCTATGCTCATCGACAGCGCCTGCGCTTGGCTTATTCTAGACCGAACTATGCAAATTGAAGAAACTGTATCTGTAGATAATCTGTTTCTTTTTACATTTTTTACATCGTTTACTATTGAAAATATCCGTTCGGCCTCGGCATTCGAGTGGGGCAAAGAAAGAACTATTTGAACTAATAATTTTAAATTTGGAAACATTATTTCCCCATCGAAATTTGTAAACTTAACAATTTTATTCCACATTATATCAATATCTAAGGAAGCTAATTCTTCTTTTTCATCATCATTAAAACATGATGGTAAAATTCGCCATTCAAAAGCTAATTTAGTAATATCTATATGCTGATCATTAAATCGATTGGCGATAAAAGTTAAATCTTTAATTTTTAGTCTACCTTCATCTTGTAAAGCTATTTTTGAGTCTAGAAAACTTAATTGTTCAAAAAATTTATCTTTAAAAGGTAGACGTGTAAGCATCTCTCGAACTGCTGTGATATAAAACTCCATACATTGGACTCTAACATTTCTAGAAGATTCTACATCTAATGTTTCTAAATAACATTCACATTCGGGTCCTACATACACATTTTCTACATTAAGCAAATTGTCTCTACTTTCAATATTTAAATTTGTAATATCTCTCAAAGCTTCATGATTCACAAAATTTTGCCCTATTTGCTGAATTAACCGCCTGCTATTTTCAAATAATTTGTGAATCAAAATGAAGCGAGATTGAAACTGGGCATTAAAACTATCGAAAAAATTTAGTGCATATTTCAAAAAAAGCATATATGCTTTGATAATGGGATCATTGAAGTATTCCAAAATAATATCGGCGGATTTTGATTTTTCTTCTACTACTGCTAATAAAAAAAAGCTTTTTAAAACATCCCAATTATCAAGAAGTCTATTAACGCATTGCCGTAAACAAAGCCACCTCGTATTTGATAATTTTAAAATTCTATGTTGTTGTACTCCAAAAAATTCTTGAAATTCTACTAAAATTGCACATCTCTTTGGACTGCCCGAAACATAAGTGGCTACTTTTCTAATTAATCCTTCACATGAAGAAGGTAATTTATCACAACAAGCTTTACTGGCGATAAGCGCAGAAGTGTGACATAAACAATTTAATACTATTAAATTTGGAATATGTAATTTTAAATGAGACGCGAAAGAATTATGGCATCCGATCATTACGGATGCATTGTCGGATGCCATACCAACAATATTTTCAAAAGGAATTTCATTTTGCTGGAAAAAACTTTTAAATTTCTCGAAAATCTTAACCGCGGAACAATCAACGCCATCTAAAGGCAATAAATGCAATAATTGTGTAATAACTCTATTGTTAATAGGCGACACGTATTTAACAAGAATGCACAATAATTTCGTATCAGAAATGTCTGTGCTTTCATCAATTAAAATAGAAAATTTACATGCTTTTAAACATTTAAAAACTTTTTCCAGCTCAGACTTTGCAATTACGTTCCGAATGATTTTAGTACACTTACGTCGAGCAAGCGAAAGATCTTGTACAACTTTTGGTTCTATGCAAACATCCTTTATCAGCGGAATCAAATGCTCCACTGTACAAAGTCCTACGTTATGATCCGCGAAAAAAGCACATAATTTTATTTCGGCGCGTTTAACCTTATCTTTATGTAATAATTGAATACTATTGGTATTATTGTTATTATTATCACAATCATCAGTGGCTTTGTTATTAAACGACTTCATCTTTTCTGTATGTCTGATCGACTGCGAATGCTGAATCAAATCTGATTTTTTACATTTAATAGTTTTGTTGCATGCAATACAAAGCGCTCTATTTTCTACTGGAGAAGGAGCTAACCATAATTTAAAGATATCATCTTCCAACCAAGAATTTTGGAAGCATTGTGGTCTACGCTTTCTTGTAGCTCCTTTTCCAATAGTTGCCATTATTATACAGTTCAATATATTAACATTAACTTACCAAAATTTCGGAGCACGCTCGCCCTGTCATGTCGTCTTGCACTTTCCGATGGGATCCCGCCAATAACAGTCCCCCTCTACTTTCCCCACAAGATCAGGACGTACGTACGTTCCTGCATTTTTTCGCGCATGCGCGTATAACAAGCGCAATATACCATCACTGCCACAACCGAAGATTTTGTTGCAGACTCTACAGATGCATTTCAATTTCAAAGATGTTGCTGAAATCTCTTTCTAGATCTTTTGGCGGGTACACGATCCATTTGTTATAAAGAAACAATTAGCTGAAAATAATATATGTAATTAAGAATAACAAATTCTAACCACTGACACTCGCGCAAGATATAAAGTTTAAATGCCACTGCTTCGAGAACTTGTCGCGTAGTTCAGTGCACAAAAACTGCGTGACGACTGAACGCGATATTTGTACTCCCACCATTTGGCAGGTATACATAGTAAGACCTTTTCACTTTGGGTTTCCCATAGAGTCATTACCTGAGTATCCAGTACGGCAAACCCCATCCGCCTAACGGGAAATTCATTTTTGGCATTTTGGCCACGTTTTAGCGCTTTCCGACCACTGTGCGACGGGTCGCTTATCGCGTTTACGCGATTCGTGCAAGTACGCATTTAGGCCCGCTGCACACGTGCGTTTTTTTAACGTGCGTCGAACGTGCGTCGAACGAGCGTCGAACGTGCGTCGACCGTGCGGTACCGCAGTTGTCAGGTGCACACTTGCGTTTGTTTAACGTGCGGCGACTGCGATATTCACTGCGTTTTCTACTACTATCAATGGAAGATGGAGGTGTCCCCAAAAAAGCGTATTTCTATCTTTGTCGTCTTTCTCATCGAAATTATCGCGAATAACACGACAAATATTAATCCACGCACTCCTTCTCTTCGTCCTGTCGTGGTATTCTTCTGCGGCTATGTTCCATATTTCTGGATATTTCTTCACTTCTTCAATAAAATATTCAATATCGAAAAATTTATCACCGTGTACGTCGTTCATTTTGCGGCAGAAGAACGCACGTGTGCATTAACTGACATACGATAACGTAATGACGATCGGATATGCGATTGCGGCGACGCACAGTGGTCCGGATTGGAAAATCGAGTGACATTTTCTTATAACTTTTGAATGGTATAAGTCAGGGCTGCCGTTTAACGGCTCGCGACGGCCGATTTTCGAAGGCTACGCCCCTCGACCCGGCCGC